>OU862915.1:47190426-48457426 GCA_917880885.1 Limnephilus marmoratus | reverse complement strand
TTGAAATTTCAAATACCAAATGTGCAACGAAAACGTGCCAAAAATATATTATTGAAACCCTCAAAATATTGAATCTTCTACTAGACCGTGCATCCATCAGGCTAGATGACTAAAATGATGATTAAAAATGACATTAAAAATTCCCATTGGCATTTAAAAACCCATTCGGACAATGAAACCACACCGACATCCCATCCCATTGACATTAAAAAAACCCATTCGGACAAAGAAACCACACTGACATCCCATCCCATTGACAATAAAAAAAACCCATTCGGACAAAGAAACCATACTGACCTCCCATCCCATTGACATTAAAAAAAAACATTCGGACAAAGAAACCACACTTATTTTGCAACAAAACTTCATTCTTAACATCACATCCTTCCCCCAGACATAAAACTAATGAACAAAATTTTAAGACTACAAATCAATAATAAAAATCTTGTAATGGGTTGATTCAATCACGGACCATCCATCCCCGATTACGAGTCAAAATACATATTCTGGCATTTGCGACATGACATCCCAGTAACTACCGGCGCTGGTGCAGAGAAACCGTTTGATTCCGACTTCCGACTTCAGTACAAAGAAACCAGGCCCAAGGCAGACACACGGCTGCGGCTGTCAAGATCACCGACACAATGGCGTTTTGGAACGTAACGTTAACTTTTAATTAGTTTATTCAGGTTACCGATTTAACTTATAGATATTGATTAGTTTTTGCATTTAGCTATACAATGCAATGGCGCCCTCATTCTTATTTTTAATCATGCACTGCACGCTTACAAACAACTTCCTTGTAACATTATTTGACTAACGAGATTTCATCTTGGAGAATTTCGTACGCGGCCCGAGATTTAATTAAACTAAAAATAGAGTCTTCATCATACTTTACTACTTACCATTTGTATCTCAAAGTAAACTCAATAAACCATATTTTATATTATTTAATATCCGTCTTTTATTGAGATTGATTTGACATTTTACATGCTCTATTTTTACAGTTCACAGCAGCTAGCCCAGTGGTTCCCAACCTTTTTCTGACCCGGGACCACTTGCACGTTTATTTTTTCGACAGGGACCACAATCAGTGGCATAGCGAGGTGGGGCTGCACAATTCTCTAGCCACTCCCCCCACCCCTCCCCCATGACGGACCAATTTTTTATCCGCCCTATAGCCACTGCTTGTGGTCAGTGGCGTAGCATGGATAGCACAATGGGATGGGGTAGAACGGGTTCTAGCAGAATATTTACCACAGCGGTGGAGGTAGAATGGGGTACGATGGGTGGGGCGAAATGGAATATCATAATGGCCACTGACCACAAGGTATAATAATGATAAACTGAATATTGTCCTGATTTTTTTTTATTCCGACTTCTCGACCAGGGACCGCCCGAGGGCTGGCTCGTTTATTGACCGGCGGACCATTGCGGATGTTAGCGGACCTAAATGGGGGTCCCTACATTCTGCCGACAGACTAGCTCAGGTTTTAGTCAGCAGAGCGGGAGAGGCCCTCACCACCAGGGTGGTAGGATCTGTGAGGCGTGTGTGTGGCTTCTCTGAAATAAAGCTCAAATTTCTACGGGCTGGGGGAAGGCAGTGAAACCAGTAATCAGGGTAAACAACGGTTATATTGGGTAAAACACCGGCGTAGACACAATATCACAATAATGCATACATAGTAATTCAGGGTAGCAACAACAGTTATATCTAAAATGGAGGAATCTATCTCTATAATCTCTCTGGTAGGGCTATTTATCTCCGCGGTGAATTTACTGCGAACACACGCAAATAAGGGGAGTTAAATTGGTTCAGGTACTCACAGCTGGGGGCTGAACTCTTGTAGATTCAGTGACGGGAAAGAATATAGCCATTCTTGGAGTTCCCGCAAGTCACTATGCAAAACACGCTGCATCGTGGCTTGCAGAATGTTCCGGAACTGTGCGGAACGGTTTACGACAACACGGGCGCTCAAGCCAGGGGCTGGAGAAGAATGCGGTTGGCGGCTCGCTGTCGACGGTGGCTTGCTTGGGTTCCGCCGCCCGTAGCGCGCCGGTAAGCTAGCGGCGGGGGAGTGAAACTGTAGTTTGCGCAGTGGCGTATTTGTGTATCGTAACACGGACTAAGGGTCGACCGAGATCTCGGTCTCGGTCTCGGCGAAAAATCGCCGAAATTCTGGGCCATAACCGAGACCGTTGTAAGTAGGTATGGTGTAAGATAATGTGATTCAAATCTACCGCACGCGTCAACATATTCGTCACTTGGTGTCAGTGCGTGAGAGAGCTGTCGATTGTGATTGGTCGGCTGGCAGCGAGGCGGGTTTTACTTGCCGCTGCTGCCGCCGCCGCGCCGCGTCGTTCGTTCATTTCGCTACTTTTGTAAACAAACAATGTAGTTACAGGAAGTTTGCTGGAATTTTGTTCGTAGTAGAAAAAAATACGTTGTTTTATGTGTTATTGTGATTAATTATAATTACTAGCCAGAATAACTACATAAACTAGTTAAGTATTACTATATTATGCAAAAATAGTTCATTTTGATATTTTTTTCTCAATTTATCTATTCTCGGTCTCGGCTCCTGGTCTCGGCCGAGATTTTAATTTATTCTCGGTCTCGGTCTCGGCCGAGAACGAAAAACCTGTCTTGGTCGACCCTCATCGCGGACCATCCTTTAGCCTCTTGCGGGTCACTAGTGGTCCGCGGACCACTGGTTGGGAAACCCTGAGCTAGCCACATTGATTAATTAATATTAAAGAAAATGAGCACAAAATATTTGGGCCTGATCGCAGATTCCCAATTTTCGTGGGATCTCCACATAAATCATGTAAAGGAGAAAATTACACCCATAACTGGTGTACTTTATAGACTCCAAGGATTACCACCCGTACCTTTATTAACATCAGTGTACTACGCCATGGTACATTCACACCTTTCTTATCTCTGCTGTATCTGGGGATTTGCCTCAAAGAAATTGATAGCTGATCGGCAGGTGGTTCAAAACCGAGCTCTCAGAAATGTTTTTGGACTTCCATGGGACACCCATATCAGAGACATCTATTCAGTTTCCGGTATTCTTCCAATCACAGTCCTTCCTAAACATGAAATCACAAGCACCATCCTACAAATTACCCAACAATCAACTCACACTAACATCAAGCCACTTTACAATCAAGACATCCACACTCACAATACTCGAAATAGCAATAAAATCCCCATACCTCAAACACACACTACAAAATATGGGATAAAATCTCTGAACTATGTAGCCTATACACTATATAATTCGCTATCAGATATGTACAAGGGAATCCAGCAAAATAAAATAAAAATCATAGTAATGCTTTAAAAGAATATTTTTTAAGTATGTATAAGGATGAAACTTTGTAATTTTCTTGTCATGTTCAATTGTCTTGTTTCTTTTCTCTTCTTTTCTTTTCCATTAAGTTGTAATCATCCATATCTGTATAACCTTGTTCCCTTTTCTTTGTTTTCCATTGCTGTTTATTCTACTCAACCTGTTTTTTATTTTTCTTCTATATTGTATGTGAATCTTATATTTTAATATCCAAATTCCTATGTAAAATTTTAACTATTTCCTCCCACCCATGATTTGTATGTTCCTCCTGTCCTAAAATGAGTTCTGTAACTCATCGGGATTGCTCTAGCAAGAAATAAAAACAATAAAAAAAAAAATTATTACATTAAAAATATTAAATATTATTAACACAGATTCATAATACACATAAGGGAACGTACCCATACTACGTGACACTTTTAGGGGGGGGGGGGGGTCTTCAAAATGTCACGCTCCATACAAATGAGCGGCAGATTGCTTAGGATTTTGGTCACCGGGGGGGGGGGGGGGTTAAAAATTGCAAAAAGTTGGTCACGTAGTATGGGTACGTTCCCTAATCATCATTGTTGCAATCTGGCTAATCAACGAAAACACCAAATAAAAACATTAAACTACGTAGAAGGCAAATAAACTAGAATTAAATCATTTTATATATTTGTATAAAGCATTAACTGTGTGACTTGCCATAATTTGCAATAAAAACATATATTCATTTGTTACAGACCATTTTAATTGTCTATAACAAATTTATACGTTTTTATTGTAAATCGTTTTAGCCCACCTCAGCGAAGGACCCCCTGGTCAGGGTCTAGGACGTTTCTACGCCGCCGGTTCTTCGCCGCCAGTTCATCGCCGCCGTTTCTACGCCGAGACGGTTCTACACCGGCCGTTTCTACACCGGCCGTTTCTACGCCAGCCGATTCTACGCCGCATTCAAATTAAATTAACAATTACAATTAAACTTTATTGTTTTAACACATACATACAGTCATAGAAAATAAAATAGAAAATACAAAAACTATCGAATCATTTAAAAAGTAGCATTAACATTTATTTTAAATTAAAAGAATAAATAGGAAAAATAAGATTATTGCGTCATTTGGTAATTGTGTGCTAGGCCACGTAAATAATCTAGAGGTTCCCTGTTTTCATAATCTAAGACAATTCTTCGAATACGTTCATCAGCGTCACGGTATTTTTTCAGCTTCATCGGTGGTAAATGTCCGGCGATAAGTTGCTCAAAATAAGCGTCTCGTCCTTTTTGTACTTTTCGCAATCCATCTATAAATTTCCAAATAGTTGGGTGATGCATACATAATTCAGAACGCAATCGACGATTGGCTGCCTCTGCATGATTATTGGTGCGATCTTCTCCATCGATTGTTCTCTGGTATAAATTCCACATTGTTGGATGAAACATAGGCGGGCGCCTACCATTCCCGCGTCGATTTAAACGGCCAACATAGCTGTCTTCAAACCAATTTAGAAGCGGCTGAAGTTCTACTGGCAAATCATTTGCTAAAGCATCAATGTATTCATCTAAATCAGCTATTGGCACAAATGCTAATGCAATGACCATTTTAGCTCTCAATGCAAATTCAGCATCATTGTTGTATTGACTAATAACACCAATCTGAGCTAAATGCTTCCTCATATTTTGTGCTAAATGGAAGAAGCAACCTTTTACATTTACTTCAGGAAAGCAATCTTTCATGGCACTAAAAGCTGCATATTCATAATCACAAATGATAGACCCTGGACTTAAATTTGGCACTAGTGTTTTAATTAGTTCGATCATACGTGTGTATGTAACACGCTGCTTGTTAGGTAACAGAGCATACACTATAGGATGCACTCCTCCGTGTTTTGTTGCCATAACAATATAAACTTGCGAAAATTTTTATTTCAATTTTCTTTTGTTTACTGTTTTTTTATTTTTTTATTGTTCTTATTTCAAAAGCATACAACGAGTAATTCAGTAAAAATTAATGTGTTTTGATTATTTTTAATGTTTTTATTGCTCGTAGGTATATGTACATACGAGTTCCCTAAAGTCATCCATGTGGAATTAGCATTAGATGTATTATTCCTATTATTTTACATTGAGTTTATGCTTTATTTGTATATTTTTTAATCTTTTTTATTTTGTGTTATACTGCTGTTATAAATGAAATTTGTATTTTTATATGTAAAAGCCCAATAGGGCGTCAATAAATAAATAAATAAAATAAATAAAATAGCCTCGGTGCTATTGCGAAGGTACCATCAGTGTACCATGTATTGGCATTATGCAAATGCTGCAACCAGCTCCCTCTTCCAAAAATTAAAATTCTGTTTGCTCCCTCTCCATCGTCGCTTAGCAAAAAAGTTTCTTCTGTTCCTGGTTGAGGCACATATAGCTTATATCGATTTGGCAACACCAAATCGTTTAGGTCTGCGGGATCAGCAGGTGCAGCATTAATTTGATTCCGTTTTCTTCTGATTATTTTTCTCAGGGCTGCATTATTTGGAATCGATGCTAAAACAGCTTCAGGCACGTCGACTATACACTGATTTATAACTACACTTGTGCCCTCCATAGTTTCTTCTGCACGACGTTTCATGTTAGTGCAAACAGTTGCTGATTGTATGGCTGCTGCCGAGGAAGGGTGAGAATGATTGTTGATTTCGTTGACCACTTCTCCAGCCCTCGTGTGAATTCTTCCTTTACAGCGACCCACTTCTTCGCACCGCCAAAATTTTAAACTAGCGTCAATAAAAATTATCACCAGCCGTCACCAGCCACTCCAGTAATTGCATTTTTAAGGAATGATTGTATTTTTCATCAATTATTTTTTTGAATTCAATCTTTGATTCCTTTATGTCTAAGAAAGATTAACATAATGTTACCTTTATTACTATAACTAATAAAACGTCAAAATGAATTTTATTTTCAATTAGTCACTAAAATTAAAAATTTCATTGAAAATAACATCAGAAAGTTAATTATTCTGTAATTTATGTATTAACATATTTTTTAATTTATGTTATTACATAAATATAAAATATCCTGTACTATCTTTTGGAGTCTTTTCCGTTTGGTTATTTTAATGCGCATGTCATTAAATGTATAATATATTTTTAAGTAGGTACCTGCCAACTATAAAATGTTTATAAATACATTCAATTTGCGTGTGAGCATTTTTAGCAGGAGTTAATATATAATTAGATTACCTATTGTGTGTAATTACACTAATTACCCCCATTAAACCATTCTACCCCCAATTATCATTATTTAACGTTATTCCCCACTGTCTGGAAAATCCTAAGTATTATTGCTATGTACATCGATTAACAATGTTATGTTTATTGTTTGGGATTCTCCTTCAATTTATGAAGTTATTATAGAGAATCTTTCAAAAATTTTGTAATATTTCATATAAACACTTAAAAACAACAATAAACAACCAAATGGTCGAACGCCGAGAGGGATGTCGCGCCAGCCAGCGCTCCAATTTCAGCCACTGTGCGGCGATTGTAACTTGCATGTACAAAATATCTTTTAAATTAAAATAAATGTTAATGCTACTTTTTAAATGATTCGATAATTTTTGTATTTTCTATTTTATTTTCTATGACTGTATGTATGTGTTTAAACAATAAAGTTTAATTGTAATTGTTAATTTAATTTGAATGCGGCGTAGAATCGGCTGGCGTAGAAACGGCCGGTGTAGAAACGGCCGGTGTAGAACCGTCCCGGCGTAGAAACGGCGGCGATGAACTGGCGGCGAAGAACCGGCGGCGTAGAAACGTCCCATTCCCCCCTGGTCAGGAGTATTAAGAAATACCATTACATTAAGAATTCCTCATTGTGTTTTGTCTGTACAATATTAAACAGTTGTTAAAATAATATTTAAAAGAATCTTTTAATTTATTTAGTATTTTTACAAGTATATAGTTATTTAGAATTCAAATGGAATATTACGCAAACAAAATGAATGCGTTCCTCCGTATATACTGTGACAATATTCTATCAAATAAATAAGTAATCAACGAAGTACGGTAGGTTGCTATTAACAATAGGGAAATCCAGTCCATTTTTTAATTTTTTATATGAATAATGACCTTCTAACTTAAATAACTGCATTTTCGTTTTTATTTTTAGAGTTAGTTTCAATTGTTAAAATAATTGTCAAATTTTACATTTTTCAAAGCCCCCCGAAAACCACCGTATGCATGGTGAATCGTGTGGCGTCATCACTCCTGGAAAATTGCTATGGAATCGGGCAATCAGCTGATCTACTGCCGCCATTTTGAATTCCATTGTTCGAAGTATTCTCCCTAGAAATAGCATCACTATTTTTTTGTGCAGTAGTTTTTGAATATTTTTAATAATAGAGATAAACTAATAAGAGATACGGTTATTTCCTTTTGGGGTATTATGCCGTGTTGCGCTACCTCCTCCTTTCGCCAACGTTTCGGACAGCGTTACAGTGTCCATCATCAGGGCAGATGTATGATGATGGACACTGTAAAGCTTATTGTAAAAAGCCCAATAATTAGAATAAACGTATACCTATTTGCCCTTTTTTTACAGTAGCTCCACACAGAAGACACCAAGGAAACAATTTTCCTAGGGACCTATGTCATCTTTGAGGATGCTGTGTGAAGGGTTTTTAAAGGAAAGGAAGGAGAAGAAGATTTGGGAAGGAAAAAGGTATGAGGGGTGGGTAGGAAGCTGGGGGTCAGTATGGAGTGACAGACGTATGAATCTATTCCTCACACTGCGGTGCAAGGCGAAGGGTCGAGAGAATCCGGCTGGAGAGGTCAAAAGGCCCCCCTCAATCAATCTTCTCCGATCCAGCCCGCCACGCAGTGGTGTGGCAAACGTATCTGCCACCAAGACCTAGATAACCTCATCCCATGAACCCGGGCACCCCTGCTAAGTCACCAAACGTAGCAAACCACTTGGGGTGACCTGTGGCAGGGATGTTGGTTGTCCAATAAATGGTTCCCGTACCCAATTGCCCAGTCGGATGTTGAACCCTCAACTACTCCTCTAGGTTCAAATTTAAGAGCCTTACCGAGATGAAGGTCATTGTTAGGTATAAATATGTATACCTAGTAATTTACTAACAATTAAAACACAAAGTCACGTTTCTGTTGGAGTTTTGTTTATTCCAATCGCATTTTACGAATCTTCTTACAGACCTATTGTTTTTATAGTCAAAATATCGTCATACATGAACAGTCCAACCATTGAACATGTCTAAGAAAGTAATAAATCATTTGCCAGCTGTATCATACGAAGTTTTGGCTAGAACCATTAGATAAAGAGAAAGAAAAAAGTGAAAAAATTGGAACATCGGAACAAATAGATTTATGTTCTTCCTTCCTTCGTATTTGTAGATCTTTCTTTATTATTTTTCTCTGGCAACACAGTCGCCTCCTGTCAGGCCATCTATGCGTGACCAAAGCGTTCTTTCAACGGAATATTTTTATTTAAACGTTCTTCGTTCCTTTTTCGGTCCCTTTGCGTTCGTTTCTCGACTATTTTGTACTTGTATCACGTGTTTGCTGGTGTTGCTAGCAGAGAAATAATGTCTCCCGGTACGTGCGGCGATTTTTTTTTGTACACGGAAAGCGAGGCTGTTCGCAACACTTAAATAAAGGAAGCCTATTACAAGTTATATGGGCGGAGGCTTTTATCAAAGCTGTTCTCGGATGTATAATTATAGGTGAAAAACAAGGTCCGTTCATTTCGTGTTGTTATAGTAAACATCAATAACTTGACATATAGGGATATAACTATTTTCCTACGGATATCTTTTATAGCGATGTTTAAATTACTGATTATAAAAAACGTAAATGTTCCACAAGCCGCCACATTTTTATTAGGCACATATTTTGGAAATTATACCACGTTTTACCTTAATTACATCAATAAACAACTACTAACGTTTTGATAGATGGTAAAAAATGCATTAAAATTCCATTTTATTTAATCAAAAGATGAAAGTTTCTCGAATCTCCTTTGCCGCCATTTTATTTTTTGTATGGATTTGATATTTGTAATGTTTTGTTTCAATCTAAATACGCATGAATTACTTAGTGTAACTAAACTAATAACCCATTTTGTGGACGTAAATAGTTGTTTCTTGTATTCATCACAATTAGGAGACGGGAATGGGTACCGCCGCCCCGGGAACCTTTATTGGATAACCAACACCTCTGCCATAGGTCACCCCAAGTGGTTCGCTACGTTTGGTGATTTAGCAGGGGTGCCCGGGTTCATGGGGTGAGGTTTGTCTAGGTCTTGGAGGCGGATGACCAGGACATACTGAACCCCAGATTCCTACCCACCACTTAAACCCTTTCCTTCCCGGAACTCTCCTCTCCTTCCTTTCCTTAAAAAAAACCCTCCGCATAGCATCTCGAAAGATGACATAGGCCTCGAGGGAAATTATTTTCCTCAGGGCCTCCTGTATGGAGCTCATGTAAAAAAAAAGTAATCACTGTTGAAATGAAGTGTAATTTCCATAATCTGTGCTTAATAGTGTGGCGGCTAAAGGAAAATTTAATTTAAAAAATAATTATTAAGTACATAGGAAACTTTGTGAAGGTTTACTTCAAGTCAATGATTGAATCATTCTAGACACCCGTGAAAAATCACGGGACATAATAATTATAGGATTTGTAAAGCTAAAATATTTATAACAAATATTTTTTCCTATTCAGGCAAATTTTAGGCATTTGATCAAAACAAGGCCTCGAGGAAAATAGTATCCATCATGTTATTTTTGGGGATTCTATGCTGGGGGTCTTTAAGGAAGAAGGGAGATGTAGAGCAGCGGAGGAAAGGAAGTTCTGGGAATGAAAAGTAGGTTGACACGTAGTTTGATGCCCATATCGGCTACTCTCCAAATCTTACGAAGACTCCTATCACGGAGCCACTCCGGTCACTGACACTCTAAAAGGGGCCAGGGAGTTTACCGCTCAATTCAGTAAACCTACTACTGAGCCACTCAGTCGCCCGGCTCAAGGCGCATAATATTTTATTTTATTTTATCATCGAAAAATAACTAAGCCTTTTCTCGTGTATATAAATATAATCTGTAATACATATATACGTACCACACTGTATAATTTATTTTCAAATACCGTAATACGGGCATGAATCTATTATTGTGTTCGAAAGAGCTAAAAGAATAATGTTACGTGAAAAGGATATAAAAGAAATAATGAACCATTAATTTCATTTGAAATTACTCGATTTGAATAAAATTTCAACCGAAAAATCATGAATTCCTCATTTCATCAAAAGAATTGCGACGCAGAAAAGTGCTTGTCCCGAAATTATGCAAAAAGTTAAATATTTAACCAACGTAATACGAAATCCCTGATGAATTCGAACCCAACATAATTTCATAACGATTAACGAAGTTTTATCAAGATGGGGTAGTAGCGGATTCAATTAGTGGTCAAAACGGCGCACGCAACCAACCTTTCTCGGTCAAAGTTTGAGATTTAAATTTGGCAGATTTGCCGTATTTGGACGCAATTAAACAAGGCGAACGAAACGGCTCTACCACTGTGCTGGGAGCCTAAACAACCGGAGTCTAGAATAAAATTAATAAAGAGCGAGTTGATGAAGCATCAGGGGTGTAGTTATGTCTGCTGTTTTTAATCAACAAGTTTAAGTATTTTTTGCAAGTAATAATGAATTCCGTAAAATATTACGCAATTCGAAAAAAAATCGTTCCTACCTTTTCGATTCGCACTTTTATGAAATTCACTCTGGGCCTATGTCATCGTCGGGAATACTGTGTGGAGAGTATTTTTGAAGAGAGGAAGGTGTGAACAGGTGTGAACCTTAGTTCGTAAACCTTACGCCTTAACCTTATTCAAGTGTAAGGTTTTCGAACTTAACTCAATTGTCAACCGTGAACAAATGTTGGATTGTACAAAAGTTGCGGCAGTTTCATATCTTATTTTTTATGTATTATTCTCTTTAAGGTTTCAATTTGGGACGCGCGTAAGGGGATCGCCGCGCTGCTCCTGGAACCGTTTATTGGATAACCAACACCTCTGCCATAGGCCACCCCAAGTGGTTCGCTACTTTTGGTGATTTAGCAAGGGTGCCCGAGTTTGTGATGCGTTTTCTTGCTGCGTGGCGGGCCGGATCGAGAGACACTGGTTAATGGCGGTCTTTTGACCTGTCCGGCTAGATTCCGCGCCAGACAGATTCATACGCCCGTCACTCCTGGAAACACCGACCCCCAGATTCTTACTTATTTTCTTCTAGTAAATTCCTCTCCTTCTTTTCCTAAAAAAAACATAAACATCCCCTAAGATGACCCAAGCTCTGAGGTAAATTGTTTTCATCAGGGCCTCCTGTGTGGAGCTAATGTAACAAAAAAATTGACGTGGATAAACTTCAAAAGTTATTCCAGTAAACTGATATAATGTTTGATATTTGTTGTTGGTGTGTTATGCCGTGTTGCGCTACCTCCTTCTTTAGCCAACGTTTCGGACAGCGTTGCAGTGTCCATCATCAGGGCAGATGAGGCAGATCCGGCAGATATGTTATTGTTAGTGGTGAAATAATAAGCACACATTTCACCACTAACAATTACACATCTTCCGGCTCTGCCCTGATGATGGACACTGCAACGCTGTCCGAAACGTTGGCCAAAGAAGGAGGTAGCTTAACACGGCATAACACCCCAAAAGCAAATAACGAAAATACTTTTGGCCGTGAAAATCAAAAAACGTATCTGATGTAATATTTAATTTATTTAAGTCGTTTAAACAATTAATACCACTGTGTTTTCTCGATAGTATTTACGTTCTTTGTGAAATATTTTTTTACTATAATTCTCAAGCGGCATAAAAAACTGATTCAACATGAAGATTTTAAATAGTCTGATATTTGAGTAGGTAACAAAGAAGTTACTAAATTAATATTATAAAACCATATAATAATAATAATAAATCCCCCTTGTTATCGTCCTTTTAACAATTGAGGATCTGGCCAAAGTTAATTACTTATTCTGAGAGGAGAATTGTTATTTAATATCATTTTGCCAGAAGTATTTGTTCAGTACTAATTTACCAACATCGAAAATCGCATGTCTATTTGATTGAAATCAATAAATTCATCGGCAAGGGTACATAATACCCGTGTCTTTGTTAAGAAGAATACAACTAAGGCCCGGTATTTTAGTCAGTCCGTATCCTCGCTCAAATTTAAGCCAGCTAAATTGGATGCATAAGTCATAATAAGCCGCAGAATAGTTCATTTTTTCAACGTCACACATTGGAGCAAGAGTGCTAGAAAACGCCATTTATTCATAGGGACGTTTTACTATGAAAATTTGAATGTGGCATGGAAAGTTATGAAAATGCTCTCTCGTTCTAATTAGTGCGAATCCGTCGCTGTGCTTTTCAGACATCTCACTCGCTGCTTGAACTTTCCGTGGGGCGCGCGCGTTGTTGAGGTAGGTTTCACCAGTTTTGAGATATAATGACCATATGAGTCAAAAAGCACTATATTGATAAGTTCCAAAGCTGTTTCTGATTGATTTTTATATATCTACTGTGGAGGTAATCCACCTCTTACCCGCCTTGGTATAAGTAACTGATGGTTACTCCTTCAAGGCTCTCGCAAGATTCTAATTTTTTTTGTTAAACGAAGCTACATTTATTTATTTTGAACGAATCTAGACCTCCAGTGTCCATGCATACGTTGTTAGTAAGCAGTATGCAAGTGCTTAACAGGAAAAACAAAATGCAAAAAATAGGTTAGTAAGACAAAGATAATTAAACAGGGCAAAAGAAAAACTCATTCATGAGGCTCCATGAGGCGGCATTGCATCTGTAAAAACCCGCAAGCACCTGCATAAAATAGAGAACATAAGTAATACAATAAATCTCAAATCAATTGGCAAGTACCAACAAAAAATGTGAATGGCTTTCGGTCTGATCATAAACTACACTTAGCTTCCGTGTCCCTTAGCCAACCACTCAGTGAAGCCTCAAAGAATGTTAGCTGAATATTTGGGGTAAAATACCCGAAGACTAAAAGAAATTTCAGCGTTGGGTAGTCAGAGGCAGGACAAAGGATAGTCAAGGTCGTCTGATCAAGCCTCAAGCCTGCACATGTCATTGGGGGAGGCGCAGATAGATTTGAGAAGGATCTGCAAAATTAGTAATGTAACTAAAGATGAAGCAGGGACGAGGTCCAGCACACCCCCGTATGGGGATAGGGGAGAAAAAAAAAATTGGAGTTTAGTTCATCCAGTAAAACATTGAAACAGTTAAAGACAAACAAAACAAAACAAAACAAGGAACATGGCATAAATTAACAGTAGTATAATAATTATTAACAAAACAAATCGCAAGGCAATTATATACATTTTTTTAAAACATAGTGAACAAAATAATATAATAACGCAAATGTAAAATATAACATATAAATCCTAATATATAATAAAATAAATGTTAATAAAATAAAAGAAATAACATATTACAGAAACGCAAAACACATAAATCATAACAATTAAATCCAAGCGGTAAATGTAAAGGAATCATGAAGAGTGTCCGTGAATTCAGAAGCAAAATACACCTGGTACCTAAGTTGTTTTACAGCTACTCAGCGACTCTAAGAACAGGCCATCTCTCAACCCAAACTTTCGTGAATTTCCTCAGGCACTCAAAGTTCACCTTATTCGAGACGAGATCTGTATTCCAAGCAGGTCTCGTAATAACTTGTAAACCATCAATCATTTCGTCTCGAGCATCCGTCAAAATCTCACAGTGCCACAAAATGTGCTCGGCTGTTTGGTCGTCTGTTTATATATCTACTAGCAGACACGGCCACACGTTGCTGTGGCTAACGAAATACGACGCCATTACCCAACCTTTATAAAATCCACACCAGCCGCTTGCCAGCTGCCAGCTGCCCGCTGCCTGAATTGAATATTTGAATTTCTCGGCTTTTCTCTACTATAATAAGCGTATATTACACATATAAACCTTTCTCTAAATCACTCTATCTATTGGTGAAAACCGCATGAAAATCCGTTGCGTAGTTTAAAAGATCTATGAGCACATACATTTTGAGCGACTTCATTTTATACTACGTGATGATGATATGTTATTATTAAATTTAATTTATCTTAATTATTTAGTAAATTAGTCAAAATGACTGATTATTAGTAAGAAATAAGTGATTCGAGAAAAAAATATTCCTAAGTTTTGTTGATTATTGAAGAAGTTTCAAGTTTTTTTTTTTCACAGAACAAATACATTTTCACAGTTGCCAGCGTACAAAACCCGATTACTCAGTTGTTGAGTATCGTTGTCTACAATGTATTTCTTATGTCATTTATTTGTAAAAATATAAAACCGATTGGTTTATTCAAATCAATTAACAGCATAAAATATAACAGCTAGTTAAAATTCATGCGTCAATTTTACGTAGGATTGTCTTTATCGTACATCAAAATGTGATTATCTTTCTAGGGATATGCAAACTGTGTTACCTACATATTATATAATGAACAATTTAGTTAAATAAATACCAAAAATATATTTAATTTTCACTATTGTCATCACTATCATAATCACCATCATCATCATCATTATCATCACTAACGTCATCATCATCCTGAGTACTTGGATTATTTCCACTTATCCGCTGTAATGATGCTTCTTTGGCGAGTGTGGTTAGCTTTTTTTTGAAGTTTTATTTTGCTCATTATGAGAGGATCTGATGACAGCAACAAAAAATTGAAAACACCAGTATTGGAATTTTCTCGGCTACATTTTCGGGAATGATGCTACTGGATTCTTTTTAAATCCTTGTATCATGCTTCTTGTGCCTCTTCTTACTGATTCCAGCAAAAAATACCATATAAATGAGTGTACTCACTTACAGCACTATGAAGATTGAAGTGGAAAACTTTATCAAAGATCAACTCGTAAATAAAACCCAACTAAAATACCACTGCCGTTGTTTTTGAAAGATAGCAATCTCCCAACGCATATAGATGTCCCGATAACGATGACAGCAGATGTCATAGATATACCACTCATGTTGTAGATTGTAGTTTAGTTTTACGAAGAAAAAGGAAACACATTATTGTAGTATGGTTATAGACATACGAGTAATATTGGTGACATACAGGCTTTCGACCTATAGACCGATTATGTTCCAAGCCGTGCTAAGTTTGACATTACAACCATACTGGGCTTAAAAACAACTGATATACCGGGCCTATGCGCCTACGAAGAGCAATAAAAGATGTATAAAATAAGTCTTCCTAAGTATAAAACCATATATTAAGTTGACTGATTCTTAATTGAATATTGGAGTGCCCATCTAATTCTTTATCTATACGAAAGAAAAAAAAACAAAATAATTTATTAGAAAAGTCGATTATTTTTTCTAATAAATTTGTATCAATATAAATACCCAGATATTTGATCTTTACAACTTTTCCAAGTTCAAAGCAAGAAGAGCAGGTTACTTGATTACAGTTAGCATTATGATGTATTCTAATTTTAAGGTTATTGGGGGGTTTGTTTTTACTGTTTTTATAAAAAGTTAGGTAAAATATATTATTGTAGTTTAAGAACAGTTTATTTCTTTTTAGCCATGAAATGGATATGCAATCCATTTTGTTGCCCTTAAAGAGTTTCGAGTCAGGATTTTCCATTTACCGTATCATCAGCGTAAGATATTTATTGAAAAAATTATTAAAACCTTTAAAGATGTTGGCTGAATGGCCCGCAAAAGGAGCCTCCTTCACTTACAATTTGTACAGGAAACAAGCAATATTAGTTAGCTGGGTGGTAAGACGTATCTGACTAACTGTAAACAGTGAATCCTGACATTATTTGAAGTATGACATTTTTTGCTTTTTTTTCAAATTCTTTTTATTTTCAATTAGAGAGTGTGTAATGGGTACCGACGCCCAAGGAACCATTTTTCGGGTAACTGACTCTTTCTTGCACAGGTCGCCCTAAGAGGTTCGCTATGATGGGGGACTTAACAAGAGTGCCCGGTTTCATGGAGTAAGGTTTGTGTAGGACTTGGCAGCCGATGCGTTTGTCCACTTGCTGCGTGGTGTGTCGGATTGGAATGCTGAGTGGAGGGTCTTTTAAAGGAAAGGAAAGAGAGAAAGTTTTGGGAAGTAAAATAAACGAGGGCTAAGAAGGAATCTGGGGGTCAGTGAATCCATACAGTGGACAAATGAATTTAGCCTTCCCACAGCGGCGCAATGATGGGCGAGACAGTTCTACTAGACAGGCCGAACTGTTTCCCTTAACTAGTGTCTTCCTTGCGGCCCGCCACGTAGCAAGTGGACAGACGCATCCACCGCCAAGATCCAGACTAACCGCACCCCATGAACCCGGGCACCCCTGCTAAGTCCCCAAACTTAGTGAATCACTTGGGGTGACCTACGGCAGAGGTGTTGGTTATCCAACTAATGGTTTCCGTGGCGGCGGTCACAAATTACTGCTCGATACTATTAAATTTTTTTTTTCTTTAACTCCACATAAGAAGCCCTGCGGAAAATAATTTTCCTCAGGGCCTATGTCATGTGGGATGCTGGAGTGTGTGGAGATGCTGTGTTGAGGGTCTTTTTGAGGAGAGGAAGGAATGAACATTGGTCTTGAAGAGACCCATGTTGTAGGTAGGAGGAAACACAGAGGCCGGCAAATCATTCCACAGCCGAGCTGTTGAACATAAGAACGAATCGAAGAAGCGATCGGTTCTCATGAGACAAATGTCAACCGTGTGCAAATGTTGGGCACGCGTTTGGTGGGTTTCTCGACTATGCACTGGTGCCGAAGGGATCAATGAGGCTAGTTACTCCGAGCTTCTTCCATTGTAATACCGGTAGAACAAGGATAACATTCCCACCCGACGCCTGTGCTCTAAAGATTGCAATCCGTCTGTTAAGATGGGAGAATCTACTAAACAGACCGCCCGTTTCTGCACAGAGTCGTGGGTATTTTTCAGCTATTATGTCACCATGGACTATTATTTTATAACCACGTTATAAAGGGTGGCGCAAAACTACCGATATGGTTTGAATCTTATTACACATTGCAATAAGATTCAAAATAAAACGGTAGTTTTGCGCCACCCTATATTTTACTCACTATTTACGCCCGAAAACATTTCGTAAAAAGTTAACTAAAATTGAACAAAACAATAATTATTCTAAAAACACCATTTCCCATACGCAATTTTAGAATGTTTTAACCCTAGAAAGATAATGTACGTCTTTGTGACGTAAGTAAGACACAAGTATTGTTATCTTTTTTTATTTCACAACATAGCGTGCTGTCTATGTCAGTTAGCTCAGTTGCCGAGCAGAGCCTGCGCAGAGCAGCTGCCACCACGGTAAGTACAATAATTGCAGAGACTTAAGAACTATCCGTTAGAATTCTATCGAAATATACGTATGGATGTGCATTTTACCTTTTGCGTAACTTTCGGACTTCTTCATATAAATGTGATTTAGCGTAAAATTTTTATTATTTTTAAGCGTAATGACTGATTAGCATTTAAACTTTCATATCGAATAAAAAATACGATTTAGACATAAAATAAAACATTATTTTTCATTAAAAAGTGATTTAATAGTTTATAGTTGATTTGTAAGAGATTCATAGCATTTTGTTAAGTATTATTTTGTAATGAAATTTTTATAATTATTTCGGTTTTATTTATGTAAAGTAAAAAACCCTAAACTAATTATTCAACTACCTTTAAACCTTGTTTTTGTATGATAATATGTCAAATATACACTTTTAAACTTTAGTACGTCCTTAAGACGTATCAATTATCTTTAATGCAGGTCAAAATAAGATTATCTTTTTAGGGTTAATTGAAACATATTTTCGTTTTATTTATCCGTAAAGAAAAATATAACGTGGAATAAATTTACTATACCTACATCCTATTATAAAATAAGATAACCGATATGATAAACATGTCTTATAGACGACATAAATATTCTTATACTCTAGTATTACTCTATTATCTGTATTATCCTTACCCATAAATCAGTGTGCTCGTATTATAACTTATAAAGCACACATAACTTAGGTAGGTACTCTTGAATAAACAGAAGTGGGAGAGAAGAAAACCACACTGAAAAGAATCTCACGTAATATTGCTTTCAGGATTCAGGAGTGTTATTTCAGCGCTAACGGAAGTTCCCAGAAAGCCTTACAACAAAAGACGCTCGAAAAAATAAACTATTGCATATACAATCCCGAAAGCTTTCGATGACGCTGCAGAAATGTCTTGAGTTCTAAGAAAAATATTCATGGAAAAACGGTATGAATAATGTAGGAGATATATTTATATTTTCGTGGAAATCACAATATTTTTTTACATTAACACCACACAGAAGGCCCCTGAGGAAAATAATTAGGTTAGTGGATGATTTGGCATCTTGGCTAAGTCCTCCATCACGACACAAGCAACATTTACAGCTTACTGTGTAGATAGTAGGAGAATAAAAAATATCGTCAGGTTATTCGAAACCTTTCTCCGTTGTTTGTCTTTCTTTAAAAAAAATCCCTCGTGGTCTTTTTGAGGACAGGAAGGAACTCAAGAACGAGTCGTAGAAGCGACAGACGATGATTAATCAGAGATCCCGGGTTAATGGGGTGAGGAGTGTCTAGGTCTTGGTGGCGTAGGCATCTGTCCAGTTGTGTGGTGGGCCGGATCAGGAAAGACCGTTTGGGGGTAGATATTTGCCTCTTCTCAAGTGGCACATGTTAATTGTGTTCATATGTGGGGCGTGCGTTTGGCGTGTTTCCCGACTATGCCCAGAAGCCAGAAGCCGAAAGGATCTTTGACGCTAGTTCCTCGGAGCCTCTTCCAATGTAATACCGGTAAGACAGCATACCTGCCTGACACCTGTACTCTATATATTGAAATCCGCTTGTTAAGGTAGGGGAATCTATCAAACGGACCGCCCGTTTCTGCTCAGATTCAACTGTTTTTTTTTCAGGAATTTTGGGGCCCAGACCAGACGTGGCTGCCAAACGCGCTGTCAATTAAAAATAAAAATTTATAAAATTTTTCAAAGACACTATCTGGATAGCATCAGTTCGGATTTGAATCTTGCAATCATACATAAAGATATACGGATTAGAGCAGCCAATAAAAATGTAGATACTGTGGGAAGTTCTTAGTCGAAGTATGAAGTTAAATATGCCGAATCGGATAGGGACACATTAGCTCTGTCCAGGCAAGGCGAAGGTTCTGGGTTCGAGTCCTAGATGTGACCCGATCTTTTTCTGTTTTCGGATTTTCGATTGTTTAGAAAGTAAGTTTACTGATTTTTTTTAAAATAATTGCCATCCCGTTCAATGCATGTGGTGAGCCGTGGCACAAGTTTCTTTATGTTCTCCTAGAAGAAATCTCCGGCCAATTTATTTTCATCCATATATATATTCAAGTCAGGGAAATACGGGAGGTTGTTCAAAACATCCCATCGAAATGAGTCCAAGAGCGTAATGGTGGCTAAGGATATGTGGGGACTTACGTTTTCGTAAAACAAGCACACTTCTCTGGTCAGCATTCCCCTCCTTTTGTTTTGAATGCTCTTTTTGAGTTTTTTAGGGTATCACAATATTGTTGTGCATTGATGGTCTCAACCTGAGGCAGAAATTCGACCAAAATGATGCCTTTTCGATCCCAAAACACTGAGGTCATGATTTTTTTGCTCGAAATTGTGGTATTCAATTTTTTGGCAGATGGGGAATTGGTGTGGCGCCACTTTGACTACTGTTTTTTCTCAGGCGTGTAATGAGTCACCGACTACCATCTCCAGTCATAAAAGAGCTCAGAAATCCTCACCCTTTTTTCTTGTAGGTGTTATTCCTTCCGTGAGTAAAAAGCGAAGCATGGCACTTGGCTGGATTTTTTGCCGATATATTTCACGCAACTGGACACTACGATGTGAGTTTACGTACGACAATATTCCTGCGATGCTCGCTCTGATAAGGAGATCCCCTTCTTCCACTCAATGTTGCCAACCCTAAAAAAACTATAAAACACCTCTAGTTATGGTGACAGTACACTTACTTTCTGAACATGCTAAGTATTACACGACTATGCGGGCTTTTACAAACGGTGACCGGACAAATGAAACCAACTCCGAACCACATCAGAAAAGTCATTAGAAGTGGTGAAAAAAAATGGTTAAATAAGTTACGTTAGGTTAGGGTAATGAGCTATTTTAAATTAATTTTTTTCATAGCGTTTAATGGCTTTTCAAAGTGGTGTTGAGTTGACTTTATTCTCATTTGGCATGAAACCTTTATAATAATAATAATGGTCTTTATTTCAGAACTTGGAGAGGTGAGTGCAATCCCACACATCCTATATTGAGTGTAAGTACATACATAAAACATATAGATATTTATAAAATATGGTAATGAGAAGAAAATAAAATAAGGATATAAATTTAAAAAAATAAATAAATCAATCTGGGATTATGGGAACCAGTGTCCTTCTCCAATGTTCTTCTAAGCTCAATCCTGAAGTCAAACGGGTTTCTATTATAAGAATATTTCTGGAGTGGTTTATCCTTCCCCTCAGTCCTGCAATCCTGGTTCTTAATAGAGCTTTAAATCCTGGAACTTGCCCTTCTGTAAACATTGAGGAGGCACTGCAGTGCCTGGGGAGTTCAAACATCAGACGATAGGCGTTGTGAACATGTAAAAAAAGCTATTTAAATTATATAGAACCCATATGGAATATGGGTTAACCATAACCCGTATTATGCTAACGTTGATTGATGATTATTATTATTATTGAGTTATGTATGTTATTATAGCCTTCTTATAACTAAATGGTAGCGCAAAACTACCGATATGGTTTGAATCTTATTACACATTACAATAAGATTCAAAATAAAATGGTAGTTTTGCGCCACCCTATATATTCAACGCAATTGAACACATCTACCACTTCTAAGAAAGTATAACCAATAAGAACAATGTGGGTAAAAGCGAGCTTATAAATGACTCAATCGTTATATTGTTGTTGCAATTAAAAATACTTCTGGGTCAAATAGTTAGTTCATGTTGGTATATAGAAGGTAATTAGGCTAAATTAGGGCTGTCGATAATACCATTAACATTATAAAAGATTATCACATTTTACAAAGAATTTGTCTACCAATACTAATACTACCAATTTACAGAGAAATGCCAGAAATGCTAAAATGAAACTTCCAAATTTGTAAATCTTTGATTTGACTTTGAATTTATGTTTACCACCGAAAAATCATTTCGGCTGCCATCTTCGCCAGTCAATGGCGTTTTGTTAGCAGTGAAAGCGGATTTTCTTAGATTTTCTGATTCTATTTACGCAAGAAGTTTTCTTTCGAAGGGAACAGATTGGAACCTGCTTTTACAACAAATTGATTTCCTGCGACACAGATAATATCCTTGATGTTTACAAATTTGATGGAGTGGCCTGGGCGGCTCGTTGTATATATCAATTTATTAATTCAAATGCAATACGTTGAAATAAGTTGTATTTCAAAGTGTGAGGTAAAATAAAGCGGATTGAAAACAGGAATTCAGCGTTTAGACTATCAAATATGAATACCTACATATAAACTCTGATTTAATATTAATGCGAATTTCTTCAAAGTTTAATAGAAAAGATCAATTGGAATAAATAATACCATTACAATAATTAATTCAAATTACTGTAGCCAAGTACTCGAAACTGTATTATTTCGGCTGACCACACCGCTGGGGTAGTATACTTACATTATCGCCGCTAGGCGGCGCGGGCCTCGCAACATTGACATTACTTGCAATTTTGAACCTCTCACGACAGGACGCTTTTAAATATTTGTATTCATTGTAAACTACCGTGCAATAAATTAATCAAGTTAATAACTACCCTCTTTGTTATTTAAAACCCGTGTATTTTGACGTAGTGCTGATGGAGTCAAAATAAATCATCAATAGTAATATTTACAACTAAAAGCAACACGTTAAATTACTAATGAATTGCGTTAAACTCCAACGCTACAAGGTGAAGAAAATATATATAGACGAGATCTTTTGCATTATTTTTTTTTTTATTTAGGTGTTACACTATGTTAATTTATTTTGTCTCTAGCCTTGTTTAAAAATATCTCAATTTAAGAGGTGGATTACTGGATATGGTTACCGCCGCCCGGGAAGAATTTATTGGATAATTAATACCTCTGCCATATGACATTCCAAATGGTTTGCTACGTTTGGAGACGTAGCAGTGGATGTCCGGGTTCAAGGAGTGAAATTTGTCTAGGTATTGGCGGCAATTCATCTGTCCACCAACTGCGTGACGGACCGGATCCGGAGAGGCCGGATAAGGGAGCCCTTTGACAGATTCAGCTTAACTTTCTTAACCCATTGCGATGCACCGCAGTAGGAGGGATGGATTTGTACGTCCATCACTCCTGGACGCACTGATCCCAAGATTCCTACCCATTCATCATACAGTTCTCCATCCCAGAACCGCCTCTCCATTCTGTCGTAAAAACCCCATCACCCCTCATAGTTAAAAATGAAATAGGCCATGACGAAAATTATTTTACTCAAGGCCTCCTGTTTGAAGCAAATCTATAAAAAAAAAATAATGTGCGCTGTGGAGATTCATTACTTTATTCAACAATTATTAAAGATATAACGATATTAACAAAATAAATAATAAAAAAATATATTTATTACTTAGCTAATTTGTATTATATTTGAAACTTTAAAAACAGACTAATTTCTTAATAATTTAATCGCTGTCCGCATGTGCTGTTTTGTTGTTAATTAGCACTCCTATCTTCAATTTCATTTACACTTATTTTAGTTAACTGTTTATATTTAGTAGATATCTAAGAACCCCCTGATGTCACAAATCTTCGATTGGGAAAATGTGCTCTCAACAAATCATATAATTTTCTCAAAATATTTTTAAATATAATGAACGCCAAGGTAAAACAATAAATTAAACACGAATAAAAAGCAAATAAAGCAGAAAAAATAATGATGTTTTGAATTTTCTCTCATTATTATCAAAACAAAGACCCGTCGCCCAAAATGAACTTTTAAAAGCCCCACAAAACAACAGAAAACAAAACACAGCGCAAGAATTCGAATGAGAGTTTATAAAAATAAATCCGTGTTGTATTTTGTGCCAGGTTTTTTTGGCAACTACGAAAAAAAATATTTATCCTTCGTCCAATTTCGTACATTATTTCATGTTTCAAAAGATGTCCAAGCAATCTGGCGATGTGACGCGGGGGTCAAATACTGGCAGAAAACTCGTGAGGGTTGTTTGTGTCTTTTTGTATTATTTTTTACCCTACTTTGATGCAGGGGCTGCCGGGTGCATTGTGTGTCACGAGAATGGACTGACGTAAAAGGGTAAGGGAAGTTTGACAGCGGCACAAATATTATAAAGCATTTTGTGTTCTGTTTATTTCCAAGTGTGGGAATAGTGAGTTTTCATTTCGCGTCGTGGTACTATATTCCTCTTGAATTATTGTGGCCATACAAAACTTGAGCATGTGGTATTTGTAAGGCAGAGTGCTTAAGTGCTATTACTTGTATAAGTGCGTATTATTGCCTTACAGTTGTAATAAATATTTTAAGGTGTTAAGAAAGAAATCATCTCTGTGAAGATAACAATTTTAAATAACTTTAAAAAATATTAACAGTGTAATGTTTTAATAAATAATACAACATTTTAATAAGACATTAATAGTTAAAATAAAAAGAATTGTGGCAAAACAATTAAATAATGTTATTCAATAATAACGAAACAAGAACATGGACTCTAATTAAAAAAAAAATATTATTCTAATATTTTAAACTCAGAGTCGTGTTTAGCCTAAAATACACTAAATAGTTAGAAACTTATAAAATCAATAGATAGCTTGTCGCGTTTAAAATAAAATCAAATGTTTTTAAAAAGATCATCACGATGTGAAAATTACTACAAGGGGGGCGCCAATTCAAATTGAACAGAATATTAAATGGTAAATCAATATTAATTTATTAAACTCAAAACTAAACGAAGTATTAGCTCACAGATCAACAGTAACCCACCAAAGTAGGGGAGACCTAGGAGAGTTGTGACAATTTTTAATTTAAGGGACATATCTCGCTCAAGAAATATTCCGTTTTTATGATCTATGTAAATTAAGGTAGCACCATTCCTTCCCTTTCCAAAACAATCATCAAAATTAATTAAAGTATTACGGTTTCCGAGAAAATCAACAAAAAGAACAACTATTCCCCCTGTCACAACTCCCCTATCATCGAGGTAAGTTGTGACAGCTTTGTATTTAGACTTTTTGAGTATTTAGACACTAGCAATGCCTTTACCAGTCTTTCGTGTATAGTTATTAGGCATTCTGAAACAAAAAATAGTCATCCAGCATTCAATATCACACTACAAGTACAAATATTTTTTTTTATCGAAAACGATTTTTTTGAGACAAGCTTTTATTGCGGACTGCACTTGCAAGATTTGACCTTAATATACTAACGCACAAACACACACACAGACATCGTAAATTAATTTTGAAAAGTGTCGAAATAGAAAATAGCAGAAAAATGAAGTCAAAAGGAGAGGTGCTCAAAATTACGACTTGGTCCGAATAATGATTCATATTTTCTAAAAACGATGCAAACACAAAATATCAATGCAACGCTTTGAGACTTAAATAACCATACAACTTAAAAAAAATAACACAACAACGCACTTGTAATAAGACGTGATATAAATTCAATCAAAATTTTGAAGAAAAACTTACTTTTCGCATTTTTTTGTATGCAGATGTCGTAATTATGCAATCGCTTCTCGTGCGCCACCGTTGGGTACTGAGTGAAGTAGCGCGCCTCTAAAGCGACAAATGAGCATTTTTACAATATCGCAAACTATTATAGGTAGGGAGAAATCGCCTTTGTCACAACTCTCCTCTGTTACAACTCTCCTAGGTCTCCCCTACGTGTCTTCCCTCGTCGAAACAAACGTCCAGGCTCTCTGACTTCGTGATTTTTCGGAACTGTTCGAAAAATTAGCTTGCCCATAGTATGTTTTATGCAACAGAAGAATGCAGGATTGCATTTGTTCTAATTTGTCTTTCTAAATAGGAATTACAAATCAATTCGAATTAATTGTGTAGCAACTGACTTAATGACTGGGTGCCTACTTAACATTATAATTTCAAACTGTTACAACAGTTAGTTGAATATTAGTACTTGCATATTCGACAAATGAAACGTTGAGTTCCAATATCGGCCCTAATTAATTATGGTTAAAAATTAGGTATAAATTCCATCTGATGTGATATCTCACAAGGAATGCGAAGCCATTGTTATTGTTTCCAAAAGTCTTTAAGTTTCTTCATAAGTCTGTGTTTAAATATGGGCCTATAATAATTAAAACACGTTTTTTTAAGTGTATATTACACACTTAAACTTTTTTTTCGATTTTACGGATTATTTCGTAATCCTCTACTAGCTAGGGATTATAACAATGGTGACCCGACAATTCGTCCTGCGACAATTCATCCGGCGACAGTTCATCCTGCGACAGTTCATCCGGCCGACAGTTCATCCTGCCGACAGTTCATCCTGCCGACAGTTCATCCCGCCGACAATTCATCCAGCGACAATTCATCCTGCCTGATCATTTAGAAGATTTTTTCTTCAAGTAAGTATGCAAAGAGGATATACGGCCGAACAACCAAAATCGATATACTTATATCTGAAGGCATCTTGAGTGGAAATTATAAAAGTAAAGTAAAAATATTTTTATTAAATATGTTAGGTTAGGTTAGGTTAGGTTAGGTTAGGTTAGGTTAGGTTAGGTTAGGTAAGGTAAGGTTAGGTTAGGTTAGGTTAGGTTAGGTTTGGTTAGGTTAGGTTAGGTTAGGTTGTACCTCGGATATACATGCAAAGAGGATATATAATACCGAACAATCATTCCACAATTAGTGATAAACACATACTCGTATTATTGAAAAAAAAATAATTGAAAGTTTGCAAATCCTGGGTATACAGATTTTGTGAAATATTTCACAAATATAATTATCAACCCTATTGTATCTGTAAATATTATGATGTAAATACAACAATTTGGGAGGCGGGAACGGGTACCGCCGCCCCGGGAACTTGGATCGCTACGATTGGTGATTTAGCAGGGGTGCCCGGTTTCATGGGTTCAGGTTTGTCTAGGTCTTGGAGGCGGAATTTGTCTCTTTAGAGGCGCGCTACTTCACTCAGTACCCAACGGTGGCGCACGAGAAGCGATTGCATAATTACGACATCTACATACAAAAAAATGCGAAAAGTAAGTTTTTCTTCAAAATTTTGATTGAATTTATATCACGTCTT
Organism: Limnephilus marmoratus; assembly: GCA_917880885.1. NCBI lineage: Eukaryota > Metazoa > Arthropoda > Insecta > Trichoptera > Limnephilidae > Limnephilus > Limnephilus marmoratus. The sequence goes on along the minus strand of OU862915.1, from coordinate 48,430,649 downwards.
ATTACAAGTGCGTTGTTGTGTTATTTTTTTTAAGTTGTATGGTTATTTAAGTCTCAAAGCGTTGCATTGATATTTTGTGTTTGCATCGTTTTTAGAAAATATGAATCATTATTCGGACCAAGTCGTAATTTTGAGCACCTCTCCTTTTGACTTCATTTTTCTGCTATTTTCTATTTCGACACTTTTCAAAATTAATTTACGATGTCTGTGTGTGTGTTTGTGCGTTAGTATATTAAGGTCAAATCTTGCAAGTGCAGTCCGCAATAAAAGCTTGTCTCAAAAAAATCGTTTTCGATAAAAAAAATATTTGTACTTGTAGTGTGATATTGAATGCTGGATGACTATTTTTTGTTTCAGAATGCCTAATAACTGCCTGTATATCCTCTTTGCATACTTACTTGAAGAAAAAATCTTCTAAATGATCAGGCAGGATGAATTGTCGCCGGATGAATTGTCGGCGGGATGAACTGTCGGCAGGATGAACTGTCGGCAGGATGAACTGTCGGCCGGATGAACTGTCGCAGGTTGAACTGTCGCCGGATGAATTGTCGCAGGATGAACTGTCATGGAACCATAACAATACCCTTTCATGATTTTAACTAACTAGTACTGCGGCTCATTTGGCTTGTATTTAATTGTCATTATGAGGAAAAAGTCGTTACTGGATTAAAAACCTCGTGAGACATTTAAACAGAAAATAATATTTGTATCAAATAATTATAAGATAGTTCTAACGTGTAAAAAAATAAAATAACTGGAATCATGAAAACTCATCAGCCTACCGTGCTTTTTTTGATTTACTCAAAAGTAAGAAAATCCATTAGGGGCGGGTTTTGGAACTCAACGATTCAAAGATAAAAAGAAACAGTCATTTACTCACAGGTATCTAATGAAAAAGGTTGGGATTTTAGTTTGGTTTAAAAGAAGATCAAAGGAAATCAAAGTCAATAAATGAACGATTCGAAAGAAGATTTAACTTGTGTGTTATAAATGATTTTGCATTTAATCATAAAGTTCGACAATTTATGGTTGTTACAATTAACGTCTTTTAACCATGAAACTAAACCACCCTAAACCACTGGAGCGATCACGCGAATTGAATAAATTTGCCTCGATTACTCATTCTCCAGAAGATAATTTTTTAAATATTTTTCGCCAACATTAAAAACATCATACTTTCGAAATTTAGCATGGAGACATAAAAAAATATTATAGTGCTATAGGTATAGCCAATGAATTAACCTGTATTTTACCGTTAATATCATATTTGTAGAATTTACAAAATAAATATTAAAAAAATCGCAATATTTATAACAGCGCGAATCCTGCTTTTGTTAATTTCAGATTGCAGACGAAAATAAAAAAAATTACGTAAATGATACCCTGACGCCATATTACAAAAATCTCTTATGGATTACTAAAAAAAGGGCCAAAGATAAAAATTTCAAATTCATCTGGTTCAAAAACGGAAAACTACTGGCTCGAAAATCTGAAGGCTCGCCAATTACTGAAATAAAAAATCATTATGAACTTGAAAGTAAAATCATATAATCTTGCCACTTTCTCGATAACCTAACCTAATCTACGTTATAATACACACTTAACCAGAAATGGATCAATTAATTGATATAGAATTTGATAACCCTTCACCCGATACCAGCACTACTTCAACAACTATAGACAGATCACCCTTTCCCCTTCCCCTGGATGATGAGATAACCCCACCACGAGATGTACGGAACGTGTACCAAATTGGAGACATCAAAATCAATATGCTAAACACTGGACAGATACACCCGCAATGTACTACAATGTACTACCAACAATGTACTACCAATGACTACCTACTACTTCTTCTGCATCATGGACTAAACAGTGCAGTAAATATACCTACAAGTTTAGGATATAACGAAAACGATAGGATATATAAATACTCTTCAACATGGCTGACTACATTGAACACATAGACTCGGACAAACAGCATCACTGCACAAGTACTAATGACTTTAAACAATGGACTAACATCAATAAAAAAATAAAAAATAGGATCAAAATATTACATCAAAACATTAGATCAATCAATAAAAACTTTGATGAATTTATATTATACCTCCAACAACTTGAAAATAATTTTGATGTCATCGTACTGACAGAATGCTGGCTGAATGACAATTATACACCTAAAACACTTGAAAACTATAATACGTACCACTCAACGAAGCACAAAAACCAAAATGATGGCGTAGTCATATACGCAAGTAATAAAATCAACACGACTTTACAAGAAATAAACATCATAGACTCTAACTGCATAAAAATTACATATGATAAAGAAACTTGTATCCTAGCTGTATATAGATCTCCATCCAAAAATAACATAACAAATTTCCTAACTGCACTAAACAGCACATTAACTGATCTCAAGAAAATCAAAAATATCATCATAGTAGGAGACCTAAACATAAACATTTTACAAAATGGACACCCGCAAAGCATAGAATACCTATCAATACTAGCGCAACATGGACTGTAACCCACGATAAATATCCCAACACGAGTCACACAAAACACAAGTAGCTGTATAGACCATATAATGATCAAGTCAAAACTAAAATCCAAAACAATAGTACTCGAAAGCGCAATTACAGATCATTACATGACTATGATAGCAATAGCCACCGAAAACACAAAATCAGAACAACATAAAACATTTACAAAAAAAATAACTGAATATCCAAACTTAAAGGAAAAACTCAAAAAAATGGACTGGAATCCAATATACCGAATACAGAATGCTGAAGAAGCCTGGGATAAATTCACAACTACGTTAACACAAGAAATAAATAACTACACTAATATAAAACTTATAACACTTACACACAAGACAAAAAAAAAATAAAACTATGGATAACACAAGGAATATTAAACTGCATCCGTAAACGAGACAAATTACACAGACAAATTAAAAATACGCCATATGACATGGAACAACTTAATTTCTATAAAAGATATAGAAATATCTGCACAAAAATTATAAGAGTAGCTAAGGAGATATACTATAGACAAAAACTACAAAAAGAAAACAACAACCCAAAAGCTATATGGAAAATATTAAAAGAAGTGACATACACACAAAAACACAAACAGAAAAATAGTATCGAACAATTAAATATTAATTTAAAAAAAATAGATATCAGTACAAATACGGAGATAATAGCGAACCATGTGAATAACTTCTTTGCAAATATAGGAAAAGTTTTAGCAAACCGTAAAACACAAACACAAACCAACCGATCATACATTGTTATGAAGTACTTTCTTGAATTATAACTTCCCACCCCTGTATGATTATTTCCGTCATCAGGTACTAAATATTTTATACCAGTTGCCAAAAGTTGGCAACATTTGCGAAACGTTTTGATTGGCCCGGATTTCGGGAGGGGGCCGAGCAGCCCTTTCGACGGGGCGGAGAGCCCTGGCGCCTTCTTCTGGGTTTAACTGTGGTGAGGGACGGTTCTTGGCATATTGCCGACCGCCCTTTTGATTCCAACAATTGTTTGGGACACGTAATTCAAAATATAGTTAAACTTGGATATTTAAATCAACTCAGTGGTGTTCCCGGATCAGGTCCTCTGCCCAGATGCTGCCCGTGACAGTGTAACGTACGTAAAACTTATATAATTATGTGTTATCATTCAACCCTTTTATTATATGTTAGAATCATTAACCTTGAGTTCACAAAGAGATTAAAAGCTTTTCCTAGAAGCGTCGAGTCATTAATAAATTCACCAATTATTTAAAAGCGACAAGAGATCTTTTCATTTATTAAAACCCTATATATATAATTATTCCAACAATAAAGCGACAGTCGTTTTGAATCAAATCCCAAACGAACTGAAAACACGATATCCCTGAGGGACGCTAGCCGGAGGTTTGTATTATAATTTGGTTTCTGTAAGTATTTAAATTGAACCATTGTTGTTGTGTCCTAATCATGGTGATTATTAATTTGTACCTGTTCGTAACAAGGCGGTTCGAGCCCGTCGTTATGTAACACTGGCGCTTCCAACTCGGGGCTAGATTTGGTTCATTATGAATTGTCGCTTTCTTTGATTTTTTTTCATAACTCCACGCTGTTTTTCGTGATGTATGTACTATAAAATATGTATGTATATAATAATCATTTTTCCCATTTAAATGTATAGGTAAATAAGTGATTTTGAATTGTGTTAAAACCCCCGCGTTTTAAATGCCGTTATCTTGAAGGCCGCGTCTACACATTTTTCAAAGGCCGCCATTTTGAAAACAGCACGTTTTTTAGACCGCTGGTAGCCTTTTAAAAATTAATCAAAGTCACCGCGTGGAAATCCACACGTGTTTAACAATCGAATCATGTGCTTCGCGTTTATGTTTGGTCTGCGTGAAATTGATCCACGCGTTTGGTGTTAGAAACGCGTCGTTTTTTTGGAAACAACGACATTTTAAACTGTTATTTTGATCCACGTGTTTTCAAACGCCAATAAAGCAAAGCCAGCATCTCACAAGTGTTCTAGGACTATTTTCAAAAAAGTTCACGCGTGTTTTCGAACGCCGCCATTTTGTCGGTCGCAACTCCGAATTTAAAAACCAGCACGTGTTTTGACCGTTAAATAAATCACACGCGCCGTATGTTGAAAAGCTTCGTTTTGTTTTACGCGATCTTTGAAACAAAATGGTTACTGAAACCTCAGAATTAGATAATACCAAAGCTATTTAAGGTCTAAGATATTTATCAGCAATTCGTGAGTGAAATAATATTATTGACTTGGCGTTGCTGCGACGTCATTTATTTTGGTTTTAAATAACCTAAAGTTTAAATATGCTTGAAATGGCTTTAGGCATATTTGATGACTGCATATTGTGAACTTCTGCAAAAAACGGCGTGGTGGTTATTGGTTAGTTAGTTCTTTAACAAATTTTCCTTTAGTAAATGCAGCTCGCATACGCCAATAAATTGTGTGACCTAAGATTTAAATTTGATCGACGTTTAAATATATTTTAAACACATTTTGAATAATATCAAGACGTTCTAGTTAAAAATCCTACAAAAAGCCGTCAACCTCGGTAAACGGTCGAAAGCAGGTATATTCCTAGGGTCGACGGGGTCATTTTTACGACCGAGCACCGGGCGAGATCTATTGTCTTGACAAATGCACTTTCGGGAATATTTCTTGACAAGTCGGCCGATGGACAATGGTTATGTTGGGTTCCTTTGGAGACAATAGCTCAATAAGACCATAGTCTGAAGGGCTGAAAAATGCACTGTTAGGCATAAACCTTTTTTTCATAGGCAAAGAATTTGTTTCAAATATCGGAAAGTACCTACGTAGTCTGTGCAGCGTGAAGATATTTTTAGTAGGTATTTAACGATATTAACTTCATTTATGAAATAGTGGCAAATAGATGCGATTATTTTTAGAATAACGGCCATTAGTTTAAAAACAGAAATTGACCAGTCTCAGAGTGTATTGAGACCATATGTTAGCGTTATCTTCGTTGAAAGGAGCCGATGATTTAGAATGGTAAAATAATATTTACCTATTAAAAACAGATTTTTAACAGTTAAAATAACGACAGCAATAAAATTTAATCGAGTTCAATTCTCGAATTGATTTGCCAGTGAGATATAATTTTTAGTGTTCAATGATACTGCCTTCCTTATAGGATATAAATACCTACCAGTTCGAATCTGGAATAATTATAATGCATAACACACCGACGTAATCACCTTACTTCGTCGCGGGTTCGATTCCTTGCGAAATTATATATCTCCGTATCCATGCCGATCTCTCTAACGAAGAGTAGAAACCTATTAACGATTAGATAAATATGTTTAGTAAAATAAGCTTCACACAGGAGACACTGAGGAAAATAATTTCCTTTAGTACTTATGTCATCTTAGGGGATGCTACGTGGAGGGTCTTTTTAAGGAAAGGAAGGAGAGGAAGGAAAGAGGTATGAAGGGCTGATCGAAATATGGTGGTCAGCGTCCAGGAGTGATAGGCATAGGAATTCCTCTCTCCAAATTGCGGTTCCTCGCGATCCGTCCTGCCATGCGGCAGGTAGTCTAGACCCAGTCCGACCTTATCCCATGGACTCGGGCACTTGTAGCGAATAAAGCGATACCAAACATGGCGAATCTCTTAACAGGATTATTTATAACTGAGGCGCTGGTTATACAATAGATAGTTCAGGGGCAGCGGTACCCATGCCCGCAACCTCAAATTGATACGACAACGAAGTCTATGAAAACGGAAGTACGATAGCTATTTTTTTTATAGATGAATATAATCGGTATCTGTTAATATTAATGTATAGGTATTACTATTAATTAATTATTTTACGATTTTGAGATTTTAAGCTCACGATAGAACAAGTGCCTAGATTTATTCAACTAACGGTGTAGATTGATCGCATAGAAATCAATAGATGTTAATTGAAATTAAAGTTATTATTTGAAATAATGAGGATAAAGAGCGAACTAATTTACAGGTATTTGATAAGTTGATACAAGAAGAGCAAGATGGAATTCAACTAGAATGTTGGCCCATACCAATTAGAAAATTCTCCAAAGAAAATCAAGTTGGAATACAAGTGGAAAATTATTTCTTCAAATAATTTTTAAATTTATTTGTTTGAGTAGAGTTTCGCGCTAAGCGACGGACGTGAATCATGTTTTGATTGATTAACCATTTAAATGGTTTCGTAGGAACCGGAGAAATCAACGTATTATGAAATTTACACTACACACATCCACACATACATTCAACACGCAGCACTGTTTTGAAGGGACGCTTTTGAAATAGTGTGTACACACACACCTACATTATATCTTTTCGGAGTAATTAACCGGATTGATAAAAACACACACCTACATTATATCTTTTCGGAGTAATTAACCGGATTGATAAAAACACTTCACATTTTTTACTATTCAACTATATCATACAATACTTTTATTGTATTTTATGGTAACAATTACCTAATATTATGAACATTGCAGTACTCTGGTGAGAGTAACGCGGGTCATTGATACCCTCGTTATTTTGATTTGAGTTTGTCTTGTTTAACTCGTAGAAAAACAAGATGGCGCCCCGTGGCATAGCCCGCGTAAATGAAGTGGAAAAGCGATACTATTTTATGATATCTTTCCTTATTATCATTGTTGTCATCATTAAAAAAATACTATAATGCGCTGACTAGGTACAATAACTTTAAACATTGCCTTAAAACGCAATAAATCGACGACAATTATATTACAGTGAATGTGATAAAATCTGAGGTATTATTAATGTGTGTCTAAAGAAATCTCGGAGTCCGCCCGTTTCTGACGACAATTTGAGGTATTATTAATGTATGTCTAAAGAAATCTCGGAGTCCGCCCGTTTTTGACGACAATTTGAGGTATTATTAATGTGTGTCTAAAGAAATCTCGGAGTCCGCCCGTTTCTGACGACAATTTGAGGTATTATTAATGTGTGTCTAAAGAAATCTCGGAGTCCGCCCGTTTCTGACGACAATTTGAGGTATTGTTAATGTGTGTCTAAAGAAATCTCGGAGTCCGCCCGTTTCTGATGACAATCTGAGGTATTATTAATGTGTGTCTAAAGAAATCTTGGAGTCCACCCGTTTCTGCTGACAGTTTAATTTTAAGGGGGATCACTGCGGTGTTCCAATTAGTGTCCTAAATTATACCTACGTTAGAATCTTATAAGATTTCTGACGCTATGTGGGTCACTAAAGGACTTTGATTTTATGTTGTCTGTTTTATTATCTGTTTTGTTTTAATATGTCGTTAACCAGTGATCCGTACTGTTAAAAAGTGGACACTGACTTCACTGAGCCATTACCTGTTCTTTAAAAGGGGGTTGAATGTGCTTTGTGTTCTACGACATACGCCAATGCATACATCACGACATCTAATGTGGAGTTAGTTACCTTACGCTTTGATCTCTTGTTGCTTATACAATTACTGTTCAGATAATTTTGTTTGCTCTATGTGCCTTGATGCCTAAGTGTTTGTACTTTTCTAATAATTTTGTAATTTTATTTCATGTTGACACTTCTCTCCTGCTGAGGATCCCGACTATTCCTCTAGACGCCCTGATGGACATTACACACTGACTTGCGCTGCCTAGAAAACTGCGTGTCACGAAGTTCCTGCCAGGCCACTTCGACGTGTTGATTTTGCTGTCTATTTGATATTTTATATAAATTGTAAACTATATAACTTATTGTAAACTGTACAACTTTTTGCCTAGGTTTTTAATGCTGAATCTCTATGTGAACGATTTTTTTTTGTAAAGTTTATTGAGGGAATTCTTTGAAGGGTTTAAATTCAAAAAACCTTCGTTACGACTGCGGTTTTTTGCTGGTGTTTTCGGGGATGTGTTATGAAGTACTTTCTTGAATTATAACTTCCCACCCCTGTATGATTATTTCCGTCATCAGGTACTAAATATTTTATACCAGTTGCCAAAAGTTGGCAACATTTGCGAAACGTTTTGATTGGCCCGGATTTCGGGAGGGGGCCGAGCAGCCCTTTCGACGGGGCGGAGAGCCCTGGCGCCTTCTTCTGGGTTTAACTGTGGTGAGGGACGGTTCTTGGCATATTGCCGACCGCCCTTTTGATTCCAACAATTGTTTGGGACACGTAATTCAAAATATAGTTAAATTTGGATATTTAAATCAACTCAGTGGTGTTCCCGGATCAGGTCCTCTGCCCAGATGCTGCCCGTGACAGTGTAACGTACGTAAAACTTATATAATTATGTGTTATCATTCAACCCTTTTATTATATGTTAGAATCATTAACCTTGAGTTCACAAAGAGATTAAAAGCTTTTCCTAGAAGCGTCGAGTCATTAATAAATTCACCAATTATTTAAAAGCGACAAGAGATCTTTTCATTTATTAAAACCCTATATATATAATTATTCCAACAATAAAGCGACAGTCGTTTTGAATCAAATCCCAAACGAACTGAAAACACGATATCCCTGAGGGACGCTAGCCGGAGGTTTGTATTATAATTTGGTTTCTGTAAGTATTTAAATTGAACCATTGTTGTTGTGTCCTAATCATGGTGATTATTAATTTGTACCTGTTCGTAACAAGGCGGTTCGAGCCCGTCGTTATGTAACAACATCAACACACAAAAGACAAAACTAAGACTTACAATAAAAACAATTACGGAGGAGGAAATTGAAAAAATAATCGATAAATTAAAAAAACAATATTGCACCGGGATTAGACGAGATAACAACAGATTGCATTCAGAAATTAAAAAATGAAATAATAAAACCAATAACACACTTAATCAACCTTAGTATAAAACAAAGCTGCTTCCCTAGTACTTTGAAACATGGACTGGTGATCCCTATTTACAAAGCAGGAGACAAAATGGAAATAAATAACTATAGACCAATCACATTATTAAACTCACTATCAAAGATCTTCGAAAGAGCATTAAAAAACCAAATTATAAAATACCTTGAAGAAAACAAATTAATCTCGGATAAACAATACGGATTTAGAGAAAAAAGAGGTACCAAAGAAGCTTTAGAATATGTAATAGATTATATACATAGCAACCTAGATCAAGGGCAAAAATGCATAGCAATATACCTAGACTTAGCTAAAGCCTTCGATTCAATCTGCCACAAAACCCTATTTAAGAAATTAGAAAACATTGGTATCTTAGGCAAGGAACTCCAACTAATGAAAAGTTATATGAGCAACAGAACCCAACAAGTTAAAATTAATCACCATACCAGTAAACCACTGCCAATTACATATGGAGTTCCACAAGGAAGCATACTAGGGCCCGTGCTATTCACTATCTACATAAATGAACTCTGTAATATGGAAATAGACGGAGAAATAATAAGTTATGCGGACGACACAGTATTACTCTTCAAATCTAAAGACTGGAACAATGTGTATAATATAGCAGAATTAGGAATCACGCGAGTGAAAACATGGTTAGACACAAACATACTTACATTAAATATATCGAAAACAAAATTCACAACGTACAGTATAAATAGCATGGGACAGCCAACAAATAAAACAAACACCATAAAAATTCACGATTGTTTAAACACCAAAAACTGTGACTGCCCTGCTATAGTAAAAACAGACCAAATAAAATATCTAGGAATCATAATTGACCATAATCTCAAATGGGCACATCATATAAATCATATTACCAATAAACTCCTCAAAACAATACATCTTTTCCTAAACATAAGAAACATATACAAACTAAAACAAATGAAATCCTTTTAATATTAATAGAGACGACGGAACTAAGCTCAATAGCTCTTGGTATCCGGTGATTGACGGCTACACCAAAGCTAAACGCAAAAAACATGTCTAAGTATACAGTAAGGCCAGCTCGTGGTAAACCATTTTTTTGTGTTATAACTTTATATTGACTAAATTCGCTTTAACCAGTGTAATTCTAATTCTAGTAAAATTCATTTATTATTAATAGAGCTAAAAAACCATGTCTAAGTATATAGCTCGTGGTAAACCATTTTGATTTATATTGACTAAATTCGCTTTAACCATTGTAATTCTATTTCTTAAATTCTTACCATCGTGATTTCTAATTTTAGAATTCATTAAGAGATGGAGCCACTTCGGTCGGCATCTCGCAAACGGACTTGCCCCTGACTAGCATAAATACCACGTTTTAATGAACTTTCTATTCCGTTCCGCGGCGACGACGCCACTGCTTGTCACGATTATTTTGTACTGGTGAAAGTTAACAATTGTAATTTTTTTAATTTTTTTTTTTATTTTATTTTATTTTTTCCTAAATTCTTACCACTGTGATTTCTAATTTTAGATTTCATTAAGAGATGGAGCCACTTCCGTCGGCATCTCGCAAACGGACTTGCCCCTGGCTAGCATAAATACCACGTTTTAATGAACTTTCTATTCCGTTCCGCGGCGATGACGCCACTGCTTGTCACTAGTATTTTGTACTGGTGAAAGTTAGTGCTGCTGGCGACACGGTATCGCTTCGAAGTAAATAAGCACACATTTCACGACTAAAAATTACACATCTACCGGATCTGCCGGATCTGCCCTGATGATGGACACTGCAACGATGTCCGAAACGTTGGCTAAAGAAGGAGGTAGCGCAACACGGCACAACACCCCAAAAACATATAACGAAAATGCTTCTGGCCGTGAAAATCTTAAAACTTATCCAAATGAAAACAGTATATTTTGCACTCTGCCAATCTATAATAGAATATGGAATCATTGTTTGGGGAGGAGCAACAAACTCAGCTATTGTTCATTTGGAAACCACACAGAGAACCATCTTAAAGGTTATACTAAAAAAACACAGAATGACTGACACAGACCAAATATTCAACATGTTCGACGGACTTGATATACGACAATTATACATAAAAACACTTCTTAACTATATCTTTGACCAAAAACACAAACTACAACAAACACAAACCATTAATAGACCAGTTAGACAAGCATACATACAAAACTTAAAAACACCGACGATAAACACAAGCTTTGGACAAAGACATCACAAATACCAGGCAATAAAAGCATTCAACCATCTTTCACTCGATTTAAAAAAAGAAGAAAACAAAAAACTTTTCACACTCAAAATTAAAAGATGGATTAAAGAACAAAAAAGGCAACTTTACAAAAAAATCACAACATAAAAAATAAAAACACATAGACATAAACACCATTGCAATACTCACTAATATATAAAACCCTTTTACTTTCACTATCGGTTTATATGTATCTATCCTATTTATATAGTTTTATTTTATTGTTTTATTTTAGTGTTATTTTACTCTATTTTATTTTGCTCTATTTTACTTTCTTTTAATTCTCATATGTTATTATTGAGTTTCTTTTTTCTTTAGTTTTTATTTTATATGTATCTTAAATTAAAAAAAAAAAAAAATCATATCAAACTGTAAAATGGGGTCCTCAGCACGGGTAAAGCACCCAGTGAGGCCCACATTAGTCAAATATGTAACACACATGTATAAATCAGGTGAATCAAATAAAAAAAAAAAAAAAAATAAATAAAAAAAAAAAAAATAAAAAAATTCGAAAATGTCATGAGGGGATTACAGGGAGTACTTATTCGAGTCAATATAGAATATTTTCGATTTCTGTATGTTGTCTGTGGTATACTTGATAATTAAAGGTTCACATCTATGGAAAAAGGACTTAATTTTTAACGTAAACAACTGATCAAAAATTCGACTCGAAAAAACAGTTTATTTTTTTTTTAACATCGTTCTAAAATGGTCTACGAAGTTCAGAATTGCGACATACATCTTCATAATAGATAAAGCATTTCAATAGCTTCGTTTTAAAATAAATGGCTGGCGAAGGAAACGTTTTAAATAATAAAAATAGATGTTTTACGAATGGTAGGAAAACGTGGTCCAATTTTGGACTACTATCAATCGCAGAAAAAGGTATTTGTATTGCGAGTGTTTTGTAAGGCATTACATTTATTTATATTATTGTTGAGGAAAGTTGGCATAAATATGTATTTAATGCAATTTTAGTTTTGTTTGCACTGGGAGTCTTACTTCGGGCTAACATCTATAAAATAATATTTTCAGTGTTTAAATGGTTGTGAGCCAGCCAGCAGCTGCAATAAGGTTCCACGTGAAGAATAACAGCGTCGACGAGTGACGTCGGTAAAGCCTCCCGGGCAGTTGCAAGCCCCATTATGTGCCAGCGAGGATTAAGCCCCGCATTGCGGGAGGAACAAACCCGCCCCTTTTACCACATGACCACACAACCAGTCACCACGTGGATAAGAAACGGTCGTTAAACTGCTAGGAGCAACTAACCACTTATTTTTTGTAGAATTTTTTTCGTGTAATGAAAATGATCACAAAGCAAGTAAACAAAAATAATTTTTAATTTTTCACAAACTTACAGGTGCCCAAACGACTCAATCTATTTAGTTTATGCATATTATAATAAAGAAGAACACAGGAAATGCATTGTGGGAGTGTTTCGTGTTTTAAAAGTATGAGAGATTCTACCCATAAGATTAATTTTAAGATTTAACATTTGGTTTTTCTCTGTTATGTGAAATTTCAAAGTCAATCCGGAGGAAGAAGATGATATCAAAATATTATTAAAAAAAAATACGCGATTTTATATCTCGATGAGCGTCCACGACTTATTTTACCATTCACACTTGCGTCAGATATTCTTCTCAGACTACTTTCTTCGTTTATTCGCTCTAGATGCCCGAACCATTTGAGGGCGGCTTTCTTAATCTTACTCATGACTCTCCACATTTCTCACACGATCGTACATGGTTTTACCACACACACCTCTCAGAGATCCATTTCAATAGCATTCAGTCCACTTTCATCCTTTCTCCGTCATTTAAATAAAATTTGTTTGCTAGCACCACGTAAATATAATACCTACATCATGTAAATGTCGCAGGTCTATCGTAAAATCAGGCAAATCATGATGCGCCACAGGCACTTCACGATCTGCCGCCATGCACTTCACGGTGTAGCTAGGCACATCATGATCTGCCTGATTTCAAGATCGGCCTACGACATAAACATAATGTGCCTACCAGTACTTGCACTCTAAAACTATTGAGAGGGTATTACTACAGAAAATCAGAAATATATATTTTTAAATGAGATTTTAGACGTATAGACTCCTTTCCACAAAAAAATATAAATGGATTTCGAAAGATTGTTCTTTTATCTAGCATTCGCATGTTTTAAATTTTAAGAAAAAATGTTAATATTTAGTATAATAAGGTTATACCATAGATCGTTGATAAATTATCAAAAAAAGATTTTGTTTTTACCACACCCTTTTCAAATCATATTATAATCATGCAGTAAAATAAATCAATACATTATCTGGGATCGCATATTTGAGAATTTTAATTTTAGTTTAAATAAAATCATTAAAAAATATGTACGTACATGTGTTTCTTGGCGAAAATGGGTCGGTTTGTGTATTTATTTGCGAACTTACAAATAATATATTTCAGATTTCTTTCTTATTTTTATATTTAAATATTTGTAGGTACCTTTTAAAGATTTCTAATATTTCGACATTTTACTTTTTATTGTTTTATTTCTCACTTTTAACATTTTATTTTTTTTGCTTTTAATTTTAATTTTTTACCTAATACTTTATAGTCTGTACTTTATATTTTAAACTTTACACTTTATAATAATCATACTTTCATACATTTTACCTTTTCCTCACGACTCATTCATTTCCTTACTTACTCCTTACTTTTTACCTCTTTTTTAAAAATTTAACTTACATTATACTGTTACTCTTCATGTTGTTGTATTATTTATAAGTAACTAGCTGACCTGACAAACGTTGTTCTGCCTTATAAATTATTTCTAGTGAATATTTTGGTGGTTTTCTAGTAAATAAAAAATAACGAATGTATGGGGATGTGTGAATAACGAGTGTGTGGGGATGGGATCTATGACAGAAAGAGGAGTGGAGCGCTGTAGAAGATGACCGCCGATAAAAACAAAAAAAAACACCAAATAAAGTAGGAAAATAAAATAAAGGGCAATTGAGTGTACGATATTTTTTGTCAGTCCGTCTTTAGCCAACACAAATAAGCTCGATGGTTTGCCCACGCGAGAACATAATGCCGAATGAAATATCAAAATGACGCGACGCTTCTCGTGAATGTCTTGCGTGTGTGTAGACGAAAGTTCGATGTGGAGTACGTAGCGCCATCTGTCATTCAACAACATAAATAATTTCGTACTGTTTGAAATACGAAAGAAGGATAGGGACACCCTAATAACGGTATGAAATATGCTTTAAAACCTATTCTCATACCTACCATATATACCTACATAAAAAATTTCATAAAATCGGTCAAGCCGTTTCGGAGGAGTGCGACCACAAACACCGTGACAGGAGATTTTTTATATATAAGATGTCAATTATGTTAATGGCACGTGTTGTGCCTAATATGTGTAAATAAAAAAATAAAGTTCCATGCCACGCTGCCATAAATCAGGTTAGGTTACCGCACTCTATTATGGACTGCTGGCTTCGCTTCTTTTGATAGTTCAATTTATTTCGATATTCAGTCTGGACTACATTAAAACTAGAAAACTGATGTTGTATGAATCTTGTATTTCATCAAAACCGTGTTCACAAATCATAATATTATAAATGTACCTATGTTTTTGAGCAATTGTCAATATGTCAATTTAGGTGTAGCTAATTTGTGGCCAGGCCGTTACTATTATTCTCGTTCAATTCTACTGTATTTCAGTTTAGGTAAATTTTTGGAACCATTGATAAAAATAATTCAACAATTAAAATATGGGATTAATAAAAAATGAAAGAATAAAGGGGCAATAGTTCAATAAATTGGAAGAGACGCCAGTACCGGTAAGACTTGATCTGGGGTCGAGTTTCTGATGCCACCGTCACTTTTTTTTATTTTCCGAGTCTTTGTCTGTGTCGTGTTTTCATTGTGAGTTGTTGATATATAACGGTTGAATAAAAATTTATGATTATTAACCCTAGATCACTAACCTTATTTTTCGACGCTTATCACAAACCTTCGTCGTTTCGACTACGGTACTTAATAAAGGGGATTTAAGGGTTTTATTAAAACAAAACATGCACATATTTCTTTTTATTATTAATGAACAGTATTTATTTATATTATTTCTTATATTTAGATGAACAAAAATATCAAATTTATTTATCAACAGCATAAATGAGATCATAGTTTTCAGGCAAAATCAACAATTGGTTCATTTTTAAAGTTGGTTTTTGAATTAGTTTTAACTAAATTTTGAAAAAAACACCATTTAAATATCTAAAGCAAATACTTGAATTAACTAATAAAATAAAAATTTTGGTGATAATCTAGAAACTAATAAAAATTTAGGAAAAGTAAAAAGTCACTTTATCACTAACCTTCTCCGATGCGACGAGCCATGGTTGCTGAATTGGCGCTCGTGGACTCCCCCCATCGTCCGCACTACCGTCTATCGCATAAGTAACGAGCCGATTGAGATTAGCCTGAGTATGAAAGAATTACGGTCGCGCGCGTAAAAATTATGGCGGTTTTTTTTAATCCTGCGTCTTCGATTCGACGAAGGTTTGTGATCTAGGGTTAAAATTATGATTGATAGTAGTATGTATGGGTAGTATGCTTGCAAGAGACGGGAAGGCTGATAGAGATATTTTAAGAAGGATAAATGCAGGTAACTCCAAATGGAGGACTGAATAACGTCGGCGCTAAAAAAAAACTGTCAAAAGAAACGAAGCTAGCAGTCCACAATGGAGTGCTGGTACCTATCCTGATGTATGGCAGGGAGGCATGGAACTGGTAGAGAAAGGTTGAAAGTAGACTGAATGCTGTTGAAATGAGATCTCTGAGGCGTACCCTGAGGAATATATGATGCAAATTGAGTGGTAGAACATGTCAGGGACGCCCGAGAAAGACATGGCTCAATCAAGTGAAACAGATACTTGAATCGGGCCATGTCAAGAGTCAGAATAATAGAAGAGTAAGTATGAGACGATGTATGAATATGAATGAGGCAAAAATTGTGTGCCAAGACCGAGTTGCTTGGCGGTCCGTTCTCTCTATGATGGTTAGTTAGTTAGTTAAAATTATAATTAATGTAATTTAGATGCATATGCTGCTGCATTGGGTACTTATCCCCGTATTCATCAGAGTGCAATTATTATTGAGATCATTGCATTATTAGCAGTCGTGCATGCGTAATATCAGATTAATTGTTATATGACGGGAGAATGATTCGACTCCCGAGACAAGATATTGTACTAGCGATGCAGATGCAAATACATTAACGTCTTAGAATTAGGCACGTTCCATGATTGATCATAGCAAGCTGCGTGGGAGCAATCGAATCTAGTGCTGATACTAATGATATTAATACCAAGTGAAGATTGGCGCCACTAAGTGTAAATACAACCCTCGGTATCGTCCTACAGCTTACACGAAAGACGAAATGAAGTGAGAAAGAAAAGGGCAAACGTTCGTACTCTCTCGTTGAGCCTAGTTGATATGTCAAACAGAAGGAAGTTTTGTACATCAAATGTATCAATATACAAATAATTAAGCGTAATGCACAGGGCCCTTAGATACTTGCATAGTACACAACTGCTAACCCTGTACAAATCGCAAGTGCGCTCCACGGTTGAATTTGGCAGAAACCTCTCTCTCAGAAATCTCTGATCTGGAGCTACAAAATACCTGAAAAAACCCTCGACTCTCTGCAGAAACGGGCGGTCCACCTTAACAAACGGATTGCAATATTTAGAGCACAGTCGTCGGGTGGAAATGCTATCCTTGTTGTACCAGTATTTCAATAGAAGATGCACTGAGGAATTAGCGTCATTGATCCCTTTGGCACCGGTGCACAGTCAACATATGTAGACAGTTAATTTTTGTCACACGAAAACGGGTCGCTTCTATGACTCGTTCTTGAAATCAACATCTCGCTGGGTCTCTTCAAGACCAATGTTTATTTCTTCCTCTCCTCTAAAAGACAATAAACTTTTCAATTTGGGAGACGGGAATGGGTATGCCGCCCCGGGAACCTTTATTGGATAACCAACACCTCTGCCATAGGTCACCCCAAGTGGTTCGCTACGTTTGGTGATTTAGCAGGGGTGCCCAGGTTCATGGGGTGAGGTTTGTCTAGGTCTTGGAGGCGGATGACCAGGATACACTGAACCCCAGATTCCCACCCCTTAAACCCTTTTCCTTGTCAGAACTCTCCTCTCCTTCCTTTCCCTAAAAAAAACCCCTCCACACAGCATCCCCAAGGATGACATAGGCCCTGAGGGAAATATTTTCCCTCAGGGCCTCCTGTGTAAAGCTCATGTAAAAAAAAGACCCTTCACACAACACCTCAAATAACATAATTGGTAAATCAAATACATATATTATGTAATTAATTATTGTATAAAATATATTGTAATTTATGTATGTGATTAAAAAAAATAAGCCATGAGGGAAATTATTTTCCTCAGGGCCCCCTTTGTGGAGTTGATGAAAAAAAATACAATTTGTTAATTGGAAGGTTACTGACTTTCTATTTGGCAGACTACAGTGGTCCAGTGACTGTTATGCACGCAGTACACGCCCAAGATTTCTACCATTTCCTCGCTCTCCCCAGACCTAAAACTGCTGTATTTGAGAGTGGTTTCAGCTTTTCATCATCAAAACTTTGGAATGAAATACCACTGCTTATTCGAATGTCGACATCATTGCAGTGCTTCAAAACGCTCTGCGGCGAATGGTTGCTGACTGCACAGTCAACCGCACAACATCTAATTGATAGAATTTACAATGAAACAAATACCTACTTGCATTTATGATTACATTATTTATTTTGAATTTAATATAATTTGCATTAATCCGAATTTTGGTTTACGTGATTCGAATTTAATTTTAGTTAGTTATTACCCATATATATTATATTACGTATTTTATATTAGAGACACTGTTGAAAACAAGCTGCGTTCTGTCAATAGAATCAATCTTAATATATAAGGCAAAGTCGGGTTAGTTACACCATTTATAAGCCGAAAACGGCTGGACCGATTTGTATAATCTTCGATTTGTTGGTTTTGTCTCCGCCCCGAATCCCGAATAGCAGAATAACTATTATTACAACGGAAAAAATCACGAAAAAATAAATTATGAAAAATATTCTTTTCCTCATACATTTTGCTTGGAACGAATTCTCATATTTTGAAAGAGCTACAGGAATATTGTGATAAGTGATAAGAATAAATTGAGTCGTGAGTGAATTCCAAAAATTCAAAAACATTAAATTTCAATGTGCTGATTTTTTTGCCTTTGTTTTTTTTTTATTTTATTTTTATTTATTATTAAACGCCCGTACATAGGGCTTTTACATACATAAAACAAGTGTATCGAACATTTACAAACATTGTACATAAAATGCTGCCCCCTTTTCTTACACACTAAATGTCAATAGTCGAAAAGGAAACAAATGGTGAACGTATGTCTACACCCCTCCAAAGGAAAATTATAATAATTACAATAAATCTCCCTCACATGTATAAAGAAAATGAAAAGCAATTACCGTAAGTAAGTGGAAAAGAAAAAAAAATCATAAAAAATATAAATCCGTACCCAACGCCATCTCTGATACTGACAAAAACAAAACACGGACAGTTGCGCATCGATAATTGCGTCATTGTGTAATTTTTAACTTAACAACTTTAAATTACACGATGGGTCTGAGGGCCTACTTCCAATTAAAGGGCTTCTCTGTTACATTATAATTATGGATAATTCGGGAGAAAGCGCGTATAAAAAGTTATTGGTGCATAGCCACACAACAAGATTTACCGAAATAAAAATACCACGAATATCAAATAAGTATGGTAGCAGAACGCTCGAATATATGATACCTTTGATTTATGACAAATTGAATCAAAACATTAATTTAAAAAATAATGAGGAACCATGCCCTAAACTGCCAAAAAAGTGGTTAATAAGTGAACATTATGAACAACACATTTATCTATCCCAAATCTTATATTAGGTATTAATATTGTATTTTGTTTTTTAAAGAGTTTTATTAAATGTACATTTGTTACTTAAATTTAATTTTTCCGCGACCGGTTTCGATACAACCGTATCATTCACGAGCAGAATTAAAACTAACTTAAATATTAAAAAATCTTTAAAAAACAAAATGTCTAGAAATTGTTACATAGTTAATGCCCAAGAAATACAAAAAATTAATATTGTAACTTAAGCTAATGTGTGTTACGTAATAATATTAAATGGTAGGTCCTACAGAAGAGCTGATCTCGCACATCTTTGTGGGACTACCCAGATCTTTTATTGTATTAGATGTAATTATATTCAATTAAATAAATAATAAATAAAAATTAAAAAAAAAAATTAAAAAATTAAATTTATAAAAAAAAATAACTGAATATAATTCAGCAGTTTAATAGGTTAATAAACACATCAGTCTTTGATTTTGAGGTATTACGAAGAAAAAATATTTTGATAAATAACGGTTTTTATTACTATTATTAGTTTACAGAACGTTTTAAAGGTATTTGATATCTTTAGCGCCGTAAATTACTTTGGCCGTCCTTCACGCCCTGGTAAAATCAAAACCTTGTTTAAAACGTAGATTTAGCCATGTTCCTGCTTTTTGTATTTATAATTTGCAGATACAACCTTCCTCCTACAAAAGTCCCACAGGATCTAAATAGCTTGGAGCAGTTAAGAGGAATATAAACGCCAGAAATGTTTTAATTCTCACCCTTACAATATTTAAAATGAAGCATCTGGCACTGTACATATTTTTTGGCGGTTGTCAAACAAAATAAATATGCACGTATATTCTATGAAATCGTAATTAAAAATCACAAACATCGCCTAAAGCAGTGGTTTTCAACCCCTTGGGGTACGCGAAGCAAGATTGGGGTACGCGGCACGAATGTAGGATTTAAAACTCAGCAACCCCTTGGGGTACGCGAAGCAAGATTGGGGTACGCGGCACGAATGTAGGATTTAAAACTCAGCTCAACGCGGTTTACGCTCAGTGGTTTGCCAGCCTGCCGCAACGCCATACATCAGTCAGACAGTCACCTCAGTTTAGAGATTTTTTTTAAAGAAAACAGAAACATTTAACTTTCAATACAGGTTGGTTTTTTACAAGTGCTACTAAAGCACAGAAATCAGCACTGGAAACATTATACAGAGTAAGTTATCGCATCGCTAAATCAGGAAAAAATCATTCAATTGCAGGGGATTAAATTATACCGTGTGCCAAAGACATCGTCCGATGCATGCTCGGCCACGAAATATCAAAGAAAATAATAAATACATTACTGTTCGACAGCACTGTTTCCCGGAAAATTCAGGAAATGTCTCAAGATATCGAGATGTAGATAGAGTAAGTAGACGGAAATACCTACAGACATTTCAAATCAGACTGAACTTATTGTTTTTGTTCCACATATTCATCATATTGTAATTGGGGAAGGGGGGGGGTGGGGGGGAGGGGGGTGACACCCACGCTAGCTACACCACTGGTTACGGGGTACAACAAATTTGTAGTAAGCGTCAAGGGGTACGCAGGCTCAAAAAGGTTGAAAACCACTGGCCCAAAGGAACAAAAATATCAGACTGTGCCGTTCACACGCGGTAGAAGTAAAACCTTCAGAAAAGTAAAGTAGACAAGAGTGGGGAGGCTACGAAGCACCGCCCAAAGAGGGGCCGATTATAATATCTCATTCTTTCGCAGGCTAAATCTTATAGATGTACATAAAATATGTGTTTGTCTCTTTTTAGTACGCTAGTTTTCGTTTCATCAAATTACAAATTACAACAACGCTAAAGAAGTTTTCACTAACAAAAAACTACCTTGTCAATTTAAACTAGTTTAAAATAGAGCAATTTATTAATACATCAAAATGATCAGAAACACAGAGCAACTTTGTTCTTCTCAGAATTTCCAACCTCAATCAGCATTGATTTGTTAACTGTCACCCCCGTACTCCGCAGCCCGCCCAAAGAGAAAGCATCTGGGCTAACAGCGCTACTTCAGAGGGTCGTGTTGTTGTTCAAGGAAACCCGATATTCCGACAGCAACAAGTTTGTTAAATATTCAAAGTTAGGAACAGGTGACAGCTGCCTGGCTGCAATGTAAACAAGAACCCCTTCTTCAAACCGCCATCTTCCTCTCGTTGGGTAGTTTTAAGGCTCTGGTAAAAGGACGCCTTATGTAGAGGATACGTTAACAATAAGGATTAATAATTATGAATTAATGATCCAGATGCAATGATAGCTATACTCAATTACATTATAAGAAGCAAGCTGGAGTACCTGTTAAACGTCGCAACACACGCAAGTATTTTTTTTTATAATTTGGTTATTTCACAACCCTCTCATTAAAAATAATATTTTGTAATTTTGCGTTCCTGAGTGCAAAATACTTTCAGCATAACCCTGGTATCAGACCATCATTCAGAAACGAAATGTTTCTTCAAATGGCTTAAGCCACGTTTGGTTAACAGATCTGAATAGCCAGGTACAACCCAATCTTTCTCTCCTCCATCTCCATTTTCCTCCCCACTACCTTCAAACTTCCTTCACTCCTGGACACACTGACTCCCAGATTCCTACCCACGCCTTTTTCCTTCCCAGAACTTCCTATTCTCCCCTTCCTTAAAATAACCCTCCACGCAGTATCCCCTAAGATGACATAAGTGTAATGACCGTGGCCGGTTATCTACATTACCACCTGGACTCCGTTGTATGGATCCAGATCTTCTTGGGATGGTGATCTCCGTACAGGGTGAGGTTACCAATAATAATAGTGGGTAGACTATTTATGTTTATTCCGAGATTGTGTACAGGTGTGCTTCGTAGGAAGCGTAAATGCAAAGAGGACGGTAGACAGCAATCACACCCTTTTATACGTTCCTCATGCTGTCTCACTCATACACGCATGTCTCTTTCATACCGCAAGACATACGTTCACCACATCCCTCCACACTTAAATCCGAAGACAGTTACACAACATGAACTGATAATTTTTTACAATACATAAAATATTCCAATATTTACAATGTAAGTAATTCATGTTGAGTCGAGAGCTGAGTGCTGCCTTCATTGACTCATCTGTGTGTTCGTGGTCGTAGTCGGTCCTTCCAATTTCCCGACGTTGACGCCACTGGATCACTGGGGCTGGAATGAGAAGGAGAAAAACCCATTAGACTGTCATCCAGGCCAAAGCTGGAGACATCGTATTCATCATACGACAGTCTCTTCGTCTCAGACGCGACATAAGGATTGCTGTGTTTCTTTTCCCATGACACACATAATTTAGACAACTGATCAAAATGCCTTTTCCAAAACATAATTTTACCATTTAAATTTACCTCAATTATATAAAGTTTTTTTCCTAATTGTTTATACACTTTCCCTGGTACCCATTTATCATTGTTTTGGTCTCTGAAATCTCTAACCATTACCTTTTGATTAATCGAAAAACCCACCGATTCTTTATTATTTCTTTTATAATAATATTTTTGATTTTCCTGACATTTAGACATTTTAATTTTTGTTTCTTTCTTAATTCTATTATCCTTATCTCTCCCCCCTCTCGGTACAAAACTGTTTAAGTTTGACCTTAGTTTCCTTCCAAACATTACAACTGCAGGTTCTAAGCCAGTTGTACAGTGTGGTGCATTTCTGTAATCAATTAAAAAATTTCCTAATTTTTCCTCATAACCTGACTGAAACTTATTTCTTATCATCATTTTTTTTTTTAAATTTTTACACGTTCGAACCGCGTTTTCTGCTAGACCATTTGATTGTGGATGATTTACCGGAGTCGTTAAATGTTTGATGTTATTCATCTCACAAAACTCTTTGAAGTCCGCTGACATGAAAGCGGCTCCATTATCTGAAACTATTGTCTGTACACTCCCGAAATAACTAAATAAACCCTTTGATATTTTAATAGTGTTATACGAATTTGGAGACTTTACTTCTACACAGTCTAACCATTTTGAGGTTGAGTCAATAATTACAAGAAAATATTTATTTGCAATTGGGCCCGCATAATTAATATGCACCCTACTCCATATTTCTTCCGTTATAGGTAAATCTCTGTTATTTTTAAATAAACTTAGAATTTGAGTATCCAAGTCATTCTCTACGTGAACTGGTTCCTCATTCCCAATTAATTCTAATTGCACTTTACTTTTATTAAAACTACCCGCTTTCTCCGAAAAAACCTCCTGGAATTTTCGAATTTTTTTATTCACTTTACTTCTACCACTCTCAAATACACTATGAGAAAAAATTTCACTACCCTCCTGGGATGAAATTGATTGTAAATCACTTCTATCATCATCAAAACCACTATGAGAAAAAATTTCACTACCCTCCTGGGATGAAATTGATTGTAAATCACTTCTATCATTCTCAAAAACACTATGAGAAAAAATTTCACTACCCTCCTGGGCTGAAATTGACTGTTCATTTATTTCCCCATTATTTTTTTCTATTGGAACGATTGGTGACGCAAACTTACTATAGTTTACCGGAACTGAAATACCTTCCGATTGTAAACATCCCAATTCCGATTTAACCTTTGCTTTTAAAGCAAACGGTATATTTCTCGGATTGCAGAATTTCGGTTCCGCATTCTCTTTTAATTTCAAATGCACTTTATATTTATTGAATTTACCCAGTTTCTCCGAAAAAACCTCCGGGAATTTCCGAATTAAATTATCAATTACACTAGTATTATTCTCAACCATATTGTGAGAAACATTTTCACTTCCCTCCTGGGATAAAGTAGATTGTAAGCCCGTAAATCCAATATTAAACTTTTTAATGAAATCACGCCCTAGAACCGTAATTGTTCCCTGTTTTACTACGCAAAATTCTAACATTTCCTTATAACCGTTAAAATCAACTGTTAATAAGATACAACCCAATAAATTTAACTTACAGTTAGCGTAACCCATTAAGGTTAAATCCTTTGGTTTTAACATCAAATGTTTGAAATGTTTAACATAATCTTCGTCCGTTAAAATCGAAATTGCCGCCCCTGTGTCCAATAAACCGTTTAGTTCCACATTATTCACTAAAACTTTGCACAATATTGGTTCACAATATACTGCGTTTATCCGCAACATGTTTTTATGTTCCTGCGTATTTACGAACACTGAAGAAATGTTATTATATTTTAAACCGCGACATATCTTCCCAATATGCCCTTTCACTCTGCATTTATAACAAAACACGTCTTTAAATTTACAGTTTACTGAATCGTGATAATTCCCGCAATGTTTACACTTTGTTCGGTCCGCTGACCTCGCTCTATACGATGTAACATTCTTGTCCGAAGTTCTAAAAAAATGTTTACCTACCGAATTTTGTTTTTGTGACAAATTGTTCGATGTATTTTTAAATTTATTTACTAAATCAACACTTTCCGTTTTAATTTGCTTATTCATTACCTCGAATGAATCCATCGCAATAGCACATTCTATAACCTTTTTTAATGAAAAGTTTTCAGCCTCTACAAATAATTTCTCCTTAATACGCCCCACTCGAAGACCGGTGATAAAAACATCTTTTAAATTATATTCAAGTCTGTCCTCGAATTTGCAAAATCTAACGAGATTTCTTAACCGTGCTATATAATCATTAACCGATTCTGAACTTTTTTGTTTCGTAGCAAAAAAAATTTCGCGCTCTTTGAACACATTTCGTTTGATACCTACATGATTCTCTAGTAATAACAATAAATTTTCGACCGTAATATCTGTAATTTTTTTAGGAAAACACAAATCAATCAATAAATCTATTGTCTCTGTGTGTAAATGAGATATTAAAACCGCTCTCTTTTTTTCTACCGAATTTAACTTGTCATCATTGACGAGGATGAACTGTTCGTATTGCAACACGAACGTCTCCAGTTTGTCCCTCAAATGACAAAACCTGGGCAGTTCTCCCCCTTCCATCTTCACACAGATACAATCAATAAAAACAGAAAATTTTACAAACAGCACTCAACTCACGACTCTGTTGACTTGATGCTGCTGCTCCGATCTCGCCCTTCCGCGGACCGTCTCCTGGCTCCTGAACCCTGGTCGTCCTTCTAATGCGCCGGCACGCCTTCCGTGAGGTCTGCACCTGGTCTCTGATCTTCTCCTGAAGACCCGGACTTCTCCATCCACGCCTTACGTGTATGCTCCTCCAGGTTCTCGGCACTGAATAAACCTATCCAGCGCCTTGCTATTCCTCGGATGCCAATTTCTGCTGCTCTTGCTCTTCCTGAATGTGATCTGGCCTGATGCTGCCTGATCACCTATTGTCCACTGTAGCCTCAATCTCGTGATGTTTGCTGCCAAATGTGATTTTGGCTGCTGCGTAAATCTTCTTCCTTTATAGGCTGCGCCAAATGTAATGACCGTGGCCGGTTATCTACATTACCACCTGGACTCCGTTGTATGGATCCAGATCTTCTTGGGATGGTGATCTCCGTACAGGGTGAGGTTACCAATAATAATAGTGGGTAGACTATTTATGTTTATTCCGAGATTGTGTACAGGTGTGCTTCGTAGGAAGCGTAAATGCAAAGAGGACGGTAGACAGCAATCACACCCTTTTATACGTTCCTCATGCTGTCTCACTCATACACGCATGTCTCTTTCATACCGCAAGACATACGTTCACCACAATAAGTCCTGAGGGAAATTATTTTCCTCAGGGCCTCCTGTGTGGAGCTTATGTAAAAAAAAACCATAACATGCCCTGGTAGGGGATGCCATAGTTATTTTTATAGCTAACGGTTTCTTTTCTACGAAATAATTATTTTTAGGCGTTACCAATTTTTGCATTCCCTATGGAAAAAAAATCTCTCAGGGCCTGAGTCATCTTTAGGGGTGCTATGTAGAGGTTTTTATGGAAAGAAAAGAGAGGAAGTTCTGGGAAGGAAAAGGTATGAAGGGTGGGTAGAAATCTGAGGATCAATGTGTCCAAGAGTGACGGACGTGTGAATCCACCCTTCCACTACGGTGTAAGGCGATGGCTCGAGAGAGTCCGGCTGGAGAGGTCAGAAGGTCTCTCTAAACCAGTTTCTCCCGCCACGCTGTAGGCGGGCAAACGCATCAGCTGCTAATACCTAGACAAACCCCATCGTGCTAAGTCACCAAACGTAGTTTAGTATTCACTTGACGCGTTGGCTATCCAATAAATTGGATCTTGGGGGCATACCCAAAATTGATTGTTTAATAAATGACAACATTTAAAAATTATTTCGTAAGTTATAACGTTTTGCATTCCACTAAAACCAACTTATTAAACACAAGAAAAAAATCTACTATAAATGAAAAGCAGGTAATAAGAAAGGTTTATTCGTAATATTTTCATATTTGTGATGAGCCCTCCCCATTTCCACAACCAACCCTTCAAGTAACAACACGGCTTGCAAAAAGCCTCCGAATATTTCACAGCCCCATAAA
Organism: Limnephilus marmoratus; assembly: GCA_917880885.1. Taxonomy (NCBI): domain Eukaryota; kingdom Metazoa; phylum Arthropoda; class Insecta; order Trichoptera; family Limnephilidae; genus Limnephilus; species Limnephilus marmoratus. The sequence continues at coordinate 48,403,530 of OU862915.1, read as the reverse complement.
TTCTGTATCAGCTTTTTGCGCCGGTCGAAATAATAGTTGCGAGAAATTCGATGCCATAAATCAATCCGGTTATTTGGGACGTAAATTATGTCCTAATTGGATATGGGTGTATTATAAACTTGTATCATGATGGAGGGCGCGATGGTCGTGATGTATCGGTGAGATCTTACCCGCTGACCCTAGGGTCTGGAACCGATAGGACTTTTCAGATAAAATATTATCGGGTTTATATACTGGCTGTCGTTAACACAGGGCAAAGAGGCCTTAATAATAAACCAAAATATCGTCAGAATTTTGTTATTTTTTATACACATGATGTAACAGCGCGTACTCGAAGGATTTTAACCACCGATTCCTGAGCATATTTGGAGTAAGAACTTACATGTCAATTTGCTGTCCGGTGATATTTTTTTGCACGAAAAACAAACAAGTGTGCAGTTCACACGCGGTAGAAATGAAACCTTCAGAAAACTAAAGTAGACAAGAGTGGGGAGGCTATGAAGTACCGGACAAAGAGGAGACCGATTATTCTATCTTTTCCCGGCAAAAAGACAGGTTGGTTTGTGATTTGTGATTCATTAAATTTTTTGTCTATAATTTCTCTTCTCACACTCACACTCCTTCATGTCGCGACGGGACCACGTGATAAGCGCGTGTTTCGTGTGTTACCGTGCTGCTGGAACGAGATGGAGTGCTTATCACGTGACCCGCTAGGCCATACCCAACTACTCATGGGACTCAGTTGCGACGTGTGTTGGAAAAATATTTTTTTTGTGTTAATTGAAAAAAATATAGAATATATTTTTTACTCTAAACATGCTAAGGAATCGCTGGAAATCCTTCGGATGCGTACTGTTACATCCTGTGTACATATTTTATTTAATTGTTTCATTTTATTTATACGCTCATCGGGCTTTTACATAAGTAGGTACATAGCTATAACAAAAATATAAATAATGTAAGTACATCATAAGTAACAATAATCTTATAATCATCGACTGTAGCGAAGTCTTTTATTAACGCGACCATTTAGCAATTGTTTTTTTTATTTATTTATTTTTTTAAGTTTTCTTTATTCATAGAAAAATTTTTTTTTACAAATGTTGGGGATTTTTCGACCACCATGCTAGGCACATGCCCGTGTTGTGGTGGTCGAATTCAATTGTCTGTAAATTTATTTCCGGTTCCGGTTCAAGATGGTGGCCGTGTTTGACACTGTGTTTTTATCCCGCCAGGGATCGCATGATCGTGGTTATTACGTAAGAGCTGTCATATCGGAAAAATTCATTTTATGGTACCCACCGGCCTGAAAAAAGTTTTAAAAAAGGATTTTCATTGATATGTTGAGTTATTTGGACAAATTGTAAAATTTATATTTGAAGTGAAGAAAATGTTTATGGTTACCAAATAAGTAGGTAGGTATTAAGGTGCCTACTTGAAAATATTATGATGTCGGAGTAAATTTTGGTTTTGATTAATTTAATAGAAAATTAGAAACATATGAGGTCTACCGTTCACAAAACTTAAATAACGAAATTGCATGGCTGCATCTGCACGTACGTATGTATATCTGCTTTTTAAAGGAAGCAAAGTTATTAAAATCAAATATGTTGACCGAGCAAGTTACATTCCCCTCAACTCCAGAAACAACTCCATTGTACATAAAAATAGTGCGAGAAGCAACTATAAGGTTGGCGAATGAATAAATATTTAAAAAAAAAATAAAACAAAATAATTTGTATGAGTAGGTATTTCAGTGAATGAAAAAAAATCTGAAATGTTGAAGTGTTGTTCTGAAGTCGTGCGCTCATTTTATTAATATGTTTTATAATTGTAATCCTTTATGTAATTTCATTAATATTAGTAACTAGCTTTTTCCCGCAGCTTCGCTCGCATGGTGTAAGGGGGGTTCCCAATCCGCCTCCTCCACCTCCCCCCTCCCCCCTCTCACCGCCCTCCACCCCCTCCCTCATCCCCCGCCCCCCCCCCCTCCCCCACCCCCCCCCATCTCTCCCTCCCTCCCGCTTTCCATATATTCAATCCCAGTACATTTTGTTTTTAAACAGCCCGCGTGCCACCTTTTACAATTTTTATTCAAATTATATTTTTTTGTATATAAAATTTGGTACCAAACATAGGTACCTATTTAAAATATCTAAAATTCTTGATTCGATTAAAACTATTAGGGGAGTACCTACTTTAAAAAAATATCAACTTAAAGATTTTCAAAAATAGAATCCTGATTTAAAATGTCATTCTCAAACACGCGAACTGTCAAACGTGCGATAGTCATTAGGTTTTCTGAAATAATTCAATTTTCTGCGCAATTTTCTTAATTTTTCTCTCCGTAAAAACCATCCTCGTACTTCAAGGAATATTCTAAAAAAAAAAAAATTGTGAAATCGGTTCAGCTGCTCTCGAGATTTGCGCAACACATTTAGCGATTCATTTTTACATATAAGATATCCGTACATACAATTGAACATCGTATAAGTACAATAGCTTTTTCCCATGCTTTTTACATGCCTTATACAGTATACAGGGTGTCAAGGGACGTACTCAACTTACTTTTACCAGTGATTCCTGACATTATTTGGAGTAAAAAATGTAAATGAAGTTTTTGTCTCCGGTGACTTTTTCAAAGACTCCTTTTTTATTTTTTTTCCACAAATTAAACAAAAAAAAATCTGCCGAGTATTCGCCCAACCTCTTAAATACTCCGTCGCCAATTGTCCAACACGTACTATTTTTTTTACATTTTTGTAGAAAAAAAAACAACAAAAATGATGATCATTTTTATCAATAAACATTTTTATCATCATCATTTTTATAAATGATCATTATCATCATCATCATTTTTATGGTAAACTTTTAAATGGAAATACTGTGTATTAGTTAGAACTCTGTCTCTGCGAAAAATCGCCGAGATTCTCGGCCATAACCGAGACCGTTGTAAGTAGGTACGGTATAGGATAATGGGGTTTAAATCAACCGCGCGCGTCCACATTCGTCACTTGGTGTCGGTGCGTGAGAGAGCTCTCGATTGTGATTGGTCAGCTGGCAGCGAGGCGGGTTTTACTTACCGGTGCTGCCGCCGCTGCGCCGCGCCGTTCATTATTAACTACTTATAACATCTACTTTTGTAAACAAACAATTGTAGTTAAATAAAGTTTGTTTGAATTTTGTTCGCAGTAGAAAAAAATTAGTTCTTTTATGTGTTGTTGTGATTAATTATAATTACTAGCCAGAATAACTACGTAATCTAGTCAAGTGAATATCAAGATCATTACGTATTATTTTATACGTATATTGGAAAACTGGCGATTGTAATTGATTTTTATGTGCTACAACATCATGTTGTTCAATTTTGATTATTAAAACTATTTAAAACAAATTATTGTTACATTGTTAAATATACTGTATTATGCAAAAATAGCTCAATTCAACTTTTATCTCAATTTATCTATTCTCGGTCTCGGCCGAGATTTTCATTTATTCTCGGTCTCGGTCTCGGTTTCGGCCGAGAACGAAAACCTGTCTCGGTCGACCCTTAAATAAAATTGTAAGATACGAGAAGCTGAAAGTATTTATATTCTAACACTGTTTAAATAATCATCGTTATACAAGAGACAACTTGACATTTATGAGTCCGTGTCAGGCTGGGAAAAATTTCTCCCAAAAAGACACTACGAGTTTTGTATGTTTGGGAGAAATAACTCTAAGGGTTAAATTAATAAAGTATATCATCAATACATGTTTTTAAATTTTTACTATTTACGTTGAAAAAAAAATCAGGTATACTTTTAGCAGTAAGTGTTACTCAGCAATTTGTATAGATGGATAATAATTATGGTACTGAAAAGTTTTACAATGTCCGGTCGGTTTAATTAGGATATCAAGGTTTTTGTTTTTGTGTACCTAATTTAAAAACAGCCAATCTAAACGGGAAGGGTTCGTTCCGGGTCTTATTTACTCGGGTCCCGTACGGTCAACCCGATCCCCCCCAACCTCGCAGATAATAATATAAAACCAGGGTTTGTTTAGGACCCATAGCACCAGTGGCTTGTTAAATATTTTCATTTCATTTTGTAGCAAATCGCGGTTTTAAAATGAAACCGTTTGAAATTAGGGTTACCAGATTCTATAAAAACATTATGTTTAAATGGGCATGTTCTTCAAAATCCACGTTTATTTAACCTTTCAGTCCTCGGGCATATATCTTATTTATTTATTTAATTTCAACGGTATACATATACCATAAGAACTGATTACATATCACAAAATCAAAAATAATAATATAGAAATAAAAGAAAAAAATTGTTTAACAGATAATTGTGGCATTTGAATGAGAAATGACACCAGAGAGACAGTTACATACAAAAATTTATAGTACAAATAGAATTAATATTAGAATAATGAAATAATTTTACTTTGTATAAACCACTTATTTGATGTGTAAATCCGACCGGTTTCGGAACAAACGTTCCTTCGTCAGGGAAAGCTTATACTAATTTGACAGTTTCGAACAATGTTTTATTATGGTAGGGGTGGAGCTGTTGCTAGATAATAATGTAGATTGGGTAGGTGGTATTAGTGTAGAGTGGGTGGGTAGGGGAACAAATCCATGATTGGGCTATATGACAATATTTTTTGTTTGTTGATAATAGATTCATTATTTTTAAGGGATTTTTTTAATTTCCAAGGCTTCTAAGTTATCTAAACGTTTTCCTTTATGATTAATATGAAGAATATTTATCCCTGTATTTTTTTCAAAACTATGGTTATTTTCAATGATATGGTTAGCAAACTCAGAAAAATTATTATTATTAAGACACCTTAAATGTTCTTTGATTCTGATTTCAAAATTACGAGTGGTTTTTCCAATATAAAATGAGGGACAATCATTGCATTTGAGTTTATTTATTCCGGAATTAGTCAATTTATGGTCTTTATCTTTAGTATTTCTCAAAAAATTACCGATATTATTTCTTGTATAAAACGCTGGTTTAATATTAGAAGGAAGATTTTTGCAACATTGAACTGAAAAATTATTAATATACAAAATTTTACGCCATTCTTTATCATTAATATTATTAGAATTGTATACATATTTATTTTTTGAAATTTTGATAAGTTTTTTATTTAGGATGTTATCAATTAATTTTCGTTCATATCCGTTATTTATAGCAATTTGTTTTATTATTGAAAGTTCAGAAAGGAAATTATTATTAGACATTGGGACATTTACTAAGCGGTGTATCATGGAATGGAAGGTGGAGTGTTTTTGTGAGACAGGTAAAAAATAAGCTTTCCCTGACGAAGGAACGTTTGTTCCGAAACCGGTCGGATTTGCACATCAAATAAGTGGTTTACACAAAGTAAAATTATTTCATTATTCTATAATGGATAACCACAAAGTAATAGCTACATTCAAAAATATAGAATTAATATTGACTGAAAAGATTTGATAGCATAGCCCTCTTGTACCTACCTTCCATGCAGTTAAATAGATCTGCCACATCTGCATATCTATACTAACATCATGTAACCTAGGTACAAGGGAGTGTTTCGAGTGCTCAGTCCTATTATTGTTACATTTAAACAGAATTTTAGATCTAGTGGTTCTCGTGGGAACATGAAATTCAATGAGCTTAGTTAAATTAGGACTGTCTATGCTACCATTTACAATTTTGTCAGAAGTTCATAATATTTTCGTTTTACAATAAAATCCACAAAAATCGTATATTGCTAAATGTATCCAGCAATGTAAAACTGTTTTTAAAGGTGATGAATTACTCTTTCAAATGTTGTTGTTTTTTTTTACATGAGCACCACACAGGAGGCATGTCATCTTTGGGGATGCTGCGTGGAGGGTTTTTTAAGGAAAGGATGGAGAGGAGAGTTCTGAGAAGGAAAAGGGTTTAAAGGGTAGGTAGGAATCTGGGGTTCAGCGTGTCCTGGTCATCAGGCTACAAGACCAAGACAAACTTCACCCCATGAACCCAGACACCCCTGCTAAATCACCAAACGTAGCGAACCACTTTGGGTGACCTATGGCAGAGGTGTTCGCTATCCAATAAAGGTTCCCGGGGCGGCGGTACCCATTCTCGTCTCCCAAATTGAATTGTTATTCGAAATAAACATATATTTTTTAAATATAAACATTTTGAATACAAAACTAAAAAAAGTTTTAAAAATAGCTTGTTTTCTAACTAATATAACTGATAACAATAAATAATTATTGTATCCTTTTAAAGTTTTCATTAGTTGTTAGAAATTTTTCCTCTTTTTCTGTTTATGAGAAATTAAAAAAAAACTTTCTTCACCGTACTATGACTGTTTAAAAACTACTATGACTGTTAAATAAACACATGTTTGTAAATGGCACTTTGTGCCGTAAATTTGAAATAAATAACGATAAAATTAAAATTAAATTGAGGCCACGAAGCACCGCACAAAGAGGAGACCGATTAAACTATCTCACTCTCTCGCAGGTTAAATCCTATAGGTGTATGTGTTTGTCTCTTTTTAGTATCGCTCGTTTCCGTTTCATCGAGTTTCAAAGAAGTTTTTACTTCAAAATACCCAAAGTTTCATAATTTTTGTTTCAAATTCCGGTCGGAAAACTTGTTTTCATAAAGGTAAACGTTTAATTATTTTACGATTATTAACTTTTAGATTTTAGCATAAACCGTAGCGTTTACTCTTGATAATATCGTCAGTAAAGGAAATACAGCGATTTCTAAGATACATATATTGGTTGTTCCCAAAATCGAACCAATTAGCTGAGGGGTTGAAGCGGCGCAATACACATTATAAATGTTTTGCGTAATATATGATTTGTTCGAAGACATAACGTTAAGTTAAAATTATTAATAACTGCTCGTTCGTAGATGGCGCAAATTTAATTATTTTAGGAAACAAAAGTTTTGGCAAGAAATGTTTCAAAATAATTGGATGAATTATTGTTTGTTTGCGCTTTTAGGTAGAAATAAGGTGCCTGAATACGAATAATTAGTTTTTTTTCCGTATAATAACTCAATTATTTCCGCGGGAATGGGTACCGCCGCCCCGGGTACCATTTATTGGATAACCAACAGCTCTGACATAGGTCACCTCAAGTGGTTTGCTACCAGAGGTGCCCGGGTTCATGGGGTGAGATTTTTCCGGATATTGGCGGAGGATGCGTCTGACCGCCAACTGTAAGGTAGGCCGGATCAGAAGAAACTAGATGAGGAAGACATTTTAATCTCTCCAGCAGGACTCTTTTGGAACATCGCCTTACCGCAGTTGGAGAGATTTAACTTTCCCTGGTTACGAATATACAACAATGTTTGAAAATCTCCTACTACCACCACAGTAAGCGAAAATGTTGCTTCTGTCCTGATGGAGGACTTTGCCAGCCTAGGAATCGAACACGCGACGCCCGGGTGGGATTCAAATGCGATGTCCACTAAGCCACTGATCTCAGCTAACTGCGACCCTCAGATTCCTGCCCACTTTTCATACCCCATTTCTTATCCTTCCACTCCTAAAAAGACCCTCCAATCCCCAAAGATGACATAGGCCCTGAGTGTCTTTATATTTTTACCCTCCTGTGTTTTTATGTTTTTTTATATGAATACTGCACAAGAGTCCCAAATGCTCCCGTCTGGATCCAGTGAGACTATGGCATCCCCAAATGGGGTATGTTGTGAGGATGAAGGTAGTGGTGAGGGGATGGAGGTGGGAAAGAAGAAGGTGGGGAAGTATCTGGTTATTCAGATCTGGACATCAAAAACGGCTAAAGCCATTTCAAGAATCGTTCAATTCTGAATGGTGATCTTACATCAGATCATATGAGAGTATCTTCCGCTCTAGAACGTGCAATAAATATAATATGTGATGTAATACGTATGTTATTTTTTATTAAAATTGTGAAATAACACAATTAATAAAAAAAAATTGATATGCGTACGCCGGAATTTGAACTTCGGGTTGCTGGTCGAGAGCTTTATCCCTCGACCAAGGAGACCGTGGACATTGGAGCACCCACCACTGTCCCGCCCCGGTATAGGCGACTTGTGGTCGCCCCTTCGGAGCTCTCGCAAGAATCAAATTTTTTTGAATGAACGACTCTACATTTAATAAAACGAATCTAGACCTTCAATGTCCCTACATACTTTGTTAGGTGGCGGAGATGTAGGATCGCCTACAGTCTGTACTGTAATGGTCAAAATCAAGTTCTAGAAGTGTTAGTGATACATAATATAATACAAAAGAAAAAGCAAGATAATTCAAAATTCAGTAAACGGAGGGAGACCACACACTCCACAACGGAGACCGTGGACAATGGGAAATGGAATTACGAAAAAAAAATCTTTCTTACTTCTCCCACCATGTACATAGAATCACCTCCGAAAGTTGGTAGAGCGCCTTACCTCCGGACATCCTTAGCAGATCTAATAAATTATTATAATTTAGCCCAGTAACCATTTTCCCGGCTACGCTGTATGAAATTCACACTGAAGTTTAAAACTTTTGTTTAATTATTTGACAAGGCATTACGTGCAGTGAAGAATATAGTTTTGTAGCAGTTTGTGATGTTCAAAGGAAGGAACGAGTAGTGCTAATGCGGGAAGAGAGAGATCTTTCTCTCCTTTCTCTTAACTAGTAACTTTACCGGCAACTACGGTCAGGAGTAGAAACTTACGAGAATCAAACAAGTTTATGAGTGGTTTTTGAAGTAGTATTTCACGCTCCACGCAGGAAGAATATTAATACTGCTGGGAAAATATAAAATTTCTCTTTGAAGGAGCACATTCTTATCTGGTCTGATGGATGCTTAAATTATTTTTTGCACTTTATTGTGACGTCTGTAGAAACTTTATATTTACTTAAGAACTTAATGGAGTATTTCTAGTCTAGAAAAAAAAATAGATATAAATAGTTTAGATATTCAAAAATATCTCCTTTTAGGATTTTTCGAAATTCAAATTATTTTAAAAGTTTTACCCATTTTAGTGTCGCGGTTTAGACGGAATCTATCTAGAATCTAAATAGAACAAAATTTTAAACGCATTTTTCTCAAAACTCCTTTTTTTGAAACGGTTGACACGATATCTAAAGTGCTACTGCGCCAATTTACTTGAAATTTGGTGTTGGTCTTCTCTATATATCACTCTATCGCTCTTAATAGAACTATAACAAATATTCAATTGCTATCATTTAAAAAAAATTCGGGATATTAAAAATAACTGGTAAAATGTATTTTTATTTCAGACAGCCACCATTTTGCGAAAAGATTAGGTTTGGATTGAGACATTTTTTTGAGACCCCCGACTTCAACACTCTGTAACTTTTTGAATTTGGAAGTTTTTCGTTTGAATTTTTTTATATATTCTTTAACGGTTAATAAATATTTTGTAAAATAATGGATACTTAAATTTAATTTTTTGCACTTGAAAAAAATACCTACAATTCATGCCTCTAGTCTAGAATACCTCCTAAAATAACTTCAAGACGGCCTCCGTGGTCGAGAGGTAAGGTTCTTGAATCGTAATCCGAAGGTCGTGGGATCGAAACCCGGCGTTATTACCTGATTATTGATTAAAACAGTCACGCGGTATTGAACGTAATGGTGTTTCAATATACCCATAGGTTTGTAAAGGCACAAAGTTATTTACAGGAGTACTCGTTCTTTGTTGTGTATATTAGAACATACATTACACCGACCTACAACTAAAACTACCTTTGGACAAAGAAATGTGCAATATTTCTCTATAAAATCATTTAATATCCTCTCTTTTCAATAAAAACCTTAAAAAAACAATCGAATTAGAAAAGAAATATTAAGATATGGACTACGGACACGTGAATGAAGAATGTACCTAGATGCAATGTTGCAAGCTAACAAAGATTAAATTATTGCTTATATCATGTTTTATTCTAGATATTGATTTATAATTTTCCTCACTTAATATTTAAATAGTCTTACATAAACTTTCTTAAATAAGTAAAATTTTAAGTAAACCCCGACAAGAAAAAAGAGCTGGTGATCTTGAAAGCCTGAACAGATTTTCATGAATTGTAGCTAAGAACCATCTCGATCACGTCAGCTTTCAAATAAAAAAAACCCGCATCATAATCGGTCCATTTGTTTAGAAGCTACGATGCCACAGACAGACACACTGGCACAGAAAGTTAAACTTATAACACCGCTTCTTGCGTCGGGGGTTTATAAAAAAATATCGTATTTAAAAAAAAAAAAAAACTTGACATAATTTATAATTCATACACAAAATCATGTTCAATCTGGGTGGCGGATACAGGAACCGTTTATTGGATAACCAACACCCCTGCCGTAGGTCACCCCAAATGGTTTGCTACGTGTGGTGATTTAGGGAAGCCCGGGTTCACGGGGCGAGGTTTTTCTAGGTCTTGAAAGCGAATTTGTTTGCCCACCTACAGTGTGGCGGACCGGACTGGTTGAGGGACACCTAACCTAGACCTCTCCAGCCGGACTCTTTCGACCCATTGATTACACCGCCGTGGGAGGGATGGATTCATACGTCTGTCATTCCTGGACACTTTGACCCCCAGATTCCTACCTACCCCTCATACCTTTTTGCTTTCCTGAACTTTCCCTCCTTCCTTTACTTAAAAGACCCTTCACACAGTATCCCCAAAGATAACTAACTGGGAAATTTAAAACTGTCAATGAATGATATGTTACATATTGTTAATGTGCATAACTGCTTTTATCATTTACAAAAAAAAATTACTTAGGCGCCGTGGGATTTGTTTTCCTCCGGACCTCCTGAATGGGGCTAATGTAAAAAAATGTACAACGCGACTGTCAAACAGGGTTCCCCGGTAAGGTCATATTATTTTCGAATTTTGTAAAAAATTTAAGAAAAAAAAATAATAAATTAACGTAAAATAACGTAAAATAATATTAAAAAAATTCGCAAAAAACACATACATTTACACAATACCCACTCCCGCAATCAACAAAATACTAATACAATCATTGAGCGGTCACGAACTTGTAGAGAAAGCACCATAAGTAGAGACAATCAGAGGAAAAACTTCAAGAGGCTTCGAGCGCTAGATGTCCTCGGTACTCAGACTATACAGACTATACCAGGGGGTTGGGGGTGAGTGGCGCAGGAAGGGTGGCTTCTCCCCCAGAACTACCAAGAGCTGTTCGTAGAGCCCCCACTCGCAAAGTGCCACGATCATTCTGAGGTTGAAAAAATAATTTTATTTATGTTGACTGGAATAATATAAAGATGTTTTGTGTTTGTTGGTAAGGTTGCTGTGCCGCATTTTGTCGAGTGACTTTTTTCGGGATGTTTTTGTTTTTATTTCTTCTGTCAAAATAATATGACCGTACGCGAGTGCCAGAAAATTGGGTTCAGAAAATATTTCATTAAAAATGATTATTAATTCAGTGCACTACTCCACGATTTGCAAATTGATATGGAAACAATGTTTTGAAATTTACGGAAGTATTTATTCACGAAGTAAAAATATTTTATTAAATGAAGACAATATTAGCGAAACTCAATCGAAAATCTGGAGACAGAGAAATCAGAAAATGATATTGGCTCCACTGGGACTCGAACCCAGGACCCTTTGCTTACATGGCAAGTGCTCTACCAACTGAGCTACGGAACCCATATCAAATTCAGTCACTTTTAACTGTATCATACTTCGACTAAGAACTACCAACATAATCTTCATTTTCTTAACGCACATATTATTGGCTTATAACGCACATATTATATCATTATATATGATAGCACATGATAGCATATAATAGCATATATTATTGGATGCTATTTTTATATATGTTAGCTATCTTTATGATTATATCTTAATCTTGCAATATCAAATTCTATCACTTTTAACTGTACCATACTTCGACTAAGAACTACCAACATTATCTTCATTTTCTTAACGCACATATTATTGACTGCTATCTTTATATATGATTGCTAGATTAAGATATATAAAGATAGCAGCCGATAATATGTGCGCTAAGAAAATGAAGATAATGTTGGTAGTTCTTAGTCGAAGTATGATACAGTTAAAAGTGACTGAATTTGATATGGGTTCCGTAGCTCAGTTGGTAGAGCACTTGCCTTGTAAGCAAAGGGTCCTGGGTTCGAGTCCCAGTGAAGTCAATACCTTTTTCTGATTTTTCTGTCTCCAGATTTTCGATTGAGTTTCGCTAATATTGTCTTCGTTTAATTAAATATTATAATTTCAGATATTACTCATAAATTTAAAAATAAATAAAAATATTCGTAAGTACGTAACAGACGTATGGTAAATATTCCTTTGGGATAATACCGATAAATTAACGTATGTGATTATTTTGAGATGTCTTTAGAGTATTTTTAATCAGTCATATGATATCCCTCGAGGGATAAGACTCTCGAGGGATAAGACTCTCTGCTGGCAATCCAAAATTCGCGGGTTCAAATCCCGGCGGCGTATTTTCAATCCCTACCGCGTTTCAATCGCGCTACCGACAATTTACATTTTCAATATCAATATTTAAATATTTAGAAATATATAATTAATTTCTAGTGTACACATCGAAAAGATTATTTTATCTAGATTTTAGAACATTTTTTGTTTTTGCAATGTGATAAAAAAATATCAATATAGAGGTGTATCTACAAAATACGGGAATAATATCAAAATTTAAATATTTAGAAATAAAATTATTAATTTCTAATATACACATCAGAAAGATTATTTTATCTAGATTTTAGAACAATTTTTGTTTTTGCAATGTGATAAAAAATTGTAAATTGTCGCTACCGCGACTGAATCGGTATAGGTTTTGTAAATACGCATCCCGGCGTGGGCAAGCAAAGTTTATGTGACTGATCGTGTCATTTCATAATTTAATAATAAAGAGTATGTTTGCGGCACGTTCCAGAGTGGAAGATACTCTCAGTATCGTCCTGATGTAAGACCACTATTCAAAATTGAAACTTTGCTTGAAAATCATCTTTGGCGACCAAGACCGAATAGCCAAGAACTTACCCACTTTCCTCTTCGCTACCTTGTACCCCTCCTCACTGCATTCAGCCCCACAACATACCCCAATTTGGGATGCCATAATCTCACTGGCTTCAGGCGGTTGGGAGCAGTTGGGACTCTTATGCGGTATTCACATAAAAAAATCACTACGCCGATTATAAAAAACAAGCAATCGTGGCGAAAAATAATAACTATGCAGTCAAATTGTTGGGCCCCGACCGGGTCACTTGCAGCGAATCTGTTAAATATTAATTTATTGGTGGGTACTTTATCGTTTTTACACATCAAATTCGAATTTAACATTCAAAATAAATTCGAGTTCATTGATTCAGAATACAATCACTCACAGACAGACCCACAACCGAAATCAATCGGTATTGGACAGTTGGGGTCGAGGTGAGGTTTCCCAGCCGAGTGATCAGCAATGACGTATGGAAGATTTTTTTTTTTTGTTGTATTTTGAAAAAAAAAATCAAAGTGTGCAACTTACACGTGGTAGAAGTGAAACCTTCAGAAAACTTAAGTAGACAAGAGTCGAAAGACTAGGAAGCACTTATTTTATCGATGCGAAGGATGATTTTTTTCCATATTTTTGACATTGAATTCCAGTGCACCTTTTCCTATAAATTTGGTCATCGTATGTATTTGTGTTTTCTTCTTCGAAGTCGCTAGATTTTGCTTTCTTTTGCATTTTCTTTTTCTGATCATTTTGGAGTGGTTTGAAGATTGAATATTGATTTTGCCAAAATTAAACTCCATTTTTTTTCGATTTCGCAGGATTCGGCCCTTGGTCCGCTAAATGTCCGGCCGCTGAGATTCGTCAAACCCTTCATATCTCTAGACAAAAGAAGGCTTGCGTGGGACCGTGGAATTATCGAATTATATTGGAACCGAGTACCCGTGAAATAAATAAATATTTTATTTATACATAATATATTATATCTCATTCTCCGCAGTCTAAATCCCATAGATGTATCAGATAATCTAACAAGAATGCTCGATCTTAATACCTTAGAAGCCCGCCGTAAACATTTTTTTAGCTGATCTCCGGTACTGTACTGAATCCACCTATGTTGAAGGAGATTAACCTATATGTCCCTAACGCGTATACTCGTGGGAGATCCCACACACTTTTTTATGCTGCGAAAGCGAGAACTTCTTCCTTTCGGAACGCCCCATTAAATAGAGCAATTCAACTGCCTAACGATTCTGCATTGAGCATTGACATCTTCAATGTTACCTATAGAGAGTTCAGTAACTATCTTTTGACATAATATGTCTCAACATAGTGAAACTGCCCCTTGGCCTTTTTTTTCTCTTATATTTTGTAATCTTCTCCGTAATAATTTGGTGTATAACTGTTTTATGGAGAACCTGAAAAAATAAATAAATAAATAATAATAAATATATCTATGTGTTTCTTTTTAGCGTCGCTCGCTTCCGTTTCATCAAGTTTCAAACACAACGGTGCTAAAGAAGTTTTCACTTCAAAAATACAAAAAAAATGTCACCGGAGACCTAAATTTCATTACAATTTTTGACTCCAAATAATTTTCAGGAATCACGGGTTAAAGAACGTCAAATACGTTCCTTAGAATCCTGTATTGGTCTTTGAATCACAAAGCTTTTTGTAAAATTCCATGTCATATTTGATTATGTACCGGGCAGGCTATATTTGTACATAATATAAGTAGTTCAGAGAAAATTAATATATTTTCTTTGAGGCCTGAAGCGCAGTAGTCCGTCCGGCTTCTATTGAATTAATTCCATTGAAAAATAAATTCTCAGAAAATCGGGAAAACTTATAATGAATCCTAAGAATAATCTTCACCGATGTTTTCTTCAAATACTTTCGTGGAAATATCCACAGATTCTCTTCACGAATAATGACCTATTTAGGGACTTTTTAAATCATAAGAGCATGCCGGACCACACAGCGCAATTTAAAACTTTTTTCTCCGATAGCTCGAGAATTTTTGTTGACCATTTTGAAAAAAATCATACCTCCGAATTTAATATGCCAATGAATTCACCTATCTTTTGTCGATTATCACATATTCGTAGGATTTATAAAAAAAAATATTGAAAAATTGTAAAATTCTACTTAATTACTTACAAATAAGGAAAAATTTGCCAAAATTGGCAGCAAAGCAATCCGAGGTATTTTAAATAGTGCCATATTGTGGCAAAAAGCGCTCCAGGCGTTAACCTTGTAAAAAATCGCGTACATAAAAAAACTTAACCACCACCGTTATTTATATTCGGTTTCCAAAACCTTTTCCACAATCACTTTTCAGAGTTTATTTAAGTTTTATACTTACTTATATAAAAGTGGTGTTTACAAAATTGTCACATCACTAAGTAACTGCTTCGTATGAACAAATTTTAATTTTTTTGTTATGTTTTCATACGCATGCACAATAAATTATTTTATATTAACATATAGTATATTTGCGGCACATTCCAGAGAAGAAGATACTCTCAGTATCGCCCTGGTGTAAGACCACCATTCAGAATTGAAAGGTTGCTTGAAATAAAACCAAAAATTTAGCTATGTTTGGTGACTAAATCTGAATAGCTAGGTACGTACTTCCCCAACTTCCTCTTCCCCATCCCAGTCCCCTCCTCAATACCTTCAGACTCATAACGTCCCCCAAGGCGGATTTCATTATCTCTCTTGCTCCAGAGGAAAGAAACTGGGACTCTTCTGCGGTATTCACATAAAAAAAGTGTAATACTAAAGCAGACCCATGAAAAATCACGGGATTTTCATGCTATTGCGTACTAATGTCTCGTCGAAAGGTGTTCAACTATAATCGTGAGAGTAGCATTGCGCGGGAATCGGATTCGGTAGTGTTCGATCGTTCGGCGTTAGAGGGCTGGGAGTGTTGAAGGTCAACTTGGATTATTTGGAAGTAAAAATATGGAACAATTAACATTAACATATTGTTACATTTAATAACATCGTTATTGTTTATCATTATCATTGCCTGTGCCAAAACAGTATTGTTATTGTTAATTGTTGATCTCTTGGCATTGCTTTGTATATACTGTATATCTTTGTTTCAGTACTACTTAAGCTTTTTGAATCACTGGTCCTTGATGAAATATATCCCAAATTAATAAAATTAATTGACCAAAACAGCACGGTTTTATCAAAGGTAGATAGATCTACAGCAACTAACTTAGACAATATTTCAAAACTTCATAATACAATCTTTTGCAGAAAATAAACAAGTCGACTGCATATATACAGACTTTTCGAAGGCATTTGACAAAGTATCCCATAAACTACTAATCCAAAAACTATTTGCTCTAGGAATAAGGGTTAACATGCTAAAATGGTTTACTAGCTATTTATTAAGAGGGCATCACCAGAGAAAACCAGAAATACGTCATTTTCAAATCAGATTTTAGACGTATTGACACTTTTCCACAAAAAATTATAAATGGATTTCGAAAGATTGTTCTTTTATCTAGCATTCGCATGTAATAAATTTTTTAAATTTTTAGTATAATGAGGTCATTCTATAGGTCGTTGGCAGATTTGTTAAATTTTCAAAAAAGATTTTGTATTATACCGCACCCATTTCAAATAATATAATTATGCAGTAAAATAAATCAATATATTATCTAGCAAACGTATGTTTTAGAATTTTAATTTTAGTTTCCATAAAATCATTAAAAAATATGTTCGTACATGTGTTTCTTGACGAAAATTGGTACATTTGTGTATTTATTTGCCCACTTACAAATTTCAGATTTTTTTAACATTCTTATTAAATTTAGACATTATTGAAAAATGACAAATACGTATAATCAAAAAATAACTACAAAGAGTACATTGTTTTAATAGTTTTATCATCACGCCTTTCAGCATTTTTGGATGAAGGTATAAAATAAAGCTAATTTGAATTGAAATAAATTCGATATTGAGTTAAAATTTAAAAAAGCTGGTACGTAGAATAATTAATCTTTCTCATTGTAACCGCCCTGCACGATTGTAAGAACAACTTTCGACGAAATGTGGATTTTCGTCGGCTGGCTGGTTAAACGCTCTTAAATCGTAAACTCGTAAAAATAAAATCTTGGATGTCGAAAGCTTTCTGGGCTACTAGTGGCCTACCGCAAGGTAGTCCTTGACCCGGTTTTGTTCCTCATTTTCATCAATGATATAACCAATTGCTTCAACGATGTCGAAGTATTGCCCTTTGCTGATGACATCAAGCTATACAAGAAAATAA
Organism: Limnephilus marmoratus; assembly: GCA_917880885.1. Taxonomy (NCBI): domain Eukaryota; kingdom Metazoa; phylum Arthropoda; class Insecta; order Trichoptera; family Limnephilidae; genus Limnephilus; species Limnephilus marmoratus. Next base: position 48,386,245 of record OU862915.1, on the reverse strand, counting down.
CTGATATAAATCATTGCCATATACTTCAGTCAAATATTAGTAAGTTTAAAGATTTGTGCGTTCTAAATAATTTATTTTTAAATATAGAAAAGTGCAAAACTTTGATTTTCTTCAGAAATAAAATCCATCCATAACACAGCTTTAGAAAAAGTCACGGAAATGAGAGATCTTGGAATTATTTTGGATAAAAAACTAAGTTTCGCCAATCATATCCACCAAATTGTAAACGAAGGTATGAAAACACTAGACTTCATATTAAGAACAACCAAAAACTTAAATTCCATGCAAGCCATTAAATTATTATATGTATCTCTAGTTAGAAGCCTAATGGAATATAACTAGGTAGTTTGGTCTCCATCTTACAAAATTCACATTTAACATTGAGCTAATACAAAAAAAATTTCTGCGTTTTATAAATTTTAAATTAAATATCCCATTAGAAGACTAAAATATAATTTATTATTAAATATTTTAAAAATACACACGCTAGAAGACAAACGTAAAATAAACGACTTAACATTTTTATTAAAAATACTTAACTCTAAATTTGACTGTTGCGAACTCGTGCAATTCATAAACTTACGAATATCGACACTTTTAGTAACTACACGACAAAATACACTATTCTACTGTAGCATTCATAAGCAGAACTACGTTGCCCACTCTCCGATTGAACGATTTCACACTATGGGAAGTCAGTACAGAGGTGATGTTGACGTATGAATATTTAACATAAACTTGGCGAATTTTGTTGATCTTGTTAAAAACTTATTCCAAAACTATTCCTAAACATATATGTATTTTTGTAAACCTATGAAATCGCTGTATTTTTGTATTTTATCTAATTTTAGATTTTTAAGACTTGTGTGCTTTTTTATCTAATTTTATTTTTATTATTTCTTTATCAGTTTAAAAATCATCTGTCATGAATTAATTGTACTACCGAACATGTAAAAGCCCTCTGGGCGTTAAATATATAAATAAATAAATATTATTTTATCAATATTTTGTGGACTCGTAAGGAACACTGTAGGATTGCTGAAGTGAATTTACACAAAACTGCGCTATACGTATAGCGTACACAAAATATATACATTTAGGTGTTATGTTCGATCCATCATTATACAAAATATATTATTGTTCAGGCAACTAAAACGTACCTTTATTCAATAACTACGTCTTTTAATGTTAATTTTAATTTACCACGGCTTGCACATGAACAACGACCGCAGCATGGCTGGCCCTTATTAATTCCATGAAATGATAAATGATCCCTTGAAATGCCATTTTGTTCCCATTATTGAAATAATCGAACCATCGTATCATTTACGGTTGACAAATTCCACTGAAAACATTTCAAGTATTTCAATTGAAAAGACCACAAAACCCCGGCCCTAACTTATATTTTGAAACACGTACGTACCCGTTATAATATTTTTTTCTGTTTGTTAGGGTTTAACCCCTCAGAAAATCGCCAATATGCACTTTTAATGTCTTTAACGAAATGACATTTACGAAAACTTTGTATTATTACCGCTTCACAAATAAAGCTCTATAAATGAAACATTTCTGAACGTAGCCAAATAGTAGAAACTGTTTAAGACAGGTTACAAAATAAGCTTTCGAATTATTATATTACAAATAAATATTAATATTTGTAAATATTAAAATTTAGAATGCAAACATTAAAAAAATGTGAAAATGACTCACGTGATGTTTTTATGTGAAAACGGTACTAAAATCACAGATTATGTAAACAACAATACTTATACTATTGTATAAATGCACCAATTTCACTAGATCGTTATCAAAGTAGCACTAAATCAGATTTATGTATATTCATAGTTTATTTTTATATCTCTATCTATATTTATATTGTTTTCATAGACATGAGCGCAGTGTATTCGTATTGTTGTATAATATAATTTTTACTGATAACACGTTTTAAATCAGTGAAAATATGTAATCATATTTGCACATAATTTACTAAGCATTGTAGTTCTAACGCGTAAATAAATAAAAAATAAAAAACCAATATATTATTACAATACACAAATTCTATCTGATTTTGTAAATTTTAATATAGTTTCTCATATAAATGTACTATGTATTATCTATAGGTTCACACTTCATAACTTCATATCTTTATAATATTGTTTATAATAACTCTTTAATGTTGTAAATCTTTTTGTAATTCCTGCAAATTGTTATCAGGTACCTGGTTTATTCTTTTCAATACTTACAACTAACTTACCTGCTTATCTCACTGTAAATCCGAATATATTATGCGTTACCAGATTAATTTGGTAAATCCGAGTATAATATTATATGCTACCAGGTTACTTTTTCTAATTTTTTTTTTGTTGGTTGTGTAATTATGTACATTTATTGGAATAATATTATGAACTAAACCTGTCAATTTGTCTGTCCTGGAACGGGAAACTTTCCTAGTTGGACAGACAAAGCTGCCTAATGCTATTTGTACTTTCTTTTGTATTATAAATAAATAAATAAATAAATAAATAAATAAATGTGTAATAAACACTTTTGTCACCTTACTTTTTTATCATTTCATATACAAATATTTAATAAAAATTAATAACGTCGGGCGCCCGTAGGAAATTTGGCGGGATAAATTATGTGTCAGACTGCGCGTCTGACAGAATGTTCTTTCTATGTATTTCTATGGACAACTTGAATAGACGTGTGCAGCGTGATTCACTATCGACATTTCACTTTTTATTTTACGGATGTAACTAAAACAATAACGGAGTTATAACGGTTTCTATGGAGACACACGCGCTGACGTGTAAACACGCTTATTGTACTTGACTGCTGTCGTATTTTTAACGCATATATCTGCTAACGTTGCGGAAGAGCATACAATTTAGGATAGGTGGTGCAATTTAACATTACAAAAATTCAAATTTTTAAAGACTTTTTAAAGAAACACCGGTAGGGAGTTCACGGAGGGGGGGGGGGGGACCTGGATGGAGGTGGGAGGGGGGGGGGGGAACCTGAATGGAGGTGGGAGGGGGAGAGGAACCTGGGAGGGGGGAGGGGAACCCGGGAAGGGAGTTCGCGGGACGGAGGAAAGGATGGAGTGGTAAAGGTGGAGGAGGCGCAGTGGGAATGCGGGAGGGGAAGGGGACGCGAGAGAGGAAGTGGAGGCGGAAGGGGAACGGGACGAATAGGAAAGGTCACGCAGGGAGAAACAATTTCTTTATTAAATGGCATAGCAACGCATGGCGGGTACCAGCTAGTTTACAATACTTAAGGCAATGCAACACGTCGTATAAAATTCAAAAACAGGCCATAACAAAAAGATTCCTTATGTAGATTTTTTTTTTAAAGTTGCCGTTAAACCGAGTGTTTATTAACATCAATAGATAGTTATTTACATATATGTGCGATACCCGACTCACTAGACCCGTGGTCGTCAAACTGCGGCCCGCGGGTATTTGTGCGGCCCGCACAAATATCTGCCGTTTTCTTTTTAAATATTTTTTTTTCATGTACAATTATATTATCCGTTTTTCTGAGGCCCGCACAAATATATGTAGTTTTCTTTTTTAATATATTTTTTTCCAAGTTCATTATATTATCCTATTATCCGTTTTTTTTTTTAAATATTTTGTGTATGATTTAAAAATATGATTTTAATGCGATTTACATTTATTTTAATATCCTTACGATTTTAAAACTTCGATTTTATTTGATTGACTTTTGATTTTAAAATGCCCAATTTTTGAACACATCCTAAATCAGATGTAATATTTTTAGATTTTCACGGCCAAAAGTATTTTCCTTATTTGTTTTTGTTGTGTTATGCCGTGTTGCGCTACCTCCTTCTTTATCCAACGTTTCGGACGTGTCCATCATCAGGGCAGACAGATCCGGCAGATGTGTGATCTGCCGGATCTGTCCTGATGATGGACACTGCACCGCTGTCCGAAACGTTGGCTAAAGAAGGAGGTAGCGCAATATCTACGTCATAACACCCCAAAAAATAAATAACGAACATCCTAAGTCGATTTTGAATGCGTGCATAATGTACGTCATAGGTTCTCAACGTGGGCGACAACGCCCGCTTGTGGTCGTTTGAGACTTTCAGGGGGGCAGTAGAAGACCCAGAGAAAATTAGAGGGTGTAGAGATGGCACAGTAAAGGCGTGGGTAGGTAAAAAAATGGTCTAAAAAATACCAAAAAAATACGCTTATCACGTACTAATAAAGGAAATAATATTGGTTATTTTTTGTTATTGGAGGTATTATAATTGACAATATATCATGAACACGAGGAGAAAGGAAGTAGCAACCCGGTACACAAAATAATTGCTTTTTTAACTTGCTAAAAAAAGGTACAAAATAAGGCACAAATATTTATTTTTAGAATTTAATTTTCCACATAATGCAATCAAAAAGGGGTGTATTTTTTATTGATCTGATACTTTATTTTTTGCTATGCTCGTAAAAAGACTGTTTCAAATTTACTTCCAGTAATTAATTAAAGCATCTAAAATATTTATGAGCGATTTTATTTTTAAACCAAAAAAACGTAATTTTGCATTACAACCCCTCCAAATTTTCGCGAATATGCACTTGAGATGCCTCAAACAAAATGACATTTTACGAAAACTTTGTGTTATTACCGCTTCACAATTAAAGCTCTATAAATGAAACATTTCTGTACGTAGCCTAAACTAACTAACTAATTAACTATCACGCCGTTTCCCCGCAGGGGTAGGCAGAGAGGACAGACCGCCAAACATCCCGGTCTTGGCGCACATTCCTTGCCTCGTTTACATTCATACAACGTCTCATACATTCTCTTGTATTATTCTGACTCTTGACATGGCCCGACTCAAGTATCTGATTCACTTGGTCGTGCCATATCTTTCTTGAGCATCCTCGACTTCTTCTACCATTCACATTTGCGTCATGTATTCTCCTTACAATCCTCTCCTCGTTCATTCGCTCTACATCCCCAAACCACCGGAGCGTTCCTTTCTTGATCTTACTCATTACGCTTACATTAGCCTTGCATTCTTTGCGGATTTCCACATTTCTCACTGGTACGTAGCCGTAGCCATAGCCGTAGCCGAATAGTAAAAACTATTTAAGAAAGGTTACAAAATAAACTTTCGAATTATTATATTACAAATAAATATTAAGATTTGTAAATATTAAAATGTAGCATGCAAACATTAAAAATAGGTAAAAATAATTCACGTGATGTTTTTTTTATGTGAAAACGGTACTAAAATCACAGATTATGTAAACAACAATACTTATTCTTTTGTATGTATGTGTAATAAACACTTTTGTTACCTCACTTTTTTATCATTTCATATAAAAATATTTAATAAAAATTAAAAAGGTCGAGCGCGGACGAGCCGCCGGTAGTAAATTTGCGCAGGTAAATATTTTTGTCAACTACGCGACTGACAGCTGATTCCTGTTATGTATTTCTATTGACACTTGATAGAGATGTACAGCTTGATCTACTATCGACCTTTTACTTTTTGGTTTAGGGATGTTACTAAAACAATAACGGAGTTAGAACGATTTCTACGGAAAAACACGCGCTGAAGTATAAACACGCTTATTGTACTTGACTGCTGTCCTATTTCTAACGCTTATATCTGCTTACGTTGCGGAGGGGGGTGTAGTAGTGCATTACCTTAACCCTTTCAGCCCCGAATTATTGTTTTTACAAATAAAAGTTATTCAATGCTTGAGAACAACTCAGAAAATTATTTGAAAATTTTTGGTATATTTTTTTATTTTTTTTATACATAGTTTAGAAATTATTGTACGTTAATTTTAATTAACATTGGACGTCAGAGGGTATTTTTTAAATAGTAGGGTAAAATAAACTTAACACACAAATAATACAAATAACTGTTTATTATCAAAAGTAGACATATATAATTAAATGATCATCTATCTATACCAGTCGAAATTTGTGTTTGTCAACAATAATGGGGGGGGGGGGTGAAACCACGTTGTCCGCCCTATCAGTCCCAGGTGCCACCCATGCTGGCCTAAGCCACAACGGGAGGGGCGTAATGGGATAGGGTAGGGCGGGTTCTAGCAGAATATTTACCACAACGGAGGGGGCGGAATGGGATAGGGTGCGATGGGTTCTAGCAGAATATTTACCACAACGGAGGGGGCGGAATGGGATAGGGTGCGATGGGTTCTAGCAGAATATTTACTACAACAGAGGGGGTAGAACGGGGTAGGATGGGGTGGGGTGAAACGGAATACCATAATGGCCACTACAACTACAAGGTACAATAATGATATTGTCCCGATTATTTTTATTCAGACTTCTCGACAAGGGACCGCCCGCGCGCTGGCTCGCTTATTGACCGGCGGACCATCGCGGACCATCTTCTAGCCTCTTGCGGACCACTAGTTGGGAAACCCTGATCTATACCAATCATAATGACCAAAAATGCACAAAAAATATAGATTAAACAATGAAGTATAAAACAAATAACATTTAAAATAAAATTCATTATATGTATAAATTAAGAAATAAATCATGATAATAATCTTGAAAAATCCGCCATACTTGTCAAATATGTGGTTTTCACTACCAGTGTTAATTTGAATGAACATTGAAATTCATCAGCGATATTCAGGCAAATAACTATGCACAGTGAACTGAACTGATGTTATTATGATAGAACACACCTTTATGCAATAAAATAAATGTAATTTGAGTAAAAAATATTGATAACTCACCTTAGATGAAGAAATTTATTAAGGCAGAAATTCGATGGAACGACGAACGAGCAGATGTCAAAATATTTACTGTTATTGTGGCGGGAATCAGGATTGCAACTGAGCGGAAAAAATAGACGCCATAGAGAAGATTGCTAGCTATGAGAAAACAAAAACTTGACTTTTCTAAATCGCTTCAGTTAAGGTAAAAAAAATTCCAAAGTTTGTGTTAATTTGAATTAACACGGGGGCTGAAAGGGTTAAGAAGGAATAATCAGACATAACCGGAAATATGTTATTTTTAAATAAAATTCTAGACGTAATAACGTTTTTCCACAAAAAAGTATAAAGCGATTTCGAATGATTGTTCTTTTATCTAGTAAAGGTATGTTTTAAAATTTTGAAAAAAGTGTTTATTTTTAGAATAACAAGGTTATACCGTAGATTTATGGAAGATTTGTTAAATTTTGAAACAATTTTTTTATTGTACAACACACATTTCAAATCACATAATCATGCAGTAAAATAAATCAATAAATTATCTTGGAAAGCTATTTTTCAGAATTTTAATTTTAGTTCAAATAAAATCTTAAAAAAAAAAGATCCGAGCACTTGTTATGACGAAAAGATTTCAGTTTGTCTATTTATTTACGGTCTTACAAGCTGACATATATCAGTTTTTTTTTTACATTTTGACGTTATTGAAAAATTATAAATACTTAGATACGATAAAAAATAATTACAAAAAGCACTTAATTTGAACAGTTTTATCATCACTCGTTTGAGCATTTTTATAGATCACAGCAAATTCTCATGGAAACTAAACCGATATTGAGTTATTATTTAAAGATGCAGGTACGGAGAATAATTAATCTTTCTCATTGGATCCGCCATGTACGATCGTAAGAATATCTTTCGACGAAATTTGGATTCTCAGCCACTGGCTGGTTAAAGGCCCTAAAGAAAATTACGTAAGGTTCTATTTATTGCTTTAATTATATTAATTAAATATTCAAGAGGAAAAACGAGTATCCTGAAATAAAAAAATATTATTCACAAATTCTTTATTCTCTATCATATTCAAGTGCCAGATTTCAAATTTACATGAATTATACGGTTCCATGACACCTCATAATTAACTCAACTCAACACCTCTCCGAAAAGTTATTAAAAGTTATGAAAAAAAAAAATTGAAAAATTGCCTATAACCTAACCTATCATAACATATTTAACCACTTTTTTTCATACATTTTAATGACTTTCCAAATGAGGGTTTGATTTGAATTCATTATGCGTACCTAGGAAATTATATTAGGTCCTTACATTAGGGATGTCGAAAGTGAAAAAAAATATCGATATATCGATGTATCGATATTTATCAAAATATCAATATCGACGTCGATATATCGAGGAAAAAATATCGATGTATCGATACATCGGTAAAATTTTCAAAAGATTTTGTGTTTTTAAAATAATAGTGAATTCAGCTCAATATTATCAAGAGTATTTTTTATACACAATGTGCATTATTTTAATGTGCCAAAATATTAATAAAAATTAAGGTATTTTTATCAGCATTCATTTTTATTAGGTAATAATTACAAAAATATCAGAAACTAAAAAGCTGTCTTCAAACTTATATGTAAACTGAGACGCATACAAAGTTTGTATGCGTCTCAGTAACATACTATTGGCGTATTAATCTGTCAAAAAGGACTTCGTTTTTGGAACAAGGCATAGTCAATAATCATAGACAATTGGGAATCAACACACAGGAGTAGCTTAGAAAAAAATGGCGAAAAATAGCATACATTTCTATGTATGTACCTACACATATGAGATAGTATAAGTGATCACAAATACTAATGCAGAGACAATAGATTTGTAAGCTATTAGTACTTAAAATTTCAACCGCCAGATGTCATGAACCTATACAGTTACTTTTTCCGTTCGTTTCTATACGGTTTTGGATTCTAGTGACTTTAGTTACATAAATAAATAAAAATATCGTATTTGATACGATTTTCGATATTGGATATTTTGTATCGATATATCGGATCAAAACATATCGTCTAAAAATATCGATATATTGACTTAAAAATATCGATACATCGATATATCGATACTTTTTCAACAAGCCTACCTTACACACGAAAAGTCGATTTTTTTAATATAATATACGTACCACTGCTATCTATGCACTTTTGCCATCTCATAGGTAGTTCATCGATCCCTTTACTAAAAAAACCATTAGGAAGGGAATCAATAAAATCTTTGAAGGCGGTTTGGACTACCCCATCAGAGTTGAATTTTTTCCCTTGCAAGAAGTTATCCAAACTTCGAAAAAAATAGTAATCTGTTAGGGCAAGGTCCGGAAAGTACGGTGGATGTCTTAGACATTCCAATTGAAGCTCCTCTAATTTGGTAGCCGTCTGTTGTGCAGTGTGTGATCTAGCGTTCTAACGCGCGTTTGTTGATTTGCTTCACTCAATTCGTGGTGTACCCACCTTTCAAGCTTTTTCACCTTCCCAATTTGCTTCAAGTGGATTAAAACAGTTTTATCACTAACACCGCAGCCTGCAACTAACTCGGACGTGATTTGCGATGGATCCACTTCCACAATAGCCTTCAATTCTTCATTATCAACTTTGGTTTCCGGCGTCCACAGGGCTTGTTCTGCAGATCGAAATTTCCAGAACGAAAACGTTGGAACCAAAAACGCACTGTGTTTGCTTTTGCGGCACCGTCGCCATACACATCATTAATCCTTCGAGCCGTTTCTGCAGCACTGGTGCCACGGTGGAACTCGTACTTACGTACTACGTAAGTGACGCAAAGTAAAAAAAAACAATTAAGGAAAAAACAAATGAATTATAGTTTTCGAAACACAAATACATGAGTAAATAGCTGTATAAATTTGAATTTGGAATTCTTAACCAAAGAGAAGATATTTGAGGTCAAAGTTGCCAGTACGGCAAAACGCCAATTTCATATGTAAGGACCTAATATTAAGACCCATAGATTTTTTATAAACTTTAGAATTCTTAAACACAAAAGTTTTTAATGAGCGCAAAAATAGGAAGAAAAAATCTTATGTAAAAATTCTGTTTGGGAGACCAGAGTTTATTTTAATCAAACTTAACCAATTATCGGCTTACCATTAAGCCCTAGATTAGTTTTCTTATCAAAAACTTTCCTTCTCAATATCGTGAAAATCAGAGGAAAAAATCTGGGTATGTATTAGTATCGTAGGCAACAATGAAAAATCATCATTGATACGACAAACTACATTTTCGGTTCAATAAACTCTAGAACTTTTGCTTTGAAATTATGTGTCATTTATAAAATAATATTTTTAATTAAATTTGCAATTTTCAAAATTTAAACTGATTTGTCGAAAATTCCGACTATTCGTAATTTTTACAGGTCTGCGGTGGTAAAATATTAATAAAAAAATTAAAACAAGCATCAATACATCGATGGAAACAAATTTCCTAAAATACATTTTTTTATTCATAAATTATAATTCTCCGGCATATTGTTCAAGGGCCAAAATTTCTACGAACGTTGACCCCAAAAATTGCTTAATGAGTTTTCTTTGAAATTTTGTCATTCTATCCTTCAAAAAATTAGGTTTTTTAAAATTCGATTCATTTCAATAAACAAGTTTATTATTACGTGAAATTGAATATTGTTCCCCTCTTCCCCACATTTTTCAAGAGTAAATTAAATCTGTACAGTGGAAGACTTAAAAATAAAAAATAAAAATTTGGAAAAAAAGGAGGTATACGAAATTCTAGCTTTTACCCGCAGTTTCGCTCGCGTGATATTATGGAGAAATTTCTTTACACAGAATTTTTCCACGAGAATTACATGTTTTTCCGGTATGAAAAGAAGCCTATACCACTTCCCAGTCCTCTAAATAACGAACAGCACACTTTCGCCTTTATAATATTCGTTCGGGAAAGAGCAGTACAATTTCGACACATTTTCTGATTCAGTTTAATGGAAGACTTAAGTAATTATATACATTTTTTAATTATATGAATATGTTAGAAGGCCAATCTAGCCTAGTCTACACCACTTTCTATGAGTTATTTAGATTGCTGAAGCCTATAATTGAATTGAAAAGCTGATATATATTATTTTCTAACGAAGGGGTCGAAAATGTTACAACTTTCCCGTAAACCAAACAAATCAATAAATAATAAAGTCGCTCTAAATTTCAATTTACTTCAATGTAAAGTAATGTTTATTTTCTATTGAAGCCAGCTTTAAGAGCTTGCTAAGGAGCTGGCTTCTGCCAATCAACCGCATCATCCAATTTATAAAGTGATTATGTGGTCTGTAAGAGGATTTGGAAATAAATTGTGTTTTTGTATTATTTCCTCGGTTTTTTCTTTTGACTATCTGGAGATCTGTGTTGCCTTTGTGAAATGTTTGTCTCCAGTTTTGTGGGAAACCTTTGATACACTTTTACAAGGTGAACCTTCTGGTGGATTATAACACGTGAAAAGAAATAGGTAAATATTGGAGGAAAATTATTATCATAATTTCGTTTAAATCTTTAAAGACAATTTATTAAACACTTTTAGATGTGGTCGGAATATCTCCGCTTACGGCTCGGAGATATCCCGCATCTAAATGTTGCGAAACTCAATCAAATAAATAACACTTTGATATTTTTAGATGGTTAGATTTATTTACACAAAGTACCTCAAAGGTTTACATGAGTTATTCGCGACAATAATTTTAACCCAAGCGAATTTACTGGCAAGTGCTGACGGGGAAGAAAGCCGATGACAGAATGATCTAGAACGTTACGTCAAATCCGAGCTCACTTCTGTCATCTGCGCATTACGACTGCGCAGGCAGTGTTGTCAGTTTGAAAATGATAACAGGGCACAAAAATAATATCCGCAGTGCCTACACACTGTTGCCAAATCTGTAATACTAATATATTTGCACTTTGGCAGGCGGGAATGGATATCACCGCCCCGGGGATCATTTATTGTATAATCAACACCTCTGCAATAGGTCATCAAGTGGTGACTTAGTAGGGGTCCCGGGTTAATGGGGGTGTGGTTTTTGTCTAGCTCTAGGGCTTACAGCGTGTGATGAATTGCATTAATCAACAGTGAAAATAAGAGAATATCGTAGCTTCCCACTTTAATTCAAAAAGAAAATACCAATTAATTATAAAACAGACACACCTGCGACATCTACCGGTTCAAAGTAAATTGAATTCTTGTTGACGATAGGGATCTACAATTAAGTAGAGTGAGATGAGTATTAATAAAAAAACCACAGATGGTATTAAAAATCGTCACGAGGCAGGGAAAGACCCTTTCTTAGGCGCGATAATAAACACAAAGAATGATTAACCAATCATAAAAGTGGAGGGCGTGTTCAGATTTTGAACAAAGAAATGGACTTTGAACTAGGCAATTAATCAGAGATTTATGAGAAAAAATATCGTCATCGACCGAAAGATCAATACACTATAATGTAAACAGGGTCTCACGCCCGGTGCATCAGGTACAATGACCCTAGATTTAAGATATACAATCAGTGCAATGAAGGTGTTGACGACCGCCGTTAACGAACAAATTAATCCATATTATGTTGGAAAAACTATGCAAGAAAATAACAAGAAAATTTTAATAAGAGGAAAATTAAAGAAAAGACGTGCAAAACATAAGAAAAGCTACTGTAGGGATATTTAGTTGTATAACGAGTACATAGAAAGTCAAGGACGCCAGATTAAGAGGAAAGCGTGCATTAAACATTTAAAAGGAAGAGAAACACTGGAAAATTAGGAATGTCACTTTTAGATGAAGCAATAACGTCAAGGGAAACGATTTGGAAAGATAATCTAATGAAAAAAATGGACGATTAAACGGAAGTGTTTATTGAACAATATAAGATTTCGACTTAATTTTGCGTTTTCAGACGAGTTTAAATAGGTATCGTTATATATTTGGAATAGGGTGATCATTCTAGTTACATTGCGATAGACAAAGTGTTAAATACAGACTCGAGTGTAGGCGAGGTTATTTATAAATAATGCGCGTATTGGCGATATGGATATTTATTATAAGTAATGGCTATAAATACGTCCTAGCTAACGTGTTGGCGGTTGGAAAAAGAGAGTGAGGAGAGGCCTGCATCTCCTTTTATATGCGGGATCACCTGTCTCGCTCTTGTATGGCCGGAAACAGGTGTGCCACCCTAAAACCTCTCTCACATCCTCCCCTACTTAAACGGGAGAATCCTGGCTACATAAGTGATACCTATAGCTACATATTTCATACAATATATTTTATATTTCATATTTCACATTTAAAATTAACACATTACATTTAAAATTAACAAAACATTTGTTTTTGTTCTTTCTGTTTCCCTTCTGTCCATTTCAACTGCGAAGTGCTGTCACCTGGGCCGAAGCCTTCCTTGCCATGGGTTAGACCTGAAACATGGAGAAACAGAATTAGAGACACTTCTATTACGTAACATACCGGAGAGATCTAATTCGTCCGTCGACAATTCCAACGTGTCAGACGCGAATTCCTGGTTATCTTCCTCCTGCCATGAAACATGTAATTCCTTTAGCTGGTCTAAATGTCTTTTCCACACCATATTAGACTTGTTAATTTTTATGAAATATATTTTACTACCTTTTTTATCCACAATAACCCCAGGGACCCATAACCTATTACCCTGAGATCTGAAATCTCTAGTCATTACTTTCTGACCTATATTAAAACCTGATTTAACTCTACCCTTATATTGTCTTTTCTGATTGTTTTGGCTCTGAGTAACCTTTTTTATTACTTTGTTTCGTCGAGTAGAACCTGAACTACCCGTTCTATCCTCAATTTTCCTTGGAATCAGAGAGTCAAATACTGTTCTAATTTTTCTACCCATTAATAATACAGATGGCTCACATCCTGTTGTTGCGTGAACTGTATTCCTATAGTCTGCTAAAAAGTTACCTAACTTTTCTTTATAATCTGAAGGAAATCCATTATGTTTACAAATTTTTTTAAGGAAATTTTTACAAGTCTTTACTGTAGCTTCAGCTTGCCCGTTGCTACTAGGGTGATTGACTGGACTAGTGATATGTTCTATCCCATTTTTCTTACAAAAATTTTCAAAATCCTCAGAACAAAAACACGTACCATTATCACTAACTAAAGTTGCAGGAAAACCAAATTGCGAAAATAATCTATGAAGTATTTCGATATTTTCTTTTGAAGACAGACTGTTTACTTCCAGACACTCAATCCACTTTGAAGAAGAGTCTACCACCACTAAAAAATTTTTGTTATACAAACTACCATGATCAATATGTACCCTGAACCATACTTCAGGTTCATATGGCCACACTGCTAAAGAACTCTTTTGTGATTCTGGTTTAATTTCTAAACAATCTCTACAATTTTCCGTTATTTTCTCCAAATCTTGATTAATTTTTGGCCACCAGACAAAGCTTTTTGCAATACCTTTAGTCTTAAAAACCCCTAAGTGAGATCTATGTAACATCTTTAAAACCTCTTGTCTTAAAGACTCAGGTACAACAACCCTATGTTGATATAAAACACACCCATTTATCAAAGACAATTCTAACCTTTTTTCCCAAAAAATTCTAATAAAGTTACCACTTTGTGCCTTTTTTACTGATGCTGGCCAACCTTCGATAAGAAAATTTTTTACTTGACCTAACACATCATCCTTTTCGGTTTCACTTTTTATCACGTCTAAAGACAAATTAAACCCATTATTCTCGAAATAATTAATGTAATCAGACTCTATCTCATCTTCACAGCTACCCTTTTCAATCGGACACCTGCTCAGAAAGTCTGAACAATTATTTTTCGATTTTACATATTCAATTTTAAAATTAAACGAACCTAACATAATAGCATATCTCTGTAACCTTGACGCGGCAATCTTAGGTACTTCTTTATTTTCACCTAAAATTCTCACTAACGGCTGATTATCCACAGCTAAAATAAATTCTCTGCCGTACAAATATTGATAAAACTTCTTAATTCCAAAAATAATTGCTGTTGCTTCAATATCTAGAATAGAATAATTCTTTTCCGCTTTAGTTAAAGTTCTGCTTGCGAACCCGATCGGTCTTTCTACGCCATTTTGAAACCTATGAAGTAATGTTGCTGCTACCCCATTAAAACTACCATCTGTGACAAGTTTCACAGGTATATTTTCGTCAAAATGCGTTAAAATCCTATCCGAAGTTAATATTCTTTTAATTATCGCAAAACTATTTTCTTGTTCCGTACCCCATTGAAACTTAACATCTTTTTTAAGTAATTCGTATAATGGTGACAATATATTTGCCATATTTGGAATAAAATTACGATAATAACTAATCATACCTAATAAACTTCTTAAATTATTTAAATCACTAGGTGCTGGTGCATTTAAAATGGCTTCTTTATTCCGTTCACACGGTTGAATCCCTTGTTCACTTATTTTATAACCTAAAAACTCAATAACTTTTAAATTGAATTCACACTTGTCACTATTCACTGTTAGATTACAATGTTTCAACCTTTCTAACACGACACATACGTTTTTCTCTAAATCGTCTTCGTCTTCCCCTATCACGATAATATCATCCAAATAAAACGTCATGTTCTGTAATCCTGACAAACAATTTGCCATTGCCTTTGCAAATATAGCTGGCGCGGGAGATAACCCGTACACTAACCGCTTATACTGAAACAATCCTAAATGGGTATTGATTGTTGTAAAACGCCTACACTCCTTTTTTAAAACAAATTGACTATACGCCGATTTAAGATCGATTTTTGCAAAAACTTTCCCACCATTTACTTTCGTTAATAGCTCCTCTATCCTAGGTAATGGATATTTGTCAACTAATAACTGATTATTCACTGTCGATTTATAATCACCACATAATCTAATGCTACCGTTTTTCTTAATTACTGGAACAATTGGACTTGCAAACTCACTAAACTGGACTTGTTCTATAATACCGTCTGACAGTAAACTATCTAACTCCCTTTCGACTTTTTCTTTCAAAGCGAACGGCATAACTCTGTGATTACGAAATATCGGAATAGCGGTCTCTTTCAAAGTTAAATTCACTTCGTACTTATTAAATTTTCCTAGTTTATCCGTAAAAACTTCCGGGAATTTTTTTACTAATCGCTGCTTCAAAGTATTCTGTTTTATACTGTTTACGATTCCGTTAATCCCGACGTTAAAAAGATTCATAAAATCACGCCCCACTATCGATAACGAAGCACTTGTGACAACAACAAATTTCAAATTGTGACACTGACCGTTAAATTCCACTTGTGGCGTAATTGTACCTACCACTTTCACGAGCGTATTGTCAAAACCCCGTAGACTAATGTCTTCGTGCACTAGCTTGATTCTACTGAATTTACTGAAATAACACTCCTTGGAAATTACGCAACAAGATGCTCCAGAATCTACCATGAATTTACTCTTGATCCCGTCTAGTGAAACTTCAATAAAAAATGGTTCGACACTATTAACTTCACCCAACTTTGTGTCCGACAACAAAGTATTCACACTCTTACGTGTTGAGGAACGCTTGCACTGTTTTGCGAGATGACCCTTCGTACTGCAAATTTTACATAAATAATTTTTATATCTACATTCCGTCGCGATGTGATTATTGTGACCACAAACGGTACAATTTTGTTTCACAGCGTTCGCTGGCGACTGTGTCCGTGCCCTGTTGCTATGCCCGAAACGCTTCACGTCTCTGTCTTTCACACGCGAATTATTAAAAGAGAGTCGACCGGCCTTGAGCTGTACATTAGCGTAAACCGTATTATCAACTCGGGACTGCGCTTGAGTTGAAGCTACGAGGTCAATGCACTCGGCGACTTGTAAACATTTTTCGAACGAGTGTAATTCACCCTCGAGAAATAATTTTTCCCTTACCTTTCCTGGTTTACAACCCAAAACAAAGAAATCCCTTAAATTTACTGATAAACTATTCCCAAATTTGCAATTAGTAGAAAGAGACTTTAACCGCACTGCAAACTCACGGATTGATTCGTCATTTCTTTGTTTAGCACTGTAAAACTTAGATCTCTCTTCAAAAAAACATTTCGTTGAACAACAATACTCATCAAGTTTAGATATCAAATCTTCTAACTTAATATCTGTTACCTTTTTAGGAATGCACAAATTAACCAATAAGGAAAAACAATCATCTTTCAATGCATTCAGGAAAATAGCCCTTTTTTTATCATCCGATGCAAACTTTTCATCATTCACGAGGAGAAATTGTTCGAGGCGGACTTTGAAGTTCTCCCAGTTCCCGTCACGCAAACTGAAGGACTCCAATCCTCGAAACTCCATGTTCCCAATGCCCAGAAGGTACCCAAATAGAGAGAAAGAAAACAGAAAAAACAAAAACTTCCCAATGAGGCTTCTTCTTCTGCCGTCTGCTCCCTGGACCCTGCTCCGGAAACTGCTCCTTGACCCTGTGAATTGATGGCTCCTTCCAGACCCGTCACACAGTAACACCGATGGCTACCCCAGATCACTCCTGCGACCTGGATCTCCGATCCTTGACCCTCAGAGATGCCGATTGACGCTGGACCTCCCGTGCTTCCCCCTTCCGAAAAGCTGGCTGGCTCCCGTGTCTTCTTGCACTTCACTCCTTGCAGTGAAGTGTTGGAATAATTTCGGTCCGGCCTTTCTTACCGACCCGAAATAATAATGTTACCGCGTATTTTTGCCAAATTTTTGTGCCAAATTTTTTTGCGCGTCGATTCTTTTCGCGATATTTCTGCCGTATTGTGCAGAATCGTGTACCGTAGGCTGCGCCACTGTTAAATACAGACTCGAGTGTAGGCGAGGTTATTTATAAATAATGCGCGTATTGGCGATATGGATATTTATTATAAGTAATGGCTATAAATACGTCCTAGCTAACGTGTTGGCGGTTGGAAAAAGAGAGTGAGGAGAGGCCTGCATCTCCTTTTATATGCGGGATCACCTGTCTCGCTCTTGTATGGCCGGAAACAGGTGTGCCACCCTAAAACCTCTCTCACACAAAGTAAACAAAAAGCATTGTTTACGTCAATTGTTTGAGGAGAATTCTATGAGAAATAAGACAGACTGCAAGGAAAAATGAAACATTATTTGAGTTGACGACCTCACACATGGTTCTGTTATTTAAACAACCAGAAAACGAACATGGTTTTAGGCGATTAAACCCATTTTAATGGCTTTTTGGACGATAAAAATCATCATTGGTCTTAGGGACAGTTTACTTTAACTAAAAACGATTATATTTTATTACCCTCGAATAAAAGCTGAGTTATTGATCAACACCTCGGAAACCCAGACATAAACACATGTCAAATTTTAAATTAATGTGAATTCAGGGAAGAAAGGGACGGAATTTGGGGGAAGATCCATATGAAGTAATAAAAATTGACATATATTTAAGGGCCGAAGTGGAAGTTTCTCCTAAAAAAAAAAAATGTGGAAAATAACATAAAAAGTAATAGTATATAGAAAATGAAATTTTCTAAGAGGTGACATACATCGAAGACGAAACGGGGGGTAGTAGAAAAGAAAATAAAAACAATTAAAAGATGATTCCGTAAGGAAAACTCATGAAAATTCAGAAGTATCGATGAAAACAATAAATTTGGCTTGGAATGTAACTAATCATATAGATGTGGATAATAACATAAGGATAAAAGAGGAAATTCGTAGGAAGAGTGTTGTGAATACAAGAAAATTCTAGGGGAAAGGGGAAAATTCAGATATACTACGTAAATAGAGAAAATACGGGTTTAATGGAAAAATTCATACAAGTAGCAGTGAGATAGAGTGGAAATTATAAAAATTGCAACTCGAAATTGCATAGTAAACATTTCGATATGGAGATAATCATGATTTGTGATAGGTACGGAAAAATCGAGACGTAAATATAGTTATCGAAGACGGACCTTTTACGAATTGAGAAAAAAAATAACTAAAAAATTATGAAATTTGAGTTAATTTTGTATGACCAACAGACAAAAGGAATGAGGGGCATTTTGACGTAATATCGCCGGTCCGATCCTGGAAAAATGTTTAAACGAGATAGGGCATGAACAAAGTCATGAAAGGTGGACCTAACGACAGTTAAAAAAAAATGACAGAATCGATATATGAAATCTCGAGTTGTTAGAGATTAAATTCGTGGATCAAAGATAGCTTAGATAGGCCATTCTAATCCTGAGAGGGGTTTAAAAGACAGGACTTAGTGATTTTTCGGTAGTCGGCGCGGGTTTTTGAAAAGCGGAAGTTGGGGTGAGGCGTGACAATACGTTCGGTAATTTACTGGTGGAAAAATTCCAATTAATTAGAATCACAGGACTTAGAAAAAATTTCATATTCGAGCCAGTGTCTTATAAAGATTTAAAGAAATTAAAATCAGTGGGAATAGAAATAAAGTTTACGTTTTATTTAATTGTGAAGAGTTAAAAAGTGCTACAATAAATACAATTTGTGTAGTGAAAAGTTCGGATTTTACAATCAGTAAATATAAACATTTTGAGACTTAGGAAAATTGTGAAAATCAAAAATCAGTGAAATAAATAAATAAAGTTATGGGATAATTGATGTAATGCAAATAAGTTATAATTAGATACGTGCGTTCAGTTTAAACGGAAAAGTTCAATGAAAATCTTTAATTAAACTGAGTGTTTTAAATAAAGTACTATAATCAAAGTGTTGTTGGTGTAGCGAAATAAAAAAAATAAAAACCAGTGTTAGTTATCATAACGGTGATAGTTCCTTTGAATGAAGTGCAAATCGAACGTAATAGCTTATCACAGGAGTAATCTAGTGTTAGATAAAGTAATAATAATAAATATGGACTTTGGAATAAATAATACAAATTATTAAATTGTTGTTGAATGAGATTGTGGTAACTTAATAATAATTATTATTTCGGAAAGTTTAAATAAATAGTGAAATACGTTATCTTATTGCAAAATAAAAAAGGTTCGGTGACAAACAAAAATAAAAATAATAAATCACTTATTTCGTAAATAATCGTGAAGTGGTTATTGCTTAAAAATTATAATTTAAACGGAGTGTTATTTTAACGATGGAATAATTATAATAATAAATCTGGAGGTTGAAATAAATAATAAATAAATAAGCATGATAACAATCTGTTCGGTATTTAGTTGTATAACGCTTTGTTGCGAAATAAAAGTACGGTGGGAAAACGAACACAAAATAAATAATTAATTGTTAAATTTAATTTAAAAAGTGTTAAGTTAACCAACGAGATTTGAAATAAAATTCGGTTAGAACGATAAACATCATTTAATTTAGATAGATTAAACGGGAATAAAATAAAATTGAAGTCGAAAAAAAAATTTTATTTGAATTTAGTTGATAACATAGGAGTAGGTATTAGGTAAGGAAAACATAACAAGGTTTTACCGTGTAGCTCCCGGTCGGATAAAAAAAACCTTAAAGGGGTAAGTTTTATTAAAAATTAAAATAAAAAATTTTCAGGTTCCGAGGAGAGAGCGGCATGCAGCAGACAGTTGGTATTTGAATCAATTTTATAACAAAGTATTACTTGCTTAATATGTGATATGTATCTATATTAAAATATTATATATAAAATATTATATATAAAATAGATATATCTATGTATATGTATATATGTATATATATATTATTCCAAGAAAGGTTTAATCAAAAAGAAACACACTTATATTAAAAAGTAAAGGTATCGATCCCGAATACCCATCTTTACATTTATCCGTAACTATTTAAAATAGTTATGTGTTTGACAAATTTCCAAGTCAAAGTTTTGTATTTATTTTAGTATATGTACTGTTTATTATAACTTCAGCTAATATAAAATGATCAAAAAATGAGTTATGATATTAGAATTTATTTCAATTATAATATAATTGTACGTATATCAGTATATTTATTTATTGAGACAAAATATATATGTATATATATGTATGCATTATAATTATATTTATCGGGGAACAGATTAGACCTCTGCGAAAAGGAAATTATCACTATTAAATTCAAAAGAAAAAAATTAGAACCATATAAGCTCGCGTCTAGGAATGTTCAAAAAAAAAAATAAACAAACATCTCATGTTTGGAATCTAGGTCACGAAGCCAGTGGGAATGTTGACATAACTAAAATTGTTTATAAAACAACTCGGTCAGTAGGGCACTGTGTTGAATGCTTTAGGAAGATGTCAATCTTAGGATAGGGCAACACCATAACGTTGTGCAATTATATATATAAAAAAAAGGGGGTTAAACACAATCTTTAATTTGAACTTGAAGAGATATTTAGGATTGAACAATTTGAAAGTAATTAGATTTATTATAGGCTAGTCAAATAAAAGAACTTGAAGAGTATCATTGAACATTTGAGAAAAATTTTATGGATTAACTACTCTCCTAGGTAGCTAATAGGTACATCAAACATTTGAAAATCACGGGATAGTCAGATAAAAGATTATTGAAGAACTACATGAAAAATCGGGGAAAAATTATGAAATAATTGCTCTTATAGGTATAAATAATTTACGAAGCAGTTGAAAAATCACGGGAGAGTAAAAATTTTACCAAAAGTTGAACTTTGGGGGAAAATTTGGAAAACAGTTCAACAATAGGAGGCAGTGGTCGCTCCTTAAATACAAGGGCCATTAACCAAACACATAATAGAGATGGCAATCTCTTAAATAAAATTGCCAACCAAACAAAACAAAAAGCTTGGAGTTTTGGCGAATCTCCAGAACATATCGCCAGATAATCGCTTATTATACTAGTATCTATTAATATTTCCCACTCTTGGTATGTATATATTCGGTCATCGGTTAAGGTTTTGTGCAGAATTCCTTCCCACGAAATCCGAGCTCGGGATTTGAGACTGGCTTGACTCAAAATTGCGAGTTATAATCCTACCCAAACGTATGTTTACATATATATCTTTCTATGTATTGTACATTGGATGATGTGGACCCGCTTACAGCAAGCGTTTTAGACTCGACAGAGTTACTCTCACATCATTTCTTGTACGTGGAGGGAGGATTCACGACCCGTAACTCTACACAACACCGTGAGTATATGATTGCAGATAGGACGAAACCGGTTCGCCCTAAGTAAATAGTAGACCTTGGAGGAGTAGGAATTTGGGGGTTTCGGGACTTAGGGAAAGACCTGAATGACGTGCACGACGACATGGAAGATTGACAGAACAAGGTACTAAGACCCTCTGGAAAATCGCGTCGGCTGACTGTGCGAAGTTCTAGTTGATCCTTGACCATCCTGTTAACTTGCAGGAGGATAGGAGCCAAATTTTCGGCAGAAAAAGGGTATTCTGAGTTCGTCAAATTTGCAATCAATTAATTACATTAACCTACTAAATCCATCTTTATATGTACCTTATAGCAGCTGAATCATAGTGGAGGGGAGCCAGGCAGACAAAAACAATCATGATCAAATTCACTAACAATTAACCATTTGAGTCATACTTAATTATTTGTTCAATTAAACATGCGTAATTCGATTAGTACAGGTTATTTACGAGTTCGTTAGGATGTAGGGAAACATAATAAGCGACGGAGGAAAGTTAGCTCTTTTAGAGAAAGTATTTAAAGTTAGATTTGCAAGAGAGAGACCAATACAGTTTGAAACTCAACGCTCTGTCCAGAATCAAGAAGTTACCACAAAATGAAAGTAATTAAAGTCCCATATCATAAATCAAAAAAATTACACAACGTTTGATGGAGTTTAATTACAACATAAATACGAAAATATTTACGTTCAAGGTCGTAAATAACGTATTAATTAGTTAAGTACATATATCTCTAAAGGTATATAGTGCAAGGGAGCTTTAAGTAGCTTTCTGTAGTTATCAAAGAAAATAAGGGTTCAATTTTCATGAAGGCTTGTGTGACGTAGGGAAGGAATTTTCCATCCCTACTACACACATGCAAAGCTTTAAAAATTTAAATATCGATCAGAGCCAAAAGAAAAGTTCAAGAAAACTTGAAGGGATGAAAGAATTCCAAAAATAAAATAAATCAGCATCAAAAAGATAGAAATATCAACTGTCTTGCCGATGACCAAAAATATTTATATATTTAAAAGTTAAAAGGGGGAATAGAAGAAAATTATTACAAGCGGAAGCGGAGGCAGAAATTGAGTTTTACCCATAATTATTTGACTGTCCTAAAACTGGATAGTACTCCTAGTTGGGCAGTCAAAATTTAATAAATTATGTATAATATTGTGCTTAATAAATAAAAAAATAAAAAAACAAAAAACAAAAAATTATCATATCCAGAAAAATAATTGCATTTCTTCAGTAGTTTGTCATTAAACAGTCCATAATTTACTTAGATTTTTAAAAAATATTTTTCATAACTTACACTGACAGCACTGGCAGTAATCATAACAATATATGTTTGTAAATGTAAATATGTATAACAGTCATAAATAAATATTTTTAAGATACATATATAATATATTCGTAAGTAATAATACGATTAGAGCAGTACTGTACTCGGTTATAAAAATAAGTATAGTTTTAAGTCACTTAACTAGTCATATAAGTCTAAGTTGTAAGTCATTTGTTACCAATCTTAGTAATAAGCCACTTGGAAACGTGTATAGATTAAATGTGTAGATGAATTGTAAAGCGCCCTTGAGGTGATTTTCTCACGAAAATGGCGCTATAAAAATCATATTATTATTGACCCCTCCACCCGGACTCTCTCGATTCATCTCCTTCCACCGCAGATGGAGGGAGGGATTCATACATTCGTCACTCTTGAACACGTTGATCCCCAGATTTCTACCCACAACTCATACCTTTATCCTCCCCAGAACTTTCTCTCCTTCATTTCCCTAAAAATAAGGGTTTTATATATCAAACACATGGTAATATAACTATTGAAATCATGACCCACAGCTTTCAAACATCCACATTTATACCAAAAGTATCACGCCTTTGCAATAAACGTGCTCTGTCATGCGATGCCTTCAAGGCAACATTAAATTATCACTTTTAAACCAGCTAAAGACTTCGCAACTATCCCATCCTAACAGCCTTCCTTCTTGCCTTACTAACAACCCTACACAACCCACCCCAATTCGGAAAAAAACCTCCTTTACACCACACATTTTTTTCATTTATTACTGCGCTAAATAAACTCTTTTTTGTTAGGTTGGTTTTATTTTATTCGTAGTTGGTGCTATGATTCTCTAGAACGGTATATTTTATGTGATCAAACCAATCTCGTTCATTACATTTCACTGTCCCCAATCTCACGAAGAAAAAAACAAAATGAAAAGAAATCAAGCAGAAATGTTTTCCAATTTTACGAATTCGGGGCGGTGAGATGTGTTTGATTCGTTTCTTTATTTGATATTATCCATTATTTGTGTTTGTCACACGGATAGTCGGATAATCACATTATCACTAACTTGGTCTACGGGTCTACAAAGATAAATAGAAAATACAGAACACCTTGGTTTTAGCCAATATTGAAGGAATACGAGGACTCTTAGATAAAGTCAATAATTATTACCACTGCCTGAAAGGTATTTATTTAACGTGTTTTCTTTTTGAAGTGAAACTTCCTTAGCCCAGTTAGAGTGATTTGAAATGAAACGGAAATAAAGCACTAAGGCAAAATCATCAAACTGCGCTCAAGGCTCCCCTTGGTTTATGATTAAATAGTGAAATAACACAAATTAATCAAACAAAATTTACTTGTGCACGCCTGGATTTGAACCTACGAACTTCGGATTGCTAGCCCTTACCCCTCGACTACAGAGGCCGTTAGTTTGCTATATCTATATATATAAAAATTAAAATATGTTTATATTTTTTAATGTAGCTATTACTTTGTGGTTATCCATTATAGAAAAATGAAATAATTAAACTTTGTATAAACCACTTATTTGATGCGCAAATCCGACCGGTTTCGGAACAAACGTTCCTTCGTCAGGGAAAGCTTATACTAATTTGACAGTTTCGAACAATGTTTTATTATGGTAGGGGTGGAGCTGTTGCTAGATAATAATGTAGATTGGGTAGGTAGGTATTAGTGTAGAGTGGGTGGGTAGGGGAACAAATCCATGATTGGGCTATATGACAATATTGTCATATGAAAATATTGTCATATAGCCCAATCATGGATTTGTTCCCCTACCCACCCACTCTACACTATTACCTACCTACCAGATCTACATTATTATCTAGCAACAGCTCCACCCCTACCATAATAAAACATCGTTCGAAAATGTCAAATTAGTATAAGCTTTCCCTGACGAAGGAACGTTTGTTCCGAAACCGGTCGGATTTGCGCATCAAATAAGTGGTTTATACAAAGTTAAATTATTTCATTTTTCTAAAATATGTTTGTTCCTGGGTTTGTATGTATGTCCGCTATGCGTTGCTAAATTCATCCGATTGCGATGAAACTTTGGGGATTTGATGTGCGAATGCCCGCGATGGTTTCTGTGTACAATAGTCAGCTCTGACATCATGAAATTATGCATTGCTAAACCGTTCATCCGATTACGCTGAAACTTTGGTTAGTTTTTGTGAGCACGTCCACGAAGGTTTCTATACTGGTGAGCTGTGGCATTATGAAAATTGAATAAAAAAATTGCAAAAGGTGGCACGCGATTTGAAAACTGAATGTACGGGCACCAAATGTGTGGAATGCGGGAGGGGGGAGGGGAAATCGGGAGAGGGGTTCGTGAGACTGGAAAGCGGGAGAGGGGAGTGGGGAGAGGGAAAGCTGAGAAGACAGAGTGGGAACGCGTAACAGTAGAATAATAGGAGGTGGAAGAAGAATGGAACGAAGGTAAAGGACACGCAGGGTAAAACAATATCTCTATTAAGAGGGCATTACCAGAGAAAACCGGAAATACGTCATTTTAAAAAAAGATTTTAGACGTATTGACTCTTTTCCACAAAAAAATATAAATGGATTTCGAAAGATTGTTCTTTTATCTAGCATTCGTATGTAATAAATTTTGAGAATTTTTTAAAATTTTTAGTATAATAAGGTTATTCCATAGGTCGTTGGCAGATTTGTTAAATTTTCAAAAAAGTTTTTGTATTATACCACACCCATTTCAAATAATATAATCATGCAGTAAAATAAATCAATACATTATCTATAAACGTATGTTTTAGAATTTTAATTTTAGTTTCAATAAAATCATTAAAAAATATGTACGTACATGTGTTTCTTGACGAAAATTGGTCCATTTGTGTATTTATTTGCGCACTTACAAACTAATATATTTCAGATTTTTTTAACATTCTTATTAAATTTAGACATTATTAAAAAATGATAAATACTTATAATAAAAAAATAACTACAAAAAGTACACTATTTTAATAGTTTTATCATCTCGCCTTTCAGCATTTTTGGATGAAGGTATAAATTAAAGCTAATTTGGATTGAAATAAATTCGATATTGAGTTATAATTTTAAAAATCTGGTACGGAGAATAATTAATCTTTCTCATTGTAACCGCCCTGCACGATCGGAAGAACAACTTTCGACGAAATGTGGATTTTCGTCCGCTGGCTGGTTAAACGCTCTTAAGTGGTATAGCAACGCATGCCGGGAACTAAAAACCCAGAAGCTAGTATATTTTGATTTTTATATACAACGTGTCTCAAAATTCAACGATAAGCGGGCACCAGTGGATGTGCCTGCTCATGACTCCTCAAGAAAAAAATAGAAAAAAAATATTTCTCAATTTTTTTTAATGTATAAAAAAATTGAACCCTTTGAAAATTATTTTGTACATAAAAAAAATTGATAATATTTTTTTCTCAAGGAGTCATGAGCAGGCCCACTCACTGGTGCCCGCTATTCGTTGAATTTTGGGACACGTTATATATTGATTTCCCCCTAAAACTATGCGAGCGAAGCCGCGGGTAAAAGCTCATATTTTAATAAAAACCTATAGAGCATATGGCTTCAAACCACAAACCTTCTAATATTTTTGAGTCAATCACATTGTAGTTTATGAAAAGTTTTAGGTTATGTGACGTGACTAGGCTTCGAAGTGCGGTTAGAAGTAGCGGAGGCCGTTGTTGGCAATTTCCAGTGCAAACGACATCCCATTTGGGGACATCACAATATGATGCAACCAGTTATCAACTTGTCATGGCGGCACGCGACCAGACCAGCCGAGACGTCCCAGTCTGGTACTGTTCCAACCAGCGAATGAATAATCCCTAGAAGTGTAGAATATATTTGCAACGAGTAGGAAAAAATCAAAGGTTTTGGAGTTTATTAGATTCTAAAATGTTATACTGGATGTAATGGCAATATCCAAAGGATTTTAATCAGTGATTCCTGGGCATATTTAGAGTAAAAAATGTAGATGTCATTCACTTTGTCCGAAGATATTATTTTCAATTAAAAATATTAAAAATATTTTTCCATCACCTTTCGCAGCCGTGTGGTCGGATATATGGTATAGGATAGCTGGCAAAGTGAATAGCACTTCGTCTGGTTTCATCTGCACGGTAACGCATGAAACAACGCGATGTGTGATTGAAAAATATATTTTTTGTTCATAAAAGAAAAGAAAAAAACAGAGTGCGAATTGCACACGTGGTAGAAGTGAAACCATCAGAAAACTGCAGTAGATAAGAGTGGGAAGGCTACGAAGCACCGCTCAAAGAGGAGACCGATAGGCTACGAACACCGTATAAAGAGGAGACCAATTGTGCTATCTCATTTTTTCGCAGGCTAAATACTAAACATCAGCCTTACTAAAAAAAAACCACAGCGCGACCGATTAACTGTATTATTGCAATAACATAAATAAACCTTGTGTACGCTAGATCCCAATTTGTTACTAATAACGTTTCTTGCGTGGTCACGCTGTTAAAATGCATTAAGATCTGACAACATTGCAAATGGTTTTAATTTCCTAGGAAACAATGTTGTTTTAATTCTTCTCCGCCAGGGGCATTATTGGCGCGCCTTCTCAACGGCACCGCGATGAACATAGCCCGGTGTGTTTTTTATGGCGGTATGTCAGAAAAATTTGTTAGTGCCTAAATGTTGTGATTTTACTTATTAATTTCTATTGTAGTGACGAATTTACTCTTCTATTCACATGATTGATATATTTATTATGTTATGTGTGTGGTTTACATCAGTTTAATCGAGTTATTGTACAAACGCCGTACTTTCAAAGTTGGACTGTCAGAATATTGTTCTATAGAACTATAAATAGTTTTCTTAAAAGATAAAATTAACATTTTAAGATCTTTATTTTATGTGAATTTCATAAATGTGGTGTTTTTTTTTAAATATTAATATCTAATACATGTGTACCTAAACTTATCAACGAAATTAACGTTTTAAAGTTGCTAGAAATCTGTTATAAAAGTCGGTATTATTTTTTTAGGTTAGTTTTTTGGCAATAAAAAAACTTTGAAATTTTTTATTATTTTTTTATTGTATGTACGAGGAAAAAGTGAGGTGGCAGTTTCGTTCCAAATTCATTATATAAAAGGTCAGTATTTTTCAAATTTTGTTTTTTTTATAAATTTCTGTACACTTTCATCAAATATGTTTGGGTAAGAAATTTTTTCCATTTTTTTCCGAGTTTGGATCTTAAATTATGGCAGTTTTTGAAAACTAAAGTGTATTTTAAATACACGAATCTAAAAGGTAATTTTGTCTAGTTTTCATAAATGGTGTTGGTTTTTACGACACCTTCAAAAATAAGAAATATATAGAACATTCAAAATACTTAGGAAAAATTCCAAATTTCGTCCGAACATCAATCGTTAAAACAGAGATAAACTACCCCCTCAGGCCGTGGAAACCATGTGTATTTTTTTCCATGAAAAATTTTTTAATTAGTAATGTTTTCACATCCGCGGCCGTTTGTCAATTGAATAAAATTTTCACTGGGTTTTTTAGTAAGGCTGGTTGTGTTTGTCTACTTTTAGTGAAGCCAAGGGAATGCATTCTCGTTCTCGCAAGATCTCGACCCTTTTTTAGCGAGATTGATCTCGGACGAAAAAAGGGCGAGATCTCGCGAGTTTAACGAGATTGCACTCGAGCATGAAAACGTCTTATTCGAAGTGCGGACTGACACGGACGGAGTTGCGATCTATCGGTTTCGTTCGGTACGCGTGAGGCGGCGGCCTGGAGTAACGATCGCGGGACGAGGTGTCTTTCAGATTCGTTTGTGCGTGCAATTGGTCGAACATTGAGCCGACGTGCAGCGTCATCAGCGCGCATTTGTTTTGTTTACTAATGGTTGTTGCTAGCTAACGTGTTGTGTGATTGAGTTTGATTTCAATCGAGTATTTTTTCGGTTATTTATGCAAAAAAAGTTTCTTATGTGAAGTTGTTAAGTTTAATTTTTTTTGACTTCTCGTTGTTTTGATTTTTTTTTCTAAAAGAACTGTTTTATTACTAAAATATTTTTGTTTGATATTAGAAGAGAAGACTGGTTGTTTCTTTCATTTGTTATTTGATAGATACGTACATCAAAGAGTACTAGGAAGTTTATTAAAAAATTATAGACAAATACTTCAAACAATGTTTGATGCATAAAAGTCTATTGAAAAATTCGCGAAAATAAATGTTTATCTTATAATACTTACTTATAATTTTTATTTTTTTTTCCTTAATTTTTATTCAAATATTGTGATTATTTGCAAAAAAAAAACACACAAAACAGCCAATCTCGCGAGATCTCAAAATTGGCGAGATCTCGCAGTATTATTATTTTTAACTCGCGAGATCTCACTTGAGCCCCAATCTCGCGAGATTTGCAATCCCTAGTTTCAATCACAACAGTGCTAAAGAAGTTTTCACTTTCAAATATCACCGGTCATCAAAATGATTTATCCTTTTAGTGTTTCAAATATGCTCACAAATATCTGGTTAAAATCTTTCGGGTACTTGCGAATATTGTCGCTACGAATACTACTAGAAAAAAGAATAAAAAGAAACCAAAACACATTCATCGCATTCATAGACCTGGAGAAGGCTTTCGACAAAGTAGAATGGAAAAGACTCTTCGAGATTCTGAAGAGAATTGACATCAAATATAGAGATAGACGAATAATCCAGGCGCTATACAAGAATGAGGCCGCTATAATTAGATGTGACAATGATACAAAAGAAGCCAGTATAAGACAAGGGGTGAGACAGGGATGCTCTCTGTCACCTGTTCTTTTTAACGCTTATATACAAAGTGCGATTGACGACTTGAGAGAGAGAATGAGTCACAGAAAAGGTGTAAAGATACACGGGCAAAAGGTGGATATGATAAGGTTTGCTGACGATATTGCTATGGTTGCTGAAAGCGAAGAAGAACTCCAAGAGGCCTTAACAATCATGCAAAGCATTCTTCAAAACAATTACAACATGAAGATAAATAAAGACAAAACAAAGCTGCTGACTGTAGGCCGAACGCAACATCAGATGAGAGTAGAGATGTCAGGAGTTCCACTAAAGAACACCAAGGAGTTTGTCTACCTCGGGAGCAAAATCACATGGGACGGTCGGTCTAAGAGCGAGGTCAACAGCCGTATACACCAGGCTAGGCTTGCATTCAATAAAAGGTCGAAAATAATAGAATCAAATAATATAGACCTGAAACTGAGAATACTCCTCATCAAGACCTATGTATGGAGTATCTTGATATACGGCTGTGAAACATGGTGCCTATCCGAAAGAGATAAACGGAGACTAGAGGCTTTTGAGATGTGGTCCTATAGAAGACTATTAGGAATTTCCTGGAGAGACCACATAACAAATGAAGAGGTTCTCCAAAGAATCGAAGGAGGAAGGCACCTGCTCAGGACCTTGTCCGAAAGGCGCGCAAGATGGATCGGCCATGTAATAAGACAAGAAGGCCTCTTGCATGCCATAATGGAGGGTATGACCGAGGGGACAAACGCTAGGGGACGCCCACGCCGAGAGTACCTGGAGGACCTGCTGGTGGACGTGCGCTGCTCATCATATGCAGACTTCAAAAGAGCCGCACAAGACAGGGAAGAGTGGAAGAAACGAATAGATGACATTGCTGCAAACCAATCTCAGGATTGAAACCAGAGAGAGAGACTTGCTGTTACAGTGTAAGGATCGCGTAGAACAAATTAAAAAAGGGGCATAACAGTGAAAGGATCACGTAGAATAAATTTAAAAAGGGGCGTATAAACAAATATGATTTTTACGCATTACAAAGCCGTTTACATAATATTATATATTAAGTTGTGATCTTTCGTATGTCATATTATGACATACGTAATTACGTAGGGATCAGAACTTAATTTTCCCCTAGTAATTTGAAACCCCCAATATCGAATTTATATTGATCGTATTGAAATCATATAAAAAATCCTACAAATTTGTCATACCGCTTTAGAAACTATAAATTTAACCCATAACTCTATATAAGCATCGATAAATCACAGATGCCTTAATCTAGTTCAAAAGTTTGAATTGTATTATTGATTCAACATAATATCTATTAAAAAAGGATAGCACTTCGTTGCCCTGCGAACGATTCATTCAGTATACCACATTTTAAGTCCAGGTATGCACAAAATTCATCTAAAAACATTCAAAATCCTACGAAATGTAGTCATTTTCAACTGTAAGTTGAAAACATATGAAATCAATCTGGCTCTTGAAACCAACAATAGATAATAAATATTATTACATTTTTCACTTTTCTAAATGCCTATCCGTAATTTAGATTTTTTTTTTGGTTTTCATTGTAGTGTAAAAATGGACCAAATATCAATAAGTACCGATTTATAATTATTTGTTTGCATATTCAGATAACAATTATAAAAACTTGATTTCTAAATTCAATATTTTACATTGTAATTATTTTATAAAAATCTATTTTATTCCTAAACACAATCAAATAAAATACCAATCGTAAAGAAAAACAGTATAGCCAGTATAAATAGTTGGACCGTTCGACCCCAAAATCGCAAACAGGGCAATGGAATTCATTATCTGCTTTAGAAAGAAATTTGAAATCTGAAAATGTTTGCTCAATTTTAGGAGAACTAAGGAAAAATGACTTTACTTATTGGCTTATAAATACGCCCAAATGACACACTTCCATCGGTTTGTTTCTTCAGTGGTTTAAGCACACTGAAACACCGGGTGATCTGAATGGTGAAAATCTGATAAACTGATCTATTAATTTATTTTGATACTGCGTAAGAGTCTAAACAGTCCGGAGTAATAAATAGTAGTCCAGTTTGTAGGAAGTTGGGTGTAAGGGTTAAGAGCGGGTTGTGCTTAGATTAGGTTATAGTGTTTCAAAGACCTAAATATTCATTTTTGGTCACCAAACATACCTCAAGTTATTTAAATACTGAATAATTAGGATTGTTTTCTCAATAGTTCTCCAAATAAGAAAACACGAAATATTCATCGAATATTTTTGAGAACCAACATCATTTTTTATAATCTTTCCCAAGTATTGTTGGGAAGGATGGTTCGTGTTGTTTAATCAATAATTACATTACCCTCTGACCCCCCACCATACGAAAGAAGAAGAAGAATAATTACATTCAAATACGTTTTAAGATTTTCACGGCCAAAAGGATTTTCATTATTTGTTTTTGGGGTGTTATGCCGATGACATGTTGCGCTATCTCCTTCTTTAGCCAACGTTTTGGACAGCGTTGCAGTGTCCAAGATGGAGCCACTTCCGTCTTCAACTCGCGAAGGGACGTGCTCCAGGCTAGCATAAATACCACGATTTAGTGAACTTTCTATTTCGCTCCGCGGCAATGACGCCACTGCTTGTCACGGTTATTTTGTACCGGTGACTGTAGTGGAGCTGCCTACACGGTATCGCTTCCAAGTAAATAAGCACATATTTCACCACTAAAAATTACACATCTACCGGATCTGCCCTGATGATGGACATTGCAACGCTGTCCGAAACGTTGGCTAAAGAAGGAGGTAGCGCAACACGGTATAACACCCCAAAAACAGATAACGAAAACAATTACATTAATTACCTTTTTACGTGTTCCATGAAGAGAAAAAGTTTAATTTAATATAGAAAACGAAATATTTGCTAAAAAAAAAAAAAAAATTACTCTATTACACCCACTCTACACTAATACCTACCCACCCAATCTATTATTATCTAGCAACGGCTCCACCCCTACCATAATAAAACATTGTTCGAAACTGTCAAATTTGTATAAGTTTTCCCTGACGAAGGAACGTTTGTTCCGAAACCGGTCGGATTTGCGCATCATATAAGTGGTTTATACAAAGTTGAATTATTTCATTTTTCTATAATGGATAACCACAAAGTAATATGTACATTCAAAAATAGAAATATTTGCTATTTGCCTACCTACTGAAAAACCATATGATCTTAAAGGAGTGTATATGAGTACACTTTTCATTTTTAGCTCGCGTTTATTTTTATATTTAAACTATTTTGAACAAATAGTGTATGAATAGTGAACACCGTCTATCGTTATGCGACAGAACACAGAACCATGTTCCTTGTAAACGATAACTTTTGTTTCTGAGCTTCTCCGATTGCCCACGTCCTCGGTTTCGTTCAAGTTTACTCCAGAGCACTGGAAGAGTTCTTACAGAAATAGTACAGGATGACAACAAAATAAAATATACACATTTGAAGCAATTTTTCGGTAATACATACATTGGCACAGCCTTTGTGTTCTTCTCTAGAATGGCTTGCAGGAGAGGCTTTTAATAAAGTTATCGCTCGGTTTTGTAAAGGTTTTCATCCTAGTGCTGCAATTTTCTTGTTTTCAGTTTCAGAGGTTTTCACCTTATAAACAGTCCATGTACGCCATACGAAAAAAGGAGTAGACGAAAAAATAACTTAAAACCTTTTTCGAAATTACACTGAATTAATTATTATATGGTGCTTCCGACGATAGGGGCATTTTTAAATATGGACAGCTGCAAATGGAATTTAATCATGTTCCTTTATCCTCAGGCTAAATTATTTGGGTTTCGGAACAACTCATATACTCGTTGTATCTTTCTTACTATCATGATTAGAAAAAATGATCTAAAATGTGTTAGAAAGTATATTCAAAAGTTAACTGCAAAATAATTAAATCTACCTAAATGTATATCATGAAACCAAAATTTCCAAAAAAAATTAAACGTTGGATTTTTTTAAAAATTATTTTCACATCACCGTTTCAGTTTCAGTTCCATAGAGTTTTTTCGGATGCATCCTGAAATATTCCAATTATTTGGATTTAATCGCAAGACGTAAATATTTTGACCTTCCGACAAAATAGGCCCAAATACTGAGGGTTTAATACCTTAAAATAACCATTTTGGCAACATAAAACGTTAGGTATTTGACTACTATGTCCCAATCGCCACAAATCGAAATGAACACATTTTCTCGAGTGATTTAAAAAAATAAATCATTTCCCTAGATACCTGTTAAAAGTTGAATTTTTTATATATTATCAATAAAATCATCAGTTTATGTCAGGTTAGTAGCTGAGTGGACAAATCCATTGAATTTCCGCCAAGGCATCATGGATTCAATCCCTCTGCTGGCTAACTCCTAAATCATTACACGAGCATCATTTTCCACTTTAAACGTGTAGTAGGAGTTTTCACAACATTGTCACGTATTTGTAATTCGGGAAAGTTTATTTTTTCTTTAAAAAAAACAGAAGAAAAATAAATATCTGAAACTGAAAAAAATCCTACGAAGAGGTTACATCAGGAAAACTTACGTTCGTGCACTATTAACCATTTTTCATAGCCGTAAACGTTTGTACAATTTTTCAATTGTATGAATTTCATGCACTACCTATATTAAAAACGTTCTGCTATCGTAAATCATTATTGTCAGTTACAAAAATATACAGTTTAGTATCAAAGAAACATTTCATCCTGAAGCTGTAGGTTTTTCTGGTCGTCCGCTAACTTATATATCTCACGTACGATGCTTGCTCGAGCGCTCCGTGAGGAAGGAATTCTGTACAAAGACAAGATTTTTTACAACAAATTTCCTGCGAAAATAAGATGAATTGCTGAGACTTATCCTGTTCACGAACTTGATTCTGTTAACTGTGGAACGATTAATATTTTTTTATGAAAAAACTACTCGGAAAGAGAAACAGCTTTTATTGGCCATTTATTTTTTTTATTAAATTAAGATTGTTAATGTTTGATGTGTTTGCAATGTTTTAAAATGAAGAAAATGGAATTCAATTGCACGTCTCACGTCAACCGTTCACGTAATAACCAATACTCGTATTGGTTATGACTTAAAACTTACATATATTAGATTAGGAAAATAATTTCCCTCAAAGCCCGTGTCATCTTTGAGAATGCTGTGTGGAGGGTCTTAAATAGACCCATGTAGTAGGGGGGAGAAAACACAGAGGCCAGCAAATAATTTGCTAAACTTGAATAATTCGCAAAGAATAAAAAAACCCTTAGATTGTTAGAGCAGCCATTTTCACTAATCATACTCACAGGTTTGGTATGATTTGAGATTTTTACTTTCAAAACTTTTATTGTGATTCATTTTTGGGATATTATCTTCCTGCTTATGGCAAACGTTTCGGATAGCGTTGGCTAGCCTAGCATTGGCTAATAAAGGTGGAAGTGCAACACGGTATAATAACCCAAAAATTCATCACGACTTCTAGTAATAATGGAACTCGATCCAAACGACTTTCAGTTAGGCGCATTTGGAATTTGACCACCATGAAAAATATTAAAACAAGAATCACAAATCTTTCTTCTAAAATTGACGTGTCTGACATAACTGCCCAGTTATAGATCCCCAAAAGATATCATTTACGAAAAACATCTGAAATCTTACTTGTCGTAACTAGAACAAAGTCTTAGTAATAATGTTAACCATTTAAACGAAGACGTTCGCTCGTAAGCCCCAGAGACTGCGTCATTAGGACAGAGTCTTCATCTTTGGTTGGCTGTAAGAACGCTGCAAGACTTAACAATCTAACAATCCTCGTTAAGGTTCGTGGAAATCCTCCGACGGGATGGCAGTCTGGTTAATGTCTGTCGCACCGATCAAGGCAGCATACTTAAACTCAAGGAAGCTGCTTGAGAACCCGAGAAGGAAGTAATACGGGAGAAGTGGGAAGATTTCGAAGAGATAAGTGGCAGAGATAACGAGGTTAAGACTAAAGGGTTAAAGATTCGTTGGCAGTGTGAACTAAGCTCTAAACACCGGACCTTTGGGTAATCATTCTACGAATCTGTTCTGTCTAACTGTTCATTCATTTAAACGTGTTTATTTATTTGGGAAGAAAAAAGTTAAGAATACGACCAAACAAAATTTAGCGGAAAAAACATTGCTCTTAAATGAAAATTATTGTTTGTTTATTTTATTTTTTTTAACTTTATGAGTAAATTCTCAAATTATAATATTTAATTAAATGACAATAATATTAGCGAAACTCAATTGAAAATCTGAAACAGAAAAATCAGAAAAGATATTGGCTCCGCTGGGACTCGAACCCAGGACCCTTTGCTTACATGGCAAGAGCTCTACCGATTGAGTTACGGAACCCATATGAAATTCGGTCACTTTTAACTGTATCATACTTCGACTAAGAACTACCAAACTTCATAAAAAGTCACTGTAGACAAAAATTGCATTAAAATTTTTACTACGAATAATGCCATGACGAAATATCTGGATAAAAGTCAAGTACGTCCCTTAGCACCACAGTTTTTATTAATTTTATTTTCTTTATAAGCGTTAAAAACAGACTTTATAAGTTATGTGAACAGTATTTATTACTGGATCAAATATTTACCAAATTATATAAATCGACCGAAAATTTCGTTTGAAATCAGGGGATTTACGCCAAGTTGCTTAAATACTTACGTGCCACATATTTTTAATAACTTTTTAAAAAATATCAAATAAGAAATTAGACAATGTGTCTAAAGATTTATCATCTCATCCACTCTTTTTTAAATACTTTCTACCTGCCTACGTAGTAGGTAGTAGCAGGTACCTACTATAATATAATGCAAATAAGAAAGTCCAAATAAACGCAAAGATTTCACACGTAAAAAAGGATATTATAACGTCCGCCATCTTGAAATGAAACGGAACGTACAAACAAATATACAGACAGACGAAAGTTAAAACGGTCATGGCACAGCAGGATATCGTTACGAAATTTAAACACATTTTTGCAGAGAAGCTGCTAGTTTAGTAATTGTACAGTTTTGAGAAGTTTTTTAAGAAGATCAGTCATTCTATAACTAATACTAATTGTATCAAGACTAGTTGTTGTCTATCATAAAATTCTAGGTAACTTCTTCTACCGGAAAATAATAGATTAGTCAAGAAAATAACAAAGTAGCAAAAGTTATAGATTCGATATTCGAGAAGATCGTTTGCTGTCGTTACAAGCAAACGATCTTGTAGTGAGATAGATGGCGAAAGTTTTTCAAACGGATTACCTTCTTTGTGTTTGGACTAGTTAACTCAGGATGTCCCATTAAAATAGGATCCTAAATAGGGCAAAGCGATAGACAAAAATGTTTGCGCTGATGTCGAAAGGGCTTTTCAACTTTTCGAAAGTCAACTTTTTCCAAATTTTCGAATGAGTGCATTTTTGTAGATAACTTTTACAGTTTGGAAAAATAAGTAAATTATAACAGTTTAAAATTAACCTCTCGGTGCACGTTATGTGCTCTTTACAATGTGGATACAAACACTTCAGGTGAACAATTATAAAATTATAATAAATACTTTAAAGCTAGACACAATTGAGAGGTAGGTATAACCTCATAATTCATAATGTACGAGTAATACACCTTGGCTTGGCTTACCAATAGGAATGTATGTATTCTATCCTATTAATATTATAAAGGCGAAAGTTTATACAGATGTATGTTTGTTACTCTTTCACGCAAAAAATACTGATTGGACTTTAAATATTCTTTCACTAATAGGCTATATATACCTATTGATGAGCTCTGGCGTTATGAAATTATTAATTATACGTTTATTGTCCAGACAAAAAGCAAGGCGTTGCTTGGTAACTATGAGTAATTATTTCAGGTGCGCTGTCATTTTGTTATTTTTTTTCGTAGGTTACTATGGAGATCCCTTTGATAGTTAAATTATATTAATCTATACGAATATTATAAGTGCGAAACTGTGTATGTTTGATTGTTACGCTTTAATACGTGGCAGGGGAGCTGTTTGAAAAATGAATATAACGGGTACGGTGGGCGGGAGACGGGAGGGGGGGAGGGGGAGGAAGGGGGAGAAGAGGAGGGTTAGGAAAGGAGGCGTAGTGGGAACCCCCCTAATATTATGCAAGCGAAGCCGGGGGCAAAAGCTAGTATATTATTAAATAAAGTATAAAAAAAATGCGTCCTGCTAAAACTCAGAAACGAGTCCTGGTACAATCAAGGGTGTTATATGGTGTGGTAGCCCTATATAGTCCATCCATGAAAAAAGTTTCCATTTTTTCATGAACGGCGTGCTTTTGAAGATATAGGGGCTGGAAGTTTCGCCTTCTAGAAATTTTTAGAACAGTCCAGAACATTTCACAACATTCCAGAACATCCAGGAACTTTCTGGAATATTGTGGAATATTCTGAAACCTTGTGGACCATTCGAAGCCTTTTTGTATAGGAGGGGCAATCCATTGGTAGCGGTATATAAAACAAGATCCATTGTGGGTTCGAACGTCAGTTCCTTATCAGTGAAGTGCAGTGAGTGAATAAAAACAGACAGTGAAGTGTGAATAATCAACATGAAATAGAGTCCTGCGTTTCCGAAAAGGTGTTCCGCGGAACCCTGGGGTTCCGTAGAAGCATCACAGGGGTTCCGCGTTCCGTCCGGATTGTTGCAAGGATCATTGCAAGAAAGAAACACAAATACTTTTACAGTAAACGACAAAATCTCTTCTCTTAGAAAGAAACTAGTCTTCTGGATAGAATGTGTTGAACAGAAACAGTACCAATTTTTTTCTCTTTTAAACGAGTTGCTGGAAAAAAAGAGTTGCAAGTAACCTCAGATTTGAAAAATGCATTTACAAACATTTGATACCTCAACAAATCTCTGGAAGAGTATTTTCCTGAAAAAAATCTGCAGGACATTGACAGGGTACAGAATCCATTCCTAGTTTACCGGAAACCGTCGGCTCTTACAGCAACAGAGTACGAGACTTTGATAGATATCAAATATTCTTCTTCCTTACAACAAAAGTTTAATTCAGAAAAAAATAATCTGGATGAGTTTTGGATTGGACTTAAAAACAAATATCCAGAAGTCGTCGAGAAGGCTATCACAGTTTTGTTACAGTTTGTGACCACTTACCGGTGTGAAACTGGTTTGTCGGCTTACGCTTACACATAAAACAAATACAGAAACAGACTGAATGCAGCTCCAAATTTTCGTATTCATCTGTCTGACACAAAGCCTGATTTCAATGCTATTTTAACAAAAAAATTAAAAAGATATCACTCTTCACATTAATGTAAGTTTTACACAAAACTTTAGATATTTCTTTTCAAGGTAAACATGAAAGTATTCAAACTACGAGTTTATCTTTTTCATATAAAAATAGGGTTCCGTCTAGAAAAGTATGATCGATAAGGGTTCCTGGGCGAAAAAAAATTGGGAAACGCCGAAATATGTAGCTTACGTTTGAACTAATCTAATGAGTTGATTTGATTTGATTTTTATAAATTTAAGACGGTATATTAGTATAATATCTAGCTTTATATTTTTGGTGATTTCATTTTAATTACTCGTACATAATATTCTTATATTATGAAATCATCAAAGTATTTTCTATTTGGTTATCAATTGGTTAACCATTGGACTAATTTATAATTATTACGGCTACAACACGACAATGGCTCAAACAAAACATAAAACATAGGTAAGTTTTTAATTACAGTAATGTTGCAGCTCTTTCTGTCAAAAAATTACTACTAAGAAATACAAGTGTGTAAGAAAGGGCTTTTGAAAATGAAACAAACGACGTCGCGTCGGTACGTTTGTCCGCTTCCCCCAAAGGAAAAGTGTAATCATCATCGTACATGTCGCTCACATACATTGGGGTATGTTGTGAGCCTGAAGGTAGTGGGGAGGGAAAGGAGATAGGGAAGGTGGGGAAGTACCTGGCTATTCAGATCTGGTCACCAAAAATGGCTAAAGCCATTTCAGGCAACGTTTCAATTCTGAATGGTGGTCTTACACCAGGGCGATACTGAGAGTATCTTCCACTCTTAAACG
This sequence comes from Limnephilus marmoratus, assembly GCA_917880885.1. NCBI lineage: Eukaryota > Metazoa > Arthropoda > Insecta > Trichoptera > Limnephilidae > Limnephilus > Limnephilus marmoratus. Next base: position 48,346,160 of record OU862915.1, on the reverse strand, counting down.
TGCGGAAAATTTACTATATATTCTTTTAAATGAATAAATTGTGAAATACACAAATAAAATTTATTTGCCACGCCGGGATTCGATCCCGCAACCGCGAGTCAAGCGCCTTACCGCTGCACTACGCCGGCCGTCAATCGAGTCTTAAGGACAAACGACCATATTGTTTTAATTTTCTCTGTTGTTGAAAATGGTTTTTAATTCATTTATTATTTTTTCTTCAAATTTCCTCTTTTTTTCATTGTCATTTTTATATATTTTTTAAAATTTTATTATTTTGCTTGTACTTTATTAACGGTTTGGTAATGACTGATAATTATGCGTGTTACTTTTATTAAATTGTGAAATTATTAACACTGATATAGGCAAATCTTAGTGGTGTTAATAATTATATGCTAAAAAATAAATTTAAATTGTGAAGAAGCAATAAATAAATAAATAAAGCGCCCATTTGTTTTGAAAAAATGTTGATTATTTTGTTTGAATGTAATTTAAAAAAAAATTATTACACCACCCACATTTACAAAATCCTGGTAGTGCCACAAATTAATTTTAATTTCTTATGTTATTAAATTTTAAATTCAAAGTTAATTAAACCTTATTAAAAAAAATGGTATATATTAAAACACTGCACAAGGAGCGCAATGGCCTGCCACCATAGAATAAAGAATACCTAACAATAGAAGTGCCTCGTGGAGTCATGGGCTTGATTCGTGATCGAATTGTAGGCTTAATTTAGGCTTATAGTTTTTTTATCTCCTACTATCACCACAGAAAGCCCAAAATGTTGCTTGTGTTGTGATGGAGGCTTCGACGGATATACTTGGTCGAAGGATGGAGGACTTAATCGAACACGCGACTCCCGGTGGGACCCAAGCGTTGTGCCCACTCAACCACGTAAGGTCGTCGGTAGTTCCCTACAAAACTATGTTTTTTCCGAATTGGGAGGCTGTTACGGGTACTGCTGCCGGGAATCGTAGTAGGAGGGATTGATCCGTCATTCCTGGACACATTAAACCTCAGATTCCTACCCACCCCTTATATTTTATTTCTTCCCAGAACTTCCTCTTCTTTCTTTTCCTGAAAAGACCCTCCACACAGCCATCCCAAAGATGTCATAGGCCCTCCGGACCTCTTGTATGGGGCTAAAGTAAAAAAAGTTTCACGAAATTCAAATGAGATGGCGATATACAATTTCTGGCGAGTGTAAGTGTGGTGAACGTATGTCTTGCAGTATGAAAGAGACATGCGTGTATGAGTGAGACAGCATGAGGAACATATAAAAGGGTGTGATTGCAGTCCATTGTCCTCTTTACCTTCATACTTCCTACGAAGCACCACTGTACATCATCTCGCAATAAACGTAACAGACTACCTACGTCTTATTATTGCAATCTCACCCTGTACTGAGATCACCACTATCTGAGGAATCTGGATCCACCACAAGGAGTCCAGAAGTAATGTTAATAACTGGCCACGGTCATTAGAGAGACAAAACCACGTGCTGAATGGTCTACAATCAAAAGGTACTAAGTCAGAGACACATTTGTTTCCATTCAAATTTGTACGGAAGGCACTTCTAGTGTTTTATATTCTTTATTCTTTGTCTAACACCGAATTCACTTACCTGACTATGTGGTCCTTATCTTCTCATCCATTATTCACCTCCGCAGGTAAGAGCGATTGTTAGGAACATCAGAATCTCGTCTTTTAGCTTCAGACTGCTTTACTTCAACATTCATCAATAATATAAAAAAATTAGGTTTTTGGAGTAGTTTTAATGCAATGAAAAATTGTCAACCCAATATTGTTGGAACGGTTTAATTGTTTTTTTTTTTATATTTATTTATTAATTTAAACAAGCTGATAGGCTTTTAAAAAAAACATGTTTTACATGATTTACTGCATGACATGTAGAGACAGCAAGAGTTTTAAATGTGTAAATAACAAAAACACTAAAAAAATAATACACCTTATACACATATATTACTAATGGAGTAAAAAGGAAAAAAAAACAAAACAATAAGAAAAAATTAATTTAAATTGCAGACGGTATAAAAATAATAACACTTGCTTGTGAATTTGTTTCCAATTGTGTGATCGATCCGGCCTCTAGTTTACCAGTGTATGGCCGATCCAAACTCCCGAGACTGATTGAGCGAGACAGTAGGAGGGATTTATTCATAAGTTTGTCACTTCTAGAGACATGACCCCAGATTTCTATCCACCTCTTATACCCTCTTCCTTCCCAGAAGTTCCTCTCTTTTCATTCCTTAAATAGACACTCCATTCGTCAACCCCCTCTTGTTTAGAGTTAATGCAAAAAAATAAATTTGGTCAGTTTTTAGTTCACAGTTAAAAAAAATGTTAACGCGAGCATTACATGTTAAAACGAAACTATGTTGTTTCCTATAATGTTCAAAATCTTGTAAGACATCTTTATTGATAAACTACCGTAGAAATTTAATAGGTAACAGAAGAAGAAGATAAACTTGTATTGATATACTTGATAAGCTAAAACTTGTTTCGAGAATTACTGATTTTTTTTTTAAAAGCAGAAACTTGTGAGACTAAAATTTTAATTCATTAAATGACGCACATCGTAATATATCATTACTGTAAGTGATAAAGTGACTAATTACAATGTTTGTTTATCATTTAATGACTGAATTATTCACGCGAAATTATAATATAAAACGGTTTTTGTGTTATTTTTTGTGTTACAACCTTAAAAAAATGTACTGTTTGAGAGATTTTGTTGCTTAAACAATTTTGTGAAAAAAAATCTAAACAAATTCATCGGTTGGTTATGCTTAAATATAATTCAAATGTGGAAGTCGCTTCTCACTTATGTCAAAAGCCAAAATTATTATCTGTTATGGTTTAAGTTTTCTTCTAATTATCTCCGAATCTATTAAAAATTCCGAAGAGATTTCCTTTTCTATGTTTTATTAAAGTACATCCATTTTACCAATATTCAACCAATATTCATCAACCATTCTCTAAGAAATCTTCAGAAAACATCAAAGGCTTGCCTACCATCATGTTTTTGTGTCTTTGACGCGGCGAGAATTAGAAAATTTTAATTAATTCCACCGAAGTATTCACTTTTTGCTCGTCAAGATTAATTCACTGTGGAATCTATCCCTAGAGGCAAAAGAAGAGTATTTTATAATCTTTCATTCCATAGTAAACTCAGAAGAAGGGATCCCAAAAAAATGAAAAAGAGAATAATGCGAAAACAAAGGCGATATAAAAACGGTTAGCTTCCCGAACGAGATAAATGAAGACAACAATACATAGCTAATAACTTCAATGAATGTTTAATGAAATCATCACTCAAATTAACAATTAAATATCCAACTTTGTTGTTAATCCTACAAATTATAATCACAGCAAAGAATAATATTATTGGTCTTCAGAAATTTAAATGTAAAAAATTTATTTAACTTCTTAAACAATATTAAATCACAAAACAGTTTAGGCGGCTTAAATATATGATTTAATATGTATAATATGTGTTTTTCCAGTAATATAACCTATACTGATAATTATTAGACGGTTGAGATGGTATGGGCACATAATACGGAGACCACCAGACCCCACAGTGAAGTAGGCAATATCTATGTAGCTTCATCAACAGTCATCCAGAGGAAGACCAAAGAACCCCTGCATGACTCAGTGCTCCAAAATTTTACAGAGAAATGGCCTGTATGAAAGCGATACCCAGAACCGAAGAAGTTACAGCCTGAGAACGAGAAGAGCTGACCCCACCAGCCTACCTAGACAACGAGTTGGGACAGTGCAAGGAAGAAGAAGACGATTGAAAAATAGCTTAGACATGGAAACTGCTATTACACCCGTTCAAAGGTTAAAAAAGTATTTCGACCATTCAACACATTATGGAAGAATGAACAAATACTTGAATTGATAATAAAATAACAAATTTTGCAGTGCTTAGATAACAAAACGCTTTATACAAAAAGCAAATAGGGTTTAGTGATAATAACTAAACGTAATCGTTGAAGAATGGAAGGAAGGAATAAATTTTTCCTAAAAATATTTTTGAATTCTCAAAGCCAATTTTAAAATATAGACCGAGAAATACTGATAAGAAAGCTTAAGGAAATTAATTTCTCAGTTGTAACTATTAAATTGATAGAAGAGTATATGAAAGACCGAAAATAAGTAACAAAATAGAATAACAAATTTTCAAAACCATTAGAGAACCGCAAGGATCAGTCTTCGGTCCTCTTTTGTTCACACTCTATATTATTGACATTAATAGTAAAAAAGAATGTTGTATTTTTTCTAAGATCAGTTCTCTCTAAGCATTTTTACCTTATCTATGTGTGTTCTTTCCATAAAAAAACACGTCGCCGTAGAAGCTAGGCACCGTAGTTTTTTTTGGTACGAAACGCGGAGAAAAATGACTTAATTATTAACAGTTTACTGATATTAGTGTTTCCTAAGATTTATCTCTTTAATCCGGACCTCTTCCAGACCAGCACAAAAAAATCCCTTTCTATGGTTACGTTCTTAATCCACTTCATAGTGTCGTTCCTTTAGCTTAACACAATTAAATTGTACATACTATTTTAGTTATTCACTCCAGACGTTAGCATCTGGGACTCTTTAACGTATTCACACAAAAAAATAAGAAATAGAAATAGTCAAGAACCCCCCGTCCTTTCTCTCCTCCGTCTCCTTCCCACCCCACCCCGCAGTTGGGACACTTATATCAAATAAGTAGATATGGGAATTCTCGTAAGGTTTAACATAATTTTGAAGCAACGCAATTTTAAAAGTAGCTTGAAACGGCTTTAGTTGGCGGTTTAAAAGGGGCTCCATTCGAAGAATCGTAGTATTTAAAAAAATAAAACGTTCAAGAAATCAAGTTACTTTTATTAAATGTAACTTGAAAGGTGAATATTTTTTTCTCTTAACAGTAACGGTAGTAAGTTTTATGGTATTTGAACTTCACAGCGGTGTACTGAGCCAACAGGAGCGGGGAGGAATATTGAAGTTAGCTACCAGGGGTGAATGACGTGTTAAGAGGAACAGCGGAGAGGAGAGGATGGTCGGATGAAAAACTCTCTCGAGACAGATGGTGTGTGCAGGTCTGAAGTCTCCCCCTGCCTCTTCAGCAGTAGTGGTCCAGATATAACAAGCAGATAAGGACGTTTATTAAATTTGTTAAAAAGTACAGTGTTTTCAGGACGATTGCAACAGTGTGTTTTTTTTAAATTAAAGCTAACTAAGTTTGATTTTGGTTTTTAAATGTAACGTTCGTGAATCAAATGATATACTAAGTTTATACATAAAGCTTTGAACGTTTTTCGAAATTATTTAGTTCGATAAAATATATTAGTTTCAAACTAATAATAAATTTATTAAAAAGATAAAAACAGTTATTATAGATTTACTAGCACAGTGCCGTGAAAATCATGGGAGGTAAACTTTAAAAAATATTTATACAAAAATATAAGCAAAAAAAGAAGGTTCCCGTTTTTAACTGAAGGGAGTGCTTTTGAAGATACAAGGGCTGGAGGTTTCGCACTCTAGGAATTTCTAGCACAGTCCAGAGCATTCGAATGTATTTGAGAGCATTCCACAACATTCCAGAACATTCCGGAACATTCTTGAATTTTGTAGAATGTTCGGGAATTTTTGAAATGTTTGGGAACATCCTGGAACATCCCAGATCATTGTGAAACATTTCAGAACACTCTCGAATGTCGTGGAATATTCTGGATACGGGTAGTGGGTTCGAACGTCAGTTCAATCTCATATCAACTTCATGAGCGAAACCGGGTACCTCAGCTAGTTGACAATAAAAACACATTAATTTGTTACAGACCACATTCTTTTATTTTATTCACACTACCGGTTTCGGAAGAACCCTTCCTTCGCCAGGAGAATATTAGAACTAATATTCTCCGAGTTCTAATATTCTCCTGATGAAGGAAGGGTTCTTCCGAAACCGGTAGAGTGTGCATAAAATAATAGTGGTTTGGAAAAAAATTGTGTTTTTTATTGTAAAAAAATTTCAGGTAAAAAATATATTTTTTTAATTAATATTAAAATAAGAGAAGAGAATTGAACTCCGATCAATTGCTTGCAAGGCATCTTTGCTGACCATTACACCTGCCAACGATGGCAGGTGTAATGGCATGTAACGACATAAATTAATATTTTCTCACTTTTGAACAGCTCGATAGAACGCTTTGTTCGCAGGATCAATCTCACACCATCCATCCCAAATAGTGCACAAGGTAATTTAAAAAAATTAATAAGTAATGAAAAATATACACACAGAGAAAACCTCAACCTTCTAAAAATCCTAACGATTACATCACAGTGTAGTAACAGATTGGTAAAGTTGAATTACAAAACAGCGTAAAGATTTGTTTTTACAATAGCTCTAAACAGAAGGCCCTAAGAAAAATATTTTTCCTCAGCGCCTATATCATCTTTGGGGATATTGTGTGGAGGGTCTTTTAAAGTAGGGTGGGTAGGAATCTGGGTCAGTGGCTCCAGGAGTGACGGATGTATGAATCCATCCCTCCCACTGCGGTGAAAGGCGATGTTTCGAGAAAGTATGGTTGCAGAATTCAAAGGAATTCCCTCAAGGATTCTCTCCCGATCCAGCCTTTGGGCAGCTGATGGGCAGACGCATCCGCCGCCAAGTTCCGAACAAATTTCACCCCATGAACCAGGGCATCCTGCTAAGTCACCAAACGTAGTGAACTACTTGGGGTGACTTATGGTGGAGGTGTTGGTTTTCCAATAAATGTGTCCCGGGGCAGCGGTACCCGAACATGCCTCCCAAATAAGACAAGAAGTCCACCAAAATGAATAAAGATTTGTAGGTTTCTAAATCACGACGAAAAAATGATTACGGATTACGGATTTCCTAACAACGTGAACGCGAAAGTATTCTGCTATCATAAGTAAAAACACAGTATCGTCCTTGAGATTCTTAAGTATGATGCTGTGTTTTGACTTATGACGGCAGCATCTCTTTTCGGATTCATTTAAAAATTTACGACATAGATATTTCTATCAATATAGTCCCCGGTGCTTCAATGGAAAAGTCACTGAACCTACGCCAACGTTTCATCAAAAGAGAAGCCATAGAAAATGGTATAAAAGCATTAGATAGCAATAAATCTGCTGCACCAGATGTGTATTAACAAAACCTATACTGTTTCAGTCGTGGCGCGGGCGGCGCGATTGAAATGGAATAGGTTTTGTTGTGCAAAATCATCTACAAATCCTTCACGACGTACGAATGTGATTGATTCAAGCAGGGTCACCAAGTTGTTTGGCAGTCTATCCTCTCTGTAAACGGTACGGGTTTTGTAGATGACAAAAAAACATCGAAGTAAATGCACAAACAAAAGCTACTCTATTACTAATACTATCTTTACCGTGGCTGAAACAGTATAGGTTTTTGTAGATGATTTTATTCAACAAACCCTACTCCATTTCAGTCGCGTTAATGATTCGAAGAATAGTCTCTGTAATCCGAACGTCCAGTAATGTGAACCATCGCATCGGGTGACGGGAGTTAGGTGGGTGGGTGGTAAATGCAAGACGTCAACCATTGAAGACAAAGTATTATTTTAAAGAAACTTGAAAGTGGAGAGAGTTCGACGTAGTTAATGAGGGAATAAAACACAGATAAAACCTGTGTCCGATGTGATGATTGAAAGGTAAAGGATTGACGTTTTCGACTATCTACATAGCATCTACTTTAAAGTCAGGAAATCATAATTTATTTTTTATTCTTTTAAATGTGAACACGCACCAGAGACCATGAGAAGAGGCGCAAGAGCTCCCAACCGTCTGGAGACAGTCAGACTAAGGCATTCCTAATTGGGGTATGATGTGACGTCAAGGTAGAGAACATGAGAAGAAGTTGGGGAAGAAGAAGGTGGAGAAGTACGTGGCTATTCAAATCGGGTCAAAAAAATATGGCTAGTTCAATTTAAAGCAACGTTTCAATTCTGAATCTAAATTCTTACAACAGGGTAATACTGATAGTATCTTCCACTCTGGAATTTGAATGGAATCGAATTGGAACTTACACACCGGGATTTGAACCCGAGATTTGGAGGCCATCGTACCGTCAAATGTTCCGAAAATCCAGTTGTTTCTTAAAGAACAAGCTCGGTTTTAATTGTTCAGATTATGGAGACTGTTTCATTCAAAACTGCTGACGAATTACTTCAGTTGCACTTGTAGTGGACTGTAAATACTTCAATGAAACGGGACAAAATGATGTTTGCCGGAATTGGTGATAATATGTGTAGGAAAAACAAGGTATGTAAGGAAAAGGATAACCAATCACTTACCACCGATCTCTGCAAAGGAGCACCCAACGCAACCAAAATATCGTTACATGGTTCCATCACAATATCTCGAGGTTATTATAGCCACGACAAAATGAATAAGTACCAAACGATATTCTTAATTATTTCTGGGATGGTTAATTTCCTTCTTTTACTTAAAAAACGACATTACGTTGTTACGATGCACAAATAAGCCCCTACTAATTATTCACCCACGCTACTGCACAGACTACAGTTTCGCTCTTTCGCCGCAAGCGCGCCGCGCGCGCTAGTGGAGCCAAATGCTAGCAACGGTCGGCGAAGCGGCCGACTCTCCACACTTCCTAGGTAGAGCGCTCCGCGAACAGTCGATTATTTTGTTAAGGAGAAATTCTCTCCGCAGGGCACCTTTGTGGCCCGAGTCATCCGCGACGCAATATGGCGTCGGGAATTTAATACGAAAATGCGTGTTCTAGATGCTACGGCAGACAAGGCCGAGGCGTAATTTAAAGTACAGTGACAATGTTTACGTGTGTGGGACGTTTCACCTGGAGTCTCCTGTTGGAACGAGATCCCCTCTGCTGCGGACGAGGATTGGACCTGCCGCCTCCATCGCAGTAAGCCCCCTTAAATTAATGTGTTCTATTTGCCCTCGCGATTTTACCTGAGCAATGACGACCCCAGAGAGGACAGGTTGAGAGACTTACCGTGTAGGGACATTCTAGCCAGGAACTGCCTTTTAACCTTGTATTTCTGTGTTTTCCCACAATACATTTTGTTTGTTTTACCTAAATACCGTTCTTTTATTGAGGAGATTGTTCGAGGGTGATCACGGCCAGTATTTCCCCCCATGTAAAACATTCCAAACAGCCTACCGGCGACCACACCACCCTGATGACGAGGGTCTCCCCTGCTTGCCGTTGGTTCGAGCTAGCCGCCTGCAAGGTAGGTCGGAGCCCGCCCTATGGTGCCGCCCTCCTGGTGGCACCCGGGCCCAGCGAGGTTCTGGTTCCTATACGGGGCGTAGTCCCCGAGCGCAACTCTGACACCATGTAGCCGCTGCTAGGTTGTTAGCACTGGCGCGCCAACTCTGGGGCATTTTTTTTCTCCCCATCTTTTCCCCCACGTTGTGTTAGCACTGACGCTATAACGTGGAGGCTTTTTTTTGGATTTTTTACCCTAACTGGCACTGTGATGACCTCGAGCAAGATTCTCGAGCTATAAGAAATCTCTTTAATGGCAAATTTTGTGGCTTCTAGCATGTACTTACGGAATATCCATCGATATTCTATTATTGTAAATTATGTTATTCTGTAATACTAACTATTACGGTTCAAAATATTGTACCTATTACGTGCGGAAGCTACAAAATTCATAAAAACCCCTGTCGAAAATTGTATCAACATTGCATCATAATTTGCGCCGCCCGCCATTTTCGAACATCCCAGAAGCATTGCATGCGCGCGAAATCTCCAACGTTTTTTACACACGGCGGAAGCTAGCCGTTTGGAGCATAATTGCCCTGTGCGCAGAATTCGTGCGCAGTTGGTGTGTTACTGCCGCCCTGCGGTAGAACTTGTAAATCACTGATACGCAGAGATATGAATCAAACATTCTCGTATGTATTGCTTGGAAATTCTTGTTTGTCTGTTTTCGCAACTAAAATAATTACGGAATACAACAATAGTGCCTCTATAAGCACATCGTCTGTACACATCATTCGTTGACGCAGCAAAAAGGAGTTCCTATGTTATATAACAAAGGTTGCCTCTAGCGGGAACCTTCCAGTACATCACTCAATTGGCCCAAGCAATTTCAAGTTGCCTCTTTCATAAATCCATAATGCTATCTAATTAATAACTTACCTTTTTCCCAGTGCTTATACAGGTATATTAAGTTCTTTTTCTGTTTTTCTACAAAATAAGTGACTATCAAACGTCAAAGTGACAGTTAGTACTATCAAACGTCAAATAACAGTGCTTCATTAAAAAAGTGTTGTCTAAATGAAATAAACTAGTGGTGTGCTCAAATAATAGCCGCATTTAAGTGATTTTCTCCTCGGAAAATTAGTGTTCTTTTTTCATTTTATTGGGAAGTGCCATTTTGGAAGTTTTCCCAGTTTTCAGTGCAGTTAGTGACAAGTGAACAAAAGTGCACTACAAAAATTAAATTTCTTGTTTCCCTAGGGGAACCCCTGGCCAATAATATGAAAATTCCTGGACTTGGGAAATTTCGGAATTTTTTTTTTTCTTTCTTCTCTTCTCCAAGGAGCACGGTTTTAAACAACACCACAATGGAAGCCAGCCGAACGGTTATGTCATCGGACTTGGGTATTATTCCCAACGTCCACAGTTTATCTAAAGCCAACCTCCTATCTGTTCTAAAAGACAGAGGTCTTTCGTTGGAAAACAAGTCGAAATCTGCATTAAGAGCGTATGCATTTTTGTTCAACAAAAAGTTCGTCAAGAAAATAAACCTTGCATCAACAATTGAAGAAAATCCATGTACCATCACCAAGGATACAGAAATCACGGTGATAAATAAAGAGCCGGAGCTACTTGTCAAAATGAAACAAGATATTGTACCCATCGCGGCACAAGGAAAAGTCCACAATCTTTCCTCTTGGAAAATCAAATATAACGGTGTTTCTAATGTAATGGATTTCATTGATCGAATCGAAGAAACAGCATCAATTAAGAGCATCCCGCTTGACGTTCTACGAAAAAATTTCATAGAACTCATTTCTCCGGAGTTAATCCCTTAGCACCGCATTCAAAAATTAAAATGCAAGGATTGGAATAAGCTCAGATCAGCTTTAATTTCTAGTTTCGGCAAAACTGAAGCACAACACCGAATAAAACTGTCTTTACTATCTATTAAACAGTTAGTAAACGAAACGGTGGCAACGTTTATAGAAAGGGCCGAATCCATCAATATCAAACTTTCTCTCCCGATCCCTGAAGCTGAACTACTACCAGTCATAACTGATGGTCTTCTCTACAAATACGAGAATATTATCACCTCACAGAAAATCACGTCACTGGCTCAATTAAGCGAAGTATGCACACTCCTAGAATCTTACCAAGACAGGAAGAATACCCAAGCGTCTTCAACCAACATAACTGTGCCAAGTCGTTCTTCGGAATTAAAACCGGAATATAACAACAAAAAAATTTGCTCCTTCTGCAAGAAAATAGGCCACCTAGCTGATACCTGTTTTAAGCAAGCCAAATTACGGGAACCTAGAGAGCCCAGGACCTTCAAGAGGCACCGCTCTAAGGACCGCTCCCCCTCTCGCGATGAATTACGCGAAATTTTCAAGAGATCCAAATATAACATGGATAGGCTGCAAGATACTAGCAATGCCAAACCCCCAACGGATTTTTCTAAACCACCACCCAACTACTTCTCTAAGAAGCCAAAAACTAAATGGCAACCTCTCAGGTATACATTCCGTATCAAGGTCTAAGGAATGGACTGATTGGTTATCCCACATTAAATATTTTAATCAGACCTTGAATATTTCTTCAGTGTGTTGCAAGCAAGCCAAGGAGCTCTGTACTTCTCTGCTAAATTTGCCCCCCGTTTTGTCAAGGCTAAGGTCGTAAAGAAAATATCGGACTTAGTCTACTCTTTGTCCGACACCTCTGGCAAACATGTCAGTAATTACCATATTAAAGACATCGTAAAGTCCGGAAGTGAGGAGATAACCGACATCACTCCCACTATCGACGGATCCACAAATTAATTCAATAAGTATCACTACCTCCCTCGCAGCGTGCATACCTTACAAGAGTTACACCCCGAGTCATGGAGTTGTGGCACAAGTCCTCAAGCGTGAGGCAGGTCTCGAGTCAGCTTCCGAGCGATCTCTAGACATTGTTTGTAAATAAATAAATATGCATATATTAGACGTGTAAAGTGTTAATTACATGTCCACTCTTTCGTTGACAAAACGATATATATATATATTCTTAAAAAAAAAACCTTTTTAAATGCATTTTCATATGTTGTTTTTGCTCTAACTTTCTTTCTTTCACGACATTGTGCTGTGTTTTTGTTTTTTCCTTTTTTCACCTGTTCCGAGACTGATCACCTCTGAACAGAGGCACCTCCGAGTCATAATGCTTGGGAAGTCATGAGCCCAACTGTTGTTTCTCATCCCCTACACTACGCAATGTGCAGGCCTGTTTTGCTCCGTCTTTTCATGCCATGTAATTTTTTTGTTTTTTTTGTTTCGTTATCAACATGTCGTGATGGAAACAATGTCACGCTTCTCGTTATAATTGCAAGGCAATCAACATCGGTCAACGGCGTAGGTTTCTGTTTGTTCGGGTTTTGTAAATCCAGAGTGTAAAAACCCCAACTCAAGCATGTTATTGCCCCTGTTCTTTACCGTTTCCAATTTTTTCTCGTAAAGGTTAAAATAATTAACAATTGCCCTTCGGCGGTCGTTCCTAGGAATCGGATTTTGTAAATTCCAAAGTGTTAAATCCCGACTCGGAACCAGTTAATTATTCCTGCAACCTACCATTCTACCTACCCTGGTAAAATATTGCTGTTTTCTTGTTTTTGGTTTATCTTGAGTATGTAAAACCCAACATTGGTCTCAAGTATAAAAGTGTGGCCACTTACACAGTCACCCCTAATGTACATATAGTTTTTCAATCTTTTTTCTTTAAAAAAATTGATGGCGTCCTACCCGTGCTCATTTTTACCCGAAATTGGATTTTGACACATCCATTTTGGAAATTGCATATAATAAAAAAAAAAAAAACCAAGAAAGGGTCTGTAGATTTGCATAAACAAATCTATTCTTACTCGTTTCGACCAAAGTATGTAAAACCGAACAATCCGGTCTTTTGTGTCTTAGCGAAATCCTTACTGTCACGTCACGTATGTCTTGTATTACACGTTTCAGTCCTAGGGGACAGGTTAATAAAACCTCATGGTCATCCTGGTTCCCGAACGCAAATAGTTGTAACATTACGTAAATCAGCAACGTGTGGTCTGATCATCGTTCTACAACTTCAGGCACCCAATGTTCTGCCACTTAAACAAAGTGTTTGCGACCCAAAAATCGCAAATCACACGGTTCACTTGTAGCTATACAGAAGGCATGTAAAACCTCAATTGGTCCCTTTTGTTCTTCTCAATGAAGATTGCTACCTCCGACAGTATGTAAAACCACTATAGGTCTGTCTTGTTTTGCTTGGTGTAAGCAGAATTTTACTCTGCCATCGCCCTGCACCTTGTTGACATGTGAAGTAACGTTATATCGTATATTTTCTCTGTTATTCTATCGTACGCCTTTTGGGCTACGGAGTTAGTCTATCTAACAAATCTTTAAGAGCAGTGTTTAAACAAATACTGTTATCATTTATTGTGTTATATTTAAATGCACCCACCACCACAGGAGAGATCCTCACAATATCCACCATCATAGGAGAGATCCTTAAAATATCCACCATGATACGAGAAGTTCGTTATAATCACTTATGCTCTTGTTATTGAGTTGGTCGTGTGTCTTTAATTGGACATGAGTACCGCCCCTTTTGGTCGTGTGTCATTAAATTTGACATGAGAACCACCTTGTTTGTTTATAATTGTGTACTTATATAATTTGTGCACCAAACGTGAAGACGTTACAATACTCACCATGATTCGTGCGAACGAAATAATATCAACCCTTTTGTGCGTACTAAAAAAAAATAGTCCACAACCTTTTTGCAATTGTTCAACGACAATGCCCGTGGACTTCCTGTTTTGCCACTTCTTTCTCTAAAGGAAAGAAGCCCAGGAATATCTACTATCTCAAAAGGACTAGCTTGTCAGCTTCACTGTCAGCTATGGGGCATAGTGCCGTGGGAGTTAATCGAATGGGCACAAAACCACCAAACTCGTCGGCTGGGAAGCGAATAAAAGAAATCCCAGGATTGTGAAATTGGAGCGAGGGTCTATCTTTTCTCAAAATCAAGGAGAAGTTTTAAGTGACCCCTAATCTTTCGTCATACACGCGAAAGACTAGCCTTTTGGTATTTCGTCTATTCTCATGTTCATGCTCATCTCACTTTTTTAATATATCCATTTTGGTTAATGTAAAGAGTTAGGAAATCTGCTGGTTGATTATGTTTCATTCTCACATGGAGTTTGAATTGGAAATTAGTCCAGTCTCTAGCAGGTTTCGTCACTCAACTCCTGTCTTTTTCCTTTCCCCATCCCCATGTTCTCAGGTATATGTTATGAAGTGGAAAATCTGTTGTTGACCATATTTCGACCTCACTTGGAGTTCGAATCGGTAACAGGCCGGTTATCAACAGGCTTTCTCCCTCACTCTCTACGTATGTCTCATCATCCTCATCATTGTCGTATAGAAGCACATTCATGAATGTTGGATAAGTACGGTATGCACTTGGCGTATCGTCTGTCTCTTTGACAACCTCTATTCATGAATCAGTTTCTCTGCTTTGCCGTGACTTGTTCACGACTTCTTGCCTTGTTCTTTGAAATTCTACAAAAAATGTTACCATCTTATGTTAACATAGGCCAAGAAAGGCCGGTTGTTTTTCATCCAAGTTTTTTGTCTCTCGGCAAACGCCAGGTTATCCTAGCAAAGGATAACATTCGGAACATGTCATTGTAAACTAGTTAGGAATCTCTCACTCTCTACCGTTCTCTCTGGGTCTGCAATCGTCAAAAAAAAACCTCGTTTCTTTTTTCTGAACATATTTTGTTTCTCTCCAAACCCTTTTTGTCCATTGGTCTCTAGGCAGGTAAATGTCAAGAATCTTGCTCTTTTAATAATAATTTCTCCCGGATTTAAAAAAGAAGCCCAGAAGGATGTCCCCATCGGCAGCCGAGCTGAGCTTCACTTCCTGGCAGCCTTCGCTGTGGTTACGGAGGTCCCCCGCCGCCATTTTCTACATATTTGTTCCTGAAAGCACAGACCATACCGCCTTATGTATGTTGTCTGGTTGCACCATTGCGAGCCGAGTTGTCCCACTATACAATGACACTCTGGACTACCTTTGGGCACGATAGCCCCTGGGTTTTGTTCCTGCTCTCGCTACCAAGCCAGTTTTGCCGTCTCTTGCTCTGTCACGCAGTGACGCACACAATGTTATGTGTAAACCATTAATACCTTGACTCTACAGTATTCGCTGAATGCGCACCCTCACAAGTTATCCCGAGCTACATTATGCTTCGATAACCATTATACACGATCCGTGCTTACCATATTGGCACATTAGGATTCGTACTGGCATGCCTGCAGACCCTGGTTTCTTCTCCTCAATGACCTCTGTAACCATAGTCCTCCGCACTGCAACCACAGTCTCCACTCCGCAACCTTCGACGTCTTCAACGAAACAAGTGTTTTCACAAGACCCATGTGTACTCTTGAGTGTTATCTCAAATGGGTCAGGTTACAGTGATAAGGTAATCTCTAGAGTCTGTGAACCCTCGTTTTCTTCGCAATTCTTCAAAACTTTCCGCAAACCATCGAAACAAAAAAAACAAATCTACGCACCGCAAATTTAGCTTCCAGACCAATGAAACCCTAGAGTCACATTTTCATAATTTTTCTCCTTGTTTTCGCATTTTCACATTTTTGTCTTTGTTTCACATTTTCATAACCTTGTTTTTGTTCTTTCAATTGCATAAATATGTATGTTGTTTCACCCCTCCTTGTGATAACTGCCTGTTCCTCATATTTTATGTACCCCACTCCCTACCCTGACCAACATTGTACCTAGCCCATGGCATAAGCTAGTTTTTAGTTGTTAGTCAGCTCTCTCTCTGGTCTACAATCTCTCCTTCAACTCCCGTGGGTAACGTAGAGGGTTTTTGCCCTATTGCTCCATTGCCACGTCGCTTTTTTTCCGAGCGCGGGGGGAGGTGTTACGATGCACAAATAAGCCCCTACTAATTATTCACCCACGCCACTGCACAGACTACAGTTTCGCTCTTTCGCCGCAAGCGCGCCGCGCGCGCTAGTGGAGCCAAATGCGAGCAACGGTCGGCGAAGCGGCCGACTCTCCACACTTCCTAGGTAGAGCGCTCCGCGAACAGTCGATTGTTTTGTTAAGGAGAAATTCTCTCCGCAGGGCACCTTTGTGGCCCGAGTCATCCGCGACGCAATATGGCGTCGGGAATTTAATACGAAAATGCGTGTTCTAGATGCTACGGCAGACAAGGCCGAGGCGTAATTTAAAGTACAGTGACAATGTTTACGTGTGTGGGACGTTTCACCTGGAGTCTCCTGTTGGAACGAGATCCCCTCTGCTGCGGACGAGGATTGGACCTGCCGCCTCCATCGCAGTAAGCCCCCTTAAATTAATGTGTTCTATTTGCCCTCGCGATTTTACCTGAGCAATGACGACCCCAGAGAGGACAGGTTGAGAGACTTACCGTGTAGGGACATTCTAGCCAGGAACTGCCTTTTAATCTTGTATTTCTGTGTTTTCCCACAATACATTTTGTTTGTTTTACCTAAATACCTTTCTTTTATTGAGGAGATTGTTCGAGGGTGATCACGGCCAGTATTTCCCCCCATGTAAAACATTCCAAACAGCCTACCGGCGACCTCACCACCCTGATGACGAGGGTCTCCCCTGCTTGCCGTTGGTTCGAGCTAGCCGCCTGCAAGTTAGGTCGGAGCCCGCCCTGTGGTGCCGCCCTCCTGGTGGCACCCGGGCCCAGCGAGGTTCTGGTTCCTATACGGGGCGTAGTCCCCGAGCGCAACTCTGACACCATGTAGCCGCTGCCAGGTTGTTAGCAACGTGCACAAAAAATACTAACAACTTGGTTCCTGGGTAGTGGCAAATCTTCTTCCGTTTTTTCAAAACAAATGCACTCGAATTTGCTATATTCTTGCCATTGTTCCAAATGTCAAATATTTTTGCAGCACGGTGACGATTTGAGATAAGTAAGAATTGGATAAATGACATCCCAATAACAACTAAGCTTATTCTCATTTCAAAACCAAAAAGAGACTACACCTACTTATGATTGTGACATTGCAACATTGAGAGCTTTTACTATTACCGTGACGATCCACGATTACGGTACCGTGACGACACAAAAAAAGCATTAAACTTTATTGATCCTAATAATCCAGCAGCTCTTTCTTACACTTTAATGATAAAACAAAAAGTACAACACGCAATATAGGTGTTACTGTTTCCTCCAAAGTAATATTTTTTTTTTCCTTTCGAGGAAATAGATATATCTTAATACCGCTCTAAGCGTTTCATTTTCTCTATACGTGTGAGGGAGATGTAAGATATTAATTGTATGTTTCCTTTGTGAGAGAGGGGGGGGGTCAGAAATACGTTCACAGTTTGTATTATTTTCGACTGTTATTATTTAGTGTGCGGCGTTTCGGTAGCGTAGCTGCAGCGTTATATGTTTAAGAACAAAATTAAAAACCATCAGCGCATTGACGTTTTACGTTTTTGATTTTTTGGAATTCTCTCTCTGTATTTCAATATTATTCTCGTAACTATATTTCATACTTTCAAAATGATTGTCACTGTTATTAGTATTATAGGATCTACGGAGACGTCACGATGCGGTGTGTGGAGAGATAAAAGAAAATGATGACTTTTTTCCTTTGGAGAGACCTACACTGTATATTTCATCTTTTGAAAGTGCTGCAGCAATAGTGTGATAAGGAACGTGTGTTTATTGCCTTTTTTGTGCCGTCACGGTGCCGTAATCGTGGATCGTCACGGTAATAATAAAGGCGCTCATTGACTCAAAATTTTTCGATGAACAGCTTGATTGATATTTCACTAATCAATTATTTAAAAAAAAGATCTACATGCACAAAAAACCTACCGGCAGATAAAACACTGAAAAAAACATTTACCATCGAAATCAGATTAGGTCGTAATCGAATAGTGCATTCAATTTCGCAGTTTATCTGCACCGTGAACCGGGGTGAGTCAGCGCGAGGGGGTCACTTCTAAAAAATACCGCAAAGCTGTAGGGGAGGATGGATCATTGATTTTGTGTAAAGCGGGGAAAGATGGCAAGATTGATGACTTGAAGCTCGCGGCAGGGCAAAAAGGTTCACGAATATTTTTTCGTTAATTTGTAGAGGGGTGCAGTGATCTGCATGATTTTATCACGAGAGGGAAACCTCTTCGAATAGATTTTCGTTTGAAAGCTGTGTAATGCAATTTACTGGTATTTGATAATCGGAAATACTAATTTCGGTTGTAGGTGCGTGAAGTGAAATATTCCAGCGTAAAATTATTAACATTGTGATGTATTGCATTAATCAACAGTGAAAATTAGAAAATATCGTAGCTTCCACCTTACGAATGGATAAATAATATTTCAGAATTATAACGAAATCAACACACTAGCGGCACCTAGCGGATTAAGTTTGATTGGACCATGGAGACAGTAGAGATCCATAATGTTTAAACTCGTGTCAAGTTTTGATAATTAGAACACAGAGGCTTCTAACATCTTTACTTTTCCCGGGGTTCCCAAAAAAGGTAGGCGCGATAATAAACACAAAGAATGATTAACCAATCACAAAAGTGGAGGGCGTGTTCATATTTTGAACAAAGAAATGGACTTTGAACTAAGCAATTAATCAGAGATTTATGGAAAAAAATATCGTCATCGACCGAAAGATCAATACACTATAATGTAAACAGGGTCTCACGCCCGGTGCATCAGGTACAATGACCCTAGATGTAAGATATACAATCAGTGCAATGAAGGTGTTGACGACCGCCGTTAACGAGCAAATTAATCCATATTATGTTGGAAAAACTATGCAAGAAAATAACAAGAAAATTTTAATAAGAGGAAAATTAAAGAAAAGACGTGCAAAACATAAGAAAAGCTACTGTAGGGATATTTAGTTGTATAACGAGTACATAGAAAGTCAAGGAGGCCAGATTAAGAGGAAAGCGTGCATTAAACATTTAAAAGGAAGAGAAACACTGGAAAATTAGGAATGTCACTTTTAGATGAAGCAATAGAGTCAGGAAAAACGATTGGTAAAGATAATCTAATGAAAAAAATGGACGTTTAAAAGGAAGTGTTTATTGAACAATATAAGATTTCGACTTAATTTTGCGTTTTCAGACGAGTTTAAATAGATATCGTTATATATTTGGAATAGGGAGGTCATACTAGTTACATTGCAGTAGATAAGGCAAACAAAAGGGGTTGTTTTACGTCAATTGTTTGACGAAAGTTCTATGGGAGATAAGACAGACTGCAAGGAAAAATGAAACATTATTTGGGTTGACGACCTCACACGTGATTTTGTTGTTCAAACAATAAGAAAACGAACATGGTTTTAGACGATTAAAACCATTTTAATGGCTTTTTGGACGATAAAAATTATCATTGGACATAGGGACTGTTTATTCAAAGTAAAAACCATTATATTTTATTACCCTCGAATAAACGCTGAGTTATCGGTCGGTACATCGAAGTCCAGACATAAACAAATGTCAAATTTTAAATTAATGTAGATTTAGGTAAGAAAGAGACGGAATTGTAGGATGAACCATATGAAGTAATAAAAATTGACATATATTTAAGGGCCGAAGTGGAAGTTTCTCCTATGAAAAAATGTGGAAAATAACATAAAAAGTAGTAGCATATAGAACATGAAATTTTCTATGAGGTGACATACATCGAAGACGAAACGGAGGGTAGTAAAAAAGAAAATAAAAGCAATTAAAAGATGATTCCGTAAGGAAAACTCATGAAAATTCAGAAGTATCGATGAAAACAATAAATTTGGCTTGGAATGTAACTAATCATATAGATGTGGATAATAACATAAGGATAAAAGAGGAAATTCGTAGGAAGAGTGTTGTGAATACAAGAAAATTCTAGGGGAAAGGGGAAAATTCAGATATACTACGTAAATAGAGAAAATACGGGTTTTAATGGAAAAATTCATACAAGTAGCAGTGAGATAGAGTAGAATTTATAAAAATTGCAACTCGAAATTGCATAGTAAACATTTCGATATGGAGATAATCATGATTTGTGATAGGTACGGAAAAATCGAGACGTAAATATAGTTATCGAAGACGGACCTTTTACGAATTGAGAAAAAAAATAACTAAAAAATTATGAAATTCAAGCTAATTTTGTATGACCAACGGCACAAAAAACGATAGGGCAATTTAAAACAAAGTAACTGAATCCGTACCTTGTAAGTATGAAAATAAGAGACAGAAAGCAATGAGACAATGGAAATAGGGCTTAAGGAACATTACTCGATAATAGTGAAAGAATTTCAAGAGTTTGCGCGTTGATAAACATGAGATTGTTTTGTAACAGGAAATTCAGATACAATCTTTTGGACCTGAGAGGGGTTTAAAAGACAGGACTTAGTGATTTTTCGGGAGTCATCGCGGGTTTTGAAAAGCGGAAGTTGGTGAGGCGTGACGATACGTTCGGTAATTTACTGGTGGAAAGATTCTAATTAGTTAGAATCACAGGACTTAGAAAAAATTTCATATTCGAGCCAGTGTCTTATAAAGATTTAAAGAAATTAAAATCAGTGGGAATAGAAATAAAGTTTACGTTTTATTTAATTGTGAAGAGTTAAAAAGTGCTACAATAAATACAATTTGTGTAGTGAAAAGTTCGGATTTTACAATCAGTAAATATAAACATTTTGAGACTTAGGAAAATTGTGAAAATCAAAAATCAGTGAAATAAATAAATAAAGTTATGTGATAATTGATGTAATGCAAATAAGTTATAATTAAATACGTGTGTCCAGTTTAAACGGAAAGAGTTCTATTAAATATCAAATATTTAAATCAATTAATTTAAAAATAGTGCAAATTGAAAAGAGATAATAAATAAATAAGTGCATCCAATTAAACGGAAAAGTTCAATGAAAATCTTTAATTAAACTGAGTGTTTTAAATAAAGTACTATAATCAAAGTGTTGTTGGTGTAGCGAAATAAAAAAATAAAAACCAGTGTTAGTTATCATAACGGTGATAGTTCCTTTAAATGAAGTGCAAATCGAACGTAATAGCTTATCACAGGAGTAATCTAGTGTTAGATAAAGTAATAATAATAAATATGGACTTTGGAATAAATAATACAAATTATTAAATTGTTGTTGAATGAGATTGTGGTAACTTAATAATAATTATTATTTCGGAAAGTTTAAATAAATAGTGAAATACGTTATCTTATTGCAAAATAAAAAAGGTTCGGTGACAAACAAAAATAAAAATAATAAATCTCTTATTTCGTAAATAATCGTGAAGTGGTTATTGCTTAAAAATTATAATTTAAACGGAGTGTTATTTTAACGATGGAATAATTATAATAATAAATCTGGAGGTTGAAATAAATAATAAATAAATAAGCATGATAATAATCTGTTCGGTATTTAGTTGTATAACGCTTTGTTGCGAAATAAAAGTACGGTGGGAAAACGAACACAAAATAAATAATTAATTGTTAAATTTAATTTAAAAAGTGTTAAGTTAACCAACGAGATTTGAAATAAAATGCGGTTAGAACGATAAACATCATTTAATTTAGATAGATTAAACGGGAATAAAATAAAATTGATGTCGAAAAAAAATTTTATTTGAATTTAGTTGATAACATAGGAGTAGGTATTAGGTAAGGAAAACATAACAAGGTTTTACCGTGTAGCTCCCGGTCGGATAAAAAAAAACCTTAAAGGGGTAAGTTTTATTAAAAATTAAAATAAAAAATTTTCAGGTTCCGAGAAGAGAGCGGCATGCAGCAGACAGTTGGTATTTGAATTAATTTTATAACAAAGGATTACTTGCTTAATATGTGATATGTACCTATATTAAAATATTATATATAAAATAGATATATTTATATATATATGTATATATATATATTCCAAGAAAGTTTAATCAAAAAGAAACACACTTATTTTAAAAAGTAAAGGTATCGATCTCGAATACCTATCTTTGCATTTATCCGTAACTATTTAAAATAGTTATGTGTTTGACAAATTTCCAAGTCAAAGTTTTGTATTTATTTTAGTAGGTTTGTGAAGGTGAAGGTTTGTGAAGGTGAAACTGTGTATAGGTATTGCTGTATGTTTCGTGAACACCTCACTAGGAGAACCTGTGCTGAGGTGTTTACGTGTTTATTTATGATTATGTGTGACAAGTATTTATGTGTTGTAATAGAAAGTTTTATTTTTTTTACTTTTTTTTATTTTAATAGTTATTGTACATTTAGAAGAGAAAAAAAAGTTTTTTTATGTATATATTAGAGAAATATAAAAAAAAAAATATATATATAAACATACACATACATACACATCCATATACATACATGTACATGCACATATATATATATATATATACATATGTATACATACGAATACACATTCACATACACATATGTACACACATATACAAATTGTAAGTGTATGTATTGTAAGGGTTGCGTTGGATACTTGAAAAACTACTTAAATTTTAGGTTTATTTAATTTTACACTTTTTATAGTTTTATTATGTTTGGTTAGGAATAATAATGTTTTGTATAAAGTTAATATCTTGATTTTTAATCCAGTCAGTGATATGTTTTTTATGAATGTTTGTAGATGTATTTGCAGATAGTATTTGTTTCAAAGTAATGGGCATGCAATTAAAAAGTTTGGTTGCATAATACTGAAAGTGTCTTTGTCCATGTGTGGTGTGTGTTATCGGTATATTCAGTGTTTTATTTGTTAAGGACCTGGTTTTTGTTATGGTTTTTGGTTGAATTGGAAGATGTAGTCTGTTTTGGATAAGGTATATTATAGCAGATTTGGCATAAAGTTGTCTTATTGACATGACTTCTAATGTTTTGTAGATTTCGCTAGAATCTGTGTAAAATGGTACTTGCAAGATGAGTTTAATTATCGCTTTTTGTATTTTTTGAATTGGGTCAATTGCTATGTTTGTAGCACTTCCCCAAGCTAGTATTCCATATGTGGCAATGGATTGACAAAGTGCAAAATAGATCGATCTTAGTATTGTAAGTGGGAAGATGTTTTTAATGTACTTTATTAGGTGCATGACTCGTTTCAGTTTATTTGTGATGAAATTAATGTGGTCAGTCCAGCGTAAGTGTGAATCAATAATAACTCCCAGGTATTTTGTATGTTTTACCCTTTCTATATGTTCGCATTGGCAGTTGGATAAAGTGCAGTCATGTAGAAGCAAGCCTATGTTTGATGGAGGTTGACCTCTTTGTGTAATACTATGAGTGATATATTTTGTTTTGATTGTATTAACGGTTAGAGTATTACTGTTTAGCCATTTTTTGACGATTGATAAACTTTTTTCGGCTATTATAAATACATCTTTCCATGTGGCTGCTTGACAGAGGAGAACAGTATCGTCAGCGAAAGTCACGATTTTACCTTCAATTTTAATGTCGCACAGTTCATTAATATAAATGAGGAATAATAAAGGGCCAAGTACACTCCCCTGTGGTACTCCGTACGTAATTGAAAGTGGTTCACTTGTCTTGTTGTCAATTTTTATGTACTATTTATTATAACTTCAGCTAATATAAAATGATCAAAAAATGAGTTATGATATTAGAATTTATTTCAATTATAATATAATTGTTTATATATCAGTATATTTATTTATTGAGACAAAATATATATGTATATATATTTATGCATTATAATTATATTTATCGGGGATCAGGTCAGGGCAATTGCGAAAAGAAATTACCACTATTAAATTCAAAAGTAAAATTTAGGACCATAAATCTCACATTCGGGAATCTTTTAAAACCAAACAAATCTCACGTTTGGAATCTAGGTCATGAAGCCAGCGGGAATGTTTACATAATTAAAATTGTTTATAAAACAACTCGGTCACTGGGGCACTGGGTCAGATGCTTTTAAAGGAAGATGTACCTGGGTTTTTAATAGGTGGTTGACAGGTATTAGTATTATAGTAGGTTAGGTTATTATATAGGTTATAATATATTTATTAGGTAGTTGACGGGTACTAGTATAGGTATTAACTTTTAGAATGGGACAAAGCCATGAAGTTGCGCAATTATAAAAAAGGTTTTAAACACAATCTTTAATTTGAACATGAAGAGATAAATTTAGGATTGAACAATTTGAAAATAAATAGGTTTATTATAAGCTAGACAAATAATAGGTACATCAAACATTTGGAAAAATCGCGGGATAGTCAAATAAGAGAGTATTGAAGAATTACATGGAATATTCGAGAAAAATTTATGGATTAACTACTCTCCTAGGTAGCAAATAGGTACATCAAACATTTGGAAAATCACGGGTTAGTTTAGGAGTGTATTGAAGAATTACATGGAATATTCGAGGAGAAATTTATAGAACAATTACTCTCGTAAGTATCAATCATTTACATGAAGCAGTTGACAAATCACGGGATAGTCAAATAGAAGAGTATTGAAGAATTACAAGGAAGATTCGAGTCAAATTTTGTGGAGTAATTACTTTCATAGACATCAATCATCTACAAGAAGCAGTTGAAAAATCACGGGATAGCCTAATAAAAAGTATCAATCAGTTACATGAGACAACTGAAAAATCACGGGATAGTAAAAATTTTACCAAAAGTTGAACCTTGGGGGGAAAATTTAGAAAACAGTTCAACAATAGGAGGCAGTGGTCGCTCCTTAAAAACAAGGACCATTAACCAAACACATAATAGAGATGGCAATCTCTTAAATAAAATTGTCAACCAAACAAATCAAAAAGCTTGGAATTTTCGGCACTCCAGAACAAACCGAGATAATTTCTTAATCTATTAGTATCTATTAATATTTCCCACTCTTGGTATGTATATATTCGGTCATCGGTTAAGGTTTTGTGGAGAATTCCTTCTCACGAAATCCGAGCTCGGGATTTGAGACTAGCTAGCCTCAAAATTGCGAGTTATAATCCTACCCAAACGTATGTTTATATATATATCTTTGTATGTACTGTACATTGGATAATGTGGACTCGCTTACAGCTAGCGTTTCAGACTCGACAGAGTT
The DNA here is from genome assembly GCA_917880885.1 of Limnephilus marmoratus. Lineage (NCBI taxonomy): Eukaryota > Metazoa > Arthropoda > Insecta > Trichoptera > Limnephilidae > Limnephilus > Limnephilus marmoratus. Next base: position 48,320,787 of record OU862915.1, on the reverse strand, counting down.
ACTCTCACATCATTTCTTGTACGTGGAGGGAGGATTCACGACCCGTAACTCTGCAAAACACCGTGAGTATATGATTGCATATAGGACGAAACCGGTTCGCCCTAAGTAAATAGTAGACCTTGGAGGAGTATGAATTTGGAGGTATCTGGGCTCGGATGACGACCTGAAGGCAGTGCATGATGGCATAAGGAAGGACGGTTAGGACGCGATAACTTAGGTATCAATTAACCGATCCGCGCCAGAAGATTGTGCAAAGTTCTAGTAAGAATCTGATCACCTGGTTTACTTGTAGGAGGATAGGAGCCAAATTTTCGGCAGAAAAAGGGTATTCTGAGTTCGTCTAATATGCAATCTATTAATTACATTAACCTACTAAACCCATCTTTATATGTACCTTATAGCAGCTGAATCGGATTGGAGAGATGACAAGCAGATACAAAACAATCATAATCAAATTTACTAACAATTAACCATTTGAGTCATACTTAATTATTTGTTAAATTAAACATGCGTAATTCGATTAGTACAGGTTATTTACGAGTTCGTTAGGATGTAGGAAAACATAATAAGCGACGGAGGAAAGTTAGCTCATTTAGAGAAAGTATTTAAAGTTAGATTTGCAAGGGAGAGACCAATACAGTTTGAAACTCAACGCTCTGTCTAGAATCAAGAAGTTACCACAAAAATGAAAGTAATTAAAGTCCCATATCATAAATCAAAAAAATTACACAACGTTTGATGGAGTTTAATTACAACATAAATACGAAAATATTTACGTTCAAGGTCGTAAATAACGTATTAATTAGTTAAGTACATATATCTCTAAAGGTATATAGTGCAAGGGAGCTTTAAGTAGCTTTCTGTAGTTATCAAAGAAAATAAGGGTCCAATTTTCATGAAGGCTTGTGTGACGTAGGGAAGGAATTTTCCATCCCTACTACACACATGCAAAGCCTTAAAAATTTAAATATCGATCAGAGCCAAAAGAAAAGTTCAAGAAAACTTGAAGGGATGAAAGAATTCCAAAAATATTTAAAAAAAAGATAAAAGGGAGTAAAAAGGGGGAAAAGAGAATTATCACAACATTCAACCAACTTAAATTCGCTTTGAGATTTTCAAAATCGGAACTTATCGTGTAAATTCCGACAAGCGTTTAGGTATATTATGATCTGAAAAATATTTTCTATAAAAAAGAATAATACTGTATTTGTAGTGTATTTGTAGTATTCCTTTTGTTTAAAGTTTGACATTTACTTAACTAATAAGGTAAAGGTTATTATTTTACTGTATTTGTAGTATTCCTTTTGTTTAAAGTTTGACATTTACTTAACTAATTAGGTAAAGGTTATTATTATTTACTTTACTAATAAGGTAAAGGTCAATATCTCACTTTAATTTGACAAGGATTTTGATTTCAGTACAAATTTACAATTTTATTTAAAAAGTTATAAAATTTTTCAGCTTGACCTTTAAAACAAGAGGAAGGTCACTATCTGCAATACAACTCAATGAAACCAATCCCATCCTCTTTTCCCACCTCTTTAAGCGGAATTATGATATTTCTTGATTACATTTTGCGCTATTAACGTTCAAAATAAGAGGAACATTACTGTCTACATTTGATTTCGAAACACTTTGCGTAAAGCCAACAAACGCCGCGCCGGCGACTTCAGCTATAGTATAAAGAAAATTTTCATTTGTTTTTGTTTTTAAAAGGCAAATATACTCAGGCAAATATTTTTTAAATCTCACAATTAAAATAAACCATTATTTTTCACGGAACTGCTCTAGTCTTATAACTATTTTTAGACACGTATATATGTTTTGCTTAAATGTATTACTAAATCTGAATGTTTTATGTTTCAGCCTCAATTTCGCGGGTCCAATGATCCCATAGTATCGCTATTTCCGGAATTTCGAGGGGTGAATGTAGGAGGGGTGAAAAAGGATGAATCAGATTGGATTCTACCTGACTGCAGATCTGGTCACAAACATAGGGGTATTTTAGAAGTAACTTTAACTTGTGAACGGAGGTGAAAATATCATAACTTTGGTTGGACGGGGTTCTACTATCACCATCACTTTACCTGTACTGAGACACGAGGTGTTGTTGATGTTTGCACATCTCTTAATTTATGTACCGATTTTGAGGTTGAATCTTGTGTTACATATATAGTTTTTAAAGTAAAATACTATATGACGCATACTTACCATTTCAGAACATTCCCAAACATTCAGATAGAATCATAATATGCAACCAGCTAGGGTAAAAAATTTCTTTGCTTAAGGTTTTAACTACATTTCCTTAAAGCCATCCAACGTAGGGCCACATTTTCATTAAATAATTAACTAAATTACTCTGCACAATATAAACCTCAATATCAGAAGTAGTTAAATAGTGTTGGGTAATGATAAATTCAAAGGTGTGTTTATATATGCATTATTGTTTATGTTCTGTTTCTTGGCCGTAAGTGGCGCTACTGTTCCTTCCTGTTTTAACTGTCAAATAATGTGCAGTGTATTTTGGTAAAAGTAATCCTTTATTTTGAATGAAATCTGACTCGACTTTATTGAAATATTGCCCGATCCCAATAAATAGATTAGGATAATTCGTCTTAAAAAACTTTGACACCCCAGAACATGGTAAGGCGATGTTAGAACCCTTATCCAACTAAAGTGACGAACTATTCTGCTTCTCATAAAAACTGTCAACTTTCAGATACAAACAAAATGGCAATTGCAAATGGTTCAAAGTGATAAATAAATGGATGCTTTAAAAACTTAATGTAAGAACTTCGTCAAAAAATTATCTACGGAAATACAACTCAAATGGCTCTGAACATTATTTTGGTTATCGAAATAAGAAAAAGAAATGGTTAAGCATTTAAAAGTCATTTTTGAAAAAAAAAATGTTAGTTAAAACTTTGTCCAACTAAAGCAATTTTTTTAAAACCGCTTTAAATACATACATCAGTCTGAAAAAAAAGACACTACAAAACGCGTGAAGCACACAAGGTAATTGATTTTCCAATATAAAACTTAAATCATAAAGATTGTAAGTAGTTTCAGTAAAAACAATTACATTATTTAACCAACGTTACAAAATTGAAATTTAAATATATACTAGGAGTTTAAACACGTTTCTACGATAAACACAATGTTTATACTTTTGCAAAATTATGATCATATCATTATTATTTTTGACGATGTTGGATGATTGAACAATTATAATTTAAAAAAATTACTTCTTCAATTATGCAAAATTATTTTGTGGCGTCATTTTTAATTAAATGAAAACAAATAACTTTGTAAAACACCACTATTTAATCAAAATTATCAACATGTTTCGAAACCAAATTCTTCGTCAGGAAAAAATTAATATTATCCTGACGAGGAAACCTTAGGCTTCGAATCATGTTGATATTTTTTATTTATTTTCATTAATTCGAATAATATTTATTTTTTTATTTTTAATGTACTTATGTAAATATTTGGGCATCGTGCCTGCTTATGTACTGAAATGAAATAAAATCATCTTAGAAAGTTAAGAGAAAGATATTTATTTTGTTATAAGTTATGGGGAATTTAGCTACGACATTCGTTTAAAGTTAATCGCTAAGCTGTAAGGTATGTGGCGTTGAAATTGCCAATGGTCGATGTAGCATCGTTAACCGGCTGAATCGCCTAGGTAATAATTGTGTTCCAATAAGCGCTTGTTCGAGTTTTCGAACAGCTCATACGAGAAGCGAGCATACCTCGAGCAAACTGCTTCTACGAGCAAACTTGTTGGGAACCTGCAAGTTAACCTCTTTTCTCAAAAATGGATGATATATTACAGTCATATATTAAGAAGCTCGCTAAATATTTTCTTAGGAAGGCTGTCATAATTTTATAATCATTATACTTGAAATTTCAGGTGGATGAGTTTGTGCATTTGGGAAGTATTTTTATGAGAGATGAGAATGCTTAGGTATAGAGATATTGAAAGAAGGGTAAATGCAGGTGGACTGAAACCGTTGGCGCTAACAAAAAACTTTCCAAAAACGGTCAAAGAAGCAAAGCTAGCAGTAATGACAGAGGAAGGATGAAAGTAGATTAAATGCTGTAGAAAAGAGATCCCTGAGGAATTCGTGTGGAAAAACCATATGTGATCGTGTGAGGAAAGTGGAGATCCGCAAAGAATGCATGGCTGATGTAAGCGTAATGAGCAAAATTAAGAAAGGGATCCTCAGATGGTTTGGGCATGTAGAGCGAGTGAACGAAGAAATGAGTATAATATATGACGCAAATGTGAATGGTAGAAGTCGGGGACGCCTGAGGAAGACATGGCACGATCAAGTGAATCAGATACTTTTTTATTTTTTTTTTTATTTCATAAATTTTTTTATTAGTTACAGATATTTGTTTTTTTTTTGGCTACCACACTGGGCTCATGCCCGTGTTATGGTAGTCGTATATTTAATATTTATTTAAATTTATACAAATACTATTTTATTAAAACAGATGATTAAATATACTAAATAAAAATTATGAAATATTTAAAAGTAAGTGAAAAATAAAGAGAAAAAAAGATCATATTTTAAAGAAAAGTAGAAACAAAAATGAAAATTCTAATTTTGAAATACAAAAATTAATAATAAAGATTAAATGTTAAGAACACAAGTGTTCTATACAAATATTTAAATTAAAACATATAAGTAAATAAGTAAAAATTAAAAAATAAATAAAATTTTGTGAAAAAACTTTAAAGAAAAATAGAAATAAAAATGGAAATTAAAATTTTGAAATGCAAAAATTAATAATTAAAATGTAGTATTAAGAACTCAGGAATTCTTTAAAGTACGCTCGTCCACTTTCGAAAATCCAATGTTGTACACGTGTTATAAAAAGAGAATTAGAATTACTTGACTTTATGTCAGTACTCAAAGCATTATATATTTTAGGAGCGATGAACCAGAATTGTCGTTGAGCGAATGAGGTTTAAGTTTTTGGGATCACGCAACCCAGGTTTGATGAAAAGCGGGTGTGTGCTTGATGTTGTGGAGCGATTAGTAGCTTATTTTTTCGTATATAACAAATGCTTGTTTTAGTAAATAGCTGTCGTATATCTAAGACCCTGATTTTTGCAAAGACTTCATTTGAGGGATGAGTAGGTTGACATTTAAATATAATTCTCAGAATTTGTTTTTGAACTAAAATAATTGTTCTAATAATGGTTTAGTAAGTAAAAACAAAAAAAAAAAAAAAAACTAACTAACTAACTTTTTTTTAACTTTAGTCGGGCCATGTCAAGAGTCAGAATAATAGAAGAGTATGTATCACGTATGAATGAGGCGAAGAGTGTGTGCCAATACTGAATTGTTTGGCGGTCCGTCCTCTCTGCCTACGCCTGCTGGAAACGGCAGGATGGTAATTAGTTAATTACTTGAAATTTCCACTACCATTGGTTTTTACACAACATAAGCAACATAAGTGCTATTACATTGCTTATTATCCCACACAACGGCTTCACGCTATGGGAAACCAATATTGGTGATATTGACATGTTTAATGTAAACATGTTAAAATTTGTGGATCGTACTAAAAAACTTATTTTAACCCTATTCTTAAGCTTTTAGTTGTCTCTTTGCAAACCTAGTGATCTCTGTATCGTGCATTTTTATTTCATGTTTTTTATTTTTTATCCACAGTAATTTTGTTTTCAATATTTCTTTCTCATGTTCAAAATTATTTCTCATGTTAATGTTATACTACCTATACGTAAAAGTCCCCTGGGCGTAAAATAAATTATTGAAACAAATAATAATTTTGATTTAAATAAAATTTGTATTACCGTATTCCTGTCGGCTTCGTAAATAAATTAAGTATTATTTATTGTTATCAAGTTTAATTTGTAGAACTCCATTTTAATTTTTATTTTTTTATTATATAATCAAAAATATTATTATTAAATTAATAAAAACAATTTATTTTTAAACAAGTTCTGCTGTGTAATTATTGTTACGCGTGACAGCTGTTTCGCCTTCTGAAGGCATTATCAAACTGTGGTCATGCCACATACAGACGATATATTTATACTATTTCTAGAGAGGTACTTATTATGACTCATTCCCAATTTCTGATTAAAAATGACTGAGACACTAATGGTTATTATTTTCCCAATTAGTGTAATTTCCCACTTCGACTGATAGTCTAATTATATTGTGAGTCATTTGCAAATGCTGACTCATGGTTTGCAAATGACTCACAATATAATTAGACTATCAGTATATGTATATAAATGCAATTACATGGGCTGAAAACCGTACTATTGACGATAAATTTGTTTCTTTTCAATACAATGTCCGTCCATTTCCACAGCTTTGGTCCATCTTTTAACAAGGGTATATCAGTGTTGTAAAAAGCACGGTCACGTCCAGAACACCATCGCCATAACTTTCCCCGCCGATCACACAGTTTTGTTTTTTTTTGTCCTTGGTGAGTTTGTGTGATGCCATTCCAATGATTTTATGCTTTGATTCAGGTTAAAAAAAAATCAACCCATTTTTCGTCTCCGGTCACAATTTTTCCAGAAACTAAGGGCTGCAGGTGTTGTGAGGCCATTGTTTTTCTTGTTTTTTTATTCTGGCTGGTTAAGTTTCTTGGTACCCACCTTGCAAAACTTTTGTGGAAAAATCAGTTGTCGAATAATCGTTATCATACTGCCTTTACTGAGGGAGTGAATGCGACATGTGTAGTTATCTGGGGTCACCACGAATAAGCGCAGTCGCTGCAATCAACGGCCTGCGCCCCTCCGCTTTTCCTCAGCCAGCGGTGTTCGTCTTTCAGCTTCGTTACAGTAACGAATCCATCGTCTAGCAGTGCTGATGTCCACTGATGCATCATGGTACACATTTTTCAGTCTTTCATGAATGTGAATTTTTGCGTTTCCCCTTCTATCGTCAAGAATCAATCACAGAACGCTATCTATTACGAACATCGATGTCGGCCATTTTGCAACCGACTGCTGTGCTGCCACCTGTTGACGCAAAAAGTTACTACTGTAGCAGATTGTAGAATAGCACCAAATTCGAAATTTTCACCTAACTATCTTTATTTAAGTATAAAAAAAATAGGAGGCATTACTTATTGACTGACCCTCGTAGGTAGGGAGAGAAGAAAGCGATAATAAAAATTCAAATAAAAAAAATATACCAAATTTCTCATGCACTTTAATAAGTCGTCTGGAAATATTACATTGTCGTGGAAATAAGCTTATGGGTCCGAGTGATTAGTCACAAAATTCAGAACTCAGTACCTCTTTTTATTATTTTGCGGGTTTTTGAAATTTGAATTTTGATTTCAGTATAATATTCCCGAAACTTCATCCTCTGGAAAAATAATTATTATGTCATGTTCCATGGAACTGATTAGAGGAAAATATTTGGTTTTAACTATTTTAGAGATAAATACACTCAGTTTACGAATAATATTTAAGAAACCTCGTAGGTTCCTATTTTTACATTAGCTCTACATAAGAGGCCCCGAGGAAAATAATTCCCATTTTAGTAAAAGAAGGGGAGGAAGTTCTGTAAAAGAATCAGGAGGTCAGTGTTTCCAGGAATAACGGATGTATGAATCCAACCCTCCCACTGCGGTGCAAGGCAATGTTTCAAGAGTCCCGACGAGATCAAAAAACCAGTCCAAACCAGTCTTTTCCGATCCGGCCAGCTATATAGTTGGTGAGCAAACGCAAACGTCGCAAAGATCGATTCTAACCTCACAACATGATCCCGGGCATCCCTGCTAAGTTACCAAATGTAGCGAACTACGTGGGGTGCTCTGTGGCAGAGATGTTGATTATTCAAAAAATCAGCGGTGCCCATATCCGATATTATCCCAAAGTAACCTACTTCCTTAATTATTTTTCTATTATTAAGAGAAAGATGTTGTTGGAGTACTAAATGGTGGAGTACTTACAGTTTCGAGAGTAATTGAATTCTCGCCGCCTGATTGGGAACCAGACGCTTTTGCGCACTCTGTCTCTAAACAATAATTAAGCAATGGATTGACAACAGGGGATGATGACAATAACGTATTATTAAATGATGTTATTAATGAAAATGTTTATTAACGTTCAAATAACTTTGAAAAACAAGTACTCAACCTATGCGACCGATAAATTTGCATGAACTTTTAAGACCATTTTATTGCACCCGTCAGACTTCTTCTATGGACACAACCTTTACGTATGAACCCAAGTTTCCTAGTGCGAGCTTCTGACGGAACAACTTGCGGTACCTGCCCGGAATTCCCAAAACTTTTCCCATAGAAAAATGAGCTGCGCTTTTCAGGCAGGTATGGGTGCACGTCGTATACAGATTTGCAGGTGTATTTGTGCAGGTGTTTGCTGGAAATATGGAAAAGCTACGAGCACGTGATAATGTAAAAGTTGCACGTTGCGTCTATAACATAAGAAATAATGTATTAAACTTCCGAACGTGGGGAATTTTATGATTTGAATACTCAATATACTCCGAAGTAATGCTGAAGATATTATGGTACTCGTAAATATCAAAGCATTTGATGCATAGATCTTTATGGCCAATACTTAGAGGTACTTCCCTACAAACTAGGCTTGGGTAGAGACATGCTTCTTTTACTGCATCAAAAAATTATAATTCACTATTTATAAGTTGATAGAAATTAAGTATAAAAACATATCGGCCTATGTAGGTACCCACAGCATGCTTAATATTTGGACAAAGAATGATATTAATATCCAGTACAAATGCCATTATAGCAGTTACTTGGTATAACTTCCGTACAAATCGTTAATCTTTAATTCAGTTTTTTTTGTATTGTAAATAGTTTTTTTTTAAATTTTATATAAGACAATATGTCTATTGGTTGTACTTCTTTATTGGTAATGACAAAACAAATCATGTGTTGCTCTGTTAATAAAGAAACTACATTTGAAGTTTATTTGTCGATCTTAAAAACATTATAACACTTATTTTTCTGATATCTTGATTAATTGAATGTCTGCTACGTAGCTAGTCAAAAACAATAATAATCTGTTTGTATGTCACCATGACCACACATCAATAATGAATGACATTTGAAAAGTAATTCATTATTCGAACACGAAGGAATCCCAATGCATTTCTAGGTAGGTATTCCTTTACATCTCCCCCCTAGGGTTAGAAAATTTCCCTGGAGATTTTCGCTTCTTTCAATACCATTTTCTTTTTTCTGAACTTTATTTTCTTCTGGTATAGGGGCAGGAATAAGTTTTGTAATATGGAAAAAAATTGACTCCATCTTTCTGTGCCCTGTATTAATCTTGTATATTGATTGTGATAGTTTATCTTCGATTTTAAATGGACCAATCCTTAACTCATCTAATTTTCTTCTATTTAGTATGTGATCATTTTCAACATATACCATATCGCCTATTTTTTACGCACCAGATTTAAATTCCGGGTTAAATTTTCCCCAAAAAATAAAAAAAAAAAGAAGGAAAAACTAAACCCTTTCATACACTTCCCCAAATGATCATCTAGTGAATCCACGTTATGCAATTGCACTACATAAGTATTATAAATATAAAACAATACAAGAACAACATGTCAACCTACTAGAGACCAAATGGGAATATAATTCACCGACTCCAGATATTTTCATATCAGAGGGTTCGGCTCTGTGGCATTTCTAATTGAACCTATAAATCCTACTGATCTTTTGTAATCCTACATGTATTTAAATTTACCGCTTTTTGCATTTTTATATACAAATTCTTTGACAAATCTAATATGCTTAAATTTTGAATCAGATTCCTAGGTATTATGCCAGTGGCCGAAATAACAAATATTTTTATAGTCCGAGAATGCCAAATTCTTTTAATCTCATTTCCTAGATTTGTGTATTTTCAAATTTTTTCAGAAACAGTTTTTTGAATATTACAGGAATTTGGAATAGCTACATCAATGATATAAGTTATTTTTTAAATTTTGTCATGTAAAACTATATCAGGTCTATTATGACTAATTGTTCTGACTGTTAGTATAGTTTTATCATAATATATTTTATAAAATTCATTTTCTATAAATGAATTTGGTTCATATTCATAATATGGTACTACATTACGGCAATCAATCAAGTTATGTTTAATTACCAAACTTTGGTGAATTATTTTTAAAACCTGATTGTGCCTAAATGTATACTCGGACGGCGCTAATATAGAACATCCCGATATAATATGTTCTATAGTTTCCGGAAAAGCCAAACATTTTCTACATAAATCATCAATTTGATTTATATCTTTGATTATATGCTTCCTATAATTTTTAGTATTAATGACTCTATCTTGAATGGCAAGCATAAATCCTTCTATTTCTGCGCTCAACTCTCCAATACTCAACCATTTGTTTGACGAAAGTTTGTCAACATACGTTTGGTTGAGATAATTGAAGTGTTTTGCATGAATAATTTTATTTGACCAGGAATCTAATAATTCCTGGTTAGTATTTATAAGAATGTTGGCATTCTCGTCATATAAATTTAAAGGTATAATATTTCTATCTGCCTTACAAATTATTTTGTGCATTTCTGAGCTATTAGCTTTCCTATGGAAAAAATTTCTAAGCATTTCTACCTGATTGTGTTTCAAAGATGTTATTTTGACTACACCCCTACCTCCTAAATTTCTAGGTAAATTAATTCGTTCTATAGCTGAATTTGGATGATGGCAATTAAACTTTGTTAACGTAGTTCTAATTAATCGTTCTAAACTATCTAAATCTGTATTGGACCATTTAATTATGCCAAATGAGTATGTTAGTAGAGGTATTGCCCAAGTATTTATTGCTTTTACTAAATTTTTAGCAGATAGATTGCATTTTAAAATTTTTCTGATCCTAGTTTGAAATTTAATCCTAATATCATTTTTAATACTAGTGTGATCTAATCTATTCGATTGCGGGTATCCTAAATATTTATAAACCTCATCCCCTTTCATACTTTTAATTTTAAAATTTCTAAATATACCCTCATCTCCATCTACAATTTTGCCTTTCTCTATAATAAATAATGTATTGTTCTTTTTTTATCAATTAACATTTTATTATATTCATGTGACTTAATTGTTCTTTCTAATGCAAATTTTCTGTATCTAATCCAGTCATTTGTTTCTTTTTAAAATTTAAGTTCATTTGGTATGAATGAAACATCAGTACCATCCAATAGGTATCTCGGTGCAAAGCCTGTTATTGAATGTTCTGTGTTATTATATCTATCAATACAATTATGAGCAATAGTCGTCCATGCTTTAGTTTTTAGATTTTCATTTATCTTACACCTTATTTTATTAACGAGTGTTTGGTTTAGCCTTTCGTTCAGTCCATTAAAAAACGGTGAATTTACTGCAGTGAAAATTAGTGTGATTGATCTTTCATTTAAAAAAGTTTTAAACTCTTTTGAGTTAATTCCAGGATATTGCTCGGTGAGAACCATGCCAATTTCATTACAATTTGGTACAATATTTATAAGTTTTATAAAGTCCTTTGCACTCTGTGTCTTTGAGGTTAATATATAAGCATATCAAGTAAAATGGTCGACTAAAAGGTGCAAACTTTTTTTGGTTGATCGAGAGCCACCAAATCCCCCAATTGTGTCTATTGAGACAATTTCAAGTGGTTTTGTGGCAGGGCCTAAGTGCGACATTAAACCATATTTAGCCTGTCCTCTTGTCTTATTTTTTATACATATTTCACATTTTTTGCATAAATCGGTGATATTTCTAGTTAAGTTCTTTGCTGCATAAAGTTTTCCTATTTTCATTTGCATTTGTTTTATACCTATATGACACATATTTTCATGTATTAGTTTTATAAATTTTATACTGAGTTCCTCTGACAGTAGTATTTTTTCTTGCTTTCTTACCCTCTAATAATATATATTGTGTTTATATATTAACTTGTTCTTGTATTTTTTTTATATCCTCATTTTTCTCTTGATCTGTTAATATATCATTGAATGTTACTAAGTTTATTATTTTTAATTGTTCATGTACATCTTTATTAGCTTCTAATACTGGGTTTCTGCTTAAGCAATCTGCCTCTAAATTATTCTTTCCTGGTGTATATTTTATTTTGAAATCATATTGTGATAGATAATAGGATAAATCTCCTAACTCTTCGTCCGTTCTAGATTTAATTTTTAAATTTTCCAATGGTTTGTGGTCGGAATATACTGTAAAAGATTTGCCTATTATGGCCTCTTTAATAGCTAAGCATTCTAAATATACAGCCTTTTTTTTCTTTTGGGCTTCATTTAATTTTTTAGAGAAATATGCTACAGGTTTTTCCTTTCCGTCTGGTTGAGTTTGCTTTAACACTTCTCCGATACCTTCCAATGATGCATCTGTATATATGTTTATTGATAAGTCTTTATCAAAAATTTCCAATATTGGTTGTGAACACAATAGTTGTTTAATCTTCTCGAAAGCTTCTTCGCAGTCCATTGACCATATGAATTTTTGGTGCTTTCTTAGTAAATTATGTAGTGGTTCTAAAATTATTGAACTATTAGGAATGTACTCGTGGTAGAAATTGATTTTTCCTAGAAGTTGTCTAATATTTTTCTGATTCTTTGGTGTAGGGAAATCTCTTATTGAAATTAAGTTATCTCTCACTGGTCTTACTGTATTATCTTGTATTATATGTCCGAGGTATTTTACCGAATTTGTTACAAATCGATATTTTGTGAGTTTAAGTCGAAAACCTTCTTTTTCTATCGCCTTTAAAAGCTGTGATAAATGATTTATGTGCTCGGTATAGGTTTCTGAAAATATTAAAATGTGGTCAATGAAAATTACAGCAAAATCTGTTAACTTGTACTTTCTCAGTATGTTGCTTAGTATTCTTTGAAATATAGCTGGAGAAGTTTTTAAACCGAAGGGTAAACATGTCCATTGGTAGTGGCCTTCCTGGGTTACAAAAGCAGTTTTCTTTCTATCTTCAATTCGCAGGGGAATAGACCACAACGCAGAATTTATACCCAATGTTGAAAAGTACTTACAGTTTCTGGTTTTTGTTACTAAGTCCTCAATCAAAGGAAATGGTTGAGCCTGAGGTACCACCATTTTATTTATTTCTCTAAAATCGATACACAATCTTGTTTTTCTATTGTCTTCTTTTTTGAAAGCTAAGGTTAATGGTGCTGCAAAAGGGCTGTATGATTCCTCTATAAGATTTCTTTCAAACAATTTTCTTATTTGTTCTTCTATCTCTAACTTATCCTCTATTGAACATCTGTAAGGTCGTTTACTGCAGTATTTGTCCACAAGTAGATCAATGCGTGCTTCATAATCCTTTACTGTTCCAATATCATATTTATCCTTTGCAAAGCTTGATTTATATTTATCAATAAGTTTATTTATTTCAGATTTTGGTTGACTATTTAAATGACTCAGATCCACTGTAAATTCTTTTTCTTTTGTATGTTCCTTAAAGTTTATAAAGTTCAAGTTCTTTTTATCTTCATTTTCATGAGGGTTGTTTTTAAAATATATTTCCTCTTTTTTCAAGCTTTCTTCAGATTTCTGATCAATTTCCAAATTTTCATTCTGAATCAAATTAAACCCTTTTATAGTATCAAGTCCAATTAGAAAATTGTATTTGAAATCTCTTCCATCTAATAAACATCAATTTTCTTCTCTATATTAAATATCTTAATTTTTATTGTTGTTAAGCCTTTTGTCTTTTTTACAAAATGTATGTTTAACGGATTCAATATGTAGAAAAACACAAGCATATTAAAGATGGGGACGAATCGAGGAGTGGTAAAGAGTTCTTAGGATATTTATGTTTTTGAAGTCATAAAAAGTTCTGGTGATGAAATCAAGAAGTAGGAGAGCTTGCTATATAGAGAGACACTAAGATTTTTAATGGATATGACAGTTGTAAGGTAAATATCTATATATATTATTATCTATTATCTATCTATACATATAAAAATCAATTGCTATTCGTTTGTCTCAGTAAAACTCAAGAACGGCTTGTCCGATTTAGATGATTTTGGTTTTGAAATGTTTGTCGTGGTCCAAGGAAGGTTGAAACAATGAGAAAATATGGAAAAATTGCGAGGAAGATAGTAAAAAAAAACTATTTCATTTTCCCCTATAAACTATTCTACGTATTTTCCTGTGAATTAACTGTTCATACGATTCCGATGAATCTTTGGTGAGTTGTTGTGAGCACGCCCGCTAAGTTTTCTGTATATACTGGTGAGATCTGGCATTATGAAATTTGTATATAAAATTGCAATTGGTGCCACGCGAACTATTTGAAAACTGAATGTACCGGGACTGAATGTATGGAATGCGGGAGGGGGTGGTGGATGGGAGAGGGGTGAAGGATGAGGGAGGGGAGGGGAGGAGAACAAGGGAGGGGAACTCGGGAAAGGGGGTCCGCGGGAGGAGTGGGAAGGGGAACTCGGGAGGGGGGAGAGGAGCACACGGGAGGGGGGTTTAAGGAATAGGGGAAGTGGGCGAGGGGAGTGAGGGGAGGGGAGGCGGAAAAGGCGGAGTGGGAACGCGAGAGGGAAGGGGACGCGGGAGAGGAAGGGGAGGCGGAAGGGGAACGGGACGAATGAGAAAGGACCCGAGCTCTGGCATCATGAAATTTGTATAAAAAAATTGCAATAAGTGGCACACGAGCTCTTTGAAAACTGAATGTATCGGGAATGAATGTATGGAATGCAGAAGGGTGAAGGGGATATCGGGAGGGGGATCCGCGGGAGGGAGGAGGTGATTATGGGAGAGGGGAGGGGAACTCAGGAGGGGGGCTCGCTGGACGGGGAAGGGGGGGAGTAGTGTGAGGAGAGGAAGGTGGATGAGGAGTGGGACCGCGAGAGGGGAAGGGGACGCGGGAGAGGAAAGGGAGGAGGAAGGTGAACGGGTCGAATGGGAAAGGACGCATAGGGAGAAACAATTTCGTTATTAAATGGCATAGCAACGCATGCCGGATACCAGCTAGTTATTTTATAAATCAAAATGACTTTATCTTATTTATACCTAAACGTCGACCGGTTTCAGTTGATCTCAACCTTCATCGGGACATAGATATTGTTATGATGGGCCCTAACATGTCCCAGGCCAGCTCACAGCAGAGACAAAAGTACCCTCTATTCCAGGGGCAGGTCGCACGAATGCTTCGGAACTCTCTCTCTCCCCCACGGTCGTCCGGGAAATACACTCTAGGAAATGCTCCTGCCGAGGCAGATTAACAACAGGATTGAGTTAAATAGATTCATGTATTGCAAATTCAAAACACAGTACATAGGTTATTACAGTACAATTCAATACAAGAAATGCATATTACACAAACCTAGCTATCGTGTTTATACCTCGTGATCTCTGAAACGAAACTCTCTGAGTGATGGCTTTTCGCGAGGGTTTACAGTCTATCGTTATAGGACACAAACAGAAGAGGGAATAATTGTACAGCTTACATGATGTTCGGGGATCTACGCCTTCCGGGTTCAGCAGGGGCACTTCCCGAGTCTAGGACAGGACCCGAAGTTCACACAGGCATGGCAGAATACCAGCGCTAAAACCCGTATGTACTTCAATTAACATCGCAGATGTAATTGCGTTCAAATTGATCGACAGAAATTAGCCGCGAACTCGGTGTTCGATCCGAGGAGCGTAACGTGTTCCCGAGACGGCTTGCAATTCTCGACTGCCGGGGCGCGTTGGTGCGCGTGGGAGTGTAGAGGGGAGAGGAGGTAGGAAGCAGGAAACAGGGGGGAGCGGGGTGTTGCTGTCTGCGGCGGTGTTCTTATGGACTCGAATTCTGTCGTTTAGGGCGTACCATAACAATATAAACTAAATTACAGTGCAAAGTAATATTATGAGTAAAAAGATTAAGAGGGAGAGAACATCAGTGACTGGTTGGTGAAGGGTAGGTAGAGGGTCAGGGGAAGGGTGGAGGTTACCTGGGGAGAAGGGGAACAACTCACGGTTAATAACTGTATACATAATTTTCGGTCTATTTGTTTAGAATTTGACAAACATTTTTATTTGATTTTGGTATTTCTAATGCTTCTAAATTATTAAGGCGTATTCCTATTCCATTTTTGTGTATTACTTGGACTCAAGTATTTCTATTAAATGTATGGCCAGTATTAATTAAAAACGTGTGCTGGTTAAACACCCGATGTTTTTTTACTCTAATATTTACATTATGCGTGGTTTAACATATATTTATTGCTGGGTCATCATTATAATTAAGTTTGTAGATGCCAGAGTGGCTAAATTTATCTTCTTTGTCTTTACAGTTAGTAATGATAGTAACTTAAATATATTAAAAACCTTAAAAACGGAACATATTATAATATTACTTATCTTCCATTAAAAGCATTTGCTTGTGGATGGAAGAAGAGTTTACATTTTATATATGTACAATTTAAATAGTCAGGTGTTTCGCATATATAGGTATAGTTAATACAAGCTAATATACAGCTAAATCACATCGCATTCAAGATCCTGTAACTAAAAGATACAAACATTAATATGTATTCAGTAAGAAGTAAAATAGGTATAATTTTTAGTGTGACATTCATGTGGTGAAAAGGGAAGCAGCAATTTTCCCGTTGATGATTTCTCTAAAATGCTTTTTGATGGAGTTCAACAATTGTACATTTTCATTAATGCTTCTGATTTCTAATGGCAGGTTTCTTAAAAAAGTATTTCATTTACTAATAGTGATTAATACACAAGTTTATCCTAGTGAGACAGGCATTGAAAAACCTAATGTAAACATACTTTATGAAGATAAATAAAAAAATTAAAAAATATATTAATTCGCCAAAGTAACTAATAATAGTAGTTTGTCAAAGATCTTCATTGCTCCATACATCAACGAATTTTCTTGATAATTTTCCTGATGCACAAATTCATCTAAAAGAGAGGATCAGAAGAAGGAACAAATATATCACTTTTGTCCATAAATCGTTTGATTTCAATAATTAAACTGTTGTTGTCATAAATATTAAAATTGATCTAAGTACTACAGCAACCGTCGAGCAGAAAAAATGTGAAAAATTCATATTTCCGTAAATCACACATTTCTCATAATAGGCCACTTGCATCACATTTAAAAAATCCGGTTTAGGCAAATATTCTAAATCATTCTGTATTTTTTTTAATTCGTATTTTTGAAATCCTGGCGATTTTTTGAAAATTTCAATCCGAAAAATCAGACCATTTTTTATAAACCGGAAGGACGGGACATCATTTTATGATGATGCTGATAGCCGAAAATCATTTTTAAAAAAGAACGTTTTCCACACAAATGGCACAGGAGAATATCGAGGCATACCAAAAATATTACATCTCATAAATATGTTTTTCCTTGATCCATCTTATTGATCATAAATCATTATAATGTTCAACTTCCATATTACTAAATCCAATGTAATATAGTTGAACTTGTAAATTATAATAATGATGAGAATATTATAAAATTTGATTTTATTAAAATCAGCACCATTACCATTATACCTCTAAAACACGTACAGACAGCATAAAATGTACGGGGTTCTCTTCATAACATCTGTCATAACGTCAAACCAAATGATAAGTTCGCAGAGAACAAACAATAAATGTAGTGAAGGTTAAACGTCAAATTCAAAAATTCGCCTGAAATCAAAGTGTTGTTGTAGTGTTGTTGTTAAAAAAAATAAATCAGTGTGGAATCTTACAAAATTAATAGGCATATTTACGGAGACGGGACATTTTCATGTAGTGACGTCACTAGCCAAAATTATGGATTTATTTATTTATTTTTAAAAAAGACATTAAATTTCTAAAAAAATTTTGTAACATTTTCGTAATCTTAGTACAAAAATCTATCCATACGATTTTTTCCAAGTCATCATGAAATCCATGCAAGTGGCCTATTCCCATTCTGTATTTTTCATAATTGCGCTGTACTGAGGATGTTTGCGCGCAGCACGGCACACGGTGGCGGCACTTACTAGTGAAGGAAGAAAAAGGCCCACACAACAATGGCGGCCGAAACTGAATAACACGAAAGGATGGCGGGAGATTTATCGGCCAGGCCTGTCGCCAAATGTTGTTTAGCGGATTATATTAAAAGATTTAAGATGAAATATTATAAGGATTGCGGATTTTGCTTTTGGGATCGGAGCGAAGTGCGAACGTGCTTGATTGAAAATATTGCCTTGTGTGTAAAGCAGATGTGTTTGTCACACTCACTTAAAACTCGCGAAAGATATGTTTGGTGTCATGAAACTCGCACAGAGTTTTCTGTTGGGATTTTCTATTCTATTCAATTCATCTCTTTATTATGACCTGGCATTATCATTTCCAACATGAATTATTGGAAAATACACATTGCATCCTGGAAATTGCAAAAAAATACGACATTTTACCTTTAGTTTTTTTTTTTTTTTACAGTGAATTTCGCACAAGAATCTCAACTGCTCCCGTCTGGAGCCAGTGAGACTATGGCATCCCCAAATTGGGGTATGTTGTGAGGCTGAAGGTAGCGGGGAGGGGAAGGAGGTGGGGAAGAGGAAGGTTGGGAAGTACCTGGCTATTCAGATCTGGTCACTAAACACGGCTAAAGCCATTTTCAAGCAACGTTTCAATTCTGAATGGTGGTCTTACACCAGGGCGATACTGATAGTATCTGCCACTCTGGAACATGCGGCAAATATACTATATATTATTTTAAATGAATTAATTGTGAAATAACACAAATTAATCAAATAAAATTTATTTGCGCATGCCGGGTTCGAACCCGCGACCTCCGGAATGTGAGTCAAGAGTCTTAGCCACTGGACTACGGAGGCCGTACACAGATTAATAAAATAAAAGATTTTGGAAATAAAATTATAATCTCGAGGGAACCCGGGTAGTAACTACTGGAGAATTTCACTAAAAGGGACATTCACAATAATACATATAATACGTTGTCACCGACAAGTCTAACTTAAGCACACATTTCACCACTAAACATCATTTGCCGGATGTGCCCTGATGATGGACACTGTATCGCTATCCAAAACATTGGCTAAAGAAGAAGATAGCGCAACACGGCATAACATCCCAAAAACAAATAACGAAAAGTCAAATAGATGCGTTAAAAATAAAAACCTTTTTTACCAATATTTCCTATTTACAATAATTTACAATTCGAATTATGAATCGGTCGTTATTTACATAAATTTTCAAATGTATTTGGTTGGACTGTTAGATTGTGACTACAAATTCATTGATATTCTACCTGGTATTGTAAAAACAGTATTGTAACCCACAACGTGTCGTCTAAATGAATTTTTTGAAAGATAGGCATCCGCAATGAATATGATTGGGGATGTTCCAAACTTCATCACATTTTATGACTACCAAATGGGCATTCAGCACCTTTTACATTTTGTATATATTTGAACGATCCTCATTGACCACCAATTCTGACCCATCTCAGCGTTTTTTTACATTAGCTCCAAACAAGAGGCTCTGGGGAAAATAATTTCTTTTTGGGCGTATGTCATCTTGGGGTGGGTCTTTTTAGGGTAAGGAAAGAATGGAAGTTCTGTGAAAGAAAATGGTATGAAGGGTGGGTAGGAAGCTACATGGTAGGGTAGTTGTGTCCAGGAGTGACCGACGTATGAACCAATTCCTCCTATCGGCTCCGGCTGAAGAGATAAAAATATCTCTCTTAACCGTCTCCCTCGATCCGGTCCGCCAATCAATAGGTGGCCAAATGCATCCTCCACAAGACCTAGACAAACCTCACCCCATGAACCCAGGCATCCTTGCTCATCAAATCAAATCATCAAAAGTACCAAACCACTTGAGGTTAGCCATGGCAGGGGCGTTAGTTGTTCAATGGATGGTGCCCGGGCCGCGTATTTACAAAACCTATACCGATTCAGTCGCGGTAACGACAATATAGCTCTATATTGGTTATTTTTTATCACATTGCAAAAAAAAAAATTGTTCTAAAATCTAGATGAAATAATCTTTCTGATGTGTATATTAGAAATTAATAATTTTATTTCTAAATATTTAAATTTTATTATTATTCCCATATATTGTAAATACACGTCTATATTGATAATTTTTTTATCTATTTGTAAAAACAAAAATTGTTCTAAAATCTAGATAAAATAATCTTTCAAATGTGTATATTAGAAATTAATAATTTTATTTCTAAATATTTAAATTTTGATACTGAAAATTTAGCGATTGTAAATACGCGCCCGGGCCTCGGGGCCCCTTCACGCCTCCAAAATGTTTGAATCAAATCGTGATGAAACTCGAAACACCGCAGCCTTATTGCCAGAGCGACTATAAAATTATAATTTCTTTCTACCATTACTTTCCGCGGCTACCCCGAAAAATTCCTACAAAATTGGCATTTGATTTTTACCTTTGTTAATATATATAAAATTCTTCCCAATATAATGAGTAAATGCGAATTGTTCACGACAATCCCTTGATTTAGGATTAATTCTCCAAATATGTGTAAAGGTATTGCGCTAAAAGGACGGTTTAATGAATATCAAATGCCGCACATTCGCACTAAATTCTCTTTGAGCTCCGCAGCACCGACCATTCGGCGGGGTGTACCGTGGAAATATCCCACTGTTGGCAGTTGTTGCGCGGTGCGTGCATTCAGGGGGTACACTCCTCCTGATGGGTGGTGCAATATGCCCCGATACTGATCAATAAACATTTAGATTTATGCGAGAGAGGCTTTTATTTGGTCGGGGCTTTGTTCCAGTTGTACTTTTGGATTACACGTGCGGGGATTTGTTCGCAGAGCTTAATTACTATTGGCTGGGAGTGCTCTCAATACAGCTGCAGCGTCAATAACATTCGAATCATCGTCAATGTGCACTTTCCATTTATTAGGCACATTGCTTATGGACATCACTCTTGTAAATTTTATTTTAAATTTGGTATTTGTTTACTGCCCGGTTGGCAACAAGTAGACTGTAAAATACTTACACAAAAAATAAAAGAACATTCGATTGCGTTTTTTTATCACTGGGAAAAGAGATATAGGAAAATCCTACCTTCAAATGTGGCAACTTGCTCTTTCATCCACTGTTCACTTGGCACAGTTACACTCGATGTTTATCATTAAAACAAGTTTCTTGTTATATAATTATAGATTAGGAATTCTTATTGAAAACACCAGTTACATGTCACTGTTGAAAATTATGGGCCTTGCCACGTTAAAAGAAAGACAAATATGTACTGATCTATTTTTCCTCTCTAAAATTATTAATAACATGTTTGACTCCCCTGAACTCCTTAGGCTGATTAACTTTCATGTGCCTAGTATAACGGTTCGTCAGAAGGTACCTTACCATTGTAACAATTCAGGTACCAATGCATAAATAAACTCAGTAATGAACAGACTGCACAGTGCAGGGAATAAATATTACATGAACACCAACGGTACTGAATGTCTATCAGTCTATAAAAAAATTGTTATTAAATCTGTACGTCTATCTTGATAGCTTTGAAATGTTTATAAATTTTCAATGTGTATCCAAATTTATATGAATATGCATCCTATATTTTACTCTGTTGCTTTTAAGTTAAAATTTTTATACTCTTTATCTTATTTCAATTGTTATATCTCTTGATTTTTTGATTATATCAAATGTATTTTTGATTATGTCATACGTTAAAGCCCTAATTGGGCGTGTACAAATAAATAAATAACTATACGAACACGAGTTTGTGAGAGTTTTAAATAACCAGTGTGGCCACAATCGTGACGATATTTCAACTGATTAATGTGGGTAGTTCAAAATGATTGTACAAAAAATGGAAGCATCTCCTATCCTTTTCCTATATTCATCTTCCTCTCCCCTTCCAATAACCCAAAATTAATTTTAAGATATTAAAACTTCAATTTCGATGTACTTTAGCATAAGAAATTTCCGTAGCTTGACTTCAGTTAACTTGTATATTTATCACTATACGAGTATATTATGTAAAAGCTGTTTGTTTCTTACAAATAAATAAATAAATATTTTTAAGTGGCATCGGTAGGTAGGATTTAGTCATTTGCTTCATTCTTCTGATTCGCAAGTCAGGCTTTGTAAGGAAGGAGAGGAACAAAGGAGAAGATAATACTACCACCAGGACCTTGGGATATATTGAATAGTACCAAAGCGGTTACAATACTAAAGAGGACCCTAGGAGAAAATAATATCTCCTGAATTGTTCTTAATTAATTGTTTTATCAAAATTATGTATAATAGAAATAGAACTTTTTCTACAGGTGCATTGTACAGAGAATCGAAACTATTCGGTCTCCGTAAACTATTCATACTGCAAACTATGAAACATATCTTTAAAAACAAAAATAAATTCGATGTAATAATGTATTTTATACTCCCCAAACGAATACCAAACAAATGCAAACACACAGCAGTTTTATTGGACCTCATACTTTCAATCTTTTACCTAAAAAAATTCAAGTGACAACTAAACTACCTCAATACTTAAAAGAGTTAAAATTATGATTTTACAATATTAAATATATTGTTAAAACTTTATTTATTTAATTTAATTCACTAAACGGAGAAAAAAGTGTGTAGTTATTTTTACACTTCTGTATACTTACTTATTATTATACTATTGTATATTTTTTACAAACTGTTTTGACAACTTTTAATTATTTTCGTTATATGTTTTTGGGGTGTTGTGCCGTGTTGCGCTACCTCCTTCTTTAGCCAACGTTTCGGACATCGTTGCAGTGTCCATCATCAGGGCAGATCCGGCAGATCACACACAGACACATCTACCGGATCTGCCGGATCTGCCCTGATGTGTCTGTGTGTGATCTGCCGGATCTGCCCTGATGATGGACACTGCAACGATGTCCGAAACGTTGGCTAAAGAAGGAGGTAGCGCAACACGGCACAATACCCCAAAAACATATAACGAAAGTGCTTTTGGCCGTGAAAATCTTAAAACTTATCTAACTTTTAATTATGTTTTTGCCCACTTTTTGTTCTTTATAGATACAAAAATATTTTTTATTTATCAAATGTAAAAATTGGGAAAAATAAAGGAAAAAAAGAAATAAAAAAAAAACAAAAAAATTAGCACATTTAAATACACCGGAGAGTGTTTTTTCTTATGTTTTAATATAATAAAGAAAAAAATAGCTAATAAAAATCCCAGAATGGATTCATGTTTCCGTCACTCCGTTCTG
The DNA here is from genome assembly GCA_917880885.1 of Limnephilus marmoratus. NCBI lineage: Eukaryota > Metazoa > Arthropoda > Insecta > Trichoptera > Limnephilidae > Limnephilus > Limnephilus marmoratus. Next base: position 48,297,532 of record OU862915.1, on the reverse strand, counting down.
AACACATTGACCTCCAGATTCCTATCCACCCGTCAAACACTTTTTCTTTCCAGAACTTCCTTTTATTCCTTTCTCTAAAAAGACCCGCCACACAGTATCTCCAAAGACCACGCCTTCTGCGTGGAGCTTACGTAAAAAGAGGTTTCAAATAACCAGAAAATATTAGAATTTCTCCTAGTACTCCTATAATACTCATAGTGTTGCTTGTGCGATTATGGATGACATAGCTAGCAAACAATTAACCCGCCACGCCTGGGTTGGAACCGGCGCTTCGGGACGTACAACCAACTAACTGACCAACCGCGATCTGTATAGATTTGAAATAAAATTGATGTCGCGAATTCTTTTGGAAAAATTCTTTTGAATATAAACAAATTGATTATCCGCGGCGCATGGGCATTGGGCATGTCCAAAACTAATTCTTTCAGTGTATCCCTTAATGTGGTACCTAGAACCTATGTTTTAATGCATGCCTTCCTAAGTTCATACTGTATAATATTACTGACCCGGACACACGTTGCTCTGGTTAATGAAGTACAACGCCTTTACCCAACCTTTATAATCAACGCCATCTGTTGATTTGCATACATATCAAATCCACACCGCCCGCTTGCCAGCTGCCCGCTGCCCGCTGCCGGCTGCCCGCTGCCGGCTGCCCGCTGCCTGAAGTGAATCTTTGAATTTCTAGGATTTTCTCTACTATAATATCACTCCTCTTGAATTCCTTTCAATTGGTGAAAACCGCATGAAAATCCGTTGCGTACTCTAAAAGAACTAAGCGCACATACAGCGGGAGCGCCTTCATTTTATACTATGTAAAGATAAAGGTTTTTAAGAGACGTACTTGACTTACTTTGACCGGTGATTCCTGACATCATTTGGATAAAAAATGTAAATAAATTTTTTGTCTCTGGTAAACTTTTTGTTTTAGTTTTTTTTTAACAACAAAGCAAGCATTTCGTCACCGGGCACTCATCCGACCCGACCACAATTGCCCGACACCTACTGAGTTTTTAGTTGAAATAAAACAGAAAAAAAATTCGAGTGCAGTTTATACGCGGTAGAAGCGAAACGTTACCAAACAATCTCAACCAATACTTGAAAAGTGAGGTCATAATCAAAGCTGCCAATGAGCGCAGACCTCGCGTAATTTCCGTTTCATAAGTCAACCAATAGGAGCCTTTAAAAGAGATATCATAATCAAAGCGGCCAATGAATACAGTTGATGCGTCGCAGGGGCAGTAATCGTCATTTCCGTTTCATCCGAAATCCAAAATACAGCGGGGCTATAGAAGTTTAACTTCAAAAAATTACCTGGATTTTTTTCTCCAAAAAACCTTAGTAAAAGAAGTCAGTTGGCACCATGTACAAAGCCTCTTGGCACCATGTATTACAGGAGAGATTCTATGACGAAATTTTTATTGGAAACACAAGTTGATATTTATATTACACATAAACATATCGTGATCAATTTTGGGTTAATACGCCGAGTTTACGCTACCTAATTTTTTAACAATGTTTCAAAAAGCGTCCGTCAACAGGGCAGACGTGATGGATGCTGTGAATGAAATTTTGATTAAATTTTAAAAAAATAACTCTGTCGGAAATTTTAAAGATTGAGGAAGCACAACACGGTAAAATAACCCAAAAATACTTTTGGCCGTGAAAATATCAAATCATGTTATGATTGTAGATATTGTTGAATTTCATAATTTATTTCCTCTAAACCCTTTTTTAAGTTTAAAAAAAAAAATCTAATTTTTGGTGCTACGCTGTATTATTTGAATAAAACCCTTGTTTTACCCCGTCATTGTTGTCGGGTTTTCAGGCAGTAAGAAAATATTACCCTCGCCGAAAGTTCAATACTTCTTCTCTAACAATTTAATCCCTCGGCACAACTGTGTCCACACTAATTAATTCAGACATTATGATTCAACTCTTTCTTGAATAAATTAAAACGAACATTGACTCTTACTTTTAATTCTCAGTTATTCACTTTCCAAGTTTCCCCCAGCCTCGGCAACAGTAGTGTTGGTCCTCCGAGAAGAAAGAAACGAACTTTGAGATAAATCAACTTCCTTGGCTGCTGGTACTGCTTGCCAAGTTTCGTTTGCTTTTGGCATGGAGAGTGAAATCTTCGTGAAACTTTTATGTCAGGGGGACTGTTGTAAGATCAGTAATCCCTTCCAGGCAATTCCTTAGTCCGTTTCTAATATTTATTCATTAGGAATTCTTTGAAACGAACAGAGACTGCTTCATCATTTTCAGTGTTTGACAGGATTTTGTGTATTGTCTTGTAGAATGTCATAAAACTTAAGTAGATAGATAAATACGGACGTACAGTTGTGTGTAAGGTGGGTTATGTGTTATTTTCCAAGTGCAGGTGTGAATATTTTACATTGATTTTTTTTCAAGAAATTGAAGTAAATGTTGGTGTTTCTCAGAGAAGTATGACACAGTTAAATATAACTAAGTTAAATATAACACAGTTAAATGTAACTGGGACAGGGTCGAATTACCTCAGTGGTTAGAGCAGAGCTCTGGCAAGGCTAAGGTCCTGGGTTCAATTCTTGTCTTCATTGAATTATACAATTATTATTGAAGAAGAAGATAACCGTAATCATCTAAATTAAATTATGAAAGAGAACAAGATACAGAAAAATAAAAAAAGATAACGGTCGCAACTGGGACGACTCGAACCCAGAACCTCTCGTCTAACCGGTTGTTATCTTCTTAAATGATATAATAACGCTGATGGAAATAACCTTCAGAAAGTTATAAAAAGAGAATTGTTCTATAAAGTGAATATATTACATTGATGGGAAAAACCTTCAAAAGTTATAAAAAGAGAATTGTTCTAATACAAATTGAAAAAAATCATTTCAACAGTATCTATTGACTTTCTGTATGGATGTTCAGTATATTGCACAACTCGGCTTTGTGCTATTCTCTTAATGATTTGAAAATACAAAATTATTGTTCTGAATATCGTTCTTTTCCCAAAGTGTGAAACGAAGTTGGTTTGTCCCATAAGCCAAGAGATTTATTAAATCTGTTTCTATTTGTTTCTCGAATGCTTAACGAGCTAACTTTTATTCCATTAACAATTCACGTCTTGAGAAACACTCCGACATTCAACCCCGAGAGGAATTATTTCTAAGGGAAGTTTATTGACTTCGGGAAGTTGGGCCTCTTTTTCCGAATAAATGTATATTTTCTTAATGGCAGTCATTCAAACTTATATACTTCTTCGTATATTATTTGCTTCTAAAACTTAAGCTTGGTTGTTTCTAGAGAAAGAGTTTTTTTGGTTCTGCTTTTTAACAATAATTATCAATTTGGGAGGCTCTTCTATTTTGTTTGTTTTTTGTTGTTTATATTTATTATAACTCTATTCAACGCATTCGGCACATCGCGTACGTCAGAACGGTGGGTAGATTACACTGCATCCCTAGGATAAGTGTATATAAAAAAACAAGCAGCAAATAAGTAATTATAATAATAATTTGTTCGATAATGTAGGCAGGGGTAGTGGAATAGTGTAAATAGTTTATAGTTTTTCCAAATTATACAAAAATAAATTAGACAAAATAACAATACATGCGTAAAATAAAAACCAGAAAAGTAGTGAACAATATTAAATACAAGAGTTTATGCAAGTAGCCGTTTATGGAAAACTCCGTTCAATGGAAAAAATTGAATATTTAACGGGATTCCATTGTACAGCTTTGTTTTACAACTCAGCGAGCCAGCCGGCTTTACGGTCAGCGCTGTTTATTTAAAGAATAATGCTTTTTGTTATGAAGCTTTTTACAGTGTCAATAAAAGATTAGCTTTGTTGCAATGTAAAATACGTCCGTCTGCTTATCATAGCATGTTTTTATAACGAGCGTAAACCAAATGGCTGAGGAAGGGTTTTTTCCGACAGAATTTCAGGAACATTTCTTTCCCGAACGATTTTATATTAATGTATTGCGTAATTTGAACTCCTGCGAATTTGAGAAGTAAAATGACATTTTATAGGACATTGGGTGTATTTTTAGAAGACGGTTTTGAACTCACGAGCGATTCGATTCGAAATGACGTTTTATAGGGCATTGCGCGTTCATTGTTACGCGGATGACAGTACAGTCCATGATAGCTTTTTGTTTGACAAGCCGCCAAAGGGCTCACAAATTCCAACGGCTAGGAGGGCTTTGAAGCAAAGAATGGACGGTTACCTCGAGAGTGTTTTCTCCTGGGGTAAAAATAATCTCGTTGAATTTAATGTTTCGAAGACCCAATCATATCTTTTTACGTCTAAAATGGATCGAAATAAAAAAAATAGATTTAGAAAATTTAGTCTCCTTCGACGGAAGCAATTTTCCGAACAAGCCCTCCATTGATATGCTTGGTGTAACTTTAAATGACCAGCTCAGATATGGGGGCTCCATCAAAGCCAGTCTTACGTCATAAGTAAAACCACAGTATCGTCCTTGAGACTCTTAAGTATGGTGGTATATTTTTACTTATGATGACAGCAATCTAGTCTAGTCTTCTTCAACGGAAGCAATCTCCCGAACAGGACCTCCATCGATATGCTTGGTAAGTGACCAGCTCAGGTACGGGGGCTCCACCGAAACCAGAGATAAGTTAGCTTCTCAGAAACTGGGCGTACTATACAGGGCCCGATAATTTAATAGTTCATAACTGCTAACCCTATACAAATCAAAATAGCATCCCACGGTTGAATTTGGCAGCCGCCTCTGGGCTGGAACTCCAAAATACCTGAAAAATACCCACGACTCTGTGCAGAAACGGGCGGTCCGTTTGATAGATAGTTTGATAGATACGTTCTCCCATCTTAACACACGGATTGCAGTGTTTAGAGCACAGACGTCGGGTGGGAATGCTATCTTTGTTCTACCGGTATTTCAATGGAAGATACTCCGAGGAACTAGCGTCATTGATCCCTTCGGCACCGGTGCATAGTCGGGAAACACGCCAAACGCGTGCCCAACACATGTACACGGTTGACATTTGTCACAAGAGAACGGGTCACTTCTTCGATTCGTTCTTGTGTTCAACAGCTCGGCTGTGGAACGATTTGTTTGATGTGTTTCCTCCTTCCTACAAAATTGGTCTCTTCAAGACCAATGTTCATTCCTTCCTCCCCTCAAAAAGACCCTCCACACAGCATCACAGATGACATAGGTCCTGAGGGAAATTATTTTCCTCAGGGCATCCTATGTGGAGTTAATGTAAAAAAAAATTGAAGTAGGTTTTCAAGTAGAAATCTTAAGAGAGGAGTCCTAAAATTTATTAAATTAAATTAGAACTTTATTTTTGAAAGAGATTTTTTCTTTACCTTTTAAAGGAAAAAAATGGCAGTAAAATGACTCTCACGTGCCGTATGCATATTTGAAAAATAGAGTTTTTTCCTCCATAACTAGTTATTCGTTTTTAAATTGCTGCTATAACAACTGGTTTGGCGGACTATTTTTTTTATTAATTTTTAGGAAAGCTTTCAGGCGGTATCCGTTTTTATATTTTGAAAAGTGATTTTTGTGTTAATTCTCCTGTGTACATGTTTTGTGATTAGAGAATAAATGCATCTCTTTTGACATATGTGTGTTGTGTTTTAACAGTATTCAGGAAATGTGTGCATGCGTTGTGTTTTGATAAATTTTCGATCGAGCTGGCCGCGTTCAATACGAATATTTTTTAGAAAAAACCTATGTGGCAGGGTATTTATAAGAAAATAGTCTTTCAGCTTTTGTCAGTTTATTTCTCTTATATACAGGGTTCACAGCTTATAGTAAAAAAACAGAGTACAGGAAAGTTGTAGCACAAAGTAAAATCACTTAGAGTTTAAACAATGTTCACTAACGTTCTCGCTTTACACCTAGCGTAATAGCGTGGTCTCTTAGTTGGGTTAAGTTTTTTACTTGAATTCCTAAGGAGGACCCAGAGGGCTCTCTCGACTTGGTACTGGGGAGGATTGGGGAAAGGTTAAGGTTTCCCTACAAGTAATGTCCCCGAGGGCGTCGTTACTTGAATTCCCAAGGAGGACCCAGAGGGCTCTCTCGACTTGGTACTGGGGAGGGTTTAACTTGGGCAATGACCACTAGGATTCTGTTGCTTAGTTAACCAGGAGACTGAATACTCTGGCTCCACATAGGCCTGCACGGTGTTATATACCCTTTGGGGCGGGGTAGTGCCGGCCGATGACGGAGGGGTGGGGGTAGCTCGGCCAATGGGGTGTCTTCTTGTCCGGGTGGTGTGCCGAAAGTCGCCGAGCGAGACGGCGCTATGCGTGTGAGGGAGAAAGTATTCCTTTAGATTCGCCTCATTATATTATATGTACCAGACCACTACAGCCGAAGTCGACATCATGCATGATTTATAAAGTACCGAACGGCAGAACAGACGTCTTGGCAAAGCATAGCATGACGAGGGGAGTGGTGCTGTTAAATGAGATTGCAAACCATTTGTATGTAAGTGACTGTTTTTTATATGCCTTAAAAATATTATTGAAGAGTCACTTGCCTAAATGCTGATAGGGTAACTAAATTGTACTGTAATTGGAATTATTCTGTTGTACAATAATAATAAAAAATAAAATAAATATTTTTTACAAAGCAATTATTTTTATTTGAAATTCGAGTTGTTCGCGCATATGACATACTTTTCCAGGCCGTTATAGAAAATTGACGTTCGTTCAAACAAAGAAAATTATATGCTTGTGTTTTGTATAGGACCACTATAGGACCACTATCATATCTTCATCCCTCAAGTCCATACCTTTCGCTTATTATAGGCCTAACAACAATATTCATATTTCGTTTTTTTTTAGTTCTGGTTTCAATTTGTAGAAAACATTTTTTACGCGACTAGTTTACAATTCAGAAGTTGTTTAGTTTTTCGTAATCAAAAGAAGACAGTAATGTTCCCTTTATTTTGATTACAAAGTAGTGGGTGAAATTTCATCAAGATGTATCACTATTCAGTTTAATGGGATGAGATTGAGGAAAATGGGTAGTTTTTCGATGTTAACAGTGATCTTTTCTTATTTTGAAGGTCAAGTGTTCAAAATTTCCACAGTCTAAAAATAAAACTTCAATAAGGCTTCAAAAATAACTCGTTCCTCGGATCCACTGTCATCCAGTGATAGCCAGAAACCGGGATAGGCCATGATGTCATATGTAATATATTTATGGCGGCGTGATTACAACTAAGTATTACCGCCAATCTATCCATATATCCGGAGAGATACTAAATATTCACAAATTCGTAGCAGTTATACCTAGGGGGGACACGTCCCCATCCGACCTGATGACGGAAGTAGCGACATCTTGTGACGAATTCTTGAATTAAAAACCAAATTACTACGGTGGCTTAGTTTGAAATTCCGCGTACACAAAATGTTATTTGGGGCGCGGTGCGTATGGCGTGGCGTCAGACATGCACTCGAAGCCGGGTTCTGAAATTCAACCATGCAGATGGAAGGCTATTAATACTGTTTTACAAATAGAAGATTACAAGAATAAATCGGAATAAAACGAAGAATAAAATACTTTTAATGATTAAATAATAAAAAAAATTATGTGGCACCTTACAAGACCGCCCCCGTCTGCACAGTATATAGGGGTACTATGTCACCACCCGGTTGGGCAGTGTTGTGAAGCGGGTTGAGGTAGCGGTTATAGGAAGGGATTTATTAATGTCGGTCTTAAAGAGGTCCGGATTACATAAAAGAGGAAAAACAGATGCTGGTAGCACGTTTTACATACGAGCCGAAATAGGTTTGTGGCGACACATCATTATTATCATCGCCATCAAAAGAACACACGAGAAACATCTAATATCCGCGCGCATCGGCAAACCTACTTGCCTAGGTACCTTCGTACCTATACTGGCCGCGATGTACTTTCTCGTCTGCCGTGCCAGCCCGACGATAATAATATCGCCCCGCCTAGAAAGGTCTCGAGACAGCACCGTACAATATCTGTACGGCGCCGAATATTCTCGAAGTGGCTCGTATTACCTACCGCGAGGTAGTTACTCTACCGCGGCTATATAAGCAGCCGATCGCTCGCCCGCTGCAGTTCAGTCCAGTTCAGTCACACACTAATCGTCGGTCAACATGTAATAAGTGCTCCTGCATGGCATCTCCGCTCTCTCCAGGGCAGCTTCCTCGAGGTCCATCACCACGTCTCAGCTACAAGGCCCATCGTGTCTTCAGCTCCTGAGATCAGCTCCATCCCGCGACTTATAAGGTTTGACGCACCTTCAGTCCGGGGATCAGCTCACCACTTCATGGCACCCCGAAGCCCCACTGTGCTTCGCTGCCATGGGAACACGCTCCGCCTCGCCAGGACTACCTGCTGGTGGCTCAGCTCACCGAGCCACACACCGTTTACCTCCGCGACTTAAAGCGTCGAGCAACGGCCTGGAATATAGGTCATCTCCACCGCCATGGTGTCGAGCAACTCGCTGACCTTCACCACACCATCTCCGCCTCCGTACGCCTGCAGCATCATCTACGGCACTCCGCATTACCTCATGTTACCGACCACCGACCATCCGCTACGTAGCCCAATAAACGACTGACTCACCACATCGACATGACGACTTTCATTTCTGTCTCCCGCTCCCTCAACTGGTGACCCCGACGTGATCACGTCACGCTCCCTCCACTGGTGACCCCGACGTGATATGGATACGCAGCATACAGCATCCTGACAAGAGTGTTACCACGACGCACCGGTAACACCGCAAAACGAGGGAATCGGTAGAGACGCATCAGCATGAACGCACCGACCAGCAGCATCTACCCGGCTTTCCTGCGACTCCTGGCATCATCTTTCAACCCTGTACTCCGTACACTGGGAAGGGGGTGTGTGGCGACACATCATTATTATCATCGCCATCAAAAGAACACACGAGAAACATCTAATATCCGCGCGCATCGGCAAACCTACTTGCCTAGGTACCTTCGTACCTATACTGGCCGCGATGTACTTTCTCGTCTGCCGTGCCAGCCCGACGATAATAATATCGCCCCGCCTAGAAAGGTCTCGAGACAGCACCGTACAATATCTGTACGGCGCCGAATATTCTCGAAGTGGCTCGTATTACCTACCGCGAGGTAGTTACTCTACCGCGGCTATATAAGCAGCCGATCGCTCGCCCGCTGCAGTTCAGTCCAGTTCAGTCACACACTAATCGTCGGTCAACATGTAATAAGTGCTCCTGCATGGCATCTCCGCTCTCTCCAGGGCAGCTTCCTCGAGGTCCATCACCACGTCTCAGCTACAAGGCCCATCGTGTCTTCAGCTCCTGAGATCAGCTCCATCCCGCGACTTATAAGGTTTGACGCACCTTCAGTCCGGGGATCAGCTCACCACTTCATGGCACCCCGAAGCCCCACTGTGCTTCGCTGCCATGGGAACACGCTCCGCCTCGCCAGGACTACCTGCTGGTGGCTCAGCTCACCGAGCCACACACCGTTTACCTCCGCGACTTAAAGCGTCGAGCAACGGCCTGGAATATAGGTCATCTCCACCGCCATGGTGTCGAGCAACTCGCTGACCTTCACCACACCATCTCCGCCTCCGTACGCCTGCAGCATCATCTACGGCACTCCGCATCGACCTCCGCTACGTAGCCACAATAAAGACTGACTCACACATCGACTGCACGCCTTTCATTTATCTCCCGTCTCTACCGATACGGACCGCTCCCTCAACGTACGAAGGTACCTAGGCAAGTAGGTTTGCCGATGCGCGCGGATATTAGATGTTTCTCGTGTGTTCTTTTGATGGCGATGATAATAATGATGTGTCGCCACAGGTTTATCGACTTAGATGATACAACGGTTCAGAGCGTATAGTTCCCACCCAGGCATCGCGGGTTCAATGCTTCAATTGCCTAGTTACTAGTATTAAGAAATAAAAATTGTCAGGTTTGACTCGTGATTTTCACGGCAAAAAGTAATGTCGTAATTAATTTTTGGTTTGTTATGCCGTGTTGCGCTTCCTCCTTCTTTGGTCAACATTTCAACCGAGTACGCCTAATAACTGTCATCACGCAATTGAAATCCATGACAACCATCTCTATCTCTACATATTATAAATTAAAGTCCCCCGCGTCGTCTGTCTGTCTGTTCGCGATAAACACGAAAACTACTGAACGGATATTCATGCAGTTTTCACCAATAGATCGAGTTTTTCGTGAGGAAGGTTTAAGTGTCGGAAAAAGTCAAGCCGCCTGGTAGCTTTCATCGAAAACGCTGCCTAATCCTTTTGGGATATAACAAAACAATGCATGGTATGATATTCCGCTTTTATAGATCTACAAAAAACTCAGCGAAGGCACATACCCATTCTATCTTCTAAAAAATGGTCACGAACATTGCGGTAATTGAAAAGTTATTTAGACGGATACAGTATTAATCCTTATTAACTTAAATACGTTAGTTACCCCAAGCATTTCATGCACATTATTATAATCTTTCACACCATCTCTACGTATTATAAATTAAAGTCCTCCGCGGCATCTGTCTGTCTCTTTGCGATAAACTCAAAGACGGCGGTGGTTATAAAGGTTGGATAACCATCCAGTAAATGACGTTGTGTTTTATTAGCCACAGCAACGCGTGGCCGGGTCAGCTAGTTTATATTAATAGAGACGACAGGTTTAAGGTTAGTAGTTCTTGATACCCGGTGCCTGATAACCAAAACTAAATACTGGAAACCACGATAATTTAACTAAATTTAGAACTGAAATACATAAGACGATTAACGCGCGCAACACGGTAAACAACCTCTACTTAAAAAAACACACACACTCCACCACATCCCTCCTGAAGATGTACGTCGTAACGCTGTTCGAAACTGAAGTTTATTGGCTAATAACTAAAAAAAAAAAAATCTCTTTATTCATTGCATATTATGGTTACATTATTGGTGGATTTTTCGATCACCATGCTAGACTATAACGATAATAATTGTCAGATTAGTTCTAATTTCTGTGTTTCTAAAAAACAAATGCATATATTAAAAACATAATTCCGCTGTTGTTTCCAGACCTTATCGAATTTGTACAATTTAGGAGGCAGGTATGGGTTTTACGGCCTCCATGGTCACAGGTAAGGCTTTCAACTAACAATCCGATGGTCGCGGGTTCAAACCCGGCGTGGGCAAGTAAATTTTATTTAATATAATTGTGCACATAAGTATATAAAGTGAATTTGCGGCACGTTCCAGAGTAAAAGATACACTCAGTTTTGCCCAGGTGTAAGACCACAATTCAAAGATGAAACGTTGCTTAAAATGACTTCGCCGTGTTCGTAAAAAATAATAATGCAAAAGGGGTACCGCCTCTCCGGCAAACATTTATTGGACCTCTAAACTTCTGCCATAGGTCACCCCAAGTGGCTCACTGTGTTTGGTGACTTAGAAGGGATGCCCGGGTACATCGGGTGAGGAGTGTTCAAGTCTTAGCGGCGGATGCGCGTGCCCAAGAGGTGAGCCGGATCGAGAGAGGCTGGTTCGGGAGACCCTTTGACCTCTCAGCTCGTCTTGCACTGCAGTGGGCATGTCATTCCTTTACACGCTGACCCACATTAATATTCCTTCCCGCCCCTCATGCCTTTTTCCTTCCCAGAACATCCTCCCCTTCTTCTCTTAAAAAGACCCTCCACACAGATTATAAAGGACCTGACGAAAATTATTTCAGGGTATCTCGTATGGGGTAATGAAAAAAACTATTATTCAGCCAAAGTAATTTAAAAATATTAACGTCCTTTCAATAGTTGAATTTTAACAGATTATTTTGAAACTTTGAGTTTGTATTGTTTTCCATTTTTCAACGTTCAACCCGTTAGCATGTCGTGCCAGGCCCTCGGGGCGGTACTATAATTCTAGTTCCTTCCGACCAACACAAAACATATTTAGGAATTTTAACTTCACAAAGAAAACGAATTCAGCAATTCGCGCGTTTATTGCCCGCCTCGGAGTACTTTACACGACGGTTATAACTCATGCCGTAAACCGTGTACAAGGACATAGCGCAGGACGGGATCGAGAACCTTAAAACCGAGAAAGCAAATGGTAGAAATAGTAAAAAAGAAAAAAAAATAACACAAAGCTATGGCGTAATGTTAAAATTTTTGGTTTTTATTTGTCTTTTGTCAAAATATACAACATTTCTTTTTTAAATTTCAGTTATTTATGCATTTAAATGTGCACATTACAATATGGTTCTTAAAGTGATCCATAGTCCACGAAAATATCGAAATCGGAATCCACGCCTCTTTTTCGGAGGAGTTTAAAAATACTTGAGAAAAAGCTTTTGGAAAGGTTGGAAAGTTGGTAGTTGGTTAGCTTTTGTGTTGTGAAAGTTTGGTTTCTTCGAATTTAAGACTAAAAGACTAGAATTTTCTATTGTTTATGTCCTTATGGGGCTTTCAGAATTATTTTCTATTATTATTTTCCTTTCCAGTTTTAGATAGCTGTTTCATTTGATGTGTGGTCGCAGGGCGGCAGTATATCACTTTCGAGATAGGAGAGGTAGTAAACTTTTAAATATCATTTTGACATAACGTATTCATAATATTTAAAAAAAACATGTATTTGTATTAAGCATAATTTTTTGTAAGTTGTAAGGCTTCGAGTCCCAGATGTGACTGTATCTTTTTCCGATTTTTCCGTTTTCAGATTTTTGATTGAGTGTCGTTAAGAGGGTATAACTAGAGAAAACCAGAAATATGTCATTTTTAAATCAGATTTTAGACGTATTGACTCCTTTCGACAAAAAATTATAAATTGATTTCGAAAGATTGCTCTTTTATCTAGCAAACGCACGTTTTAAATTTTGAGAAAAAATGTTTATTTTAGTATAAATAAGGTTATACCAAAGGTCGTTGGCAGATTTGTTAAATTTTCAAAAAAGATTTTCTATTATACAACACCCATTTCAAGTGATATAATCGTTAATCATGCAGTAAAATAAATCAATACGTTATCTGTTAAACGCATGTTTCAGAATTTGTATTTTAGTTTAAATAAAATCATTAAAAAATACATAAATATAATTTTTGTAAGTTTTCTTGTATAAATGCATTAATCTTTTTTACTTTACCGTCCATTTGTCAACCTTTTTTAGCTTCGAACGGATACAGTCGCCTTTTTCCGGCTGTGGACCGCAAGGGAAGTTTGTATTGTTCTTTGGTCGCCAATATACTCGAAGGTTTATACAAAAAGTTTGATAATGTTTAGTGAAGTATCTTCAGCGGTTGATGCTTCGAAGATTCACTTACATATTTTGTGGAGTGGAGTGGAGTTTTTATCTAGCGGAAAGTTAGTGTCTACATGAATACAGGATTTTTTCTGAAAAACTTGAAAAAGTCGTTAGAACAAAGTATTTCTTATACTAGGGATAAATTGGGTGTTTACAAATGAAAATTTATATAAAATGATTCAAGAAATAAATTACGAAAATTTTTAAATTGTTCGGAAAAAGCTCACTCGTATTTTACCTACCGATGCATCAGTAAAGCGTATTTTGCGCGTTATATCATCTTTAGTTGATTTAAAAATATGTGTTCGCTAGTTAAGTCGGCCTCCGTGGTTGTGGGGTAAGGCTCTTGACTCGCAATCCGAAGATCGCGGGATCGAATCCCGGCGAACGCATGTAAATTTTATTTAATTAATTTGTTTTATTAGAGACGTTTTATACTGAGTGGAACATATCTCAGTATCGCCCTGATATAAGACCACCATTCAGATTTAAAACGTTGCTTGAAATGGCTTTAGCCGTGTTTAGTGACCAGATCTGAACAGCCAGGTACTTCCCCATCTTCCTCTCCCCCCTTCTTCTTCTCCTCCCCACTACCTTCTGCCTCGCAACATAACCCGATTGGGGATGCAATAGTCTCACTGGCTCCAGACGGGAGTAGCTGAGACTCTTGCGTGGTATTCGCATGAAAAAAAAGTTATATACTCCCCTATGGGAAACCGATACTAGTTTGATTAAAACGTAGGATTCATTGAATAAAAAAACCAAATGTAATTTTAATATTTGGTGCCATTAAGTTTTGTCGCGTAAACCATATTTTTCTATTTTGAAAAATTCTTCGGTCCGTCGAGGGTTCGCTTTAATCACGACCTTGTATATTATCCTTATATATTGCAGCTTTGTACTACTTAGAACTGCACTCGTACCTGCTAATATGCATGTTTCGAACCCGTGAAGTGTGGCGTTCACCTCTACAGCGTTTCCATCAATCTTTCCAGAGTTATGAGTTGTACAATCTTGTTTGAGTCGCCCCTCGTGATGTGACCGGGGTATTGGGGCTTACTTATTTTTATATAAATTTTCTCATATTTTGGTAATTCGATGAAGAATATGCCTATCATACAAAATATTGACTAAACACCATACACGACCAAACTTTATTTTTAAAATATATCTACATGTCAAATAAACATACTTCAAATTAATAAACGAAAAATCATAAATTAATAAAAGCCAAACGTGGGTCCAACATTTGCACACCGAACATTTGTCACATGGGGAGTTTCTATGACTCGTTCTTAAGTTTAATTGTGCTCGAGCTTCAACTTGAGCTCGGCTGTGAAATGATTAATCGGTATCTGTGTTTCCTCCTTCCCACGACATGTTCATTCCTTCATCTCCTCTAAAAGTCCCCCCACACAGCATATTTGGGGATGAAATTTTCTGAAAAATGAGAATTTTTTTGTTTCCGGCTCTCTTGTATATACCTATATAATGTTCTACGCCATCATTTCATATTATAAGCAAAGGAAGGCGAATTTATATATTAATTTTATTCAAATGTCATTATTATTATAATATGGAAGTACATTAAGTAATAATTATATAATATTGAGTAGGGTTCAGACAGAAGAGATTATATTATGTTAAACGGAGGTGAAGCAATTTTATATAAGATTCGAAAGAAGAGGGGATATTCTTTAAGAAAGAGAAATCCAAAAATTAAATATGTACTAAAGTTCCCAATTACCAGTGAAATTTCAATCTGGAGAGTTAATCATGTGAATTTTAAAAGATAACAATTAACATTTATTTAAAGACACAATAGAAAATCTGAAAACATAAAAATCATCAAAAGATATGGTAGAGTTGCGCCCCGGCAAGGCGAAGATCCTGGGTTCGAGTCCCAGATGTGACCGTATCTTTTTCTGATTTTTCCGTTTTCAGATTTTCGATTGAGTGTCGTTATGAGGGAAAAAAAACAGAGAAAACCAGAAATGTGTTGCAACCGGAAATTAGTCAAATTTAAATCAGATTTTAGACGTTTTGACTCCTTTCCACAAAACATTATAAATTGATTTCGAAAGATTGTTCTTTTATCTAGCAAACGCATGTTTGAAATTTTGAGAAAAAATGTTTATTTTAGTATACATAAGGTTATACCATAGGTCGTTGCAGAGTTGTTAAATTTTCAAAAAAAGATTTTCTATTATACAACACCCATTTCAAGTCATGCAGTAAAATAAATCAATACATTATCTGGTAAACGCATGTTTCAGAATTTTAATTTTAGTTTAAATAAAACAACTGGAACAAAACATTCTGGAACGAACTACCACATACATGCACCTATTTCTAGACTTCACACATTAGGAAACAAATTCACCTCCAATATCGATATATTTAACACAAGTTTACCATTATTTAAGAAATACCTGAACGATACTTTTATGTAGAATATTTCGATATTTAAGGCGCATCACCTAGGGGCTAATGCGTATATTTGTGTATTTCTATATTTAACCACAATGTAATAACTAGTTACCGTTTTATTTTTATGTATCTTGCATTTTGTCATGTATTATTTACACATCACAATTAATTACTAACATACGAGTACCTACCTACTAGTTTATTTTCTACGCTGTTTACAACTTAAAAACTTTCTCTTTTATCGTAATGTTTTATCTTCCTTAATTTATCTGTATTACTTGTTATTTATTTATTTTTATAGTGTATATTTTGTTTTTAAAAAACCTGTCTCTGTATTACAAACTTGTAATGTAAAAGCCCATCAGGGCGTTGAAAATTAATAAATAAATAAATAAATAAATAAACATGTGTTTCTTGACGAAAATTGGTCCATGTGTGTATTTATTTGCGCACTTACAAACTAATATATTTCAGATTTTTTTACAGTCTCATTTTGATTAGACATTGTTGAAAAATGATGAATACTTTTAATAAAAAAATAAATACATTAAGTGCATAATTTTAATAGTTTAATCATCACCCCATTTAGCATTTTTGGATGTAGGTATAAATTAAAGCAAATTTGGAATGATATAAAATCGATTATAAGTTATAGTTTTAAAAAGCTGGTACGGAGAATAATTAATCTTTCCCATTAGAATCGCCCTGTATGATCGTAAGAACGGCTTTCGACGAAATGTGGATTTTCGGCCGCTGGCTGGTTAAACGCCCTTAATACAGTCTTCATTTAATTAAATACTACAATTCGAGGATTTACTCAGTTAAAATTAAAATAAATATAACAATTTGTTACTTTCGAAGCGGTACTACATTGGTTAATAAAATGTTTACCTAAGGTAAAGGAACTCAAAGTTGAAAACAGGTACAATCACATTATTCAAATAGTTGTTAAAATGGATTTCAAAATCATTGTTCCACTTTAGTTCATAAATCAACTTTATATTATTTGATTACAAATAGTTTCATTCAACTATTCCTTTGATGGCTCTCGTAGAAAACCCATCCAAGAGGGATGATGAACGTGCTCAGCTTAACTTAGTCCTGAGTCGGAACCCTTTTCCATATTAATTAAAAGAGCAAACTTATTTTTGTTTGAGAAAAGTTAGTTTTAAATTTTCAATTGACTGCAGTGTACTGTGCAATGATTCAACTACTATGGTGAATTAAAACTTAATTAATTCCATTGCCGTTTTATTGCTGAAAATCGTTTTACAGTTAGGGTCCGTTTTAAAGAGGGATTTGAGAAACAGTGGAAATGGCTAGAAGATTTAGAATGGAACGTGTCCAGATTTAAAGCTACCCATACTTCTATAAATCGTAGAAATAAAAATGTAGAAACCCTGTACAAATCACAAGTGCGCCCCACGGTTGAATTTGGCAGCCACCTCTGGTGTGGAGTTCCAAAATACCTGAAAAATACCCTCGACCGTGTGCAGAAACTCGGTCCGTTTAATAGATTCTACGGATTGCAATCTTTAGAGCACAGGCGTCGGGTGGGAATGCTATCCTTGTTCTACCGGTATTTCAATGGAAGCTACTCCGAGGAACTAGCGCCAATTGGCACCAGTTGGCACCAGTTCACAGTTGTTGACATTTGTCACGTGAGAACGGTCGCTTCTTCGACTCGTACCTGTGTTCAACAGCTCGGCCGTGGAACGATTTGCCAGCCCCTGTGTTTCTTCCTTCCTACAACATTGGTCTCTTCAATGTTCATTCTTTCCTCTCCTCAAAAAGTCCCTCCACACAGTATCTCAGATGACATAGGCTCTGAGGGAAATTATTTTCCTCTGGGCATCCAAATGAAATGCCGAATAGTCTAGTTAAAACAAGACTGTGAAGTGAAACGGAGCAAGGATACGCCTTTTGAAACCTTCTTGAAATAAGAGAATATCTTGTAAGACAATTATGAGTAACGTCTGTTTTCTCAGGAAAAGTAATTATCTGCGTATACATTTATTTACATAAACGAAACCAGGTACACATCTCACCAAAACGCTTAGAAATTCTTGACTTGAATTTGTCCCTCCAAAATATGGTTTACCAATTAATTCTTCAGAGAACTGGTTAATTCTGGAATCGTTAATTTCTCCAAGAAAGGTTGAGAGACCTTAGATTAAGTCCTACTCAGAAATACTCCAGGTATTTATTGCTGCGTTCCCACCAGATATTCTATGATAATCTATTGCCAATTTTTTGAAGGAAGGTTGAAGCCGACTTTACTTTGGGTTTCAGTTCCATGGGAAAGCCTGTTCTCAATGATCTGCTCGTATTTAACAGATTCTATGAAAGATCAAGTGGTATCCTCGCACAAGTTTCAGATATATCGCTTTTCGGAGATTAGGCATAGACAACTAGGAATAGACAATTGTTGTACAGTTCTTCCTATTTTTATTATGTTAGTTTATACTACATGAACATAAACTAATAAGCGCAATGTAACATTTCATTAGATAAATATAAATATTTTTACAGTAAGCATAACATTTCTTTTTAAATACATTCATTTTTCTTCATTATTCATACATGATTTTTTTTCATCATACATCTTTAGTCCTTTGTACATTAGGCAGTTCTGTGATTTCTTAATTTGTGGCAATCGAACTCCGTTTATATTTCTTGTTTCGTAATTATAAACGTCTCTATTAAAAACAACTTCATCCTTAAAGTATTTTGGCATTTGGTTTTTTTTAATTTTCTACACAAAAATTAACACATTAAATAGTAGTCTCTTTTTTATTGGTATCCAATTTAGCTCCTCTCTCGTTTGATTAATCCTTGCGTATTTGCCTTTCCCCAGTATACATCTCATGGCTTTGTTTTGTATAACTTCTAGTTTGTTCAAATTTCCTTCATTGGCCAAATATATCATCGTGGAGCAGTAGTCCAAATGTGGAGCAACGATAGTTTGATTATTAATATTTGAAAAATAAAAATCTGTAGATTGAGAGCTTCAATAATAATTGCTTAACGTTGTGATAATCTGAATAAAGAGAAATGTTTACTGAATGTACCCACCTGGAGATCGGAAATGATCGGATATATTATACGTACGTACCGAATGGTTGCCGTAAACCCGAACGGTTACCGTAACCCGAATGGACGACGACGGTTGGCTCTATCATATTGTACAAATACTGACTTCTGTTGAGACACCTATAATTACCTATATTAACGACATGTGTTGTGACATTGAAACTACACACATATTCATATATACTACATTTTTACCGTTAACGAGGATCATCAAAATAGAATAATTTTCACAGATCGCGATGTCCATAAACGTGTAAGCTAAATGATTTTAATTTTGTAGCTTAATTCGGACGTTCAATTTTTTTTATTGTTAACGAGGAAATAAAATTTAAAAAAAATAGGTATGGTGGTAGAGTAAATATGTTCGTTGAATGAATTGTTTTTTTTGTAAAAGAAAGGTAGAAATTTAATATTATCATTATTCTTGAAGTAAAACTTTTTTACGCACGCTTGACTTGGGGAGTAAGCTGGTGAGTGCGTGACGAGAGCGTTGTGAAAAGTGTGATCGGGCGAGGCGAACGGTCGGGCGAGGCGAACGGAAGTTGAGAGGGAGATATAAGTTAGTGAAGTTTTACTTCAATCGTGTGGTCTAAGGCACACTCGTTTTTTTTTTATTTTTAGGTAGTATCGCATTCATTTGTCCAAACGTTGTACATGTGCTCGTATTTCCGTATCTGTAATCAATGAACCGGTGGTGGATGAAATTTTTAGCCATAAGTTGTTTTTAATTGTTTGTCTAGCTTGTAGTTTTTCTAGATTTTAGAAATGTAAGTTTGTACAGTGCCCTTGAGGTGATTTTTTACAAAAACGGCACTATATAAATCATCCAAATATTATTATTATCATTTTTTAATACCTAATTCAAACTTATAAGATATTTTCTGTTTTTGTTTTCTATTATAATATTTAAAACTATATACACAAATTCCTAAAAACCGGGCATAAAGTCAGCTGACCTAAGTGCATGTTTGCTAACGGTCATTCTTTCGAGAAAACCGAAGAAAAACAACCTCCACGGCATCAAATCCCCTTGTCCTGAGAGAAGCGTGTAACAGGAAAGCAGGAGAGCAGAAGAGTGGGGAAGGCAGCGTTTAAAGCTATCGTCCCGTAAAAACTTCGTGACAAGAAAGTTTTAAGGTATATGCAGGCTTAAACAGGGGCATAAATTGCTAAGCCAGCCATTCTGCCATGACAGAGAATGGGAGTCTTTGGTCCCTGAGAATATTATCAATGAGGAAGTTGCGAATTTTAATAAGTTGGAATGCAGTTACCAGATCTGCACTGTAATACAAAAGGTTCTATAATTGTTGAGGACGAGCGACTTTGTAACTTTGTTGCAATTGCATAAATACAGGTAAATCATTTTAAAGAGATCCATGTTTTTGTAGGTTGGGATTGTTAGGAAACTGAAGAATAAAACAAACAAAAAAGTGTGCAATTAACATACCGTAGAAGTCAAACTTTAAAAAAAGTAAAATAGACAACAAGGGAGACTGCAAAGCACTTTTTTTATCAATGTGAAGGATGATTTTTCCATATTTTTGTCGTCGAATTCCAGTGCACCTTTTCCTGTACATTTAGTCATCTTATTAATATCTATTTGTGTTTTCTTCTTCGGAGTCGCTGCACGTCGCTTTTTTGTGTTTTATTTTGCCTGTTCATTTTGGAGTGGTTTGAAAATTGGATATTGATTTTAAAAATATATTTTTTATTTTGATTTTCGTAGGATTCGATCCTTGGTCCGCTGAATGTCTGGTTACTTAGTTTCGTCAGGCGCTTCATACCACTAGACCAAAAGAGGTTTGCGTGGAACTGTGTATTTATCGTATTATATTGGAACCGAGTACCCGAGTGAAATAAATAAATATTTTATTGCTATCTCATTCTCTCGCAGGCTAAAACCTAAAGTTGTATATGTTTGTCTCTTTTTAGTGTCGCTCGCTTCCGTTTAATTGAGTTTCAAATCACAACGGTGCTAAAGAATTGAATCGCGAGTATAATTTTTTTTTTTTTTTTTTTACAGTGAATACCGCACAAGAATCTCAACTGCTCCCGTCTGGAGCCAGTGAGACTATGGCATCCCCAATTGGGGTATGTTGTGAGGCTGAAGGTAGTGGGGAGGGGAAGGAGGTGGGGAAGAGGAAGGTTGGGAAGTACCTGGCTATTCAGATCTGGTCACTAAACACGGCTAAAGCCATTTTCAAGCAACGTTTCAATTCTGAATGGTGGTCTTACACCAGGGCGATACTAATAGTATCTTCCACTCTGGAACATGCCGCAAATATACTATATATTATTTTAAATGAATTAATTGTGAAATAACACAAATTAATCAAATAAAATTTATTTGCGCATGCCGGGTTCGAACCCGCGACCTCCGGAATGTGAGTCAAGAGTAAACGGAATTGTAAAGGTTGCTTAGCTCTTTGGGCTAAGAAGGTTTTGAGTTTAATCCTTAGATGTGACCGTATTTTTTTCTGATTTTACTATTTCAAATTTTAGATTGAGAGTCGCTAATATTGTCTTCAGTGATTGAATAATACGTTTTGAGGTTTTACTCATTTAGTTTAAAAAAAATTATCCTAGACGTGCAAAAAAGTCAATAGATGTCGCTAAAAATGAATAAATTTATCCAAGGCATTTAGTTCGAGATGAATCTTGGTAGTTCTTCAATTTGGAAGGCGGGTATGGGAACCGCCGCACGCCGCCCCGGGAACCATTTATTGGATAACCAACACCTCTGCCATAGGTCACTATGTTTGGTGACTTAGCAGGGGTGCCCGGGTTCACGGGGTGAGGTTTTTCCGGGTCTTGGCGGCGGAAGCGTCTGCCCACCAGCTTCATGGCAGGCCGGATCGAGAGAGAATGGTTGAGAAAGTCCCTTTGACTTTTCCAGCCGTACTCTCTCGGAAAATCGCCTTGCACCGCAGTAGGAAGGATGGATTTATACGTCCGTTACTCCTGGACACACTGACCCTCAGATTCCTACCCACCCCTCAAACCCTTTTCCCTCTCAGAACTTCCTCTCCTTCTTTTAATAAGAATACTCTCCATACAGCATCCCCAAAGATGGCACAGGCCCTGAGGGGAATTATTTTCCTCAAGGCCTCCTGTGTGGAGCTAATTTTAAAAAAAAAAGTTCTTAGTCGAAGTATGATACAGTTAAATATGACCGAAGGGAGAAGGTCTTATAAGCTCAGTGGTAAGCACTTTTCGGCGAGACCCTGGGTTCAATTCCTAGGTATGGCAGTATCTTTTTCTGATTTTTTGGTTTTAAATTGCTGATTGAGGGTTGCTAATGTTGTCTCCGGCGATAAAATGTTACAATTTGAGATTTTATCATTAATTTAAAATAAAAATAAATTATAATTTTATCTACGAGTAATTCTTTAATATTAGGTTTTCATAAAATGAATCTCTGGGTACACAAAATGTAAACCATAAACTTGGTATTCCCAGTGGAGAGAGGAAGAACCAGTAACTGCGAACAACTGGCCATGAGTGTTGGTGAAACATGCTCCAGAGTATTTAGTATGCTGCAAATGATAAGAAATAAGTTTCTAAGATGCATACCCCAACTCTTCCCTCGGGAGCACTTACAAATCCTCGTGGATTTCGGCTCTTGCTAACTTTTCAGTAGGTCTGCTTGTCCGGAAAACAAGGAAACCTCACTTTATCAGTTCAATGATGAGACTTTCGAATTTGATTCATGTTCACAGACTTACTTACTTTAGATCATGGAACTTATCTCCACATCTCTTTTGGGAGTTTCCTTCTAGCAAATCATTGCATCTGTTCCCAGTAATCCACCTCCCAAGCATTTTTAAGTCGGCCATAAAATTTTCCATTAAAATTTTCTGTAATGCGAACAATTTTTCCCAACTCATCTACGTATTTGAAAGATTCGACATTATCTTCATTGGATCTTCCTTCCTTCTAATAACGAGAGAATCCTTATGATTCCAAATCATAGACATCCAAATTTAATAGACGAGAACATACAGATGAGGGGAAAAATCAACCATGGCGGTACAAAGAGGGGGAAGATGACCGTGAATCGTCAAAAAAACAATCTGACAGTATATAGGCATATCGCATTATAATATCACCATTTAGTTCTTAAAAGTAAAATCTGCTTTTGAATGAATAGACCTTTTTACGCGGGAGCGCGAATTGCTCGCCACGTTATTAACATATTTGCGAAGTCCAAATACGGCAAAGTTAAGTTAGCATCTTTTCACATACGAATATTTCGTTGCCGTATTTAATTAAGACATTTTTACAAATGTTTCATAATTTACTTACCCCTGTAACCAGCCACGAGCACACTGAAGAACCGCCCACATTCGTTATGATCGACATATGTTAGGGTGCAGTGAATAGCACAAGCTAGCATTTTTGCTGTGCTATTTCGTAAAATGTACGATGTGCGCTCGACGCTGGTCAGGATAAGAATGATGACGTCACATTTTTTAGATTCAGGCGAGGCTCTCGCAAGCCCAGCCGGTTCCAAGGAACCGGTATAGGTAGTGGGAAATAATACGCTTTTATCACTTAGGGCAGGTCTATATATATTCATATGTCTATGTTCCAAATCATTCAAGTTTTTCGTCTTCACAAATTACGCATTGAAGTGAAGATTTTAGAAGCACGATCAATTCCCATGGTCACAGATTACCTTCAATTTATATTTCTTACCCCGCCTTTCAACTTTCTTTTCATTCTTCCGGTCCTCTCTTCAATCGCAGGTTGACATCAGGGAAATCTTCTACCATGACGATTAATTGGAAAATAATTCCTCCCAGGGCCTTTGTCATCTTTGAGGAATGCTGGATAAAGGGCCTTTTTAGGAAAGGAATGCGAAGAAGTTCTGGTAAGGAAAAAGGTATCAGGGGTGGATGAGAATCTGTAGATCAGTGTCTCCAGGAGTGACGCACGAATAAATCTATCTCTTCAACTGAGGTTCAAGGCTATGTTCCGAGAGAGTCCTACTGGAGAGGTTGAAAGGTCTCCCTCGACGAGCCTCGATGATGACTCGACCGATCCGGCTTGCCACCTCATCCAATGCACCCGGCTCCCCAGCTAAGTCATTAAAGATAGCAAATAATTTGGTGTGACCCATGGTAGAGGTGATGGTAATCCAAAAAATGGTTCCCACGGAGGCAGTACCCATACTTGCCTCCCTAATTGAAATTAGCTTTCCAGTCAACTTCCACGTTGCTTTCCTCAACCGTATATTTTTATATTACAACGTATTTTAAGAATCAATTCACATTGCGTAGAAAAACTTACCATTGAAAACGCAGGTTAACAAACACATTTCCAGGTTTAGAATAACGTGACAATATTTTAATTCCTCCTATTACCATAATTATAAGCATAATGTTGCTTGAGCTACGGTGAAGGACATATTTAGCATAGGATTGAAATCGCAATGCCGAGTGGGAACCCGATGCTTTGAACCAATGTGATAAAAAAGTCTTCAAACAATTTTTTTAATTGCCTAAAGCGTTAGTTAAATTTATTAATTATGTGAAGCAAAAATTGTAAAACACGCAATGTTCAAGAGTGTTTGTAAATTTCCCCCAGCTTGGGGTATGCTTAATATGGAAATATATTAAACGTCCTATTAATGGTAATGATTTACGGCCAGTGTTTATCAGGGGGCGCTGTGCGTCTACGCCACGAAGGATTAGGGGCTGTTAACATGCTACGGCGTAGCTACGTAGACCGTAGCGTGCAATAATGCTTGGCGTTCTGGTCAATGAAAATATATATACAATATCTATGCTGTGGGTATTAGGTATTTAATACTAAGCCTCTTGTTAAATATAATATCTGAAGTACTCGTCTGACTTTGGTGAGTCGAAATAGGATCCCATTGACTCAGAGCTGTGATATTAAATACCTTTGGATGTTGGCGTAACTTTATTGAATTCGTACGAAATTGGATATGTGATCCGTGTAGGTATTGAAGTTGATAAAAGGTTGATTGATGTGCTCAAAAACAGACTTTTTCAAAATGAAAATGAAAATGAAAGGCAATTTCTTCTTTGTTCTGGTATAATTTTTGTAACTACATTAAAACGTAATGCAAATGATATGATCACTGTAAAATAATAATTGACAAACATTAAAGGTCTACTCAAAATATAAACAACTAGCTGACCCGGCCACGCGTTGCTGTGGCTAATAAAACACAACGTCATCTACTGGATGGTTATCCAAAACCACCGCCGTCTTTGAGTTTATCGCGAAGAGACAGACAGATGCCGCGGAGGACTTTAATTTAAATTACGTAGAGATAGTGTAAAAAATTATAATAATGTGCATGAAATGCTTGGGGTAACTAACGCATTTAAGTTAATAAGGATTAATACTGTTTCCTTCTAAATAACTTTTCAATTACCACAATGAACGTGACCATTTTTTTAGAATATAGAATGGGTATAGTAAGCTATCCGTAAAAGATAGATATATGCCTTCGCGGATTTTTTTATAGATCTATAAAAGCGGAATATCCCACCATGCATTGTTTTGTGATAACCCAAAAGTATTAGGCAGCGTTTTCGATGAAAGCTACCATGCGGCTTGACTTTTTCCGACACTTCTAACAATTATCGTTATGTTTCAACCAATTTACACAAATCCTTGACAAATTACATACTTAAACCATTCTCACGAAACACTATATCTATTGGTGAAAACCGCATGAAATCCGTTCAGTATTTTTCGAGTTTATCGCGAACAGACGACGCGGGGGGCTTTAATTTATAATATGTAGAGAAAGAGAAGATAGAGATGAGAAAAGTCGTTCATAATTTGGAATTATTGCTTTTGGAAAGTAGGAATCCGTGCAGGAATCGCGTTGTTCTAAAATTTCGATTTTTTTTTGGAAAACCAAGGCTTGTATTAAAACACTAGCCATTGATAAAATTTTCATAATACCTATCTCTTCTTTTAACACGAAATTTGTATGACAAGATTTTGCCTTCCACTGTACTGAATCGATTTACCCTTAAAAATTTACTCCTCAATACAGGGAACTCTTAGCATAGAGGAGAATATGCAATCTAATAATAAACAAGTTGAAAGAAAAATTTATTCGAGAATCCCCGTGAACGAATATCTAAAATACCTAATATAATATGCAGGTATAAGTAGTTATGATAATAGTGAGTTTGAATGCAAACACTGCACATTTGATTAAAATAGAATTTTTCTCATTTCCTTGGAACGATCCAATATTCAATTTCAATTCCATGATTATTTCATGCAGTTGGGGAGGGGGGGGGGGGGGAATTCTACTTACAGTGGTGCTCTCTTGATACCGGTCTTCACGGCAATGGCTATATTCAATTATTTATTATTGTTTGCAGCTATTTCCCACTTTTTTAAACACTTGGAGATATCGTACGATTCCTGGAATCTAATCTAGTGAATATTTTCAACATTCATACGTAACTTTACTATACCTTTTCAGATAGCTTTTCTCTTATCCACTGGACCACTTTTTGCCATAATGTGGCACCATTTAAAATACCTCGGAATGCAATTTTTCCGTATTAAAATTCGGAGGTACGATTTTTTCAATGTCGGCGCAAAATATTCAAAATGGTCACTAAGAAATCACGAGCAATCGGAGGAAAAAGTTAAAAATCGCACTGTCGCTCGAGTGGCAATATTTTGTTAACAACCGTTCTCTATTTTTACGACTTTATGTCCGGGTTAAGTCTCAAGGTCAATTAAATTTAAATTTCAGGGTCATTTTGGAGAATATTAATAATTGCATTCAGAGTGAGTGAGTGGTTTCTTTAGTGAGATCACAAGTATGAGATTCTTTCCAGGCCATTTTAGAGAACATTTACAATTGTATAATTGGAAATTACACATTTATAAACCAAACATATGACATATGAATTTTTTTCAAGCTAAATCCGTACTCAACGCTATCTCTGGTACTGACAAAAACAAAATACGGACAGTTGTGCATCGGTAATAATATCTTCACTCCGTATTTTTTTACCTAATAAAAAAACAGAATTTAATTCAGCTAATAAGTTAACACGACAGTTATTGATTCTTTTATAGTGGAACTAAAAATATCTATCGTTTTTGTAACTGTAATTTTTTTTACTGAGTATCACTAATCATTTAGACATGTTTTTTCTTTAAATTTAGTGATTTAGGTATTTCACAATGCATTTTATTAAAATAATATTTAGTCTTCGTAGTTGCAATTGTTAAAAAAAGCTGTGTTGAATTACAAAGATTTAGGTTAATATATATAGGATGTAACAGCACGTTCCCAAAGGATTTTTCGTCGGACATTTAAAAGACATACCACATTTTTGTGCTCCAATTAAGCTCTTACATATTTTAATTAATTTGTTCACTCTTTTTTATTTTTTTAACCCTAGAGTAATCGCGCCTTTCCGTGAAACGTGAGTGCTCGCGTTGGGAGCATTTTACCGGCAAACCAACAATAAACCTTGGCTCCTGCGGTCATCCGTGCACCAAATATCTTCTAATATCTAAAATAAAGAGGTGAGGTGCTGGGGGTCAGCTACCAGTATGCTTGATCTTAAAAAAAGAATCGTTTACAAAAAAAAACGACTTTTTCTGTGGGCGGCAAAATGCTCACAGCGCGAGCACTCTAGGGTGAATAATTATTTTAAATTACATGAATATTATTTATTATTTAAAATTATGTAGGTTCAATCAAACCAATATTTCCAAATAAAATATACCAAATCAAACTTACATTATATAACATTTAGTATTTTAAAGATCGATTTATTTTAATTACAGAAATAACTATTTTTATCTTAATTATAAGTACATTTTGTAGATAAATATTTATATAGGCGGATAAAGATAATAATAACAATGATAACGTAACATTTTTATAGCGTAGCTTTGTGTTATTTCTCTTCATTGCCCAAAGATACGTTTATTGTTCATCTAATAACCACCATTGGTTTTTCATTTTGGGGCAAGGTCTCTCATTTTCCTCCTTGAGTTTATGAAGTTTGTTAATAATTACGGGTACCATGTCTTAAACACTATTATCATGTATTACCATACTTATTTAATATTCGTTGAGTTTTTAGAACATTTCCTTCGGTAAATCTTGATTCCAAAAGAATAAAACCAATGTTATAAAGTACTAGCTTTTTCTCCTGGCTTCGCTAGCATAGTATTAGAGGGTTTCCCACTCCGCCTCTTCCACCTTCCCTATCCGCACTCCTCCCCTCTCCCCTGCTCCTTCCCCTGCCCCCTCCCCTCTCCCCTCCCATCCATCTACCCTCAACCCCCCCCTCCTCAACCAACCCTCCACCCTGCACCACTCCATACCCATTACTTTCATTTTTTAAACAGCTCGCGTGTCACCTATTAAAACATAACAATCAAACACGCGCAATTTCGCATTTATAATATAAGTATAGACATTTTTGTATGGATTAGCATTTTATACATATTTGAACTTTTACTATCAAAGGAATCTTCATAGTGACCTTAACAAATAACAAAATGACAGCGCACGTCAAACAATTACTTAGCAACGCTTTGCTTTTCGTCCGAACAATCATCGTATAATAAATAATTACATAACGCCAGAGCTTATGCACAATGCCAGAGCCCAATATACAACGTGTCCGGAAACTCGTAGTACAAGCGGGAAACTGGTGAATCTACATCACGTAGAAAACCCAAAAAACTTATTTTTTTTCGATCTGAGCATTTCGATTCTAATATTATTTTTTTTCTATTTTTCCATTTTTTCGGCAACTAAAAGGTTAAAAAAAAAATTTGTCCGGTTTATCCTTCAATGCATTTAATAAGACATTACACAGCTGAAATCAACCCCCTAGTGAAAATTTTTTCAAATTTAATCAAAAAAATTCCAACTTCGGACCCGATCTACTCAAAAACGAAAGCTCAAATCAAAATTTATATCACAAATCGACTCCGAATGTGATGTAGATTTACCAGTTTCCCGCTTGTACTACGAGTTTCCGGACACCGTGTATACAGCCTATATTACTCGCAAATAATGTTGCTTTCTATTAGTGCAAGAGTAAAAAACGTCCATACATCATCCATACATCCATACAAACTTTTGCCTTTATAATATTAATAGGAATAGGATTAATAGGATAGCCATATTTTTATTCACAATCTTTTAAATTAAGAGCCATGGTGAAGTTTAAGTATACGTTAAGATAATGTGCAGCTTGCTTCCCAATTTGCAATTACGACATAATTAAGTATGGCAATACCGTTATGGTAAATGGTATCCGTCTTTGAACCAATATCGATAAAATCGCTTACGAGTTCAAATCGGTAAATTGGATAGGTAGGTACCGTTAATAACGCAAAGTTAAATTCTCCAATATACTCGAGTGCCATTTCATATCCAGATGGGTGCAAAGTTTCAAGAATATCTGATCAGGGCTATCCAAACTTGGGAAACACATAATATTTACTTGTATTATGTACCTAGTCGAAATTTGGATTTACATAATTGTTTTCATATACATACTTGCTGTCCTTAAATTATTTCTAGTGAATATTGTGGTTGTTAAATAAAAAATAACGAATTCATCGTAAGTGTGTGGGGATGGGATCTATGACAGAATGGAGCGCTGTGGACGATGTCCGCCAATAAAAATAAAAAACTTATCCATTCATTTTCTCAAATCAATGTATTTCATTAAAGTAACGGACGTATTCATTGTTTGATCCCTTAAAAGTTAAATGTAAGGTGAAAAAAGAAATTTTTTTTTATCCTAAAGTAAAAAAAAATGAAATAATGAAAATCAGTATTTATTTCGAAGAGCAATTGATTGTTCGATATTTTTTGTCAGTCCGTCTTTAGCCAACACAAATAAGCTCGATGGTTTGCCTAGACGAGACTATAGTAAGGTTATTCCATAGGTCATTGGCAGATTTGTTCAATTTTCAAAAAAGTTTTTGTATTATACCACACCCATTTCAAATAATAAAATCATGCAGTAAAATAAATCAATACATTATCTAGCAAACGTATGTTTTAGAATTTTAATTTTAGTTTCAATAAAATCATTAAAAAATATGTACGTACATGTGTTTCTTGGCAAAAATTGGTCCGTTTGTGTATTTATTTGCGCACTTACAAACTAATATATTTCAGATTTTTTTAACATTCTTGTTAAATTTAGACATTCTTGAAAAATGATAAATACTTATAATCAAAAAATAACTACAAAAAGTACATTATTTTAATAGTTTTATCATCACGCCTTTCAGCATTTTTGGATGAAGGTATAAATTAAAGCTAATTTGAATTGAAATAAATTCGACATTGAGTTATAATTTAAAAAAGCTGGTACGGAGAATAATTAATCTTTCTCATTGTAACCGCCCTGCACGATCGTAAGAACAACTTTCGAAAATGTGGATTTTCGTCCGCTGGCTGGTTAAACGCTCTTAAAAAATTCAATTTTCGAAACTCTCATTAATGAATTTAAATACTCGTCTAATTCTTTGAATCGAATAAAGAATTATAGATATTTTAAATAGGTACCTATGTTAGCGTACCAAATTTGATTGATTGTTCTTATAATATTCAAAAATGAATATTTGTAATATGTAAAAATGAAAATTTGAATAAAAAAATTGTAATAGGTGAACGCATGGGAAAGGACATGCTGGGAGAAACAATTCATTTCTTTGGATATGGCATCGCAACAGAATCATGCCGGGAACCAGCTATTTATATGATAAAAACCGATTGTAAAATCGAAATAAAAATCGAAATAAACTAATTTATGGTTTACGATTTTTTAAGTTAAAATCGATAAAAATCTTTATAAACTCATGATGTTATCTCCCATGGTGGTTTGCAAGAACTCCCTCTACTGAATTACGTAATTCGAATATACCCGGAACACATCGAGATGAATCTGTTACCGAGACGCGACTAATTACCCTGTACACCATTACAGTTAATTCAGAGATCTCCTCGCAGCATCCCCGGGGACCAAGTTTCGGGGACCATTGACAGATCGTTAATTCACAGCGACGGGACATTTTAATGAACAGGACTTTTGCGTCTACTTCGGGACAAACTAATTGATTGGTGATTATTTATTTGGTATCGTTTGAAAGCGTTTTATCTTTGATTTGAAAAAGGAAATTATAATAAAAGTGTAATAATTGCAAACAATCCACAAAATTGAAAGTTTGAGTTATTATAAATATATTTTTTTGCATTTATCATTTTTTTTCTTAAACATATACAGGGTGTTAAGGGACGCACTTGACTTACTTTAACCTGTGATTCCTGATATTATTTGGAGTAAAAAAATTATATGAAATTTTGGTCTCCAGTGACATTTTTGATGTTTTTTTTGTTTTTTTTGTTTTCTACAAAAACATAAAAAATGGTAGTTGTTGAACAGTTGGAGGCGGGGTAACGGGTTCGTCCGTCCGTTGAGTGACCAGTGACGACATGTGGAAGAAATTTTTTTTTGTTTGATTTTGAAGAAAAAAAAATTGAAAAAAAAAGTCGTTAAAAAAGTCATTTACATTTTGTACTCCAAATGATGTCAGGAATAACTGGTTAAAGTAAGTCAAGTACGTCCCTTTACACCCTGTATACAACAATTACCTACGTATATGAAATGAGAAAGACAAAATTACGTGTATCTGCCGTAAACCGCAAGCTGCTAAAATCGTTATTTTTAAATTATTTAAAAAAAATAAATGTAAAAATTTTCTTATCAATTTCCGTAAGTATTGTAATTTTTTGAAGTAAAACTTCTTTACGCACGCTTGACTTAGGGAGTAAGCTGGTGAATGCGTGAAGAGAGGGTTACGAAACGTGTGATCGGGCGAGGCGAACGGTTGGGCCTTTACGCACGCTTGACTTGGGGAGTAAGCTGGTGTATGCCTGACGAGAGCGTTATGAAAAGTTTGATCGGGCGAGGGGAACGGTCGGGCGAGGTGAACGGAAGTTGAGAGGGAGATATAAGTTAGTAACGTTTTACTTCAGTCGTGTGGTCACACTCGTTTTTTTTATAACAGCTGTTTCGGCTTACAAGGCCATTTTCAAACGACTTATTTAATCTAAGACCCTTTAGTTCTACGTGTAATGATTGAGGCTTACTCCAATTAAAAACAACAAGAGTGTCTACTGTATCAATAAATTTTTCAGCAAATTGGTTTAACTGATAATAAATCAATTTAGAAATTGACATTTAAGATCCTATGCGTATTTCGTCTCAAAGTGGGTTAACCACTTTTTAAAAATGGCGCGGTAAACCAAAACAGCTGTAACTAAAATAAAAACTAAAATACTTGCTGTTTACTAATTAAATTTAACTACAATTAAATTTAAAAAAAATTAAATGAAATTCCACGAATTAAGCACAAAAACAATTTATGCTAAAATCGTGTTTTTCTCTGTATGACAAACATCAAAATCAAATATTTTTAAGTACTCGCCTGGTGGCTAATGCTCTTGTAATAATACTAGCTGGTACCCGGCGTGCGTTGCAATGCCATATTGAAGGAAATACATTGTTTCTCACTGAATCACCTTTCCCGTGCGTCCGTGTTCCTCTCCCGCGTACCCTTCTCAGCTAGCTTTATAAATTATAGCCTCTACTTTTTCGTTTCGCTGGCATGTTATTAGGGGGGGTTCCCACTCCGCCTCCTCAACTTTCCCTTTACCCACTCCACCTCCTCCAACTTCCTTCTACCCACTCCACTCCCCCCATCTGCCCTCCCCCCCTCTAGCATTCCACACATTTATTACCGGTAAATTCAGTTTTCAAACTTCTCGCGTGCCACTTATTGCAATTTTTTGATACAAAATTTTATGTGGCCATAGCTCAATAGTAGTTTTATGCAAAATAATAATAAAAAAAGAATTTTCCAATTTGGTGCAAGTACATACATACCAGCGATTCATTTTTAGCTTTGCTTTTCGTCCGGACAATAAACGTATAATAAATAATTTCATAACGCCAGAGCTCATATATGCCATTCTGATGTATGAGCTATATTATTGTGAAGTTTCATTAAAACCCATTCAGTAGTTTTTGCGTGAAAGAGTAACAAACACACATACATCTATGCAAACTTTTACGTTTATAGTATTAGTAAGATTACGTCAGACGTTAATCAGTCTAAAACTTTTCTGAAAAATTTAACATAAGTCGAATGATTTAAATAAAGAAATAATGGACTTGATGTTTTTGTAACGAAGTTTTAAATTAAAATATCTCCAATTCATCACTAGGTAACAAGTGCTAGCGACAAATAAATAATTTGTTTTAACGTTGACGTCTAAAAGATAGCTCAATTAATCACAACAATAATAAACTTAATGAGGAAACTATAGGGAGGGAAAGTTAAATGAGGAGATGAGAAGGCTGGATTCAGTAGATCCTTGTTGGAGTCCTCCGGGAGAGATTGATCTCAATTAGAGTTCGGTACTTTCATTATTAGTGGAAGATAAATGCTACCTTGGCTGTTCCCCGGTGGTTTCCAAGTTGCTCCAAGACTGCCCTCTTAATGTGGTTAATGCGAGAATTTAATTAAGCTACGCTGTATTTAACGACTGGAGAAAAGTATATTGATATTAACCCTAGACACCTAACGTTCGTGTGTACCCTAATAAACCTAACCATTATCGAATCGACGAAAAAAAATTTCATCAGTATTTTATCTATTTAAAACTTCTTTTTAAAAAAAAAATATTTTCAAAAAATATGAAACAAAGGTTATAATAATAAATAAAACTATTTATTTAAATGTACAGACTAGAAGTGATATCAAACTTAATTAAAAAAATAAAAACAGCCTCTTTTCTTTGGCAAAACAAAATAAAAATATCACGATACCTTATGTGAAAAAATAAAACTAGTTTTTTGAAGCGCAACTAGTGCAAAAATCAATTTTATGTTCACCACAAATTGCCGTGCTGCACTTTGGACAATAAGTCTTCGTCATACGCCTTTTTTTATACGGATATAATCCACAAATTTTTCTTTTTCGCAAATTGGCAGTCTCTGTCGATCCAGGGTCATTTCTGGAGGTAGACTGACCACTTTGACCTTTAACTTCAGTGCTGACACGTAATATATCTTGTTTTTTACTTTTTATATTTGTTGGCATTGTACGAATTTGCAGTCTTCATTCAATTGTCATCTTGTTCACTTACAGATGACTCCTTCGATGAATTTGTGTACTCTTCCATCAATAAACGTTGAATATTTGCAACAGGCAGCGGTTTTTGCGAAGCCATAGCGAAAAAACTGCAAAAAACAACCACAACAATATACCAAAAAGTCACACAAACCCTAACCGTTCGTTGAAACGACGACTATGCGCGTAATATATCAAAAAATACTGTACTTACCTGTCGAACCCGGCCACTCCCGGTAAGAGTTTTACGAGCATTGAGTTGACAAGGAACGACACGATCATCCGCGCACGCGTTATAAAAGGACAGCCTATTTTGTGTCGCGTATTCGTCGAATCGACGAAGGTTAGGTGTCTAGGGTTAAGACGACAATATATCCTAAAATATATTCAGAATCTTAACAACGTAAGTAAAGAAGCCGTGTATGCAAATTGCGACTCGCGATTATTGGATTGTTATTGGACTATTACTGTCGAATTTGCCCTAACAAAGAAAAAGAAAAATAATATGGAAATCTTAACAACGTAAGTGAAAAAAGCGTGTAAACAATATACGCCGCGGCACGGTGTATTGTACGAACGTATGGTTGTGATGAATTGCATTAATCAACAGTGAAAATTAGAAAATATCGTAGCTTCCACCTTACGAATGGATAAATAATATTTCAGAATTATAACGAAATCAACACACTAGCGGCACCTAGCGGATTAAGTTTGATTGGACCATGGAGACAGTAGAGATCCATAATGTTTAAACTCGTGTCAAGTTTTGATAATTAGAACACAGAGGCTTCTAACATCTTTACTTTTCCCGGGGTTCCCAAAAAGGTAGGCGCGATAATAAACACAAAGAATGATTAACCAATCACAAAAGTGGAGGGCGTGTTCAGATTTTGAACAAAGAAATGGACTTTGAACTAGGCAATTAATCAGAGATTTATGGAAAAAAATATCGTCATCAACCGAAAGATCAATACACTATAATGTAAACAGGGTCTCACACCCGGTGCATCAGGTACAATGACCCTAGATTTAAGATATACAATCAGTGCAATGAAGGTGTTGACGACCGCCGTTAACGAACAAATTAATCCATATTATGTTGGAAAAACTATGCAAGAAAATAACAAGAAAATTTTAATAAGAGGAAAATTAAAGAAAAGACGTGCAAAACATAAGAAAAACTACTGTAGGGATATTTAGTTGTATAACGAGTACATAGAAAGTCAAGGAGGCCAGATTAAGAGAAAAGCGTACATTTAACATTTAAAAGGAAGAAAAACGCTGGAAATTAGGGATGTCACTTTTGTCACGTCAGGGAAAACGATTTGAAAAGGAAATCTAATGGAAAAACTGGACGTTTAAAAGGAAGTGTTTATTGAACAATATAAGATTTCGACTTAATTTTGCGTTTTCAGACGAGTTTAAATAGATTTCGTTATATATTTGGAATAGGGAGGTCATACTAGTTACATTGCGATAGACAAAGTAAACAAAAAGCATTGTTTTACGTCAATTGTTTGAGGAGAATTCTATGAGAAATAAGACAGACTGCAAGGAAAAATGAAACATTATTTGGGTTGACGATCTCACACATGGTTCTGTTATTAAAACAACCAGAAAACGAACATGGTTTTAGACGATTAAAACCATTTTAATGGCTTTTTGGTCGATAAAAATTATCATTGGACATAGGGACTGTTTATTCAAAGTAAAAACCATTAGATTTTATTACCCTCGAATAAACGCTGAGTTATCGGTCGGTACATCGAAGTCCAGACCTAAACACATGTCAAATTTTAAATTAATGTGGATTTCGATGAGAAAGGGACGGAATTTGGGGGAAGATCCATATGAAGTAATAAAAATTGACATATATTTAAGGACCGGAGTGGGAGTATCTCCTATAAAAATGTGGGAAATGATATATTAATTAGTAACAAATAGAAAATGAAATTTTCTATTGAGGCAGCAAACATCGAAAAACGATACGGATATCAGAGTAATGTACGGTGAAACTATGGGTGAATTGATACGGCCAAAGAAAGCAAAGAAAATCTTAAATTAACAATTAATAAAATAAATACGGCTGGAAATATAAAAAATTATAGGGATGTGGAAAGTTACATGAGAATGAATGAGGAAAATCGAAAAAAGAACATCGTGAATAAAAGGAAAATAAGAGAAAATATGAAAATTCGAGTCTACGACATAAGTAGAGACGATGCAGCTTAAAATTGAATTGATTCACATAGGTGGCATGAAGATATGGAAGAATTTAGTAAAAAGAAAATTGGAAAATGCATATTAAAAGTTTTGGCATGAGTTTGTTCATGTTCTGGTAGCGATAAACAAAATTGAGAATTATGTACAGTTTATTGAAGACGTACCTATTATATTTTGAGGAAAAAAAGAGATACGAAAATCATGATATTTGAGCTAATTTTGTATGACCAACAGACAAAGGGATGAGGGGCATTTTGACGCAATATCGCCGGTCCGATCCTGGAAAAATGTTTAAACGAGATAGGGCATGAACAAAGTTATGAAAGGTGGACCTAACGACAGTTAAACAAAAATGACAGAATCGATATATGAAATCTCGAGTTGTTAGAGATTAAATTCGTGGATCAAAGATAGCTTAGATAGGCCATTCTAATCCTGAGAGGGGTTTAAAAGACAGGACTTAGTGATTTTTCGGGAGTCAGAGCGGGTTTTTGGAAAGCGGAAGTTGGAGTGACGTGACGATACGTTCGGTAATTTACTGGTGGAAAAATTCTAATTAGTTAGAATCACAGGACTTAGAAAAATTTCATATTCGAGCCAGTGTCTTATAAATATTTGAGAAATTAAAATCAGTGGGAATAGGAATAAAGTTTACGTTTTATTTAATTGTGAAAAGTTAAAAGTTCTGTAATAAATACAATTTGATTAGTGGAAAATTCGGTTTTATAATCAATAAATATCATATTTGGAGACTTAGTAATGTCGCGACAAGTGTCGGTGTGGTAATTAAATAAAGTGATGTAATAATAATAAAAACTAAAAAGAAGTTATAAAAAATTATGTGCGTTCAGTTTAAACGGAGAGAGTTCTACCAAATATCAAATATTTATATTAATGATTTAAAAATAGTGCATATTAAAAGAAGTTATAAAAAATTATCTGCGTTCAGTTTAAACGGAAAGAGTTCTATTAAATATCAAATATTTAAATTAATTATTTAAAAAAAACAGTGCAAATTGAAAAGAGATAATAATTAAATAAGTGCATCCAGTTAAACGGAAAAGTTCAACGAAAATCTTTAATTAAATTGAGTGTTTAAATTAAGTATCAGTCTTTTATTAATTAAAAAAAAATAGTGTAGTCGAAATAATTTCGTGCTATAGTCAAAGTGTAGTTGATGTAGCAGGATAAAAAAAAAAAAAAACAGTGCAAATTGAAAAGAGATAATAATTAAATAAGTGCATCCAGTTAAACGGAAAAGTTCAACGAAAATCTTTAATTAAATTGAGTGTTTAAATTAAGTATCAGTCTTTTATTAATTAAAAAAAAAATAGTGTAGTCGAAATAATTTCGTGCTATAGTCAAAGTGTAGTTGATGTAGCAGGATAAAAAAAAAAAAAAAACAGTGTTTAATAATAATTTCCGATTTAATTAAATGGATAAAATTTTACCTCAGAATAATTCGGCTAAATAATTTACAATTGGGCGGCACATTCCTACCACAAAGTGTTAATCTATTATTAGATTCAAAAAAATTTGAAAAGAAAATTAAATAAAAATAAAAATGAATGATAATACATAATAATATTTTATTGCTAAATGAAAGTAACGATTTACCATTTCGGAATTAATCGTGAAGTAACTATCATTAAAAAGTTATTTAATCAACGGGTTTTGAAATAAAATGCAGTTAGAACGATAAACATCATTTAATTTAGATAGATTAAACGGGAATAAAATAAAATTGAAGTCGGAAAATTTTTATTTGAATTTAGTTGATAACATAGGAGTAGGTATTAGGTAAGGAAACACAAAAAGGTCGGTCGTGTAGAACCCGACGGAGTAGACCTTTTGGGGTAAGTTTTATTAAAAATTAAAATAAAAAAATTTTCAGGTTCCTAGGTGAGAGCGGCATGCAGCAGACAGTTGGTATTTGAATTAATTTTATAACAAAGTATTACTTGCTTAATATGTGATATGTATCTATATTAAAATATTATATATAAAATATTATATATAAAATAGATATATCTATGTATATGTATATATGTATATATATATTATTGCAAGAAAGGTTTAATCAAAAAGAAACACATTTAAATAAAAGTAAAAGGTATCGATTAATAATACCTACTTAGAACGCACTATGCTATTTAAAGAATAGTTGTGTGCTAGAAAAAATTTCAAGTTCATATTTTATACTTATTTTATTAATATATGTACTATTATAATTTCAGCTAATATAAAATGATAAAAAAATGAGTTATGATATTAGAATTTATTTCAATTATAATATAATTGTATATATATCAGTATATTTATTTATTGAGACAAAATATATATGTATATATATGTATGCATTATAATTATATTTATCGGGGATCAGGTCAGGGCAATTGCGAAAAGAAATTACCACTATTAAATTCAAAAGAAAAATTTAGGACCATAAATCTCACATTCGGGAATGTTTTAAAACCAAACAAATCTCACGTTTGGAATCTAGGTCATGAAGCCAGCGGGAATGTTTACATAATTGAAATTGTTTATAAAACAACTCGGTCATGGGGGCACTGGGTCAGATGCTTAAATGAAGATGTACCTGGGTCTTTCATAGGTGGTTGACAGGTATTAGTATTATAGTAGGTTAGGTTATTATATAGGTTATAATATATTTATTAGGTAGTTGATAGGTATTAATATTAACTTTAGAATGGGACAAAGCCATGAAATGGCGCAATTATAGAAAAAGTTTTAAACACAATCTTTAATTTGAACATGAGGAGATAAATTTTGAACTGAACAATTGAAAATAAATAGATTTATTATAAGCTAGTCAAATAATAGGTACATCAAACATTTGGAAAATCACGGGATAGTCAAATAAAAGAGTATTGAAGAATTACATGGAATATTCGAGGAAAAATTTATAGAACAATTACTCTCGTAGGTATCAATCATTTACAAGAAGCAGTTGAAAAATCACGGGATAGCCTAATAAAAAGCATCAATCATTTACAAGAAGCAGTTGAAAAATCACGGGATAGCCTAATAAAGGTATCAATCATTTACATGAGACAACTGAAAAATCACGGGATAGTAAAAAATTTTACCAAAAGTTGAACCTTGGGGGAAAATTTATAAAACAGTTCAACAATAGGAGGCAGTGGTCGCTCCTTAAAAAACAAGGACCATTAACCAAACACATAATAGAGATGGCAATCTCTTAAATAAAACTGTCAACCAAATCAATCAAAAAGCTTGGAATTTTCGGCACTCCAGAACAAACCGAGATAATTTCTTAATCTATTAGTATTTATTAATATCACCCACTTTTAATATGTATAATGTATATATTCGGTTACCAAACTTAGAATTTCGCAGAATTCTATGCGAGGGATCCGTGCTCGGGATTTGAGACTAGCTAGCCTCAAAATTGCGAGTTATAATCCTACCCAAACGTATGTTTACATATATATCTTTCTATGTACTGTACATTGGATGATGTGGACCCGCTTACAATTAGCGTTTTAGACTCGACAGAGTTACTCTCACATCATTTCTTGTACGTGGAGGGAGGATTCACGACCCGTAACTCTACACAACACCGTGAGTATATGATTGCAGATAGGACGAAACCGGTTCGCCCTAAGTAAATAGTAGACCTTGGAGGAGTAGGAATTTGGGGGTTTCGGGACTTAGGGAAAGACCTGAATGACGTGCACGACGACATGGAAGATTGACAGAACAAGGTACTAAGACCCTCTGGAAAATCGCGTCGGCTGACTGTGCGAAGTTCTAGTTGATCCTTGACCATCCTGTTAACTTGCAGGAGGATAGGAGCCAAATTTTCGGCAGAAAAAGGGTATTCTGAGTTCGTCTAATATGCAATCTATTAATTACATTAACCTACTAAACCCATCTTTATATGTACCTTATAGCAGCTGAATCGGATTGGAGAGATGACATGCGGATACAAAACAATCATAATCAAATTTACTAACAATTAACCATTTGAGTCATACTTAATTATTTGTTCAATTAAACATGCGTAATTCGATTAGTACAGGTTATTTACGAGTTCATTAGGATGTAGGGAAACATAATAAGCGACGGAGGAAAGTTAGCTCTTTTAGAGAAAGTATTTAAAGTTAGATTTGCAAGAGAGACCAATACAGTTTGAAACTCAACGCTCTGTCCAGAATCAAGAAGTTACCACAAAATGAAAGTAATTAAAGTCCCATATCATAAATCAATAAATTACACAACGTTTGATGGAGTTTAATTACAACATAAATACGAAAATATTTACGTTCAAGGTCGTAAATAACGTATTAATTAGTTAAGTACATATATCTCTAAAGGTATATAGTGCAAGGGAGCTTTAAGTAGCTTTCTGTAGTTATCAAAGAAAATAAGGGTCCAATTTTCATGAAGGCTTGTGTGACGTAGGGAAGGAATTTTCCATCCCTACTACACACATGCAAAGCCTTAAAAATTTAAATATCGATCAGAGCCAAAAGAAAAGTTCAAGAAAACTTGAAGGGATGAAAGAATTCCAAAAATATTTATATATTTAAAAGTTAAAAGGGGGAAAGGAGAAAAATTATCACATGGTCAAATTCACCCTAGCACGCCTTGAGATTCTACCTTTCTGCCGCGTTCATTTTAATTAGTTCTGAAGAACGTGTAACAAATATTTAAAATGTGTCTCCATGTTATCCTCCCGAAGTTATTAATTCATCGTCTAGAAAAATAAAATCTGGTGCTTACCGCTAACTTTATAATTGAAAAACGGGTAATAAAGTTTTAAAATCGTTGTACGTAAAATATATTAATGGTAAGATACTGTTTTTATTAATCTAAAATATAAATATAACTCGCATTCTTTGTACGGCATGGAAATAAAAAAAGTTATTATAGTTATGAATTCGCCGGAAATAAATGTGAGTTTTGAGCAAACAAAAAATATTAGGGTTGTGTACCGTCTTAAAATAAAAAGGGAGTTAAGAAAATGAACTGTTTATTAATTTATTTATACAATAACTTCCTTTCGAATAGCTGAAAAGAGTTAAGATTTACTTATTCTTATTATCTATTATTTTCTTGCGTAGGAAAAATCTTTTATCATTTGCATTATCTTTTTCACTACATATCTTATATACCTACATAAAAATCAATATTTTTGTTCATATTTTAGCTCTGCCTTACCATTCATCCGATTGCGATGAAAATTTGGCTATTTGTTGTGGGCACGCCCGCGAAGGTTGCTGTATATAATGGTAAGCTCTGGCGTTTTCGTGAAAAATAAATCGGCACAAATTAGTAAAACTAAAACGCCCAGCTTGGTTGGAAACTAGATATTAGATATACCTTGTCAAGATTATAATTGAGTTAGTGCAGTTACTGCCCTCTGCCGTTTTTTTATCTAGTTTACTTGCCGACAGGTTGAATATCGATAATACAGGTTACATTTTTTATGTCTTACTCCGCTTACGGGCTAATACGCAATATTTCTTATTCAAACAGTTAAATTTAGCTTTATTATGAAAAGTGAGTATTTATGTCGGGGAAGAAGAACAATATATATTAACAATAATTTTGATAAAATTAATTCGCTTACCTGGTATACGCCATTTTTGTATTTATCATTTTAATGTTACATTTCATAGACTGTCAATCAATGCTGCCTATCACAGAAAAAAAAATAAGTGCCTTAAAAAAAATAAATTATTCATGTTATGAAGTGAATGCATTATTGACAAGTTTGTACCTGTTTTTATAACAGAAGAACATAGACAGAAAGGTATTAGAATAATTACACAACCTTGCTTGCCAACTAAACCATTCAAAACCTGGGATGTATATCAAAATTATGATGACATATAGTACTAGTAATAATTCGAAGTAGGTACTTTTTTGTTTTTATTTTGACGAGAATTTATTTTATAAAGTTGGTACATCCGACAAATGTCATTTTTGATTGTCTATTAATTAAAAAAGAAACGGTCCGCATTATCTTTGTATCGAAGTATGACATCACGAACGTTCCGTAGCCAGGTCACACGGTTCAATCTTTGTTGATCCACTGGACAATTGAAAGTTAATTGACAAGCGTAACACTTTGTCAACAAAGTTAATCAAGTTTTTTGTTGACCAGCTAAAGTTGATAGGCCGTCTACTTTTGACGTTCGAGTATGACCATTGCCATCTTGGTATGACCCATCGTTCGAGTTTCATACCGAATCGATGCGTATGAACACATGTTTCCACTCGCTTGTAATTCTTAGTCACTCGCGGGCAAAAGTAGACGACAAACGTGTTAGTTCATTTATGTCAATATTCGTCAGACATTCCTAGTTTCTACCTTCATGGAATCCGTTTCAAAGAAAAAATATCTGAAATAGTCGGATGATTTGATGTTCAGATATATGGATCTGTATCAACACCATCCCTGTCTTTGGGATCAAAAGCAAGAATTGTACAAAAATAGAAATGCCCGTGATACTGC
Organism: Limnephilus marmoratus; assembly: GCA_917880885.1. Lineage (NCBI taxonomy): Eukaryota > Metazoa > Arthropoda > Insecta > Trichoptera > Limnephilidae > Limnephilus > Limnephilus marmoratus. The sequence goes on along the minus strand of OU862915.1, from coordinate 48,254,796 downwards.
AATAAATAATATTATTTTTGAAATGGGTATTGTGGAACTGAAGCCGACCGATGTAAAAAAAAACTATTAGAACGATGTACAAGAAGGAACTAGGATTAATAAATAAATAAATCGCCAATTTTGGCAAGCAGCTCATCAAATTGTTTTTCTGTCATCCTCAAGTGATTGTTATATCCTTCGGATTCTTCTAGAGCCATTTCATTCAAAATTGTGTTAGATGCGTTAATTCACTCCTTCCCATGATCCATTTTCTCGCCCAAATACGACGTTTTTTAAGCTTTTTCATAATCTCGAGCTCTTCTCGCAGAACATCAGAAATTAGAGAGACGCACGCACTGACAATTTCAGTTGACGCCATCTTGAATGTTAAATTCGGTTCTACTTAAATTGAAACGTGTGAACATAACCTTATTCAACTTTTTACGTTAAATAGAAATGGATCAACAACAATCGAAACGTCTGAACGCGGCATATCATCCTTGAGGTGGGCTTATTATACATTTTTACACATGTTTCTACCGTGCGTCCAGATGGCGCTTCTGACAGGACTGTCAGATGACAGTGCAATGTTTTAATACAGAAAGCCAGTTTCATGTACTCTCTGCATCTTTTTATCGCTACTGTTAGAAACGAACGAAGACTTGTTTGACTTTTGAGAAAAACGGGGAAAATAATTGTCGTATGTTGAAGTGTTTAATCATGTTTTAACCTTAAAAGTCTGTTAATAAAGCAACTCAGTGAAATATGTTTTTAAATTGAAGAAAGAACCCTAACAATTCCAAACATCCTGCATTGGCGGCTTTTTTGAGGAGTGATGAATGAGAATAATAAAATAAAATAATACACACACTAATAGTGTCACCAATCCTGTGGTAACTCATGAATTACAATGATAAGATAATGATTACACAACATTACGTAAAAAAAGTGATAAAAACCGTGCAGCGGAAGACAATATTAATAATAGTGGCCTAGATCTGCATTCAAAAACCGCGGCCTTTATCAGCTGTCAATCCTTCGCTATGAGGTTAAGCGGTTTCTTTATTTTCCGAGTTTATAAAAGCGTTGACTCAGCACTTTAAATCACAGTTTCGCTATTCAATAGTGGCGAATAGTTGCGAAGTTACATACGATTTTCTCAAAAATATAATACACCTAAAAAGTTATTAACTGTGAAAATGGCAGAAGCAGAACCCATAATAAATGATGTAAACACTTGTCAACCGATCAGAACAATTGCAGAACTGAATAATTTCATGGCAAATCCAACTTATTGGGCACAGCTGGTGATTCCGATAGAAAAAAGAAGTAAAATTGTGAAAAACTCTGACTTATATCGTAGTGGAACCGTCTGTCATATTTCGAAACATACAATGGTGATGCCCGCGAGATACGACTATGGCTCTTTACCAAAAACTCTCGTATGCCACGATATGAAGAATGGGTATCAGGACGACAGGTACCAACTTATCCTTTTTACAAATAATAATTTTGGCCATCAAATATTTCGAATTTCATCGGAAATTCCTTTGAGATAGGCAAAACCTAAAAACATGCTCAGTAGTATTTTTTTCTGGACAGATACTATTTTCCTGGAATCTTCAGCTTCTTGACTTTGAAGTCTCTCTAGTTCCATTACCACAATACCTACCTTAAGACATGCATATGAAAATACTCAACAATATTTCATCAATAACTCAACATTGATAGTTTTGCTGGATACAACATTACTCCGAGGAAAGGGCTCAATTAATATTTACAAAGCCCGTTTGTGCAGTTAACTAACTCCCATAAAAAGAATATGAGGAAAAATATAAACTAGTATTTTAATTTTACCAAACATTAAACTGTGCGCCGTTCAAAAAATCCAAAAAATCTGCTAAAAAAATCCACCCGTCCGAATGGTACTTATTCGACCCAAGAGCGAGACCAAAATTAATCTCAAATCGAAATCTTATAAGTGCGTTATCAATATTATTAGTACCTATAGGACGTTCCGTCATATTTTTTAGGTTCATCTAAAAGATACTAATGGTGTCATAGCAGTAGACTGGCAACTTGGGAATCTACTAGCTGCCTGAGTGCGCATCACCATGGCAGCACCATTGAGATTTTTGCTGACACTAAAATTGTACAGAATAGTATTTTTCAAGAATCAACAGTTTTTTTATGTGATTATCGAGCTTTGAGTTGTTATTAAAATAAGTTAATAACGAAAGATGTTACTTTTTTTACAGAAAAATCAAAAGCATCTTTCATACATTTTGATTTTCATATTAAAACTATGACAATATAATATGTTTATAACCAATGACAATGTATTTTTAGCCACAATTGTTTTAATGAAATTCTACATGGTTGCTAAATCTCTAAGTTCTTATTAAGTGGTGTGACGAAATTCCTTTATTTCTAAGAAAAAATGTACATATAGTAATGGGGGGAAAGACCAACACAGCATTTCTTCCTTTTTGATCTCCAATTTTTCTAATCTCAATTACCTTTTTAATCTTCAATTTCAATCTCAAATTATTTCCCCTCAGGGCCTATTTCATGTTTGGGGATGCTGTGTGGAGAGTCTGTTAGGAAAGGAATAAGAGGAAGTTCTAGGAAAGAAAAAAGGTATTAAGGGTGGGTAGGAATCTGGTGGTCAGTGTGTCCAGGAGTGACGGACGAACGAATCCATCCGTCCCCCTGCGGTGAAAGGTGATATTCCTAGAGAGGTCTTCTAGAGAACTCAAAGGGACTCACTCAACTATTCGTCACTTCATTTGGATAGGGTTCTAACTAAACTTCACCTTGTTCTGAGGTATGAGGTGTCGAAGTTTGTAAAGATGATTTTACCGATTTCCGATTTTGAGGTTGAATCTTGTGTAAAGTATTTTAATTGAACATATTTTAAAGAAAAGTATTTAAATAGGACGTATACTTATCCTTTTGGAACATTCCTAAATATGCAAATAGAACCCTGTGCAACCAGCTAGGGAATAATAATTCATTTTTCATAATAATAGATATCTGACTCTGACTACTTTATGTTTTGAAATTTAGTAAGCAGATTATTCGTTTACAATTATAGTTTATACTGTGTTTTTATATATTTTATTTTCAATTTTCAAGGTTACATTTTCGTTAAATTCTTACGGGTAGAGGATCCTTACTTTTTAATCATTATTTTAATTATGTGAAATCTATTATTGGATATAATGTGAATTATTAATGCTATTATTATAAACGTAAAATATGTGTTCATTTTCCTTAATGAATGAAATAAAATAATGCTCCTCGTATTTTAGATCAACTGTCAGATAAACAAAATGGAGAGTGTAAGTGAAGTTAGAACCTTGTAAAATGAGTTATTATTGAAAATGCTTGATGGTAGAACTTTGTCATACGTATATCTACGAAAATACAACACAGATGGTTCTGAAAATCATTTGGGGTATAGAAATGAGCAAAAGAAATACTTTGACAGTCAAAGGTCATTTTTGAAAAAAAAATGTCAGTTAGAATCCTATCCAAATGAAGTGACGCATACTCTCTCGATCCAGCCTGCCATGCAGCTGGTGGGCAGATGGATCCACCGCCAGGATCCGGACAAACCTCAACCCTTGAACCCGAGCACCCCTGCTTCGAAACCCCTACCCCTGCCCTGAAGCGAAACATTTCGGGTGACCTATGGCAGAGGTGTTGGTTATCCAATAGATGGTTCCCGGGCGGCGTACCCTCCCAAATTGAAAGTTCATTTGTCTAAAAAAGTGTATTTTCAGATTTGTGAATGGATCAGACAACATGTCAGCTTATTCCTTCTACCACTGGGCCGGCATTGATATATTTGTTTACTTTAGCCACCACTTCATCACAATCCCGCCTCTGGGCTGGATCAATGTTGCCCACAGACATGGCGTACAGATATTGGGTACTTATCATTCATTATTATTTCATCATAAAACATATTCACATAATTATTATTTATCCTTAACCTTGATTGCTTTTTTGAGGGCTTTTTTCTAAATATGATTCACATTCAGTAAAGTTGGAAGAAAACTATTAAAATTTAATGAAAACAAATCAAGTTGTACAAAACCACTTATTTAATCAAAACTATCTCAAACATACTCTTTTATGAGACTGTAATCTTGATATGACCCGACTCACGTATTGACGACAATAAACAATACAGGGTGTACTTACCGAAAGGTATTTAACCAGTTATTCCTGAGCATATTTGGAGTGAAAACCATTTACTGTCATGTTCTATGTCGCTAATGATCATACTGCCACACATTGCAACAGAAAATGTGGTACACGCTCTGTCTCGTCCTTACGGTGTTGGTAGAGCGAGACAAAGTGCTTATTATGCTTCCTGCTAGGCTGTACCCAAGTGGCAATGAGTGACGAAATTTTTATTATTTCCATTTAAAAAAATGTATTATTCTACAGCAAAATGGCATCCACTTGTTTTACTCGAAATATGCTCAAGTATCGCTGAAAAATATGTGGCGACACATCATTATTATCATCGCCATCAAAAGAACATACGAGAAACATCTCCTAATATCCGCGCGCATCGGCAAACCTACTTGCCTAGGTACCTTCGTACCTATACTGGCCGCGATGTACTTTCTCGTCTGCCGTGCCAGCCCGACGATAATAATTCGCCCCGCCTAGAAAGGTCTCGAGACAGCACCGTACAATATCTGTACGGCGCCGAATATTCTCGTCAACTGGCGAAGTGGCTCGTATTATCTACCGCGAGGTAGTTACTCTACCGCGGCTATATAAGCAGCCGATCGCTCGCCCGCTACAGTTCAGTCGAGTTCAGTCTCACATTAATCGTCGGTCAACATCTCAACATGTAACAAGTGCTCCTGCATGGCACACGCTCCAGGGCAGCTTCCTCGAGGTCCATCACCACGTCTCAGCTACAAGGCCCATCGTGTCTTCAGCTCCTGAGAACAGCTACATCCCGCGACTTATAAGGATTGACGCACCTTCAGCCAAGGGATCAGCTCACCACTTCATGGCACCCCGAAGCCCCTCCGTGCTTCGCTGCCATGGAAACACGCTCCGCCTCGCCAGGACTACCTGCTGGTGGCTCAGCTCACCGAGCCACTCACCGTTTATCTCCGCGACACAAAGCGTCGAGCAACGGCCTGGAAGATAGGTCATCTCCACCGCCATGGTGTCGAGCAACTCGCTGACCTTCACCACACCATCTTCATCACTCCGTACGCCTGCAGCATCATCTACGGCACTCCGCATTACATCATGTTACCGACCACCGACCATCTGCTACGTAGCCCAATAAACGACTGACTCACCACTTCGACATGACGCCTTTCATTTCTCTCTACCGATCCGGCCCGCTCCCTCAACTGGTGACCCCGACGTGATGTGAACACGTAACCTTCTGATGTGAACATGCAGCACGCAACATCCTGACAAGAGTGTTACCACGACGCACCGGTAACACCGCAAAAACGAGGGAATCGGTAGAGACGCATCAGCACGGACGCTCCGACCAGCCAGCACCAACTCGGCTCTCCTGCGACTCCTGGCATCATCATCTTTCAACCCTGTACTCCGTACACTGGGAAGGGGGTGTGTGGCGACACATCATTATTATCATCGCCATCAAAAGAACATACGAGAAACATCTCCTAATATCCGCGCGCATCGGCAAACCTACTTGCCTAGGTACCTTCGTACCTATACTGGCCGCGATGTACTTTCTCGTCTGCCGTGCCAGCCCGACGATAATAATTCGCCCCGCCTAGAAAGGTCTCGAGACAGCACCGTACAATATCTGTACGGCGCCGAATATTCTCGTCAACTGGCGAAGTGGCTCGTATTATCTACCGCGAGGTAGTTACTCTACCGCGGCTATATAAGCAGCCGATCGCTCGCCCGCTACAGTTCAGTCGAGTTCAGTCTCACATTAATCGTCGGTCAACATCTCAACATGTAACAAGTGCTCCTGCATGGCACACGCTCCAGGGCAGCTTCCTCGAGGTCCATCACCACGTCTCAGCTACAAGGCCCATCGTGTCTTCAGCTCCTGAGAACAGCTACATCCCGCGACTTATAAGGATTGACGCACCTTCAGCCAAGGGATCAGCTCTCCACTTCATGGCACCCCGAAGCCTCACCGTGCTTCGCTGCCATGGAAACACGCTCCGCCTCGCCAGGACTACCTGCTGGTGGCTCAGCTCACCGAGCCACACACCGTTCATCTCCGCGATTCAAAGCGTCGAGCAACGGCCTGGAAGATAGGTCATCTCCACCGCCAAGGTGTCGAGCAACTCGCTGACCTTCACCGCACCATCTCCACCACCGCACGCCTGCAGCATCTCATCACGGCACCCGGCATTACATCATGTTACCGACCACCGACCATCTGCTACGTAGCCCAATAAACGACTGACTCGCTACATCGACTGCACGCCTTTCATTTCTGTCTCCCGCTCCCTCAAATACTTCGGGTACGTATTGTACATATATGGTTTAATCGGTTGTGCTTCTCAGTCATTCTCAAGTCTTCCTCAGGCATCCGTCGCTTCTTCTACCATTCCTCGTCACGTTTTCCAATTCATACCATCAAAATATTACGTAAAAAAACCAAAGGCCATCTTAATATTTTAAGGAAAAAAATCCATTACATTATACTCGTAGCATTATTTTCCAAGTTTCTGAAATATAAATACCACCACATCATAACATTCTATAAAATAATATTAGAAACATTGTAGCTTGGTAAAACAATGTGATATATAAATTTTCAATCTTACTATTTTAAATTACAATCTTACATTTCAAAATCTAACAATGTTGTTATAATTATTGCAAACAGTGGGCATACGAGATCCATTGTTTGAAACTGTTTCAAGAATTGATAATATTATATTTTATCTGATTATTAAATTTTACAAAGAAATACATTAAATTTATAATTTTAATTAACAGTACCTTTATATTATTATTCATTCTCATTTTAAATGTTTATTGATATTTCAGGAACAATAATAACTGAATGGCAAGGTGGCTCCCAAATATGCGAAGAAATATTAAAATCAGAAGAGGACATGAAGACGTTTGTCCATCAGCTCGTGGCCATTACCAACTACTTCAAGATTGATGGCTGGCTTCTAAACTTCGAAAACAAAGTAGACAAAATAGATATGCTAGTAAAATTTGTCCAATACTTAACTTTAAAAATGCACCACGAAAACCCAGATTCTGTCGTCATTTGGTATGACAGTGTTACAAAAGATGGAGAACTCAACTGGCAAAACTGTCTAAATCCTAAGAACAGGTAAGAATAATAGGTAAATACCAATAATTTAAAAATAATTTGTGCGTCTCCAGTAATTGTAAATATTTACTCAATAATGTAACACGGTTTTGGGGACTTGTTCTTTAGTCAGATCGTGACCCCTAAACTAAGAACCACTGCGCCAACTGCAAAACATACACTTAGATCAGTGAAATGATTAAATATGGTATTGTTCATGGTCCCCAGACTCTTCTTCGACGCGTGCGACGGCATCTTCACCAACTACTGCTGGCAACTGAGCCACCTGCAGCGTTGCGTTGAGGAGGCGGGGCCGCGCATCCACGACGTGTACGTGGGGGTCGACGTCTGGGGCAGGAACTTCTGGGGCGGGGGCTGTTTCAACACTGCTTCGGTAACCAATACTGGCTCGTAGCGGGTCTTTTGTCTTTATTTAGTTACTAGCGAATTCCTGGCATGCGTTGCTATTCCACTCTTTTTTTTTACATGAATACCCCACAAGAGTCCCAACTGCTCCCGTCTGAAGCCAAGAAGACTATGGCATCCCCAATTGGGGTATGTTGTGAAGCTGAAGGTAGTGGTGGGGAGGGGAAGGAGATAGGGAAGAAAAAGATGGGGAAGAACCTAGCTATTCAGATCTGGTCACCAAACACGGCTATTGCCATTTCAAGAAACGTTTCAATTCTGAATGGTGGTCTTACACCAGGGCGATACTGAGAGTATCTTCCACTCTGGAACGTGTCAAAAATATACTATATATTATTTTAAATTAATAAATTGTTAAATACACAAATAAATCAAATAAAATTTATTTGCCACGCCGGGATTCGATCCCGCAACCTTTGGAATGCGAGTCAAGAGCCTTACCGCTGGACTACGCCGGCCGTCTTAATAAAGAAATTGATTCTCCTTGCGTGTCCTTTCCCATTCTTCCCGTTCCCCTTCCTCTCTCGCGTCCCATTCCTCTCACGCGTTCCCACTCCGCCTTCTCGGCCATCCCTCTCCCCACTCCTCTCTCCCGCTTCCCCCGTCCCTACTAGTTTCTCACTGCGTCGGTCGTCCTGGGATGGCACTTTTTTAATGATTGAGGGTGGCAAAGTCCAAATAAATAACATTAATTAGAAAAATGGTTAACATTTCAAAGTATATATCTGAGTTTTAGCATATATTTATCTTAATTTGAGAAATATAAAACATAATAATATATCTTAATTTACCAACCTAAACACATAAAATTTAGGATACATAGACATACAATAAAAGAAACTTGGAATAATAATTCATTAACCACAACTATATCATTTTGGGGAAAGAATATTTGAAAAAAGAGTTATAATCCTCTACAGTTACTTTTTCGGATAAATTGTAAACTTACTTATTTGAAATTAAAAAAAATCTGTTTACCGAACCAAGTTCATTTATCTTTAACTTTCGGAGGCATTCCAGTATCTTTTTTGTTCATTAGAGCCGGCGTTCTTCGGCATTCTCAAACAGCTAACAATGTCAATCGTATACAATTTTCGACTTTAATTACTTTGTTCTGTTTTTTGTTAGCTTAATAGACTTGTAGATCCAATTTTTTGCAACATGAATGATTATAATAATTTGTACGAGTAATTGGGCTATTTAATTTCAGGCAATCAAAGAAATCCACAATTTCGGCCTGTCACTTGCCATATTCGCTCCCGCCTGGACCCACGAGGCCATCCAGTTTTCCCAGGTCATGGATCAACAGTATCGCTCTGAGAACATCGCTTACACCACGTCCTGCGCTACCAAGTCTCTAGAGACCAATGAGATCACCAGCCGCAACCGGCGTAACAGTCACTACTTTAGGAAGTGCGCTGAGAGAGAGCATTTCTTTTTGAGGGAGAACGCCTTTTGGAACACGCTTTGGCCTTATCTGAATACAAGGGGTCCTTCTCAACTTCCTTTCCAAACATCTTTCTGCCTCGGATCGGGAGAGAAAAAATGGATAGATGGAGAGGTAATTAAGATACCTTATATGCTATCTTTATCGTCCGTGTCAGATTTACCTTCACTTTGGTCTACAGGCTACATTTAAGAAAAAAAACCATTGGTCGACTCGCAGACTAACTTATGTCAGTAGTTTCTCTGTTAGATGGTACCTATTTGAAATATAGATTACTGAGTTATTGGGTAAATTCAACACAAACCTCTGTAGTATTTTTGTCTCCGTAGGTTGTCTTATTGATAAAAAATTGATATTTATATTTGCTTAGTCCTTGATAGTTATTAAATTTCATCAGTTTAAAAATTTCTACGTATTTTCCAGGTTATTGAAGATAATCTTTGGTTTAATCTCCGAGACCAGCAGTACCAAAGTTCTTTCCCATTCTGCTCTAATGCTTACTATTTGGAGAGAGTATTTGAAACCCCATTGAATTTCAATCCGAGATCTGAAGCTGAAGAAATGTTACAAAATAGAGATAAAAGAGAAACAGCTGATGATAAAGGCACCGCACTTGAAGACGAATTACAAAAAAGAGAAAATGTTGATGGTAAAATTGAAGATTCTTTAATTCAGAGCGTGAGTGATATAAAAGTTGAAACTGATGAGAGCAAACCAAAGATAATTTTAGATTGTGCTCATCTTGATGCAAAAAACTCAACTTGTTCAGCTAGCGCTCCAGCAAAAGACGAAACCATCTTAGTCAAAACGAACATCCCAGATTCAGAAACACCATCTGTAAGGAGCAGACCAACCAAACCTCCAATCAAGAGGTTCATTGTGAAACCAAACAGACAGAATGCGAGCTGCATTTCAATTTACGGTGAAGACAGCTTCCACGGTGGGAACTGTCTCAAATTAACACCAGTTAAACCCGAAGAAGTTGAAAATGATCTGATGAGGCTATTGATTTGTGAATTTGTATGTGATTACAACTTCCTAGTTTACTATGCAGTTAAGAATCTGGATGATGCAGATGGCCAGGACTTAAATCTAATTATCTCTCTTAAGAACAACCGTACAGGGACATTTTTCAATGTTGTTTTAACCGATAATCTCTCTGAAAATACCCTCTTCCGATCGGGAGAGATCATTGTGAATGGAGAAAACGAAAAAGATGAAAAATTTAAGAAATTGCAGGAACATTTGCTATCCACCCATCCTGGATTTTATATTCCAGTTTTTAATGAAAAGTTTTGGAAAATAAGGTATGTACATAATACGACTACGTATTTCTTCTAACAGTAGATAGTTTTCACTTTGTTCAAACAAATATATTTTATAAATATGTACCCACCATTTTAATGGGTTTCTTTTTCAATAATAATGCGGTTATTGTGTTCTACATTTTATAGTTTTTTTTTTTATAATATTCCTACATTGTGACACATATTTCATAATCAATATTATAAAATGAACACAAGAGTTGTGGTCAGATAAAACATTTTATGTTGATTGCTGTGATTGTTTGTTGTGATTTCATAATAATTTTTCTTCCGCAGGTATTTTGTCCTGAATTACCCAAACAGTACCATGTTGGAAGTCAACTGTGAGCTAATCAACAAGTCAGCACCCTTACTTTTGGGAGGTTTGGGAATAGCCAAGGATGTTGTGTCCTTTTGATAATGTGCACACATAATCCTGTTGATTTTCCCGTTAATACTTTTATTATTATTTTTTTTCATCATTGTCCCTGTTCTGCTTTTCGTTGATTATTTGTTTTTATGTAATGTGTTGCACATGTTGATTAAAAATAATTTATATTAATCACATTCCAAAGACATGTTTATCAAATTTTGGTTAGGTAAGTATCTCTTCATCATAACTTCACTATTTCTGAAATAGTCTGGGGTCATCAGAACGATGAAGCATTTTGTAACACCTTTCGCTGGATACGTTAAGGCGGGATTTGGCCTCTTCCACAAATTAATATTCTTCATCTGCTATTCACCTCCAGTCTTCAGATGCAGATCTTCCCTTCCTGCGCTAATCCTCTTCTTTCACGCATCCCTCCCACCTCTTCCTCGTTCCCAGTATAATATTTAATATTATAGAAGATTTCACAAACCTGGAGCTGCCTGTTTTTTATTTATCGACTATTTGAATCAACAGCAAAACGAACATTTCAATCTTAAAATGCAATGAATTTATCAATTGTAATTTTTTTCTTTAACCACCTTTATAGATAGGAAAGACTAATATTCAATAAATGTTTATAATTTTTTTATCAAAAACATAAGGCGTTATTTAAGTATCTTCCCTTGTCCTTTCACTCTCTTATTTCTTAAAAACAAACTCTTGTGAAATAAAAAAGTCATAGTGTACAATTCACACGCGGTACATGTGAAACTAGAAAGTCGCTTTATGTCACTTTCTTTTCTTTTGCCTGTTTATTTTTAAGTGGTTTGAAGATTGGATATTATGTTTATTTATTGGATTTCGTAGGATTCGAACCTCCATTCGCTAGACTTATATATCTCTGGACGCTGAGACGTTTTTGAAGTAGTTTTTGCGTTAAAGAGCAACAAACACAAATACATTAATACAAACTTTCGCCTTTATAATATTAGTTATATGTATAACATGTTTGTAAAAGCACGTACAGGTTTATAATAGAATCGAAAATTTGTAGTTGCCGTCATGAATGCACGCTGACATTAACCTGTATTTGTATAGCATTTTAAAAATAAAAATAATTTTTTTATTTTTAACAAATTAAACCATCAAAAGACATATCGCCGTTCCGGAAGAACAACGACGCAACTGAAAAAACGCTTCAGTTGTGTCGAGGAGTGACTAGAGGAGTGCTATATTGTGTGGAATAGTGATGTAAGTGTTCTTAGTGACTGAAAACAAAGTTACGTCTTCCGGATGAGCGAACAATTTATGTGGGGAACACAGACTAATTGGTCTTATCAGTTGAAATTGGGAGTCAAAATAAGGGTGATGAAATTCTAACTTCTGATGATTGAAGGAAAAGTACGTATCCACGTACGTTTGTTATGCCATTATTTTCTGTCACATAAACACTCTTTAATAAAAATTTGTCGTGATTTCAATCTTGGATTACGAATGCGAATGGTCAGATGCTACGTATTTTCGGTATTAATTTAAGGAATGGAAGCATGGACGCTTACTGAAGAACTAATTAGGCGACTTGAAGCATTCAAGATTTGGATCTACAGAAAAATACTTAAAATAAGCTGGGTGGACAGGATTACGAATGAAGATGTTATGGTTCGAATGAATAAAGAAAAATAATTTATTAAAACTATAAAAATCCGACAACTTCAATATCTTGTTATGTGATGAGACGTCCATAGAAGTATGAGATCTTGCATCTCATAATGCAGGGAAAGACCTGAGACAGTGGTTTGGTCAGTCCACTGCAGAGCTGTTCCGGGCCGCAGTAAACAAACTATAAATCCTTTTTTTGTTTTTTTGTATAAGTATAATTTTTGCAGTTGTGTCATTGTTCTTCCGGAACAGCGATATGGTAAAATGGCCTTACCCACCTTATTAAATTTAACATAAAACCATGTTTGGTCGCGTGTAAAATATATGTGTTATGTAAACAAAGGATATTTAGTAAACAATAACCATTCATCATCGATTTGTATCACGGAGAGTGCTTTCTTTCACAAAGTCCGAAAAGAGGAAGTGAAAAATAATAAAACCGGTACCTATAACATTTTTACGTTCTTGGTATGATACAATGGTGACCGGCCAACTCAGAATGAAACCAACTCAGAACCATCTCAGAAATATCATAAAGAGTGATGACAAAATTTGTGGTTTATCACCAACAGTTTTCCATCTCACCTTGGGAGTATAAATCTGGTTTATTGATACTTCGCGTATACAGTTTTGACCACGATAGTCGGCCTATCTTGCAACTGGCTAATTGGAATCTGATGTGAGAGTTGTGCTGAAGACTCTTTCTGAGCTGTTGGACCCTCTGTTGCCTATAGCCGGTACTAAGCTAGCTATCATCTAGCGGAGTCTGAGGACAGTTCTTAGTACTGCCATCTATGTAAGAAAGCCGGAAGTTTTTAGATACACTACAAAAATATATTTATAACATTGGTTAAATAGGTTACGTTAGGGTTAACATGGAACGAATACAATTTGCCAAATTTAATTATCTTTTTCGTATTGATGGTATTAATAACTCAGTTTTGGGGCGGGAACGATTTTTTTTTATTTATTTCTATGTATTGCAGTATTTTCCTATTAATTAACATTTTTACATAATAGAAAAAATTTTGAAAACATTTTTACATAATATATTTTGCAATTTTATTAGTTGGGTGTAAAGTAGGTTTGTGGAGGTGAAACTGTGGGTAGGTATTGTTGTATGTTTCGTGAACACCTCACTAGGAGAACCTGTGCTGAGAGGTGTTTACGTGTTTATTTATGATTATGTGTGACAAGTATTTATGTGTTGTAGTAGAAAATTTTTGTATTTATTTTATTTATTTTTATTTTAATGGTTATTGTACATTGGTTATTTAGAAGAAAAAAAATATGGCATACACATACATATACAAATTGAAAGTGTATGTATAGTTATAGGATTCTTGAAAAACTACTTAATTATTAGGTTTATTTAATTTTACACTTTTTATAGTTTTGTTATGTTTGGTTAGGAATAATAATGTTTTGTATAAAGTTAATATCTTGATTTTTAATCCAGTCAGTCATATGTTTTTTGTGAATGTTTGTAGATGTATTTGCAGATAGTATTTGTTTATTGTATACAACATTGGATTGAATCGCCGATGCAATAGTGTACATGTTAGCTTTTTTTGAAAGATTTGGGTTTATTTATGGACAAAACCATTCAAACCCCTGCCACACATTCCTATTTTTTTTTTTTTTAAAAAGAAAGACAAACATTCCCGGGTTACGAATAACCCAACAATGTTTGAAAATCTCCTACTACCATCACAGAAAGCCGAAAATGTTGCTTGTGTTGTGATGGAGGACTTAGCCAGCCGAGGAATCGAACACGCGACGCTCGGGTGAGACCCAAGCGCTATGCCCACTCAACCACCGACCATGTCGCATGACCATATAAAAGATAAAAGATCATCGCACGCCCAATATCGCTCTCCATACAATCCCATCAGACCCTTAGTAATTACGTTGATATATTTGTGAAGTGAGTGAATCAAATATGAGTGCTTGAACTATTCCTTAAAACAAATCTACGAATATAAATTTCATTTTGGATTTATATCGCAATAACCACGCTCTATTATCTTATTACAAGAACAAAACAACCCACACTATAAATTATGATAAAAGTTGGTATAAGCAAATTGTTCGTAGGCAAAAGCTTTTGTCGATACTTTAAGCTCTCCGAGCTTATCGAAGGTAGTTTGAATAATAAGCAACAAGGTAGCCTCAGGGCAGTGATATAATATACCATAACAATCAAAAAATATTTGTGGATGTGAAGGAAATTTCTCTAATACTCGAGAGAAATACGGAAACACAATGTACTTGCCAAAATACTTTCTTTACATATTTGAACTTAAAGTGCATCGTCACCAAAAATACCTGTTAAGATTTCAGGTACACGGAAGTTGAGATCCTGAACAATACCATTTATAAAACCTAATGGCCAACTTCGGATTTGTCAAAACTATTCACGATGTGACACGAGAAGCAGTATTGTCAAACTATATAACGGCTACTTGTCTAGACCATATTTATATAAGAGAGAGGGAGACCATAGAAATCAGTTCGTGCGTATGTGAAACAATAATAGCTGACCACTACCTAATTGCAACGACGATTTATTTCTCTAACTACGACAAACACACTTTAGACAAATCGCACACTGAGTACTATACTGCACTCTCTGAAAAAAAAGTTAATCTATTTATCTCAATCACCGATTGGAATGAAATGCTAAAATTATCTGAACCAAATGTATTGTACGAAGAAATGAAATCGAAATTTAAAAATATTTATGAACTAAGTAACATCACAAAATTTAATAAAAAATATCGCAATTATCAAAAAACTTGGATGAATGATAGCCTCATTGAAAATATACAAACACGAGATACTCTTTGGAGGAAATGGAAAAACTCACCTAACAACAAAAAATA
This sequence comes from Limnephilus marmoratus, assembly GCA_917880885.1. Classification (NCBI taxonomy): domain Eukaryota; kingdom Metazoa; phylum Arthropoda; class Insecta; order Trichoptera; family Limnephilidae; genus Limnephilus; species Limnephilus marmoratus. The sequence continues at coordinate 48,239,411 of OU862915.1, read as the reverse complement.
TGAAATCGATTTCAAAAAATACAGAAATAAATTAAATAAACAAATAATAAACACAAAAAAATTATACTTTAATTATAAATTTAAACACTGTTTCAAAGACATTAAAAAAACATGGAATGAAATTAATAAAATTTTAGGTAGGAAAGATAAATCCGGTTGTGATGAAGTCATATCAAAATATTTCTTAAAATCCGAATCGAAAGATGCAGTGGCAGAAAATTTTGCAGACTTTTTTGATGAGGGGGTAAATAAGTTATTACATGTATGTGATGTCCGAGCGTCAGAATACACGCCGGAATATTTAAATCACACAATGTATCTACCACGAGCAAATACAAAGCAAATCGAATTAATTATCGGAGGTATGAAAAATTCCAAGACACCAGGCATAGATTTAATTCGTATGTATGATTTGAAAACACATGTTAAATTACTTAGTCCTATAATCGCTCACTTAATTAACAGAATAATTGATACGGGCCATATTCCCGATGAACTAAAATATAGCATTGTAAGGCCTATCTTTAAAAATGGAAATCACTCTTTAATAAACAATTACAGGCCGATTTCCTTACTTCCTGCATTAGAAAAAATCTTAGAAAAATATATATCAATAAATTTAGATAAATACTTAAATAATCTGAGTATTATTGATGAATGCCAGTATGGCTTTCAAAAAAATAAAAGTTGCGATAAATTGCTCGAAAAATTTTCTAATCATATAAATTCACAACTAAACTGTAAACAACATGTATTGGTTCTATTTATTGATTTCTCAAAAGCTTTCGACACACTTAGCCATTTACAAATAATTAAAGTACTTGAATTTATAGGTATCCGGGGTAAACTCCTCTTATTCTTCAAAAACTATTTGAAAAATAGAAAAATGAGTGTTAAGATTTTAAATATAATAAGTAAATCAAGATACATCAAATCGGGAGTACCGCAAGGGTCAATTCTAGGTCCAAAATTATATATTATATATGTAATTGCTATGTGTAAGATTTTCAAAAAAGCTCGTCGATTCATTTTTGCTGATGATACTGCTCTTGTTGTATCACATGAAAATCCTGAAATAGCTATACAAGAATTACAAAGAGATTTTAACGAGCTTCTCAAATGGGCTCATGATGTAGGATTAATTATTAATGTGAAAAAAACCAAATGCATGTACATAAAATCACCAAGTTTGAAAATGTGGAATATTCCTAAAATAACCGCTCATAGCTTTGACTGTATACATAGAGGAATTGTTAATGTTTGTGACTGTGAAAAAATAGATTTCACAAATGAATATACTTATCTGGGAATAATTGTTGATAACAATTTTAAGTGGGATAAACAAGTGGCTAAAATTTGTAACCAGCTCAGATCCTTAGCTAGTAACTTTTACAAATTAAAATTTATTTTGCCTCATTGTACTCTTAAACTCATATATTTTTCTATGGTCGAATCCATCCTTAGATATGGTATTCGAACTTGGGGACATGCAAGCACTACTTACATTAAATATATTGAAAATTTACAAACTGCCATAATAAAAAAAATAGTCACAACAAATATTTACAAACAGAGACATAACTTAAAACTACTGTATGGCTCAGAGAGCCTTCTTACAATAAAAGGTCTCCACTGGTTCACTACTATTATGGATAATATGGGGGAAAGCCCTTACAAACACCTACTTGTACACAAACATACCACAAGATTTAGAGAAGGAAAGGGCCTAAAAACTCCTCGAATATTAAATAAATATGGAAGCCGTACTCTTGAATATCTAATACCAGTGATTTTCAATAAAATCAATAAAAACATAAAATTTGAAAAAAATGAGAGACTAAGTCCTAAAATGATAAAACTATGGTTAATGAACGAAAACTCCATGTATCTTTGAATATCTTAATATAGCTGCCTACATATCTTGTTATTAGGCAGATATATTGAAATATCTTATACCTATATTATGATTGTAAGTTAAAATATCTAATATTACCATGTGATCTATTCTAATGTTTCCTTAAAACTATAAATGTATTTACAAATATTTTCTCAGATATTATATTAAGAATGTTTAAATTGTTAGAACCTGCAGACAAGCTGTCATATGACAGCTTTGTGGGTCTACTCAAATTTTTGTACTAAATGTATATTTAATCTAATAAATAAAAAAAAAAAAAAAAAAAAAAAAAAAAAATGAAATAAGTTGTAATCGACAATCACAAATATTTTTGTAATTTGTTTTTGGGGTGTTACGCCGTGTTACAGTGTCCATCATCAAGGCAGATGTGTATTTTTAAGATTTATAAGGGTGGGTTTTTTCTATTATATGAAATTTCTAAGTCAATCTCTTTTGGTGTCCAAAATCTGCCCTGATGAAGGACACTGAAACGGTGTCCGAAACGTTGGCTAAAGAAGGAGGTAGCGCAACACGGCGTAACACCCCAAACACAAATAACGAAAAAAAAAGTTTGCCGTGAAAATCTGAAAACGTATCACAAATATTGTATTATGATGTTAAATTATTACCCATAAACATACAACAACCAAATTGTTTAGTTTTAACTGAGGTTGAACGATTTTTAAAAAAATATCATTGAAGAAGATAATAGTTCATGTTTATTTTTATATACCGCACAAGAGTCCCAATTGCTCCCGTCTGGAGCCAGTGTGGCTAAAGGTAGTGGGGAAGGGAAGGAGATGGGGGAGAGGTAGGTAAGGAAGTACCTGGGTATCTGGTCACCAAACATGGCTAAAGCCATTTCAAACAATGTTTCAATTCTGAATCGTGGTCTTTCAACAAGGATAGACTGAGAGTATCTTCCACTTGGAACGTGCAGCAAATATAAGTACTATATATTATTTTTAAATGAATTAATTGTGAACTAACACAAATTAATCAAATAAAATTTATTTGCCCACGCCGGGATTCGATCCCGCGACCTTCGGATTGAGCCGAGTCAAGAGCCTTACCCCTCAACCACGCCGGCCTACGTTGCAACGGTTGGTAATGGTTGCAACTGGAACATGAATCCAGCATTTCTCGTCATACCGGAACAAACGCTTCAACCAAATCGGCCATTGGAACCTCTTATTTTTAAATCATTTTTGTAGACCTCATATTATTTCATATTTCAAATTCAAAATTACCAATAGTACATAACTTCGAAATTTTTTTCTATATTACATTGATGGATGTAACCTTCAAAACTTATTTTGACAAGAGCTATTCCAATAAAAATAGAATTATTTAAAGATATTTTTTACCTTCCCATTCCCAAGATGGCGACTTTTGTCAAAATATTTATTTAACTCTTAATATCTCGGCATGCTTACACAACAACAAGCAATTCCTAAAAAAGTATTTAAACTTGTGTATATATTCGTAACTAAAAATTTCGATAATTTTTTTTGGCACGCCACCAAATTTTTTTGTGTTTATTTTTGGCAGTGGAAAGCAACGAAAATGTATTTGTAAGAAAGCCAAATAATTAAGAGATAAATGATTGTGTATCGTTGAGCCTGGTATAAATATTGGTAATAAAAATATATTTAATATAAACTACTTCCAATAACTTATTAACAAAAGTTATTAACTTGTTTTTAAAACTTTTCTGCCGGAAAATATTATTAAAATACCATGACAAAACTGTATCATCTTGGATTCGGAAGAAAATTTTCGTGACTTGGTAAATACAACGTGACAGAAAGTTGCATTTTGTGTGGATGTTTTTATTCGCTAGCCGCCGCTATCGTATTCGTTGTTTTTTCAACGCTAATAAAACCTATACTCCTCTATATCAATGTCTAGATGGTTTTATGTTGGGTGTAGGTTGTTTGCTAATAAACCATAAAAAGGACCGTAAAGTGTTCCGCCAGGTATATTTTATTATTCAAAACTTTGTTTGGGTCCTGTCACCCTTATTCCACGCTCTGGGGTCCTTGGCATTATTATTTTTGTGTTTTTGGAAATAATACTGTAGCGCTGATGCTCTTATAAGAATCGATATGAACTACATGTGGATGATAAGAACAACACGTCAGGTGTTCAAAAGATCGATTGTACGAAATTTTACAACTAGTTTTCTTAAGTCTCAGTAGTGGATGCTCTTAACATTTATTAATTTTACAAAAACAGTATAAAAATCAAAATATTGCAAAGGCGATAAAAAATACTTGGCACAATATATAAGCTAAAAAATAATTTCATATTTTTTTACGATTATTTTTCATTTACCTTTATCAATTTTTTAAAATTTTTATTTATTCATTGCTTTGGTGGTTACATAATTTGTAGATTTTTCGACCATCATGCTGGCACATGCCCGTGTTATGGTGGTCGATTTTACATAATATATATTGCATTAACATTTTAAGTAAGCAATAATATAAGGAAATATAAAGATTATAAAATAATATACTTTTGAATGTAGCTATAACTTTGTAGTTAACCATTATAGATAAATGAAACAATGTTACTTTGTTCGAACCACTTGTATATTTGTTTAAAGCTGACCGGTTTCGGAACGACCGTTCCTTCCTCAGGGCAGACGTATATCTACTGATTTGACAGTTACAAAATAGTGGATGGAAACAATGTATTATTACTAAGGATTGTGGTAGAGTTGGAGCCGTTGCTAGGCATCAATGAAGAGTGGGTGGGTAGGGGTACATATCCATGATTGGGCTGTGAGATAATATTTTTTGTTTGTTGAAAATACATCCATTCTTTTTAAGTAATTATTCATTAATTGATCAATTTATGGTCTTTATCTTTAGCGTTCCTCAAAAAATTACCGTTATTATTTCTTTTGTAAAAAGCTGGTTTAGAATTATTTTTAACATTGAACTGAAAAATTATTAATATACAAAATTTTACGCCATTCTTTATCATTATTATTATAAGAATTATAAAGATGTTTGTTTTTTGAAATTTTGCAAAGTTTTTTTATTTAAGATGTTATCAATTAAACTTGGTTAAATAACGGATATAAAAATAAATATCTTTAAAATTCTAATAATAATAATGATAAAGAATGGCGTAAAATTTTGTATATTAATAATTTTTCAGTTCAATGTTGCAAAAATCTCCTTTCTAATATTAAACCAGCTTTTTATACAAGAAATAATATCCGTAATTTTTTGAAGAACGCTAAAGATAAAGACCATAAATTGACTAATTCCGGAATATGTAAACTCAAATGTAAAGACTATCCCTCATTTTATATTGGAAAAAACAACTCGAAATTTTCAAATCAGAATCAAAGAACATTTGAGGTGTCTTTATATGTTCGTTAACCATGTCATTGAAAATAACCAAATTTTTAAAAAATTACGGGGATAAATATTCTTCATATTAACCATAAAGGAAAACGCTTAGATAACTTAAAAGCCCTGGAAATAAAAAAAATCCCCTAAAAATAATGAGTCTATTATCAACAAACAAAAAATATTATCTTATAGCCCAATTATGGATATGTTCCCCCACCCACCCACTCTTCATTAATGCCTAGCAACGGTTCCAGCCCTACCACAATCCTTAGTAATAACACATTGTTCCCACCCACTGTATTGTAATTGACATATCAGTATACGTTTGCCCTGAGGAAGGAACGGTCGTTCCGAAACCGGTCGGCTTTAAACAAATATGCAAGTAGTTCAAACAAAGTAACATTGTTTCATTTGTTATAAAACAACGTCAAATTTTTACAATTATTTACAAATTACATTACATTGGTGATTTGTTGTGTCTGTCTCACTAGGAACTCAATAGCAGGCGCAGTTTATAACATAAGCAGTTTACGGAAAACAAACAAAAATAAAGAAATAATATTTTATTTAAAATAAAAGATAATCAGTGTCGTACCATTGGATGAAGACAATATGAGCGACTCTCAATCGAAAATTTGAAATAGAAAAATCAGAAAAAAGATACGGGGCTCTGGTCTGCTCAGAGCCCTGGCAAGGTTAAGGTCCTGGGTTTAGGAATCCATTCCTTGAAATAATGTGAACAGTAAAACCTCAAATTGTAAAACTTAATTATTGATGACAATATTAGCGACTCTCAATCGAAAATTTGAAACAGAAAAATCAGAAAAAGATACGCATCTAGCATCTAGGAATTGATTCCAGGATCTTAGCCTTACCGGCGCTTTAAGCAGAGCAGAGCCAAAAATCTTTTTCTGATTTTATAACCATTCCTTCTTCAGGGCAAACGTATACGTTTCGTAACGGCCGTTCCGAAACCGGTCGCCTTTAAACAAATATACAAGTGGTTCATACAAAGTAACATTGTTTCATTTATCTAAAATAATGTAGATTTGTTTGGTGCCAGAGGCTGTGAAGAGAGGGAACAGGAATTTACCCAGAAAAAAATAGTAATGTGGATGTGAATTAGTAAATTAGTAATGAAATTAGTAATGAAACTGTGGATGTAGACATCATCGAATGTTATTAATACGCGTGCGTATGCGTGGTTGAATTTCAGAACCCGCCTTCGAGTGCATGTATACGGCCGCGCCACAAGTAACATCTGTGTACGAGGAATTTCAAACAAAGCTACCGTTGTAATTTGGTTTCGAAATTAAGAATTCGTCACAAGATGTCGCCACTTCCATCAGCAGGTAGGATGGGGACTTGTCCCCTGGGTATTACTGCAACGAATTGATGAATATGTAGTATCTCTCCAGATATGGAAAGATTGACGATAATTCATAGTTGTATCATCGGCTATATATTACATATGACTTCATTGCCCGTCTAGGTTATTTTGTCGCGGTGACTAGCTACACTGGATGATAGTGGTTCCGAGGAAGGGCTATTTTTGGAACCAGTTCCTATTGGATTTATAAAATGGTCACCAACAATAATTGGGCGGAGCGGAACCAAAAGCCGCCAGCAGCGGGTTTTTATCTGCTAGTTTTATTTATTCTTCTTGTGGCAAACCACAATGGTACTGCTTTATATTATGAACTAGTAATTGATGAAACACTTCAAAAATATAAACAGAGCCTAAACACACAACTGCGAGGGTTTCTTTATCCGAAATATAACCAGATTTGCCGACCTCGTATTATATTAAAATGATCTTACTCATTGAAACAACAAAACCTTTTTATGGGGCATTACGAAACCAGTAAAACTTTTAACCCCCTTTCAGAGCGCGAAAACCCTATTTATTTTATTCTCTACTGTAAAGGGTTTCTTTACTTTAGTTCGTTAAAAAAAGTTGACGATGTAATCCGCCCATATTATGTCTGCTTCTATTGTTTTTCTTTTTACTTTCTTTCTTTTTATTCCTATTTCGCGGGGTTTTCTCGCGGAAACTTTTTGGGGGGGAATGCGAAATGGAGAATTATTGTTATGAAAAATAACCGTCCTGGTATAGTACAGGTTGTCCCATTTTCGCAGTGCTACAATTGTGTACTGTAAAATTTTATCTTAAGACACCACAATACAAATAAAGTCGGAATCTTAACAACGCGCGCGATGTTAAGTGAAGAAGGCGTGTACAAAAATATGGGGCTCCGCGACCTCAGTGTATTGGACGATCCCACCGTGGAATTTTCCCCTGGCAGGCTTAAAAAATTGTCTTTCTGAAGGGTATATTTTTATTATTTCTGGTGAACACATTAATAAAATTTTAGATGTTTTAAGCTGAATATCTGCTACATAAATATTAACGGAAGTTACTAATTCATCGCCCAGAAAAACAAAATCTGCTGCTTACCGCTAATGTTGAAAATGTTAGAGATTTAAAACCTTTGAATGTAAAATATTTTAATAAGGCTGTGTTTTTATCAATTTTACTATTTTTTTAAACTAATTTTATGAATTGAAAAAGAAGATAATAATAATAATCTAAACGAAAATATGTAAAAGAACAAAACACAGAAAAACAGAAAAAGATAATGGTCGTAACCGGGACTTGAACCCAGAACCTCTAGTCTATCCGGGGCGTGCGTTTACCAATTCCGCAATTTAATTATTTATTTACTTATGCAATAATCCTAAATTCACTTTGTGGTGTCATTTTAATTAAATCAAAAAAAATTTTGCATACACCACTTATTTTAATCAAAATTATCAACAAGTTTCGAATGGTTTCTTCATCATGATAAAATGAAAATGAAAAAAAATAATTCAACGTAAATTTTTTTCTTTATTCGGTGCATTGTTTATTACGGTTCTTCTTTCAAATGTCATTAACAGTTTTTTTTAAGATAGCCCATAACCTAACCTAACGTAACCTATTAAACCAATTTAAAAAAATATATTTTCATCGCTTTTAATGACTTTTCGAAGGAGGTGTTGAATTTGCATGATTTTGAATTGTCCGGTCACCGTTTTACAGTTGTTTAGAAATTTAATAAACCACCATGTTCGATTTTACGTACAATGCAAAATAATTTAAAAGAATTTATCAATTATGAAATATAAAACAACATTATGTGTCTGTATTTGTTTCTTCTTCTTTGTGTGCCGTATCAGGTCCCCCCGACGTTGGCGATCACTCTTGAAAATAATGTCTCTCTGTCTTGTGCTGCCCGGAATAGCTCCTCCACACTTCTAACGCCGGTCCAGTCTCGTATATTATGCAGCCAAGACATTTGTCTCCTACCAGGCCCTCCCCGACCCTCTATCTTGCCTTTCAATATTAAATGGAGCAAGTGATACTTCTCCCCTCGAAGTATATGACCCAGATATGAAATTTTCCTGATTTTTATTAATGTAACCAGTTCTCTATCTGCTCTAGCCCGCCTGAGAATTTCTATATTGGTGACCATGTCGGTCCATGGGACCTTGAGCATTCTCCGGTGAAGCCACATTTCAAAAGCCTCTAACCTGTTCATTGTATTTACTTTCAAGGTCCATGTTTCACATCCATAGACCAAGACCGACCAGACATACCATTTTAGCATTCTCTGCCTTAGTTTTAAGCTGATATTGTCATTGCAGAAGAGGAATTTCATTTTAATGAACGCAGTTCTTGCTGCTTCAATTCTGCATTTAACCTCTACATCTGGATCAAGAGTCTCCGTTTATTTGTTTATCTATTGTTATTTTTTGTTAATTTTCATTTCATCCTGACGAAGACACCGGTTCCATGACAACTCAGAATGAAAACAACTCAGAACCACCTCAGAAAGGCCATTAAAAGCTATGAAAAAATAATAAAAAAAAAAAAAATAATAATAATATATCTTTATTCAATGAAATTAGCAACATTACAACTAAAAAAGTACATGTTCAATGTAGATTACAAATAGATTACATCCTTACAAAAAAATTAACAAGTAGAAAGTAATGTAAGATCGGTTACACAGAAGTAGCATAATTATACAATATTTTTAGTTGTGCATAGTCTGCCTCACTAGGTGAACCTGTATTGAGGCAGAATTTTTTGTAAATTGTTTCTCACAATTTTATCTATGGTTTTTTATAAATATATAATGTAGGTTTCTATACAGCAAAAACTTTATTTTAGATTACATTATTGTTTGTATATACACAAAACAAAAACTGCAAGGTTATTACCACAATAGCAACTGTCAATGACAGGGCGTTTGGGTGAGAGCATCAGTATAGGCTAAAATAGCCGGTAAATAGCCGGTAACCCTAACCTAACTTAAACTATTTAACCATTTTGTTTATATTTAACCATTATATTTCAATCATCACTCTTAATGGACCTTTTTGAGGTGGTTCCGAGTTGGTTTCATTCCGAGTTGGCCGGTTACCGAAAAAACCATTGATTTCAAAACACGTTGATGATTTTGAATAAAACAAAAATTTTACCAAACAAAAAAACGCCTTAAAAAAATGCACTAAAAAGTAAAAAAATAATTTCGTATTCTTCTACAACTTCATAATCAACTTACTTTTTCTAATCATCAATATGTAGGTACGATTGTTACTTTTGGAGTCGGTGTCAGTCAAGGTAGGTTTGTAACTACATACATAGTTATAGGTGAGATGTGCTTGTGTCGCACAAGCGACTTGACGAGGCGAGAGGCGAGAGCGGGGCCGCGGCTGCGCGAGAAGCTGTCAAGTGAACACGCCGCGCCGGGCCGGGTACCTTTGCTGACACCGACTCAAAAAAAACAATCGTACCTACATATTGATGATTAGAAAAAGTAGGTTGATTATGAAGTTGTAGAAGAATACGAAATAATTTTTTTAATTTTTAGTGCATTTTTTGAAGTCGTTTTTTTGTTTATTTTTGATTTTTAGTGAATCTCAAGTACACTAACTAATTTTTCTGAATATGGGTAAACCTACTAAACGTGCTGCTCATATGAGACAGACATAATTTGACCATAGCGACTTTAGGATCAAGTTAAGAGATTCGGCCGAGTTTCGTTAATTTGTCATGGATCCGATAATCAGAACCTAACCAAACTCTAATCAAATTACCCTTGAAGTACATCCTTTCCAATAAAAAAAGAATCATCGAAATTGGTTGGCGTGATATTGAGATATTCGTCCATTTGTCGCGCACATACTTGATGCAAATTTAAGACTTATATGATTTTCTCATGGATGCCATTATCGGAACTGAACGAAATTAAAATGGAACCACACGGGAAGCACCCGCTTTCAAATAAAAAAAGAATCATCAATATCGGTTCACCCAGTCGAAAGTTCTGAGGTAACAAACATAAAAACAAAAACAAAAAAATACAGTCGAATTGAAAACCTTCTCCTTTTCGAAGTCGTTTAAAAAGTGATTTGTTTCATTTAATTTTTTGTTTAGCTTATTATAGGCCTTAATTATGCAATGCTTTTGTAAGGCAGTTGTTTCAACGGTGGAACCATGATAATAGTTAGATAATTTATATAGCGCCGTTTTTGTGAAAAATTGTGAGGGTAAAAAGGGGTGCTGTACAATTTATTATGAATTCTTAGGCTCTATTATGCTTGGGACGATACGATTTAAAATACTGGACATTGCATGATTTTACATTTGTCATTCCCATCACGATTAGAATTACATGTGTGTATCCAGACATTAAAAAAATCTGTCAGATTATTCAGATTTAGTGAGACAACCTGTACCATTATTCAGCAATACCGCTGGGGAAGGAAATTGAGTCAAAGTTGTCACAACGCGGCAATTTCGTGATGGAAATTTCAGGCTGTTTTGGTCCTACGCAAGTGTCACCCCTAATGGTCTTTCTTTGCTGTCATTCTACGGGACGTTCTCCTTTTTCATTAGTCTGCTAGATGAAGTGCTCTTAAGTGTTTTGGTTGTTGGTGCCTTCATAATACTGCCGAGCCCGCACCCGAACTAAGGGGGACTTTAGTTTTTTCATTGACTTTGTCTTTTAACATCGCCTTAACTTTAGAAACGTTATTAATGATGTAGCATAAAATTATTACATTATTCACGATGAAACCTAATTTACAAGATAATGACTTAGTTTGCAACATTTTTATGGAAATGTATCAACTGATTTTGAAAGAACCAGGTTATCTTTTTCGTTATTACTCACATATTGCCTCGAAGAACACACAGTCATGTTTAGAGAAACAGTGTGAAAAACGTAGTACTCAAAGAGAATAGGCCACTTGCATGGATTTCATAACGACTTGGAAAAAATCATGTGGATAGATCTTTTTACTAAGATTAATAAAGTGTTAGTAAAATTGTTTAGAAATGTACAGTTTTTTTTTATTTTTAAATAAATAAATCCATTATTTGGGCTCGTGACGTCACTACATGAAAATGTCCGAAAATGTTCCTACTAATTTTGTAAAATTCCACACTGATTTATTTTTTTATATGGCATCACTTTGATTTCAGGCGAATTTTTTAATTCGTTCACTACATTTATTGTTTGTTCTCTGCGAACTTATCATTTGGTTTGATTTTTTGACAGATGTTCTGAAGAGAACCCCGTACAATTAATGATGTACGGGGTTCTCTTCAGAACGTGAAGATGATGTCGGTACGTGTTTTAGAGGTATAATGATGATGGTGCTGATTTTAACAAAATAAAATTTTATAATATTCTTATTATTATTACAATTTACAAGTTCAAGTATATTACATTGAATTTAGTAATATAGACACTGTACATTATAATGATTTATGATCAATAAGATGGATCAAGGAAAAAAATATTTATGAGATGTAATATTTTTGGTATGCCTCGTTATTCTCCTGTGCCATTCGTATGGAAAACGTTCTTTTTTTTTAAAATGATTTTCGGCTATGTAATTATCGTTTCGTCTTTCCGGTTTATAAAAAATGGCCTGATTTTTCGGTTTGAAATTTTCAAAAAATCCCCAGGGTTTCAAAAATACGATTTAAAAAAAAATACAGAATGTCTTAGAATATTTGCCTAAATCGGAAAAAAAAAATTAAAAAATGTGATGCAAGTGGCCTATTGTTTCATTTGTGGTAAGAATATTTTACTAATAATACAACACGTGTTTAATGTGTAGCATGAAGAACAATCTTATTGACAATCAAATAAAATATATTTTTTAACAATAACTCCACACAGGAGACCCTGAGGAATATAATTTCCCTTAGGGCCTATGTCATCTGAGATGCTGAGTGGAGGGTTTTTTGAGGAGAGGAAGCGAAGAACATTGGTCTTGAAGAGACCCATGTTGTAGGAAGGAGGAAACACAGAGGCTGGCAAATCATTCCACAGCCGAGCTGTTGAGCACAAGAACGAAGAAGCGACCCGTTCTCTTGTGACACATGTCAACCGTGTACAAATGTTGGGCACGCGTTTGGCGTGTTTCCCGACTATGCACCGGTGCCGAAGGGATCAATTACGCTACAATTACCTCGGATTGTTATACCGGTAGAACAAGGACAGCATTCCCACTCGTCGCCTGTTCTCTAAAGATTGCAATCCGTCTGTTAAGATGGAAGAATCTATCAAACGGACCGCCCGTTTCTGCACAGAGTCGAGGGTATTTTTCAGGTATTTTGGAGCTCCAGACCAGAGGTGGCTGCCAAATTCAACCGTGGGGCGCACTTGTGATTTGTACAGGGTTAGCAGTTGTGTACTATTAAAGTATCTGCGGGCCCTGTACAGTACGCCCAGTTTTTGGGAGGCTAACTTTACTCTGGCTTCGATGGAGCCGCAGATTGAAGCTAATACAAAAAAAAATTGTAACGTAAATATTCAGCTAATATTTGTAAAAGTTATTTTTTTATATTAGCTTCACCCAGGAGGCCATGAGGAAAATTATTGCCCTTAGATCCTATGTCATCTTTGGGGATGCTGTGTGGAGGGCCTTTTTACAGAAATGACGGAGAGGACGTTCTGGGAAGGAAATGGGTATGAGGAGTGGGTAGGAATTGGTTTGTTTGTTTATTTGTTTATTTAGCACAAGCCTATACATTTATATACATAATTTAATAAAAAAAAATTGACTGCCCAACTAGGAGTATTCTCGTTTTAGGACAGAAAAAATATTATGGGTATGAACATGTGGAACATGATTTATACAAAAAAAGAAAGAGAACTGATGAAATAAAAAGAAAAGAAAGAATAGTAAATAAAATTTTAAAGGAAGTTTAAAACATAGTAACCGCTGTATGTTTAGCATAGAAAATAATATTAATTTAGAGAAGGAAAAGTAAATAGGTACATATATGTAACATTTAGGTAACTTAAGAGGAATTAAGAGGATTAAAATATTTAGGTAACTTATGTATGCTTTGCATATTATAGTCCTATACATGTGATGTAGAAAAAAAAGCGAAGAGAAAGAATAAAATAAAAATGAAATAAACAATTAAACCATAAAACAGCCAGAACAGACAGAACTTGTAGGGAATATGTGTCCAGGAGTGACAGATGTATGAATCCATCTCTTCAACTGCGGCGCGTTGGTAGAGGGTATAAGGCGATGGGTCGAGATAGACCAGCTGGAGAGGTCTAGGTTAGGTCTCTCTCTACAAACCCCTCTCGATCCGGCCGGCTATGCAGTAGGTGGACAACCCCATGTACCCGGGCACCACTACTAAGTCACCAAACGTAGCGAAACACCAAGGGTGACCTGTGGCAGGGGTGTTGGTTATCCAATAAATTGTTCCCGGGGCGACGGTACCCATATCCGAGTCCCAAATTTACTCTAAATGTAGGATTGGATAAGGGGGGGTATTTCAACATCCTCCTCATAGCTTACCCGTACGATAAAGAATATAAATAAATAATATACTTATATATAACTATAACTTACCCTACTTATAGCCATTCTTCTTAGGCTCAACTACAGAGTGATAAACCTAGACTTTAAAAAAAAATCGTGTGATAATTAATCAATAACACACGTTATCGTATGGATAATCTGTGAGGAGGATGGTGAAATACCCCCTCAATATACTTATTCCATCCATCAGGGTGTTGACGAACCTCAAAGATGACTTTATCGATTAATTAGTCCAAATAAATGTCAAAATGATCTTTTATGCGATCGATTATTAAATATCAAGTAAATATTAAAATTGTTGAACGAAACATAATAACAAAACATACTATAATGAAGAGAAAATTGTAAAATCAATATTGAGAGAAAAATCGCGGGAGATTTTTTTATTTAATCTGTGTGTTCAGTGTTCAATCAATTCAGTGTGTCATCCGCCTCCAAGACCTAGCAGACCTCATCCCATGAACCCGGGCAACCCTGTTAAATCACCAAAGATAGCGAACCACTTGGGGTGACCTATGGCAGAGGTGTTGGTTATCCAATAAAGGTTCCCGGGGCGGCGGCACCCATCTCGCCTCCCAAATTGAAAATCCCAATTGAGATGCTGCTTAGGGGGACTTTTTGAGGAGAGGAAGGAGTGAACATGGGTCTTGAAGAGACCAATGATGTAGGAAGGGGGAAACGCAAATGCCGTCAAATCATTTCCCAGCTGAGTCGTCGAAATGACCCAGACTCTTGTGACAAATGTCGACAGTGCACAAATATTGGGCGCGCGTTTGACATGCTTCCCGAAAATGCATGGTCCCTAAGGGTCCAATTAATCTTGTTCCTCAAAGTATCTTCCTTTTAAATACCGATAGATCATGGAGAGAATTCATACCTAATGCCTGTGCTTCAAAGATTGCAAAGTTAGGGAAATCTTTCAATCGGACCGCCCGTTTTTGCACGGAGTCAAACATTACCATTCTTAAAAGTAATAGAGATTCGATGGATCCACTCGGCCAGAAAACTCTTGTCATGGTTCGCCCCTAGGGGGTAAGAAAGACCTGCCAGACCAGAAGATGGGATGGTAGATCAATCAGTTTAATACAAAACAACCTAAAGTCACCATTGGAACGAAGGATTGATAGCGATCAAAAGAAGAAGAAACCTAACTTCTTCTTCCTAATCTCTATTACCATATTACTTCACTCTATTTGGAATACGGATATGGGTACGGCTGCCCTGCATTTATTGGATAACTAACTCTCTTGCCGTAGGTCACCCCAAGTGGCTCGCTTTGTTTGGTGACTTAGCAGGAGTGCCCGGGTTCATGGGGGTGAGGTTTGTCTAGGTCTAGGTGGCACATGCGCTTGCCCACCTATTGCGTGGCGGGTCAAATACAACGATCATGTTGTAAAGCTTGACAACTGCAAAACTTGATCAAAAGCTGAAACGGCCCGAGAATAGGCGTTTAACCTTTGTATACTCGCGTCCAACGGCATAACACGCGTCACAGACCGCGATTTCATCTCGTCGGCCGTATTTTAATTATGTACTTTTTAAGTATTATTGGTTTATATTATAGATAGAGATATAATTGAATTAAAAAAATATATATATTAAAACTTTAACTTTATTTGGTAGAAACAGACATTTAACTCAGCCTCTAAAAAAGAACATAATTTTTTTAATCTCACTTTAATAACTATAAACAAAAAATTTAACAAAACAAAAAAACGACTTCAAAAAATGCACTAAAAAGTAAAAAAATAATTTCGTATTCTTCTACAACTTTATAATCAACTTACCTTTTCTACTCATCAATATGTACGTACGATTGTTATTTTTGGAGTCGGTGTCAGCGGGAGAGGAGCTGTCAAGTGAACACGCCGGGCCGCGGGTACCTTGGTTGACACCGACTCCAAAAATAACAATCGTACCTACATATTGATGAGTAGAAAAGGTAAGTTGATTATAAAGTTGTAGAAGAATACGAAATTATTTTTTTAACTTTTTAGTGCATTTTTTGAAGTTGTTTTTTTGTTTTGTTAAAATTTTTGTTTATTTTTTGATTTTTAGTGAATCTGAAGTACACTAACTAATTCGATTAAGATTCGGCCGAGTATCGTAAATTTGTTCTTCAGAATTGGAGAGTTCCGTTACTTTGCCATGGATTCCATAATCAGAACCTAACCAAAATTCATCAAACTACTCTTGAAGTACATCCTTTCCAATAAAAAAAGAATCATCGAAATCGGTTGGCGTGATATTGAGTTATTCGTCGCGCACATACTTGATATAGTTATTTGTTGCGCACATACTTGATGCAAATTTAAGACTTATATGATTTTCTCATGGATGCCATTGTCAGAACTGGACCAAATTAAAATGGAACCACACGGAAAGGACCAGCTTTCAAATAAAAAAAGAATCATCAATATCGGTTCACCCAGTCGAAAGTTCTGAGGTAACAAACATAAAAAAAAAATAAAAAATAAAAAAAAATAAAAAAATAAAAAATAAAAAATTTAAAAAAATACAGACGAATTGAGAACCTCCTCCTTTTCGAAGTCGTTTAAAAATAAACTTATTCATGTGTTAATTTAAAAAAACACTCTGAAAACTTATAAATTAAAGTATCAAGAATAATAAAATATTATAAAAAGCAGAACTAATCTACGGGATTTTTGGGAAGTAATTGTTAATTACCTAAAAGACCGATAACAGTAAATAAGCGTCACTCGTCCACTCGGCACCAATGCGCGCCGCAATGCGCGCGCCACACTAAACAATGCCTAACAACAAATTATGAAGCTACTGAAAACCTCTGTCCCATTGTTGTCAATTTTTCAGGATTATTGATTTGTTGGTCTGGGAGACCAACGCGCGAGTACAGGAAGGTTAAAAGACATCATTCAGACGTCAAAAATTCAAAATTCTGTGGCTTGACTTCAATTCACTTTATATTGTATACTATCACTGTAATTATGTAAAAGCTGTTTGTTTCTTACAAAATAAATAAATTAATAAAAAAAATATAAAAAAATTGCACCGAAGGTTATTCATTTGTGATGTTTCTTAAGAGGGCATTACCAGAGAAAGCCGGAAATACGTCATTTTCAAAAAAGTTTTTAGACGTATTGACTCTATTCCACAAAAAATTATAAATGGATTTCGAAAGATTGTTCTTTTATCTAGCATTCGTATGTAATAAATTTTTAGAATTTTTTAAAATTTTTAGTATAATAAGGTTATTCCATAGGTCGTTGGCAGATTTGTTAAATTTTCAAAAAAGTTTTTGTATTATACCACACCCATTTCAAATAATGTAATCATGCAGTAAAATAAATCAATACGTTATCTAGCAGAGTTATGTATTAGAATTTTAATTTTAGTTTCAATAAAATCATTAAAAAATATGTACGTACATGTGTTTCTTGACGAAAATTGGTCCATTTGTGTGTTTATTTGCGCACTTACAAACTAATATATTTCAGATTTTTTTAACATTCTTATTAAATTTAGACATTATTGAAAAATGATAAATACTTATAATCAAAAAATAACTACAAAAAGTACACTATTTTAATAGTTTTATCATCACGCCTTTCGGCATTTTTGGATGAAGGTATAAATTAAAGCTAATTTGGATTGAAATAAATTTGATATTGAGTTATAATTTAAAAAAGCTGGTACGGAGAAAAATTATTCTTTCTCATTGTAACCGCCTTGCACGATCGGAAGAACAACTTTCGACGAAATGTGGATTTTCGTCCGCTGGCTGGTTAAACGCTCTTAACATTCAAACACAAGTATGAAGATATTATTTTCCAATGGTATTTTTAAGTATTCCTTATAAAAATGTTCGTTCATAGGCTGTATTTTGTACAGTAAAACCAGTTTTGTTCTCGTAAAAGATCCGTTCATTTATTACTATAAAAAAGCAACCTCCATTATGCTTTATTCGTCGACGGTTTCAAAGATTCCTCTACAAGGCAATCTCCCTCAAACTCTTTCAGAATATTATACCAACCTACGTGAATATTATATATTATTGTTATTATTGTATACGTACAACGCGGAGACAAACATCGCGTTTGAATAATATAAAATTGAAAGCATAAATATTTTCTGAATGCTAGCCGAATACAATAGATGCCTCAAGTGGGGGAAAATTGAAAAAACATTTTCGTTTCCCGGTGTAACTTTGAATTTCCTAGTTACTTTGGTACGACAGAAATTCTCCCGAGACGCCTTCATCCCAATATCGCCCGAGTGGATCGCGTCCTCCTTCCAAACAAAACAGACCATTTTTATATTTTTATTCCACGAGGAATGATAAATTTAATATTACGGAGCGTAAAAAAGGCCGTATGAAGAAGTTGGAATCATGATATTTATTATTTTATACGCTAATGAAAATTCTTTTTACGTGTTTTATTCGAGATGCCGTATAAAAGTTTATGATTGTTGTGAAATGTTTAATTACGTTTTGAGAAATATACATATACGTCTTCATATTTTGTGAGAAAAATGAGTTTCCGAAGGTAGAGTAAAATCACGCAATGAAAGTCGCATCTCGTTTTTGCTAAAATGTTTTGTACAAATTATTAAACTTTAACTTTTACTAAGGAAGGCATTAACATTGGAATTTGATCAATTCTTATTCCAAACAGCCAAGCTGCTAAACCTAAAGGATTCTTCTAAAGTTTTCATAATATTCTTATCAAACGGTTATCTGTTCTCTATTTTATGCAGGTGTTTGCAGGTTTTTACAGATGCAATGCCGCCTCATGGAGCCTCATGAATGAGTTTTTCTTTTGCCCTGTTTAATTTATCTTTGCCTTACTAACCTATTTTTTTGCATTTTGTTTTTTCCTGTTAAGTATTTGCATACTGCTTACTAACAACGTATGCAAGGGCACTGGAGGTCTAGAATCGTTCAAAATAAATAAATGTAAGTAGCTTCGTTTAGCAAAAAAATTTGAATCTTGCGAGAGCCTTGAAGGTGTAACCATATGTTACTTATACCAGGGCGGGTAAGAGGTGGATAACCTCCACTGTATCAAACGGTACCAGCATTTGAAAAAATATATTATTTGTTTTCGTTTTTTTAAATTGTTGTTAAAACGACAATATTTGCGAAAAATCACTAGAAAAAGTTAAAAAAGGAAGAAACATTAGTCCAACAGGGGCCAACATTAAAAAAATGTATAATTGGTTGGATAACCAACACCCCTATCATAGATCACCCCAAGCAGTTCGCTACGTTTGGTGACTTAGGAGGGGTGCTTGTGTTTATGTTTGAGGTTTGTCTAGGCGTGGCGGCGGATCGGGAGAGAATGGTTAAGGGAGACGTTTTTACCTCTCCAGCCAGACGCTCGACCCATCGCAGTGGAGGGATGGATCTATCACTCCGAAAAACTATTATGAAACAAATTTTCTGAAAGTTAAAATTTCAACCCCGCAAGATATTTTAAGTCAGGTACTGAATGTTTGCTAATCAAAAGTAGCACCACTGACGGGCATTTTCATTGGTTGAGAGTTTTGAAAAGGGAGTTGCAACGAGCAGGAGAGAGCTCACGAGTTCTTCGGCGGTCTCTTGGGGTTTTTGGCGTTAAACTGGTCACTCCTGTGTCTTTGAATTCAAATCGTTATAATTTACCGTTATGATATTCTGAACGTGTGTTTCAAAATAGATTCAAAGTTAAATTGGTTAAAAAACAACTCAGTAGTTTTTGACGTCCCGTGTCTTGGGTGATATGGGTAACGTAAATTTAATTCCTGTTTGAAGTTTTAATTTATTCTCAGATCTGCTTTGGATGAAATAGATTTAAAATCAGTAAAAATACTTCCAGATCGGTCCCCAAAGAGATTAAAGCTTTTCCTAGTAGCGTCGTATCATTTGCTACAATATAGGCCTCCGCGAGACATTTGTTTAGCAAAAGAGATCTTTTTGAATTTATAAACATTCCGGTATTTTATATACCTACACTTACCCTTTCCTTTCCCGATCCCTCTGGAGAGTGGTGTTAATCAAGTCGACCTTCAACGGACTGTAAATATGCCAAAAGCTCCCCGATTGAGCTGATAATAGAAGTGGGAAAATTTGACAATCTTCTTCTTCTATCAATCTATCTATGAATTCTTCTCTATAAATAAAAATGAATCGCCTAAAAAATGTGTATACGCGCATAACTTACGAACGACTTTACCTACTTCATTCAAACTTTGGGGATTTGATA
Organism: Limnephilus marmoratus; assembly: GCA_917880885.1. NCBI lineage: Eukaryota > Metazoa > Arthropoda > Insecta > Trichoptera > Limnephilidae > Limnephilus > Limnephilus marmoratus. The sequence goes on along the minus strand of OU862915.1, from coordinate 48,219,009 downwards.
TGTGCATGCCCGCGAAGGTTTTAATATATACTGGTGAGCTCTGGCATTATGAAATTTGTATAAAAAAATTGCAATAGGTGGCACGCAAGCACTACTGAAGTACCGTTACTGAAAGAATGGAATGCGGGAAGGGGGAGGGGAACCTGGAAGGCGGGAGGGGGTGTCGCGGGAGGGGGGGGGGGAGAGGGAAACCCGGGAGGGGAGAGTGTAACTCGGGAAAGGGGAGGGGAACTCGGGAGAAGGGGTCCGTGGGACAGGGGAGAGAGGAAAGGCAGAGTGGGAACGCGAGGGGAAGGGGACGCGGGAGAGGAAGAGGAGGCGGAAGGGTATATAATAATTTTTACCATCACAGTTCAATACCGTTTCTTTATTTATCAATCTTAAGTTAGTTCACATCGTGGTATGTGCTAATAATTTGAGAAACACATAATCTTTCAATAATTTAAATCACTAACAAAACATCAATGTTTGTGGTGGATATACTTCCTTAATTCTTTTTTAAATTTAAACATATTTTCAATTCCAGTAATTATTATGTTGCGTCACCCTGACCCCCGAATTCGCACCCACCCCTCAAACCATTTTTCCTTCCCAGAATTTCCTCTCCTTCCTTTTCCTAAAACGACCCTTCAAACAGCGTCCCGAAAGAAGACATAGGCCGCGAGGGAAATTTGTTTTCTTAGGGCCCCCTGGTCGGAGCCAAAATGAAAAAATTGAATCATATTTTTTTGTAAATTTAAAGTTAACCGCGCCACCTGAAGGGTCTATATTTTTTTTACCTTTTCTCAAATTTCATAGGGTCAATGATTAAATGGTTCCATGACAACTCAGAATCATGCAATTCAAACACCCCCTTGAAAAGTCATTAAAAGTTATGAAAAATAGCCCACAATTTTTTCATATATGTATTTTGTTCATCTCTTTTGATGACTTTTCAAAGGAGGTGTTGCAGGATTCTGATGTATTTGCGGTCATCAATTAAGAATGTATAGATTTTGAAATTATAAAAATAAGTTTAATAAATCTCTCCGGCATATTGTACACTCGTTCATGTAAATAGTACATGTAAATCAAATTGTCGCTAACTACCAGCACTGATACGACCTTCAATACCTTCAACGTTGTGAACATAAAACAGCTTTCCTCAAGATCCATCTTAGTTAATTTACACAAAAACAACAAAATAATATACAAAGCTACACAAACAATACACAATACCTGAGCCAAAAACAAAGAACTTCTCCAAACACCTTTTTCCAAAACCACCTTTGGACAAAAACACTTTAAATACATATCTTGCAAATTATACAATACACTAGCTGGTAAGCTACGTCAGACAAACTGAATCCTTGAAAAAATTCAAACGAGATATAAAGAAACGGATTGTAAGTGCTGGACGCCACACTATTACAAACGTCTGTAAAATAAATCTCAGCATGAAATAACTATTCACATACGACCTAACCCATATAAAATAAATGAAAATAATAGAATCCTGTCAAATTTAACTCCATAAATAGATTAGACAGGATGCAGTACTTTCTTCATCTCCTCCAACATTTATAAGATACTAACTCCCTTTAAAAGATTTACCCACTATTCCAATCACCTTTCTGTTTTAATTCTATTCAAATTAATATGTATTTACCTTAAATATTCTTGTAACTACGATATTCATTTATAAACCTCTACGCCTGTCTCGACACAGGTATATCCTAGTAAGGCAGGCATATAAAAAACCAATGTAAATATATTTTTACAAATAAATGAAAAAATATATATGTATATATATGTACATATATAATCTTAGAATTTTTTTACATAATTAGTTAAAATATAGTCACGTCACCTTATCCCCAACGATTTTAGAAGCGATCGGCATCTTTAAAAGCCATTCCAATCTCCCTGCCCATACTGTCAATAATATGTTCAATGACATTATTTCTTCTAAATGGCCCAACTCTTCTCTTTTATTTACTGATGGCTCCAAATCTCCGGACTCTCCTAACCGTGGTATTGGTATTAACGTTTACCACAATAATTCTAATGAAAGAATATTTTATTCAATTTCAAATCAATTTTCAATATTTTCTGCCGAGTGCATTGCGATTATTGAATCTCTCAAATATATAATAAATAATTTTGAACATTCTCTTGTTCTCTCTGACTCTCTCAGTTCCCCCCAAAAACTTAAATCCAGTTCTCGTCTTCATCCTGATGATCACTTTGTATGTCTTATTCGAGTACTGATGACCTCCATTCAAAGCTCTGGAAAAATTGTCACTCTGATTTGGATTCCTGGACATGTTGGCATAGTGGGTAACGATATTGCTGATTCCTTGGCAAAAAAGGAGCGTCTAACCCTACCGTTACTCTCGTAAACCATATTCCCCTGTCTGATATTATTTTCATCATCAAAGATAGATCCCGCAAATTTGGACAGAGTATTGGAACATTGCTAGTCAATTCAAGGGTGCCCGCTACGCCTCAATACAAAGGACTATCCCACCAAAACCGTGGTTTCAAAAATTCCCCCATTTTAAAAGGAAATTTCCTTACTTATTCGAATGAGAATCGGACATTGTTCCGTTCCTTCTCACCTTTTTAAAATTCATTTGCTTGACTCCCCTGATTGTACGTCCTGTGGTCTAGATGTAGGAACTTTAGATCACATATTTTTTTATTGTCCCTCTCTAAATAAATATCCTCTCTTCTATCAAGCGTTTTCAAAAATTGCCTCTCCTCCATTCAACATTTCATCTCTTCTAAGTCTGATCTCTACTCCAATCTTCCATAAATTTCTGAAATTTGCACATTTAAATAAAATTAATATATAAATTCACCTTTCCTTTCTGTGTAATTATAAATGATGGCCTAGAACACCCTTGAAGGGTGAAAGCCAGAAATAATTGAAAAAAAAAAATAGCAATCGTGCTACACACAAAATTAAATGTTGCTCAACTGCCATAAAAATCGCCAATCTTAAAATTGAAACAGTTATGTAACACTAATGAAAAATATTCATTAATATTCAAATAAACATTCGAGAACCAACGACGGATTTATTTTTCCGTACCATTTAATTCATGTACCAACAACATACAACGACATTTTCTCAGGTGGAAAAAATGTGCTTTCCATAAGTTAATTTAGCAAATGTGTCTTGAAAAACGCTTTCTAGATTCTCTGCTGTGTGCCATGCAAATGTGTTGCTACTTTCAATATATAAATAAACATAGAAATTATTTTGCTTCTCCCCCATTCAACTTCTAGAAATATTTTATATTTCTAGAAATATAAAATATTAAGAGAAAACATGACATATTTTAATTTAAGTTTTTTTATTATTCTCTTTATAACATTTGAAAGTTATTCCCATCAATGTAATATATTATTGAAGAAGAAGACAATACTTATAAATCTTAACAAAAATAGGAAAAAGAAAAAGAAACAGAAAAATAAAATCACTACTGGGACTCGAACAAGTGTCTCAACCAACTCGGCCATTGACATCTCTTATGTTTATTTTTTCCTCAATCTCATATTTCAAATTCAAAATTAACAATATAATCATCCCCTAATTTTTTCCCATATTTTTGGTAGCTACTTTTTTAAATGAACACAATTTTCAAAGAAGTGGTTTGTATTGAAGTTTTTCTAAAAGCAAAGATATTGAAATATAAGAAGATGTGCTATCTGCTGTTTTTACTATGTGGGACTGCGCTTCCGGTGTCGCCGATATTGTTTACCAATTAACAAATAAACTAAAAGAACAAATAATTAACGAATAAACCAAACGAACGTTAAACTAAATGAACGAATTCTTTCCTTATTCAAAATATATTGTTAACCAATATTAATGCAAATTTTCAAAAAATCAACGAAATGAACAAATTCTTTTTGTATGAAAACTACGCTAATTAGCGCGTAGTCCGGGGACAGTTGCGCGGACACCATAGCATATCTCTTCTGTATTTGAATATCTTTGTCTAAAAGTCTAAATATAGAATAACTCCCTTTAAAATAACTTTTGATGGTTATATCCATCAATTTAATATACCGTTGAAGAATACGATAATATAAATAAATCTAAACAAATAATTAGAACCTAGGTTCGAGTTCCATTTGCGACCGTTACCATTTTATTTTTATGTGTCTTGTTCTTTTTCATATTTTCGTTTATTTTAGATTTATTACTATTATCTTATTCTTCAATGATGAGTTTCTTTCTTTATTTTAAGCTAATTCCATAAAAAAATCTGGTAGCAAATAGGTAAATAATAATGAACAACACTAACACTAACAATGCGGTTACTGGGATACTCATATAGTAGTGAATGTAATTAAGCTAACCACAAGTTAAACTAAACTAACTAGAGGATATATTGCTATTAAACGCTGTATATCCAGGATTTACAAAGTTTGTCAACAGTAACATAAATAAAACTTGTTCATTGAACATTTGTACAAACCATCCTTTTCCCTTTTTTAGTGTATACACTAACTAATAAAGTAACGGAATAGTATTCTAACCAATATAGTAATGAACATTATTTATTCCCCACTTCTTAGTATGTTTACAAAACCTATAAAATATAGCACATTAAAATAAGTCAATAGAATTTTCAACAATGATTGTAAAGTCATATAATTATTAAACCATTAAGAACAGATTAACATTTAATGCGGGAAAACAGATTAAGAAGGCATTACCAGAGAAAGCCGGAAATACGTCATTTTCAAAAAAGTTTTTAGACGTATTGACTCTTTTCCACAAAAAAATTTAAATGGATTTCGAAAGATTGTTCTTTTATCTAGCATTCGTATGTAATAAATTTTTAGAATTTTTTTTTTATTTTTAGTATAATAAGGTTATTCCATAGGTTGTTGGCAGATTTGTTAAATTTTCAAAAAAGTTTTTGTATTATACCACACCCATTTCAAATAATGTAATCATGCAATAAAATAAATCAATACATTATCTAGTAGAGTTATGTATTAGAATTTTAATTTTAGTTTCAATAAAATCATTAAAAAATATGTACGTACATGTGTTTCTTGACGAAAATTGGTCCATTTCTGTATTTATTTGCGCACTTACAAACTAATATATTTCAGATTTTTTTAACATTCTTATTAAATTTAGACATTATTGAAAAATGATAAATACTTATAATCAAAAAATAACTACAAAAAGTACACTATTTTAATAGTTTTATCATCACGCCTTTCAGCATTTTTGTATGAAGGTATAAATTAAAGCTAATTTGGATTGAAATAAATTCGATATTGAGTTATAATTTTAAAAAGCTGGTACGGAGAATAATTAATCTTTCTCATTGTAACCGCCCTGCACGATCGGAAGAACAACTTTCGACGAAATGTGGATTTTCGTCCGCTGGCTGGTTAAACGCTCTTAAAATACCACACAATTATTTTCTCAATAAATCGGTTTAACCGGTATTAAATCCATTTAGGTACCTTTTTTATGCCTCACAAGAGTCCTAGCTGCAGTGAGACTAAGGTATCTCCAATAGGGGTATGTTGTGTGAAGAGGAAGAGGAAGGTGGGGAAGAACCTGGCTATTCAACTGTGGTCACCAAACACCGCTAAAGTCATTTCAAGCAACGTTTAAACTCTAAATGTTGGTCTTACACCGTGGCGATACTGAGAGTATCTTCCACTCTGGAACGTGCCGCATACATACTTTATATTATTTTAAAATAATTTATTGTGAAATAACATATATTAATCGAATAAAATTTATTTGTGCACGCCGGGATTTTATCCAGCGACCTTCGGATTGCGAGTTAACTTAGTTAGCCTTAACCCCCGACAATAAATCTTCTCAGAGTGGTCTAACCGCAGTTTGAAAATGACCCTGTAAGCCGAAACAGCTTTCACGATAATAAAAAAAAAACTAATTACTTGCGAATCTTAAAAATATTAAATTTAATTTAAATTCAATTAAAAATGATATAATATGGTTCCACGAATTAATCACAAAAATAACTTCAACAATTAATTCTTCCTTTTCTCATTTGTCTTGAAACCTAGATTTTTAGCGGGAGCCTTTGAAATAAAATGGTGCTCATAATATAAATAGTTTATGAAATACACATTTTACAATTATTATTCGCCTCATCATTGGCAGGCTCTCAACAATTGCCTGACACGAGTCTTCAATACTCCGAAGACCTTTCGAGAAGAGCTGATAACATGATGGAAACACTAGTGGCTGGAGGGGATGAAATTTGCATACGTGATGGAAGTTCTACAAGGCCTCTACAACAATGGTTACAAGTTCTACAATGAAAGCCTTGTCAAGACTGAATGCACGACGAGGCACCTATATTCAATAAGAGCCATCCACGAGTTTATGGCAAGCCTATACTTATAAACCTATACTTAAACTTTCAATTGTACACTCTAGTCCTAGTCTATAACTTTGCAGTTTGACATTATAAACCAAAAATAAAAATCTCTATACAATGCCACTAATTTTATTGTATTATTGAAGTTTACTTTTGATAATATATACCTCTGTTTCACAATTATTTATCTTTGTCGTATTGATTACTTGTGATTATTATTTACAGACCATCTATTTAAAAAATATATATATTTCATTTAAATCATGAAAAAAAAAATTACACATTTGTTACAATTTTTAGTATTATTTCACACGATTTGCTAGGGACGTCCCCGTGTTATAGCAGGTGAAGTGTTCAAATTGGAATTAAACATCAAATGCTAGATAATAATATTATTAGATTACACAATTCATATAAGCAATAAATATTTTAAATCGTAATTAAATTACGAAAATTGGATAGGGAATTTGGGAAATGTGTGAAGGAAGACCGTAAAATATACGGGCATTGTGAATGAAATGTATTGCAAATGTAAGGATCCATATGCTTTGCCATATCCATTTAGGCTTTGAAAGTAAAGAGTCGGAATACAGTTTTTAGGTTATCAGGCAGAAAGTTGAAAATTTTAGGAGTTAGGTAGATGAATTGTCGTTGTGCTGTTGTAGTATGTAGTTAAAGTGCATTGTTGTGTCAATTGGTTGTATTTGTGTTTGTGAGAGTATTTTTTTACTGTATTTGTATAAGAAATGTGTTAGCATGAATTTTAGATGGAGTTGCCCTATTTATACACTTGGTTAGACGCATACAAAATGGCTGAGAAATCAATTAACTTTGTTAAAAAATGGCTAGATAATAATTCTCTTGCACTAAATACTTCTAAAACAAAATACATTACATTTAGTATAAATATAGTTGGCCAACCTAATCAAGATGTTGAAATAAAAGTACATAAATGTTCTTGTATTCACGATACATTCTGTCAATGTCCTTGCCTAGATCGAACGGACCGTATCTGGTATATAAACGGGTATTGCCAGAGAAAACCAGAAATATGTCATTTTTAAATCAGATTTTAGACGTATTGACTCTTTTCCACAAAAAATTAAAAATGGATTTCGAAAGATTGTTCTTTTATCTATCATTCGCATGTTTTAAATTTTGAGAAAAAATGTTTATTTTTAGTATAATAAAGTTATACCACAGGTCGTTGGCAGATTTGTTAAATTTTCAAAAAAAGATTTTGCATTACACAACACTCATTTCAAATCATATAATCATGCAGTAAAATAAATCAATACATTATCTGGTAAACGTATGTTTCAGAATTTTAACTGTAGTTTAAATAAAATCATTAAAAAATATATACGTTCATGTGTTTCTAGACGAAAATTCGTACGTTTGTGTATTTATTTGTGCACTTACAAACTAATATATTTTACATTTTTTTACATTTTTATTTTGCTTAGATGTTATTGAAAAATGATAAATACTTATGATTAAAAACATTTTTGGATTCATGTATAAATTAAAGCAAATTCGGAATGAAATATAATCGATATTGAGTTATAATTTTAAAAAGCTGGTACGGAGAATAATTAATCTTTCTCATTGGAACCGCCCCGTGCGATCGTAAAAACATTTTTCGACAAAATGTGGATTTTCGGCCGCTGGCTGGTTAAACGTTTTTAATATTTGCCGATTTTTTTCCTCGCCTTTTTATTATAGCGAGGGGGGTCGGCCCGCCCCGGGTGCCACCCGATGGGGGGTGCACAATTCTCTAGCCCCCCCCCCCCCCTCACCAAGGACGGACCAATTTTTTATGAAGTTGACATTTGTGTTTGTCAACTTTCATGGGGGGGGGGGGGGGGGGGGGGGTGACACCACGTTATCCGCCCTCTCCGCCCCGGGTGCCACCCATGCTAGCTACGCCACTGCCAGTGAGGGGACATTATCATTAATTGAAATACATCATATTTATTATATCAATTTTTAAAAAATTAAAGAACATTTAAAAAAAAATTTAGTTAAGTTCCAAGATGGACGCGTTCAAAGTTGGTAGTGCTACTTCAAAGTACCGTAACACGTTCTTGAATAATAATTTCCGCTTACCTTAGAATATTAAAGAACAAGAAAATTCCACGTGGGCATACATCATATTCCAAAAGTCTGACGTTTCATCTATGTTTCACAATCATTACACACTTCCAAAGGGATGACGATATCCGATGTCAGGCGACTGTAAGACAGAGTGCTAGAACAAAAGGGCACTAAATCAGTGGCGATCTTTTAATTTATTATTTTTTTATTTTTATTCAAATCCAATTATTGTCATGTATATTCTGACTCACATAATGTTGTCATTTTTTTGCCTCATATGTTTTTAAATTACAATATTATTACATTGTCATTACAGTGTCTGATATTCTATAATTGATCTAGTACTTCATGTAAGATTTCAATTTCAAATATGTTCGATTTTACATCCAATAAATTTTATGATTATTGATATGGCATAGAACTCAGTTGAAGCTATTAAATTCTGAACTTTCGTTGGGTTTGAGGTCACCAATATTGTCTCAATCAAATCCATATAAACGATATTTTTTAGTGTTCTTTATTCTTCAACGATAACATTACAACGTTTAGTCATTCTAATATAGATATGACTGAGGTAATAACAAATACACTTAAATCAATAACTATGTACCTATTTAAAATACCGCAATAATAAATAAACAATAAAAAAATAAAAAAATCCATGATTTATTTTAATGAATCATTTCTTTGAGTTAACATCCCACCCAAAATATAAGTTTTTTCTCTATGTTTTATTTATTTCCCTTTCTTAAAGGGAAACACAAGTATTTTTAAAAGAAATAATAATAGATACTTTACCAAATATTCCTGTCACTGTCGCTGGTACCCCCCCCCCCCTCAGAATACTGAGAGAAAGGGACAACTGCACCTCAAGCCGATAAATAAAATCGTCAAAATCGATTTGTATTCCCGTTGTCTCCTGCAAAATTGGACCGATTTTTAAGTTTTTTTTTAGAGGCCCCTAACTCCTATAATAAGTAACTTATCGATAAAACATACCGACGCTGATGGTCGACATCTGTTTTACTACATTAAAAAATATTAGCATTAGTGTCTCAAAATTCAGAGAGGAAAATGAGGAATACGTTTGTATTGACAAAATGCCGCCCGATTTCTTCTTTACTGTGACTTTTGTGTTGCGTGTCCAAATTTCATAAAAATTGGCGACGGGAACTGATAGCGGCAAAATATGAATTTTAAAATAGTTGCTCAAAGTAACTTCGTTAAATTATACAAGTTAGTGAATTCTAAACTTCTATAACTAGGTACTAGGTTTATACTAGTATTTCCATGGTACACAGTACCTAAATAGGTACAATCAACGCCATTGTTTCGATTTAAATGAAATCCAAGGATTAAAATGCAAACAGAAGGGTGGCCGCAAGCTGAAATGCTTCCCATGGCAACTTGAAATTTCGACTCCCCCCGCTAGATGGCGGTTTATTCCTGTCACGTTTTGTGGCGAGCCAACTTTGCGAACGGCCAAAGAGAAGGATAATAATTATTATTGTGGAGCCTTCTTATATTATTAAGCTTTGTGTATCAGACCGAAGCTTTGGTAGCAAATTAAAATAAAATACTGAAGTTGATTGTTGTTTTTCATTTTGGAGCTTTAAATTGATAATGTTCTTTGAACATGTATTGAAAACTCGGCGGTAGTTGATAAAAACTTCGAATACAGCAGTTACAATGTGGCCTCCAACAAGCAAATTGGTAAAATAGACGAGTATTTCGTTTTATTCCCCTAATTTGCTGGTAGAAATTCCTTATCCTTGTATTGTTCCCCATTCCAACATTGATTTACTTATTTCTGTATTATTTGTTAAATTTTGTCCTTACGTATGACGTAGGAAATAATTTTGAAATCGATGTTATAAATACTAAGAGTAATTTCGATTCTCTGTCTGTTTCTCCGATTCAATGAACCCTTCGATTTGATTTGAATTTAAGTGACATCATTTTTAAAATTGTCAGTGTTCATTTGGAAAAATCAGTCAAGCGATCAAGTACCAACACCAACATAAAATATAACATTTTTAACACAAAATTATTTGCATTGCCATTTTAAAAATTGGAAGTGATTTGTCGAGAATTCATTTTGTTCGCGTTGGTTCTAATCTTCTAATACCAATATTGGCAAATAAAATTAATTGTGACCCAAATAAAAAATAAGGCAACAATGATCTCAAGCTCAGTCAATAATGAAAAATAAATTATTGACTGAGCTTAACAAAGTCCTGTTTTAACTCGACCGTTTTGCATTTAATCTGTCTGTTAAAGTGTTTATACGTTCCTTTTCTGATTTAATAAAGATTATTTTTTCAAATGTAAAATTGTCATCTTTATTTGGACTTTCTGAATCGCATTTTTTCAATACTATGATGGTAGATACCCACCCGAAAAAACATACATTACAAACATTTATTTTTATATATTATTATTAGCACCCACCCTTTTCAATATTGTACTGGAGCACGTCGTGAGGAAGACATTGATCAGTACCGACTCAAACATCTGCTACAGAAGCAATCAAATAGTTGGCTACGCAGATGACCTTAACATTGTCGGAAGATCCCTACAGGCTGTAAGAGAAGTGTTTGACCCTTTGGAGACTGCGGCAAGAGAAGTGGGTTTGCAAATCAATGAAAATAAAACAAAAATCATGATGCAAACCAGAACTCCTCACCGCAGAATAAAAGACAAAGTGAAATTCAAAGACAATTATAATTTCGAGGTGGTCGAAGAGTTTACCTACCTGGGCTCCATCATAACGCAGGACAATGAAGACTCAGTAGAAGTAAGAAAGCGCATTACAGCCGCTAACAAAACTTACTTCGCGTTGCTGCCAGTGTTCAAATCCCGAAACGTCCATAGGAAAACCAAAATAACCTTATATAAAACAATTATCAGAACGGTCTTGGCCTATGGATGTGAGGCGGGAACACTGACAGCAAAGTCAGCGGAACGGCTGGACATCTTTGAAAGAAAGGTACTTCGAAGAATCTTAGGAGCGGTGCGAGAGGGAGAGGCATGGAGAATCCGCCACAATAATGAGCTCTATGATATTTACCAAGCTCCCAGACTCTCCACCCATTTAAGACTCCAAAGATTAAGATGGGCCGGACATGTGCACCGAATGCCAAGCACTAGAGTACCCCAGAAGGTTCTGACAGGACACCCGGGAGGTAAACGAAAGGCGGGCAGACCTAGACTGAGATGGGAGGATGATGTCAGGAAGGATGCAAGAGGATTACTCCATGTTGCAGATTGGAAGAAGACGGCCGAGGACAGAGGGCGGTGGAGGCTTATTTTGAAGGAGGCCAAGGCTCGTAATGGGCTGTAGCGCCATTGAAGAAAATAATTAAAACAATCTATCAAATTGGTATCTAACATAGATACCTATAATTATTGATTAGATTCAAAGTATTCGAGTTGGGTGAGTGTCATAGGTTAATACTTCAATTAAATTCATAAATTTAAAGATATTATTCGAAAATTGAATTTTGATTAAATAATTAATTGTTTTTCAAAATGTCATTCTCAAATTGTGTCATGTTTGACAGTTTCGTATGAGTTTTTGTGATGGTTAATAAACTTTTCAGATGTCAATACTGTTTCATAACGCTGATGGATTTCATACGTATTTGTGTTCCGATTGAACATGCAGATCGGAGGAATTCAGATTTTGGATTCGCCGTTATACCTATACGGTGGACCAAGTCAAGTACCGCAATATCGCCAGTCTGTTAACAACCATCATAATAAATCGTAAAGTGACATTTCGCTCTACGTTGAAATGTTATTTCTATCAATCGGAAGCGTGTAATGTGAAGCATTATATCGTCGTCTTTCATCGAATGCTTCATGTGAACCATTTATTCGTCTCATGACTCAACTTTATCGTGGTTCTAATAACCGAACAATCTTATCGTACGCCTTTAGATACACCTGTGACCGTCGCCGAATGGAGATCAAGCCACGAGACACAACAGTGAGTATTGCTTAATTGTGTATACCAGATCTTGTTTGGTGATCGGGCATAATTCTTATCGAAATCCATAAGCGTTTTATTTAGCAAGAAGTAGCGGCAAGGTTATTCTAATACATTATTACAACCACATGACAGTCATATGGTTGTAATAATCCAGAAACGTTAGCGAAGGTGGAAAGAAGATATGTATTTTGAAAGTTTCATACATTTCCTATACTTAATAAAGCAATGCATACGCAACAAACAAACAAGCAAGCAAACATACATTCATTTTTATATATGTAGATTAGTAAGTAGGCAGACATTTGAATTCCTATCCTTCAAATCTTTTGATTAAAGAATAAATTTAAGTTTTGATTTCTTAAATAAGAGAAAGTTAGAAACATTGGACGCGAGGTTACTGTTCACAGAATTACTACAACGAAAATCGTTCTTAATAACTCTGAAATCCTTTAAAACCTCGCCGGAATTATACATTTATTATGAAGGTGGTGGGATTAGGAAAGGGACACATTTACATGACAGTTGTCCCGTCCAACTAGCGCTCTCTTGCGGCGGCCCGGAGAAGTTTATTCCACCTTGTCACTTGCCAGAATACTGCCAGAATTAAACCAACTCCTTTCAGGCATCAAACTGCCATTTAGCGTCGGATCCTGTTGCCAGAACTTGAATTACTATTATATTATATTAATCTATTGGCATATTTTCTCTGCTAATCAATTTTTAGACTGTAATGCACCCTTATCATAGATTATTCGTACGATAAGGTACATTTTCGATTAATTAAACACGATTTATTTATCGAAAAACTCAAGCGTACTATTCGGTACTTGAACCTATGAATAGTGGCTACAAATAGGATAATTTGGTTGAGTTTTTTAACCAGTTTTGAGTGTTCATTTAAATATTCGTTATCGTATGGATAAGCTATCAGTAGGATGGCGAAATATCCCCTAACGGGTTAATGGAGGTGAGGTTTGTCTAGATCTTGTCAGCGGATTGGGAATTAGGACATACTGGTTGAGGGGGACCTTTTAACCTCTCCAGCCAGTCTCTCTCCACTCATCGCCTTGCACCGCAATGGGAGGGATGGATTCATATGTTCGTCAATCCTTAACACATTAACCCCGAGATTCCTACCCACTCCTCATATCCTTTTCCTTAATAAATCTTCGTCTCCTTGCTTACCCTAAAAAAGACCATCCACACAATTTTTTTCCACAGGGCCTCCTCTGTTGAGATAATGTAACAAAAATTAACGATATCAGAGTCTCGCTTGCTCCAAGAAGTTGAGACTCTCTTAACCCGGCAAAAGTGTGTTGAAAAAACGTAATAAGAAGAATGTGGATATAACATACCCGTTTACAAATTTGACTGTAAAACTAAATTCTTAAGAAAAATCATTATATTATTTTTTTATTTCAGCAAGACTGTATTATAACGTATTGAAAATGATCCATTTGCGCCAATTTAGCATTTTTTGTATTTTATTTTAATGGAAACAAGTCAGTATGAATTTTCAACAAATATTTTCACTCTAAAAAAAAACTACAAAGGAACTAAAGAAAACAAGTTTTATGAAAAATAAACTTAAAGATATGAAAGAACATGAAACAGTATGTAACTATATAAACTAAAAAAAATAACAAAAAATATTGGGTACATCTTAGGAACTGGAGTTCAATTCAGTGCAGTTTTTACTTAGAAAATACTTCTTCCAGCATTGACCGAAGTCGGGTTCCTTCACCGTCAACGTCCATTTTCTATTAAAATCTACAATGCAATAAATAAAGTAAGTTAAAATAGCAGAAATAATAATATTGGTTTTCGTCGCGAAATATATACACCTGCTATGTGGCAGGGTATCACATACCCGAACGCAGATTGCAAGCGTATAACTCGAGCGCAGGCTGCCGTGACTATCTCCCGCACCCCTTTAACTCCAGCTACTCAAAGCAACAACAGGTTTCAAGGTTACAAACAAAAAATACACGCAAATAAGTAACACGGCGGGTATGACATACCCTGCCACACTCTCGCCGGGTTAAGGTATTCACATAAAAAGGCCTCTATGAAGCTGTCTAACATCAGAAAAGAAGACATTTAATTATATAAAATAAACATACCTTGTAAATCCCCTTTCAAAGGAATGCCTTTGCATGTTATTTTCTTACACGATTTAAGGAACATTTTCGCAGAATCAAATAATACCCTTAATGTTTTTCATGGGACTTTTCTTGAAAGGAAATATCTGAAATTATATATCCACACGTAAATTAAATTTTTACTTTTTGATTTCTAGATACGAGAATGTATAAACACGGTTATTTACACTTTCGCGTGGATTTCCAAGAGTGGCTTTATGTAGCTAATATGATGATAACACTCGAAGCATCATGAATAATATCTCGTGTACTTGTCTTTCCCATAATATTATACCAAAGTTATGTTCCATAAAAGCTTAAGAGTACGCAATTTCCATAGAAATAACATTTTAGTCAATTCCATCTACATATATTTTAATGTGGTACAGGAGGAAATTAAAATACTATCTCACGGCTACCGTTATTATCGTTTTCACGATTCACGGTTACGGTACCATGAGGGCAATAAACTTAGTTCCTTATCGCTGTAATGCTGCAGCTCTTTAAAAACATGAGATTCACAATATACGTAGGTCTGTTTCCTCCAAAGAAAAAAAGTGATCATATTCTTGCATCTCTCTCACACACCGCTCTGTGACGTCTCTGTAACCTTACAATATTACTAGCCGTGACGATAATATTGAAAGCATGGAATATAGTTACGAGGATAATATTGAAGTATGGGTGGTTTCCAAAAATTAAAAAACGTCCAGTGTCAATACGCTGATAGTTTTGCTTTTGTTCTTAAAAGAATAATACAATGCTGCAGTTCTTTCTTACACACTATATATCAACAGTCGAAAATGAGACAAACAGTAAATATATGTCTGCACCCCCCCCCCAACCATTATAATACATCTTCCTCACACGTATAAAGAAAATAAAACGCAAGGAAAAAGTAGTACTTTCGAGGAAACAGTCACACTTATTTTGTGTGTCTTATCTTTTGTCTCACCATTATTTAATGTGTAAGAAAGAGCTGCAGCATTAGCAATAAGGAACTTATGTTTATTGCCTTTTTTAACGTCACGGTACGGTAACCGTGAATCATCGAGGAATTTATAAAAGCGCTCATTAAATGAAGAAAATATATATATTACATTTATACCTTTGCTGAAAATTTCCTTTGCGAACAAAAAAACATGCAATACTTATTCAAATCAAATCCACAGATATTTCTCTCAAATTTTTAACGATGCCTATTTTTGAACTGAATGAAAAATTTGCGAAATATTGGCGAAAACTATGAAATTCTTTGCGTTATTCGAATAAAATACACGAAATTAGTGAAAAAATCATATTAAGAGCAAGTATGGGTGAGCAGAAATGAAAGACTGCAACACAACGCTGTCGTGACACACATTTCGTGAAAATCGTTATTTTGACTTTTGTGTGATTGTGACACAAGTGTTCCAACTGTATGGAGCCGTAAGGACTGTAATGTTGCGAGTCCGAGGAAAGTGAGGCTAGGAGTTGAGAAGGAAAAAGGGGATGATTCAGAATATTTTTAACATGTTACTAATCAATTTATTTATTTAATATCAACCGTGAAATAAAATTCATGTCACCGCTATAGGCATATGAAAATACACAAAATAACACTTAATTGTGGCGTTACGTATAATAACACAAACAAAAAATTAATACGAGCTCTAGAGTCTAGAGTGATATACAAAATAAATGGTGACCGGACAACTCAGAATGAAACCAACTCAGTGCACCTCAGAAAGGTCATTAAGAGTGATAATGGAAAAATGGTTTAATCGGTTAAGTTAGGTTAGGATTACCGGCTATTTTATTTTTTTGTTTATAGCTTTTGATGACCTTTCTGAGGTGTTTCCGAATGTGTTTCATTCTGAGTTGGCGTGGAATCAAAATAAATATATGTACATACAAAACACATAAGTAGAAATAGGTTACATTAATATTTAAGTCCCAGTCGCGACAATTATCTTTTTCTATTTTTCTGTGTCTTGTTTTCTTTCATATTTTCGTTTAGATTATTATTGTTATCTTCTTTTTCAATGAAATACTTAACCATCTAAGACTGGCAACTTTCAAACGAAAATTTTAAACAGAAAGATCAGAAAAAGATTCGGTCGCATCTTTGAGTTGAACCCAGAATCACAGCCTTTCGTCTGCGCTACCACTGAGTAATTTCGACCCTAACCCCATCGGCGTCGGTCATATTTAACTGTAGGTATCATATTTCGACTAATAACGAACCAGCTTCATAATCTTAATTTTCTTTACAATTTTTTTCATTAATTGCCTTCGTTATGTATGATGCCTTCAGCGATTACATATTACAATTTGAGATTTTACTCATTAAGTAAATATTGATTGAAAATATGTTTATGATAGTACAGCCTTCCTGTTCCTACCATCTGACAGTATTTCTTGTATCTGCCTTAACCCTCCGTCAGGTGCAACTAATCTGTGAGATCAAGTGATCTGTTATTTATATGCCAAATGATATAGGGGCGTGGCCTCCTGTCTTTTCCCCCTTCCCACCACAGACAGAGCGCCAGTTTCCGTTCATCTCGAAAAAAATAAGAAAAAAATCTATTTTGATCGGTTTTTGTATGATATAATCTCACAGATGAATTGTGTATTAGGATTTGCATTGCGCCTGATGGAGGGTTAAGTTCAGTAAGGAGTAAACCAAAAATGTAAGTATTCTTAGTGTGCCTTACAGCTAAGCGCCACGAATATAATGCCTAATAGGCATGACAGACAGCAGGCAGACAAACGGAGTATAGTTTTAACGTGGTCTTATTTATTTTTTGAATAATTTCACAAGATAGAAAAAAGGTAATCAGTGGAAACTGTCACAGATAACTTCAGCCATTAAATTAAGTTATAAACAGTTGTTTGTTATGTGAGCTCATCAGTGGCGGTCCATGAGTTTTCAGTGAGTTAGATTTTTTAAATTTTTTTACATGAGCTCCACACAGAAGGCCCTGAGTAAAATTATTTCCCTCAGGGCCTATGCCATCTTTGGGGATGCTGTGTGGAGGATTTTTTTAAGGAAAGGAAGGAGAGGAGACTTCTGGGAAGGAAAAGGGTTTAAGGGGTGGGTAGGAATCTGGGGTTAAGTGTGTCCCTGTCATCCGCCTCCAAGACCTAGACAAACCTTACCACTCAAAGATGGCTAAGATTAAAAAATCTGACATTATTGATGCTGTTGTAGCTGAAAATTAATAATTTATTTTTTTGTTTGTGAAGCTTTCATTTTAGGGATGCGCCGCATCCACAAACTGAAAATATGTATAAAAAAATTAAATTATGAAAAAAAATTATTTTCTTCTACAAGGTAGTATTTTTCAATCTTAACACTCCAGCTCACTGAAAACTCACGGACCACCAACTCACGATGTTCATATGTTTCCAATTAAAAAACACATTTTTAGTATTTTTACTCAAAAAGTTAAAAAATAAAAACATTCTTAATAGTTTAGTCTTACGTGTTTTATATTTTGACAATTTTATTTTTATACTAGCTGGTACCCGGCATGCGTTGCTATGCCATTTTATAAAGAAATTATTTCTCCCTGCGTGTCCTTTCCCATTTGTCCCGTTCCCCTTCCGCTCCCCCCCATTCCTCTCCCCCGTTTTCTTCCACCCCTCGCATTTCCAGTCCGCCTCCTCACCTTCCCTCTCCCCACTCCACTCCCCCCTTCCTTCCCCCGTCCCGCAAACCCCACTTCCGATTCCCCTCCCCCTCCCTGGTTCCCCCCCTCCCGCGTTCCATAAATTAATTCCCGGTACATTTAGTTTTCAAACAGCTCACGTACCACCAATTGCAATTTTTTTATACAAATTTCATAATGTTAGAGCTCACCAGAGACAATAACGAACATAACAAAAAAAGGATTATCCAATTTGGTGCATTCCTTCGGAAGTTATGCGCGTACATGCATTTCGGTGATTCATTTTTATACAAATTTTATAATGTCAGAGCTCACCAGTAGTTTTATACAAACCTTGTCCTGACAATAATGAACACAACAAAAAAATAATTATCCTATTTGGTGCAGTCGTTCGGAAGTTATGCGCGTACATACATTTCGGCGATTCGTTTTTATTTACATAGATAGATTAATCAATGCAAAGAGTAGGAAAAGTTGTAGTTTATCGAAATTAATTTTTTAAAATATTTATAATATGAACCAATTCGTAGTAAACATTAACTGAAAAAAAAGAAGTTATTTAGCATTTATCCCCGCCTTAAATTAACACTCCTTTGCAAGAAAGTAGTTAAGGAAGCACTAAGTTATATAATTCAAGATGATATTAAACGTGTCGTTAAGTTATTTTTCATTAAATTCCCCCGTTAGTCTCCATTAAATTAGGCATTTACCTGAAGCGGCAGATGTTACTGGAACAGTCGCAAAGCGAGTCACTCCGTCCTTGTTTACGACATGTTTTGGTTGAATTATTTACTTAGAGCTTTTAATGCGGAGTTATGCCCCGGATAGGAAGCCGACTCGGAGGAACACCTGTAGTCTGCACCGTATCTGTGTCTGGCTACATGATGATGTTACACAGTAGTGAATTTTATGTGCCAATATCGCCCTGCAATAATAACACACATGACGAAATTTCACGTGGTGAAAATTACACTTACTGGAATTTCACAAATCGAAAAAATTTAACTTAATTTTTTTTTGAAACATGAATTTTATTAAGCACACACCTAATTACGAAATAGCAGTTTTTTGTTACGAGAGCTGAGAAGGCTGATAGAGATATCGGATGCAGGTTACTCCATTAATGGAGGGCTGAATGCCGTTGGCGCTAATAAAAACCTAGCGCTAATAAAAGAAGTGAAGCTAGCAGTCCACAGTCCACAATGGAGTGCTGGTACCTACCATTATGTAAGACAGTGAGGCATGGAACTGGCAGAAGAAGGATGAAAGTAAACTGAATGCTGTTGAAAAGAGATCCTTGAGGCATACGTGCAGTAAAACCATGAACGATCGTGTGAGAAATGTTGAAGTCCGTAAAGAATGCAAGGCTGATGTAAGCATAATGGGTAAGATTATGAATGGTACTCTTAGGTGGTTTGGGTGTGTAGAGTGAATGAATGAAAAAAATTGTGTAAGAAGAATATATGACGCAAATGTGAATGGTAGAAGAAGTCGGGGAAGCCCGATGAAGACATCGCACGATCAAGTGAATCAGATCTTCAGTCGGGCCATGTCAAAAGTCAGAAAAAAGAAGAGTATGTATGAGACGATGTATGAATGTGAGTGAGGCAAAGAGTGTATGCTGAGACCGAGATGTTTGGCGGTCCGTCCTCTCTGCCTACTCCTGCGGGGAAACGCCGTGATGGTCAGTTAGTTAGTTAGTTCAGTTTTTTTGTTTTATTTTATACAGCTCAGGTATGGGGGCTCCATCGAAGCCA
The DNA here is from genome assembly GCA_917880885.1 of Limnephilus marmoratus. Classification (NCBI taxonomy): domain Eukaryota; kingdom Metazoa; phylum Arthropoda; class Insecta; order Trichoptera; family Limnephilidae; genus Limnephilus; species Limnephilus marmoratus. Next base: position 48,198,993 of record OU862915.1, on the reverse strand, counting down.
GAGTAAAGTTAGCCTCCCAAAAACTGGGCGTACTGTACAGGGCCCGCAGATACTTTAATAGTACACAACTGCTAACCCTGTACAAATCGCAAGTGCGCCCCACGGTTGAATTTGGCAGCCACCTCTGGTCTGGAGCTCCAAAATACCTGAAAAATACCCTCGACTCTGTGCAGAAACGGGCGGTCCGTTTGATAGATTCTCCCATCTTAACAGACGGATTGCAATCTTTAGAGCACAGGCGTCGGGTGGGAATGCTATCCTTGTTCTACCGGTATTACAATGGAAGATGCTCCGAGGAACTAGCATCATTGATCCCTTCGGCACCGGTGCATAGTCGGGAAACACGCCAAACGCGTGCCCAACATTTGTACACAGTTGACATATGTCACATGAGAACGGGTCGTTTCTTCGACTCGTTCTTGTGTTCAACAGCTCGGCTGTGGAATGATTTGCCGGCCTTTGTGTTTCCTCCTTCCTACAACATGGGTCTCAAGACCAATGTTCATTCCTTCCTCTCCTCAAAAAGACCCTCCACACAGCATCCCAGATGACATAGACCCTGAGGGAAATTATTTTCCTCAGGGCCTCCTGTGTGGAGTTAATGTAAAAAAAAAAAAAATTATTGTACTTACGCCAAATTTGAAATTAGAACGTGTTTGAAAATGAGATAAGTTTTAAGATTTTCACGGCCAAAAGCATTTTCGTTATTTGTTTTTGGGGTGTTATGCCGTGTTGCGCTACCTCCTTCTTTAGCCAACGTTTCGGACATCGTTGCAGTGTCCATCATCAGGGCAGAACCGGCAGATCCGGTCTACCGGATCTGCCGGATCGGTGTTTGATAATGTTTTGTTTTTAGAAATCCTTTGTCACCGGGCTTCAAGAAAAGTGTAAATAGGATATTTATTTTATGCAAGTAAAGAATTTTGATTTATATACAATAAAGTCAGAATAGTGCGACAACCAAAAACGAGATTATTATTTTGAAACCTTGAATTTACGTCACACTGAAACACTCTAAAATTCAAACAAATCTTTTTATCGTGTGTAATTCTCTCCATGCGTAATTACGTCCATTTGTAATTCCGTCGGTGTGTAATTCTCGCAGTAAAGAGCAATATTGTTTTTTTCGTATATATGCTAACTTTATTTGTAGCACTCCATATTAATTTTTCTTTTGTGTCATATTAAAAATATTATAATATTAAAAAAAATAATAAAACATATTCCTATCAACGTAAAATTCGCCTATGTAGTCCTGACACCCCTGTGCCTTGAGTAATAGTCTATCCCTGTATCCTGGGATCTAGAAGCAAACCAAAAATCCAGATAAGGACAGAGAAAATGCTTCCGGGATTTTGGTGTTTTAGAGCCATAATTTTTTTTTCTTCTTCCTTGCACTGTCCCAACTCAGCCTAGGTAGGCTGTTGGGGTTGGCTCTTCTCGTTCTCAGGCTATAACTTCTTCGGTTCTGGGTACCGCTTTCACCCAGGCCATTTCTCTGTAATATTTTGGAGCATTGAGTCATCCATGAGTTCTTTAGTCTTCTTCTGGATGACTGTCGATGAAGCTCCATAGACATTCCTGCTTCACTGTGTGGTCTGACGGTCTCCGTCTTATGTACCCATACCCTCTCAACATGTTTATATCAGTGACACCCAGGCTTCCACGAATGCGTGAAATTTTAACCCTATATTTTAGTGATAGTGAGTCAACCATCTAAGCATTCGCATTTTTGGTGTTTTAAGTTTCCTAGGGTAGCAATAGTTTATTTTGTGAAGATAATTTGAATGATTGATAATTTGAATGAAAAATATGAGGTCGAAAAAAATTAAGTTGAAGCGTTGTCCTGGCTAGACAGCGATCCTGTTGATCAATTCCCAGTTGCGACCGTTACCTTTTTTATTATTTTCCGTGTCTTGTTATGTTTCATGTTTCGTTTAGATTTATTATTGTTATGTTTTTCATCGATGATTAGATATTCTTTAGTTTTATTTAACTTGTTACTTTTTATTTAGCCATACCTTTCCCAGAATCTAACCCACGGCGCGCGTCGATACCTCTCTTAATCAGGGCTGCCACAATTGCGAGGGAGGCAATTCCGCTGTTCTCATTCTCCCCGAGCTGCGGCACGATTCTCCTTAGTTAATCGGCGATGCACACGCCCTGAATACCAAAGCAGCCCGGGCGACGCAGAGCTTAGAATCAATTGAAAGGTAAAATATGTAACTGTGTGCTTTGGGGAAGCCAAAAGTACATGGGTGTAGTATTAAATACATAGACGTTTGTTCGTGGTTCTAACTGATAATGCAGCGAAAGGTTGAGGAAGATGTATTTTTTGGGTAGGAAACTTATGAGATTGGCACGAGCGCAGTTCCGCGAATAAAGATATAATATATGGGAATATTAAAGTGCTCGCATAATAAAATATTGTGCAAACTTTCTAAAACACATGTTTAACTATTTTTATTTATTACAAAAGTTGAAAAATATCGAGATGCAAAAAAAGACTTACACATGGTATTTATAGACTCGGAAAAAGCATTTGACAGGGTACCCCGAAGCCTGATATGGGCAGCATTGAGATCTCAATACGTACCAGAAGGATATATTGTGCTCTCCATACAAGATATGTACACCAACGTAGAAACCCAAGTAAGATGCGCATCAGGGATATCTACATAATTTCCAAATAAAGTGGCGGTACACCAAGGATCTGTCCTCAGCCCACTGCTATTCATAATGGTCATGAATTATCTAACAATTCAAGAAATGAGCAACAGTATTCTCAAGACTATGCCTTTTGCAGATGAAGTAGTACTGATAGCAGATAATCATTGTGACTTACAGAATAGCTTGGAAAGCTGGAGATCCTGGAGGATAACGGCCTAAAAATTAGCAGGAAAGTCATTAAATATTTGTACTTGCCATTTGAAGACCCAAATGCCATATCTCCTTCGATGCAACTGGATGGATTAACATTAGCCAACTGTGACTCATTTAAGTATCTGGGCTCACTCATTCACAGAGACGGAGGATGTGCAGCGGATATCAACCATACAAAAGGTGTGGAATGGATTAAATTTAGATCCGTAACATTATCATATGTAACTCGAAAATGCCTATAAAACTTAAAGGAAATATATTCCAGACTATTATTAGACTCGCGATAATGTACAGCTCCGAATGCAAGACTATGTATATATACAATGCAAAACTAACAATATTATCAAAAGAGGCACAATCAAACTTACGTCCATCTTCAAGTTATCTATCATTCAACAACATAAATAATTTCATTCTGTTTGAGATACGAAAGACGGTTGAATTTGTTCGTGCAAAAATACTAAAATCGCGATTAAAAAATGGGAGGGTGGCGATAGAAGGATTAAAATTTGGGGTTATAGGTATTTTTTGATGCTTCATGAAAACAAATACAAAAAAAACATTGTCATAAAAATAGAATTTTTTCTGGGTAGGGACAATAATAACAAGACCCTAATAACCTAGCGGCATGAAATATACTTTAAAATCTATTCTCATTCCTACCAAATACGTGTAACAAATTTCATAAAAAGCGGTCAAGCCGTTTCGGAGGATTGCGACCACAAACACCGTGACAAGAGATTTTTATACATAAGATAAAGATAATTGCAATTTAGGAGGCGAGATTGGGTACCTACCGCCGCCCTGGGAATCTTTATTGGATAACCAACACCTCTGCCATAGATCACCCCAAGTGGTTCGCTACGTTTGGTGATTTAGCAGGGGTGCCCGGGTTCATGGAGTGAGGTTTGTCTAGGTATTGCAGGCGAATGACCAGGACACACTGAACCCCAGATTCCTACCCACCCTTTAAACCCTTTTCCTTCCCAGAACTCTCCTCTCCTTCCTTTCTCCAAAAAAACCCTTCACACAGCCTCCCCAAAGATGACATGGGCCCTGAGGGAAATTATTTTCCTCCGGGCCTCCTGTGTGGAGCACATGTAAAAAAAAAATGGAATTCCACCACGAACTGTTAGTATCAAAAATAGAAATATTATCTTCAACTAAATTTTCCCCGACTTTTGGCTGTTATCTTTGTGAATTATAACAAAGTTCTAACGTATTTATATGTAACCTAGTTGGCGTCTCGGATAAACATAACCGATTTTTATTTATATTAAAAAAAAACCTATATATATCCTTTTTCTTTAAGTTTAGAATGGATATTCAATTTTATTTTAATCACTTCTTTAATTACTTCTGAAGGTTATGTCCATCAATGTACCTGATATTAATATCGAAGGAAATTTTACGATGGGTATAACCTTTTAAAATGGTTAAAGTTATTATAATAAAATTGAATATAGCATTTGTAAATAATTACATTCGATATGATCTAAAATGTACAATATATATAGATATATAAATTTTTATACGTTGAATAAAGGGAACATAATATAAGTTTGATCTAAAATCTTGGAAAAACCTACCATTCCAAATGACAAAAACTTGTTTTGAAAACTTATAAATAATTTAAAATAATATTTTTTAAGAAAAAGTTCCCTATAATTTGCTCAAAATATATCATTTATATGTGTATGTATCTGATGTATTTTTAAAGAACTTACCAACCTCTTTAATTTGGGAGGCGGCTACGGGTATCGCCGCCCCGGGCACCATTTATTAGATAACCAACACCTCTGCCATAGGTCACCCCAAGTGAGTCGCAACGTTTGGTGACTTAGAAGGGGTGCCCTGGTTGACTCCAGATACTAATATCTAAAGCCTGTATGTCGGACGAATATTTACAGCTCATATGTTGAACTAATATCTACGAACTTTTCAGAGTGTTGACTAATATCTACAGAGCTAAGGTCGGACGAATATCTATGACGGTCCCAGTGTTGACTAATATCTACAGAGCGTAAGTTGGACTAATCAGCTAAATGTGTCCAATAGTCCGATATTGGGGATTTTTAGATACATACTTACATAAATTAAGTTTTTTAAACTGCATACGCAATATTACGTTATTCCAATATGCTACCTCTGCCAGATATTCGTCAACACTTTGGTTCTCATAGATATTAGTCAGCAGTTTGAGCTGTAGATATTCGTCAACACTTTGGTTCTCATAGATATTAGTCAATAGTTTGAGCTGTAGATATTCGTCAACACTTTGGTTCTCATAGATATTAGTTCGATTTTTTCGGTTTTTGGAATCCCTGTAGATATTAGTAGACTCCTCCCCCGGGTTCACGTGGTGAGGTTTGTCCCGGTCGTGGCGGCCGATGCAATGCTCTGTGGCATGGCGCCTGCTGCGTGGGGGCCGGATCGAGAGGGATTAGATGAGGTAGACGTTTTGACCTTTCCGGCCGGACTCTCTCGACCCACAGCCTTGCATCGCTGTTGGAGGGATGGATTCATACGTCCATCACTCCTATACACACTGACCCCTAGATTCTTACCCATACCTCTTAACCTTTTCCTTATCAGAACTTCCTACCTTTCCCTTCCTTAAAATGACCCTCCACACAGCACGTACCCGAAGATGACGTAGGCCATGAGGGAAATTATTTTCCTCAGGGCCTCTTGTGTGGAGCTAATGTAAAAAAAAACTTTGTAAAACTCCTTATGTTTGTCCTAAGTAACTCTTATTCAGTGAACTCGGATTAGCTTTGAATTCAAGTGTATTTTTACAAAGTATTTTTTTTTAAACTTGATTACAAAGGATGCTGCAAAGTGACTTTGCAAAGACTGAAGAAGAAAAAAATGTTTTATACATACCTATCTATCTATAAAAATAAAAATGTATCGCCGAAATATTTGTACGCGCATAACCTCCGAACGACTGCACCAAATTGGATAATTCTTTTTTTTTGTGTTCGTTATTGTCAGGACAAGGTTTGTACAAAATTACTGTTGAGCTCTGGCATTATGAAATTTGTATAAAAAAATAAAATAGGTGGCACGCGAGCTGTTTAAAAACTGAATGTACCGGGACTGAATGTATGGAATACGGGAGGGGGGAAGGGGAGGGGAACTTGGGAAGTGGGTTCACTGGACGAGGGAAGGGGGGGAGTGGAGTGGGAGAGGGAAGGTGGAAGAGGTGGAGTGGGACCAAGGGGACCAGGCGAAAGGACACGCAGGGAGAAACAATGTCTTTATTAAAAGGCAAAGTAACGCATGCCGGTAACCAGCTAGTATTTTATATTTATATTTTACAAGCAGAGTCAAGTATATTACTTACGTCATTTCATAGCATTTAGGAAGAGAGAGAGTGACTCGTTTATAACGGAGGTTTGAGCGGCATTACCGTAAATTTAATATAAAATTATCACACACAATATTGCTTTCAACATAATGTATGACTAATGATATTAACCCTGATGTTAATGCGTTGATTGAACGTTTGACCATCAGTTAGTGGCTAAGATCACGGAGCCACAATTATGTGGGAAATTCACACCACACATTGATCGATTCACACCACATCGGATGCCGTAAGTATTACTTCACCTACCAATGCAATATGCCGATGCATTTGCAGTTCCCGAGAATGCCAACCAAAGATGGCTGCCACTATTGACTACGATCAATATTGTAATATACGAGCAACCATTATAGCAAGATTTAAAAACTCATTTTTGTACTTACTTGCATTGAGATTCAACGCGAAAAACAAGACACAAAAATAAAAAAGGCAATAGTCGCAACTGGAACTAGAACTCAGGACCTCTGGTTTTACCGAGAAAAAAGCCTTTATAGTCGACGTAATATAATAAAAACAATTTAGTCGACGTAATATTAATATATTGTTAATATTATCTTACTAATATTATAAAAAGTTTACATGGGTGTATGTTTGTTACCCAAAAACTACTGATTGGATTTTAATGAAACTTTACAGTAATATGTCTCATACAACAGAATACATATACGAGCACTGGCATTATGAAAATTATATAAAAAAATGCAGTAGGTGACACGCGTGCTGTTTGAAAACTTAACGTACCGGGGATGAATGTATGGAATGCGGGAGAGGGGAGGGGAGCCTGGAAAGGGGGGGGGGGGAAACTCGGAAGGAGGGAGGGGAAATTGTGAGGTGGGTTTGCGGGACGGGGAAAGGGGGGGGGGAGTGGAGTGCAGAGAGGGAAGGTGGAGGAATCGGAGTGCGAACGTAAGAGAGGAAGGGGACGAAGGAGAGGAAGGGAAGGCGGAAGGGGAACGAGACGAATGGGAAAAGACACGCAGATAGAAACAATTTCTTTATTAAATGGCACAGCAACTCATGCCGGGAACCAGCTCGTTATTAATATTATTTTTTTTTTATTTAGAAACTATACATTTATTATTTTTTACATTTTTATATTGTTAATAAATATGAGACTAACAAAAATGACTTAAGTGCCTTTAACCAGCCATCGGCCGAAAATCCACATTTGGTCGAAGATGTTCTTACGATCGTACAGGGCGGTTCCAACGAGAAAGATTAATTATTCTCCGTACCAGCTTTTCAAAATTATAACTCAATATCGATTTTATTTCATTCCAAATTTACTTTAATTTATACCTATATCCAAAAATGCTGACAGGCTTGATGATAAAACTATTAAAATTAATGTACTTTTTAATTTTTTTTTTATCATAATTATGTCTAAGCAAAATAAATGTGCCAAAAAATCTGAAATATATTAATTTGTAAGACGGTAAATAGATAGACAAAATAGAGAAATTTTCGTCATAAATAAGTGTTCGGATATATTTTTTAATAATTTTATTTGAACTAAAATTAAAATTTTTAAACATGCGTTTACTAGATAATGTATTGATTCACAATAATGTATGATTACATAAGATGAAATATGTCTTGTAAAATAAGATTTTTCGTTTGAAAATTTGACAAATTTGTCAACGACCAATGGTATAACCTCAATTTAAAACATGTGTTTACTAGATAAAAGAATCATCTTTCGAAATCAATTTATAATTTTTTCTAGAAAAGAGTCAATATTTCTAAAATTTGATTAAAAATAAGAGGTCCCAAGTGACCAGGTTGGTTAAGGCGTTAGTCTCGGCAAGACAAGATATCGTGGGTTCGAGTCTCAGTTGCGACCGTAATCTTTTATTTTTCTATGCCTTGTTCTTTTTCGTAGTTTTGTTTAGATTTATTAGTATTTTCTTCTTCTTCAATGACATATTACATATTATAACCTACAAAAGTTATTTTAACAAGATTCTGATAACAATAAAAGAAAATCGTTAGTTTTTAATGGGGTGTTATGCCGAGTCACGCTACGTCCTTCCTAAGCCAACGTTTCGGACGGCGTTACAGTGTCCATAATTAGGGCAGGGCCTATGATGAACACTATAACGCTGTCCGAAACGTTGGCTAAGGAAGGAGGTAGCGCAACACGGTACAACACCCTAAAAACAACTAACGAAACTATTTTTGGCCGTGAAAATCTAAAATCATATCACAATTAAAATTACTTTTTTGTTAAATTATTATTCGCGCTCCATTTTGGTTTTTACACTCTTTTAAACTCATCCTTTACCCCTCTTTTCATCCCAGTGGGTAATTTATAACACGCACACGAAGGTTATTCTAAACAATGAGAGAATTGTTATTCACTCTCGTTAGTGAGAATTTACTTTATTCCAATGAAAAAAATTACAATAGCATTTCAAAGGGTTATTTTTCACAAAAGACTAAAGCTCACTTTACACGTCATGAATATGATGTGCTATTATCACAAAAGCGCCGATTCAATGCCGGCTTATTATTCCGCTGGAAAGTCGGATCTTTTCGGTTACAAAATTGAAATGAATACAAATGTTGTGTCATCGACGGAGCGGCCATTGTCTAGCTTGAAAAGGTTAAAATATTATTCGAAAAAAACACAACAAAAAGACCTTTGTTTCATGTTGAAAACATCTTTCATTTACTGCAAGATAAGACAGAGATAGCAGAAAACCCCCAAGTGAAAAATGGTGAACCTTCTAAACGAGATGAAATCGCAAAATAATTACGTGATGAATGATGTTTTCCATTATTTTGTTTCTGCCTTTTAGAAGTCCTATCCAAAAAAAAGATTTTGATTTTATTTATTTATTTACATTTCTTATTTCTCCGTTCCTTTCAAAATGTTTTTCATGAATATTTTACTTATGCTGAATCTTTCTTGCGAAGGTTTATTTATTTCATTTCAAAGCGATCTGTGTATGAATCGAACGTTTTTTGGTTTATTCCAGAGACGTATTGTATTGAATGTATTTTAGAATCTAAATCATGCATAATAAGGTAATAAATAAATTACATATGTTTTCCATAAATATTGAAAATATTGAAAACTAAATTCATTCATAAGATGGTAATAATTTATATTTAAATTCTACTTTATTTTAGATTTAGGAAATATTTTCCGTTGTTGCTATTTCGAGCAAATGCTTTTCTGTAGCTTTGTAATAATAATTAATCTAATATCTCCAATGTTCTCTCCAGCGACATTCGTTATTTGTCAGTACTGGGACCAGTATTTTCCAGTACCTACTATGGGATGCTTATTGCAATACTTAGGTTCTTCGAATAACAGTGACTGTTCATCGTCATTTATAATTATAACTAGCAGACTCGGCCACACATTGCTGTGGCTAATGAAACCCAACGCCATTAAATATAGAATCCAACAACACTAATGCAGCAAAAACTCACCAATCTCTCGCGCAATCACATCTTATACACACTATGAAAAATTACTACACTAAGACATTTTTCACGACTCCTTTGCAAAAATACAAAACTAATTTACTAAATTTCTTGGCGTATTATAATTTATTTTAAAACTTCTTATTAACACTTATCTTTTTATTAAGCTTTAATTACTATTCATCAGCATGTAATTCTTATTCTAAAATTGTCCTAAAAATACTTATCTTTTCATTAAACATTCATTACTATTCATCAGCATGTAATTCTTATTCTAAAATTGTCCTAAAAATACTTATCTTTTCATTAAACTTTCATTACTATTCATCAACATGTAATTCTTATTCTAAAATTGTCCTAAAAATACTTATCTTTTCATTAAACTTTCATTACTATTCATCAGCATGTAATTCTTATTCTAAAATTGTCCTAAAAATACTTTTCTTTTCATTAAACTTTCATTACTATTCATCAGCATGTAATTCTAATTCTAAAATTGTCCTAAAAATACTTATCTTTTCATTAAACTTTCATTACTATTCATCAGCATGTAATTCTTATTCTAAAATTGTCCTAAAATACTTATCTTTTCATTAAACTTTCATTACTATTCATCAGCATGTAATTCTTATTCTAAAATTGTCCTAAAATACTTATCTTTTCATTAAACTTTCATTACTATTTATCAGCATGTAATTCTTGTTCTAAAAATATCTCTATTTATCTTCATACACAATCTTCCTTTACATAACTCTTCTCATTCATTCATTAGTTAAGTTTTAAGAAGAGTTCAAATCCCAGGCGAAATTATCTTTATATGATATCTACGGACTTGCGTGATAGGTAATATACCATGTATTAATTTCATTTAATATTCCTTACAACTTGTAAACTTATGTACTGTGTATGTCTTAATAAACAAATAACCCAACCTTTATAACCAACGCCATCTGTTAATTTGCATACATATCAAATTCACGCCGCCCGTTTAACAGCCCGCTCTCTTACATATATTACATTTTTTTATTTTTTTTTTATTTGTTAACATTTAAACCTGCTAAACTACTTATGTAGTTTGTCAGCAGGTACATGATGACAACTTTTTTGCAATATTATTTTAACCAATTTACACAAAAACTTGACAAATTATATACATACCTGCATCTTCCTCATGTATCACTCTATCAATTGGTGAAAACCGCTTGAAAATCCGTTGCGTAGTTTAAAAGATCTAAGCATACAGACAGCGGGAGCGACTTTGCTTTGCTATGTAAATATTCAGACGACTAAAGTCCGTTCTGACTGAGAGCTAGATTTTATCTGCGAAGCTCTAGAATTATAATTACTCTGCACATCTACTGTCGGTCGGTTTCTTTTGGCAAATCTCGGAAATGAGATCATGTGACCCGAAGAGCTCATACACAACTAAAAAAATGAGTAAACTAATCATGATAATCATTACAATTATATTTAGGATGTCCCAAAAGTCAACTTTATCCATTGGAGGGCTGAAAGGCCAAATGATGACGAAACAGAATATCAAAATTTCACTTCGGTAAAAAATCGCCAGGTTTAGAGAAATTGGCACTTTTATTAATTTCGTGAAAATTGTTACTCTAGATAAGTTTTCGATTTCCACAGCTAAAAATTTCTATTCCATGTTTCTATATTTATCCAGCAATCCTAAAGAGAAATGTTATTTAATTGATAATAACGCCTACAACTTTGGAAAAAAATCCCTATTCATGAGCAAATTTTTGTTATTGGCTAAGTTCGACTCCAATTCATACTGTGAATAAAACACACCACCCCATTCTCGCAAGTTATTAAAAAAAATTCCGATGAAAATGTGACCACAAAATTCATAAAAGTGTCAATATGGAAACGAACGATTTTATTTTTACTTCTTATATTGACATCTACGTGATGTCAATGTCGTGTCAGGTTAAAAATTAATATTAATGTATTGGCTTACTGATACACAGAAGTGAAAATACTATTGTGGCTAGCGAACAACGCAGCATATTCGCAATGCGATCACTGCCTATTGCCTACTCGTATTCCAATAGCGGATACAAATCTTTTTAGACGGTGCCGAAATAAAAGAGAATTCATTCTGTTCCCGATTGTCATCGCTCCAACCGGTCGGTCCGTGTTCGCTCCCCATTTTCCGATAAATCTATTATATACAAATGTAAATTGTGGTGTTGTATATTGTTTAATAAGCCTGTAAGTACAAAACCTTGCTGATTTGATTAACATACATGTTTCATAACGCTGATGGATTTCATACGTAGGTATTTGTGTTCCAATTTACCATGCAGATCGGAGGAACCCAGAAGTTGAACTTCCGCTCATTAAGTATACGGTGGACAAGTCAAGTACCGTTATATCGCCAGTCTATCAACAACCATCGAAACAAAACGTAACGTGACATTTTCGCTCGACGTTGAAATGTTATTTTCTATCAATCGGAAGCGTGTAATGTGAAGCATTATAATATCGCCGTCTTTACCGAATGCTTCGTGTGAACCGCTTCATCCTAACGTGACTCAAACTATATCGTGGTTATAATAACCGAACAATCTTTTCGTACGCCTTGGATATACCTATGACCGTCGCCGAATGAAGATCAAGTTACGAGACACAACAGTGAGTATTGCTTAATTGTGTATACCGGATCTTGTTTGGTGATTGGGCATAATTCTTATCGAAATCCATAGCGTTTTATTTAGCAAGGAATAACCGCAAGGTTATTCTAAACCCCGTGCCATCGTGCATGATTCATCATCATCATCATCATCTGTGGCTCTACAACCCAGGTTGGGTCTTGGCCTCCAGCAGAGCCTGCCTCCATGACTGTCGGTGTTGTGCTGCGTTGCGCCAGTTTCGGATGCCGATGGTGCTTGCATCCTTCACCACTCCATCCAGCCATCGAAGCTTTGGTCTTCCAACTCTTCTCCGACCCCCAGGTGCACCATCCATAATTCGATTTGGAATATCTCCTTCGCTCATTTTCTGGATATGTCCAGCCCACCTGAGTCTTCCAGTTTTGATTTCCTTGGAGATATTAGGGTCCTCGTAAAGATCGTATAGCTCCTGGTTGTATCTGATACGCCATTCTCCATTATCACAGACTGGGCCGTAAATCCTTCGCAGCACCTTCCTTTCAAAACTTTCTAGGGCTCCTTCATCACCCTTACTGATTGTCCAGCATCGTGCATGATTCAATACATAATAATTTCATGCCGCCATACTATATATTCTCCATTTAAAGATGATCAATGAATAGTTAAATTTAGTAAAATTCATTTGTAAGTTACTCAGTCGTATTAAACGGTAATAGTATCACACAATCAGCTAAATGGTAGTAAAAAATGTTGCAGTAAATAATAAAATTATCTGCCATTCCACCGGCAAATTAATTAAGTTCTTGCTGACATCCTGTTGAACCGAATCGCTCCATTTAAAACCATGAATTTCAGTAGAGAAGCTCTGAAAGCCAGCGCTGATTGTGTACGAGTTGGTCCTGTTATTTATTCTGCAAGCAAACTGAATATTATTCCGTGTCCAAAGCAAACATATGGCTGGACAGCCGGATAAATATTTGCTCTCACTATGTATCTAAAGCTTCATTTGTTTTATTATGCAGGTAGCGCGAATGTGCGTTGAAACGATCAATCATATTAATGTTTTATTGGAGTAGTAAAATAATTATTGAGCTTTCCACCAGTTGGAAATCCTCGTAATACATATGAAATTGTGGTAAAATTTTTGAAGTGAAACTTCTATAGCTCCTCTATGATTTGGAAATGGAAATGACGATTACTGCACCTGCGACGCATCAACTGCACTCATTGATTATGATGTCACTTTTAAAGGCTCCTATTGGTTGAGATGTGAAACAGAAATTACACCGGTCTGCGCTCATCAGTCGCTTTGATTATGACCTCACTTTTCAAGTATTGGTTGAGATTTTTTTGGTAAAGTTTCGCTTCTACCGCGTGTAAATTGCACTCGAATTTTTTCTCTACCTCACAACATTCATAGCTGCTTCCGTCTGGAGTGAGATTATGGCATCTTCAACTGGGGTATGTTTTGAGACTGAAGGTAGTGGGGAGGGGAAGGAGATGGGGGAGACGAAGGTGGGGAAGTACCTGGCTCTTCAGATATGGTCACCAAACAAGGCTAACGCCATTTCAAGCAACGTTTCAATTCTGAATGGTGGTCTTATACCAGGGCTGTACTGGTGGTATCTTCCACTCTGGAACGTGCCGCAAATATGTTATACATACACTATTTTAAATGAATTAATTGTGAATTAACACAAATTATTAAAATAAAAAATTTTCGCCCACGCCGGGATTCGATCGCGCAACCTTCGGATTTCGAGTCAAAAACCCTACCGCTAGACCACACTGGCCGTCAAAATATCATGTTTTACATTTATACCTATATATTTTATAAAATTTTATATTTGAAAATATTATGGTGTGGAGCTAATGTGAAAAAAAAATTCTTAATAAGAAATCTTTAACCGTAACGTTATAAATTATTTGTCTTACTGAAAAAAAGTTGTCTTATATGAAAAAAATGTTAAAAACAATCATTTAACATGGTATTATAACATCATAAATAATGCCCTTTTAGTAATCTTATCGTCTATGAGTGAAATATCGTCGGAAGTGACGATTTTGTCGAAAAACCATTCAGCGAGAAAATAACGGTGGTGGTCAAAGACAATAAATTTTTATTTAAAAAAATTGCTAAAATGATGCTGATATTTCGAAATCTTTTATCTTTACCCAATTTCCTTCATTTTCCAAATTTAATCTCAATTTAATTTGTCAAAATAACTACGAAACGATTTTTTTAAATATTCCTGTCCATGACATTGACGATTTCTGACAAATAATTTAGAGCTAAATTGCCAATTTTTTTTTACTCTTTTTCTGTCACAGAAATACAATATCGAAAATAAAAATCACGAGACGTGTCGCCGATGCGCGAAAATTGGACTGATTCAATAATGAGATGTCAAAAGAAAATTCCAAAGGCTTCATATTTTTGTCACGAGATTGAGCCAGGGGCAATTTTCAAAGAATTTATTCAGTGGAATATACAACATCATTATTTGATAGCTGATCAGAAATATTGATTGAAAATTGTGTTTTATTATGAAGTAGATTGAATTTTCTTTGACGGTGAATTGGCAGGGCGACAAAATTTTATATAAAAAAGGCAGAGAAATAGAAATGTTTTTTACAACTTAATAAATTCAACATTTCTCTTCACCAGATATATGTAAAATCCTTCACTTTTAATTTTGAATTCATAAGATCAAGGCCGGCAACATAATTGTAAAAAAGTTAGGACTTGACAGAAGAAAAAATGGTTGTGTTGTTTTTTAAAATAAAAGTACCCTTTGAGAAATTGACTCCATCGTTTTTATTGTTATGTTTATAAAGTTACAAGTTACCGACACATAACTAATTACCCAATCAAAGGACAATGGTATATATTTAATACTTTATGGTTTCTATGCAAGTTTTGTTAGAGAAGTGTTTATTTTTAGCTAGCGTAAACTTTTTATAGTTAAAATTCCTTTGTACATTGGGAAGGGATAAAGTTCGAAAATGGTCATACATCAGCGACATCTGAAATTACTAGCGCCATCTTTGGCCTAAATGAATGAACTTGTTGGTAATAATGATCACTATTTATAATCCATAATTGGTTTGAAACATAAATAGAAAACTAAACAATAATGTTAATAAAATACTTATTGGTCGTCTACGCCAGAGAGAATGACAGCAAACGCAGCAGAAGGTTTAAATTGATTTATTCAATAACTACAAATAAATGCAAGTCGATAAATATAGTACAAGTTTAACACGGTGAGAAGCAAGGTCGGTCGACGTGGGTAAGTGCGCGAAGTGAATGCGCGAAGTTAGTCCGAGAGAGTGCCCTCTCCATCGGCTGTCGAGGGTTTATATACAGGATGTTCCTTTGTTCTCGAACTTTTAAGTGGGGTGCAGCGCGTGTGGCCTGACCCCCAGATTCGCTGACGGTGACTCCATAGTTCATTTTTATTATTTTGTCAATTTGAGTTGTTTGAGTATTTTGTCCACTCGTCGTTTGAACGGATGTTTTTCGGTATGCTTTTGCTTGGTCGGCGGCTTTCGTATCGGGTGTCATTGGTCGATGTTGATGTTTTACATTCCATTGTCGTTTTTATATTGAATCAGCTTCCTTTGCCTGCCCGTGTTGATCGATGGTTTATTTTGGGGTCGGCGTCCTGTGTCGGTATTTCTTAGCAGCGGTGACTCAGCTGCTACAAATTTATAAATTAAAAATTTAATTGAACCTAATCATACATAACATAAAGCGTGTTACGTTACAAAAGATAAAGAATAGAGTCCTTTATTCCTGTTGCGAGGAGTTAGTGAATTGGGTCCCAGTGCACAGCTCGCCGCACCGCCCCCCTCTCTGCACGCGGAGGTCCGTGGCCCGAGTGCCGATCGGCACCCGGCATTCATTCCCCCGCTGGTCTCGGGCTTGACAACAGTGTCCACAGTGATTGCGCCGCGGCGCTGTTCGAGAACCTAAAAACTCGTGATTGTTTCTATAATGTGTATTGTGCACGAGAAGGCTCCAGCCCACCAGTAGCCTGTCTGACGACTATCTCATTTCCTGCTTTGTGAGTAAAATGAATCTTTGCCCCCTCTTGTGTGCTACATCCCGCGTTTAAATTCACTAACACGTGTGGAGAGTTGAGAGAGAGAATTTCCCCGCCATGTTAGAATACTATTCCTAGCAAGTACCCATGTGTAGTTTGCCGAGGCTGGCAATTGTAAAACCCTGTCTCCTTCTAAATGAATAAACCCTTTACGTGCAAGACTGTGTTCTGATTGAGGAAAGAGACCTGGAGATTGTGAGGAAAGGAGGAGGAGGAATTCACAAGCGAACCACAACACTCGCCTTGGTTTTAAGAGGAACCTTGCTTGCGCCGGCTTCCTGAGCTAGTTCTGTTGGCCTATTTATTGCGTGTCCTTTACAGGTTTGGTTTAGCAAATGGCCGTATATGCGGTAATGCTAACAAGCGATAAAAAGTTTCTACTTTTTCCCTTAATTTCAGATTAGAAGAGTTACAAATTCAAATAATGCATATTATTTAAAGGATATTAAGGAACGTACTCGACAATCTTTAACCCATTACCTCCATGATTTTTTAAATTTATTTTTATAATCTTGAATCATCATTATAACCCGATAGTATAGACTTAAAGAAAAGCTCAAAATCAGTTTTAGAATTTTCCGCCCGCCCGCCCACCCTCTCACCAGAGCGTCTAGAAAATTGATGCCTAAACGCAACTCTTGGAGGTAACCCCCCTAAGCAAAATTTATGTAAACTACGGGTAAAGTGCAGTCTACTGTATGATTTATATTGATAATATAAAATAAATGATTGCCGTTGTTTATAATTCAATGAAAAAAAATATTAATGGAAAATACGCAAAATAACAAAAAATTCAACATTAAAAAAATACATTCAAGAATGAGGAAAACTAACCAAATCTAAGCAAATTATTCTTTCCGTGATAGTCAAAATGAAGAGCTCGTTTGCAGGCCCAGCACCGATAGCCTGTTGGATTTTTTTTACACAGAGCATAACGAATACGAGAGTTGCCACGATATTGAAAATGAAATTCTTGCATTCGAGGCACACAATTCCCATCTTCTGCGTCATGGCCTTCCTTCACACGTGGTTCTCCGAATTTGGCATTGACCTGATTTGGAAAAAACAATAAAAGAGTACGGGTCAACTCCACATGGAATGCCTTCTGGCAAGGGTTTCTCTGTTGCCTAGTCATCTTCTGGTTTCCCATATCATTCTCGTACTTCCTCAAGAAGCATTGCAACTTCCATCCATTTACAAGAGACAAGAGCGCTGCTGAGGCAAGATACAAATAAAGGCCAGTACCACTTCTTTGACCGAACGTTGACCCGATAATGTTGAATACCATTATCATGGAGGTCCACCCATTCCCAAATTGTAATTTTCTATTGACGCCGGGCAATCGATTTTTTTTGTCTGCATTCTCCAAAATATTGCCTTTTTTGTCTTTCTTCGATATCTGCGAACGCTGCACTTGCACTCGATCATAGTTCATGGCCACTGTTACTACACGGCTTACCAACGGCATACGAGGATTTGGTTTTCTACGTCTACCACCGCATCAAATTTACCTATAATTATAAGAGCTATGAGAGTTACACTTTAGCTAGGTAAATGAACGCTATGCGCAATGGAAATATAAAAGAAAATGTTACCTTTAGGGAATTGCTTTTCTGTCTTCAACTTGCCTGAAGCTTCAAGGTTAAGAAGCTACATGTGCCAGTAGCGCGCATTCTCTTATCCTTCAAGATACACATCAAAAAATGGTGAAATGTGAAGAATTGCCCATAAATAGCTCATGGCGTGCATCATAGAAGTAGGACGGATAATCCCTGATCTAATTCGGGGTCATATGTATCAGATGCTCTGGAATACGGCATTGCTTGGAACAGGTAGCCTTAGACTACTTTTGTTTATAGTGAGACTTCTTTTTGTACCTACTGTTGTTTTGATTTTTTGGCTGGTGGTGCATTTGAAATAAATATTTGCAAGGTATTACGACTCGCACAGGACGATGTTGAAGGCTGATTCCAGTGAAGGTCATTAGCGAATTCATCTGGTTCATGCTCGTCAAGGCAAGACTCATAAATTTTCTCAATTTCGATGTTGCGCTCGATAACACATGTACCGGCAATATCAAGCCGGCAATATCTCGAAAGTTATCCACCTCCGCATATTCGTTATATATCAAATTATCGTCAATATGCTCTTCGTTCATCTGTTCATCAACGTTCTCTGAAGGAATAACAACATTATTGTCATCACTTTCACTTACGCTAAAAGAGCGCTCCAATTCTGCCATCATTTCATCGTGATTCAACGATTTCGTTTTAAACGACGAATTAGGTATAGAAGAAGTAGGTATGTTCGACATAATAAAAAATATACGAAAACCGCAGACAAACTATTGATTTCAATAAAAATCACTCATAAAAACACAACAAAACCGTATTATTTAAAGGCAAGCTAACCAAAAACATATGTAAACACTGTCACAGCTAACCTCCAAAGGTTGCTCGCAGGCATCACCTGATTTCAGTGACATCTAGCTGTCATCTTATGCATATAATACTATGTTTAAACAGTGTTGCTGACCATTTAATCTTTTGATAACAATATCGTCGGCTTAGAGTGTAAACCTGCTAACCACCTAATAGGTAACTTTACAGGAGAGACAAAAAACGTTCTTAAAAAAACAGAAATTAATTTTAAGAAACGGTTCTAATACAGTTGGTGTATTTTTTTATTCTTTATAATATGCGATAAAAGAAGAGTTAATAAATTCAGTATTTATTTATTAATTAACAAGTTTGTGAAATGACAGGTTTTTGTAATGCAGTAACACTTTTAATAAAGGACTTAGCAGTTTTTCACTCATAATGTTAAGCTAATTAAAAACTTATCAAAATTTCAAAAAATAAATATCTATACAATTCTAATAATATTAATGATAAAGAATGGCGTAAAATTTTGTATATTAATAATTTTTCAGTTCAATGTTGCAAAAATCTTCCTTCTAATATTAAACCAGCGTTTTATACAAGAAATAATATCGGTAATTTTTTGAGAAATACTAAAGATAAAGACCATAAATTGACTAATTCCGGAATATATAAACTCAAATGCAATGATTGTCCCTCATTTTATATTGGAAAAACCACTCGTAATTTTGAAATCAGAATCAAAGAACATTTAAGATGTCTTAATAATAATAATTTTTCTGAGTTTGCTAACAATATCATTGAAAATAACCATTGTTTTGAAAAAAATACAGGGATAAATATTCTTCATATTAATAATAAAGGAAAACATTTAGATAACTTAGAAGCCTTGGAAATTAAAAAATCCCTTAAAAATAATGAATCTATTATTAACAAACAAAAAATATTGTCATATAGCCCAATCATGGATTTGCTCCCCTACCCACCCACTCTACACTAATACCTACCTACCCAATCTACATTATTATCTAGCAACAGCTCCACCCCTACCATAATAAAACATTGTTCGAAACTGTCAAATTAGTATAAGCTTTCCCTGACGAAGGAACGTTTGTTCCGAAACCGGTCGGATTTGCGCATCAAATAAGTGGTTTATACAAAGTTAAATTATTTCATTTTTTTTTTAAGCTAATTATTTTTTTTTTAAATTATAGGCAATTTTTCTAAATACATTTCATTAATATAGATTAACATAAAAATTGTAAAGGGATCGTTTTGATCGCCACCCTGGCAACAAATACTTTTTCTCCGTACTAGCACGACAGTAGTGCAATTCCATCACAATGAGTCTAAAAATTTTTTAACCTCCTGACGTTCTAATTCAAATGGCTTTGAATTAGAAGGCTTAGTTTTAAGAGAATCGAAATCTTTGCTGTTTCTTTTAGAAACAGGTACTTGTTTATTTTTTCAATTCAAAACTGTCCATCTTCCGATCCCAAGAGTCTTCAGAAACATAGTTCTGCACATAGGTTGGTCTCCTTTTTTCAAATAGTAAGATTGTGCTCTTTTCGATTCTTTATCACTACTTGTTCTTCCCCTTGGTCTCTTAACAGGTAAGCATGTCACAAGATTATTAACGTATATCTACTTTTTTTCTGGCCAGCTCATACACCAAAATTCTTTGAAAATATTCTGCTAATCTTCTTCTGTAAATGTGGAACATTTTAAAGATTCTTTTAAAGTTTCTTTGCAATGGCATCTATGTATTATCCATTTCTTTAGGCTTCATTGGTACTTCGTAATTACATTTTCTTCTTCTTTTCTTCCATAATACTTTCTTCCATTTTTTCTCAACTTTCTGTTTCTTTCAGAAAACCAATTTGATTTTTGAATCTGAACACGTTTCTTTCTTTTCTTACTTTTCTCTGGGTAGTTTTCATAATCAGATTCCTAGTCAGAATCAATTTTATACCGAACGAAGCCTTCTTATATACATTTGATATAAGATCTTCTGTATGATTAGATAGGTTTGAAGAACTAGGAATAATGCTATCTGTAACATCTGACAAAGAGTTGTTTTGGAAAGTAGGCTGCTCATCAGTTGTGGTAAAGTTAGGCGAGGGCGAGTTTAAAGGTAAAAACGAAATCACATTGCTATCTTCGAATTAAACTTCTCGTTCTCTATGAATATTGTTATTTTGATCATCATCAAAAAATAACATTAAATTATTAGGTGCAAGTATAACAGAATCATCCAGTATTTTCTCAATTGACATGGATGGTAAGAGACGGTTCCAATTAACAGGGTTGGTGTGCCTTGTATTTTAAACATTAATCTTATTTGAGCAATATTATCAGATACTGTTTCAGATAAATGTATGTATTCAAATTCAACATTTGGATGATTTCGGTTCTTTCTTTTTATCTTGTTCTTTTTTGCTTGTATTACTTAAGTCCAAAATTTTTTGGCCTCGCCAATGAATCCCTAAAGACATCTAAAAAATAAAGCAAAATTTAAATTCTTAGTAATGTATAAAGCTAGATTTAGAAACCGTTTTTGCGTGAGTAAGCAACGAACGGCCAAGCATACAAAATTTAATATTTATAATATTAGTAGGATGTTAATAAACCACTTTTTTAGCTTGAATATTATCTAAGTACTATATAAAGTGATAAAAATCTAGATATTATTCAAAATGCTTATAAATTGCTAAAAAGTTATTAATTAATTATAATACATAATAACTGCTAAGTGAAATAATTCTATAATTTACTTTACAGAAAAACTGCCAACTCCAAAGTAACTTTTTATTAGCAATTTTTTCTCATTTTCTGATTAAGTTTATACAAAATAACAATTACATAATACAAAAAATACGTACCTTTGCAATATCTCAATTCTCAAACCTCTGTTTGCACCAGTAACACCGAATTATTTAATTATTTGTAAGAGTACTCGTGCAGGCATCGAAAACTCTATACAAAATAGCGGTTAAGATGGAGTTAGCAGCACACTTTTTGACGCCATGGGTTTGACAGTTTTACTCATCACGCGTTTTTGTCAATTTAAAACTAAAATTGACAGTAGCTGTTTTGCCTAGCATGTGTATTTTTTTTTATCTTTCGAATGGTATATAAAACGTAAAACGGTAAAAAATGGATTTAGCAGGTTTACACTCTAAGCCGACGATATGTGATTCATACTTGTTTTATTTTTTTCCGATTTAATTTTTTTTTTTTTCAAAATGGGTCTATTTTCAGGGCTTTGTAAAAAAATAATTAAAAATAGGATAATTAATAAAATTTATTAAATTATGTTAATTATTGAAAGCTAACATACCAATCTGTAAATGGTGCATATCAACTTGGTGTGATTTAGCTTTATTCATAGTGAAAAAAAATCATACTTTTCATCAATTTTTTTTATGCTTATAGGCATCGTTATGGAGGTAATGGGTTAACGAGTGGTTACTACATTTTGGAATGAGAAATGATATTTTGGTCTTGAGGGCCATTTTTATTTTTCAATTTTAAACATTAACATTCAATAAGTATTAAACAATTATGGCTGAGTGACCAATGAGTAACAAAAGGAATTGACGGCCGGCGTAGTCCAGCGCTAAGGCTCTTGACTAGCATTCCGAAGGTCGCGGGATCAAATCCCGGCGTGGCCAATAAAGTTTAATTTGTGTTATTTCACAATTTATTCATTTAAAATAACATATAGTATATTTGCGGCACGTTCCAGAGTGGAAGATACTCTCAGTATCGCCCTGGTGTAGTAAGACCACCATTCAGAATTGAAACGTTCCTTGAAAATGGCATTAGCCGTATTTGGTGACCAGATCTGAATAGCCAGGTACTTCCCCACCTTCCTCTTCCCTATCTCCTTCCCCTCCCCACTACCTTCAGCCTCACAACATATCCCAATTGGGTATGCCATAGTCTCTCTGGATCCAGATGGGAGCAGCTGAGACACTTGTGAGGTATCACTATAAAAAAATTAAAAAAATTAAAAACGAAAAAACTCGGAAGGTCACCGGAAGGCATAATTTTAATTACATTTTTAACTTCGCAATGTCAGCAATCGGTGATTACCTATGTTAAGTCCCTTAATACCAAGTATACGACGTACTTAATTTACTTTAAGTGTTGATTCCCGACATTAATTATTTGGAGTAGAAAATTAATATTTATTTTTTTATGAAATTTCGATCTCCGGTGAAATTTTTTGATGTTTTTTTTTTTAAACGTAAAAAAAATATACGTGTTTGACAATTAGGGCCGGTGTAGGGGGTTGGGCAGTTACTCAGCTGAGTGAACAGTGACAACACAGGAAAGAAATTGTTAAAAAAAACTGAAAAACAAAGTCACCGGAGACCAAAATTTCTTTTACATTTTTTAATCCAAATATTGTCAGGAATCAATAGATAAACTAAGTCAAGTACATCACTTATTTAGAATACTGTATTATTTTACCTATATTTATGTTCATAATTTCGTATTTACTTTTTTTTCGCCTTTGTGTGATATTTCGATATTCTTCACAAGAAAAAAATACCATTAGAATCGAGTTTTCCATACAAAGAATCTATTTTTACTACGCGCAATTTCCTCTTCGCCATCAGAAGTTTTATTCAAGTACCGTTCTAGAAGATTTGACGAAACTCCACGCGGCTGTTGAAGGGAATACATACAAATAAAACAAAGTTTGTAACACAAGCAAATTTTCTGCTAGATTTACTGGGTTGGGTGGTTCAAAGTTAACAGTTAAATTTGACTTAATTTATCAGTGTTTTTTAAATGTATTCATTACTTATAGTTTTACTAAGCCGTCTTTAAAATGCATTCTTTTGCAACATATGTTAAATTTTATACTATCTGGTTCCCGGCATGCGTTGCAATGCCATATTCAAAGAAATACATTCTTTCTCCCTGAATCACCTTTCCATTGCGTTTCCGTTCCCCTCCCGCATCCCCTTCATAGATAGCTTTATAAATTTATAGCCTGTATGTTGTTTTGATGTATGAGCTATAATATTGTAAAGTTTTATTAAAATCCATTTAGTAGTTTTTGCGTGAAATAGGAACAAACACACATACATCTATAAAAACTTTCGCGTTTATAATATTAGTAAGATAAAATTTATTAGTCACCAACGCGGTAAAATCACTTAAAAAATTGTTTTTGTGATAATTAATTTGAATTAATATATATTTTGATGTATTTAACTTCACAAAAATATTTAATTTTTCAAAGTTAAAAATCATTTTTAATGACAGTTTATTTGACAAAATCCCAATTCAATATTCATTCAATTTATAAAAACTACAGTTTTATTTAAAAAAAAAAACAAATATTGGTGTGGGCGGACCATGATTATTTTTCAATTTTATGACTTTCCTCGGTGATCATTGGACGACGAAGATGTGATGTGATGAAAAAAAAATACTCTTAAGGAGATCAAACTTTTAACCCGGTCAGCGTGAATATTAATTAAATTAAAACATTTGACGTCAATATTGTCATTTAACGTGACAGATAAATCATTTAAACATATAATTATAGAATTTCTAAAATGTCCTGTTCAATACAGGGGAACTCCTAGCGTGGAGGAAAATAAACTGTACTTTTGTAATTTAAATACAAGTATTAAGAATAATTAAATTTTATTAAGAACAAAAAAAGCTAAGTAGCTGCACGATCACTCATATTTTTTTACGTTGATTAGCTCCACAAAGCAAGTACTGAGAAAAATAATTCACCTCAGGGCCCATGTCATCTTTGGACATGCTGTGTGGAGGGTATTTTTAGGAAAGGAAGTTAAGAGGAAGGTCTAAGAAAGAAAAAATATCAGGGGTGGGTAGGAATCTGAGGGACAGTGTATCTTTCCAAGTGCGGTGTAAGGCGATGTTCCGAGAGAGTCCTTCTGGAGAGGTCAAAAGGTTTCCCTTAACCATCCGACCTGCCACGAAGTTTACGCACGGGTCGGAGGTACCCGTACCCGCCTCCTAAATTGAAAATACAATTTTGGTAAAATATGAATAAACGTTTTAACTTCCCATCATATTTATTTTATTATTTTACATATTTATAACTTTACACATTCATTTTATTAAATATTATATTTTACATATTTACTGAACCCCCTTTCTTTAGATGCACTCGCGATGCATCTTGGAAAACAAAAACTCTAAAAGAAAATAAATACGTGGGCAAAGGAGATGAGAGTGCGGACTTCAGTATAATTTTAATATTTTCTCCTTCCATTATATTATAAGTTTTCCTCAGAACAAGTACCGAGCAAACTTTATTTATATTTACTACATATTCCACAAAACTGATGATATATTTACTTGCACCTGTTAATATCAACATGATTACAGCACTAACATTACAAATCTAACTTGCGAAATAATCGGCGAAATAAAGTGACGGCCGGCGACTCGCAATCTGAAGGTCGCGGGATCGAATCCCGGTCGCGGGACCTAATCCTTAAATAAATTTTATTTGATTAATTTGTGTTATTTCACAATTTATTAATTTAAAATAATATATAGTATATTTGCGGCCCGTTCCAGAGTAGAAGATACTCCGACTATCGCCCTGGTGTAAGACCGGCATTCAGAATTGAAACTCTGCTTGAAATGGCTTTAGCCGTGTTTAGTGACAGATCTGAATAGCCACGTACCCTCGTAGCCTCACAACATACCCCAATTGTGGATGCCATAGTCTCTCTGGCTCCAGACGGGAGCAGTTGGGACTCTTGTGCGGTATTCATGTAAAAAAATCGCATGGGCGGATAAATAATTAATAATATGATCATAATATGAACAAAGACTTTACCATAATCTGACTAATCTGTGCTCAATTATTGTAAAAGCACTGCGGTAAAAGCACAACATATAACAAAATAGAGCAATATAAACGCACATAACGCATCATCGTATCGACAAACAAAAGATAGTTGATAGGTGGTAAAAAATGATGTTTAAAAATACAATAATCAGATCAACAAAAAAAAATAAGAAAACACCAAAAATTGTGAAATAATTTGAATTTCGTTAAAAATTCTAAAATCACACAGCCAACAAAGAAATTCTCTACTACGAACAGATAACTTCTATAATAGAGAACTCCAGTCCAATTTTTTAATTTTTTTAATGAATAATGACCTTCTAACTTAAATAAATGCATTTTTATTTTTATTTTTAGAGTTAGTTTAGTTAAAATAATTGTCAAAGTTTTAATTTTTCAAGTTCCCCGAAAACCACCGTATGTATGGTGAATCGTGTGACGTCATCACTCCTGAAAAGTTACTAAAGGATCGGGCAATCAACTGCCGCCATTTTGAATTTCGTTGTTCGAAGTATTCTCCCTAGAAGTAGCATTAATATTTTTTTTGTGCAGTAATTTTTGAATATTTCCAATAATAGAGATAAACTAATAAGAGATGCCTTTATTTTTAAAACATTATTTAGGCCTAAATAATGTTTCAATAAACACAACAACTAAATCCCTATAAACAGTGGGTAAATAAACGAATAAATTAATACGATGACTTGTGTCATACCTATATTCCCATACAATGACTTTACGGTGACGTCACGACACGACAAACAGTGACGTCACCAATAAACATTTCAACAATGCCAACTTGACGGCTTGTTTTTACGACCCGATTAAAAATGGACTTTTAATATTTTTTTAAAAACTGATAAAGTCCATTTAATCAGTACAGCGTATAATATTATTAAAAAAAACTTATGTATATATTCAGAATCAGCGTTTATTGGACTATATAAACATGTTTTTTTAAAGCTATAATATTTTTCCCTGGGGCTCCTTATTATATGTATTTTATAACAGCATAGGTACTTCAAGCTGTTCGCTCCTATACTCTTATCTTTTCTTCTCAAGTCCTTTCATTACTTTCTTCCATATTTTTCAAAGATATTCTTATATTTCAATATCTTTGATATTTTTTCTCTTTCTTTCATTCCCTTTTTTTATACGCGTTGTTGTGTAAACATCTTCGTACCGTTGTGATTTGAAATTCGATGAAACGAAAAATAGCGACACTAAAAAGAGGCAAACATACCTCTGTAGAATTTAGCCTGCGAGAGCCTGTTTGTCTACTTTAGTTTTCTGAAGGATTCTCTTCTACCGCGTGTGAATTGTACACTATGATTTTTCTTTTCTTTTTATTACTATCACTAGCTGAACCCGACCACGCTTCGCTGTGGCTTTGTCTGATTTTAATTATTAGAGGAGTTAACAAAAATTGTCTAACAACTGTGCATTTTCCAAGAAGACACATTGCTCAATTGAATATCTGCTGTGACTATGCTGTAGTATATATTTTTTTAAAATTATTTATTTATTCAGACCTTAAAGGGTTTTACAATATCAAGTTATTTCATGCGTTGCTATGCCATTTAACAAAGAAATTGTTTCTCCCTGAGTGTCCTTTCCCATTCGACCCGTTCCCCTTCCGTCTCCCCTTCTTCTCCTGCATCCTCTTCCCCTCTCGCGTTCCCACTGCGTCACCTCCACCTTCCCTCTCCCCACTCCACTCCCCCCCCCCCTTCCTCCGTCCCGCAAACCCTTCTCCCGAGTTCTCCTCCGCCCTCCCAGGTTCCCCTCCCCTTCCCAGGTTCCCCTCCCCCCTCACGCCTTCGCCTTCCACCTTCCCCGCCTTCCCTCTTCCCTTTACCGCTCCCTCGTCCCGCCAACCCTCCTCCCGCGTTCCATATATTCAATCCCAGTACATTCAGTTTTTAAACAGCCCGCTTGCCACCTTTTACAATTTTATTCAAAAAAATTTCCCACTTCCAAATTATTTTTTACCCAGCTTTTAACATTTTTTTTTATATATGTTCAGATTTTGACACGTATTGATTGAATTGGGTAGGAAATTGAACAGTTTCGGGGCAATACAGTTAATGCGCCTTTGTGCCAGCCTGGTTTTGCCGTGAGGCACTGTGTGTACGCACATTATTGTAAGTACTTGCATTATATTATCACTGTTACTTATTCGCTATTTCTCTTACACAGGTTTCAACCGGGCGCAGCTCTTATTTTTCGTTTTATTTACTAACACCTTTATCTGTATATATTTTTCTCTATAGATTTCAGAATAATTATTCTACCGGCTGCCAGATTTATTATTCTTTTGTATTATGTTAACGTAAGTACTTGCATACTGCTTTCTAACCCCGTATGCATGGACATTGGAGGGTCTAGAGTCGTTCAAATAAATGTAGCTTCGTTCAATAAAATAGATTCTTGACGTGAGCGGTGAAGGAGGAAACCATATGTTTCTTTATAACGCCGTTGGGAAAATAGTGGGGCCCCCTCCAATTACTTGCCTGTGCAAATAAGACGCTCGATTTTAAATTTTGAAGGCGTGAGAATCAAAATATTTCTAGCGTTTAATTCCTCTTACGGCGCGGCATACCCGCTCAAAACGAAGAAGATGGAGATATATGTAAATACGAATGAAGTGTCGCACCAGATGTGTCACATCTACCCTGATGATGAACACTGTAACGTTGGCTAAAGAAGGAGGTAGCGCAACACGGCATAACACCCCAAAAATAAATAACAAAAATACTTTTTGCCGTGAAAATCTAAAATCATATCTGAAATAAACGTGTTTATAATAATTTTCAATAGACAATGTACTTACCTATCAATGAAAAAGAAAGATCTAAGGAATACAGTCACAAGTAATGAAAAAGAGACCACTGGCAGATGCTTTCTGAAATTGGTCAGAGCTTTATCAACGTGTTTAGATTAGAAGATGACTGAATATCAATTACGGATTTCTTTCTCTGTACTTCTACCTCTACCTCTAGAGCACCTTTCAAACTTTGAAATCCTCTATTCCAATCCTGGTCTGTGCTTTATTACTCATCTTAGAGGATAAATTACAGAGTTACAAATATTTTTCTCTTCATAATAATAACCTTACGAAATTTAACATATTTTTCCGCTAAAGGTGCTTACTTGTATGACAACCAAACAAATATCAATTATGCAACACTTTTTAAATTAAAATTTTACCAACATGTACAATATTTTTAATTGGTATAATATTGCATCAAACCATAAGCGGACTATTGACTGACTCGCGACGGTGTTAATACACAAAATTGTGATCGACGTTTAATCCGAAAATAAGTTCTGATTTCGAATCAAATGATTTGTTTATGGTTCAATTAATTGGTTTGATTGCATGCTATAAATCGTAATTTATTAAATGTTACACTTGTACGTTATTAATTGAGTGGTAAAAATAGATCGATAACTCGAATCAAATTCATATTATTTCATGATTTTTGGTGCTTTTCAATGTTTTTTGTTGATTTGATGTATTTGATGTAATCATTATTTACCACAAGCTGTCAACCACTGATGGATGTCGATACGATGATGAGTTTTTGTGCGTTTATACTAAGTACTCGGTTAAAATTTAAAAAAGTAATGTGATTTTATTGCAAGTAATATAATGCAGTTTTTCTGTTTTTTTTTTTATTTAAATGTTACATAATTAATTATAATGAAGTCCCGTTGAACAATAATTTGTCAAGGGGTTCTTATGAAAAATACACCTTTGTTACTTTGGTCGAGGGGTAAGGCCCTCCGTTCGTGGAGATACTTACTAACTACGTGATTGGGAAGCAACCACGTGTAGCTAACAGATATACTACTCTTTAATGCTGGTTTCCGTACATGGCGCTACCCGAAATATAGTGAACTTGATCATTTTTCACGTGCAGCCGTGGAGTTAACACGATGTCAAATTGACTTTTTTTCCAACATCAATCGATGCCTTCTCCACTAAATCCTTTCTTACGTATTCCGGTAAAGTATAGTTATATAAACACGCATCTTTTTCCACTTCCAGAACAAATCTAATATTACATTCATGTTCAGACGCCATTTCCGTCAAACGAATAGTAAGTACCTAGACACGAATGCTGCAACGCGTAGCGCGCTACCAGCACCGTCGGTAGAGTGCAACTGATATCAAACCCACAGCCGTAGCGTCGTAAAATCGTACGGCGGGTTCTCACGAGCGGTGCGCGTGCTACGCGCATGAAGCTCGATTCGATTTTAAGGGGGTATAACCAGAAAAAAACAGAAATATGTTTTTTTTTTTTTTTTACATGAGCTCCACATAGGAGGCCCTAAGGAAAATAATTTCCCTCAGGGCCTATGTCATCTTTGGGGATGCTGTGTGGAGGGTCTTTTTAAAGGAAAGGAAGGAGGGGAGAGTTCTGGGAAGGAAGAAGGTTTAAGGGGTGGGTAGGAATCTGGGGTTCAATGTGTCCTGGTCATCCGCCTCCAAGACCTCGACAAACCTCATCCCACGATCCCGGGCACCCCTGCTAAATCACCAAACGTAGCGAACCACTTGGGGTGACCTATGGCAGAGGTGTTGGTTATCCAATAAAGGTTCCCGGGGCGGCGGTACCCATTCCCGCCTCCAAAATTGAGTGTGTCAAAATAATGTCATTTTAACATCAGATTTTAGACGTATTGACTCTCTTCCACAAAAAATTGTAAATTGATTTCGAAAGATTGTTCTTTTATCTAGGAAACGCATGTTTTAAATTTTGAGAAAAAATGTTATTTTTTAGTTTAATAAGGTTATACCATAGGTGGTTGAAAGATCTGTTAAATTTTCAAAAAAGATTTTGTATAATACAAAACCCATTTCAAATCACATACGTAATCATGCAGTAAAATAAATCAATACATTATCTGGGAAACGCATGTTTCAGAATTTTAATTTTAGTTTAAATAAAATCGTTAAAAAATATATACGTACATGTGATTCTTGCCGAAAATTGGTCCGTGTGTGTATTTATTTGCGCACTTACAGACTAATATATTTCAGAATTTTTTACATTTGAGGGAACGAACTCCGGGTGTCGGTAGAGACGGAGGACGAAATGAAAGGCAAAGTCGATGTAGTGAGTCAGTTGTTTAGTCAGTTGCAGAGCTACGTAGCGAGGGTCGGTAAAGCGGTAACATGATGTATGCAGGAGTGCCGTAGATGAAATGTTGCAGGTGCATGGAGGTGATGGTGTGATGAAGGTCGTGGTGATGCAGCGGAGCAGACCTCGGGTCTGCAGGTCACCGGCGCGTTGCTCGACACAGTGGCGGTGGAGATGACCAGATCTTCCAGGCCGTTGCTCGACGCAGTGAGTCGTGGAGGTGAATGGTTAGTGACTCTGTGAGCTGAACCACCAGCAGGTAGTCCTGGCGAGGCGGAGCGTGTTTCCATGGCAGCGAAGCGCGGTTGGCTTCGGTAACGCAAGTAAATTTTACCATTAATTCATTTAAAATAATATATAGATTATTTGCCGCACGTTCCAGAGTGGAAGATACTCTCAGTATTGCCTTGGTGCAAGACCATCATTCAGAATTTTTTGATCTGAATAGCCAGGTATTTCCCCACCTTCCTGTTTCCCCATCTCCTTCCCTTCTCCCCTACCTTCAGCCTCACATTATACCCCAATTGGGGATGCTATAGTCTTATATCTTAGTCTCCAGACGGGAGCAACTGGGACTCCTGCGAGGTATTCATAAAAAAAATAAAAAAAATAAAAAAAAAATAAAAAAAAGATTTGATAAAAGCCCCGTGAGCCCGAATATTTTCTCGCTCACACATAATTCGGCATCCTTATGTTCAAACGAAGGTCACCGTAGATCTCTAATTGGCCACACAGCTCACAGTTAACCAATCGGTGGCTCGCCCTTCCGCTACCTACAGAACGTTGTACTATGGGTAGTCTATTTAAAGCGGATGTACGTCCTTTACCCAGTAGAGATCCATAGTTACTTCTACTTATCCAACATTATTTTTTTAAATCTCATGATGAGAGAGAAGGAAGCCTTTTGGCCCGGAGCTCTGTATGCCAGCATATCAAAAGTCAAAAGTCAGATCCACAGCCGGGCTTAGGCTCAGGACCTGATCCTGTTAGCGAGATGTGCCGTCCTTTCCAGTAAGGTTGAAGAGTACCTAAAGGATTTTAACTTCACACCTTGTTCTTGAGTTAGCGCACCATGTCGCCATTCCGTGAAGTTTGTTCAATTAGTTACTAACTGAAGTCCCCGGCAATGCCCGGGCTTCTCACAGAGTCAAAAACAAATATAGACACTGGACTTCCTCTTATTTTGAAGGTCACATGTACAAAATTTCACCAACCTCGGCGTAAAAAAAGAATTAAAATTTAATTTCATTTTTAAAAAAGGGGACAAAACTGACGTTACAAATTTTAGACCAATATGTATCCAGTCACCGTTATCTAAACTTTTTGAAAAAATCGTACTCCATAAAATATCTACAGACATTACAAAAATTATAACTCCCTACCAACATGGCTTTTGTTCAAATAAATCTACATTAATTTACCAAGATACGAAAACTTCATAATTATCTAAATCGTTAGCAAACCGGTGCCAGGTAGACTCAATATACACTGATTTTAGCAAGGCCTTTGACAAGGTGTGTCACGAAATATTAATTAATAAATTAGCGATACTTGGATTAAGAATATTGTAGTTTATTAAATTGGTTTGTTTCAAAAGAAGTCTTAGTGTGAAAATAAATGGTTCAAAATCTTACAAATTTATAGCGTCGTGGAGTGCCGCAAGGTTCTCATTTAGGGCCAATTTTGTTTATTATATTTATAAATGATATTGCTGATACATTTACTAGCATAAATGTGTTATTTTTTGCTGATGATATGAAACTTTTTACAGTGATTAATAGCATTAATGATTGCATTATATTACAAAATAATTTGAGAAATCGTTTTGAATGGTGCTCTATCAACAAACTAGCATTGAACATAAATAAATATCTGTACATTCATTCTTACAGAATAAAAAACCCAATATTATTACAATATGCATTAAATGACGCAAATTTAAATGGCGTTAGTGAAATTATTGATCTAGGTCCAATGTTTGATAGCAAACTTACCTTTGTTTGCCATATCAATAATATTATTAACAAGGCCCTTAAAACTCTTGGATTTGTTTTGAGAGCTGCAAAAGACTTCAATAATTTAGGCCATGTATCATATTATATAAAACCCTTGTCAGATGTCAACTAGAGTATAACTCTACGTTATGGTCGCCATTTTATAATATTCACTCCGACAGCATTGAAAAGATTCAACATAAGTTCCTGAGGTTTATAAACTATAAATTGCAAATTCCTGTAAGTACTAAATACTGATTATATTTACCTACTAGATAAAATGTCCCTATTAAAACTATCAGATAGAAGAATTATCACAGATTTAATATTATTACATAAAATACTGCATTACAAAATTGACTGTCCTGAATTACTTCAATTCAATATCCATATTCCCAAAAGATCATGCCGTCAATTTTGCTCAACCCTAGCTTAAATATCCTGAAAGGATCCAGTTTAAGCTCTGCTGGATGGTATTTAAGTCCCTTAACGGAATGGCTCCGGCTTACTACTTATCGGAATTGTGTATTCCAGAAAATTTCAATTATCGACAGTCAACCCTGAGGTCAGCAGCGTCATCAGCTATCGGAATGTTAAAGGAACCAAAGTGCGCACCAGATACTAAGTTCGGTGAGGGCGCTTTCGGAGTGTCAGGACCTAAAGCCTGGAATGGACTGCCACATGACTTAAGAATGATCATAGACGCGGCGGAATTTAGAGCTAGGTTTAAAACTTACCTTTTCAGACAGTCGTATCCATAAACTCAAAATCTTTCACCTTCACATTCAATGCCCGCGACCCTGTAAATAACTAACTGGTAAAAACGTTGAGAAGAAAAAAAAATATATATATACATACATAAAAATAAAATGTAAGCGTTTGTAAAGAGGTCATTTCATGAACATTCTCCAGCCCTAAAGAGTCCTAAATTCTCTAGTATTTTAAAATAAATATCAACTTTACTTTTGCCACTAATCTCCAATAGTCCTAAATTCTCCAGTATTTTAAAATAAATATCAACTATACTTTTGCCACTAATCTATTCATAAATGTAATACTAACAGTGATGAGGGTAGCAAATAATGTAAAATCATGCAATGTCCAGTGTGTTAACTGTAATGTCCTCCGCATGCAAAGCCGTATCTTCTCCAAGCATAAACTTTCTAATTTAAGTGTGTTTATCGGAAGTGACCTGCCAGGTAAGTATGTTTCTGTATCCATTTGTATACAGTAAAATTAGTTAGAACCTAAGCATTCCTAATAAATTGTACAGCGCCCTTGAGGTGATTTTTCACAAAAACGGCGCTCTATAAATTTTTTTTATGCACCAGATTTAAATGTCCGGCTTAAATTTTCCCCAAAAAAAAAAAAAAAAAAGGAAAAAAAGAAGGAAAAACTAAACCCTTTCACACACTTCCCCAAATGATCATCTAGTCAACCCACGCTATGCAATTGCACTATATAAGTATTATAAATACAAAACAATACAAGAACAACATGTCAACCTACTAGAGACCAAATGGGAATATAATTCACCGACTCCAGATATTTTCATATCAGAGGGTTCGACTCTGTGGCATTTCTAATGGAACCTATAAATCCTACCGATCCCTCAATATAAATATTTAAAAAAATCCTTTGTAATCCTACATGTATTTAAAATGACTGATTTTTGCATTTTTAAATACAAATTCTTTGACAAATCTAATATGCTTAAATTTTGAATCAGATTCCTAGGTATTATGCCAGTGGCCGAAATAACAAATGGCAATATTTTTATAGTCCGAGAATGCCAAATTCTTTTAATCTCATTTCCTAAATCTGTGTATTTTCTTATTTTTTCAGAAATAGTTTTTTGAATATTACAGGAATTTGGAATAGCTACATCAATGATATAAGTAATTTTTTTAATTTTGTCATGTAAAACTATATCAGGTCTATTATGACTAATTGTTCTGTCTGTTAGTATAGTTTTATCATAATATATTTTATAAAATTCATTTTCTAAAAATGAATTTGGTTCATATTCATAATATGGTACTATATTACGGCAGTCAATCAAGTTATGTTTAATTACCAAACTTTGGTGAATTATTTTTAAAACCTGATTGTGCCTAAATGTATACTCGGAAGGCGCTAATATAGAACATCCCGATATAATATGTTCTATATTTTCGAGAAAAGCCAAACATTTTCTACATAAATCATCAATTTGATTTATATCTTTGATTATATGCTTTCTATAATTTTTAGTATTAATGACTCTATCTTGAATGGCAAGCATAAATCCTTCTATTTCTGCGCTCAACTCTCCAATACTCAACCATTTGTTTGACGAAAGTTTGTCAACATACGTTTGGTTGAGATAATTGAAGTGTTTTGCGTGAATAATTTTATTTGACCAGGAATCTAATAATTCCTGGTTAGTATTTATAAGAATGTTGGCATTCTCGTCATATAAATTTAAAGGTGTAATATTTCTATCTGCCTTGCAAATTATTTTGTGCATTTCTGAGCTATTAGCTTTCATATGGAAAAAAATTCTAAGCATTTCTACCTGATTGTGTTTCAAAGATGTTATTTTGACTACACCTCTACCTCCTAAATTTCTAGGTAAATTAATTCGTTCTATAGCTGAATTTGGATGATATTTAATATATTTAATCCAATTATTATTATTATTTATTCCAATTCCTTTGTACATCTAGACACAAATAGTCATGGATAATTTCTGGAATTTTGTTTATTTTGCATATTATTTTTTATGTTAGACTTCTTATCATTTTTACCAATGTATTTTATTTCATATTATATGCTTTTGTTGTTACATTGTTTTCATTATATTATATTTTCATTATAGTTTTACTTTTAAAGTATTTTAAAGTACTGTGTTACTTAACTTATAAACAAAGAATGTAAAAGCCCATTAGGGCGTGAATTAAATGAATAAATAATAAAATTTTGATTTTCATACAAATCAACTCCACACCGGCCGCTTGCCAGCCCGGTCGTCCACCACATACGTATATATTTTAGCCAATTTAAAACCTTGACAAATTATATTACCTACTGGTGAAAACCGCATGCAAATCCCTTCAGTAGTTTCTGAGTTTATCGCGAATAAACAGACAGACGCGGCGGACTTTAATTTAATACATATATGTAGAGACATCAGTTACTGGCAAAGATAATAGAAATCAACGTACGAAGTATTTATAAGTTACAAAGGGAAAATCAAAGAGAAAAGTAGAGCAGCACAAAAAGTCTTTTCAGAAAACCGTTTTTTAGCATGAACCTTATTATGACAACTTTTGATGATTATACCCATCAATGCAATATATAATTGAAGAAGAACAAAAAACAACAAGACACAGAAAAAATAAAAATATTCTTCTATAGATATAAAGTTATTTATATTTTTTACTTTTAGCTTCGAGTGGAATCACCTCTAGAAGTCAATACACCCACGGAATACTTACACGAACCGTTTTTAACTTCCACTAGTTCAAAATCATCCCTAAGATCAAGCATTAATACCTCTGCTGTATGTTGATTTCCATAGAGAGAGGATGATGAGGATTAAGTTCTGGAGTTTCGAATAGCAACTATCAACTTATGGAATGGAGTAATTTGCGTCGTTACTATTACGTTTTCCATAAACCTATACAAGATGAAAACTGTTCGCGTTTCTCTTAGAATTTTAATATTAAAATCTAATTTAGGTAAAATAATCAATGATTTTAATTAATAAACAAAGTGTAACAGGTATCAGTGGCGTTCCGTGAGTTTTCAGAGTGCTAAGATTAAAAAATACGACTTTACTGATCTTGTTGTAGCTGAAAATGATTTTTTTTTTAAATTTCAACATTTTGTAAGAAGATCTTTAAGTATGTGGATGCGGCACATCCCTTGACTGAAAGAATCCTGATGATCTTCATACATAAAGTAGAAATTTTGAAAAAAAATAATTATTTTCAGCTACAACAACGTCAATAACGCCATATTTTTCAGTTTTAGCGCTATAGCTCACTGAAAACTCACGGACCACCGTGTCGTTTGTGTAAGTAGTTATCATCCCAAGTGGTTCGCTACGTTTGGTGTCTTAGCAGGAGTGACCGGATTCATGGAGAGAGGTTTGACCGGGTCTTGGCGGCCGACGCGTCTGTCCACCTGCTACGTGTCGGGCCGGATCGGGAGAGAATGGTTGAGGGAGTTCCTTTGACTTCTCCAGCCAGAATCCCTTGAACTATCGCCTTGTACCGCAGTTAGAGGAATGGATTCATATGTGCGTCACTCCTGGACACACTAACCCCTAGATTCCTACCCACCCCTCATGCCTATTTCCTTCCCAGAAATTACACTCCCTCCTTTTTATAAAAAGTCCCTCCACACAGCATCCCCTAAGATCCTGTGTGAAACTCTAACTCCCTCTCCAGTAATAATAAAATATTTAAGCCTCTGCTATTGACATTAAATATTATGGTTGAATTCGACAATACTATAGAACATAAACAGAACTTAAGGAGTAAGTTCTATGTAATAAAAACACCCCTCATTAGGTAATCCACATAAACTTTATTAATGGATTAATGGATTAGGCAATTAGAGTACAGCATTCACCACAAGCGCATCTCTAAATGTTGCCGTATAATATATTGTAGTGCAATGTTCATAATTTGGGACAGGTCGAGCTAACCACATAATCCCCCACTTAACAGGTTTCCTACAATACCTGTCACTAGGGACACTTATCTCCCCCCTGCACCCAACAAAACTTTACTCAATCTGTACAATAACTTCTGAAGGTTACACTCAGTGTAGGTAATATAAGAAGAAAATAAGCATTAATAGATAAACATGATACAGTATAAGACTGATAAGATGACGTTCGCAACTGGGATTGAAGCCGGGATCTCTATCTTACCGGAACAATGCTTTTGAGCACTAAGCTATTAACTCGAATACACAAGCCAAAAATGTACATATTTTTAGTGTGTCTTACATCACCAAAAATATATGAAATATATAAAAAAAACAAGTATGACAAAAATAATAGAGGAGTCAATAATAATTAAATAAAATCATCCATAGAACGGTATTTTGAAATTTTTGATTTTGAATGCGTTCATACCTTTTTTAGCAGTTGACATTTGTATTTTTTTAAAGTTATTCTCAATTTTATTTTAATTCTACTCAAGCGAAATGATTGGATAATCTTCCATTTATTCAAAGCACATTTTTGGTGTTCATAATGTAAACCGATTCGTAGTAAAGCTTAATCGAAAATAGTTATTTTTTTTCAATTTTTATTTATTTATCTGTATAATGTTTTTTGTTAGTTGGGTCTTTCGATGCCTGTCTCACTACGATATACCTGTGTCGATAGTGGTTTCTATAGTAATAATGAAGCTTTACCTTGAGACCTTATTACTTTCCGTAATTTTTGGCGACCTCGTATTTCCATCTTAGGGGTCGTCCATTACTCACGTGATGTTTTTTAGCAACTTTTTAACCCCCCCCCATGGTGATATGTGGTGAGGTTTTAGACTACCCCCCCCCCCCCCATCCCCAAAATTACGTGTATAATTTTAGAACAAAGTATATTGAAATTTTCAGAATATTATCTTTAAATACAGGCGTAATCTGATTAAATTTTGGAAAATAAAGCATCGTGATAAAAAAAATACAACACGTGAAAAATAAATACTCCTTGTGATATTTCGTGATTTGATTAATGGACGACCTCTAAGAATTACCGATATTTTTCTTAAATGTTTCCCAAATAATTTTTGACTGTTTTCTTTGTGTGTAAACTTTTACCCGAAATATTATAAATATTGTAACCTCGATAGTATTTCGGTTATAATAATATCTATTCGATTGTCATTTAAGTATATGTGATATCGATTGACTTCTCTAGAAGTCTGGAAATAACTTTGGCTGGAATAACTTCATACATCATTAAAATATTTTATAAAATAATAAAAAAAGTTAACTGTGTAAGTAGTTAGAGGAACTGAATGCGCCTGTTGTTGTTTATTTCTCTGTTTAATTATTTTGATTATATTATTTCTGTTTAAATAATTTATTCCGAAAAAGAAATTAGAAAACTTATGAAAAAAGATGCATTATACTCAAGTATGTACAAGGTATTCATGGTTGTTGACTGGGTTACGCAGGCTTGTTTTCATAATTTTAATTGGTTAAATGCATATAAAGTCTAAATAAATAAACAAAACCGAGTGTTTTAATTGCAAACTAAGAATTACACAATTTTTTCAAAGAAACGTTACTATCTCAATGAAGATTCTTATTTCTAACTTTTTTCGGAGAGCTAGGGTATTTTAAATATTATGAAAAAAAGTGCAAATATACGTGACGATTTCACATGTGTTTAATTATTATTTTTTATTTGCTAGACCATTAAAACGGCCACCATCACTTTATGGAAACGGAACGTACAAATAAATTTAGGGAGCTCTATGCTACGCTCAGTCAATTATTAGTAGTAGGTATATCCTTTATCTCAAACTTAATCTGTACCCGGAAAACTTGGTGTTTGATACCTTCATGGAAACCGAACTAAATGAAACCGTATTCCTGAAAACTTTTAAAGTGTAGATACTCTCAATGACATCGTATCTCTCGCTGGAGATTGCAATTGAAACTGCAGAAGGGGGATAATCTAACGTATTCTAAATCAACGGTTACCGCATTGTTCGCAGACTTTGGGAGCTTTTAAAGCTCTCTGCGGAGCTTCCCACGAGCATGTGAACGTAAGTGAACCCACTTGCTCATTTAAGCGTAAATAATCCTTGAAGAGATTCAGACTTTAGACTTGTCATCCGCGAAAAGTTCTCGGATTGCAGTTTCAGTTGTAGGAATCAGGCTTTTACTTGAATTAATCGCTTGCTTTTTGAGAGAGTTTAATGGATTTCTTTTAGATTTTTAGTTTTTTAAAAGATTTTAAGAACTAACGCGGGAAGGATTCTGTGTTATTAACTTATGAAATAGAAGATAGATTTGCCCAAAACTAATAACTTTATTTTCAAC
This sequence comes from Limnephilus marmoratus, assembly GCA_917880885.1. NCBI lineage: Eukaryota > Metazoa > Arthropoda > Insecta > Trichoptera > Limnephilidae > Limnephilus > Limnephilus marmoratus. The sequence goes on along the minus strand of OU862915.1, from coordinate 48,159,126 downwards.
TAATTTATTTTCTATATCATAGGCAACTACCCTTTTTATTGGAAACAATCATTCTAAGAATTGGTTTGTAACCTAGATAGCGTCACGGATAAATATATCCGATTTTATTTACATGGAACTATTGACTTTTTATAAAAATCTTAATGAATATTTAATTTTTATTAGAAAAAACTCTCTTTTTATAACTTTCATGGATACTATGATATGGAAAATAAATTAGTTGGAAATGTTAATTCTAAATTTGAAACATGAGAATAACTTTATTAATCAAAATATTTAACACTGATGAAGCGAATTTCTGCCGTTATCTTGACGGTTAATCCTGAAATGGTTGCACGTACGTGGCAAGAAATCGCCTAAGACAAGACATCTGCAGAGCGACGAACGGTGCACACATCGAAACATACTAAGGTAGGAAAAAAAATCTTTTTTCACACATTTTAAGATCAAAACCATAGAAATACCTCTAATGGTTTTTTTATAACCTTTATTTTAAATGTTGTCATTATTTTCGATGATCCTGTATTATAAAAATAATTGGAAGCGATGTAAAAAAAATATTGTGATTTTACCAGCAACATGTCCATCAAAATTGTTATATTTCTGTAAACTCGCAAAAAAAGATTATTAATTCTCTAAATTCATCCTGGTATTATATGCATTTAATTATCAGTAAAGTGACTCTTTCAAGCTGTTTAATTTTAATCCCCTTTATTGTACTGAAAGATAAATATATACCTAATCAAAAAAATTATGTTATGAAAATAATCGTCAGTTTCCACCAACGAAACACGACTCTTTCCAAATGATTAGAATTTTACGTAAAAACGCAAAACTGAGGGGAATAAATATTTTTTTTATTTTCAACTTCCCTCTAATGCATTACACCGAGCTTACAAGTATACTCCCATAACACGATAACTTTAAGGCCTTAAGCCTCTACTTATCAGGAAATCCGCCCCAGATTTTGAGTCGATGTATCTTGCCAATAGGTTCGTACCCATAAAGGTAGCGGGCTCACTTTTGTAAATCGCATTGATCACCTGTTTGTCTGTTAAGAAAATATTTTTTCGTCTAAAAAAAAATTAAAGTGAACAGGAGTGAGGAGGCTCCGAAGCACCGCACATAGAGGAGACCGATTATACTATGCTACTCTCTTGCAGGCTATATCCTTTAGATGATGTCTCTTTGAAGTATCGCTATTTTTCGTTTCATCGAGTTTCAAATCACAACGGTGCTAAAGAAGTTTTCACTTCAAAAACGCAATTTAACCAAATTAAAAATGTCCAGAATGATTCAATCTCGTATATTATATTTACCATATAAAGTTTCTTGTTAGTAATACGAAGTAAATTTCAGAGTAGTAGTAGTGATCTATATATATGTCGTAAATAGCTTCAAAATCCTGGCCCACCACCACCTTTCCACAACGTTTCAAGAGACGAGCCCCCGAGGGAAATTTCTGGAAGTCGGAAACTGTCAACTCTGGGTGGTGGATCTCCTGTCTTATATCTCTGTGATTGACGTTTCATTGGGACCATCACGGAAACGAATGATGATGCGATATTAGCAATGAGATATTAGCAAGGCATATTAATTTTATACTCGGTATTCTCATCGAAAACATAAACAATAATTATTACTTGATGAAAGAATTAAATTTATTAAGACCCTCAGATCGAAGAATTATATCCAGCTTAACATTTATGTTTAAAATTGTAAATGGTAGAAAAGATAATCCTGATATAATTAATCTCATTGAATTTCATATACCCACGAGAACTAAATCCTGATTAAATGCAACAATACTAGGACTGAGTATTCGAAACATTCGCTTGAAGTTGGTAATAGACACGCATATTTGGCAGATATATTTAACTGCACGGAAGGTAGTTACTAGAGGGCTGTGCTATCAAATCTTTTCAAAAAATATTTTTTTTATTTGTATTTTATCTTCAGAATTGTGTACGTAATTGTGTCTCTGGTGTCATTTCTCAATCAAATACATAATTAACTCTTGAACTATTTTTTTAGTATTTCTAATATTTTTCAATGATTTTGTCACATGTTATCAGCGTTTATGGTATATTTATACCGTTGATGTTAAATAAATATATTAGCAATATTTATAATATAAAATAAAGCAATAACTTTTTCCACTTTTATTTACTAAGTTATTGTTTTATTTTAAATTCTCTGTTTTATCTGCTTAATATTATAAAACATATTTAATATTTTTGGAGCGGAATAACTTATTGAATACAACCTCAATATTTAATCATTGAAGATAGTATTAACAACTACTCCCAAACAAAAAATGTGAAATAGAAAAATCAGAAAAAGATATCGGTCGCATCAGACAACCGGGGCTTCGCTCTAACCTCCGAGTTTATTCGACCCTATCAAATTTGGTCATTCATTATATCACACTTCGACTAAAGAACTATGAACATTATCGTCGTTTACGCATATTTTTGGCTGCTTAATTTCTACATTAATTGCAAGATAGCAACCATTCTCTGTTTTATCTGCTTAATTTTTTTAAGAGATTAATAAATTATGAGATTAATTCATATTTTGTGTAAGTAAAATACGTTTGTTAGTAACAATTTAAATCAGAAAATCAATTTGTTTACTACAGCAAAGAAATTTGAAATCAATCGGTGAGCTGCACTATTGATAGAATTTATTTATTTCAAATAGTCTTAAATACGATCATGAAAATATATTAGGGAGGTCAATGATAATTAATTGTAACGCATCGTAATTGGTCTATGATAAGTTCTCGCATTGCTTTAGTTGTCTATGGGTTATTCGGGTCACGAGGTCTCATTTACGATATGTGCCGGAAGTAACCGAAGGCAGGTGTGCAGGGAAATTATTTTCCACAGGGCCTCCTGTGTGGAGTTAATGAAAAAAAAAATAACGAATGTCTCTGGAGAGGACATTCAGAGATACTTTTCAACTGGCGCAGTTGAGTGAAATTTCACTGAGGAATTTTGTTGTGACGTGGTCGACAACAACAATAATCAAGTCGACTAAGTCACTCTGTGTAGCGGTGACTGCAGATCGCTGGCTACCTAGAGCCAATTAGAACACTTTGCGGTGCGAGGGTTGCACTTTTTCTTTTTGTTTCAGCGCAAGGGCTGTGAGCAGATGAAACGGATTATCCCTGGAAATATCGGGCATTGCAAGGCAGTACCATCTGTGAAAATCCAGTTCCATAAATAAATAAGGATTAAACAACAACTGTTGAAGTGTGGCTGAATTCCAGGAGTCAAGGGACTAGCAGGGAACAAAATCTACCCAGGCCGAGTGATCCTAATACTGGCTGTTTTTTTTGGAGGATTAATGGGGACAGTAACAGACGAAAAAAATTGATTAAAACCGTATGTAAGTAACTTTGGATGATGATGAAGTGCACAGTAAATGCATAAGGGAAGGTACATATAGTAAATAAGGTATGTTTTAAGTTGAGAAGATATCCAAATCAGTATTGCGTTTCTAAGTAAAAGATAACTCTAATGAACTTGTAAAAAAGTAAAGAATAGAAAATAGAAGTTGAGAACATGTCACTTTTTCAGCAGTTAAAAATTCAATAACATCACGCTGTTTGCCTTGCGTTGCCATAGCACTAACCCACGTCTCCATACTTCCTCTTCTCAAAATACACTGGATGAATTCAACGACCTCAAACTTGCACGTCAGTACAGAGGAGGAATGTCACTTCCATTATCCACCCTTCACGCTTCTGAAGGTAATTTTTTTCGCGCCGTATAAGCATGTGTGCATTACTTTTTGGCCTTCTCCCGTATTTATATAATGTTTGTAAATAATCTAACTTAAAGATGAGGTACGTTGAAAATGTTTAATAAAATAAATTATTATCAATAATAATAATAATTTATGAAAGCGTTTGAATTCAGATATTTCTTTAAAAATCCAGTGGATTACAAAAATGAAATGGCTAGTGAAAAATGAGATCAGTGCGCCGAAATTTATAGTTCAGAAAGCTCACCTAGTGTTCCTTATATCGATAATAATTTCAGCTCGAAAGCACCGGGAGGACAGCTCCGTAAGCCCCTCACAAAGCGCGTCGTATTTTACTCCAGTGAAATATTTCACAAAGGACGTGCCAAGAGTCACGTTGATACTTCCGCTGAGCCTTTAAGCTCGGAATAAAAGCTCATCCGCGTATCGATTTTGTCATTTTTCAGCCGCGAAGCAAATATTTAACACAAAGACCTAATGAGAAGATTCAAGTCATAACCTCGTTCACTGTGATACACTCAATGTGGGAAGATATTATAATTATATAATACATTGTGGGATAGACAATATGAGCGATAATTACGGGAGTTCCCTCAAGCGCTTCTTTCAAAGCATAAATAAGAAGACTTTTTCTCTTTTCATAGACAAAATGCTTCATTTTCAATGACATTCATTGTTTATTTACGCTTTCTAGCTACACAATATTAGACTTGATTATCACGGGTCAGCGTGCAATAAAAATAATAATTTTGTAATTTACTGAGCGCCGTTTTTGTGAAAACCTCAAGGGCACTGTGCAATGTGTACAATGCCACAGACTATGTTTTTAAAGCGCTGAAATTAATGTCACTGAAACAATTATATACAAAAGATATTCTAATGTACGCATTCAAAAACCAGGATAAATTTACACTGACAAACTCCGACTGATTCACAAGATCCACATTACAACATACATTCCACCAACCTACAACTAAAGCGACGCGACGTTTGGACAAATAAATATGCAATACTTCTCTATAAAATTATTTTATTTTTTCTCTCTTGCAATAAAAACCTTAAAAAAAATAATCGACTTAAAAGAAGCATTAACATATGGATTATGGACATGGGAGGAAGAATATGGATACAATTTTGCAACCTAACAAAGATTAATGCTTTTATTATACTTTCTTTTAGATTTAACTTCATAATTTTCTTCTGTAATATTTTAACATAGGTATTTACTTATTTTTCAAACAAGAAAATGAGTACAAAGTACAATGAGTCCTTAGAACGGGGAACCCAGTAAGGACACATTCTTCTCTGAAAAAAATTAAAACAAAGAAAAAAAAAAGATTAATTATTAAGTTCTAATTTTATTATTTACAAATATATTCAGCAAACATACTTATCTGGCAGTACGTTGTCAATGATGTTGTTGCACCATAAACTGTATTATGAATTACAAGTTTAGATGCACAAATAATGTAAATAATAATAATATTTCGATAATTTGCAGAACGCCGTTTTTGTGAAAAATCACCTTAGTGTACCTACTGTACACATTAAATGAAACGACACGAAATGGTGTTTGCTATATTTAGGAGATAATATTTGTAGGAAACACAAGGTGTGAAAGGAAAATGGATAAGTAACCAATTACTTACCTCTATATCTCTACGAAGGAAAACACAACACAACGCACGCTGCTTCTCATGTTTTACATATATTTTTAACGCTACATACTTGACGGGACGAATTTGACTTACTTGAACCAGTGATTCCAGACATTATTCGGAGTTAAAAATTTAATGCAATTTTGGTCTCTGGTGGTATTTTGATGTTATTTTTTTTCAACTAAAAACATTTAAAAATAATCTCTTCTACAATACTCGCAAATTCATTTTGTGGCGTCATTTTAATTAAATTAAAACAAATCATTTTGTACGCACCACTTATTTAATCAAAAATTTTAATGTGTTTTCAAAACCAATGGTTTCATTGTCAGGATAAAATTAATAACAACAAAAATTATAAAAGAGAAACAAGTGCACACAAATAAGTACCCGTAGATAAAAAAAAAACATTACAAGTGATTAATTAGAATTTTATTGGGTATAATTGTTTTTACGATACTTTTAACCAATTAATCACTATTCTTTATAATGTCTCTTTTTTTTCTATACAAGTTCTATCTTTTGTTGATTTTGTTAATTTTAATTTTATCCTGACGAAGAAATCATTGGTTTCAAAACATGTTGATAATTTTGATTAAATAAGTGTTGTGTACAAAGTGATTTGTTTCCATTTAATAAAAAAAAAATCTGTAGATATTTTGGTTAGGGGCGGGGTGAGGGGTTGGGCGGTTGCTCAATGACCAGTGACAACATGTGGAAGAACACATTTTTTGTTTAATTTGAATAAAAAAAAGAGAAAAAAATTCACTTACATTTTTTACTTCAAATTTATGTCAGGAATCACTGGTTAAATTAAGTCGAGTGCGTCCCTTAACACTCTGTATAAAATATTTGCCTACAAAATAGCGTTTGGCCAAAGTCATGAGTTTAGTTTGCACGCTGTCATTGTTCTGGTACATTTCATGCAAAATTAGGATCACAAAAATACATAACTTCGGTGGTGTTAATGTACGCGGTTGCGGGTGAACAGTGCTCACTAATTATCTAGTAAGTGACCATCGACGCACAATGGGGTAGCTCTGTGTACCGCGTTGGCAGAAATTCAGAAAGTCAAGTGTTCTTTACAATGAAACAAGTACTCTAGTTTTGAAGTTCATTAAATGTTTCATAATTCCCCCGAAGCGTGTCGCCCTTATCGCAATACTGACGGAAAGAGATCAGTTTGAACTGGACCTTTGTGCGAGTGACCGTGTCAGTTTTTGCAGGCGCGTAAATTTCAATACGTTTCAAGTTTAAAAAAAGCGAAATCTACCAAGTGTTTAGATGCAATTAAATATGGACACGATGTCTGGTGGTATATAGTTTTATTATATTATAGTAGTTGTTGAAAACCTTACACGACACATAATTTTTTTAAATTAAAACAAACACCTGTTTTAATGAAATATTTTTTGTAAATATATTAAATATCGAGGCAAATAGTTAAAAGTTCCACAAGATTCCATCATATTTTTATTTGTTTTGTATACTGTAGTATCTTAGCTACTAGACTAAACTGTAAGAAGTTGCTTTTATGCACCATTTTATTAATTATAACACCTGAAAGTGAGGACTATCAGTTTTCATGAAAACCAGTTCTTTTTTTTTTTTTTTTTTTATTTATTTAGGAGAAAATACAGATACAGATATTAATTGGCAAGAATATACAAAACATCAACTAGAGAATTCACCTGCATCCAAACTATTTCTCACGAATTGACTTAAACAGCAGTTAAAAACATATACAAATATTATGTCTTATAAATAGGGGAAAAAATATATAAGTACATAAGAATATTATTTTACAAATAGAGATATGAAATAAATGCGCAATATCCTTATAAGAATTTACAAATTATTTTTGAAACAAAAAAATATAAATATAGATAAACAATGTTATACAGAAATTTAAAAAATATATATATATATATATAAACGAATGTATGTCTAAGTTGTTTACTTTGAACTTTGTAGGAAAACAGCCTTCATTTTTCTACTAAAAGTACTGCGTGTATCAAAAAATAAGTCAGAATCCTTGAGCTTTTGATTCTGATTAAGTGATTCGCACATTCTTCTGATTGGGTCCCTGACACCAGCATTTGTACGCGTCCGGCTAATGTGGAATAAGTCGTTAAGCCTTGTTACTCTGGGTGGTACTTTAAAGTTTATTAATTTCAGTAAGTCGGGACAGTCAATAACGTTGTTACAGATTTTATATAGAGTCATGAGATCAAGGTACGTTCGTCGGTTAGATAGCGTGGAGACGTTATAACTCGAAAGCATATTTATGTACCCGCGTTTAGGTGCGCTCATTCTGTAATTGAGGCACTGCAGAAATTTCTTTTGAATACTTTCAATGTTTTCTTTATAGATACCGTAAAGTGGATTCCATATGGAGGTGCAGTATTCAAGTTGAGAACGGACCAGCGTGTAGTAAAGAAGAAGATATGTTTCAGGTTTTCGAAATTCACGGCTGTTTCTGATGACAAATCCTAGCATGCAGTAAGCTTTATTCACAATATTATCAATATGCGCATCGAAATGGAGTTTGGAATCAAAAAGTACGCCTAGATCTCTTATACAGTAAACGCGCTCGAGTAAATAGTTACCAATACAATAATTCTGTATGATGGCGTTATGATTTTTAGTAAAACTTATTTGTTTACATTTGTTGTAACTAAGGTAAATTTTGTTTTCATTGCAGAATGCTTCGAACCTTACTAAGTCGCTTTGGATTAGCAGACAATCGTTTAAATTCCTGACAATGGCAAATATTTTTATGTCATCGGCGTACAAAAGAAATAAACAATGCAAGAAACATTTAGTAACAGTGTTAATAAAGAGTATAAACAACAGCGGACCCAGGATTGACCCCTGTGGCACGCCAGAAGTAACTGGCTCCCATGTAGAAGTGTGTCCTCGCAACGATACGGCTTGTTGTCTTTTTGTTAAATATGAGACAAACCAACGTAGTAAATTTCCTCTAATTCCGTTGTACATAATTTTTTTAATAAGAATAAGGTGGTCAACCTTGTCAAAAGCTTTTTTAAAATCGCAGTATATTGCATCTACCTGGTGGCCTCGATCCATGCTGTTGAATAAGAAGTTTGAGTAAAGAAGTAAATTACTCATGGTAGATTTGCCTTTTACAAACCCATGTTGTTGTTCCGTAATTACGGAGGCAAGCTGGGAATATATATGGTCATGGACAAGTCTTTCCAAGAGTTTAGGGATCGCCGAGAGAATGGATATTGGCCTATAGTTTTCTACTTTTTGCCGTGAGTCGCCCTTGTGGACCGGTATAATATAGGCCAACTTCCACCTATCAGGGAAAACCCCGTCACTCAGGCATTTGTTAAATATTATGGTAAGTGGAACATATAGTGACGAAGCAGCAGATCTGAGGAAAAATGCCGGTATTCCGTCATGACCTGCACCCTTGTTTATATCTAGCGACATTAAACTCGAGAGCACTTCTTGTTCCGTTAATTCAATGGTGTGAATGTGCGCAAGTTCAGAGTCGCAAACGGCTTCAAGTTGGTCGATGTTAATCGTGTCGTTGACAGAGGAGGGTTCGAATGTTGATTTAAAGAATTCAGAGAACATGTTACAAATATCCTGGGCATCGTTAGATTTGCGACCTTCGAAGGACATAGTAGCAGGGTATCCATCAGACGATTTTAATGAGGATATGTATGACCAAAAACTTTTAATATTATTTTGCAACGAACTTTCGATGTTGTCAAAAAATAACTTTCGAGAATCACTAGCCAGTCTTTTGTATGTAGCACGTAAGAAGGAAAATTCACGATAGTCAGAAAGACCTTTATATGTCTTCCATTTGTGCCAGACTTTATCTTTTTTCCGTGATAACCTAATAAGTTCGGGAGTAAACCATATGGGAAATTTGTCATTTCGTCGTGCCAATAATGGAATGGACTTATCAATTATATTATTTATTTTTAAATAGAATCGATCTACTGCTTCTTCGGCTGATAAACTTGCGGTTTCAGATAACCAATCAATACAATTAATGTCATTATTAATCTGAGTATAATCAGCTTTCCTGAAATTGCGCCTACGCTCTTTTTTGTTTTTGATTTTTGGTTGAGTTTCGGATGATATATCAAATTCAAGGGCTGGGTGGTGTCTGTCTTCTGAGAGCAGAGGGTCATTGCTGCGTGTAACATTTGTTTCGCGACTGTAGAATATGAGGTCTAAGTATTTTTCATTATGGTTAGGTATGCAATTATATTGGAGCAAGTTCATCAATGACATTGTTTGCAGCAAAGTTTGCGATGCAGCCGTGTTTGAAGAGGCGAGACCTTGACTGCAGCCTTCGGAAAAAGACCAAGTAAGAGTAGGTTGATTCATATCTCCAAGTACACAAAACATATTATTTGGTTCAGATGAAAATACAGATTCTAGGTTTTTGGAGAAAATATCATAAAACGTTGGTGGCGAGACAGGAGGTATGTATACTGCACATATGATGAGATTGGAAGACCTTACCGGAATAGACACGAAGATTTGTTCGATTTGGCTGGTTTCCCAGTCATCGAGCCGGGATGCTGCGAGCTCCTTGCGCACTGCTACCAGTACACCGCCTCCGTCCATCTTACCAGTAAGAGTACGGTCCCTATCTCGTCGGAATACCGTGTAGCGCGAATCTATTAATTCAGCCGTATTTATACTTGCTACAAGCCATGTTTCAACTAGAACTATAACATCATAGTTATTTGATAAAATATTCATAAGTAGTTTCTGAGTTTTAGTTCTAATACCACCACAGTTCTGGTAATAAACAGATATAGATGATGATGAGATCATTTCAATAGAGTAATAGTGTATATCGATATATTCCACATTCGCGGGAGCGGTACTTTAAGTAGGACATACAAAGCATCAAAATTATATATGAAACATAGATAACTTATTAGATTAATTAGTATATAATAATAAATCAACAATATAAGATGTGAATGGATATGGTACAGAATGTTGAGAGAAAGCGGGCATCGATAAGACCAGTAACATATTTGTAATAGTAGTAGTCACATCTTTTGAAGATCTCCCTCACGACGAATGGTAAACACCCTAGAGAGATCATCCTTCTTCGCCATGATACTTCCGTTCCTCACCCATGTGTACTTATAGCCGTTAGCTTTTCCGGCGGCACGTGTTTTTGCAAAAAGTATTTTATTTTTTAAGGTCAGGTGCTCGTTAACATAGAAATTTGTGGCGGGAACACCAAGTCCTAGTTGCTCCGTGGTGAGGCCGCGACGAGTCCTTACTGCAGCGATGACGTCATCACGGAGGCGCTTTGTCGAGAGCTGCACGACGATGTTGCGTGGTCGGTTGGAGGGCGAAGAGTGACCGCGAGCGACGCGGTGCACCGACACAATACTGCTACTCGGAAGCGGCACATTGACAGTTGATCCCATTTTGTCCAATAAGGTCATCAGATTCTCACCCTTGACCTCGGGTATGCCGTGAATGTCTATGTTACACCCTCTGCTTCGTTGTTCCATTTCGTCCTGAGCGTCTCGGAGTGATTCGATTTCTTGTCTAAGGTTAACATTTTCCTCCTGGAGAACACTCATTTTATCTTCCAATTTCTTGTTATTAGTTAGTACCATCTCTATATTTTTGATAAGATCGTCATATTTAGAACTGATAAACTCCAGTGATTTTTTTGTTTCTGAGTTCTCCCTTTCTAGTTTTTTGTAAATATTAGTTTCAAATTCATTCATGCCTTTTCTAAAATCTTCTAAAGTCAGCTGCGTTGTGTGTGAGTCAGGAGAGGGCGAAACCGGGATAGCTGCGAACTTCTTAGTTTTGTCCGAGTTGCTGCGGGTAGATGCCATTTCGTCAGCTTATATCTATAATCCTTTTCGTAGTAAGTTTCGTAGTAAGTTTCGGAGTAATGCACTTTCACTGCCTTGCTACTAAAGTAGCATTAGACTTTTGAACTGTGATTTGACTTTTGCTGCAGAGTGTAAACTAAGAAAAAATAGCACTTGCACTCGCTTATTTTCAACCAGAAAATGACGAAAGGTGGAGGGATTCTGTCCCTGTACAAACAGCAACTTATTTGAAAAGTTAATAGTTTTTAAAACTTATTATTTTGTTATTTTTTCGGGAGCAAATGTAGCAGACAGCTGTCACTTTGAAGTATTATTGTTGTATTCTAATCATTCTTGTCTTATAATCAAGGTGTTTTGTTTTAGATGCAATTTTTGAAGTGATTCGTACAAGATTCGAGTTACATATGATTATGAAGAACTCTAGCGTTAAGAAATTCGATGATAAAGTAAAATTCCTGAAAAAATATCTCGTATGAAATTTTTTTTTGTGAATATATTAAATATCGAAGGCTAATAGTAAAAATTCCAAGAGATTCCGTCAGATTATAATTTGTTTTGTATACTTAAGTATCTTAACTACTAGAATAAATTGTAAGAAGTTGCTTTTGTGCACCATTTTATTAATTATTGTACCTGAAAGCGAGGACTATCAGTTTTCATGAAAAACGGTTCTAGTCTTATAATCAGTGTGTTTAGTTTTGGATGCAATTTCTGAAGTGGTTCGTACGAGATTCGAGTTATATATGGTTATGAAGAACCCTAGCGTTAAGAAATTTGATGATTAAGTAAAATTCCTTAAAAAATATCTCTTAGATACATATTGTCACCTGAATCTCTAGCGTTTAGAAATTTGATGATAAAGTAAAATTCCTGAAAAAATATCTCTTAGTTACACATTGTCACCTGAATCAAAAAGAACTTTTTTAATGAAATAGTAATTTTCTATTGTAAATTGAAAATCAGATGGTCGAAGTGTAGCAGAAACAATGACACCTTAACATAAAATAATAATTAAAGGCTTGAAAGGACTATTTTATCTAAGAATTGCAAATCTTTTCCAGAAATAGTAAAAACAAAAAAGGTCGACCCACGCTGTAGTTTGATGTCATCTGAGAGTACGAAACCTTAAAAAAACTATGATATTGCGATCTAAAACATCGAAAAATAAACAGAAGGACAGTGAAAACAATTCCAAAAGAAGTACTGCAAATGCTAAAGATACTAGACCCTAATATGAATACAGAGAATGATTTGGTAGTTGAACAAAGTAGTGAAGACGATAGTATACTGTCACAAGGCGATTAAGACGATTTATTCTGTGAATAAGTGTTAATAAATAGCTTGCGAAATGAAGTGAGCATTATGACTGATTTAATTTATCTTATATTTTTCAATTTTATATTTTTGTACTAAATATGTGTGAACTTTCGAAAATTTTTTTTCACTTATTTTTATGAACATGTCTGTACGGAACTAAAAATCGAAAAAGGTTTGATGCAATTGCAACCACTGATTTGATGACAACTTTCGGGGTCATCCACCACATTGTGCGACGGTTTAAATGAAGTGATGGGATTATAATGGATTATTATTTTTTTGAGTGCATTTTATTTAGTTATAAAATTTACCAAGTTATATCTAATATTTTCACAATGTTAATTTAATATAATATTTACATATGTTACTAACAATTATTCATCGATTTAGTAAAAATAAACTAACTTTACTGGATTGAAGAAGAAGATAACACTAATAATCTAAATGAAAATATAAAAAGAACAATAAAAAGATAACGGTCGCAACTGAGACACGAACCCAGAACGTCTCGTCTTCCCGGTTCGCGTATTTCCAAAACCTTTAGCAGTTCAGTCGCGGTAGCGACAAATTGCATTTTCAATATCAAAATTTAAATATTTAAAAACAAAATTATCAATTTCTAATATACACATTGAAAACATTATTTTATCTAGATTTTAGAACAATTTTTGTTTTTGAAAAATGATAAAAAATAACGTATTTAAAAAAAGTGGATTTACAATATATAAAAAGCGAGAATTTTGAGCGCCAACCCAAACGCTTGCAAATATAAAAATTATTCTAAAATCTAGGTAAAATTATCTTTCCAATGTGTATTATAAATTAATAATTTTGTTTCTCAATATTTAAATTTTGATATTGAAAAAGTAAAAAAGTGAACTGGTGTAGGTTTTGGAAATACGCTACAGGGACGGCGCCTCTACCAATTCGGCTACTGCCACCTTCTATCAAATCGTCATATTTGTCAATCTTATGTATATTTCAAATTTTAGAATTGACAATATTATCTTTGACTAATTTTTTCATGGATTATTTGTATTCGTTTAGATTAATGGTGTTATCTTCTTCTTCAATGATATATTACGTTGATGGGAATAACCTTTAAAAGTTATAAATAATAATAATAATAAATGTTTATTCCGGTATGTGGGGAGAATAGTGCAATCCCACACATTCCATAAGTGTTATAATACATATACAAAATATTGTAAAGAGAAACAAAAAAGAAAAGCAGGTGAACACGATTGTACATGAAATAAAGGTAATAATAAAAGAAAATAAAATAAATAGTAATAATTGGCTTTTAGGATTCTGTGACCACATTAGGAGCCAGTACTTTTCTCCACTGTGCATCAATGCTGGATGATGGAGTTCTTATGAAAATGGAGAATCTGTATTTCATTTTCAAAGAACACAGTTGAAATATTACTTTTACGCTTATACCTACGTAAAATCGAAATTGCTACAACTAGTTTCAAAGTAGATACTTAAAGGCGTAGAACATTAGGTAACGAATACCGCCTCAATTTTATGCGGTTTTTAATACCTCATTGCTATTCCGATAATTATTCATAAATGCATAATCATGAAAGTCGGGAAGAGGTAGAGAGACGCAGAAAGTAGAAAGGAGAGAGAGGTTTGACATTCATAAACCAGATAACAAGTAAGCCCATTGTTCTTCTTTGAAAAGAGCTTTGTGAACTTAAATGCCCGCAGTCAGTGAGTAAATAGTGATTAAACTTAATTAATGGGAGCTTTTTGTTGCTTGCGCGAGCTTTTACGATGAAATAGTCATTACGCCGTAATGGCGAGGACAACTGACATGGGATATATGAGATGAGCCTACATGCTCTAAGCGAAGTTTTATCATACTTCTTTTCAGTGTAAATATGCACTTACATTATTATCGCTGAAATCTTTGAACATGGGTGAAAAATTTTAAGGAACGAGTTATCGATGTTAAGAAAATTCAGATTAAGTTAGAGGTTTTTGTTTTACATTAGCTCCACACAGGAGGCCCTAAGGAAAATAATTCTCCTCAGCGCCTATGTCACCTTCGGGGATGCTGTGTGGCAGTGGCGGTCCGTAAGTTTTCAGTGAGCTAGAGTGCTAAGATTGAAAAATACGACGTTTTTGATGTTGTTGTAGCTGAAAACGATTTTTTTTTATTTTTTTCAAAAATTCAATATTTTTAAGAAAATTTTCAGGATTCTTTCAGTTCTGGGATGCGCCGCATCCACATTTCAGTATAGCTTCATATAAAATGTGGAAATTGTGAAAAAAAGAATAAATTTTGTTCTCAGCTACAGCAACATCAAAAACGTCTTATTTTGCAATCTACTTTAGCTCACTGAAAACTCACGGACTGCCACTGCTGTTTTAGAAAAGAAAGAAGTGGAAGTTCTGGGAAGGAAAAGGGTATTAGGGGTGAGTAGGAATCTGGGGGGGGCAGTATGTCTAGGAGTGACGGACGTATGAATCCGTCCCTCCAACTATGGTGCAAGGCGATGTTACGAGAGAGTACGGCTGGAGAAGTCAAAAGGACTCCCTCAACCATTCTCTTCCGATCTGGCCTGCCATGCAGATGGTGGGAAGACGCATCGGCCGCCAAGACCCGGACAAACCTCATCCCATGTACCCGGGTAAGTCACCAAACGTAGCGAACCACTTGGGGTGACCTATGGCAGAGGTGTTGGTTATACAATAAATGGTTCCCGGGGCGGAGTTACCCAGACTCGCCTATCAAATTAATGAGGGTTGACACCGAGAGATAATTTATTAGAGAGATATAATAAATTTGTTCATATCATATTATTCTTTTTTTATTTCTGCAATGGAATTAGTTTTCATTTTAAAATGCGGGTATGGGTACCGCCGCCAAGGGAACCATTTATGGGATGATTAACACCCCTGCCATAGATCGCCCCAAGTGGTTAGCTAACTCAGCAGGGGTGCCCGGGTTCATGGAGTGAGGTTCGGGAGAAACCTTTTGACATCCCCAGCCTCTCCCCAGCCCAACTCTCTAAAGTGGAAGGGATGGATTTACACTCCGTCACTCCTGGACACATTGACCCCAGATTCCTATCCACCCCTCTTTATTTTTTCCTTCCCAGAAATTTCTCTCCTTCCTTTCCATAAAAAGATCTTCCACACCAGAATCCCCAAACTTTCTCTTCTTCCTTTCCATAAAAAGATCTTCCACGCCAGCATCCCCAAAGATGATGCAGGCCTTTCAGTTTTTTTTCCTCGGTCCTCCCGTGTGGAGGTTCTGTAAAAAAAACACATTTTTATTTTATTTTATTTTATTATTATTGTACAACAGAATAATTCCAATTACAGTACAATTTAGTTACCCTATCAGCATTTAGGCAAGTGACTCTTCAATAATGTTTTTAAGGCATATAAAGAACAGTCACTTACATCCAAATGGTTTGCAATTTCATTTAACAGCACCACTCCCCTCGTCATGCTATGCTTTGCCAAGAAGTCTGTTCTGCCGTTCGGTACTTTAAATAAGTCATGATGTCGACTTCGGCTGTAGTGGTCTGGTACATATAAATCGTAGCATCCCAAGAGAAATGGGCTATTGATGAAATTGTTCCAAATTTTGAAAGACAGAATAGCAAGACTTGCTTTCCTTCAATCAGTTTCCTCAAGTAAGTCAATATGGTGCATGAACCTTGGATAGGTTCCATGCTTCCGCAATAAACATACCTGAGGAATTTATTCTGGATTTGCTCTAACATATCAATGTACTTCTGGTGGTACGGTGCCCAAACATCGCTCGCGTACTCCAGCTTGCTTCTCAGTATGCCATCGAATAACGCTAGCATAGCTTCATGGTTATCAAATTGCTTACAAGTCCTGATGATGAATCCAAGAAGTTTATAGCAAGACTGAGTGAGCTGCGATATATGGCAAGAGAATGTCAGTTCGGGATCAAAGACGAAACCTAGATCGTTCACGGATTTTACACGTGATAACGTTTCGCCTTTAATTTTATAATCGTAAATTATAATGTTTTTACAACGAGCGAAGGACATTGTGACAAATTTCTTTGTGTTAAAATCTAATTTGTTTGCCAACGACCATTCAGATAGTGCATCCAGATCAGTTTACATTTTAAAGCAATCTTGTTGGGAGTGTTAATGTGTTGTGTTACATGTTAATTATTGAAGGGAAACAAAGTGTGAGGTAAAAAACAGAAAGGTCAGAGAGAGTTTCATGAATCGAAAGAGATTAAAAGTGATTGTGATTTGCAATTTTCAAATATAATTTATTGAGTGAGATAAGCAAGAAAGGAAGAGTTGGTATAGAATTACTAACGTAACCAAAAGAACTGTGAAATTCAAAACATGTTTCAAGGATAATTGTAATCTTTATTGTAGAGCCATAAAAGCTCATTTGTTCCAGAGAATACAGGTTTGATAAGTGACACTTTTTTTCTTAATGCAATATAATTTTGCATACTTATTCCAGCACGATAGACACTCTCAATTAGTATGTCTCCTGTGTGAAACCATCATATAAATTGGATTAACCACTCGAGCGTTCATTTTCATAATAGAAATACGCGTCCAGCGTCCGAGATTTCTGTGCGTCCGATTTGGAAATTTCCCACCCTCATAAAAAAGTATTCATTAAAATATATTAAAAAAATCGTACATTTTAAAAACGCGTGAATTCTGGGTATTATTTACTTAAAAAATTTGCGTACGTAGTATCCTATTGGAAGAATATTAAATGTTATGACTTCTACACGTTGCTTATGATGAGAGACGGAGCACGTATCACGTGATCCATTGCGATGTGTGGCAGTGTAATCAGTGGCAACGTGTGATAGAAATTTATGGTTTTTGATTGGAAAAATATGCGAGTGTACAATTCACACGCGGTAGAAGTGAAAGTAGACAAGAGTGGGGAGACTGCGAAGCACGTTTTTTTTATCAATATTAAGGATGATATTTCCATATTTTTGTCGTCGATTTCCAGGGCACTTTTTCCTAAAAATTTAGTTATATTATTAGTATTTGTGTTTTCTTCTTCGATGTCTGTCTCTGTTGCTTTATTTTGTGTTTTCTTTGCCTGTTCATTTTGGAGTGGTTCGATTTTACGAAAATAGAAACCTTATTTTTTTTGGATTGGAATTTGGATTATTTTGGAATCAAGTACCCGTGAAATAAATACATTTTTATTGCTATCCATTCTCTCGCAGGGTAAATTCAATAGATGTATGTGTTTGTCTCTTTTTAGTGTCGTTCAAATCAAAAAAATCATTCGACATAAAAAGACATCTACATATTTTCCTCCAAATATGCATAGGAATCGCTGGTTAAAATGGTTCGGGTAATCGCTGATACAACATGTATCATAAAATCGTCATAGAATAAAACATTCGCTGTTGCTAATCTTGCCTGTTTTATATCGCTGGTGACGAGTGACGGAGGCTTCACGCGAAAAGTTTTTAATTGCACATTCGGTAGGGTTTTTGAGGTGCTTTGTCGGGGCGTCGTTATTGTCAAATGGATAGACATAAATGAGCGAGTTATGAGTGCTTTTGCATTTAAACTTAATGATTGTTTTATTATTATGGAAATGTAATTAGTTTCTTGAATATGAAAATTGGCTATTATTTTCTTCTTACATTGTCGTACATAGTGCACCATTCCGTACAACAATATATTCGCCTATTAAAACATCGCACATTAAAATATGTACAAAAGCAAAGTTTTTTTTGTATTTCTTAGGCATTAACTACGTAACAATTTCTAGACATTTTGTTTTGAAGAGTTTTATTCACATCGTACATTTGATACTTAATTTTATTAATTTGCTATCGGTTTCGACATATTAGTGACATTCACTAGCGTTCTTAAAACTAACTTAAAAATGATACAAGTACGAAAATGATTAGATAATTTTAGTTGAGGGTAGTGTGAGTAGTGACTTGGCGGTGCCGGGGGGGGAGGAATGGTGGACGGAGTCAAAATAACAAGGAAACATGGTCAACAAAAGTGACTGCTGGGGTGCTATTATTTCGTTTACTGTATTAAGTTTTAATTACATTTTTTTCTTTAATTTCTAAGATTTCTAAGGCGTACAAATCAAAATGTGAATTAACCCGTCTGCTTGGTTCAATATATTCGCACCTCACAATCCGGAAGCCTCAGTTTCGCGCAAAGGTTCTGAATCCGTCACTTTGGATCGAGATTGTAAAACATCTATGCAAGATAGCTTTTATATTTCAAAGACAATAAGAAGAATTATTTCGTTATCTTTCTGGTTAAAAGAAAATTACATATGTTTGCATCAGAGGAAGAGAGAAATATAACTTTTAAAATGTAAGGTCGCTTGGGACTTTTTGGTCTTATGAAAGTATAAAGCAAATACATGTTTCGGGATGTATTTATTCCTAAACAAGCAGACAGGTTAATATTTGATTGTATAAACTTAGTTTTTTTCTTTACTGAAGCTATGTCCTAATATATGATTAGAAAATTTGGAAGAGTTATTCTTTTGTCTTTAAGAACGCTAGTGAATGACACGTACGTGTCTAAACAGGTAGCAAAAAAAAATATGTAACAAATGTACATTGTGAATAAAATGCAAAACAATAGTTGAGTTTTTTTTGATTAATTCTCTTATTCTAAATCAAAACATGGCCTAACTCAGGTATTTGGTTAGCGTGAACGTGTCATGCCTTCCTCGATGTCCCTGACTTATTCTACTTCATCTTCTAATCTTCTTACAATCCTTTCTTTATTCGTTATTTCATTAGACATTACTGATATCTACCTCTGTGTCTTCATAAAAGCAACCTATGCAGGGTTTTAAGGACGTACTTGATTTCCTTTGTTCTTGTATGTTCAATAGACCATTTTAGTTTTTGTTCAATCTCCACTTTTAAAATTAAAAATTAAGTTTAAAAAATGACAGTTAATCACTCAACGAAGAATTATTTGCACTAATGAGACCTTCACCTTTATGGAAATAGCTTTATCTTAAACACCTATCATAATGTTTTATTGAGATAATGAAAGAAAATCTTCTCCTCCTGTGAAATTTTGTAATGGTCTATTGAACATACAAAAACTAAGGCGACGAAATGTTTCCTGAACACAGAACATAGAACACAGAGTAAAAATTAAGATGAAATTTTGGTTTCCGGTGACTTTATTATTAGCAACAATAAAAAGTCTTCCACATGTCATCACTTTGAAAATCGCTCACTCAGCCGAATACCCACCCAATTCCTCATCCCGGCCCTAACTGTACAAATGCCTACACATTTTTTGTGTTTTTTAAGTTGAAAAAAAAAACATCAAAAATGTCAGCGGAGGCCAAAATTTCATTTAAGTACATTTTTGTACTTCCAGTCGAAATCCGGCAAACGAAAAAAGGTAAGAATTTATGTAAAGAATATTAGGTACGTTTTTAAATTTCAAATTTATAACGGCGACTCGCCTAATTCTGATACACGGACTGCTTTAAGCAGTCAATATCGTCAGCTACATGTAGTGCCTGCATGAATTTGCAGTTCCCATTAAAACAAATCTTTTCAAGATATGAATTTCGTGATTTTTTTAGTAACAGCTCAAAGCTGTCAATATTTGCTGCTTATATCAGTCCGTGTATTCACAGTGTTTGATATGATTTTGCTTGAGTCGTGATGGAGGACTTAGCCAGCCGAGGAATCGAACACGGAACAGCTGGGTGGGATCCAAACGCGATGCCCACTCAACCACAGACCAGTCCTGTCGGAGAACCCGAACTTCAAACACTTATAGACAAGCTTAAATAGGTGTGCCACGTGTATTAAACTTACATCGTATTTTAAAATATCATAAGCGAACAAAAAGTATAGTGGATAAATAGCGTTTTGCTCTCTAAAAGCACTTTACAGAAAAAAATGAGAGGCAGGGTTTCAATGCATTGCAACCGGAGTAATATTGAATTCGCGCTTTTTGTTTGAATGTTCTATTGTAACCGGTTGGTGCACTGAAAGCGTTTCGAATAAAATTTAATTTATTTTTATTCTGTACATTTGTACGAATGTTAAATTAAAATTTTGAAAGCTTTTTGGTTTCGGTAGGTGAATGAATTGATGTAATATTATGAACTTTGGTTAGATAGGCTACTATTCTTCGACGAATAGCAAAAATTGGTACAATATCTAAATGTTTGTACGTGTTTTGTATGTGTTTGTTTTCATCTGATTTATTTTTGGGGTGTTGCGCTTCCATTTCCTTTAGCCAACGTTTCGGGTAGCGTTACAGTGTCTTTCGTCTTTTTCATATTATGTCCATGACCAGCGCAACACGGCAATAAATTGTATTCATACTTTTGGCCGTGAAAATCTGAAATCATAACTGCAATATCTTGTTCACATGCACGGTGACAAATGCACGACTGCCAAACTTAGAGATAGATTGATTCCTTGCAGAAGAAGACACGACGTCTTTGAAACTTGCACAACTTGTGCGAATATAGTTTTATGGATTCAGTCAAAAAAGATTATCCTAAAGAAGACGAAAAAATGATTTTAGACAGTCCTTTTTTGGTAATAGGAAGGATTTTCTTTAAAATATTTGGTTCCTTTGTTCATTTACCTTTGACAAAAATCAAAAATTCCCCCATGGCCTATATCATCTTTGGGGATGCTTTCCACATATTCTATTTAGGGAAAGGAAAAAGATAAAGTTCTTGGAAAGAAAACGGAATGAGAGGTGAGTCAATGTGTCCAGAACAAACGGAGGTATTAATTCATTCCTCTAACTGCTGTGATGACCAATGCATCCACTGCCAAGACCCAGACAAAACACACCCCATAAGCCCGGGAACCCCTACTAAGTCACTGAACGTAGCGAACCACTTGGGGTGCGGTTATCCAATAGAAAAATATCTATGAAAATAACAAATAAATAATATAAAAATGCGGCAGGGTTGTTAGTTCACTAAATAAATGGTAACCTACTCGCCTCCCAAATAGACCATACCCGAAATAAACGACGATTAAATTACCCAATCAAAGGCCATCCGTAAAAATTCACGACAACGTTAAACAACACGCGGTTCGTGGGATTTGTACAAAAGAATTTCGTAGATACCTGTATTTTAGGAATTTTGGGTATATCTATCAAATTTCCTTCCTGAATGCTGAGTTTTAATAGCCTTTTTAACGGACGGAAAGAGTTAATGGCCTATAAACCGTTGAAAGGTAACGTCAACATTCCGGAATTTTTAGAAAATATATTAAAGCTCAATAATTTTACGACAGGACACGGACTTTTCTTCGGTTTGTTTGGAAGTATTTCAAATTTTAATACTTCTGTTGTTCTTTCCTATCGAAGTTTGGCTATCATCAGAGAAAACTTCAGTTTGTAGAATAAAACTCCTACTAGGTACTTAATCAGTCACGGCAGACGGCACTGTATAACCTATTTCACAGTCGCATGTACAATATCTACTGTATAGTCGCATGTGATACTAACAAAGATAGATTTATTTACGCGCTCACAGATTTATTTATTTCTATGTATTACAGTATTTACCTTTAACATTTTTACATAATAGATAAATTTTGAAAATATTTTTACATAATATATTTTGCAATTTTATTATGTTGGGTGTAAGGTAGGTTTGTGAAGGTGAAACTGTGGATAGGTATTGTTGTATGTTTCGTGAACACCTCACTAGGAGAACCTGTGCTGAGGTGTTTACGTGTTTATTTATGATTATGTGTGACAAGTATTTATGTGTTGTAATAGAAAGTTTTATTTTTTTTATTTTATTTTTTTATTTTAATAGTTATTGTACATTTAGAAGAGAAAAAAAAGTTTTTTTTATGTATATATTAGAGAAATATATATATAAACATACACATACATACACATCCATATACATACATGAGAGGTGAGTAAGATAGATTATAAAGTTTAGCCTTTATGGATTTCTTTAGTGATATTGAAAAAAAAAAACAACTGCGCTCCGTTTAAAATCAAATGCTGTCATTTAGTGCGAACATGCACGATTTCTTACACGATATGATCATAATATAAGTTTACCTCAATTTAGCGAAGAAAGTTTTCACGCAAACAGTAAATTCGTATCGGAAGGGTACATTGATAACAATCATGTACAATGTCGTAGGATGGTTTGCATCACAGAAATTCAAATGTAACATTATGTTCACATGGCCGTTCAGCGTCATTTTGTTTTTTTACATTTGAAAGGTGGATGTTAAATGCCGATTCTAAGTCCGTTTGAGCTATTGATCGAACTGTGATCAGCAGAAGAGGACAACCATCATGTTGTTAAGCTTGCAGATTTTTGATGGAAAGTTGAAACGCACCTACAATCGGTGTACGACGGGGACCTTGCAAAGGCCAGATCTATCTATCTGCAAGCCTTATTATGGTTCAAAATATTGATTCAGCGTTAATCTGTCTCTGAATATAAGAATAAAGTGGAACATGAACATAATACTAGGTTCACGACGAATGAAGGAATGCGTCTCCCAAAATATAATAATAACTATGGAGAGCGACCGCGACCCCTGGAATGTAACGTGCCCAAAATGTTACGAAGTATATAAAAAAAATCAGATTGTGCAATTCACATGCGGTAGAAGTGAAACCTTTAGAAACCTAAAGTAGACAAGAGTGGGGAGACTACGAAGCACTTTTTTTAATCAATGTAAAGAAGGATTTTTTCCATATTTTTGTCGTCGAATTCCAGTCCACCTTTTCATATACATTTGGTCACCTTATTAGTATTTGTGTCTTACTTCTTCGAAGTTGCTAGATGTTGCCTTCTTTTGAGTTTAATTTTGCCTGTTCTCATTTTGGAGTGGTTTGAAGATTGGATATTGATTTTATCAAAAAAAAAATTAAATAAGAATTTCGTGCGACTGTGGGTTTATCGTATTATGTTGAAACCGAGTACCGGTGAATTAAGTATACATTATATCGCTACCTTATTCTCTCTCAGGCTAAATCCTATAGATGTATGTTTTCGTCTCTTTTTAGTGTCGCTCGTTTCCGTTTCATCGAGAATCAAATCGCAACGGTGCTAAAGTAGTTTTCACTTGAAAAATTATGATTCACCAAATAAATTCAGACGTACGTTGAAAACCTAATTTTGAAGTAGAGGTATAGTTATATTATAATGAGTATAATATATTGAAGAAACATTGTAATTGAACATTAACATTCGTAATTGTAAACATTGTAAATGAACATAAGCATACTGTTGACAAATTGATTAATTTCGGTTTAAAGGGATTGTGTTTTGAAAA
Source organism: Limnephilus marmoratus (assembly GCA_917880885.1). NCBI lineage: Eukaryota > Metazoa > Arthropoda > Insecta > Trichoptera > Limnephilidae > Limnephilus > Limnephilus marmoratus. The sequence goes on along the minus strand of OU862915.1, from coordinate 48,135,217 downwards.
ACAATAAAAAACCACATGAGCCTGAAAACTAATTATCGGGCATTACCTCTTCTCTTCGGGATGAAAGCTTCACTGAACATTTTTATTTTTATTTTGGGGAATTTCGGACATAACACTACGCAGGGGATTGCAGTGCGTTCAATCAAAATAACGATGTTAATCATCTGTGAGGATCAAATGACTGTCAGTCCGTCTTCCCCGTCGCAGCGTCTCAGAAAATTCAATAAGTTAATCTGGCCAGATCTGGGAGAGAATCCCTCGGCAGAATGTGTGGAACTTTGTTATCCTTCTTTTGTTGTCGGCAAACGATTCTAATCTTCCGCCCAGAACTTCCATGAGGGCGCTTTTATATGGAGTTAATCCCGCAGTAATGGTCCCACCCAATGATTTAGAAGACGCTAGACTGTCTAGAGAACTAAAGATGACCTTAATTCTACCGGTCTGATAGATACCCGCTACGACTGTTTTTTCAACTCACTTACATTGCTACTTGCTTCGACTGTTTTTTCAACTCACTTACATTACTACTTGCTTCGACTGTTTTTCAACTGACATTGCCACTTTCTTCGACTGTTTTTTCAACTCACTTCCATTGCTACTTGATTTGACTGTGTTTTCAACTCACTTCCATTACTACCTACTTTGATTGTGTTTTTAACTCATAATGTCCCTTTTTCGACTGTTTTTTCAACTCACTTTCATTGCTACTTGCTTCAACTGTGTTTTCAACTTACTTTCATTGCTACTTGCTTCGACAGTGTTTTCAACTCACATTGCCATTTTTTCGACTGTTTTTTTCAACTCACTACCATTGCTACTTGCTTCGACTACAACATTCTATTCCTAATGATTTTTTGTTGTTGTTGTTGTATTTATAACATATTATATTTGTATCATTTACCTATATACTAGCTTTTATCATACATAAATCATGTTGTTTTATGTCAGGTCTTATATAAATCTGGTATATTGTTTAAATATTTTTAAATAATTTTATTTTTCTTCTAACAAACTTATTTTGTGGCACAAATTAATAATGGGTATACTTAGTTTTTACCACTTTTATTGTTTATAAAAGCCAACATGTTTCGTGCCCAACGCGCGAAAATGGGTAGATGAACAATTTACAAAGGGAACAGGTTTAATATTCGGTAATTTAAAAACAATAATCAAAAATTGTTTTTAAATGACCCAATATTAAACCTGTTCCCTTTGTAAATTGTTCCCTGTTGCCCCTCTTCCCTTTACCCATTCTCATCTTTCCATTGACACCATTGTCTATGTTATTTATAAGTAGTATTAATAATTATACCCCGAAGAAGTGAGCGTTGCTCACGAAACATGTTGCTTTTTATAAACAATAAAAGTGGTAAAAACTAAGTATTTTATTCATTTGTATTTTATTTTTGTTATTACTGTTATTACCTATCATAATACTGATACCCACCTGTGTACCACTGTGCCTTGTATCGTTTGAATGTAAAAGCCATTTTATATAATAAATAAATTTTAATATTACCAAGAGCCCATCTAGTATATTACGTATCAACGATCTCATTTCATACTTTATACGTAAACGTAGAACCTTACCATTATTATTTTCTTCGTCTGGATTACTTTGCTATGAAAACATTTCCATGTTGTTTATCTTGGTTTCTTACAAACTAAACTACCTCTGTTGTGTGCGATATTTCAAAGAAAGGTTTAGGAGAAGGGGACTGAGAACTGACCGCTTCCGTGGGATTTAGAAGGGAGGACTTCAGAGGGAACCATTGTACGAATAGTCTGTGTGGTGGGAAGATAAATGCAGTATAACCCGAATCATCAAATATATATTAGTGGTTGTAAAAGTGTTGCGCTTTTGTTTGCAATTTTCAGAAACTCATACTAAATACTAAGCAAGTGGGCGTCTTGGTGGAAGATCCCGTTCAGAATCGAAACCAGACCTGAATAGAGAGGTTCTTCCCCATCTTCCTCTTACCCATATTCTCCCCAAATTTTGTTCCCCTTGGTAATTCGCCAAATATGTTTATTGCTTTGTATATCAACGACTTGTGATTCTGTTTTTTTCTTATTTCAATAATTTTCCTCGACTCGTGTGTACTAAAGGTTTTCAAATTTTTCTTATAATTTTTAAATTTCTTATAAATTCAATTGATGTATGACCATCCCTTAACATTTTATTGATGATTATATACTTATTTTTCTTCAGTATAATGCTCATAGCTCTATTTTGTAGAATTGTCATTTGTTTCATCAATCCATCGTTGGTTAAAAAATAATTAACGTGTGATTCAATGATTTTTTTGTGGTTTGAGAAAAAGTCAGTTTAGAGTCGCAAATATTTAATTTTAAACACTTCTTTCAAAGCATCACCATCTATCAATATTTATATTTATATAATAATTTATTTTACTCATAATTCCAAATATTCATAAATTTTGTTTTATTTATATTCAATTTCAATTTATTTTTCTTTAGCCATAATGATATATTATTTAGGTCCTAATTTAATTGATTCATTCTAAGTTTATAATCTTTTATTGTTACATATTATTTATATCGAGGCATCGTCTGAAAATGATCTTATTTCAGAATATTTAAAACTTTTACCTGACCATTAATGCCCATTATAAAAATAACAGGTCTGAGAACAGACCCTTGTGGTACTCCGAAGGCAATATTCATTGGTATGCAGACCTTCTCAACCACTTTTGTGGTTTGGTGTCTATTAGTTAGATAATATAGGAACTATTTTGTAGCTTTCTTTTTATTCCATTTTTGTATAGTTTTTTAATTACTATATCTCCGCAAATAGTTTCGAAAGCTCTCAAAAACCGCGACCATATATATATACACATTTATTTTTATCTTAATCTTATTTCCATAAATAAATTAAAAACCATTTCTAAATCCACATTGTTCTGCGCATAATATTTTAAGTCGCATTTTACTATAAAATCCACAAGCTGCTTTTTTTATTACGTGTTCCAGCATGGAGCGTGTTTACTGTTCTATATTCTTAACATTTTTTGTATTTTAGTGACGAATTTATTTATAATATTTAAGTAGTAATTCTCAATGATTGGTAATGATTGATATGGTGAACGTATGTCTTGCAATATGGAAGAGACATGCGTGTGTGAGTGAGAGATCACGGGGAACATATAAAAGGGTGTGATTGCTGTCCATTGTCCTCTTTTCCATTAGACTTCCTACGAAGCGCCACTGTACATCATCTCGCAATAAACATCAATAGACTACCTACGTCTTATTATTGGCAATACCTGTACTGAGATCACAATCAGAAGAATCTGGATCCATCATCCCAAGGAGTCCAGAATATGATGATGATAACTGGCCACGGTCATCACAATTGATTTATTAATTGTATTTTAATTCCACCTGGACTGGGTTTTAATTTGGGTTTTGATATTGAATTACTTTTATAAACTCCTTTAAGTACTACCTTTGAATCCCAATTCTATTTTTCTTTCTTCTGTTTCTTCGTGAACAGTACCTGTCTTCGACCAAGCGAAGGTACCTATAGATAATTTTTGGAATAGTGGGGATGCTATAGTTTCACTGGCTCTAGACGGTTAGGAACAGCTAGGACTCTTGTGCGGTACTCAAAAAAATTATAATAGCATGTTTTAAAATCAGTCAAAAATTTAATCAGTCAAAGTGCGGCAAGCTCATCGACTCTGTCCAGTAAAATAAAGATTTATTTTGCAGAGAAATGGTGATTTTTCAAATATTATTGATAATTAAAAATATTAAAACGCTTGTAAACTCACTTGAACGTCTTCCCAGAGAGAGGTGAAACTTTAATTATTACCTTGGTGATAAATTACCCCCCTGGAAGGAATGTTTTTAGCTATGTAAAGTGAATAGATCTGCACAGTTAGGTACTTTCTAACCTTGACTTAGGCTATGCACATGATCCTTTCTTACGAGTATATACGGAATCAGAGTTCATTAACGAAGGCCTCCGTTGAGTGGTAAGAATCTCGACTAGCGAACGCGATTTAGATGCGGTGTGCTCTTATAAATTTTATTTGATTGATTTGTGTTATTTCACAATTTAGGTACATTTGATGCACGTTCCAGAGTGGAAGACACTCCCAGTATTGCCACGGCGTAAGACCACCATTCAGAATTGAAACGTTGCATGAAATGGCTTAAAACCGTGTTTGGTGACCTGAAAAGCCAGGTACTTCCCTATCTTCCTCTCCCCTATCTTCCTACCACACCCTCAGCCTCACAACGTACCGCAATTGGGGATGCCATTATCTTACTGACTCCAGACGGGAGAAGTTGGGACACTTGTGCAGTATTCATACAAAAAAAGCTTTCCTGGGGAAAGTACATAAGGTTATTACATATGTTTGAACAGATTATCTGATAAGATTGCACAATATGCAAAAACATCATTTTGTGAATAACAAGTAAATTATTACCAAAATAGTGTCACCGGGGCGCGGATTTCCTTTTTCCTCGAAACCAACACAGGCTTGTAACGCCATTTCTCCTCCAAACCCGTGTCCAGTAGAAGGCAAGCGGCATTCTATTGTGCACGGGTTTGTAACGCCAATTCCCTTCCCAAACCCGTGTTCAGTACGAGGCACGCGTCCTCGGCGGTGCATGAAACATAAAAAACATTATTGCCATATGAAACAATAATTTATTCATGATATAAAGTGAACGCACTATAGAAAAGTTTGTACCTGTATTTATAACAGCAGAACATGGAAAGAAATGTATTAGAATAATTACACACACCCGCTAGACAAATCTTGCTTTGCCAAACAAACCATTCAAAACCTGGGATATATATCTAAATTATGATGACACGCAGTTTTCGTAGTTTGAACCTCAACCCAATAACTGGAAGTAGGTACTTTTATGTTTTTATTTTGATATGAACTTATTTTATTACATTGGTACTTCCGAAAAATTAATATTTGATTGATTATTTTTTAATAAAGGAATATTCCGTATTATCTGCGCATTGAACTTCGACAATACAAACGTTCCATATTATCCGTAAGGTGAACTTTACTCACTTTTACCAAAAATGAATAATAATAAAAAGTTATGTTTAAAATATAACATAAAATTATACTTATTTTTTAAATAATACTTACTGTTTATATTTTAAAGTGATTTTTTTTTTTACTTTTATTAGTAAGGCTGTTTGCGTTTTATTGCCCATCCATTATGTTGTGCGTGTATGCACACACTTCCTTTTTTTATGTTATAATCACGTTTGAAGGACGCGTGCCTCGTACTGAAGACGGGTTTCGGAATGGATTGGCGTTACAAACCCGTGCACAATAGGATGCCGCTTGCCTTCTACTGGACACGGGTTTGGATGAGAAATAGCGTTACAAACCCGTGTTGATTTCGATGCATGGTTGCCTCGCATTGAACACGGAAAAGGAAATACGCCACCGGGGCATGGCGGGCCGCTCAGCATTTTAGCTGATACACTTAGGAGAGAAACTAAAAATAACGGTTTTAGGCTTCAATATTAGTATTATATGGATCCTCCTCTTCCGCAGATTGAAATACAACACGTTCACATTCATCGTTCAAATATGTAACTTTGCACATAATCCGCATTATTACATGCTACAAATTTCCGCTGAATTGCAACAGAAGTAGAACCCCGTTAAATCAAATATATATACCACACGACATTTCATACGACGAGCAGCGACATGAATTTATTGGTACAGGACGTGAATCAACCACAATATCGACTGATGTCATCGAAATTCTATTCCCGATACAGGATATTGCGAAATCGTCACTGCGAAGGCACTACGCGGAACAGATCGTGTAATATCCTCCTTTGTGAAAGGCAATTTCATGTAATCATCACTTAAGAGGGCATTACCAGAGAAAACCGGAAATACGTCATTTTCAAAAAAAGTTTTTAGACGTATTGACTCTTTTCCACAAAAAATTATAAATGGATTTCGAAAGATTGTCCTTTTATCTAGCATTCGTATGTAATAAATTTTGAAATTTTTTTTAATTTTTAGTATAATAAGGTTATTCCATAGGTCGTTGGTAGATTTGTTCAATTTTCAAAAAAGTTTTTGTATTGTACCACACCCATTTAAAAGCATGCAGTAAAATAAATCAATACATTATCTAGCAAACGTATGTTTTAGAATTTTAATTTTAGTTTCAATAAAATCATTAAAAAATATGTACGTCCATGTGTTTCTTGGCGAAATTTGGCGTTTGTGTATTTATTTGCGCACTTACAAACTAATATATTTCAGATTTTTTTTAACATTCTTATTAAATTTAGACATTATTGAAAAATGATTAATACTTATAATCAAAAAATAACTACAAAAAGTATATTATTTTAACAGTTTTATCATCACGCCTTTCAGCATTTTTGGATGAAAGTATAAATTAAAGCTAATTTAAATTGAAATAAATTCGATATTGAGTTATAATTTTAAAAAGCTGGTACGGAGAATAATTAATCTTTCTCATTGTAACCGCCCTGCACGATCGTAAGAACAACTTTCGACGAAATGTGGATTTTCGTCCGCTGGCTGGTTAAACGCTCTTAATTTTCGCACACACATAATTTCACAGTGACACAGAGAGCACATTCAATTTTGCGCTCAATACTAATTAACAGTCTACAGTTATTTTAAACAGTGAAACAGATTATATAACGAGCCAGTGAGTTATTGCAAGTTTAAAGTAGTTCTAGTGCAAACCTGCTGGATTCTAAAATCGTAACTAAGTGAGCATTTCAAAATTAATAAAAGTCAAAACAATAAGTATTATTGTCACCCAAGCTACTACCGCCCGACCTGGCCCATACTAGCAAGTAATTCAAGTCACTCCACCTTAAATCCAGGCTTAACCATAGTCCATTTTTCAAAAAAAAAAAAAAAATTAATTTTAACAAAATGGACTCCCAGGGATACATCAGTCTGGCGAGAAACGCGGTTGAGGCTCTAACCGAACTAATAATAGACCCCAGTAGCAGACTGAACAAAGATCAAATTGCGAAAATGATTCCAAAAACTAATGCTATTCTTGGAACCATAGCTCAAATGGCTACAAAAATGGCAGCACTCGAGGGTGAGCTAATAGCTTTCAAAGAATTAACCAACAAACCTAACCCATTAGAATCTACATGTGAAGCGGCCGATGAGCTTGAAGAGAGGAAAAACAGAGCAAATAATCTCATAATTATAAACGTTCCTGAAAGTACACAACTGAACCAAATTGAAAAAATCAAGGACGATAATTTACAAATTACAACCATTCTGAAGAAAATAGACAACAACATAGAACCAAATTCCATCAACACATTCCGTCTTGGAGCAGTGAGGCCTGATAAATCGAGGCCCATTAAAGTGATCTTAAAAAACTCAACTGAAGTAATGAATATTCTCAGGAAAAAAAACTTTTATCTTAACAATTCCCCTGTCAAAATTTTTTCTGACCAAACTCCGAACCAAAGAAAATATTTATCAGACCTACGTCAATCAATGGAAAGTAGGATACAGGGAGGTGAAGTTGGACTAACAATCAAATATATCAACAGCAAGCCGACAATAGTTAAGAAAAATCCAAAAAACTCAAACACATCAATGGATACGGCCAAAACATCCGCGGCTGCCGAACCAAACTCTTAGAGTTGCAAACTTCTATTCCTTTACTTCAAAACGTCGATGTATTTCTCCTTACTGAAACCTGGCTTGATCCTGATATTCACACCGAGGAACTTGGATTCTCGTCTTATAACACCTACCGCCTTGACAGGAATCCAGCCACCAGCAATAAAACCAGAGGAGGAGGAGTTCTCATATCCGTCCAAAAATCACTGCCATCCACTCGATTAATTTGCAAACATCTAGACGTGGAACAGGTATTTGTATTACTAAAAACTAAATCAAGTAAAATTTTACTGGGATGTGTCTACATTTCTCCTGGATCCAACATCACAGTCTACCGAAACCACATTGATGACCTCGAAACCTTTAAAAATAAATACCCTGATGCCAGAACAATTTTATTTGGTGATTATAATACCCCTAGCATTGATTGGATGAATAAAAACTCTTATAACAACTTAAGCCTACCAGAAAATGCCCGTGAAATAATAGATATGACGAACTTACTCAGTCTACATCAAGTCAATCAAGTCTACAATACCAATAACCGGCTGCTGGATTTAGTATTCTGTAGTGATCTCTCAATTCACATTGTTAAATCAGTTGACGAGCTCCTCCCCCTAGACTGCCACCACCCCGCTTTAAGCATAACCATAACGATGAATAACTCACCAGACGACACAACTATTCTTCCTAACTTAACTTATAATTTTTCCAAAGCTGACTATCCTAATATGAACCAATATCTTACAAATGAAGACTGGTCATTTCTTCACCTCAACAATAGTATTAACTACAATCTTGAAATTTTTTACACAATTATCAACAGGGCCATTGAAAATTATGTACCACTTTCACACTTCAAAGAAGCGAAGTTCCCGAAATGGTTCAACAGCGAGTTAATCAACCTGATTATTTGCAAAAAAACTGCACACAAAAACTTTAAAGAATCTAAATCCCTTAATGACTATAAGGTATTTCACAATTACAGAACTCAATGTAAAAAACTGTCAAAAAAATCATATTATAATTATATAAATGGAATTGAAAAATCTATACCCTCTAATATACAAAACTTTTTCACACATGTAAACTCTCTTAGAAAAAACAAACAAGGTTTACCCATTTCAATGCACTTCAAAGATAAGAGTAGCACTGATATGAAAGTAAAGGTTAACTATTTTGCTGATTACTTCAAAAGTGTATATGACGAAGATATCCCAGACAATTACATACCACCACCTTCCATTATTGAGAGCATACATATCCCTCCTGTACACATCAATATAAGCGACGTTAAATCTAAAATTAAATCTCTGGACAAAAACAAAAAGGCCGGACCTGATAACGTGCACCCCAATATTCTCATTAATTGCATTGCTTCACTGGCTGAGCCGATTTGTCTATTGTTTAATCAATCGCTTGACACAGGTTGCTTCCCGGACATTTGGAAACGTTGTTATTTAACGCCTATATTAAAAAAGGGTAATAAAAGTGATGTCACTAACTATAGACCTATTTGTAAGCTATCTATAATTCCGAAACTTTTTGAAAAATTACTTCTTGATAAAATTTCCCCATATATTAACAATCTCATTGTTCCAAATCAACATGGATTTTTGTCAGGCAGGTCAACTCTGACAAATCTCTCATTATATGAAAACTTTATATCAAATGCATTAGCTAACAGAACTCAAGTCGATTCCATTTATACAGATTTTATCAAGGCCTTCGACAAAGTGTGCCATAAAATTCTACTGGTTAAACTACATAAGCTCGGTATTGACGGAAAACTTTTAGACTGGTTTGCGAGCTATCTATCTGATAGAGTTCTACTTGTAAAAATTAATTTGTTCTATTCCAATCAATTTAAAGCTACCAGTGGTGTACCTCAAGGGTCCCATTTAGGCCCAATTTTGTTTTTACTGTTCATAAATGATATTGTTGACATATTTGATAAAGATGTAAATGTATTGCTTTTTGCAGATGATTTAAAAATATTTAAAATCATCAAAACCGCTGAAGATTGTGCCTGTCTACAAAATAATTTAAACAAATTAATTAGTTGGTGTTCTCTTAACAAACTTTATCTGAACATAAATAAGTGTTATTCAATAAGTTTTTACAGAATAAGTCAACCAATTATTCATCCATATGAACTTAACAACTTTACCCTTACCTCTGTCGAAGAAATTAATGACCTGGGCATAACTTTTGACTCTAAATTAAACTTTATATCCCATATAAACTCAATCTATAATAAAGGTATCAAAATGCTTGGCTTCGTTCTTAGAAATTCCAGAGGTTTCAGGAATATTTCAACTTTAAAAATTTTGTATACATCCTTAGTACGTAGTCAAGTCGAATATAACTCCTCGATCTGGTCCCCCCATTTTAAAATACATTCAGATTCAATCGAAAAAATTCAACACAAATTCTTAAGACACATTAATTTTAACCTCGGTATTCCCATTGAAAACATAAATTATAATTACTTGTTGAAAGAATTAAATTTATTAAGACTCTCAGATCGAAGAATTATATCCGACTTAATATTTATGTTCAAAATTGTAAATGGTAGCATAGACAGTCCTGATTTAAATAAGCTCATTGAATTTCATATTCCCACGAGAACCACTCGTTCTAAAATCCTTTTTAAATGTATGGAAGTGCAATCAAGTACCGGTTATCTTTTATTTAGTTTATGGTTAAACCTAGTTATGGCCACATTGGTCACGTGACCAATGTAGTTCTCCCAACGGCCGTCGGAGAGCGCCGCGATTCCAGCCACTGACCTCGATCTGAGAACACGGTCGTACACCGCATTGATTTCACTTCCAATCTTTCCCGCGATGTACAAAAATTTGTAAATACTTTTAACAAGACAGAATAAATTATTAAACGTAGCGGACTCTTTCACTTATACAAAATACACGCAATCCTGTTCCTTGGAGACCACGTAAGTATCCTGGCGACCACGAGCAAAGGATCCACTACAGCTGGTGACCCACGACAATTCTTTTACACGTGTTCTCGGACCGTAGTCAGTGGCTGGATTCCTGGGATCTATCTGGTGAGTACCGTTTTAATTTTGGTATTTTAAAATCATCATTTCAAATTCAAATAATCATTGCCTTATTTACAGCTATTTTACATCCCAGTATTTTAAAAAATTTATAACTCATGTTTTTGGCCCTCAAAGCATTACGAATAATATCAAAAAATTTATACAAATACGTAACAAATGAATCTCGTGTGGCTTTCGTGTACCGATCCACACGTGTCAAATAGCCATTTTGTTTGCTCAACATTCAATTTGAGTTACAATCTGACGCAACTCTCTGTGAAAAAGCTTGAATATTCTCCAATCTTATGTTGTAGCACTCACAACTTTTGTGAATTTGATTTACGAACATGTTCAGTTGAACGTTCGGATTGATCACAGGTGATGTTCTTTACAATCACACGTATAAATCTGCAATGCAAAGTGACCCTATTTGTGACTATTTGCCTATGTATTATTCGTATCTCGGATTAAGTGCGTGTTACCCTCTATTCTAGGCATCGAACATCTTCAGCAACGCGTGATGCTACCAAGGGAGCTTCTACAGCCGAGTCACACTTCCTGCAGCCCCGTCAACAGCTGGACGCAGCCTCCATCGCCAGCATCAGCGGCGGACACCCTCGGAACGCTAAAGGAACATCACACCTCCGAGCCCCTGTTCCTGCAGCCCGGTCGACTGATCGACGCAGCCTCCACCACGAGCATCAGCTGCGGACCCTCTCGGAAAACACACATCTGCATCATCTCAACAACGTTCAACCACGTAAATTTTTAACACAGTTTATACGATATTTCTGGAAATAATTTTTGCATACCCACCACAAAATTTAGCAAAATAACATGTTACAATTTTTAACACATGTCTGATAATAATATTTCTACATATCAATTATTAATTAACCTGAATTATTCACGCATGATTAAAGATTTCTACTTAAATGGTAACAATTGATTTTCGTAAAGGTTTGCGTCTTGAATAATTTTCGAGTAACTTCCGTACATTTCACATAGATGTCAACAGCACTAATTTTTCTTTAAATCATTACGGATTTTTAATACATAATTTGAAATATTTCAAAAATCAATATCTTTGCGTGCCTATCTCCGTACAAATGTTGAAATGACCTCGGATGAAGAATCCCCAGCGACCACACCGACTCATCAAATCAAGATTTTGTTTCAAAAAACAATAAATCCGGAACCAAGCCCAACCCCAATCAACATGGAATCAACTGGCGAACCAAGCTCTGCGGCAGCAGTAAATCACGTCTCCGTGAGATTACCAAATCTGTGGAGGGATCAGATTTCGCTTTGGTTTATACAGGCTGAAGCTCAATTCGCGAATTCGCGCATTAAAGAGGATTTCACGAAGTACAATATAATTATAGCAGCTTTGGATTCACAAACCTTACAATGTGTGAGCGACATCGTGACACATCCACCGATCAATGACAAATACGCCAATTTGAAAGCAGATATTGCCTTATTGACCGACTCCAAGACTCCGCTGAAAAACGCCTCACACGCCTACTAACAGGAATCCAACTAGAGGATAGGAAGCCAACCGGTCTATTGAGACATATGCTGGAACTAGCAGGACCTACCTTAGCGGATAACGCAATTGTGCGCACATTGTGGTTACAACGCCTACCCCAACATGTGCAAGCAATACTGTCAGCACTACCCGATAACGACATTAACCAACTTGCCACAGCTGCAGACAAAATACTAGATGTCTATCAATCAACCGATTGCAGTGCCATGGAGGATCGCAACAAACCCAGTTCATCTCGTCAGGAACCAGCTGAACATTCCTTATTACTACAACTGCAGAAACAAATAGCAGCACTTTCGCGTGAAGTAGCCCAGCTACGCATAGCCAAAACTGAGCCCACATCAACCTATAAAGGAAGGAGAAACCAGAGCCCCCGCCGAAAACCTGGCCGCTCAAGTTCCGGGTCACGCAATTCATCTCCCAATAGGAATCAAGATGGAAAATGTTTCTACCATGCAAGATTTGGAGAAAATGCTCATAAATGCTCCAAACCATGTTCTTATGTAAAGAAGAAGTCGGGAAACGACAGCGGGAACTCCCAGTAGAGACATGTGAGATCCCTAATACCTCTTGTCGTCTCTTCATCTATGACCTGCGAACAAGACATAAATACCTAGTAGACACCGGCGCGGACATCTCAGTCATCCCTAGGAACATGACCTTTGAGAAAGGCAACTTGACCTCCGACAACTGCCCTTCCACATTATATGGAGCGAATGGGAAGCCAATAAGAACGTACGGCACGAGAACAGTCGAACTCTACTTCGGCCTACGCCGCACAATGAAGTGGCGCTTTATCATAGCCGATGTGTCCAAACCCATCATTGGCGCAGACTTTCTTCACCACTACAACTTGACAGTCAACTTGAGGCGAGCCAAACTTGAAGACCAGTCTACTGGATTGAAAATTAGAGGATCTACCTACAAAGGACCAGCATCAGGCATCGCCACAATTTCCTCTTCTCAAAAGTACCTTGACATTTTGAAGAAATACCCCTCGTTGACAAGGCCTACCATGCAGACCCCGGATGCAATTAAACATTCTGTGACTCATTGCATTGAAACCAAAGGCCCTCCAGTATCTGCACGTGCACGCAGATTAGCACCTGCGCTCCTCGAGGCAGCCAAGCGTGAATTTAAGTACATGATGGAACAAGGGATATGCCGCCCTTCTAAAAGCAACTGGGCCAGCCCTTTACACATGGTAAAGAAGCCAAATGGCGAATGGCGTCCGTGTGGCGACTACCGACTCTTAAACTCAAAAACAGTCCCCGATAAATATCCCATAGCTCAACTTCAAGACTTCGCCCATAAATTGGCAAAAGCGAAAATTTTTTCAACCATCGACTTGTCGCGCGCTTACCACCAGATACCCGTTGAACCTGAAGACATCCCTAAAACGGCCATCATCACACCGTTCGGATTGTTTGAATTCACCTCCATGCAATTTGGATTATCAAACGCAGCTCAGAGTTTTCAACGATTCATGCATGCAATAACAAGAGATCTAGATTTCTGTTTCGTTTATCTAGATGACATCCTCATAGCTTCCGCTGACGAAGAGGAACATAAAAAACATCTAGATTTGCTTCTTAAACGACTCGCTGATAACGGACTTGTCATTAATATCCAAAAATGCCAATTCGGAACCGCAACAGTGAACTTCCTCGGACACACAATTACTTCAGAGGGCATGACTCCAATCAAGGATAAAGTCAAAGCAGTGACAGAATTCCCTCAACCTAAAACTGCGAAAGAACTACGTCGCTTCTTAGGTATGTTGAACTACTACCGCAGGTTCCTACCAAACTCAATCAACACCCAAGCAATTCTATACGACAGTATTGCCGGTTACAAAAAGAATGACAAGCGGATTCTTAACTGGAACCAGGAGCAGACAAAGGCATTTGAAGATTGCAAACAGCAACTAGCGAACGCAGCTCTACTTACACACCCAGATCCAAACGCAAAGCTGGCAATGATGGTAGACGCCAGTGACAAAGCTTTGGGTTCTTCATTGCAACAATCAAAAGGAAACACCTGGGAACCACTAGGATTCTTCTCCAAAAAGTTCACACCTGCTCAACAGAAATACAGCACTTTTGACCGCGAGCTTACCGCCGTTTACGAATCCGTGAAATACTTTAGAAATCACATCGAAGGTCGTCATTTCAGCATTTTCACAGACCACAAGCCAATCACCTTCGCATTAAACAAAAAACGCGCGTCTAGCTCCCCTCGGCAAGAGAGACAGCTTGATTACATTGCGCAATTTACAACCGACATAAGGTATGTCTCTGGAAAAGAGAACGTAGTCGCGGACACCCTATCTCGCATCGATGAGATCAACTGTCCCACTGTAATTGACTTCGAGCAAATGCGGTTAGAGCAATGCCAACCTGACGGACAATTGAAGGCAAACGATGGCAGCACCCTTGCTCTACGTCAAATGGTGATACCTGGCACTGACACTCGATTGTGGTGTGATATTTCAACAGGTCATGTTAGACCAATCGTTCCACCCAGCATGCGACAACAAGTCATAGCAAGCATACATAACGTTTGCCACCCTGGTATCTTGGGAACTACAAATACTATCAAACAAAGATTTGTTTGGCCCTACATGGCGAAAGACATCAAGACCTTCGTCAAACAATGCATACCATGTCAAAAAGCAAAGGTATCAAAACATACGGTCGCACCTCTAGCAACTTACATATTACCAGAGGATAGATTCCGTAACATTCACATCGACTTGGTCGGACCACTACCGCTATGCAATGATTACCAATATATACTAACCATGATCGATAGGTTCACTCGATGGCCCGAAGCAATTCCCCTGAAGAATATGTCAGCAGAAACCGTAGCCACAGCATTGACTACGCATTGGATCGCACGTCACGGAACACCTGACAGCATCACCACTGACCAAGGACGACAGTTCGAGAGTTGTCTCTTCAAAAAACTCGCAGAAAAGTTTGGCATCAAACACTCAAGAACTACTGCATACCATCCTCAAGCGAACGGTATTATAGAAAGATGGCATCGCACTTTAAAATCTTCTCTAATTGCATGTGGAGAACAAAACTGGGTTGAGAACCTTCCACTAATACTTCTCGGTTTGAGAGCTACAGTGCGTGAGGATCTAAAATGCTCACCCGCAGAACTTACGTATGGCAGGACACTAAGACTTCCCTGCGACTTCTTCTCAGAAACTCCTCGCGAAGAACCCGATACGTATGTGGGACGCCTACAGAGAAAGTTCGAAAGTATCAAATCGACCCCTGCCAGTAATCACAGCGCAAGAAAATTTTTTGTGCACAAAGACCTACCTATCGCCACTCATGTTTTCCTGAGAACAGATAGCGTAAGACGACCCCTCCAGAACCAGTACGAGGGTCCTTACAAGGTAGAACAACGTGATGACAAAACATTTGTCATAACTATAAAAGGCAAACCCAAACGCGTCTCCATAGACCGACTCAAGCCTGCTTTCATTCCGGTTGAAGAAAATGTCACTACACACCCATCAGTTCCCGTCACACCGATAACCAAGACCACATCCACAACTGGTCACAAGATCACAACTCGTTCAGGTCGACATGTACATTTTCCAAAGAGACTTGGGATGGAATAAAGCACAAAAAGATATTTTGATTTGACATTTTTCTAATTCATAACTCATGATAGAAATTAATTTATAAATTTCGCCTAGCTTTGAATTGCAAACCATTTTCATAAAGTTTACTTTTCTTTAAAATACTGCGAATAACACAATATTTAAATGTACAGATTTTTTTACGGAAATCCTACCGATAATATTGTAAATTGTCAATCAACATAATTTAAAACTTAGATTATTACAGTGTATTCACAAGTGTGAAACACCTTCAATACGATGAAACATTTCATCATTTAATTGCATAACTCATGCATTTTTAATCCTACCGATAATATTGTAAATTGTCAATCAACATAATCTAAAACTTAGATTAGTACAGTGTATTCACAAGTGTGAAACACCTTCAATAAGATGAAACAATTCATCATTTAATTGCATAACTCATGCATTTTAAAAAAATTTTACATATTAAGCATGTTATTACAATTTTAAATTACTCCTAATTAGATGAAAGCTCTTCATCATTTAACTGCATACTTTGTGTACTTCAAAGGTACTACAAACACTACTGTGTTTTTACAATTCTTAAAAACGTTATAATTAAAATTTATAATAAAAAATGTAAAATTCACATCACACAACCGCATTCATGCGTTACTACAAGCATTACAGCACTATTGTAATCAACTTTCCAAACAGTCAATTAAAATCATCATATTATATAATATTATGTACCAAGGTACACATTATCTACTCTACAAACTATGTACATAGTAGGTAACTTCTTTCCACATGATAAACACTGTTATTTATGCATTTTTGTTTTTTAACCACGCTTCTCTGGATGTACATGGCACTTTAATACATCCAGTGAATCATGTGGTTGAAATTATGTGTTTTTAAATATACTTTTCTCTTTCATGTTTATATACCTACAAGTTAAAGCCACTTTGTCTTACGTACGTAAAGGAACATGGTTATTCGACTTACATCAACAAAAAACACACTTTTACGTACTGAAGACAATGTGCAGCTTCTTTGACTTAAAAATCATCATTTTTTGCTACAGAATAGCATAAACCCCTATTATTTATAATTTTATGATGAACGCCTAACTAGGGCTCCAAAGATATAATACTGTTAGGAAGAAAACTCTACCATATCTACTTATGTTTCAATTTAAATATGTCTTACACTAGATTTAGCTTATAGTTAAACATACCTGCTACTATAGTTTTCTTTTTCAATATAACTTATGAAAAATACAGCATTCTGCTATTTACAACCTACCTGCGAAACGTTTCTCAAGTAAATTACAACTTTTGACCATACATTTGCGAATATATTTTTAAACATGTATAATGTTATTTTAAGGTTACTTTAAGTCATAGTCTTAAATATTATCTTGTATACAATCAATGTACAATGATTTTACAACCAGCGCTTTTAATTGCGCACGATTGGTAAAACAATTCTACTAGCTCTGAACATAGTTCATTGAGACAACAACATACAATGTTCATGCATTAATTGAAAAACAATCAACTGGAACCATTCCTCAAATTCCATGTACCACTACAATCAGCTGGAATCATATGTATAATTCCAGGTATCACTATAATTAGCTGGAATCATATATCAAATTCCATGTACCACGCTATATTATATACATCAACGCTCCGAACACCCAGTTCGTCGATGCGTTTACCACTGTAAACAAAGTAAAGAGCTCATAGAGCTTGACTAGTTTTAAAAAACATTATTTAAAACTAACTTGTAAATACTCACATCAGAATTAACTGATTTCAACACCAAATAAATTGGTTATAGTATACAATAGTGTAGTAATTTTCAACATTACGTGTCATAGTTACACATTAATCTTATGATTTCATGTACTAGAATTAAGATTCTCAGCAAAAATTTCTTTTTGGTTAAACCTTTAATACCTTCCAATGTGTTCTTGAAAGTATAACAACAGTCTACGTCATTAACTGATCATTCTACTCTGCTCGAGTAACGTAACCCTTATAATTTTTCGAACACATTGGAGGCTATTCTTGTTTTGACTGATGGTGCCTCAGTCAAGATAGGATTAGTACCAGCAATTTAGTCTCCTTTAACGATTTTCCATTATTATCCATATTATCGTTAACACTGGAGGGGAGGCTATGGAAGTGCAATCAAGTACCGGTTATCTTTTATTTAGTTTATGGTTAAACCTAGTTATGGCCACATTGGTCACGTGACCAATGTAGTTCTCCCAACGGCCGTCGGAGAGCGCCGCGATTCCAGCCACTGACCTCGATCTGAGAACACGGTCGTACACCGCATTGATTTCACTTCCAATCTTTCCCGCGATGTACAAAAATTTGTAAATACTTTTAACAAGACAGAATAAATTATTAAACGTAGCGGACTCTTTCACTCATACAAAATACACGCAATCCTGTTCCTTGGAGACCACGTAAGTATCCTGGCGACCACGAGCAAAGGATCCACTACAAATGTAACAATAATCGGACTGAGTATACGAAACACTCACTTTTACCTAGGTTACATGAAGTTACTAATAGATATGCAGATGTGATAGATCTATTTAACTGCACGGAACAAGGGTACAAGAAGGCTATGCTATCATATTTTTTAAATCACTACTAATTTTATTTGTGTTATAGATTTTTGCATGTAAAGGTATCTCTGTTGTCACTTCCCAATGTATCGTCACAACTAACTGTTATACATACACTGTTTTATCATTACTGATATTTTGAATATGAATTTGTGACATGTAATCAGTGTTTATGGCATACTTATGCCGTTTGTATTAAATAAATAAATAAATAAATAAATAATTGTCATGGGTTCAAAACCAGAAGTAAGGGAAATTATTGACTGAGCGCAACAAATTCATATTTTTTTTCTCGACGATTTGACATTTGATTTGCGCTCGGGTTCCGGTTCAAGATCGTGGCCGTTTTAACCTGTCGTGTGCCGCAGTAACCGACAGACACGATAAAAAAATCAGATTAGAAGTGAAACTTTCAGAACACTAAAAGTGGACAATAGTGGGGAGACTACAAAACACCGCACTAAAAGGAGACCGATAGGCAACCAAGCACCGCACAAAGAGGAGACTGATTATTCTATCTCATTCTCTCGCAGGCTAAATCCTTTAGATATACGTTTGTATATATACAAACCGTATCGTATATATACATATATACGATATATGTTTGCCTCTTTTTAGTGTCACTTTTTCGATCCATTGAGTTTCAAATTACAACGGTGCTAAAGAAGTTTTCACTTCAAAATCATTTTTCTGAATACAAGTAGCTATTCTGGCAAAAATACTTACGGTAGATTATACACTATTTTCCTTTTAAAAGTATGCTTTCACACATTATTTGGTAAGACGGTATAATGTACAAAAATAATATATATTAACAACTATTTATTTTTTTCAATTTATTTTATTTTCGAGCGTAACGGTTTCAATCTTTTATGGCTATCTTCAGACTGGTACAATTATTCCGTTAACTATGGTTTACATGCATAACATTTGGTGGAGAGGGATAACAGAGGTGTTATATTAAAATCCATTTGATTATTTTATTAAAATCCATATAATTTCAATAAAACTCACCTCCAACAAAGTTGTGCATCATATTTTAAAGAATAATAATACCGGTCATATGGCCAAAATAGGCTGAAACCGGTAACGGTCATAAATGAATTAAGTGGAAAAATGTTTTTTTGTACTGACCGGTCAGTGACTGAGTTGACATCGCTCTTGGGTCCCACCCAGACGTCTCGTGTTCGATTCCTCGACTAGCTTAGTCCTCCATTACGACACAAGCAACATTTTCCTCTTAACTGTTGTAGTACTAGGAGATTTTCAAATATTGTCGGGTTATGCGTAACCCGGGAATGTTCGTCTTTCTTTGAAAAAAAAATTATAACTGAATTCCACCATGAAAATTGTTAGTATATATATTTATTTACAAGAACCTAATTTCGAAAAACAAGAAAGTTATTAATTACGAAACTGAATCAACTGGCCCACGGTTAAAAATTAGCGTCGACACGACGGGCATAAATATACTAATCCCTAGATCGATATCTTCAGGCCTTCTCCATGCAAGCACTGTGTCATCAACTTCACCACGGATGAACCCGATGAAACGAAATGGCTGGCGCAAATAGACTAAAGATAGAGGAAGTTTATTTATCTACCACTAGCTGGTACCCGGCATGCGTTGCTATGCCATTTAATAAATAAACTGTTTATCCCTGCGTGTCCTTTCCCATTCGTCCCGTCCCCCTTTAACCTCCACCTTCCCTCTCCCCGCTCCACTCCCCCCCCTCCCCCATCCCGCGAACCGCCCTCCCGAATCCCCTTCCCCCTCCCATGTTCCCCGCCCCCTTCACTGATTCCCCCCCCTTCCCACGAACCCCTTACAAGCGCTCCCGTTACTCTTCCCGCATTCCATACATTCAATCCCGGTACATTCAGTTTTCAAACAGCTCGGGTGCAACATATTGCAAATTTTATCATGCCAGAGCTCACCAATAGTTTTATACAAACCTTGTCCTGACAATAACGAACACACAAAAAAAAGAATTATCCAATTTGGCGCAGTCGTTCGAAAGTTACGCGCGTACATACATTTCGGCGATTCATTTTTATTTATATAGAAGATAGAAGATAGAAGATAGATAGATAGATAGATAGATATACAATATAATTGCACTCGACCTACTTCAATCATTAACCCAATAAATTATTTTAAAAAACAAAAATGCTTGGAGTCAGAAAACTTTGGTTTCTTTATTACATTAGACAAATGAAACACTCAGGGTAAATCTTTAAATTTGTTTATTTTCAGTAAAGACAATCGATAATAACACCTTTATAAAACACTTGGTCGCAGAACCGACTGAAAATTCTTACATCTAAGGTATCCTTACCTCAAATTGATTTACAGACGAATTAAGCTGAATGTAGATGTTTTATATAATTACCTCATTTTCTGACTAATTTTTGACATATTTTAATCATTTTTTCGCCTCTGGAATTTAATATTCAACGATTTTTCGATTGAAATTCGCAGAACAATCTCGCGGACGAAGCGAATCACAACACGTATCTAGCAATTGGTACCAAGAGTTTCTATTGGCCAAGTGACCTAGTGACCTAGTGACGTAGTATACGACTATCTCTTTCTGTTACACGTAGAGAGCGAGAGATGGCAAATAATTTACAGACCTATCTACAATTCAGCTTTGTCTATGAGAATTTGGCTAGTCTACGTCATCAGTTTAAAAGTTTTAGCGGAGATATACGCCCCTGCGACGGGCCAATGGTTCAGTAAAGATTCTTTTTTCAAATTCTTAATCGAAATTTTTATTTTTTAAGTATGTAGGTATTTAATAACCTACTTACAAATGAAAAGCCGGATACAGATGGCTGTAACGTAACATGCAATTTAACACGCACTGAAAGAATTTGCCGTCCACATTGTCGCAATATATCATGCAATGTAACAGAATTCCCATAGTGTGGACGCCTTGCGCGCACGAACCGTGCACACTACGCGCACGAACAGAGCATTTCAACTCGTGCGCGCCGCAATCCGCCGAGTGTCGGTTTTTTCGCCGAACACAAAGCACTAACAAACATAATAATCAAACTTTTTCTTCCACGTGATATTACTGGACACTCAGCCGAGTAACCGCCCGACCCTACCTATCCAACCCCTACGTTGTTTTTTTTATTAAAAAAAACATAGAAAATGTCACAGGAGACCAAAATTTCAATTACATTATTTACTCAAAATAATGTCAAGAATCGCTGGTTAAAGTAAGTCAAGTACGTCCCTCAATATCCTGAACGGAAGATCCTCTCAGTATCGCCCTATTGTAAGGACACCATGCAGAATTGAAAGGTTTCTTGAAATGGCTTTAGCTGTAGTTGGTGACCATATCTTACTTCCCAGATACTTCCTAACTTCCCTCTTTACCATCCAAATCACCTTCCCCTCCTTATTACCTTTAGCCTCACAAAATTGGGGATGCAATAGTCTCACTGGGTCCATACGGGAGCTCTAAGGACCTCATAATAATGTAAAATAATAGCACTGTCTTGATAATATTCATAACTGTAACAAAACAAAAAACATGTCAGCTAAAACAAAAAAATAAATAAATCAGAGTATGCAATTCATAAGCGGTAGAAATGAAACCTTCAGAAAACTAAAGTAGATAAAAGTGGGGAGACTTCTAAGCACTTTTTTATCAATGTGAAGGATGATTTTCCTTATGTTTATCGTCGAATATCAGTGCACATTTTTCTATATATTTGGTCATCTTATTAGTATTTGTGTTTTCTTCTTCGGAGTCGCTAGATGTCGCGTTATTTTGCCTGTTAATTTTTTAGTGGTTTGAGATTTTAAAAAAATACACGTATATATATTTTTTTTAGGATTCGACCCCTGGTCGGCTGAATGTCTGCAAAGATACGTCAGGTGCTTAATACTGTAACGATTTAAAACTACTCGCCCCGGTATCAAGCGCTTGAGAAGGACATATTAATTTTACAACCGTGCAGTTACGAACACGGCAACGGCCGAGTACATAATCGGAGATTGCTAATCAGTTCCAGAGAGGTTGGACAGCTGTCAGGAAGTACATCACGGAAAGGATTCGCAAGAGGCTTGCGCTATCAGACACGTGAGCGATTGTCATCATGTTACGATAGATTCTCACATTATGGTTTACTGTATTTATAAATTTGTTCTTCATATAATTATTAGGAAGGACTGGCGCCCTAAGTATCTAAAGCAGGATTACTATTTGAGATTTGAAACTTTAAACCTTTTGATTTTTTTACATACCCACAGATCAGCATATTAGAATTGTTATTACACGTCACTAGTCAGATTTATTTTATCGATCTGAACATGCCCTGATATTCATTGTAAATGTAGAGTCTCTTGCCTTCTAAATTGATTAATTTCGTAGATAATGGTTGATAAGGAATTATGAATATAACCTCAATAAAATTTGTTCTTAGCATTACAACATAACTCTTTAATTCCATTTAACCTTACTTAATTTTGTCCTACACATGAAATACATGTCTTACACACTTTCCAGAAGTATTACACGAGAAAATATTGGTACATTTGGCGCCCAACGTGGATTAAACCTAGTGATCTGTTATTTTGTGGGTAGGATGTAAAATTTTGCACAATGTTTTATGTGTAGTTAAAAGTTTCAAGTGGTAATCTTGCTAATTTGTGAATATATGATGACAGTCGCTCGCGGTTTTGATGCTCTGTGGATCCATGTTTATGTATGTATCTTGGCAACATATTACACAGTTTATGTATGTATCTTGGCAACATATTACACAATAGAATTTCTAAAATTTCCTCTTCCGGCAATTTCTTAGAGAGGCGATTATTCATTAGTAAGACTGTGGTTATAAATGAACCCAAGTTTTCTTTAGGTTTTTGACAAGTAGTTCTTAACTGAGCTACAAGACGTTTGTCATGGTCCAAGAGTTCAAACTCCTCCTGCAAACCTGCAACAATCTCTGGCCATGAATTAAAATTGGAACGGTTCACTCCGAACCAGTTCAAAGCATCGCCTGTAAAAAATTCAATCGCGCTAGAAAATAAAAATTGTTTAATCATTCTATCAACAGGGTTTTCAAATGATTTATTTATCCGCAGGGTGTCCAGTTTGTAATATTATCTTATTTGAAAATTATATCATATTATTTCAGCTAGGGGTTTTTTTTTTCTTTTGTATAACTAACAATCAGTTCTAACTTAATTTTTTTTCTAATTCATCAGTAAACCATTTTATAGTATAGCTTAGTCTTCGCAACATCAAGAATTAAAATCAACATTAAATCGCAATCATCACTACAAGTTCAAGACCTTAACATATACTGTCCGGTGGAATTCATTGCTGCTTTTAGCCAAAACAATCACAATCTACATGGAAGGAAGAACTTCAAATTCATATGGACATGTTTACATAAAATGGACCGGTCATCTGCACTGGACAATATCAAGATTACAGACTATCAAAATTGAACTTCAACCTTCTTCTCCTACCTTGATCTTCAGCCTTCATCTGTATACTCTTTGGATGCTCATCCCAGCAGTTTCAAAATTCATCATGGCCGGATTTGGAGGAAGAGCTTCGCTTTCATACAGTCACCAAACAAACCTCTAAGCTGATAATCTTCTTTCTACTACTTCTGCCTTCAAGTCCTGGAACCTGTACGTGATCTTCATATTGGATATAAATTACCTGGTTTCAAGGGTACATTCTGGAATCAATTCCTCCAGAGCAAATCATCTATTGGCATGATCAGCAAGCTTCCTGTATTAAGATCTATAAAGGCGCCAGGAGGGCCTAAAATTTCCTTCGAAATTTTTTTGAAGGGAAGGGAGTAATGTAACGATTTAAAACTACTCGCCCCGGTATCAAGCGCTTGAGAAGGACATATTAATTTTACAACCGTGCAGTTACGAACACGGCAACGGCCGAGTACATAATCGGAGATTGCTAATCAGTTCCAGAGAGGTTGGACAGCTGTCAGGAAGTACATCACGGAAAGGATTCGCAAGAGGCTTGCGCTATCAGACACGTGAGCGATTGTCATCATGTTACGATAGATTCTCACATTATGGTTTACTGTATTTATAAATTTGTTCTTCATATAATTATTAAGAAGGACTGGCGCCCTAAGTATCTAAAGCAGGATTACTATTTGAGATTTGAAACTTTAAACCTTTTGATTTTTTTACATACCCACAGATCAGCATATTAGAATTGTTATTACACGTCACTAGTCAGATTTAGTTTATCGATCTGAATATGCCCTGATATTCATTGTAAATGTAGAGTCTCTTGCCTTCTAAATTGATTAATTTCGTAGATAATGGTTGATAAGGAATTATGAATATAACCTCAATAAAATTTGTTCTTAGCATTACAACATAACTCTTTAATTCCATTTAACCTTACTTAATTTTGTCCTACACATGAAATACATGTCTTACACACTTTCCAGAAGTATTACACGAGAAAATATTGGTACAATACCACTACACTGAAGGGGACCTGCGTGGGATCGCGGATTTATAATATTATATTGGAACCGAGTACCCGTGAATAAAATAAACATTTAATGCAATCTCATCCTCTCTCAGGCTTAAACCGATATAGGTATGTAAGTGTTTGTCTCTTTTTAGTGTCACCCGCTTCCGTTTCATCGAGTTTTCACTAAAAAAAACCCCTTGTACAGAAAGCTAACTGCCAAACGGGAAACTAATTCTCTATCATTATGTAACTCAATTCATTATTTTTTTTCGTATAAAAGTACCTTATAAAAGTTTTTCGTATAAAAGCACCTAAAAGTTCTTCATCCAAACATTTCACACTTCAGAGAATGATTCTTTTTTAAGAAACCAGTTAATATCTTGAAAATTAAATTGCCCCCTAATCGTTAGAAATTTCACAGAGGCGACCATTGGATAATAAGTGTGGCTTTAGTTACACTGGTCCAAGCTCATAATGCGAATGCCAACGTAAATTAAATTACTGTCTTCTGAAATAATGCAGACACATAATATTAAACTGTACCCATACTAAACTTATGTAGTTTGTACCAAGATAATACCAGTTAGTTTAAATGTATAAATATATGTTTCCCTGATGCTTTTGTGCAGGTCTGCTGGCTCATGAATATTTATGGAGAACCTAAATTTTAACATTTACTAACTTTATATGTTCTGTAACAAGTAAAACAAACACAGAGCAGAGAAAATGGACGAAAATGAGGGTACGCCACCTTAAGCAAACTTAGACTCATTCTAATATAAAAATCTGATACTACAAAGGCAACAAATATGTGTGTTTATCAATATGTACTCACGTTTGATTCATAAATATGAACTCTTATTTCGTACTAGACACATATGAAACTAACATAAATAGCTATGGAAGTATTGAGCTTCGAGTACGTTAGTATCAAGGCAAAATACATGTGAAAATTGATTAACGATAGCTGATGCACTTCAACCATCATTCACGAGAAAAAGATCAGAGCTATACCACAAATTATTAGTGACGAGTGATATATAATTTTTTTCTTATTTAATATTCTGATGAATATAAGATAATCTGTTTTGGATGGGTAGGAACCACAAAAATGGCCAACGTACAGCGAAACGTTTGAAAATTAGGTGGACGCGAATTTCAATTTCATGTTTGGATTTATTAAAATTACTAAAAAATTTTTTAAAATTTATTAAAATTACTAAACTACTGGTAAAAAATATCCTAATTTAAACTGCGGCAATACTAAACTTTACTTATCAAGGTCGTCAAATTAGTATTTCAAAGTTTCTACATCAACAGACACGTTGACCTGGAATTTTCGGTATGCACATATTACGCCACCGGAGTTAACCCTTCCAGAGATTTTCAGCATCTGCAAAATTTATTACAAAACTTTCTATTTTATACGAACGTACAGATACCCCCTTTATGCCCTGGTCTACGCCGTATTATAATAACCCTAGAGGAATTAGTGTATCCGTCAATCAAGCCTTTGCCTTTGGTTAAAATAATTCTACTTCAATCAAACATCACAATATAACTTCCAATCCTGTCGAGATCAAACAAACCCTTGAAAATATATTCCTCTTTCTATTGGAAGTTTCCCGTTATTCTTCCTAGCAAAGCCCTACAAGTGAAACATGAATAATTGGCCTTCAGCGCAGGATTCAATAAAGGAGTTTTCTTCCCTTACCATCTCCGGGCAATAAGGGAGCGCTAGAAAATTTAATTAAGAAATTGCTCTTCTATTAAAATAAATAACCCTTAGGGTAGAACAAATGGTTGGTCTCAAATCACGCGCGTTTAATTTTATTATTGCCGCTGCTCTTGCACCCGGTTGGGCGCCCGTTAGTTATTACACCCCTTCTAGAACCTACTCGTTAGGGATGTTGGAGCACGTTTTATTTCAATCAATATTTCATTCTTTGAATGTTTAAAATGATTCAAGTTGTACCTAGTTGAATTAATACTCTAAAATTATTTAAAAAGTAGGTAGATGTTGATTTTCTAGAATTCAAAATTTTTAAAAGAAGGTACACTAACACTTATTTATTATAATTAAACTTTGAGTTTTATGAAATTCCTTAAATCCATAAGTGGGTATGTAGTTGGTTTAATACAACTTGCGGAATAAATAATATTGGCAAACAATAAAAACTAAAAATTTAATTTTCTTGGGGGATATTTGTGCATCCTTTTGGTAGGTGTCACTATTCATAGGATAACATATATTTTCGATTGATTTATTAATAAAGTCAGAGTTTAGTATTTGGTACTCGAACCTACGAATAGATGCTATATATCGAATAAGTTAGCCAAGGCTTATCGAAGTGACGGTGCAATACCGCCTTAATGCAACAATGGTAATACCTATCAACGTGTTTTAAACTATAACTTTATACCTTATCGGACAGAGAAAATATATAAATCAGTGCATAGCAAACTAGGTATTTTATTGTCAAAATATTTTTAATGGTTTTCTCTTTCTTTACTTCTTATACCTGAATCCTTTCCTCCAAAGAAATAAATAATTTTATTGTTTTTAAAATAAACGTAACTTCTTTTAGTAAATGCAATGAAAAATGCCGTCTAACGAGGGTTGTTTTGTGGCTTTACCCGAGATAATGGCCGAATTAATAATCTTTTCACCCCTTTTCCACTTCGGGGTAAGGGAGCAAGCCCTATGCCCTGTGCAATGCGGTACCATAGATAAGCCTGTTAGCAATACGTCAAACTATATCAGTGACTGGTTTTATTGATAGAAATCTAAAAGGCCTTTATTAAATAGTGCCATCTTAGCTTTTCTGCAACATGAAAGAGAGAAGGAATAATCTATTGTGTGTTGTGAGTGTACTATTTCAAATAGTTTACTTTATTTTGCACTGAGCACTTCTAATTTTATCATTTAACTTACTCTCGATGTACAGAGTCCTTTACTCATAACTTTCGCATCTACGTCACCCGTTACTAAAACATTTCAATTCATTTTGTGTCTATGATCTCTTTTGTCTGAGGCCGCGCTGTCACTTTCTCTTTGTTGTGTATAAAACTGCTTGTTTTCATTTTCGAGAGTCATACTTTTCTACTATCTTTTCTACATTTCTTATCTATATTCTATAATTTGCAACTCCAGTGCTCAGAATCGAATCAATCTCTGTGTTAACTTAAATATTCATCTGAATAAACCAAAGTTACAACAATATCCAGTCAAAACACGAGTGTTTTTACTTACAAGAGGATACATCTAACCTCAAACATAACCTCTCTCACCGGACAGTTTCCTGGGGTTGGAAAGGAAAGAAGTCAACGAAGCTGCTTACTTTACACCTGTCGGTCGACTGTCCGGAGACCAGACCCTGGGACCCTATGCAAGATCAACCTATTCTAGTTCCGCGGAAATGCTACATGAGATTTTTATGTTTCGTATTAATGATGGATGCGGTATTTTTAATTCTAGTAATATCACGAATCTGCTTGTTTGTGACATATATTCAATTTGGAAGGCGGGTTTGGGTACCGCTGCTGCGGGAACCATTTATTGGATAACCAACACCCCTGCCATAGGACACCCCAATTGGCTCGCTAGGTTTGGTGATTTAAAAGGGGCACCCGGGTTCATGGGGTTATGTTTGTCTAGGTGTTGGCGGCTTTATAAGTTCAACTTGTAAAGTTATTCCACTTTAGTTGTGCCAACTTTAAACGTATTTAAAATTATTATACGCAGAATATATGCGACTACTAAATGATTTTATTTTATTTTGCTGTGTCATTAAGGAAACTTTAGATGGCAAATATTGACAGTGCATTTTGATCCAACCGAACGTTTACAGCAATAGCCTAATCTCAACGAGTCTATATCGTAGCTTTTCACCCCTTTTCTGACGGTGTGGTGGCGGAGCAAGTGTGTACCAAGTGAATGGATCTCATTTGGTATATTTGGCAACAATTGTTTTCTTACAATGGCCTTCCTCGGCGGAGTAAGTAAACAATAGCGGTGGGAACAATGCTCATTCAGTTCACATTTACATTTACATTTAATGCACCGAGAAAGATTTCACTGTGAGAAGGAATTATTACGTGTACCGCGGACTGGCTTTGTTACCTAAATCAGGGATGATGATAATTGAAAACGTGATTCGCTAAACCTGCTTTAATTCATCTAAGTCTTGCAGAGGTTCGTTTTCCCATAATAGGTGAATTTCAAGAACGGCCGAAAATCGCAACGGAAGCAACGAAGATGGTGTGGTTATTACAATACATGTCTTCATTTTGTAACTACCTAATTAATGAATATACCACAACCATTTTTGATCACTAATAATGTAACATTTATTTATTTATATTATTTCTATTGGTTCTTCGCACGCCAATAGTGACCCCACAACATTTTCACCTAGTCACCGTCAGCCTGTACGAAATAAGAGGAACCATTCTGTTCTGAATTGCCGACGACGCAACAGTTCGTAAATCGCTACGTGTTCTTTCCCACTATTCCCATAAGAATATTTTGTAAAATATAAATAATGGTACAGATGTAATTGTTATAATAAACTTGTAAGTATAGTGTTAATGCTTATTTCATTTATACGCAACCACACATCTCTTATCCCCCACATACATAATAATTTTGTGGAATTGTAATCATGAAGTAAAATAGGCTATTTAAATTATAATGAACAAATGCAGAAGAATAGTATTATGGTAACGCTAATTATTATTATTGAGGTATATTATTATAACCTTTGTATACAATTATTACATGTCAAATACTATTTTTACAATTGCAATAGCAACCAATGGGTAAGAAAAAAGATGCATATTTTGAACAAGCCATCTTAGTATTAGTTGTTCAATTTCGGCAAAAGAGGAGTTAATACAGCCACTTACATAGTTTGTTTTCTTTTAAAATTTTATTAACTTTTGACAATTTTTTAAAAATTTGAATACCGGACAAAAGTCCCAACTTTTCCCCACCATCTGGAGCCAGTAATATAACATAATATTAACATAAGGCTGCATATGCATGCATGCAACGTGACGCGTACCGAACCACGAAATATGGGAAAGGAATGAAGGAACTGATATGTGGCGTGTAGCGCCGTTTGCCATTGCTTCATTCTTTTCCCGTTACATGCATGTATTCGCAGTCTTATATGTTATCCCCAATTAGGGTATGTTGTGAGGCTAAAAGTAGTGGAGAGGGGAAGGTGATGGGAAAAATGACGGTGAAGAAGTTCCCGACTGTTCAGATCTGGTCAGTCTGAACTGTCGTGGTAAAATTGTGGTGCAACTCAAATTAATACCTGAACTGGTTGAATTATTTTTAACTGAAGTAATCCTGAACTTGTTGAGAAAATCCTCGAAATTATTAAAAAAAAAAAAAAATATGGTGTTGAGCAAATTTGATCCGTTTGTCACAAATTACCTTACCATTGTAACAATACAGGATCAAATGCTGAATTATATTGCACATGCTTGATAATAAATATGTTGTTGATGACGTGATAATTATTGAAAGATTATCAACATACAAACATTATTTAATTAAAGCAGTTTGTCAGCGCTTCTCAGTTGGATATAAAATATATATTAATATATTCAAATATACTTTGAATGTTCATGTTCTTCATCAATGTTTACTTCTGGAATTTTTAAATTTATTTATGTTGCGTACTTTACCTAGTTATGTTTTTAGTTAAAAATATCTTTTATACATGTACAAGAGGTTTTATTTTTCTTCACATTTGTATTTATAATAGCTTATTATTTGTCACTTTACTTTATGCTGTCACTTCAATATGTACTTTTTAAAAAAATGTTTGAATGTTTTGTGAATTTTTTAATGTCATATGAATTTTTTTTCTTAACTATGTATATTCTGTATCCATTTCAAATTATTGTAATTCCTATGTAAAAGCCGTTAATCGGCGTTAATCATCATCATCATCATTATCATTATCATTACATAGTATAAATTGAAGTCGCTCAAAATGTATTTCATGCGGTTTTCACCAATAGATATAGTGATTGAAGAGGAATGTTTATATGTATAATACATGTAAATTATATTAGAGAAAAGCCGAGAAATTCAAAGAAAACATATTTTTGTGCGATTTAAAACAGCTGGCGGGCCGTAATTATAATTACTTTTGAAATTCGTTCTACGGAAGAAATTGGAAAATAGATGTCCTAGAGTAAGTAGGTATTTGATTTTCCCTTTTCAAATATCCAGTGTTGCAAGCATTGTATAATTAGTGGCGATCGCTCGAATTGCATCATCATCATCATTATCATCATCATCATTTCATCATCATCATTACATAGTATAAATTGAAGTCGCTCAAAATGTATGTGCGCGTTAATCTTTTAAACCACGCAACGGATTTTCATGCGGTTTTCACCAATAGATAGAGTGATTGAAGAGGAATGTTTATATGTATAATATATGTACATTATATTAGAGAAAAGCCGAGAAATTCAAAGAAAACTTATTTTTGTGCAATTTTAAACAGCTGGCGGGCCGTACTTATACTTTTGAAATTCGTTCTGCGGAAGAAATTGGAAAATAGATGTCCTAGAGTAAGTAGGTATTTGATTTGAATTATTTTATTTGATGAAGTCGCTCAAAATGTATGTGCGCATAGATCTTTTAAACTACGCAACGGATATTCATGCGGTTTTCACCAATAGATAGAGTGATTCAAGAGGAAGGTTTATTTGTATAAAAACATGCTTATTACAGTAGAGAAAACTCGAGAAATTCAAAAATTCAGTTCAGGCAGCGGGCAGCGGGCAGCGGGCAGCGGGCAGCTGGCAAGGGGGTGGTGTGGATTTTACGTTGTGTTTCGTTAGCCACAGCAACGTGTGGCCGGGTCTGCTAGTTCATAATAAATAAATAAACACTCATATATTGTACTATTACTTCCAATTGGATGATTTACCTTGTTTGAAAATTTTGCTAATTTATTATGAAAATATTTTGTGAACATTGTGACTAACGTGAAAATTAGAATCTCAACATCAGAGGCCCCGTCCCGACATCTACACGAGCATTAGAAATAAATTAAGTAATAAATAACCCTTTTTGTTTTGATAAACCCTTGAAATCTCATTACCGCGTCTTACTCCGCCCCCCCAACCCGAAAGCAACGACAAACATCATAAATAACCCTACACATTGTTGTTACCACGCCAGAAGAAGCTTACAAGCCGATGTTTCAGGAAACATCCTCCCAGTGTTCTCGGCTCGTCCTAATGGCTCTAAAGTTATGAAAACCGGAAACGAGATGAAGCAAGGCTATGGCGCACTCATTTCCGCTGTACACAAATGTGTTATTTGTTCTTAGCGTTGTTCAGCTCAATCATTTCTATGGTGAACTTTGTTTAAAGCAATGTTCGAGAAATTTGCTGGGTTATTAGTCTTAGTAATAGCTCAAGTTATTAGTCTTAGTCATTAACAATAGCTGCTAACAAACTAACTATCGCAGTGGCGTAGTTAACCCTTCAGGTACATTTTGTAAGTAAATAAAAAGAAATACTTTGTTTTCAGTCACTTTATTGTTATTTTTTTTCGTCTACCGGCTTCGGTACCTCCGTATCATAATCAGGACTGAATATAAAAATACTAACAAATACAGGATAATACACATATATACATACAAATTGTGAAAGAAAGAGATAGTAAATTAGAGTAGGACAGTGCGGAAATATTTATGAAAGAAAGAGACAGTAAATTAGAGTGGGACAGTGCGTCAGTTGTGGGAGGGAAGTGGGGGAGGAGAGAGTGGGATAACGGGAAACATAAGTCAAAATGTGTTTGCTTCTTTTGAAAAAAAAAACATTTTGTAAGGTCTGAAAATTTTTTCTTTGTAATAAAATCCAACTAAATAAAATATTTCTGAATATGTATATCCGAAAATTTAAAACTGTTTTTAAAAACTATTGAAATACACTTTCAAATGTTATTATTAGAAATAAACGTATAGTTTTGGAAATATTAAAATTTTGAATGCAAACTTTAAAAGTTTTAAAAACGGCTCACCTCACCTCACCTCACGGTTTTTCTATCTAAACGAATAAGAATAAAAACAAACACATCTTTTATTTGACAAATGTATTGTAAACTTTACTCTCATCTTAGTTATTTGTTGTTTCATAAAAAAATTATGATTATAAAATTGCTGCATACTCCTTCGGGACTCTGAATTATTGTTAGTAAACATATTTATAAAGCGGATTTCCACTCAAGACGCCTGCAGATGTAAGTATATCATTTGGTTGTACGGCCATATATCCTCTTTACATATTTAATTGAAAAATAATCTTTCAGGAGATAACTGTCCGAGAGGTCAACCGTCCGGTGGATCAACTGTCCAGGGGATCAACTGTCGGCGGGTCAATTGTCTTCGGATCAATTATCGCAGAATAAAAAATAATGATGTGTGAATTAACTTCGCGTGCAAAATAAAATAAATAAAAAAACCAGGTAATTCGGAAATGCCTAAATGCTTAAAAATCACACCAACCTGTAAAGCAAACATCTTCATGCAAAAACGGCTCTTCAGGCTTCCAGGTGGAACCCATCATCATCAACATAATGTTTCGTGACAAACAAATTAGGATAACCAAGTTAATCCGACGAAAGAAAAATTCACAATTCATGTCACAAAAAAAAAATATTCAAAAATTTTAATTTGTTTACCAATCGGACACTTGCATTCCATCTATGGTGCATTTTAAAACGTTCACAATACATTTGATGCAACTTTAAATAAACAGAGGCAAGAAAACCATTTTCGGTAAAATAAAATAATATTCATTTATTTATAATTACTTCGAAGGAAGGGAAGAATAATATGTAAGGAATTATATAATTAATAATAATATAATGTAAGGAATTACAAAAAAGGAAGTACATAATTATGTTGCTTCTACCATTTAATCAAAATTATCGATATGTTTCTAAATCGATGGTTTCTTCGCCAGGATAAAATGAAAATCCATTAGTTTCAAAAGGCATTGATTTGTTTTCAATCAATTTAAAAAAAAAACAGTTTAATCTTATGATTAATGAGTTAAAACAATATGTATGTACTAGAAAATAATTTTATCATTTAGGTAGTTAATAATAATATGAAGAAAATTTTTGCGTGGGTACGTTCTTTATTTTTTTTATTTGTTTGTTTATTTAGTACAAGATTATACAAGTATATACATAATTAGATTAAAATTAGAAACATGAATACCAATATAAAAATATTTAAAACTCACCTCAAAAATTATACTGAAAACTTGAACTGAATGATATAAAAAAAGCAATACAATAACACCCCCCCATACACACAAGCCTTGCTTAATTATGGGGGTTCATCAAATATTCTACTATGTAATTAATTACTGTATAAAAATTATTTGTAATTTATGTACCTTCTATTACTAATAAAAAAAAAAAAATAAAAAAAAATAATTCATTAATTTTTTTGACTGCCCAACTAGGAGTATTCCCGTTTTAGGACAGTCAGTTCTTAAGTTATGTGTATTTCTTTTAATTTAATTAAAGACTCAAAAAAGTTTTTGAAAAATGGAACTTGGCGAAACTTCTATTTTCTTCGTTTGGAATCACATCACTCTTTGCTTAAATACATTTATTTTACAACGCATCTACCCTTTTCACTCATATTTTATTATTTACCCTTTTAACTGATGTGCGTTGTCTGTCTATCTTCTATCTATGTATAGAAATTGTGTGGCGGGCGGGCGGCCGCATGGCAGATATCGGGCAGGCGGCGTAGATTTAATTTTTATAAAAATCAACAGTTTTATCACGAGTTTGATTACATTTTGCATCCTTGACCTTACAAACAAGATGAAGGTCACTGTTTACATTACAGTTAGAAAAACTCTTTTTAAAGCACGGAAAACGCCGGGGACTTCAGCTGGTTGTAAAAAAACTTAAATTCTTCTAAAACAATTGTCTTGAAATTATTGTAAA
Organism: Limnephilus marmoratus; assembly: GCA_917880885.1. NCBI lineage: Eukaryota > Metazoa > Arthropoda > Insecta > Trichoptera > Limnephilidae > Limnephilus > Limnephilus marmoratus. The sequence goes on along the minus strand of OU862915.1, from coordinate 48,100,177 downwards.
CACTTCACGTCTTATTATTCACCGTTAATTATTACTATACTCTCACAATTCGTTTACCTGCTTAACACGTCGAAATTATCAAGGAGTAATATTAAATCATCCTAGTATGTTTTTTCATTCGGGACAAAGCACTCACACTCTTTAGGGTGAATGGCCTATTTCAATTTCTTTTTCTCCATAAATTTTGTTCATAATACCGTTTAAAATGTTTAACACGTCCAACATAGGCCCAGATGTTTCGCAGTAATTGACACGTGACAAAATCATCAAATTGCCTTTCAGCGTCATTTTTTGTCAATTGAATGGTTAATTGTTAAATGCCGATTCTAAGTTCATTTCAGCTTTTATTGTGATCCGCAGGAGATGGTAATTTTCGTGTTGTTGAGCATATCAGAAAACGAAATTGAAACGCAACTTGAAGCGGCGTTTAACGGAGACCTTTCAAAAGTAAAAAAGAAAAACAAAATGGCACTGAATGGCCGTTGGATGAAATCGTTACATTTGAATTTCTGCGAAACGACAGGGCTCTAGAAATTGCTTATTATTTTAATATTTACATAATATTTTAATATGTAAACCTAAAAATGTCAAAATCTAGTTTGAAAAATAAATATATATACTATAATCAGTGAATGAAAATAGTTATTTTGTATTAGAATGGTAAGGACAGCTGAAGCAAAATATCGACAACTCCGTGTGTTATTTTATTTCCTTCAAATCACGTCCAGTTTTCTCGACAAAGCTTTCGATTCCAATAGAAATCCAGCAATAATAAATATTTGAAGCCGACTTCGGATCTTGCCATCGAATATCATGCTAGTTGGTAGAAAGGAAATGGCTTTTCATATACCCGTCCTCCCCCCATACTGTGGAACAATGGGCAGTGGTCAAACAATGTGGAACTGTGGAATTCGAGGCATATGGACTGCGAATAATATTGTGACAAAGGATTTGCGGTCAGTCGGACCGGAGGTGGATTCTGATACCCCTGAATGGACTTCGTATATGCTTCTGGTCAAGAAGATTTTGAGATATTTTGGAGAAAAAATAATAACGTATTAGTACAAAATATTAAAATTAAGATGGGTTTGATGGATTTTTACGAACTATTATCGTGCCCATGAGAAATCATGGGAAGAAGTTTTTGAAACGAAACTTCTACGATTTTCGATTGAGTTTCGCTAATATTGTCTTCATTTAATTAAATATTACAATTAAAGGTTTAACTCATAAAGTAAAATAAGAAATAAAATTTATTTTTACTATATATTTCATTAATAATTTCCACCAACTTACAAAAAATTTACAAAGCTTTTATTACTAACATTTTTTTTTTGTTTTATAATTTTTTAGAGAAACATCTGTCTTGGTACCCCGTTCTAAGGTCGCATTGTTCAAGTTTTCGTGTTTGAAATATATATAAGTAAATACCTATGTTAAAATATTACATTTTAAATTTTAAAATTAGGTATATCTAAAAGAAAGTAGGTACAATACAAGCATTAATCTTTGTTTGGTTGCAAAATTGTATTTATATTCTTTCTTCCCATATCCATAAACCATATCTTAATGCTACTTTTGAAGTCGGTTATTTTTAATGATTTTTATTGCAAGAGGGAGTAAATTATATAATTTTATAGAGTACTGCATATTTATTTGTCCAAGAGTCGTTTTAGTTGTAGGTTGGTGGAATGTATGTTGTAATGTTGTAGAACTTGGGAATCGGCCCGAGTTTGTCTGTGTAATGTTATCCTGGTTTTTGAATGCGTAAAATTCAGTGCTTTAAAAACATAGTCTGTATGGGTTCTGATGGAGACTCTAAGCATAATTTTAAAAATTGCCCTTTGTGCTATGTGGACTGGTTTTATGGTGGAATCGCATGGAATCGAAATAAGTTACCATATTCATATTGATTGTTTTTAAGAAATTGAAATCTCAAAAAATCTACTTCCATAAAATCATAAGGAATGTAGAACACAATTAAACATTGCACGAATCATAACATGTGTATTATTGTTATTTGTAAAAAAGTATTGTTTAAGGATATATTTTTTTGTTAAGAAGTGCTCTATTTTTATAATAAATTACGTAGTTATAAATCTGGTCCGCAAGTAGGTACTGTAAAAATTTAATTAATTAATGCGGTCAAAAGGGATAGAAAACCGACCGTAAAATAATAAAGAAAAAAATCATAATCACAATGACACTCTTCATGGAATATTCGAGGATAGGGGACATAGTGAATCACAAACATTAAAATGCACAAAATCAATCAACATAACAGAGCTTGCAACTAGAAAATTAATATTTTGTCCTTGTTCAAAATATTTCTAAACATAATCACTGAATTTACTTGTTATTTTATTATAACTGATGTTTCTTGATGTAACAACTAAAACATCGGGGGCTTAAATTTTTGGTGGTAATGACTATATATAGACCCATCTAAAAAAATCCTATTAAGGGCCCGCAACCCGGATTTCTACCGATTTATTACATATTTCCCTTAAACACGGAAAGTTTTAAAGCTCTTAAAAAAATATATGTTATTCTTAAAAATAATATCTAGACTTTGCCCGCGCCGAAACGCAAATTATATAAAATTCCCTCGCAGAGTATGCTCCAAAAATTATTATAAACACGTTTGTTTCAGTTATTTTACAAGTTAAATGTATGAAAAAATTCACAGTGTTTCTTTAAATGCTTTTTAAGATAATTTTAAACGAGTCGTGTTTTATTAAACATTTTCGCAATTTTCGCAATTTTCGCATCGATATTGTCGCCGTAAATGTTAGCGCTCTCCTCTAAGATTCGCAATTTCGTATATCTACAACTTCTTCTTTTCGGGCCCGGTTGCAGAGCCTTAAATGTTTTTATAATATATGACCGGTCAGTGGTTGAGTGGGCATCGCGCTTGGGTCCAACCCGGGCGTCGCGTGTTCGATTCCTTGGCTGGCTAAGTCCTCAATCACAAAACAAGCAACATTTTCGGCTTTCTGTGATGGTTGTAGGAGATTTTCAAACATTTTTAAGTTATTCGTAACCCGGGAATGTTTGTCTTTCTTTTAAAAAAAAATAAATACGTATGCAATTTTTATCCAAAATTTATTTTAAAAAAATGGTCTTTTGCTATTGTTCAGTCCTCGACTTTTGTATATGACTGTATAGTATGTCCTCTGCACACATGAATATGAATACGAATACGAATGAGGACGAACATCAGAAACAATGTTTTAGAGGTTCAACTCTCCGAGAGATCAACTGGAAGAGGGGTCAACTGTCCGGGGGTTTAACTACCCCGGGGATCATTTTTCTGGGGGTCAATTGTCCGGGGGATCAACTGTCTGGTGATCAACTATCTGGGATCAACTGTCTATGGGGGTCAACTGTCTGGGGGGGGTCAACTGTCCCGGAGATCAACTGAGTTGGAATTAATTTTTATAAATAACAATACGAACAACTCGCCTGAACCTTGTAAAATTACCATATTTACCATGTTACCTCAATAATATGCTGACATAAGTTACACTGAAGTAATTTACTCCCAATGAAGTTTTGTCAGATGATATTAATATTACAGTTATTTGTTTCAAAGATTGAGTTTAATCGACATATCAAAATAATTATTGTTTTATAAATAACACAGAAAATATAAAACTCTGATAGTGTAGGTAAGGCAGTAAACATTCCTGTTTGGAGATAATGACGTTTGTATCTTTTGTGAAACCCATTTCAACCAAACCTGGAGTAATTGTAAGAACATTTAAAAAAAACGAATAATTTTCCAGTTTGGGCATAGATGTATAAAGCTCAAAATGCTTTTTATTAAACCACTACAAATCCGTCCAACTTTAGTACTCCAGAACATCACAAGAACCGTCGAATAGATCAATTTTGAAAACGCTCGAAACCGGATGTGTGTATTTCGCGCCAAATAATCCATCAGCCGCCATCTTGCGATGTGTATCTGATATCCATTAGCCTCTGCAGTCACAGATTGCCAGGCGGAGTGCAGCTAAATCTATTAGGGGGGCAGGTTTTGAGGGTGGGGGAGGATGTCGGGTGTGGGGGTGGGGGCAGTTCGGGCGACCAGATACAGAGAAATATGGCTAATGCTCCGCTATTGCAGGGTGGTATATGAATATCGGAAATTTTGTTGACGGAATATACAGAATTTAATTATTAATCAATCGGAATTCAAGGACAAAGAATTTCCTGTATTAGGTATATACTGTGGCGCGCATAATGCGACTGTGTGAAGTTTTCAATTTCGTGTAAGAATAAATTATTATATGTTGATACCTTGTAAATGGCCTTTTATTTCATCTTGCGCTGATTGCAGTAATATTGATTGAATAAGCATATATCCTTTTCAAAATCAGAAATTTCATTCAGAAATTTGTCGCTTTTTAATGTTGCCAAAAGTTATTTACATATAGATCTCTTTTCTTAGGGTAGGCCCAGCTTTATGGCGTATAAGGACTGCAAACCACTTCTCGTACGTATACCTATATATTAATTTACAACATAATGTTCAACTCTTTCTGAACCAGTTTATGTTAATTGCAATGTTGGTTTGCATTAACAATCTTATTATTAGCATAATAGTGTAGTTTTGCAAAACAAGGCCAAAAAAATTAGATGGATGAGTTAATTTACGTTTATATTTTATTTAACCAAAAGTGTAATGTAATACTGTATTCGGCACAAAGCATAAATAGCTGTTGAATCGTGTTGTGCCATTGTGGCATCAATTGACACGTCTTCGTTAAACTTGTTTATTTTTTTAGGATTACGGTCAGACATCAAATATACATAAACTGTTTTGGTAAGAGAACACTTAGTTTTCTCTTTGCATTTAAATGTTTACAATTCAATTATATTATTGTGTTCGTTGAAAATTTTGAAATTGAACTTCAAGCTGGAATATTTCAATAAATCTCTGATCTGACAGATTTTTTAACTCGTTTAAAAAAGTTTCGGAAACGGGTAGGTGTTTCCGCCGCCTGGAAAGCACTTATTGAATAACCAACTCTACTGATATAGGTCATCCCGTTAGTGGTTCGTTACGTTTAGTGACATAACAGGGGTGCCCGGGTTTAAGGGGAGGTTTGTCTTGTCTTGGAGGTTTTGACTGTGAATGCGTTGACCCACGATTGCGAATGCGTGGCACTACGAATCGGGAGACTAGTTGAAAGAGACTTTTTGACCTCTCCAGCAGGGCTGGGCTCGGAAGATCGCCTTGCACCGCAGTGGGAGGAATGGATTCATTCGTCCGTCCTGGACACAACCCCCCAGATTCTTATCCATCTCTCATACCTTTTCCTTCCCAGAATTCCACTCTTTCCTTTCATAAACAGACCTTCACCATAGCACACCAAAGATGACAGACAGGGGAGAATTATTTACTTCAGGGCCGCCTATGTGAAGCTAATATAAAAAATAGTGTGTAATTCACACGCGATAGAAATGAAACTAGAAAGTCGCTAGATGTCGCTTTCTTTTTCCTGTTTATTTTAAAGTGGTTTGAAGATTGGATATTGATTTACAAAAACAAAAATGTTAAATTTCGTAGGATTCGAACCTCCGTCCGCTGGATTTTTCTGACCGCTGAGATTTGCGACGCACAAACCTGCTGCTCTATGGGACGCGCTCGGCGAGGCGCGAATTTACGCATTTTACGTAAAAAAACGAAGCGGTCAATGAGCGCAGACCTATCGTCGTTTTCGTTTTATATCTCAACCAATAGGAACCTTGAGTGCAGTTTGATGCTTCGCAGGTGCCGTAGCGTCATTTACGTTTCATCCGAATTTCAAAGCACTCCAACGGGGCTAATGAAGTTTCACTTTTAAAAAAAAAGTATCATGTCGTATTGTCTACACTCGAAGGGTTTGTTCTAACACCGGAAAAGACAAAATAATTTTCATTCTCAAATAAAGTTGTTTTATAAAATGGGAGAAAATCGTTTTTAAATTAATGAATGGTTTAGATTATGCTGACAGTAGATACTTTTTAACATTGCTTGAATAAAATCATACTAATTACGTGAACGATTATTTGGAATACCATATGGTCAAAGCATTTCTAGCAAAATCTGCAATTTTTTTTTTAATAGTAATACCTCACCAGAGTCTCAGCCTTAACAGTCTAGAGCCAGTGAGACTATGGCATCCCCAATTGGGGTATGTAGGTATGAGGCTGAAGGTAGTTGGGAGGGGAAGAGGATGGGGAGAAGGAAGGCGGGGAAGTACCTGGCTATTCAGCCGCCGCTACCCGAATTTCTACCGATTTCTTACACATCCCCCATAAACATTTGAAGATTTTAAGCTCTTAAAAAATGTTATTTTTGAAGATAATATCTATACCAAATCTATACATTCCCCAAGCCGGAACCCAAATTATATCAAATTCCCTTGATAAAAAACCGCACAGTATGCTGCGAAAATAATTATTTTCACGTCTGTTTTAGGTATTTTACAAGTTATAATGTATGAATAAAACCACAGTGTTTCTTTAAATGCTGTTTTAGACAACCCCCAAGAGATTTTTGCTCTATTTTAAACGAGTCGTTTTTATCAAATATTTTCACAATTTTGGCTTCAATTTTACCGTTTTTAATATTAGCGCACTCTCTCCAACATTCGTAATTTTATCTCTCCATCTTCTCCTTTTTGATCGGAGATACGGCGCCTTCACACCTGGTCACCAAACACGGCTAACGCTATTTCAAGCAACGTTTCAATTCTGAATGGTGGTCTTACACCAGGGCGATACTGAGAGTATCTTCCATTCTGGAACGTGCCGCAAATATACTATACATTATTTTTAATTAATTAATTGTGAAATAACCCAAATTATTCAAATTAAATTTATTTGCCCACGCGGGATTCGATCCCGCGACCTTTGGATAGCGAATCAAGAGCCTTACCGCTAGACCATGCCGGCCGTCGTTTGTTAAAATCAAGCTGAAGTCAGTAACTGTCAGTTTACTGTCAATAAATTCTAATTGTACCTTCAGATTATTTTTATTTATTGGTAGAGTGAGAGAATCTCTTCAGGAATGTGGGAAGAAAAAAATACAGGTTTCTACTTGTGAGGTTAGATTGGACTTGTTAACCCTTCAAAAATTTGGCATTTTTTTCAGATGGTCAAAATATTTTCGCTTAACAATAAAATGCAAATATTTGGAATATTTCTGAGCACATTCAAAAAATAAAAACTGTTTTACAAAGGTGATGAAATACGCTTTCAAATTATAGTATTCGTAAAAAATATATTTTTTTAATTATGAAAATTTTGCATACAAACATAAAAATGTTTTCAAAATGGCTCATCTTACTTTTTTTCTAACTAAAGTTACTGATAATAAAAAATAATACAAACACATGCATATTTTATTAGACAAATATGTCACAAAAACATATTCTAACTTCACTTTTTTATAAATTATTTTACAAAAATAATTTATAAAATATTCCCGAAGTTTCAATTTTTTTTTCAATTTGCGATTCAAAACTTTGTGTACATAAAAGTGTACATTTTACTTTTTTGGTGGCTGTTTTTTAGATTGGAATATAAAGCGTGGTGTTTTTCCTTTCTAACATCGATTAGAACATATTTCTAACTATAATAGTAAGGGAGTTACAGCGTTTTATATGAGATCTATGTGCGTTGGGACAAATATGGTATCCTGTTATTAAACGGGTTAATAAAAAGTTCAATTCAAAATAACAAATCCTAATATATTTTATATAAAAAAATAACAATGTCGCCTTTTTGAGGGGCCGGCTTTCACATCCCCAAAAACATAACCTATTCTGAAAATTTTACAGGAAAATAATTAAGCAGAAAGAAATATCGTACCTGCGGACCATGGATCATTATCAAATTACTTCCACACTGACGCGAACACTTAATTAACTTCAAGATAGCGCGTTAAGGAACCACGGGCAGTATTGCTCGCGCAATCTTCAGGACGAGAACCGGGAAAGACCCCAAGGAAGGCTCCAGAGAATGAGGACCCCTCGCCAGGGAGTAGGATCCAAGATCAGCACCAGTGCTCCTGTTGAGCCCACCGGATAAAACACGATTTCCGTCAGCACGCTTCATCAGGAGATGAACGCCGGGTATCCATCCGTCACAAATATGACCAGCCACGACCGTACCAGGTCATAAGGACACTCCCTCGCGAAGCTCTTTTATATGCCAATCGCGATTATGTAGGTAATTTACAATACCATTATATCGCGGCCAAAAATACGTCCCAATAGCGGCTACCAATCACACCCCAAACAATGCGAAAGCAACGATCGCTAAATTATCATCCTCCGGCTCGTGATTAGAATTGTTAATATAATTCGTAACAAAGGGATTATCCCGTAATAAAGCAAGACTGTCACATGTTAACAACACAAACTATCATGTTAGGTGACAAGTCAAATATAATGAACTAATATATATTTTTTAATTTTGGTGTTTAGTAATTGGTGCACCGTGTATCGAGCATTAGTCCCGGTGAGTGCAACGTGCGATAAATTTTGTCATTCTGCCAAGTATCGGAACTCGCGGGAAAGCAACACTGACGTCTAATAAAATTGAAAAATGACGATAATTTACGATATGACGGGGTCGCAGAATATTTTATCACGATTACCTCAGTACTCGATTGAATTCCAAAACATGTTCGATTTAAAATGATTGATTTCAAAACACGACCGAATCATTGGAAATATATCTTACCAAATACAAAACATCAACTTCCATTAAACCGTCATGATAAGTGACAATCTCATATTTTAAATTTTTTGAATCAACAATATTATCTTCGAACAAGGTGGCAATAGCTGAATTAGTAAAAGCGCACGTCTCGGTTAGACGAGAGGTTTGTCTGGGTTCGAGTCCTAGTTGCGACCATTATCTTTATCTATTTTTCTGTGTCTTGTTCTCATTCATATTTTCGTTTAGATTAATAGTGATAACTTCTTCTTCAATGATACATTACATTGATGGGAATAACCTTCAAAGTTATAAAAAGGGAGTTGTTCTAATAAAAAAATAAACATATATATTCATTTAATATTAAATGAAAAAACAAACTTTGTAAAACACCACTTTTACAAAGTGTGTGTTTTTTTAAATTAATATTCAACAGCCAACCAGGTTACGCTTAGCTGAAGCTTCATCAGGACTTATTATATCAACTAAAGATAATTACATACAGACACATATATAAAAGAAATTAAATGAATGAGTGAAAGAGATAGCAATAGAATAGGCGACACCCTATTCGTGCCAGAAAGAGATACAAATAGAAAAGAGGGAGACAAAAATAATTACAGGATGGGGAAGTAAGGAGGGGAGGGAGAGGGAGGGAACTATTTCAGAAGAGGTTAACGGAATAAATTAAAAATGGGACTATCAGATAAATTGATTTGGTAATTATTAATGTTTGATTTATTATTGACGGATTTTTTATTTTATTTTGAGGGCTTCTAGATTGTTTAACCTAATTCCAATTCGATTTTTATGTAATATTTTAGTCCCGGAGGTTTTATCGAATGAGTGGTTAGTTTCTCTTAGATGGTTCGCGAATTCTGAAAAAGCATTACTATTTAAACATCTAGATGTTTTTTAATTCTTATGTTTACGTTCCGGGCCATTTTTCCGATGTAAAATGCAGAGCAATCATTACAATTTAGTTTACATATGCCCGAATGGCTAAATTTATCGTCAATATCTTCAGTGTTAATTAAGATGAAGCCATACTAAATAATGCAAAATCATACAAAATCATATGTATGTATTTGTTTTGAAAATTTGATGGCTTAGAAATATTATAGATGCTTCAATTAAATACTGCGTGTCGAACACACCTTGGCCCTTAAAAATATCGGTCATTTTTTAATAAGTCTTTTAATACGCCTATTAAAAAATTAAGTATACCTAAGGTCTATAAAAAACACTTTCAAGTCCAAAGTCTCCTATTTATAAACCTCTTTTCGGATTTGGTTTTATTGTGTAATGTGGCAAATTTAGTTTCTTTTATAATAATCGCAAAAAAAATTGATATTTACGCTCGAACTTCACAAAATAAAATAAAATATGCATTTTCTCGTTGTTATTTTTGACATCAATCAATACGGACCGCACTCTACGAATTTGGATTCTTGAAGTGACCCTTATGGCATGGGCACAAGAACCATGCACTGGGCATAACCCATTTCGTATCAGTCACGCCCCGGCCTTAGCGGGGGATGCACGCGTTACTCCGCGTCGCTTAGTTTCGTGAAATTAATTTTAAATTTCCTTTTTCTTACAATAAACAAGGCGTAAAAAAGGAATTTATATTTTTACAGACCTTTACGAAATCAACCTGTTAAAAAAAATTCTCAAATACCTTTTCCAACCTTTCCAAAAGCTTTTTCTCGAGTATTTTTAAACTCCTCCCATAAAGGGCGTGAATTTCGATTTTTTCCTGAACTATTGGATCGCCTTAAGTATTAAGTATTTATCTAGTTATTATAGTGTAAAAGGCGGGCTTTATTTCCGGAGGGAATTTTTTTACGCTTAAAGAAGAAAAGTTATTGGTAAACAGTACTCTAATATTATATGTGTCTGAATGTTATTATCTTTAGTTGATATAATAAGCCCTGATGAAGCTTGAGCTAAGCGAAACCTGGTTGCTGTTAAATATTAATTCAAATAAAAAGTGGTGTTTTTTCATTTAATATATAATGTCACACCACAAAGTATTTGCTTCCTTCGATAAAATAAATGAATTAATTTATTTATATTTTATTTATTAAACATAAATTCATTTATTCATGCTTTTCACTTGCTTTCCAACCTATATTATTCAAATCAATACACAAACTCCTCAATACAACTTGCTTCAAAGACTCACCGATCGCAACTATAATATTGCACAGTAATGCACAGTGTCTTGTATCTATTCTCCTAGACAGCATGACATTAAGACATTAAGAGATAGGTAAATTACACGGTGAATGGAACCGTTCCATTAGCTAGTCACTGGGAATATTGATGTGTCAATGCAAACAAACATCAAAGCCTTCCATGATCATCAAGTGAATGCCTAAATGCTCTCACACTCGGTGAAACATGTCCTTGTGGGTGAATGTAAGTGATATTAGGCGGTGACAATAATTTGACGCTTCGTGAGCGCAGAATAAATTCAATAACTTTAAATATCGTAAAAAATACAACAGAAAAGATACACATGTCAAGTATGAATCTTTCTTAAGTTGCAATGGATCAACAAAAAATGCGAATCATTGGTTTAGTTAATGAAGACAAAATTAGCGACACTCAATCGAAAATTTGAAACCGAAAATCGATACGGTCACATCTAGGAATCGCACCCAGTACCTTAGCCTTACCTAAGGACTGGGACCGAGACAGTGTACAGCTATTGTGGAAATAAAAAAAGTGCAAGAAATCAAGTAAATGTTTTATTGTGAATAAATCAAATACTAATTATCCGGAGTGTTTTGAAATGAAAACTTATGTAGCAAAGTTGTGATTTGTAACTCGATGAAACGAGCGATACTAAAAAGAGACAAACACGTACATCTATAAGATTTAGCCTGCAAGAGAATGAGATAGCAATTAAATATTTTTTATTTAACGGATACTCGGTTCCAATATAATAAGATAACTCCACGGTCCCATGCGAGTCTTCTACGCGAGTCTCCCACGCGAGTCTCCTTTAGACTAGTAGTATAAAGCGCCTGACGAAACTCAGAATCCAAACATTTAGATGACTAAGGATCGAATCCTACAAAATATATATATATATATATATATATATATATATATATATATATATATATATATATATATATATATAACGAACGACAGAATAAGGAAACTAACATATTATATATTTAAATGTTTAAGAGATATTTTAAAAGAAAAATTATTTAGAACCACATACTTCGCTTTCTGTCAATCAATTATACAATACAGCATTAAATGATAGGGCGGTACATATACAAATCAAACACAAACAATTTACATATCACAAAAACTAATAATAAAAACATTTTAAAAAAACCTATTCATATTCGTCAGAAATTTTGATTCAAATTTAAGGTCAGAAAATGAAGTACCTGCATTGTACTTCTACCTTGCAACATTACAAATTTATGAAGATATTCAAAATACAGTTGCACCCTTTAAAAATAACAGAAATCTTAGACAAACGTCAATACTACCTACACCAAAGTGTAAAAAAACAACAGAACATAAATATCTCCGAGAATTTTTTTTTAATTCATTACCAGAAAAACGGAAGAAACGTAAATACTAATATAAAAGAATTTAAAACTCACCTTAAAAATTATACTGAAAACTTAACTGAATAATGTCAAATAAAGCCAATATAATAACAGCCCCACGCACACAAGCCCTGCTTATTTATGGAAATAAATCTAAATAATTATGTAATTAATTACGGTGTAAAATTTTTTGTAATTTATGTATCTCTTTTTGTGACTAATAAAAAAAAATTAAATAAACGTATTTCAAAAAATCAATATTAAATCTTCAAATTACTACATTTAGCGACATCTTGCGACTCCGAAGAAGAAAACACAAATACCGATAAGATAACCAAATGTATAGGAAAAGGTGCACTGAAATTGAACGACAAAAATATGGAATAAATCATGCTTCACATTGATAAAAAAAGTGCTTCGTAGTCTCCCTATTCTAGTCAACTTTATTATTCTGAAGGTTAGATTTCTACTGCGTGTGAATTGCACACTATGATTTTTTTTCTATTGAAGTGAATTGAAATCTTAACAGTACCCTTAACACCAACTCCAAACGACCTCTGAAATCATTAGGTTGAATTTTAATGCTGTTGAAACAATTTTGCACCAGCAACGTTCCGTGACAATCCAAATTCTCCCGCTCATTGTCCCAAAGGGAGACGCAATTTAATTAATTGATCTTGACGAGACGGGGGACTGTTGCAGTAGGGAGTAGGGAGATCGCACGAGTGATTGAGATGCTGGATGTTGATGGTTTCGGATTAATTAAACTGATTTATTCATTGTTTGTTGCTCCTACCTACTGAATCCTGGAGGGACAAAGGAATCTGTAAACAAGATTGATTTAACATTCGCTGTATTTATTTATTTGTTCAGGGGTTAAAATAAATTGCTGAACGGTCGTTAATCATTAGCGGAATGATTTATTAATGATATCTATAAATCAGCACGCATTCTTTCAAAATTAGCTAAACAAATAAATTGACACAATATTCTTGCAGGGTGGCTTTTTTCGAAGTGCTGTATGATCCAACAATTCTCTATACCTTACCTTTCTCATACCTTTTTCTTCTTATTTCTCGGTGTCGTCTTTGATCGCGAACTGACATTCTCTTGCCATATATCGCAGCTCACTCAGTCTTGCTACAAACTTCTTGGGTTCATCATCAGGACTTGTAAGCAGTTTGACAACCAAGAAGCTATGCTAGCGTTATTTGATGGCATACTGAGAAGCAAGCTGGAGTACGCGAGCGATGTTCGGGCACCGTACCACCAGAAGTACATTGATATGTTAGAGCACATCCAGAAGAAACTCCTCAGGTATGTTTATATGCGGAAGCATGGAACCTATCCAAGGTTCATGCACTATATTGACTTACTTGAGGAAACTGATTCTGTGAGTCTAGAAACTAGACGGAAAGCAAGTCTTGATATTTTGTCTTTCAAAATTTGGAACAATTTCATCGATAGCCCATTTCTCTTGGGATGCTATGATTTATATGTACCAGACCACTACAGCCGAAGTCGACATCATGACTTATTTAAAGTACCGAACGACAGAACAGACGTCTTGGCAAAGCATAGCATGACGAGAGGAGTGGTGCTGTTAAATGAAATTGCAAACCTTTTGGATGTAAGTGACTGTTCTTTATATGCCTTAAAAATATTATTGTAGAGTCCAAATTGTACTGTAATTGGAATTATTCTGTTGTACAATAATAATAATAAAATAAAATAGAAACGATATTCAGAACAGAGTATTATCTACGACGTAAGACAATAAACGTCCTAAATTGGACAAAATGGTGATGATGTTCAATTAAATTACATGTTTTTTGTGTATATGTCTAAATGATTATTGTCGGTCACTAAACAAGTTAAGAAATATTAGATACAAATATTTTGATTTCTGTCTTAACTTGACTTCAATTTTCTTACGTTTGTATCTGCTTTTGTCTTTGCTTTCATATACCACCACTCTTATAAAATTTATATTTTTTATTTAATGTCCTATCAATATTTTGTAAACTGGACGAACTCAATTAGTAAAAAATAATAATAAAAATCTCACTGTGTTATTCATACGCGGTAGAAGTGAAACTGGAAAGTCGTTAGGAATCGCTTTCTTTTTTGCCTGTTTATTTTAAAGTGGTTTGAAGGTTGGATATTGATTTCATAAAAATAAAAATGTTTTTTTTTGGATTTTGTGGGATTCGAATCTCCATTCGCTTGAAGTCTATTTCTCTGGCCGCTGAGACTTGTCAGGCCCTTGCCCATTGCGCTATCGAAAGCAAGCGCGAATTTATCGCATTATATTAGAACCAAATATTTATGTAGAACTGCGTTGTGACGCGTTTCCGTTTCATCCGAATTTCAAATCACTAAAGTTTGCAGTTCACACGCGGTAGAAGTGAAACTTCAGAAAACTATAGTAGACAAGAGTGGGGAGGCTACAAAGCACTGCAAAAAGAGGAAACAGATAGGCTACGAAGCACCGCACAAGGAGGAGATCGATTACACTATATCATTCTCTAGCAGGATAAATCCTGTAGATATGTATATTTGGTATTTGTAGCTTTTAAGTTCCGCTATTTTTCGTTTCATCGAGTTTCAAATCACAACGGTGCTAAAGAAGTTTTCACTTCAATTAAATGTGGGATCTTAAATTGTCCACTTTTGTAGTTTACATTCTCTGATTAGATGAAACTATTTCACGTCAATGGCATTGAAACTCGACATGTTTTTTGGCATTATTTATGAGGCCACGAAAAGTATTTTTTTTGTTACGATTATGTCCAATTAACAGGAGAATTAATTGGCAACGTAGCTACTAACACTGCACAGCACAATTCCGAATGTTAAGTTTCCACTAGATTAATACTTGATTTGGAGCCAAGAGCCAAGACCCTCTGAGAATTAACTGCTGTTGAATCGATTTCCGATTTCCTGGAATCGGGCAAGATAATGACGAACGAACTCGATACAAAGTTCTGAGCGTGCATTTGTGAACGAGTGACCACTAAACTAGGACATTAGTTCCACCACTATCTAGTCTACCTAACAACTACTACAGTTAGTTGAATCAGTAACAGGTATTGGTTAGGTACAGATTACACACTATACATAGGGGGTACACAGCGAACCATTTCTACTGTGGTCATTAGCCAATGTAGTATAATCTATATTAAATTATAAAGGTACAATTATGTTGATTTAGTTCATTGGTGGTAAGGTGTGTGAATTATTTCAACTTTTGAATTCAGAAACGCCCGGGGTCTCAAAAGTAGCGTCTTACAAAGAAAATGAGAACTGCATTAAATTTTTTTTTTTTTAAAGTGGTTATTAGCCCGCTAAAATGCATTGAAAATCAGAAAACAAACCTAAAACTATTTTTTTTAATTTTTAATAATTTTTTTTCAGTAATTTAACCTCTTAACGTTTGTTTATTATTAAAAAATGCGTATAACTGACAAAATTGAAAAAAAGTTCAAGTTTATGAATACAAGTAAGTCAACAAGAATAATTCTGATTTTATCCAGAAAACGTGTTATTTCCCCTTTTATATTTTTAACTCACACATTACATATGTTGAAAAAAAATTTTTTTTTTGGTTCTTTGTACTGCATTTATGGAATGAAAAATATGTTTGGTACAAAATATAAAATATGAACCCTTCGTTTTATTTTTTTTCCAAATCACGAAATCCATTTTTTTTCTAAAACTTCCGGCCATTTTAGCGGGCTAATAGTGAACACTAATTTCATTTATTTTTACGTTTTCGAATAGTTACAGATAATACGAAACTTTTGAGACCCCGGGCGTTTAAATATAAGGCCATTTTTTTCTCTATGTGGAGAGCGAGACAAGATATTGTTGGCATCAAAAAATACCTCAGAGTGGAAGATATGTACTTACGGATTTTCAATATGCAAGGTGAGTATGGGTACAGCTGCCTATAAATAATATTTCTTTTCTATGTAGGTCAACCCAAATGGTTCGCTATATTTGGTGATTTATCAGCGGTGACTGGGTTCATGGTGTCTTTACCCACGTCTTGGCGGCAGATGCGTCTGCTCACTAACTGGCGGGCCAAATTTGAAGAGGCCGATTGAAGGAGGATTATGAATACTTCCGTCACTCCAGGACACTACCTTACGTCATTTATATCCACTCCTCGTCCCCCTATCCTTCGACGAATTCTTCGAAAACTAAAATTAGTTTGCAAAGTTTTTTGCACGTCATACTCACATAAGAACAAGTCTCCAATCTAGGAGGAATGGTACCCTTACAGTAACAGCATTTAAAATTATAAACCATATATCCATACCTCTCATCACTACGACTTGCTCTATATTCCACATGGGCCCAGCATGGCATGACAAGATGTATGGTGCTGCTAAAAATGCTCTAGGGTCTGTTGACATTTTCAACATTTGCCTTGAAGGATTCAAGAGTCATTTTAGGCAAGAACCCTAAAATATCTATTACTAGCTGACCCGGCCACGCGTTGCTGTGGCTAATAAAACACAACGTCAACTACTGGATTGTTATCCAAAACCACCGCCGTCTTTTATTATATATCGCGAAGAGATAGACAGATGCCGCGGAGGAATTTAATTTATAATACGTACAGATGGTGTGAAAGATTATAATAATGTGCATGAAATGCTTGGGGTAACTAACGTATTTAAGATAATAAGGATTAATACTGTATCCGTCTAAATAACTCAATCAATTACCGCAATGTATGTGACCATTTTTTTAGAAGATAGAATGAATACAGTAAGCTATCCGTAAAAGATAGATATATGCCTTCGCGGACTTTCTTGTAGATCAATAAAAAAGGAATATCCCACCATGCATTGTTTTGTTATATCCCAAAAGGATTAGGCAGCGTTTTCGATGAAAGCTACCAGGCGGCTCGACTTTTTCCGACACGTCTAACAATTATCGTTATGTTTCAACCAATTTACATTAATCCTTGACAAATTAAATACCTAAACCTTTCTTCCACAAAACACTCTATCTATTGGTAAAAACCGCATGAAAATCCGTTCAGTAGTTTTAGAATTTATCGCGAACAGACAGACGACGCGGGGGACTTAAATTTATAATATGTAGAGATTGAAAAAAAAATTCATTTAAAGTTATTTCTAGGTAATGTGTTTTGTAATAGGATTACACCAATCTGTAAGGCATATTAAAAAAAAACACGTAAAAATTAAATATTCAACTAAGTTCGTCGAGTAATTTCTCATTCGTAGATGGCGCATAACGAGTATCTCTTGATCGCTATTGGAAAATCGCAGCCCTGTACCGTGTACATAGGTAACGTCTACCAACCGATGCGCGATTTCCGATTGTTGAAACAGTGCTTAATAATGTGTTCGGCTATCTGTAGTTAGCGTTGTAATCTATTGGACCATAGGACTGCTGATGCAGATGATCGGTACAACAACTAACAATGTCCACCGTGTGTACCGGTAATTACAATTAACATAAATCGAACTCCGGCACTAATTGATACTAAACTGATACTAAACCGACACTATAGATGGATTAGGGTAAGAACATGCCAATTCAAAACATACCTACATCGAAATTGTGCTACATTTGAATCATTCTCGAAAAAATTAGTTTTGTTTTTCAATGCGTCCCTATTTTACATTAGCTCCACACAGGAGGCCGCGAAGAAAAAAAAAATAGAGTGCGTAATTCACACGCGATAGAAGTGAAACTAGAAAGTCGCTGTCTTTTGCATGTTTATTTTAAAGTGGTTTGAAGATTTAATGTTGATTTACAAAAATAAAAATGTTCATCTTTTTTGGAATTCGTAGGATTCGAACATCCGCTGGATTTCTCTGGCCGCTGAGATTTGCGACGCACTATATCGCTGCGCTATGGGACGCGCTCGGCGAGGCGCGAATTTACGCATTGTATTCCGACGACCCGTAAAAAAACAAAGCGGCCAATGAGCTTTTCAGTTTGATGCTTCGCAGGTGCCGTAGTGCGTCATTTCCATTTCATCCGAATTTCAAATCACTCTAATGGGGCTAAAGAAGTTTCACTTCAAAAAACCCTCAGGATTTTTGTTGTCTTTGGGGATACTGTGTGGGAGGTGTTATTAGGGAAATAGAGGAGAGGAAATTCTGGGAAGGAAAAAGGTATTAGGGTGGGTTGGAATCTGGAAGTCAATGCGTCCAGGTGTGACGGACTTATGAATCTATCCCTTCCCCAGCGGTGCAAGGCAAAGGGGCGAGAGAGTCAGGCTGGAGAGGTCTAGGTTAGGTCTCCTTCAACCAGTCTCTCCCGATCAGATCCGGCCTGCCACGCAGTAAGTAGGCAAACCAGTTCGCCGCTAAGATCTAGACTAGACAAACCTCACCCCGTGAACCCGGGAACCTTTGCTAAATCACAAAACATAGCGAACTACTTGGGGTGACCTATGGCAGGGGTGTTTGTTATCCAATAAATGGTTCCCAAAGCGGCGGTACCTATACTTGGTCGAAGGGCAGTACGCAAACGTACCTCCAAAATTGAATCCTGCTCAAATGTAGTTCAATGAACTCAAATTTGATATGAAATATAAGTGTCATTTTCGTTTTAAAATTTAGAACTGATTCTGTGAAGAATTATTTAGACAATCCATAAAATGCCTATTTCAAATACAGCCAACTTATTTTAGCACCATTTTAGTTTAAAATTAAAAGAACACTTAAGTTTATTGTTTAAATTTTAAGACGCCGCCACCCGAATTTCTACGTATTTCTTGCAAATCTCCCATAAACATTTGAAGTTTTTAAGCTCTTTAAAAAATATATGTTTTTTTAAGATAATATCTAGACATTCGTCGCGCAGAAACGCAAAATATATAAAATTCCCTCGATAGAAAAAAATCGCAAAAGGTGCTCCAAAAATTATTATAAACACGTTTATTTCAGTTATTTTATAAGTTATATGTATGAAAAAATTCACAGATTTCTTTAAATGCTGTTTAAGACAACTCCCCCGAGATTTTTTCTCTATTTTAAACGAATCGTGTTTTATTAAACATTTTCACAATTTTCGCATCGATTTTTTCGCTTTAAATACTAGAACGCTCCTCTAACATTTGTAATTTCATATCTCTCCATCTTCTTCTTTTTGTGCGCGGTTGCGGGGCCTTAAGACTCTGCAACCGGGCCCGAAAAGAAGAAGATGGAGAGATACGAAATGACGAATGTTAGAGGAGAGCGCTAACATTTACGGCGACAAAATCGATGCGAAAATTGCGAAAATGTTTAATAAAATACGACTCGTTTAAAAAAGAGCAAAAATCTGGCGGGCATTATCTTAAGCAGCATTTAAAGAAACACTGTGAATTTTTTCATACATATAACTTGTGAAATAACTGAAACTAACGTGTTAATAATAATTTTTGTAGCATACTTTGCAATTTTTTTCTATCGAGGGAATTTTATATAATTTGCGTTTCGGCGCGGGCAAAGTCTAGATATTATCTTCAAGAATAACATATATTTTTTAAGAGCTTTAAAACTTACCGTGTTTAAGGGAAATATGTAATAAATCGGTACAAATCCGGGTTGCGGGCCCTTAAACAACCAACTTGGTTCGTTCATTATGTACTTCATCAGGGTTTACTTAAAACATGTTTGTTTCTTAAACAATAAGCGTGGTTAAAATTAAGTGCTATTTTCAAAATTAGAACTGAAATGTCAAGAACTCAGACAATCCCGTTATCTTCCACAGGTCTGCGCTGGTAGTTGTAAAAAAATTAAAATGGTAGTCGTCATCTTTAACCGTAATTAAAAAAAAATATATTTTTGAGATTTATTCTATCGCTTTTATACATTTTGAATTCGTTTTTTTTATTTAACGAAAACAAACATAAATTTACACTTCAACAATTCTACCCCCATTTAATTCTACCTTAATTAATTTAATTTCGTACAAGAAAAATGGGATCGCTTCAATGTTTTTCTTTCTATTTTGGTATAGAAAACAAACAAGTCTGATTTTATTGAATAAATCCATGGAGCAAATGGAAGAAATCTTCAGGAGATAAAAAGACATCTATTGGCGCTAGAAAATAAACACTGCCAACGAACCGATAATATTAATGAACACTATTGACGTATTCTCGAGTAAATAGGAATTATATATCTCGAGTATTTGTATAAAGAATGAAGCACAGTGGCGGAAGCTGGAACGTGAGGAAAAATTAGAAAAGGTAGGTTTACGCAATATAATATATAAGAAGACACGAGAAATACATGTGAGAACTTCTGAACAGGGGGAAGTGAAGTCTCTGTTAGCTCTTGGAGGAGGCATTGGGAAAAAAATCCCCCAGCGTCTCCGACATCTTTGGAGAAGGTGTTTTTATGTGAAGAAGGAGAGGAACTTTTCAGAAAGAAAAAGGTATGAAGGGTGGGTAGGAATCCGGGGCTCAATGTGTCCAGGAATGACTGAGGTATGAATCCATCCCTCCCACTGCGGTGAAAGGGTTGAATGTCCGACGGGTTGGGTCAAAAGGTCTCCCTCAACCAATCTTTTCCGACCCGGTCCGCCACGCAGTAGGTGAACTCCATGAAACCGAACACCCCTGCTGAGTCACCAAACGTAGCGAACCAAAGGGGATGATCTACGGAGGGGTGTCGGTTTCCAATAAATGGTTTCCAGGACGGCGGTACCCATACCTGCCTCCCAAATTAAAAAAAATATTAATAGGTACAGGTACCCAAATGTAATTTTTTACTGCCATTTGTTTCCTTTTGCTTTCGGAAGTTGGCTATCGTCAAGGAAATCTTTACTTATAAAATAATCTTTTTATGAGAAGATTGTCTGTGGCGGGCGATGTGACTTCCATTTTAATGCTAATCTACCGTTAAATTTTGCGTACTTGATCTTCAAAACAAGAGAAAGGTCACTGTTTATATCAGATTTCGAAAAACTCCTCGTAAAGCTCGAGCTACGCCGGGGACAACTCGTTCCAATATTATTTGTTATTTGATTTTTCTAAGAATCTTTTTCGTAAATTCGTCTCAAAGTAAATGTGAAACCTACGAAACGATCTATTGTAAAAACAATTGAAACTTATTACCAATTATTTATCGGCAAACTGTTTATTACCAATTTAATTTGGGAGGTGGGTATGGGTACCGCCCAAAGTTATTCAAATACAGAAGAGATATGCTATGGTGTCCGCGCAACTGTCGCCGGACTACGCGCTAATTAGCGTAGTTTTCATACAAAAAGAATTTGTTCATTTCGTTGATGTTTTGAAAATGTGCATTAATATTGGTTAACAATATATTTTGAATAAGGAAAGAATTCGTTCATTTAGTTTAACGTTCGTTTGGTTTATTCGTTAATTATTTGTTCTTTTAGTTTATTTGTTAATTGGTAAACAATATCGGCGACACCCGGAAGCGCAGACCCACGTAGTAAAAACAGCAGATAGCACATCTACTTATATTCCAATATCTTTGGTACCGCCGCACTGTGAATAATTTATTGGATAACCAACACCCCTGCCATAGTTCGCCCCAAATGGTTCGCTACATTCGGTGATTTAACAGGGGAGCTTGGGTTCATGGGGTGAGGTTTGTCTAGGTCTGAGAGACAAATACCATTGTCCACCTACTGCGTGGCGGACCGCATCGGGAGAGACTGGTTGAGGGACACCTAACCTAGACCTCGCCAACTCCGACTTTCTCGCTCCATCGCCTTGCACAGCAGTGGGAGGGATGGATTCATACGCCCGTCACTCCGAAAAAAGGAAACTCCATACAGCACCCCCAAAGATGACATAGGCGCTGGAGATAATTTTGAAGTGATACTTCTATAGCCCCGCCATGATTTTGATTTCGGATGAATCGGAAATTACGATTATTCGGGAGATTTGGGAGAAATTATGATTATTACACAATTTGGGAGGCGGGTATGGGTACCGCCGCCCCGGGAACCATTTATTGGAAAACCAACACCCCTGTCACAGTTCACCCCAAGTGGTTCGCTACGTTTGGTGACTTAGCAGGGGTGCCCGGGTTCATGGGATGAGGTTTGTCTAGGTATTGGTGGCGGATACGTTTGCCCAACCACTGCGTGGCGGGCTGGATCGGAGGAGACTGATTGAGGGAGGCCTTTTGACCTTTCCAGCCGGATTCTCCCGACCTTTCGCCTTGCACCGCAGTGTGAGTAATAGATTCATACGTCCGTCGTTCCTGGCCACACTGACCCCCAGATTCCTACCCACCCCTCATACATTTTTCCTTCCCATATCTTCTTCTCCTTCCTTTCCCTTAAAAAGCCCTCCGTACAGCATCCTCAAAGATGACATAGGCCCCTAGGGAAATTGTTTTCCTCGGTGCCTCCTGTGTGGAGCTAATTTAAAAAAAAAAAAATTGCACCTGCGACGCATCAACTGCGCTCATTGAAATATGAAACGGAAATTACGCTGGTCTACACTCATTGGTCGCTTTGATTACGACCTCACTTTTCAAGTATTGGTTGGGATTGTTTTGGTAAAGCACCGCTTCTACCGCATGTAAACTGCACTCGAATTTTTTTCTCGGGGCCTTGTGAGTGGAGTTAATGTAAAATAAAGTATTTATCAGCTTTGGTTGAAATTTCAATTAATGCCCAACGATTCAATCAATTTTTGGAAATCGTGAATTGAGGAAATAAAGTTTAAATTTTTTCACTGTTGATATTTACAATGCTTGTTTATACTCGTAATTCAACAAGGAACATCCTGTATTCATCTGAAGTCGATTCAATATATCATATTTGTACCATATGTATGTGTGTTGTATGAAGGGCGGTATCTTTCAGAGCTATATTTCAGAAGATGTGAGTGGTACATACATGTTCCTTCAGAAAATCAGAGACGATAATATAAGAAATAAAGAACGGAGGGTATTCTTGTGTCAAGACGGAATCCAATAATATATGTTTTATTTACCCAAGACATGGAGAGGTTATTGGCTATAGGCGATAAGGAACTGGAGCAGTGATATTAAAAACACTAGAGAGTTCATTGCAGATACATAATGACTCAAATCAATCTATTTGTATATAATGCAAACTCCTTGTTTACAATAATTAACTCATACATTCAATAAAACGTCCCAAGAACACAAACACTTTACACGATAACACAATCCACACTAACTATGGTAAGCAATCCATACGAAGGGGAAACTTATTTAATTGCCTTACAAACGATATAAAAAAATGAAAAAAAGGCTGGATAGATTTAAAAATTAGTTTTTTTTTTTTAATTTATAAAGAAAATAATGAAACAGAATGATATTGTAATACAATGTAAAATGTGTGTTTAGTTCGGATATTTCTAGTCAAATAGGTGAAAATATAATTTTCTCTTTTTCTGTAATAAAAATTTAATAAAAAAAAACAGTGTGTGAATCACACGCGGTAAAAGTGAATCCTTCAGAAAACTAAAGTATGCAAGAACAGAACGAAAGATACGAAACACTGCACAAAGAGATGACCGATTATTCTATCTCATTCTCTCGCTGGCTAAATCCTATGGACGCATGTGTTTATCTCTTTTTAGTATCGCTATTTTTCGTTTCATCGAGTTTCAAATCTCAACGTTTTCACTTTAAAAAAATCGAACCGGTAAATGTACAGACTAGTCTTTCAGTTTAAGAGGAGCGGCTGAGCCGCCTTTTTTACACAAAACTTAGATTGAGATTTGAGGTCAAAATACTTCAAACAACCAAAAAAAAAAATTAATCAAAAGGTTTCTCAAAAATCTATTACGGATTTGTCATACTTTATTTGTTGTGTTTCAAATTAGACAATTAAGGCCTTTAAATGGCTATAGATACTAGATACATATGATTATAATTATTTAAAAATCTACTGTATTAAAATAATGAATAAAAATATCGAGTGCAGTTTACACGCGGTAAAAGCGAAACTTTTCTACAACAATCTCAACCAATACTTGAAAAGTGATATAATCAAAGCGACTGATGAGCGCAGACCTCGCATAATTTCTTTTTCATATCTCAACAAATAGGAGCCTTTAAAAGTAACATCGATTTTATCAAAGCGGCCGATGAGCGCAGTTGATGCGTCGCAGGTGCAGTAATCGTCATTTCCGTTTCATCCGAAATCCAAATTGTCTATAACCTATAGTTTAAATTGCACGTAGGTTCGCGTATATAAATAATTAATTGAAACAATATATTACAGTCACAGAAACAAATTTTACAACAACCACCGGGAGATTAAGAACCCTGTAAATTCGCGAGCTGCGATGAAGCTCGTGAAGACGCCTACTCACAGCAGTAGAACTGAGATGTTGAATTAAAATATTCAAATTTTTAGAAGGGGTCATATAGTATAAACTGTTCCAATGGTAGTATACGATAAGGTGGAGTATGATTCAATTTGGAAGCAAATAAGGCTTCTATTATATCAATATATCTCATTTTGTTTTTTCGCTTTGAATTTTTCTTATTTCCTGCTTACTGAACAGAGTCAATATGACGTATTTTTAATGAAATAATTTGTTAGCTTTTATTTTGATGTGATATGATTCGACATTATTACTTTTAGATATTCTCAACACTATTTTATAAATTTTTAGCTCTTCTGACCGAAGCATTAAAAAACTAACGTGGAATATAAAAATAAAAACATGTTAAACAACCATTTTCCTAACTAACTAACTAACTAACCATCACGCCGTTTCCCCGCAGGGGTAGGCAGAGAGGACGGACCGCCAAACATCCCGGTCTTGGCACACATTCCTTGCCTCGTTTACATTCATACAACGTCTCATACATCTTCTATTATTCTGACTCTTGACATGGCCCGACTCAAGTATCTGATTCACTTGGTCGTGCCATGTCTTTCTTGGGCGTCCTCGACTTCTTCTACCATTCACATTTGCGTCATATATTCTTCTTACACTCCTTTCCTCGTTCATTCGCTCTACATGCCCAAACCATCGGAGCGTTCCTTTCTTGATCTTTCTCATCACGCTTACATCAGCCTTGCATTCTTTGCGGATTTCCACATTTCTCACACGATCATACATGGTTTTACCACACATAACCACACATACGCCTCAGGGATCTCATTTCTACAGCGTTCAGTCTACTTTCATCCTTCCTCTGCCAGTTCCATGCCTCACTGCCATACATCATGGTAGGTACCAGTACTCCATTATGGACGGCTAGTTTCGCGTCTTTGGACAGTTTTTTGTTGGTGCCAACGGCGTTCAGTCCTCCATTAATAGAGTTACCTGCATTCACCCTTCTTTCAATATCTCTATCAGCCTTCCCATCTCTCGTTTTCATTCACCATTCCATCACCATTTTCCTAGTTTCATTATTCACTTAAAATATATTGATCATTATTTTATTTGTTTCTCTTTGTTACATCCCCAGTATTGTGGTGATTGACTGGCATTACGTTGATTAAAACTTTCAAAAGATAATACAAATAATTGGTAAGTACATATATTATGTTTTGCGAAGGTAATAATGAATTAACCATTTTATGAACAAAAACATTATTCTGGATGCATTGGACAGAAAGATTTTATTTCTTGATATTTGTATATAAAATTCTAAATGATGCATTTGATACTCCAGAATCGCTTGTATTGTTAAGCCTTTGGATTCCACTACGTGACTACGCGATACTAGAACTCGGGATTTATTCCAGTGCGGAAATTCTGGGTCTAACTACCATATATTATGCAGATACTCCTCACTGCCCAGAATTTCCTGTTTCACTAATCTTTACAGAAGTGTGTAAAAAAGATACTTTAAACTAAGCCGTACCATTCAGAAACACAGCAAATTTCAGCAAAAATTCATTTTAACGATTTCGAAATGTTAAAATATTTTGGGTCAACTAAACTACAAATACCTAGAAACAAATTTATTTAATAAATTGCCAGAAAATATGACAAAAACCTTGAGTTCGGCTTCAAAGAAATTAAAACAAAATAAGAAAAAACATTGAAAACTTTGGCAAAAAATATATATATATATAAATACACTTAAATTAAAACTACATAATAAAAACGACAACAGTAATAAAAATGTATTAATTATTATTTTTAATTGTAAAACTAACGTTTTAAGACAAGATTTTTATGCATAGCACAAAGGGTAACAATTATTATAAGCAATAATTATCAGCCTGAAACACTCATCCACATTGAAAAATCTTCCGAGAAAAGATACATGACGCCAACGGGACTTGAACTCGTGCCCTTCTGATTGCCGGTCAGCTGCTCTCCCAAAAATGTATTCTTTTTTTTACATTAACTCCATACAGGAGGCCTTGAGGAAAATAATTCCCCTCAGGGCCTATGTCATCTTTGGGGATGCTATGTGAAGGGTCTTTTTAAGAAAAGGAAGGAGAGGAAGTTCTGGGAAAGAAAAGTTATGAAGGGTGGGTAGGAATCTGGGAGTCAGTGTGTCCAGGCGTGATGGACGCATGCATCTATCCCTCCCACCGCGGTGCAAGGTAATGTTTCGAGAGGGTCCTGCCGAAGAGGTCAAAAGATCTCCCTCAATCAGTCTCTCCTGATCCGGCCTTCCACGCAGTTGGTGGGCAGATGCATCCGCCGCCAAGATCCGGACAAACCTAACCCCATGAACCCGGGCACCCCTGCTAAGTCGCCAAACTTAGCGAACCAATAGGACCTGTGGCAGAGGTGTTAGTTATCCAATAAATGGTTCCCGGGGCGACGGTACCCATACCGCCTCCCAAATTGAAAATAACTAAATATCTAATAAACAATACCTTCTTCCCACGCATGCAACGACACTTCAGTTGGACAAAGTTCTAACTTCACTTTATCGTGTTCTGAGAAAAGAGATGACAAATTTTGCGATTGTGACAAAGACGATTTCTTATTTTAAATTTACAAAGTTCTGATTTTGAGGTTAAATCTCGTGTAAAGTATTTTAATTGAACATATTTTTAAAAAAATATTTAAATATGACGTATACTTAACATTTTAGAACATACCTGAACTTGCAGATAGAACCATGTGCAACCATTTAGAGCAGGGGTCAATTTCTCTAATGCAATGCCAAGCTTGGGACATGTTCCATTTAAACACTTTCCATTAAAATATGATAAACTAAAATACTTTACCCAAGATTGACACTAAATCCAAAATTGTTAAATAGATTATGGAAATTCGTCTTTGCAAATTTTGAAAGCTCAAAATATAGTAAAGCAAAGTTAGAACTTTATCCAACAAGAGTGACGAACGAATATGCTTCGTAACAACGATTAACAGTCAGATACAAACGAAATACATACCTAGTGTAAGTGATGTTGGAACCTTGTGTAATAAATGGAGTTTGATTTTAGAATTTTTTTAAGTATCTACGGAAATACTTGAAAATGATTCTGAAAATTATTTTTTTTAAGAAAAGAAATGATTAATAGAAATGGTTTTGCATTCAAAGATCATTTTTGAAAAGAATGCTAGTTAGAACCTTGTCCAACAGAGGTGAAGACAAACAGAGATTTTTATGGGAGTACATCTTTCAAAAAAAAAATACAGAATCAAAATTATGAAAATGAAATGATTCGTATGTTACAAAAGTTATCACCATAACAATAATGTTTACACGCTTACTAATAATCGTTTTATAAATTTCAAACAACTGTTATACAACCATTTACTATAAATCAATGGTTCAACAAGTTGGTTGATAGTATTACTACGTATGAGTCCGATTTTGATAATACCTACCTATCAATTTATATAAAAAAAGTATTGCATATTATCTTGTTTTTTTTTCATTAGTTTTACCAAGGAGGCCCCGTGGTAAAAAAATCCCCCAGGGCCTGTGTCATCTTTGGGGATGAATTGCGGAAAGTCTTTTTATGGAAAGGAAGAAGAGGAAGTTCTGTAAATGAGAAAAGTTTGAGGGGTGGTTAGGAATCTGAGGTCGGTGTGTCCAGGAGTAACGGACGGATGAAGCCATCCGTTCCACTGCTGTGAAAGACGTTGGGTCGAGAGACTCCGGCTAAAGACGTAAAAATTTCTCCCGCAACCACTCTCTGCCTATCCGCCCCCCCCCCCGCAGTAGGTGGCAAGTGGCGCATAACGAACCACTGTGTCAGGTATTGGAAGTCCAATAAATGGTTCCTAGAGCGGCTGTACCCATACCCGTGCGGTGACTTTCTTTGTTTCACCCTCCATCAATCATCACGTGAAATAGCTGATTTCACATTTATACACAAATAAAATTTTAAATAATAACATTGACTCTACCAAACTTATTTCCTTAGTTAATTTTAACATAACTTTAAGACGTACACGCCATACAGAACTATTCCAATTACAAGACAAATGCAGCATCTAATTCACCAACGAATATCTTCATAATATATGTTCAATAATATTGGTCTAAATTCTAAGGTCGACATTTTATCCGGTTCACTGCCCAAATTTAAAAAGAGCATCATGTTAATAATATAAATTGTTCAATGCGCATGCATACATACATACATGCATACACACATACTCACACACACACACCTTCCCACTACATACATCACCCGATAATTACTATGCATACCATAAATAAGACACTACAATGAAACACATAATAGGTACAAGGGCGGCTGGTTGAACAGTGTGTTTGTGTGCAGCACTGGTAAATTATATCGTCTAAAATTAGTTTATAATATCTTACCGAAAAATATAAAATCTATGAATTTCATTAAAAATATCACCTACCAATATAATGCATAATATAATATGAATCAGGGAGAGCAAATTCTCAAAGTTCCGCGCGAATTTACCCTGTCCGGTGTGCAGGCCAATTGCAAGCGTAACGAATTATGTTTTTGTATCGAATACCCAAACATCGCCAGCGCGCAACGCCGGCCATATGTATGAAAAATGAAGATATTTTGGTGTGCCACCCAGCGGCCTTTATCATACAAACTTAAATTCTGATTTAAGGCCAAAATACTTAACCAAACTGAATAATTCTTTTTTTAATCAAAAGGTACAGCAAATACCTACATTTTACATATATTTGCTTTTTTATTGATTGATGTTTTAAATTATAAAACGCAGATCATTAAGGAATACAATTTTTTCATAGGTAACTTTGACAATTTTGCCCTCGTGCTGTTTATACATTGTTTATAAATACTCTTTGTATCCTGTTTAAATTGAAATATAAAACTAACTAACCAACCATCACGCCGTTTCCCCACAGGGGTAGGCAGAGAGGACGGACCGCCAAATAACTCGGTCTTGGCACACACTCTTTGCCTCACTCACATTCATACATCGTCTCGTACATTCTCTTCTATTATTCCGACTTTCGACATGGCCCGACTCAAGTATCTGGTTCACTTGCTCGTGCCATGTCTTCCTCGGGCGTCCCCGACTTCTTCTACCATTCACATTTACGTCGTATATTCTTCTTACACTACATTGTAAACATTGTAAAGAAAAGAGTTTTTTGGGTTGAAGTTTAAGATTTACTTACGAAAAAATAGTATTTTCTTAGTACCGAAAAATAAAAATTTTAATTAAAAAGCGATATGTAGAAGTTTTCGCACTTCGAAAACAGCTTAAAATAGATCTTCTCTCCAAATAAGATTAGTGGGATCATTTTTACCTAATGTTGCTTAGTAATCGTTATCTCATAGTTGGATTATCAGTGAACCACCACGTTTTCAGGGCAGCGGCCGCCACTGAATAGGTACCCACCATGAAATATACTTATTGATTGTAATTTTTTTTCTGTTTACAAATAAAAAAAATAAAATAAAAATTATCAATTGGGTAATTTTGAATTTATTATTCCTCTTAATAATGAATGACCAGCTATATTTTAAAACTAATGGTAGAGTTTCATATTAATTTTCTTCTCATGTGACAGATAAAATTATCTTTCCTGTACCGAAAATAATTTTGTAATATTATTTTCATTATTTTGTTTTCACACGTCGACAATAACTGTCAGATTAGGCTACTCTGTTGAGAAATCTTGACAGCTCTAGACAACATGTGTCGCACCGCTGAGCGTAGAAACACAACAACAAAATTAATTACCTAATACTAATTAATTCTATTTGTAACAATTTCTTTGTACTTCTGTTTAGGAAGATTTCAGGCCTCAGGTCTATTTTGTCGAAAGGCATAAAAAAATGTTTCTTTGTTTGTCCCTTATGCGATCCTAAACCATTTATTTGATTGTGTTGAAACTTTGGGGATTCGATGTGTGCATGGCCGCGATGGCTTCTATATGTAATAGTGAGCTCTGGCGTTATAAAATTATTTCCCGTACTGTTTTATTTATTTGTTTTATTTTATTTATTTAATACATGAATTTTTGAAAGTACATATAGTTTTTTATGATATATCACACTCCATGCTAGGGATGACCCTTTGTTATGGCGGGTGAAGTTTACAGTTTGCGGATATACATGCATTAGTATAGGTTGAAAATTTTCACTAATTAATACTATGCACACAAATTCTTCTACAATACGAGAGTTTATTTAGTTATGTTGGATTACAAGAATAAGGTGAAGAAGTTAGAGAATTATAAGAAAAGTTATTATTAACATATTAAGGAATTATTGGTATATAAATCACAGTAATCAGTCTTATACACACATACAATGCTGCTTAGATAGTAAATAAAGATATATTATGTTTTGCCTGCTCTTAATACTATGCACACAGATCTTCTATAATAAGAAAATTATACATAGTTAGATTGGGTTACAAGAAGAAGATGAAGAAGTTAGAGAATTATTAGAATATGAAAAATTTGAGGAGTTGTAAAGCCGCGTACAGATTGCTGTAACATAACACGCAATGAAAGAATTTGCCGTCCACATTGCCGCAATGTATCATGCAATGTAACAGAATTCCCATAGTGTGGTCGCCTTGCGCGCACGAACCGCGCACACTCCGCGCGCGAACAGAGCATTTCAACTCGTGCGCGCCGTAATCCACGAAGCTTCGGTTTTTTCGCCGAATACAAAGGGGCGCGCAGTGTGCGCGGAGCGTTAGTGTGGACGGTTGTTTGTGTCTGTACGTCAGAACGCGCGCGAACAATGGAGAACTTGTTCCCGGCAGACTGAGCTATGTTCGCTGCGCGCATGCCGGAAACAGATGCGAGTAGGTCATGTCCGGTTCGTGCGCGCGCTGCGTCCACACTAATGAAATGTTCCTTTCATGTTACATTGCATGTTACGTTACAGCAATCTGTACCCGCCTTTAGATATGGATCACACTAATTAATTACCTATTTATCGGAATATTCGTCTTTACAAATTTTGAAAGCTCAGAACATGGTAAAGTGTAGTTAAAACTGTATCCAAAAAAAATGACTAACGAATTTGCTTCGTAACAACGACCAACTGTCAGATACAAATGAAATAGATTAACAGTGTAAGTGATGTTAAAACCTTGTGTAATAAAAAGGCCTTGTTTTAGATTTTTTTCATGTAAGTACGAGGGTTGTCCGTAAAATAGGGTCTCCAAGTTTTTTCACAATTTTACTTGATATCCTGCAACACTGGCGTTATCCTGGTTTCCCTACGCCAAATTCCCACCACGCTGCACTCTCTGCGACACTTAGTCTCGGCGTGGCAGCCGTTCGCGATTGATCTTCCGCTCACGGCACCCGCCAGGTATGAATTACGCTCTATAATTAGTTTTTTTGTGCTAAGAACAAAACCCCGGTAGAAATTCATTCTCAGCTACTAGTGTACGGAAAAAAGAGTGCATGAGTGTGAAAACGCGCGCAAATGGTGCAGAGAATTTAAAAACGTGCCGGATGGCCATCGGTTTCAGACGAAAAAATTGCCAAAGTGGAAAAAACAATGATTGCAGATCGGCGGGTGACGGTTCGGGAGCTCTGTGATATGATCCCTGATGTCAGTAAGATTCGATTGGGATGAAACTTTGGTGAGTTGTTATGCGCACGTTTGGGAAGGTTTCAATATATACTGGTGAGCTCTGGTGTTATGAAGTTTGTTTAAAAGTTTTGCAATAGATTTTATATGTAAGAAGTTTAAAAATAAAACTGATGTTTATTGAGAGTAAATTTTTAAAACTATTTACCTACAAAACTAACAAAATATCGTGCCGTTTCATCGATATTGTTACATCCGGGATTACACTAATTATCATCTTACAAAATGCTCATCATGAAAAATCACTTGTTTACTGTCGAGCAATCGGAGATTCCGCTTCTTTCATGATAGTATTGGGACTGTATATAGTATAGGTAACCTCCTTCAGCGAGTCCAGCAGAAAGACAAATGTGAGCCATAAATTGTTCTGGGTTTACTAGTGGTTCAATTCCTAGACCAGAAGACTACTTTCAGCGTGGATTCGTGAGTAACAATGGAGTTTATCAATTTAACGAACCTAATACTATCAACTATCAACGTTAAAAAATACCTTTTCCGATATGGTTGCTTTTCAAAATAAAATAATTTAAAATTTTGCGAAAAAAACAAGTTTTTCTATGCTTTGCTCCTGTTTTATTTTATTTATTAACAGAAACAAACAGTACATTAGATAATTTGGTTAAAAAAATTACAATTAATAAGTATATTGCATGGTGGGGGGTACCTATTTTGTGTTTCATCGTAGTGTCGTATTTAAAGTATGCATATTAAGTAATTACCGGGTGATGTATGTAGTGTGTGTGTGTGTGTATGTGTGAGAGTATGTGTGCATGTTTGTATGCGTATTGAACAAATTATAATATTGACATGATGCTCTTTTTAAATTTGGGCAGTGAATCGGAGAAAATGTCGATGTTAGAATTTAGACCAATAATATTGAACATATGAAGAGCACGATTGATTGGCGAATAGATGCAGCATTTGTCTCGTAATTAAGCATGTGGATATTATTTATAGTTCTGTATGGCGTGTAAGTCTTAACGGTATGTTAAAATTAACTTATTGATATTGGTAACAGCTGTTTCCCGCCAAAGTTGTACTGTGTGATTTTGAAGTTTATACCATTTTTAGTTATTTGTTTTTGGGGTGTTATGCCGTGTTGCGCTACCTCCTTCTTTAGCTTCAAATGCTTTTGGCCGTGAAAATCTTAAAACGTATTTTTACCAATTCTTCGAATGATAATGTTTCCAAGCGCGCCAAAATATTTTACTATGAAGTAAAATCCAACTTTTTTTTATTATTATTAAATATTGACCTTCTTCTTTGCACTGATATCGAAAAAAGGTAGGTACAAATACTGTGATTTGTAAATTAATGTCGAGAATCGTCTATAGCGGAATAGCCCTGCTATAGTTGTCAAAGTGAAAAAGATGATGGAGTCGAGTATATTAAACAGGGACACAAATATGTTCAAGGCAGTCCATGAGATTATTCAATAATTTAAAAAGTATTAGAATATCATTAATAATCCTCCAGGTAGAAAGTAGTGGTAGTTTTAGATTAAAAATTAATGTATTGTAACAGATATCAATTACAGTACGTCTTAATTTGTATTGAACATATCTAAGAATCTTTATTTGAACTTTCACCAAGTATAAATAGGAGACCATAAAGAAGTTGCATATTCTACGTAGCTGCAACCTCAAAAGAGAGCAGTAAAGTAGTTTCATTGGCTCAACGTCATGAAAACTTGTTTTACATATTACAAAACCGAAAATTAGATAAAAATTTAGAACTTAAACTTTTAGAGAGAAATAATCCATTCGTGTTTACGTGAATGTGTCCGTAACATACCTACCTGTTTCAGTATCTTTTGGAATGTTTATATCTACGAAAAGAGCAATTCATTATGGTTTTATTTTTGCAAGTAATCATTTTGATTTTACTAAATATCTACAGTAAGTTCTTATTGCATCTCGTTAAAATGTGGAAAATGCATTACGTATACGTATTGTTGTTAGAGATAAACTTTGAAAATCGTTGCTTGTTATGAAATCTTTAGAAATGTTGTTTGAAAAGACTTTTAAAATCACAAATCACAAAAAGTCGTTCTTTTCCTTCCTCATTATTTTCTTCCTCCTCATCGCTATTTATTTCCACCTATACTTACACAACACTCCTAAAGTAGTCTCAGAGAAATGTCGTAGATACGTCAACAGCTGTTCAATTGCACGATGACGTCACATACGACTACATACGTACCTCTCTCTGGGACTACTGTATTTGTGTTCCCTAAATCAAACCATATTCTTTGGTGTTGTAAAAATGTCTACGATTTGTTTGACATAATGTAACCTTAAAGACGGGTCCAATGCGCCAGACTTTTGCTTTGACAGTCCCATAAACGCCAGACTTTTGCTTTGACCTTGAAGGTCAAAACATTCAAGGTCATAAATATTTGTAGTGTTTGAACTTCCAGTGTTTGGCGTTTGAAGGTCATTTCGGCGCTTGAATGTCATTTCGGCGTTTGAAGGACTTTCAAACAATTAATTAGGGTGAAGTTCGCGCAGTTCCCACAATTTGACAACTGGTCTGGAATACGGACGTCCACGCTTACGCAATACTTAACGTTTGGCGTTTATTGCATGTCCCAAGTTACTAATGAATTTGAGATGCACAGATATTTTAATAGATATTTATTTATCAGGAAAGATTTCCAACTAATATCGATTACTATTGAATTTAGAGTGCGTGAATAACTACGTAGCATCAAAAATAGAATAAATTTAAATTGGTCAATTTCTCCCGTGTCTCTGAAACAGATTTATAAATGAATAGACTTTATTTACAAGTGAGTTCACGAAAGAAATAATCATCCATTACGACAGTGTGTTTATTTAAAATCCTTAATAATTATTAGATCCGCGCAGTTGATAACCAAAAAACTTGACGTTTGACGTTTATGGTTTGCGTAAATGTTAAAATGCGTTCGATGTGGAAAAGATGCTACACCAGGAAGAAAACACATATATTTATTTATCAGGAAAGATTTCCGACAAATATCGATTATTGCACCAATAACATTACCTATATAATAACGTCATTGTATTGCACGACCTAAAGTTTCTAGAATTTAGAGTGCGTAAACATTTACGTCAAAAACAGAATAATTATAAATATTTGATTAATTACAATTTGATTAATTACAATTTTATTATCAAATATTTTGAATATTATATTATATTTAGGTATAATAATATTTTTAACTCGTGATTACGCCCGCTCATTGTACATAACCACAAATAAAAGGCCGTTCCGTTAATTCTTCAGACACGACCGCATTGCGCGGCATCGCGCATCTTCTGTCAAAAAATGAAATCTCCCCCCTCGCCGGTCCTCGCCTGCCTTCCCGCTTCACCCGGGATGGGATGTTTAAGTTTTGCTTTTGTTTTGTTTTCCGACGAATACGGGAAGCTCAAACATTACAAATATTTATGACCTTGAATGTTTTGACCTTGACTGTCAAAGCAAAAGTCTGGCGCTTTGGACCCGACTTTACAACTTTGGAGGCGGGATTGGGTATTTCTGCTTCGAGAAACATTTATTGGAAAATCAATAGTTAATTCAATTTCATCAAATGAATTTTCAAAAAGAACGAAAAATATTCCCAGATTACGAATAACCTGAAAATATTTGAAAATCTCCATTAATTTATGCATAAGCCGCCCCATTTTTATGCACAGATTATGGAAATTTTGCTTCATTTCAACAATTATTACAAGAAACAACTATTTACGAACACAAAACAGGTTATTAGGTTCTTAGTTTAGGTACATTAAGTAATTCATACGTTTTTAGTTTGAAACGAAACTTCGCAAATGTCAAATCCATACAAAAAACATGGCCGTAATTGAGATGGGGATTTTTAAACTTTGAATGAAAATCGAATTTTAATGCAAATTTTTCCGTCTATCCCGTTCTTGTGGTAATTAAGTTTAAAAGAACTTTACTATTCATAATTTATGCCTATTAAAAGTGTAGCGGCATGCGGCGGCTCTTGCATAATTTACCAAGTCTCCTACTACCACCACAGTAAACGGAAAATGTGGCTTGTGTCGTGATGGAGGACTTAGCCAGTTGAGGAATCGAACACGGGATGCCTGGGTGGAAACCAAACGCGATACCAACTCAGCCATTGACCGGTAAAATGGAACGCTACGTTTGTTGATTTAACGGGGGTGCTCGAGTTCATGGGGTGAGGTTTGTCCGGGTCTTGGCGGTGAATGGGTCACACTGACCCCTAGCTTTTTACCCACCCCTCACACCTTTTTTCCCTTGCTCGAACTGTATTTTCTAAAAAGACTCTCCACACAGCATCTCCAAGGATGACATAGGCCCAGAGGGGAATTATCTGTGCGGAGTTGATAAAAAAATAACCTTTTGAACAACTGTTTCGCTGGAAACCTATTCTCTAATAGCTATATATCTGTATATTATACTGATTTATTTCGTTCTGACATTATTTTTTTTGTATTCCGTTGTTCACTAACATAATTATTTAAAACTTATGTATGTAAATGCCTTAAGGGCGTAAGTAGATATAGAAATAAATAACTCTCAATGTTTCTGCTTTAAAATCTAAATACTGCCCATCGTTGTTACTCATACTCTGTTAACCTTCAGAAAACTAAAGTAAACAAGAGTGAGGAGTCTAGGAAGCACTTTTTTATCAAATTGAAGGATGATTTTTTTCTATATTTTTGTCGCCGAATTCCACTGCACCTTTACCTATACATTTAATGATATTATTAGTATTTGTGTTTTCTTCTTCGGAGTCGCTAGATGTCGCTTTTTTGAGTTTTCTGTTACCTGTTCATTTAGGAGTGGTTTGAACAATGGAAATTAATTTTACAAAAACCTATCTAGGTATATATATATAAAAATGAATCCCTGTTTCCCTTGATCACGCCATAACTTCAGAACGCTTTACCTATTTCTTTCATCTTTTTTTTTAAGTTTTCTAATACCTTGCAGAAGGTTCTTACGGAAAGAAAAATTAAGAAAATTGGATAATTTCAGAAAACTTAACGACTATTTTAACTTTGTACCTTTGACAGTTCGCGCGTTGGATGAATGTGAATTTAGTAGGCAGCTGTTTTTTTTTTAAACAAAAGAATTGTCCATGTATTTTTAAAGTTATAGATATTTTAAATAGGTACCTATGTTAGGTACCAAATTAGATTGATTGTTCTTATAATGTACAAAAATAAATATTTGTAATATATGAAAAATTTTAATTTGAATTAAAAAATTGTAATAGGTGGCACGCGAGCTACTGAATGTACTGGGTTTGAATGAGGGGGGTTGGCGGGACGGTTGAGCGTGAGAGACGAGAGGGTAGGCGGGGAAGGTGGAAGGGGAACGCGGGAGGGGAAGGGGATGCGGGAGGGGAACGATTTATTCCTTTGAATATGGCATTGCAGCGCAACAATTCATATTGTGGGAATCCTTCGATTCGGTCCGCTAAATGTCTGGCCGCTGAGGTTCGTCGGGCGTCTTATACTACTACACTATGGATTTATGTATTATGGTGGAACCGAGTACCTACCGAGAGTGAATAAAATAAATATTTTATTGGTATCTCATTCTCTCACAGGCTAAATCCTATAGATGTACGTATGTGTTTGTCTCTTTTTAGTGTCGCTCGCTTCCGTTTCAACGATTTTCGAATCACAACGGTGCTAAAAAAGTTTTCACCTAAAAAATAGGTGGTAAATAATTTTAAAATGTTAATAAATGAATTGAAAATGGCGCAATTTAATCAAATATTTTTCAGCACTGTGGCAACCTCCCCGGCCTAATATGTCTGCTGTCAGTAGGAGGTTCCTACCCTCAAAACAATATAGGTGTCTGCCTAAGTACCCCTTTGGGAGTTTCTGAAAATTACGGGTATGTTTTGTATGGAGAGTTACAAATGATAATTGTTTTCCTTGAAATATTGCCGTCATTAAGAGAGGCCTCGTTAGACGACAAACAATTTTAATGTTAGCGTATTATTTATAAAATTTCTTCTGGTGTCTAATACTTCTGAGATTATTATGTAAACATCGACATATATTTACAAACAGTACATAGTTTAAGATAAATCTTTCACAATTTTTATTTCATTTCCTGTTGGATAA
This sequence comes from Limnephilus marmoratus, assembly GCA_917880885.1. NCBI lineage: Eukaryota > Metazoa > Arthropoda > Insecta > Trichoptera > Limnephilidae > Limnephilus > Limnephilus marmoratus. Next base: position 48,061,788 of record OU862915.1, on the reverse strand, counting down.
TTAGCGAGATACTCGCAAAGCGTAAAAAATGGAGAAAGTTAAGGAATGCCAACTTACCCTATTTTCTTCCTTTGCTTGACTAAATTTCGCTGGCTCATCTCATTAATCACCAAACTCGCGAGCTCACGATGGTTTTTGAAAAAAAACTTCTTTACGCAAGCTCGACTTGGGGGGTAAGCTGGTGAATGAAAAGTGGTGGTGTTACAAAAAGTGGTGATGTATTGTTAAAGATGTTGAAAAGTGTGATGTTACGAAAAGTGTGATGCGAACTGTAATCGATGCGAACGGTGATCGATGGCGAGGCGAACGGTCGGGTCTTTACGAACGCTTGACTTGGGAAGTGATAAAGATAAAGATGGTCACCCAAGTTCATAGGTCATCCCAAGGTCGTAGGTCACCCCAAGGTTGCAGGTCATCCCAAGGTCGTAGGTCATCCCAAGGTCGTAGGTCACCCCAAGGTCGTAGGTCACCCCAAGGTCATAGGTCACCCCAATGTCGATGCCAATGTCAATGTCAATGTCAATGTCAATGTCAATGTCAATGTCAATGTCAATGTCAATGTCAATATCAATGTCAATGTCAATGTCAATGTCAATGTCAATGTTAATTTCGATGTCAATGTCAATGTCATATGTTCTTTTTAAGTTAGTGAAGTTTTACTTTAGTTGTGTGGTGTAAAGCACTCTTTTTTTTAAATCTGTTTTGACACAGTCGAAGGTAATCACATAAACATGGCTCCGTAATCAACGACAGATTTGACAGGAAGTTTGCTTTCCAACTGAACCATAAATATACAAACCACCCACAACTGAACACTATGACAAATGATTGTGTTCAGTCGGCATAAGACAGGTAGCAAAAAAGGTTTGTAGGTAGGAATTAAAATTTTGGAAAAGGTACAAGAATGAATGCTAGGTAGTACCAAAGTATCAGGTATCAAAATATCCCTTGTACTACCAAATCATCAGCTCAAATCAATTTTGACCACATGGCATTATAAGAAATAATGATGGTAACCACTCTAACATGTTTAATGTCTGTTATGAAAAAATAAGGTAGATAGAAAAATAAATGAAGGGTGTGCGAGAAAAAAAAATGACATATTTTTTTTTCAATAACTCCATAAAGATGGCCCCGAGGAACATAATTTCCCTCATAACCTATTTCATCTTTGGGGATGCTGTGTGGAGGGTCTTTTTAAGGAAAAGAAGGACAGGAAGTTCTGGGAAGGAAAAATACATAATAATATGAATATTTGGCTAATTTATATAACGCCTAAAAAAAAAAACTTTTTGTGAAAAATCACTTCAAGGGCTCTGTGAGGGGTGGGTAGTAATCTGGGGTTGAGTGTGGCCAGGTCATCCGCCGCCAAGACCTGGATAAAACTCACCCCATGAGCACGGGCACCCCTGCTAAGTCACCAAACATAGCGAACCACTTAGGGAGACCAATGGCAGAGGTGTTGGTTACCCAATAAATGGTTCCCGGGGCTAAGTTTACAATACCATAAATCAGTGGTCTTCAACCTTTTTGAGCCGGCATACAATACAAATTTGTTATTTACCGTACCCTCTATCTATCTTTTATATATGTGTAATGAGACGTGTTTCATTTGAAATTTTTAATACTCTAATTATTACATGTATTTAACAATCAAGTCACACAAATACAATTTACTAATGCAATTTTATACAGAGTGTAACACGACTTCAGGTATTTTAACCAGTGATTCTAAATGCGTGCCACGTTATTGCGTACCCCCAATTTGGTTTCGCGTACCCCCAGGGGGACGCGTACCACAGGTTGGAAACCACTGCCATAAATAGTACGGGAATCATTCAAATAAATCAAATTTATAGTTTTTCCGTCGTGTTATTTTTTACTAGCTTTTGCCCCCGGCTTCGTTCGCATAGTATTAGGGCGGTTCCCACAGCGCCTCCTCCACCTTCCCTGTCCCCACTCCAATCCCCCCTCCTCCTCTCCCCGCCCCCTCTCACCCCTCTCCACCCCGCCCCCTCCCCCCACAAATCCCCCCCTCACCACTCCCCCTCCCCCTCCACCTTCCGCTCTCCCCCATCACCCCCTCCGCCCTGTCCCCACATCCTATCCCTCCCCCTCACTCCCCCTCCATACCCGTTAACATACATCCACACCAACTTTCGCCTTTATAATATAAGTAGGAAGTAGGATTTAACAGAATACATTACAGGAACATAATACTCAATTTGAGAGTCGGATGTGGGTACCGCGCCGCCCCGGGAAAAAAATGAATATTCAACCCTCTGCCATAGATCACCCCGAGATCTTTACTACGTTTGGTGACTTAGCAGGGATGCCCGGGTTCATGAGGTGAGGTTTGTTTAGGTTTTGGCGGCGGATGCGTCTGCCCACCTTCTGCGTGGCAAGCCGGATTGAGAAAGACTGCTTGAGAGAGGCCTTTTGACTTTACCAGCCGGAATCTATCGACCCATCCCTTTGCACTGCAGTTGGAAGGATGGAATCATACGTCCTTCACTCTTGAACACACTGACCCCTAGATTCCGTCACATCTCTCATTCATTTTTCCTTTCCAGAGCTTCATCTCCTCACTTTCCTTAACCACCGGAGCGACAGTGCAATTTAAAACTTTTTTCTCCGATTAGTCGATTTTGTTTGGTAATTATTTTGAATATTTTCCGCCGACATTAAAAAAAAATCATACCTTCTAATTTTACTATAAAGACATACAAATTGATTATAGTTCTGTATAGCCAAAGAGTTCACTTATATTTTGGCGATTATCACATATTTTTAGAATTTATTAAAAAAAATATTATAAAATCGTCAACTCGTAGGGCTTTGAAGCAAAGAATGGACGGTTACCCCGAGAATGTTTTCTCTTGGGGTAAAAATAATCTCGTTGAATTAAATGTTTCTAAGACCCAATCTTGTCTGATTACGTCTAAAAGGGATCGAAATGAAAATCTAGTATCTTTCAACGGAAGCAATCTTCCGAACAGGCCCTCCATTGATATGCTTGGTGTAACCCTAAGTGACCAGCTCAGGAATGGGGGCTCCATCTTAGCCAGAGTAAAGTTAGCCTCCCTGAAACTGGGCGTACTGTACAAGGCCCGCAGATACTTTAATAGTACACAACTGCTAACCCTGTGCAAATCACAAGTGCGCCCCACGGTTGAATTTGGCAGCCACCTCTGATCTGGAGCTCCAAAATACCTGAAAAATACCCTCGACTCTGTGCAGAAATGAGCGGTCCGTTTGATAGATTCTCCCATCTTAACAGACGGATTGCAATCTTTAGAGCATAGGCGTCGGGTTGGAATGCTATCCTTGTTCTACCGGTATTACAATGGAAGATGCTCCGAGGAACTAGCACCATTGATCCCTTCGGCACCGGTGCATAGTCGGTAAACAAGCCAAACGCATGCCCAACATTTGTACACGGTTCACATTTGTCACATGAGAACGGGTCGTTTCTTCGACTCGTTCTTATGTTCAACAGCGCGGCTGTGGAATGATTTGCCGGCCTCTGTGTTTCCTCCTTCCTACAACATCAAAACCAATATTAATTCCTTCTTCTCCTCACAAAGACCCTCCACACAGCATCCCAGATGACATAGGCCCTGAGGGAAATTATTTTCCTCAAGGCCTCCTGCGTGGAGTTAAATTAAATAAATAAAAAAAACTTCTACTTAATTACTTACAAATAAAGGAAAATGTTCCGAAAATGGCAGCAAAGCAATCCGTGGTATTTTAAATAGTGCCACACTGTGGCAAAAAGCGCTCCAGTGGTAAAAAAGACCCTACATAGAGCATTCCCTCATACGCTCTGAGAGAAAAACATTTTCCTCAGGGCTTCATGGGTGGATCGAATGTAAAAAAATACAAATTTATGTTATTTTTTTTTATATTCGTGTATATACATTGCTAACAACCTGGCATCGGCTACATGGTGTCAGAGTTGCGCTCGGGGACTACGCCCCGTATAGGAACCAGAACCTCGCTGGGCCCGGGTGCCACCAGGAGGGCGGCACCACAGGGCGGGCTCCAACCTACCTTGCAGGCGGCTAGCTCGAACCAACGGCAAGCAGGGGAGACCCTCGTCATCAGGGTGGTGTGGTCGCCGGTAGGCTGTTTGGAATGTTTTACATGGGGGGGAAATACTGGCCGTGATCACCCTCGAACAATCTCCTCAATAAAAGAACGGTATTTAGGTAAAACAAACAAAATGTATTGTGAGAAAACACAGAAATACAAGGTTAAAAGGCAGTTCCTGGCTAGAATGTCCCTACACGGTAAGTCTCTCAACCTGTCCTCTCTGGGGTCGTCGTTGCTCAGGTAAAATCGCGAGGGCAAATAGAACACATTAATTTAAGGGGGCTTACTGCGATGGAGGCGGCAGGTCCAATCCTCGTCCGCAGCAGAGGGGATCTCGTTCCAACAGGAGTCTCCAGGTGAAACGTCCCACACACGTAAACATTGTCCCTGTACTTTCAATTACGCCTCGGCCTTGTCTGCCGTAACATCTAGAACACGCATTTGCGTATTAAATTCCCGACGCCATATTGCGTCGCGGATGACTCGGGCCACAAAGGTGCCCTGCGGAGAGAATTTCTCCTTAACAAAACAATCGACTGTTCGCGGAGCGCTCTGCCTAGGAAGTGTGGAGAGTCGGCGGCTTCACCGACCGTTGCTCGCATTTGGCTCCACTAGCGCGCGCGGCGCGCTTGCGGCGAAAGAGCGAAACTATAGTCTGTGCAGTGGCGTCGGTGAATAATTAGTAGGGGCTTATTTGTGCATCGTAACACCTCCCCCCGCGCTCGGAAAAAAAGCGACGTGGCAATGGAGCAATAGGGCAAAAACCCTCTACGTTACCCACGGGAGTTGAAGGAGAGATTGTAGACCAGAGAGAGAGCTGACTAACAACTAAAAACTAGCTTATGCCATGGGCTAGGTACAATGTTGGTCAGGGTAGGGAGTGGGGTACATAAAATATGAGGAACAGGCAGTTATCACAAGGAGGGGTGAAACAACATACATATTTATGCAATTGAAAGAACAAAAACAAGGTTATGAAAATGTGAAACAAAGACAAAAATGTGAAAATGCGAAAACAAGGACAAAAATTATGAAAATGTGACTCTAGGGTTTCATTGGTCTGGAAGCTAAATTTGCGGTGCGTAGATTTGTTTTTTTGTTTCGATGGTTTGCGGAAAGTTTCGAAGAATTGCGAAGAAAACGAGGGTTCACAGACTCTAAAGATTACCTTATCACTGTAACCTGACCCATTTGAGATAACACTCAAGAGTACACTAGGGTCTTGTGAAAACACTTGTTTCGTTGAAGACGTCGAAGGTTGCGGAGTGGAGACTGTGGTTGCAGTGCGGAGGACTATGGTTACAGAGGTCATTGAGGAGAAGAAACCAGGGTCTGCAGACATGCCAGTACGAATCCTAATGTGCCAATATGGTAAGCACGGATCGTGTATAATGGTTATCGAAGCATAATGTAGCTCGGGATAACTTGTGAGGGTGCGCATTCAGCGAATACTGTAGAGTCAAGGTATTAATGGTTTACACATGACATTGTGTGCGTCACTGCGTGACAGAGCAAGAGACGGCAAAACTGGCTTGGTAGCGAGAGCAGGAACAAAACCCAGGGGCTAGCGTGCCCAAAGGTAGTCCAGAGTGTCATTGTATAGTGGGACAACTCGGCTCGCAATGGTGCAACCAGACAACATACATAAGGCGGTATGGTCTGTGCTTTCAGGAACAAATATGTAGAAAATGGCGGCGGGGGACCTCCGTAACCACAGCGAAGGCTGCCAGGAAGTGAAGCTCAGCTCGGCTGCCGATGGGGACGTCCTTCTGGGCTTCTTTTTTAAATCCGGGAGAAATTATTATTAAAAGAGCAAGATTCTTGACATTTACCTGCCTAGAGACCAATGGACAAAAAGGGTTTGGAGAGAAAAAAAAAGTGTTCAGAAAAAAGAAACGAGGTTTTTTTTTGACGATTGCAGACCCAGAGAGAACGGTAGAGAGTGAGAGATTCCTAACTAGTTTACAATGACATGTTCCGAATGTTATCCTTTGCTAGGATAACCTGGCGTTTGCCGAGAGACAAAAAACTTGGATGAAAAACAACCGGCCTTTCTTGGCCTATGTTAACATAAGATGGTAACATTTTTTGTAGAATTTCAAAGAACAAGGCAAGAAGTCGTGAACAAGTCACGGCAAAGCAGAGAAACTGATTCATGAATAGAGGTTGTCAAAGAGACAGACGATACGCCAAGTGCATACCGTACTTATCCAACATTCATGAATGTGCTTCTATACGACAATGATGAGGATGATGAGACATACGTAGAGAGTGAGGGAGAAAGCCTGTTGATAACCAGCCTGTTACCGATTCGAACTCCAAGTGAGGTCGAAATATGGTCAACAACAGATTTTCCACTTCATAACATATACCTGAGAACATGGGGATGGGAAAAGGAAAAGGACAGGAGTTGAGTGACGAAACCTGCTAGAGAATGGACTAATTTCCAATTCAAACTCCATGTGAGAATGAAACATAATCAACCAGCAGATTTCCTAACTCTTTACATTAACCAAAATGGATATATTACAAAAAGTGAGATGAGCATGAACATGAGAATAGACGAAATACCAAAAGGCTAGTCTTTCGCGAGTATGACGAAAGATTAGGGGTCACTTAAAACTTCTCCTTGATTGTGAGAAAAGATAGACCCTCGCTCCAATTTCACAATCCTGGGATTTCTTTTATTCGCTTCCCAGCCGACGAGTTTGGTGGTTTTTTGTGCCCATCCGATTAACTCCCACGGCACTATGCCCCATAGCTGACAGTGAAGCTGACAAGCTAGTCCTTTTGAGATAGTAGATATTCCTGGGCTTCTTTCCTTTAGAGAAAGAAGTGGCAAAACAGGAAGTCCACGGGCATTGTCGTTGAACAATTGCAAAAAGGTTGTGGACTATTTTTTTTAGTACGCACAAAAGGGTTGATATTATTTCGTTCGCACGAATCATGGTGAGTATTGTAACGTCTTCACGTTTGGTGCACAAATTATATAAGTACACAATTATAAACAAACAAGGCGGTTCTCATGCCAAATTTAATGACACACGACCAAAAGGGGCGGTACTCATGTCCAATTAAAGACACACGACCAAAAGGGGCAGTACTCATGTCCAATTAAAGACACACGACCAACTCAATAACAAGAGCATTAGTGATTATAACGAACTTCTCGTATCATGGTGGATATTTTAAGGATCTCTCCTATGATGGTGGATATTGTGAGGATCTCTCCTGTGGTGGTGGGTGCATTTAAATATAACAAAATAAATGATAACAGTATTTGTTTAAACACTGCTCTTAAAGATTTGTTAGATAGACTAACTCCGTAGCCCAAAAGGCGTACGATAGAATAACAGAGAAAATATACGATATAACGTTACTTCACATGTCAACAAGGTGCAGGGCGATGGCAGAGTAAAATTCTGCTTGCACCAAGCAAAACAAGACAGACCTATAGTGGTTTTACATACTGTCGGAGGTAGCAATCTTCATTGAGAAGAACAAAAGGGACCAATTGAGGTTTTACATGCCTTCTGTATAGCTACAAGTGAACCGTGTGATTTGCGATTTTTGGGTCGCAAACACTTTGTTTAAGTGGCAGAACATTGGATGCCTGAAGTTGTAGAACGATGATCAGACCACACGTTGCTGATTTACGTAATGTTACAACTATTTGCGTTCGGGAACCAGGATGACCATGAGGTTTTATTAACCTGTCCCATAGGACTGAAACGTGTAATTCAAGACATACGTGACGTGACAGTAAGGATTTCGCTAAGACACAAAAGACCGGATTGTTCGGTTTTACATACTTTGGTCGAAACGAGTAAGAATAGATTTGTTTATGCAAATCTACAGACCCTTTCTTGGTTTTTTTTTAAATATATGCAATTTCCAAAATGGATGTGTCAAAATCCAATTTCGGGTAAAAATGAGCACGGGTAGGACGCCATCAATTTTTTAAAGAAAAAAGATTGAAAAACTATATGTACATTAGGGGTGACTGTGTAAGTGACCACACTTTTATACTTGAGACCAATGTTGGGTTTTACATACTCAAGATAAACCAAAAACAAGAAAACAGCAATATTTTACCAGGGTAGGTAGAATGGTAGGTTGCAGGAATAATTAACTGGTTCCGAGTCGGGATTTAACACTTTGGAATTTACAAAATCTGATTCCTAGGAACGACAGCCGAAGGGCAATTGTTGATTATTTTAACCTTTACGAGAAAAAATTGGAAACGGTAAAGAACAGGGGCAATAACAGGCTTGAGTTGGGGTTTTTACACTCTGGATTTACAAAACCCGAACAAACAGAAACCTACGCCGTTGACCGATGTTGATTGCCTTGCAATTATAACGAGAAGCGTGACATTGTTTCCATCACGACATGTTGATAACAAAACAAAAAAACAAAAAAATTACATGGCATGAAAAGACGGAGCAAAACAGGCCTGCACATTGCGTAGTGTAGGGGATGAGAAACAACGGTTGGGCTCATGACTTCCCAAGCATTATGACTCGGAGGTGCCTCTGTTCAGAGGTGATCAGTCTCGGAACAGGTGAAAAAAGGAAAAAACAAAAACACAGCACAATGTCGTGAAAGAAAGAAAGTTAGAGCAAAAACAACATATGAAAATGCATTTAAAAAGGTTTTTTTAAAGAATATATATATATATCGTTTTGTCAACGAAAGAGTGGACATGTAATTAACACTTTACACGTCTAATATATGCATATTTATTTATTTACAAACAATGTCTAGAGATCGCTCGGAAGCTGACTCGAGACCTGCCTCACGCTTGAGGACTTGTGCCACAACTCCATGACTCGGGGTGTAACTCTTGTAAGGTATGCACGCTGCGAGGGAGGTAGTGATACTTATTGAATTAATTTGTGGTTCCGTCGATAGTGGGAGTGATGTCGGTTATCTCCTCACTTCCGGACTTTACGATGTCTTTAATATGGTAATTACTGACATGTTTGCCAGAGGAGTCGGTCAAAGAGTAGACTAAGTCCGATATTTTCTTTACGACCTTAGCCTTGACAAAACGGGGGGCCAATTTAGCAGAGAAGTACAGAGCTCCTTGGGAGAGGGTATTATTCCTTCTCCAGACGACATCGCCTACGTTAAAGGTGACATGTTTTCTGCGTAAGTTATACCTGTCCGCACTCTTTTGGTGGGCCAGCAGTAGAGCATCAGTAACCTCACTGTAAATGGCTGATAATTCCTCCAAACGGTGGGCATAATCGGAGGTGGGATTATTTGTGGGGGTGGTGGACGTAGGAAAACTTGTGTCCCAATGAAGTGAACCATGGACAACCTGTTCCATGCCGTGTTTTAGAAAAAAAGGGGTGTAACCGGTGGTTAGGTTAACCGTGTTGTTCATGGCGGCTTGGATTTTATCCAAGTTTTTGCACCAAGTACGTTGGTCCTTGTCAACCAAAATGGCCAAAGCTTTATTGATGGTTTGATTGTACCGTTCAACGGTGTTATTTTGGGGGGTGTACAAGGTATTGTAATAGATATCCTTGATCCCATATTTGGCAAGGAAGTCTTTGAATTCTTGGGCTATGAACTGTTTTCCATTGTCAACTATCACCGTTCTGGGTGTCCCATATGGTATGAAGATATGTTTCTCCAGAAGTTTGACAATGGCGGTAGCGTTGGCTCTTTTTAAAGGGAAGATCCAACAAAATTTAGTGAAAATGTCCACTACGCTGAGTATGTGCATATGTCCGGCATAGCTTCGGGGAAAAGGTCCTATGAGGTCCATAGACAGCGACTGTAGGGGTCTATCAGTGCGTTTGGGTTTGCCCATAAAACCGGCGGGGGATGCCGTACTATGTTTATAAGCTTTACAAGTTTCACATTTAGAAATATAATTGCGAACTTGCTTGTAGAGGCCGGGCCAGTAGTATTTCAAGGAAATCTTTTTATACGTCTTGAAAGTTCCTGGGTGTATAGAGCCGGGAGCGCTGTGGTTGTCGCTAATTATTTGTTCTCTCTTTTCGGAGGGAACAACGAGTTTCCAAGAGTGGTCCTCAAGGATGGATAGAGGGGCTTTACAATTGCGGTATAGTTGTCCTTCTTTTATAATAAAATTGGGAAATTTTTGTTGATTATTTTGGCAACCCACAAAAATTTTGAGGTACCATTCATCCTTTGTGGGTGGTGTAGTTGCAATTGTACCGGTATTTAGAGTGGCTAATTCAATTCTTGAAAGTGCGTCTGGGACAGTGTTGTCCGCACCTTTACGGTGTATGACGTCAAAATTGTATTGCGACAGGCGTGAGGCCCAGCGAGCGAGCCTGCCAGAGGGATTGTTTAGAGAAATTAACCATTTCAAACTACTGTGGTCGGTGATCACAGTGAATTTACTACCGTCTATGTAGCCGCGGAAATGGTGAACAGATTCCAGTACGGCCAGTAACTCTTTCTCGGTGATACCGTAATTCTTTTCGTCCTTATTTAAGGAGCGGGAAAAGTAAGCCACTGGGTGTTCGCCGTCAGGGAATTCTTGTGTCAAAACTCCACCAATTCCAACATTTGAGGCGTCCGTATGGAAGGTGAACGGGAGTGCGAAATCCGGACAGTTTAGGACGGGAGCTGTCTGAAGAGCGTTTTTTAAGGTTATAAAAGCTTCTTCAGTTTCATCAGACCAACAAAAGTTACTGACGCCTTTTCGGGTGCCGGTAATTTTGTTGAGGGGTGCCGAGATTGTGGAGAAGTCTTTAATGAATCTCCTGTAGTAACCTGTGAGCCCGAGGAAAGCTTTGACTTCTTTCGCGTTTTTGGGACGAGGGAAATTTGCCATGGCTTCCACCTTAGCAGGGTCTGTTCTTAGACCTTTTTCGTCTATGATGAATCCCAAGTAACGTAAACGGGACTTGCAGAATTCAGATTTCTTTAAGTTGATGGTTAAACCAGCCAACTTAAGTTGGTAGAAAACTTTTTCCAGCATTTGTAAGTGTTTTTCGAATGAGTCGCTAATGATGATGAGGTCATCAAGATAGCAGAATAAGTTGTTGTCGGCTTCGGGGCCAAACAATTTGTCCATTAACCTTTGTAACTCGGCGGGGCTGTTTTTTAGACCAAAAGGTAATCTTTTAAAATGGAACATTCCCCTGCCGGGTACAACAAAAGCGGTCTTTTCGCAAGACTCAGCGTCTAGGGGTATTTGCCAGAAAGCCTTGCTTAAATCAATTGAAGAAATGAACTTGGCATTACGCAATTTGTCCAAGATTGCATGGACGTAAGGCAAAGGGTACGCGTCGGCCTCTGTGCAAGAATTAAGACGTCTGCTGTCAAGGCAAAAGCGAGCGGAGCCGTCTTTTTTGGAGACCAAGAGAGTAGGGTTGGTCCACGCACTTCTGCTGGGAACCACTACTCCTAGTTTCAACATTTCGTCGAGTTCTTTTTCTAGAAGCTTGAGTTTTTGTGGAGCTAAGTTATAATAACGTTGCTTAATTGGGGGACCATTAGTTTTTATATGGTGCTCTACCAAATTGGTCAGACCCAAACCACATTTTTCGAAGGATATTGATTCGAATTTATTGACTACTTCCTTTAATTGACGAGCTTGGTCAGTACTTAAGTTCTCGTGAGGTATGATTGTGCGAATTTCGCTAATTTGTGCAGTCGGCGGCGCCTCACCAAGTATATTCAATACTTGGGGGGCAACGCTGAATGCCTTCCAGAAGTCAACACCAAGGATGAAATTCTGGGATATAGATGGCACTATTAGAAAATTAATTGTAACTATTTTATTGTCACACTTGATTGGCAAAGCAAGGGCACCGATGACTGACTGACAGACATTATCTGCAGTTGTAACGTGCGTGTGTTGGGGGGAGATCTTAAAACCATTGTTAACAAAAGGCAAGTGGGCATTGTTGCCGAGACAGCTCACCGATGCGCCACTGTCTAGCAGACCGGAGAAGGGTACGTTGTTAACAGAAAAAAGGGCAAAAGGTCTTCCGTCCTTGGCTTGCTTGCAACACACTGAAGAAATATTCAAGGTCTGATTAAAATATTTAATGTGGGATAACCAATCAGTCCATTCCTTAGACCTTGATACGGAATGTATACCTGAGAGGTTGCCATTTAGTTTTTTGGCTTCTTAGAGAAGTAGTTGGGTGGTGGTTTAGAAAAATCCACTGGGGGTTTGGCATTGCTAGTACCTTGCAGCCTATCCATGTTATATTTGGATCTCTTGAAAATTTCGCGTAATTCATCGCGAGGGGGGGAGCGGTCCTTAGAGCGGTGCCTCTTGAAGGTCCTGGGCTCTCTAGGTTCCCGTAATTTGGCTTGCTTAAAACAGGTATCAGCTAGGTGGCCTATTTTCTTGCAGAAGGAGCAAATTTTTTTGTTGTCATATTCCGGTTTTAATTCCGAAGAACGACTTGGCACAGTTATGTTGGTTGAAGACGCTTGGGTATTCTTCCTGTCTTGGTAAGATTCTAGGAGTGTGCATACTTCGCTTAATTGAGCCAGTGACGTGATTTTCTGAATATTCTTGTATTTGTAGAGAAGACCATCAGTTATGACTGGTAGTAGTTCAGCTTCAGAGATCGGGAGAGAAAGTTTGATATTGATGGATTCGGCCCTTTCTATAAACGTTGCCACCGTTTCGTTTACTAACTGTTTAATAGATAGTAAAGACAGTTTTATTCGGTGTTGTGCTTCAGTTTTGCCGAAACTAGAAATTAAAGCTGATCTGAGCTTATTCCAATCCTTGCATTTTAATTTTTGAATGCGGTGCCAAGGGATTAACTCCGGAGAAATGAGTTCTATGAAATTTTTTCGTAGAACGTCAAGCGGGATGCTCTTAATTGATGCTGTTTCTTCGATTCGATCAATGAAATCCATTACATTAGAAACACCGTTATATTTGATTTTCCAAGAGGAAAGATCGTGGACTTTTCCTTGTGCCGCGATGGGTACAATATCTTGTTTCATTTTGACAAGTAGCTCCGGCTCTTTATTTGTCACCGTGACTTCTGTATCCTTGGTGATGGTACATGGATTTTCTTCAATTGTTGATGCAAGGTTTATTTTCTTGACGAACTTTTTGTTGAACAAAAATGTATACGCTCTTAATGCAGATTTCGACTTGTTTTCCAACGAAAGACCTCTGTCGTTTAGAACAGATAGGAGGTTGGCTTTTGATAAACTGTGGACGTTGGGAATAATACCCAAGTTCGATGACATAACCGTTCGGCTGGCTTCCATTGTGGTGTTGTTTAAAACCGTGCTCCTTGGAGAAGAGAAGAAAGAAAAAAAAAATTCCGAAATTTCCCAAGTCCAGGAATTTTCAAATTTTTGGCCAGGGGTTCCCCTAGGGAAACAAGAAATTTAATTTTTGTAGTGCACTTTTGTTCACTTGTCACTAACTGCACTGAAAACTGGGAAAACTTCCAAAATGGCACTTCCCAATAAAATGAAAAAAGAACACTAATTTTCCGAGGAGAAAATCACTTAAATGCGGCTATTATTTGAGCACACCACTAGTTTATTTCATTTAGACAACACTTTTTTAATGAAGCACTGTTATTTGGCGTTTGATAATCACAACTGTCACTTTGACGTTTGATATCACAACTGTCACCTTGACGTTTGATGATCACTTATTTTGTAGAAAAACAGAAAAAAGAACTTAATGTACCTGTATAAGCACTGGGAAAAAGGTAAGTTATTAATTAGACAGCATTATGGATTTATAAAAGAGGCAACTTGAAATTGCTTGGGCCAATTGAGTGATGTACTGGAAGGTTCCCGCTAGAGGCTACCTTTGTTATATAACATAGGAACTCCTTTTTGCTGCGTCAACGAATGATGTGTACAGACGATGTGCTTATAGAGGCACTATTGTTGTATTCCGTAATTATTTTAGTTGCGAAAACAGACAAAACAAGAATTTCCAAGCAATACATACGAGAATGTTCATATCTCTGCGTATCAGTGATTTACAAGTTCTACCGCAGGGCGGCAGTAACACACCAACTGCGCACAAATTCTGCGCACAGGGTAATTATGCTCCAAACGGCTAGCTTCCGCCGCGTGTAAAAAAACGTTGGAGATTTCGCGCGCACGCAATGCTTCTGGGATGTTCGAAAATGGCGGGCGGCGCAAATTATGATGCAATGTTGATACAATTTTCGACAGGGGTTTTTATGAATTTTGTAGCTTCCGCACGTAATAGGTACAATATTTTGAACCGTAATAGTTAGTATTACAGAATAACATAATTTACAATAATAGAATATCGATGGATATTCCGTAAGTACATGCTAGAAGCCACAAAATTTTCCATTAAAGAGATTTCTTATAGCTCGAGAATCTTGCTCGAGGTCATCACAGTGCCAGTTAGGGTAAAAAATCCAAAAAAAAACAAAAAAAAGCCTCCACGTTATAGCGTCAGTGCTAACACAACGTGGGGGAAAAGATGGGGAGAAAAAAAAGGCCCCACGTTGGGCGCCAGTGCTAACAACCTGGCATCGGCTACATGGTGTCAGAGTTGCGCTCGGGGACTACGCCCCGTATAGGAACCAGAACCTCGCTGGGCCCGGGTGCCACCAGGAGGGCGGCACCACAGGGCGGGCTCCGACCTACCTTGCAGGCGGCTAGCTCGAACCAACGGCAAGCAGGGGAGACCCTCGTCATCAGGGTGGTGTGGTCGCCGGTAGGCTGTTTGGAATGTTTTACATGGGGGGGAAATACTGGCCGTGATCACCCTCAAACAATCTCCTCAATAAAAGAACGGTATTTAGGTAAAACAAACAAAATGTATTGTGAGAAAACACAGAAATACAAGGTTAAAAGGCAGTTCCTGGCTAGAATGTCCCTACACGGTAAGTCTCTCAACCTGTCCTCTCTGGGGTCATCGTTGCTCAGGTAAAATCGCGAGGGCAAATAGAACACATTAATTTAAGGGGGCTTACTGCGATGGGGGCGGCAGGTCCAATCCTCGTCCGCAGCAGAGGGGATCTCGTTCCAACAGGAGTCTCCAGGTGAAACGTCCCACACACGTAAACATTGTCACTGTACTTTCAATTACGCCTCGGCTTTGTCTGCCGTAACATCTAGAACACGCATTTGCGTATTAAATTCCCGACGCCATATTGCGTCGCGGATGACTCGGGCCACAAAGGTGCCCTGCGGAGAGAATTTCTCCTTAACAAAACAATCGACTGTTCGCGGAGCGCTCTGCCTAGGAAGTGTGGAGAGTCGGCGGCTTCGCCGACCGTTGCTCGCATTTGGCTCCACTAGCGCGCGCGGCGCGCTTGCGGCGAAAGAGCGAAACTGTAGTCTGTGCAGTGGCGTGGGTGAATAATTAGTAGGGGCTTATTTGTGCATCGTAACACCATACATACTGGTATAAAATTATTGGTGAGAAAACAGAGAAATTACATGTGAAATCAGATGAAAACAGTAAAGTTTTATTCTGTTGCTAATTTTATTCAGCTTTTGTCACCTTTACCTATTTTCATAAGGATTCATAACATCATACATAAATATTCCAATATATTATGTCGCCTTTTAAAGTCACTTAGTTGATTAGTGTACCATACAAGTTTGGAGTCACAAATTTTTCCAAATTCGTGAAATTAGTCTCAATTTCACCATTACTTTAAACATCCGCACCGTCTTCGCTCATTTTTTAGAACTCATTTTTACGTACTAACACAAAACCTTATACACGTTTGAGTTCACCAAAGTAAAAAAAAACGGTACAGCCGTGACAATAATAAGTTAATCTGCAGCATGAAAACTAAAAAAATTCTGAAAAGGGACATACTTTTTTCTCTCCAATATTGCATTGGACATTTATTGTTTTCTTGGATACTGGTAATTTTTGAACGAACGTTGAAAGTTACTTATCGTCGTTTTTACCTGCAGTCTGTAAATGCACAATGAAACTAACGCGAGCTGAGAAGTTAACGCGTTCTGTTTGTTGCTAGAGGATGCAAAACTGTATTAGGATGTATTTATTTATTTATCCTGAGTTTATTATAGATGTTCTCACTCATCTAATAGGCCAGGCAACGAAGACCAAAAAACACCAAATAGGGGAAATAATTCATGTAGAAGCCAATTTTGGCACAGTTGTAGGGGAAGGTGTCCTTAACAAAATATTAAAAGTACTGGGGGGTGGGGGTGGAGCTAAGGGGGGGGGTCTAAAGGTCCCTTTTTTCAGTTTTTCGTTAATAACTCGAAAACTACTACCTCTAGCGAAAAAGTGTCTAGGTACTAAATTATTTACATAAAATTCTCCACAAAAAAGGTTCTATAAACTTTTTTGTTAGGATCAAGGCTTAGGGAGATAGGAAGGGGGGAAAATGTAAAATTAAAAATAAAAACAGATTTTATTGTTGAAAATGGAATGCCGGTCGTTAAAAATTAAATATTTATTGTTAAAAATGAAATAATTAGTATTTGAATAAACACCGCGCCGTGTTGTTCGTGAGTTATCAAAATATCTGCTTTTATTACAGATTATACATTATAAGATTATTCATTTCCAGTGTGTGTGTGACAATGGCTGAGAAGTGTTTAATTTGTGAGGGTGAAGTTGAAAATGATTTGTGCAACGTCGGCAAAAAAGGGATAGTTGGATTAGTGAACGCAAGTGTGTTAAGGAAAGATGGGAAAGAGAACGGTTTCAGGAGTAAGACAAATGGTGTTGTTCGTAATTCTTGCAGAAGAGACTACATCAGAAGTGACTCAATAAAGAGGTTTCTGATAGACAATCTTTTACATCAACCTTCAACATCACGTGATGTCTCGTCTTTGCGTTCAGGACAAGAGATATTTGATTTTAAAACTAAGTGCGTTTTCTGCACAAAAACTTATGACGAAGAGAAGGAGATTAAAATACCTTATTCTAGGCGTTAAACAGTTTTTAAAGTACGTACGAGTGGGTTTCACAATTCCATTATCGATCGTGGGCAGAGAAGAATGGATCAGTGGGGAGACGACGTAATTAGACGTATCTGCACTGTTGGGGATCTATACGCAGCAGATGCAATATATCATGAGGAATGTTACAAAAGATTCTTGTTAACCTCTGTACCTTCGAAAATAAAATCTGGACGTCCTCAAGGTGAAGAAATTTCAGAAGCAATGGAAGAAATCTATAATTATATTGAAGGTACTGATAATTGCCAATACTCTATGGACGAGTTGTTGAAACAGTTTATTACAAGAAAACCACCACATAAGAAGACCATTAAAGAGAGAATGAAGAAAAAATATGGGGACCAAATTTTTTTCAGTGAAATTCGCACCAGACAAACTATCGTTTCCTTTCGTAGTTTTAGTGATAAAATCATAAGTGACTCATGGTATACTTCAAGGTGTAAAGATGAACAAAAAGAACGTGAGAGAATTGTACAAAAAGCTGCTGAGATTATCTTGGAAGACATTGAATCCATGGCTTATGACAACAGTACCTATCCTTCTTCAGCTAGCTTCTGCAGTGACGCTAACCAATTAATACCTAAGTCTCTCAGAGTCTTCTTGGACTGCATTGCAAAGAAAAAAGGTCGAAAGAGGCAGTGAAGAAAAAGATGACAACTATAGCTCATGTTCTTATTGCTGCTGTTCGCCCTCGATGTTTCATATCCCCAATTCTGACCAGCATCGCTCTGTTCATATACAGAAAATTCGGATCAAAGAACTTGGTGTCCCTTCTATCGAAGTTGGGATTGAGTGCCTCTTACTACGACGCTCAGCAGCTGGAGCTCTCCACCATCCACCACCCGCAAGAGCCTATTCCAAGTGAAACGTTTTGCCAGTACATTTTCGATAATGCGGACTTCAATGTCTCGATGGCTGGAATACCTTTCACAGCACGGGAGGTATCAAATGTGTTACACCAACCAACGCTTTCCTACATCCACGAAAGTTGAAAGGCTGAAATCTGTTCCCCCCCCAAGAAGAAATGGGCCAGCTGGGAGTTCTGGAGCTGCAACCCTTTGAGGGTAGGGGAACCAACGCATTGCAGCGAATTATCATCGAATACTTGAGCGTGCTGAAACCCATCCCCTGTGACATATTCACACCCACTCTTCAAGATTTCCTGTGGATGAGTGGTAAGTGGCTCCAGGAGGAAGAACCCACTGCAGAGGTGCCAACCATTCCAGAATGGAAGGGTTTTATGCAAGTGGTGAGTAAAGTCATTAACAAAGAAAAAACTTCGGTAACCTTTCTTCCATTCATCAAATCACCACCTAACGAGTACAGCACTGTACACACTGTATTTCAGTATGCTTTAAAAAATAGGCAGGAGATAGGGGCCACAGTTTGTTTCGTAACATTCGACCAGCCTTTGTACCTAAAGGCTAGAGAAATCACGTTTGGGACCATTGCTGTGAGACTTGGTGGATTTCACACCCTAATGTCCTTCATGGGGTGCATTGGTCACATAATGGCTGGATCGGGACTGAAAGATGTACTATGCCAAGTATTCGCTGCTAATTCTGTTGACAAGATCTTAACAGGCCACGCCTACAGCCGAGCTGTTCGAGGACATTTACTTATTCAGCTTGTTTTATGTCTAATTGTTCTGGAAGGAGCAAATGTTTTAGAGGAAGAGAAGAGAGAGATCTTGAGAATGCTGACCAACATGAAGGAACTTACTCCAGACAAAGTTGAAGACAATGCTTCTTTGGTGTCAGCTTTGACGAAATTTCAGAATCATGTGTGCGGGATGCGCTGCGGTTGCCGCAAAGCAGGGATTGCCTGCTCCGGTGCCTGCGGCTGCCTCGGCTTATGTATGAACGGACCCCCCGTCGAAGACAGCATTGATGACGATGAAAGTTTAGATTTCGACGAAATTAAATGTTCAAGGTACATCCTTAAGCACTAATTATTTGAATTTTTAACAATAAGCGTTTCATTTTTACCGACAAACATTTCATTTTAAAAAATTAAAACAGTTTTTTTTTAATTTTACATTTTCCCCCCTCCCTATCTCCTATAGAACCTTTTTTGTAGAGCATTTTATGTAGATAATTTAGTAGCTAGACAATTTTTCGCTAGAGGCGATAGTTTTCGAGTTATTAACGAAAAACTGAAAAAAGGTACCTTTAGACCCCCCCCCCCCTTAGCTCCACCCCCACCCCCTAGTACTTTTAGTATTTATTTATTTATTTTACTATTTTTCCTTCGTTGCCTGGGCTATAAGAACAATCCAGTTATAAAAACTCAGTTAACACAAAAATTATTGGATACAATTACATACGCCTAACCATACAAATTTAACATTTGCAAGCATTTAAATAAAGATTATAAAAAACAAATAAAAATTTATAAAAAATCATAAAAGTTCACTAAAATGACAAATAATTCAAAGACTCGCAAGAGACACAAAAGTCACAAGAGACATGAGATACAAGAGACACAAGAGACACAAGAGACACAAGATACACAAGAGACAATATTAGTAATACAATTTACACATAGTATTATTGGGATTGAGATGGGGAAAATTCGGTAGCATTTGGCTGTTCAAATCAGTTGGATTCACTCGACCCATCGCCGTGCACCGTAGTGGGAGGGATGGATTCATAAATCCGTTACTAGTGGACACACTGATCCCCAGATTTCAGTATCCTGCGCATCCGTCATAACTTTTTTCTTCTCAGAACTTTCTCTCCTTTCTTCCTAGAGAAGACCCTCTACACGGGATCCCCAAAGATGACACAGGCCCTGAGAGAAATTATTGTTCTTAGGGCCTGGTTTGTAAAAAACGTCACTTCTAGAGTGCAACTGCCAGTCTAAGGATCTGACTATTTTATAGAATTTGAACAATTCATCAAATTTCAAAGTTATTTTTTGTGGGATTCAAAAGATATAAATATGACTTCGTCAGTATAGAGCGAGTCAGATATAGTGTTGTATATTGTGTAAGCAAATGTATTAGCATCATCACTCTCTCTTTCTCACACTTTCAGATAGATTGCACGTATCCAGAATTATTTAAGCGTTTATTAATAAACCAAATTAGTCACAGCACTGGATATAACTTTCACAGAATTTGTGAAAATTGTATTAATGTAATGGTGGATGATTAGTATTAGAATACCCGCAATTGAAAGAGATTTAGTTCTCTTTTATTCTAATACTAATCATCCACCATTACATTACTACAACAGTCACAAATTTTGTGAAAGTTTTATTCAAGTGCTGTTCTTTTTTCAGTTTTGTGAAACAACTGCCTGATAATGATATAATTAAAAGAACATTTACAGAACTTTAAAAGTAACTTCGATATTTGATGATGGTTCAAATTCTGTGAAACAACTCGTTCTCATATAGCGGATACTGTGATCATTGTTTTTTTATTTTTTTTACAAATGCCAACCTTTTAAATATTGAAAAACTCTTTCTTTCAAAAAACATTTTTTTATCACATTTTTTTTTCCAAACGATGATTTGGTATTATGAAGAATTCACGAATTTTTTTACCCAGTAACACAAAAACTTCCAATCTTATCCCTTTATCTACGGAAACCAGTAAATAACAATCCACATGATGTCAAAGGTCACCATAATCAAAATACTTTTTTACTATCCAAAATCACCCTTGAGGATTGATTATCTGTACACTTAATTTACCGCCTCGATCGAACGCAATGCTATCTCAAATCAGTGAGAATTTTATTTGAAAAACAACACCCTAAGAAAAACAAAGGATTTCCGGTTTACTTATAGACACAGCGAGGGAGAGGGAGACCGGATATAATATACGCTACCGGAAAACAAATGAACGCTTACAATGGCGCCCATCTTGATTGCAGACTGTCACGAAATAGGGTTGGCTTCATTAAAAATACTTTTTTTGCTGAAAATTCCGCTCTCCTGATTTTTTAAACAGAATTTTACCTGAATTTCTTGTGTAATAAATTTAAGACGACAGTTTTTAACGTGAATTTCGTTTATATGTACCTCCACGAAGGATTTAATTTATA
Organism: Limnephilus marmoratus; assembly: GCA_917880885.1. Lineage (NCBI taxonomy): Eukaryota > Metazoa > Arthropoda > Insecta > Trichoptera > Limnephilidae > Limnephilus > Limnephilus marmoratus. Next base: position 48,040,714 of record OU862915.1, on the reverse strand, counting down.
ATGGAATGGTATTATCACCATTATTTTATTTTTGAAGTGAAAAGATCTTTCGCACCGTTGTGATTTGAAACTAAAAGAATCGAAAAATAGCGACACTAAAAAGAGACACACACATACATCTATAGGATTTAGCCTGCGCGAGAATGAGACTAATCGGTGTCTTCTTTGTGCGGTGCTTCATAGGCTCCCCACTTTTGTCTAGTTTAGTTTTCTGAAGGTTTCACTTCTTTCTAGTGTGAATTGCACACTTTTGAAGGGAAAACTTATTTCGCACCGTTGTGATATGAAACTCGATGACACTAAAATAAGACAAACACACAGAGAAAAAGAATGAGATAGAATAATCGGTCTTCTCTTTGTGCGGTGCTTCGTAGTAGTAAACACTACTTTTATTTTTTATACTTATTTCCGACAGGGTTTACCTACAACAGTAGCTTCTTCAGGAAAAATCTAAAAGCTAGGAGAACAATATATGCTGTAACTATCCTTATGTTTTGCATTCTCCATTGAGAGATAATATTATAAATGAATATATATTTTTCTTAATAATTTTTATTTTATTAAACAATTGAAAAATCTTCCATTACTGCTACTGTTACAGACATAAATTTCACAGGCTTGTAAGAAATAATTAAAATGATCAGTTTTCATACGGCAACAAAGGAAATACTTGTTTTAATTTCCCAACTGCTTCCAACCACCTGGGGCCAGTGAGACTATAGTATCCCCAATATTGGGATACGATGGTAGTTGAGGGTAGTGGGAAGGGGAAGAAGACGGGTAAGAGAAAGGTGGGAAAGTAACTGGCTATTCAAATTTAGTCACCAAACGCGGATAAAGCGAGTTAAAGCAACGTTTCAATTTTGAATGGTGGTCTTACACCAGGGCGATACTCAAAGTATCTTCCACTCTGGAACGCGCCGAAAAAATAGCTTATATAATAATATTATTAATTTTTTTAATAAAACACTAATAAATCAAATATATTTAACTAGCGCTCGTTGTGGAATTGAACCCGCGACCTCCGGGGTCGCTATAAATTGAGAGCCTTACCCTTCTACCACGGAGGTCGTTCAAAACACAGCGTGTTTTTTTTAATGGTTTCCAATTTGGGAGGCGGGATTGGGTACCGCCACCCGGGAACCTTTATTGGATAACCAACACCTCTGCCATAGGTCACCCTAAGTGGTTCGCTACGTTTGGTGATTTAGCAGGGGTGCCCGGGTTCATGGGGTGAGGTTTGTCTAGGTATTGGAGGCAAATGACTAGGACACACTGAACCCCAGATTACTACCCACCCCTTAAACCCTTTTCCTTCCCAGAACTCTTCTCTCCTTCCTTTTCCCCAAAAAACCCTCCACACAGCACCCCCAAAGATGACATAGGCCCTGAGAGAAATTATTTTCCTCAGAGCCTCCGGTGTGGAGCTGTTGTAAAAAAAAAAAAATGGTGACTGGACAACTCAGAATCATGCAACTTCAACATCTACTTTAAAAAGTCATGAAAAAATTGGTTGTAGATTACGTTAGGGTAGGTTACTGGCTACTTTTTTTAAATAACTTTTAATTACTTTTCAAAGGGATGTTGAAATTGCATGATTCTGAGCTGTTATGGAATCGTTTCAACATAATGAAGTACTACTCAGTTATGTTAAAACTGGTTCATTGCCAAGTCAGAATGAAACCAACTCAGAACCATCCCAAATGTCATTAAACACTATGAAAAAATAATTTAAAAATTGCCGGTAACACTAACCTCACTTAAACTATTCAACCATTTTTTATCATCACTCTCAATGACCTTTCTAAGGTGCTTCTGAGTTGGTTTTATTCTGAGTTGGCCGGTCAGCGTTAAAACGAATCCTTTCAGATTAAATGTCAATAAATAATTCTCCAAGTAATAAAAAATAATAAGCTAATTTTGAAACTGAGCAATAATATTCTGAATAGTATTCTGCCAACAATATATAATAAATTATAACACTTATTGTAATAAAAAAGAAATATGATTTATTTGTCGTGATATTTCTTCGGAAACTGTCTATTTCCTGAAAGAATTATTTTATTTGACAATATGAAAAAGAATCTTACCTTATAAAAGCAAGTCCACGTCCGTATATAATATGTATGTATAGGAGGTAATCCTTTTGACTCGGCAAGGACGTTTTCGTCACACAAATCCCCTCAGTCGGTTGTCTTTTTCAATTACCGAATCTTTTGTCTGGGGACACAAAGACAAAGGTAGAAGACAAATAGACAACAGACGTAAGGATTCGAGACAAATTATTTGTTTGAGGGAGGAAAACAAAAGCAATTCACACAAAGGGAGATTTTTTTCAATTAAAACGATAAATCTCAAGATCATCAATTCTGTACACATTTTCAGATAACGTAATAATGTCTAACGGAGTTATAGGCCGGTCAGTGGCTGAGTTGGCATCGCGTGTGGATCTCACCCGGGCGTCGCTTGTTCGATTCCTCGACTGGCTAAGTCGTCCATCATGACACAAGCAACATTTTCCGCTTAATGTGGTGGTAGTAGGTAGTAGGTGATATTAAATTATTGTCGGGTTGTATTTGTCCTTCTTAAAAAAGAGAAATTCGAATGCAATTAACACGCGGTAGAAGCAAAACTTCACCAAAACAATCTCAACCGACGAAGAACCAAAGAGCCTTGAAAAGTGAGGACATAATCAAAGCGGCCAATAAGCGCAGACTTGGCAGTCATTTCCGTTTTTTTTCTTAACCAATAGGAGCCTTAATAGGAGTTTGATGCTTCGCAGGTGCTGTAATGCGTCATTCCCTTTTAATCCGAGTTCTAAATCACAACGGGCTATAGAAGTTTCACTTCAAAAGAACATAGGTAAAAGCTGCATACACCACAGAAAGCAAGTAGTCCTAGAGAGAGAGAGATCATAAGTACGCCATTGTTGATCGTCCTCTTTCTTCTCACACGCCTTGAATGAAAATTAAAAAGACAAAAGATGCAAAAACGATGATGTGAAGTACTTCTTTCTGGGGCTACTAATACGGTACTACGATTCGACATACGACACCAAGAACCTCCTTGTGACGTTACTTCTCAGTACTTGTTCACAGTTCACAAGAAAGATTTCATCGGATCTATGGCAGTTTGCGGGAGCCGTATTGCGCGAACTCGATGTTTTGAGAAAAAATGTTCTTGAAGATGTGATAAATTATTTTATTTTTTAAGTATTTATAAAATTCATTGTATTTATTTAATAAAACATTTACATAGATTAGGTACTACAAATCATCACCATCATACTAGACGGCTGCATGTTTTATGGTGACTAATGGAGTATAGTTACTTTGTAATAAGTCAAGTGTAAACATATGGTTTTAGTATGGAACGAGAAAAATACATGCATAAGGATTAGATTAAAAAATATACATAACTTTTTTTATATTTGTGCACGCATGCATGTGTATACAGGTGCATACATATAAACACATGTACACATATTCACAAACATATATATAAATACGCACATATATTATGGTAAAGGTTTGGAAGATGTAGAATAATTTTTTCGGTTTACCCGCGAAACGTAGTCCTTAAAGGAAGAACATGGCACGATGTACACTGCAAAGCAGGAGATGGAATAAAACAGCTAAAACTTTGGTTAGACAGTAATCTGTTAACACTCAATTCGGAAAAAACAAAATTTATACGATTTAGTGCGACAGAAGCCGGCCAACCCAAGGAAGCATATAATATTTTTGTACACAAATGCACTGACTCAACTACTTGTACTTGCTATAAATTAGAATGCGTGGACAATATAAAATATCTTGGTGTCGTAGTAGACAAATATCTTAGATGGGACGGTCACGTGGATCTAGTCACCACAAAGGTGAGAAAGCTCACGTACGTGTTTATGACAATCAGAAATATCTTACGTAAAAAAGAATTGAAACTTATTTATGATGCTATGTGCGGGTCACTTCTAGACTATGCATCCTTAGGTTGGGGTGGATGTGTAAAAACTGTTTTGGACAAACTAGCAAAAGCTCAAAAATAACTACTAAGGGTAATCCTCAAAAAACCATTTAGATATCACAGTGATGCACTATTTGAAGAATTACAAGTTCTGGATGTTAGACAACTGTACATGAGAAAATTAATTTTAAACACCCATAAACAACGCCACCTTTACCCATCTATTAACCACTCTCACAACACCCGACACTCACGGAGAAATCCAATTGTAACACTCACAACCAAAACATCTCTCGCTCAAAGACACTTCACTTTCTTAGGTCCAAAACTATACAACTTCATGCCTGATGCTTGGAAAAAGGAAGGCACAGGTGTTCTTCGTAAATTGACCACTACTTGGTTTCAACAATTAGGGAGAAAGGAGAGTGAACTTTTACTACATAAAAAATAAAATCAAACACAAACCAAAAACAACAACAAAAATTCCAACAAAAAATTTATGAACTATGTAAAAGATACCTCCTTCTAATCTATATTATTATGTGTATCTACCTATCTGTATATACCTTTATGTTATTAATTGGTTATTTCATTTACATTTATGTTTCAATTGGTTATTTCATTTTTATTTTATTCTTTCTCTTCACTTTTTTTCTCTTTTGCTATGCTAAATAAATAACAGTTAGGAACTATATTTTAAACTTTCTTTATTATTTTATTTTATATTCTTTCTTTTCTTTTTATTTCCTCTTTTTATTTCATCAACTTTCTTTCTTTTTGTACAAATCATGTTCAACATGTTCATACCCATAATTATTTGACTGTCCTAAAACGGGATAATACTCCTAGTTGGGCAGTCAAAATTTGATAAATTATGTATATAGATGTATATTATTGTGCTAAATAAACAAACAAATAAATAAATAAATAAAAGGACTTTTAACTCCTGAAGTTTCGGATAGATCTCACTGTCCATCTTCAGAGGCCTTATATCTTGAGTTTTGTCTCAAACTGATCGCTTTCACGCTTTTGGAAATGTCGTTTTTAATAAAACTACAACAATAGCAAGGATATACCATGAATCAAAAAGAATTAACCGCGAAGCGGTATAAATATTTATAAACCTAAAAATAATATGAATACTAGAATGACTAAATGAGAATTTCCAACACCCGGAAAGTCAAAATTGATCGACTCCCCCAAAAACGGCATTTCCAAAATTGTCAGAAGTACCTCCAATTAGTTTAAAACAATCCAATCAGGTCTCTACACGCATACCGCCCAATATTGTCGGCTTCGCCCCTACCCCCTCCACCGTCAAATCACTTTCAATGCGGGTACTCGCTCTAGACATAATAAGAATTAAAAAGCACTAACTTAAGTCTTGACTTCTGGACCGAACAGACACGTGAAAGCGATCAGTTTGAAACAAAACTCAAGACATAAGGCCTCCGAAGATGGACAGTGAGATCTGTCCAAAACGTCAGGAGTTAAAAAGTCCTTTTTTAAGACTACGTTATGCGTTTTTCTCAAATTATTTAGGACTAAAAACAATAATCAAATTATATACGTGTTTTAAGTCACAGTATGTAAAAGGAATAATAATTTACAAGGTTAAACCACCTTAAATCGTTTAACATGGAAATATAGCGACTTCAAGGACGTTACAAGAATACGTCATGAATTGCGAAAAAATCTTATAATTATAACATATAAGTTCATTAAATGAATAATAATGCCAAGTGTAATTTACAAATACCTTTTGCTCTGCAGAAATATTATCCATCTTTACACAACATTTTAGTATCAATATTAATAAATATTTGTGAGGAGAGAAAATTTTATTACTATTTATATTATTAAATTTAATGCCAGTTGCTTCACCTCTGTACCCCGGTTGATGTTATGTGTATTAAGTTCTTTGTAAAGTGAATAACACCCCATCTCAAGAGCAAATTCTTCTTCTTTATATCGACTCAGTTCTTCTAACGACCGATACTTGACTTTTAGGGGTTCAAATTTCCACGTCTTGCATTCTATGGAAAAAGAGATGTTTTACAAAAATATTTATTAATTACAAAAGCCACTGTTTTAAACCTTTATTTATTTATGAATGATGTCAGCATTGCGTGGGTATTGGCTGGAATTAAGGATAAGATATTTTTATTCCATTTAATCATTTAAAAAGAAGAAAAACTAAAAACTACAAGTGTGGAGTTCACACGCAGTAGAAGTGGAACCTTCGGAAAACTAAAGTACACAACAGTGGGAAGGTTACGAAGCATCGCACAAAGGCGAGATCTATAGGCTACGAAGCACCACAGAGGATACCGATTTTACTATTTTATTCTCTCTCAGGCTAAATCCTATAGAAATATGTATTTGTCTCTTATTGGTGTCGTTATTTTTCGTTTCATCAAGTTTCAAATAACAACGGTGCTAAAAATGTATTTACTTCAAAAAGGTAACGGACCCAACTGGGAACCGAACTCAGGATCTGTGCCTATCTTACCGGGACACCGCCTCTCACCAATGTTTTGTTATTATTTTTGAAGTGAAAACTTCTTTAGCACCGTTGTGATTTGAAACGAACAATACCGACACTAAAAAGGGAAAAACACCTCTGCTATAGGTCACCCCAAGTGGTTCGCTACGTTTGGTGATTTAGCAGGGGTGCCCGGGTTCATGGGGTTTGTAGGTCTTGGAGGCGGAAAACCAGGACACACTGAACCCCAGATTCCTACCCACCCCTTAAACCTTTTTCCTTCCTAGAACTCTCCTCTTCTTCCTTTCCTTAAAAAAAACCCCTCCACCCATCATCCCCAAAGATGACATAGGCCCTGAAGGAAATTATTTTTCTCAAGGCCTCCTGCGTGGACTTCATGTAAAAAAATTTATAGGATTTAGAATGAGATAGTATAATCAGTCTCCTCTCTGTGCGGTACTTCGTAGCCTATCGGTCTCCTCGTTGTGCGGTGCTTCGTAGCCTCCCCACTCTTGTCGACTTTAGTTTTCACTTTGAATTGAACATTTTGTTTTTTTAATATTTTTACACGCCATAACTTAAGGTAAATCGGGCCTAAATACGTTTACCTTATTTCGACGTAATTAATTACTTAGGTACATGGTGTGAGGTTTGTCGGGGTCTTAGCGGCGGATGCGTCTGCCCACCAGCTGCATGGCAGGCCGGATCGAGAGAGAATAGTTGAGGGAGTCCCTTTGACTTCTCCAGCCGTACTCTTGAAATATTGGCGTGCACCGCAGTGGGATGGATGGATTCATGCATCCGTCACTCCTGGACACGCTGACTCCCAGATTCCTACCCACCACTCAAACCCTTTTCCTTCTCAGAACTTCTTCTCCTCCACATAGCATCCCCAAGATAATATAGGCTCTGAGGGGAATTATTTTCCTCAGAGCCTCCTGTGTGGAGCTGATGTTAATAAGTAATAATTATTAACGACGGTCAATACGAATTCCGGCGGAACAGCTCATGTGGTGATCTTCTCGCGTATGTGACGCATGTTTGGAAGCGGTGCCTGGAATGTTTCGGTGAGACCCAAACGGTTGCACTGGACATTTCCAAGGCCTTTGACCGGGTTTGGCACCGAGGACTTGTCAACAAACTGCCTTCTTACGGACTTCCCTCATCCTTGTGTACGTGGATTGCCGACTTTTTGAGGGAGAGGTCGATTCAGACGGTAGCCGATGGTTTCACATCTTCCTCACACTCGATAAATGCTGGCGTCCCACAGGGATCGGTTCTATTTCCAACTTTGTTTTTGTTGCACATCAACGACCTTTTGCCATGTGCACCAATTAATTGTTACGCAGATGACAGTACAGTCCATGATAGCTTTTTATTTGACAAGCCCCCAAAGGGCTCACAAACTCTAACGGCTCGGAGGGCTTTGAAAGAATGGACGGTTGCCTCGAGAGTGTTTTCTCTTGGGGTAAAAATAATCTCGTTAAATTTAATGTTTCAAAGATCCAATCTGTTCTGATTACGTCTAAAAGGGATCGAAATGAAAACCTAGTATCTTTCAACGGTAAAAATCTTCTGAACAGGCCCTCCATTGAAATGCTTGGTGGAACCCTAAGTGACCAGCTCAGGTATGAGGGCTCCATCGAAGACAGCGTAAAGTTAGCCTCCCAAAAACTGGGCGTATTGTACAGGGCCCGCAGATACTTTAATAGTACACAACTGCTAACCCTGTGCAAATCACAAGTGCGCCCCACGGTTGAATTTGGCAGCCACCACTAATCTGGAGCTGGAAAATACCTGAAAAACATCCACGACTCTGTGCAGAAACGGGCGGTCCGTTTAATAAATTCTCCCATCTTAATAGACGGTTTGCAATCTTTAGAGCACAGGCGTCAGGTGGAATGCTATCCTTGTTCTACTGGTATTACAGTGGAGAATGCTCGCCAAACGCGCGCCCAACATTTGTACACGGTTGACATTTGTCACATGAGAACGGGTCCTTTCTTCGACTCGTTCTTGTGTTCAACAGCTCGGCTGTGGAATGATTTGCCGGCCTCTGTGTTTCTCCTTCCCACAACATGGGTCTCTTCAATACAATGTTCATACCTTCCTCTCCTCAAAAAGCCCCTCCACAAAGCATCTCAGATGACATAGGCCTTTCTTTTTTACATTAACTCCACTCAGGGCCTCCTGAGTGGAGTTAATGTAAAAAAAGTAAGTTTTTCGAAATTTTAAGCAACCCCCGACTCAAAAAAGAGCTGATAACCTTGAAACGCCGAACTGATTTTCACGAATTGTAGCGAAGAACCATCTCGATCACGTCAGCTTTCAAACAACAAAAAAACCGAATCATAATCGGTCCATTCGTTTAGGATTAGTTATTCGTTTATTATACCATGCCACAGACAGACACACAGACACACAAAAAGTCAAACTTATAACACCGCTCCTTGCGTCGGGGGTAAAAAAACGGTACATCCCACAAACGAAAAGAGGAAATAATACTTTTGTTTCAGTGTCTCGTATTTGATTTGCTTTGAATTACTCGGGACAATAATCTCAGCGCTGTGGGACATAGAGAAAAATCGTTTCGGATTTCTGCCGCCAGGTGTGTCCAGGGTCGAGAAAAGGAATTTGGCGCCAAATTAATTCCCGCCCTTTGCCCCCTGGCGGCTAACACGAGCTCCGCACATCGTAATTAAATCGGAAAACGCGAAAATAATATGCGAGAAAAGCTGGATTTATATGTGTGAAATGTAGGCACATGTGGCACTGTTTTATTAGTAATCAGGCGAACTCGTAACTCGCGCTGATGAATGCTGGCTTATTTAACGCGGGACAACAGATTGGAGAGACGAATGATGGTGTGTTTTTTTTTTACTAATAAGCCCTTTTTGTTGTTTAACATAAAAAAAAACATATTTTATTACAACAAAATATTTTCCAAACAATAAACTCCTCAGATAGCTGTCCTTTTCAATGGATTATTGAAGTAATTTACAAAAGGTAGTACAGGAATTTTTACACTTCGAGAAAAAGCAAGACGTAGGTAATTGGTGAATAAAATGATATCCCTATTTATTTATTTATTAATTTGTGTCGTTACTTGGTAGGTATAATATTTACAATAAGTCAATTTATGATTTCACTAGAACAAGCCTGTGTTGAGGTTAACAATTCTACAAAGTCACAAAAAAACACAAAAATAATATACGTATTGAAATAACAGAATAGTTTTGCACGTTTCATATAATGGGTAGGTACCTACTAAGCTGAAGGCGACAGTACATTATAGTGCAAACATGTAGGGTGACCATCATGTTAAGATATTATTTAAAATAAAAAAGTTTATTTTAATAGGACTAAGATGATGAAAATAATAAAAAGAAGATGAAAATAAAAAGAAGAAGAAAATAATAAGAAGATGAAAATAATTAAAAATACATGTTATTAATTTAGCAGGAGAAAGATGAAAAATTGGTTTAGACAAAATCCTATTAATTAAGAAAAAACAAAGTAGAGAAAATCAATTGGTAATCCTCGGCTAACACAAATAATTTAACAATCTTTTTAAAATTGTTCAAGGAATTAGATGACTTAATATGTGGCATATTATTAATAATATTCTGGCAGGTTATTAAATATGAGTGGAGCAAAATAAGATTTAGGTTGAATTGTCACAAAGTTCAGACCACAGCCAATTTTAGTAGAACGAATTTGCTGTGTTCTTTCCCGGTATTCGATACTTTTCATATTTCCTTACGATTAAATGCTTTTCTTCTTTATTAACTTAAATTATCTACTTTATATACTTAATTTTCATTTTGAAAACTTTATTTTTTAATTTATTTTGATGGATCTGCGTGTCTAACTTTTGAACTATTTTTCACATTAATCTTAGATTTGAAAATTGTCATTTTATAACTTCACTTTAAACTTTATCATTTTACTTTACACAGCGACATACACTAGTAGTTGTTGGTAATATATATAAGTTCTCCTCTTCTAAAAATAAGCATCTGCTATACAGGGTGTCCGGGGGTAAAGTGCATTAACTTCGGGAGGTGATTCTACATTATGGTAGGAGTAAAAAAATTAATAACTTTTTCTGAAATTCCAACCTTTTTTCCCATACAAAAAGACATACCTACTGAAAATCCTTAGTGTAAGGTAGCATTTACCCAACAAAGTTGCTGTTAGCTTACCGTGTGCAATTATTGCAACGTTGCTTGGTGTGATTTGGCGTGTATCCATGGAAACCGTTTGTAAACCATAACAAGGCCGAGTATTTGACGTTTATACAGATCGTATATTTTAAACCAAATTTAAAAAGATAACTGCACTTAAATAACAATTGAAGGCACGCTTTTAACGATTAAATTGTTATAAACTAATTAAACACTAAACTAATGCATCGCTTTTAACTAGTTTAACAAATGTTCAAAATGTCCACCTTCAGCTTATATTTTCAATTCGTACGTTGTGGCGTATCTCATTAATGAATGTCTGCCCGTTCTTTGTTGGTAAAGTAAGGCATTGACCGAATAATTCAATAACAAAATTACGCGGGGTTGGCACAATAATTCAATGACAAAATTATGCACATATGAACACAATTTTTACAGTTAGGCAAGTCTACAACTAAATAAACTAAAGTAAGTATGATAAAGACACATTAAATCAACAACTTTTTGACTAACAACAATAACGTTTTTAACCCTAGAATACTAATCTTATTTTTATACTGCTTAATACTAATCATCGCTTGGGAGGCTACTTTTAAAAAAACAAGTAGTTTTTTTAAGTGTCTTTATTAAAATATGAAAAATAAGTTTTTTACATAAGAGAGCAACCTTTGCCTTTTAAATGCAATAACAAAAAATGTATTTTCTAAATCAACACAGTCTTAAATAGTGGTTTAAACTTAACACATACCTAACTTTTTTTGGCAAAACAAAGATACATTAAGAGTACGAAAAAAAATTTATTATTGCAAAAATCTTAAAAATTAAACATTTTTATTAAAATACAATATCAGTCTGTTGAGATCACTATAGAAAAGCAGCATTTAGCATTATAGTTTTTATGTCACATAACTTTGAAGTTTGTCTATTTATTTCTTATCACAAGTGAAACAATTAGGCGATCGATGTTCCAGACAATATGGTTTGTTGCATTTCACACAGTAGTACACACTCATGCGTCTTTTTTATTGCTGGGCAAAAGTTGCATATGCTTCGTTTTCCTTTTTTAATGACATTTTCTTTAAAAAAAATCTTTTTTAATGACATTTTCTCAAAAAAAATTACCTTTAATACTAATGATCGCCTCCCAAGCGATCCAACACGCTGTAATTCGGGAATGACGAGAGTTTGCGAAATGAGCGACCGCTATCCATCGCGTCACATTGGGCACTGAGTTGAGGTGAGCGTTCGTGTCGTAACGGTGGCACGATTTGAAATTATAACGAAAAAACTGTTTGAGTGCGGTCTCTTAGGCGATGATTAGTACTCTAGGGTTAAATTGAAATACTACTACGCGAATAAAATTGTTACATTCGAATTCAACACAGACACTGATCGCTTGGAGCGGGGATTCGGCAACAGCGGAAAATAATAATGCCGATCGCACAGGCAGGTCTAATTTTATTTTTTTTACCAGAAAACTACCCCTAAAAGTTGAAATTTCGAAAAAAGTTATTTCTATTTTTTACTTGTACTATCGTGTAGGATCATCTCCCGAAGTTAATGCACTTTACCCCCGGACACCCTGTATCAGGAGAGTGTGTAAGTAAATATAATTATGTTGTAATGTAAATAAATATTATTATGTTGTACTTAATAAAATTTATGGAGATGACCAAAAATGACCAAAAATTTTATCCGATGTAAATAAAAGGTGTTGCCGATTAAAATAACAACAAACAAGTGCCAAAATATGAAGAAAACGAGAAAGCACCCAAACTTCCATATTTTTCTGTTATTTTCCCTCAACGCGTGCAATGCACGGTTGAATTTGGCAGCCATCTCTGGTTTGGAGCTACAAAATAACTAAAAAAACCTCGACTCTGTGCAGAAACGGGCGGTCCGTTTGATAGATTCTAACTTAACAAAAGGATTGCAATATTTAGAACACAGGCGTCAGGTGGGAATGCTGTCCTTGTTTTACCGGTATTACAATGGAAGATGCTTCGAACTAGCGTCATTGATCCCGTCGACACGGCACATAGTCGGGAAACACGTCAAATACACATATGTACACGATTGACATTTGTCACATGAGAACGGGTCGTTTCTACGACTCGTTCTTTAGTTCTAGTAGCTGTGGAACGATTTGCGGCCTCTTTGTTTCCTCTGTCTGTGTCTCTTCAAGACCCATGTTCACTCCTACCTCTCCTGAAAAAAAACCTCTCAGGGAAAATTTTCCTCAAGGTCTCCCGTGTAGAGTTAATGTAAGAAAAGTGCAGAATGGTGATACAGAATAACTTTCATTGAGACAGGGAATTTCTTTTATTCTAAAAAGAATGACAAATATTCCCAAGTTACGAAACCTGACAATATTTGAAAAAATTCCAACTACCGTATCGACGTTCGGCGGCCCATTCATACAGCATGACCGTTGTGCTCCCTATTTTAAATGCAACAGAATACTGAAAAGGTCACACTGTGAACTTTCAAATGACCTAGTTTTTTGTAGAATTCAGGGTAATGGAGAATGGTAGGTTTCCTTCACATTGACAACGAATTTTGATATGCTGATGGATATGGACTGAATGTTAGGTAGCTAGGAGCTATCCGCGTATGTTTTGTCCTCTGTACGTAATTTATTCATCTATCTATTATACAAACGTAATACGTGTCGAAAATGTATACAGAAAAACGTATCAGTACATATATTTTAGGCTCTGCAACCAGGCCCAAAAAGGAGAGGATACGAAATTACGAATGTTAGAGGAGAGCGCTAACATTTACAGCGACAAGATCGATGCGAAAATTGCGAAAATGTTTAATAAAATACGACTCGTTTAAAATAGAGCAAAAATCTCGGGGACATTATCTTAAACAGCATTTAAAGAAACACTGTGAATTTTTTCATACATATAACTTGTAAAATAACTGAAACAAACGTGTTAATAATAATTTTTGGAGCATACTTTGCGATTTTTTTCTATCGAGGGAATCATCATCATCATTTCATCATCATTATCATCATCATTACATAGTATAAAATGAAGTCGCTCAAAATGGATGTGCGCGTTAATCTTTTAAACTACGCAACGGATTTTCATACGGTTTTCACCAATAGATAGAGTGATTGAAGAGGAATGTTTATATGTATAACACATGTAAAGTATATTAGAGAAAAGCCGAGAAATTCAACATATTTTTGTGCGATTTAAAACGGCTGGCGGGCCGTACTATAGTCACTTTTGAAATTCGTTCTACGGAAGAAATTGGAAAATAGATATCCTAAGTAAGTAGGTATTTGATTTTCCCTTTTCAAATATCCAGTGTTGCATTGCAAGAATTGTATAATTAGTGGCGAGTTAATTAGTTTATATGCATAAAAACATGCTTATTATAGTAGAGAAAAGACGATAAATTCAAATATTCAATTTAGGCAGCGGGCAGCTGGCAAGCGGGTGGTGTGGATTTTATAAAGATTGGGTAATGGCGTTGTGTTTCGTTAGCCACAGCAACGTGTGGCCGGGTCAGCTAGTTTTATATAATTTGCGTTTCGGCGCGGGCAAAGTCTAGATATTATCTTCAAGAATAACATATATTTTTTTAAAAGCTTTAAAACTTACCGTGTTTAAGGGAAATATCTAATAAATCGGTTCAAATCCGGGTTGCGGGCCCTTATTACATAAATATCATTTTATAGACATCTAATCAGCTAAGACAGCAGAATAATACGTGCTTTAAGAAAAATGAGGATAATGTCGGTAGTTCTAAGTAGAAAAATGATACAATTAAAAGTGACCGAATTGGATGTAGACATCTTAGCTAGTTGGTTCTGGGTTCGAGTTCCAGAGGTGCCAAAAACTTTTTCTGATTTTTCTGTCTCCAGATTTTCGATTAAGTTTCGCTAATATTGTCTTCATTTAATTAAATATTACGATTTGAGGTTTTACTCATAAAGTTTAAAATAAAAATAAATCATTTATTTACATTGACATTTTCTTGAAATATTTTGTCAATCATCATCATTACATAGTATAAAATGAAGTCGCTCAAAATGTATGTGCGCGTTAATCTTTTAAACTACGCAACGGATTTTCATACGGTTTTCACCAATAGATAGAGTGATTGAAGAGGAATGTTTACTTGTATAATACATTTAGAGAAAATCCGAGAAATTCAAAGAAAACATATTTTAGTGCGATTTAAAACGGCTGGCGGGCCGTACAATAGTCACTTTTGAAATTCGTTCTACGGAAGAAATTGGAAAATAGATGTCCTAGAGTAAGTAGGTATTTGATTTTCCCTTTTCAAATATCCAGTGTTGCATTGCAAGCATTGTATAATTAGTGGCGATCGCTAACTATATTATTATATAAATAAAAAATAATAATAATAATATAATTGATTCAAGAGGAAGGTTTACATCTATAATACATGCTTATTATAGTAGAGAAAAGCCGAGAAATTCAAATATTCAATTCAGGCAGCGGGCAGCGGGAGGCTGGCAAGCGGGTGTTGTAGATTTTATAAAGGTTGGGTAATGGCGTTGTGTTTCGTTAGCCACAGCAACCTTTTGGCCGGGTCTGCTAGTAATTTATATTTAAGAATCAGTTTCTTTTTTTTTTTAGATTAATTCATCATAATCTTTTCTCAAAAAACAAAAATAAAATATCTGAAATATGACCCGTATTGCGCACACCATTATTTTACAATCTGAGTAAAAATCCGTGGCTAATTTAGGCGATGAGGTTTTCTTTTTGTTTATAGGACGTCCCAATATTGAGGGTGAAATCTCGGTATTATTTCTGGCTATTGGCTCTCAAAACGGCGACCATGTTAGCTTTCCTGTCGCTAAAATGTCAAGAGCGGACTGCCCCGCGATAAATAACACATATTACGACACGGAAATCGACATTTATAACCCCATTGTTAAATAAATATCCGAAATACCGAACCTACGTTCAAACACAAATTAAATGAGGTTAGATTTTTATTACCAGGAATCAATGCTACATGTTTGGGTATCTCTAATATGGCAAACATTCTTTCCTTTGTTCACATAAGTGCATTTTTTTCAATATTTAGTTATACATTGAACGCCTTTTTTTACATTAGCTTTACAGAGGAGGCCCTGAGGAAGATAATTGCCCTCAGGGCCTATGTCATCTTAGGGGATGCTGTGTGGAGAGTCTTTTTAAGGAAGGGAAGGATAATTTAGGAGGCGGGAATGGGTACCGCCGCCCCGGGAACCTTTATTGTATAACCAACACCTCTGCCATAGGTCACCCCAAGTGGTTCGCTATGTTTGGTGATTTAGCAGGGGTGCCCGGGTTCATGGGGTGAGGTTTGTCTAGGTCTTGGAGGCCGATGACCAGGACACACTGAACCCTAAATTCCTACCCACCCCTTAAACCCTTTTCCTTCCCAGAACTCTCCTGTCCTTCCTTTCCTCAAAAAATCATCCACACAGCATCCTGAAAGATGACATAGGCCCTGAGGGAAATTATTTTCCTCAGGGTCTCCTGTGTGGAGCTCACGTAAAAAAAAGGATAGGAAGTTCTGGGAACGAAAAAGGTATGGGTAGGAATCTTGGGAGCAGTGGGTCCCGGACGTATTAATCCATTCTTCCAACTGCGGTGCAAGGCGATGGGTCGAGAGAGTCCGGCTGGATAGGTGAAAAGACCTCCTCAACCAGTCTCTCTCGATCGGGCTTCGACGCATCCGCCGCCAAGACCTGGACAAACCTCACCAAATGATCCAGGGCGCCCCCTGCTAAGTCACCAAACGTAGCGAATCACTTAGGGTGACCTATGACAAAGGTGTTGGTTATCCAATAAATGGTTCACGGGACGGCGGTACTCGCCTCCCAAATTGAAAGTCTGGTGCAATTTGAAGGGAGCACCTCCCCAATAATGACTCCAATAGTTTGTTTGGAGTAAGTATACCAGACCTGCTTAAGTTTGACGGCTTCCATTGTCGAGAGGTAAGGCTCTCGACTAGCAAACCGAATGCTACGGGCCCAAACCACAGCTCGCACAATTACATTTTTTTTTATTAATTTGGGTTATTTCACCATTAAAACTAATACACAGAACATTTGCGGCACGTTCTAAACTGGGAGATGATCTCAGTATCACCCTGGTGTAATACCACCTTTCAGAATTGAAAAGTTTACTTGAATAGCCAGGTACTTCCCCACGTTCCCTTTTCTAATCTCCTTCCCCTTCCCACCACCTACAATCCCACAACATATACCTTATTGGAGATGCCTTAGTCTCCCTGGCTCCAGACGGGAGTAGTTGGGACTCTGATATTCACATTAAAAAAATAAAGAAGTCTCCGTGCTCCATGGAAGTCCGTGTAAATCTGGCTTCCAAGAAACTGGGCATCTTGTACAGGGCGATATATAAGACGCCCAGTTTCTTAGATTCTTCAAAAGTGATCAGCTGCTAACCACGTACAAATTTCAAGTACGCCCATCATTGGAGGTTGCCCACCACTTTCCCACGGCGTTCTAAGGAAACAGATGGTTTCCTCCTTCACCGTACTCGTCAGGACTCTAATTTTTTTGTTTATAGAGAAGCTACTTTTTATTTAAAATGACTCTAGACCCCCAATGTCCGGGCATACATTGTTAGCAGGCAGTATGCGAGTGCGTACATATTGTTAGTTATTTATTTCACAGTATAACGTCTCATCTCCGCCACCTGATGTAGCTGAAATAAAAGTTTGTTAAAACGTAGGGAGAAAAATTAATAGAATAAAAAAAATACATATTATGATGAGATTGTTTGACTTAACCAAAGCAGCTGAGCTACAGTCATCCGGTAGTCCCATCGAGGATAAGCGGAGCCATCAGTTCAGTCGCAAGCGAGACTCGGTCTCCGCGCACCTAAGCCGGCTTCCCGGCAGGCCCTCGAAGTGTTGGGATTAAGGGTGGAAAGACCTGAAGACACTTGGGATAAAAGAGAGCATCGGGTCACGTGAGGCAGGGCGGAAGGGCACCGGTCCGCTACGGTTGGTCTTCTGGCCCGCTCATGCGACGGGGGAGGCGCGGGTGGGTTATACAGCGGCTACCTTGGGAGTCATCTTCTCGGTTGTTGCATGGACATAGATCTAGTCCACCCCCTTGATGGGGTGTAGGACAATACAAAAATAAGATGGTAGTTCAGTTCCGGCTCCTTGAATGATACAAATCCAGACAAGAAAAACTTATTAATCTTAGATTTAGAAAAAAAGAGTGCTAGAAAAATGCAAATATAGTTAGGATACGCGTAAGGTTATTGATAATATCTAATTAAACAAAAATGAAAAAAAAAACAAAGTACTAAAACAAGTAATAGACAAGCTTTAGATGTTAAAGAGGTTGTTGAAGATGGTACCTAAGAAAACATGATATATATTAATACAAAACATGACACGTGAGTAAACAGTTTCAGTGTGAAATAAGAAAATGTAGTGCATAATATCCGGGCAGTAGTAGTAGTATAAATATTGTAAAAAGATGACCGTGGATGCCAGGAGCAATTACACCTGAGTCCTAAACACATAATGAAGTTAAATTTAATCTTCGACTCTAAGCTCAGGCCATCTCTCAACCCAAATCCTTGTAAATTTCCTCAGGCATTCGAGATTCTCCTTGTTCGACACGAGATCCGCATTCCATGCTGGTCTCGTAGTTACTTTCAGACCTTCCAACATTTCGTCCCTTGCGTCCGTCAAAATCTCACAGTGCCACAGAATATGCTCGGCTGTTTGGTTTGTGTCACCACACGCACAGTTTGGATGGGGAGACAGGGTCAGGCTTTGCAATCTTCCCCTGAATTCACCATGACCTGAAATTATTTGTGTTAAGTGATGATCCAATTTGATGAACGCCCCTTCCATTCTGGCTTTAACTGACGGGAAGAAGGAGAAAGTCCATCTGCCCGTGTTCGATCTATCCCAACGTTTTTGCCATTCATTAAGAGTGAGTTCACGCATCTCTTTCAGCAGTCGAGGGAGAAGTACGCCCATCAATTGAATTTGGGAGCCACCTCTGTGCTGGAGCCCCGTAATAATATTGATATACCTACTTGATTTTGTGCAAAGGAGGGCGGTTCGCCTGATTGACAATCCGTTGTTAAGTCCGATTACCATCTCTAATGCACAGACGCATCGTAGGCAAATTGTTTCTGTTATACAGGTATTTAATGCTGCAAGCTATAAGGAGCTAGTAGCATTGACCCCGGTGCACCGGTTCAAGTGCGTGAAATTCGATGGACGAGCGATATATCTGTTTACGGTTGATCATAAGAGCGGGTCGTATTTTCGACACGTTTTTGTTTGTGTGTGGAATGAGCCACCGGCATCTGTTTTTTCTCATGCATATAATCTGGGCCTCTTCAAGACCTGCATTAATAATTCCTTCCCATAGCCCCTACCATATCCGGCCATACAATGCTGTCCAACAGGGTGGCGGTCCACAAAAAAAAACTTTTTTTTTTTTTACATGAAGTCCACACATGAGGCCCTGAGGAAAATAATTTCCCTGAGGGCCTAAGTCATCTTTGGGGATGCTGTGTGGAGGGTTTTTTTAGGGAAAGGAAGGAGAGGAGAGTTCTGGGAAGGAAAAGGGTTTAAGGGGTGGGTAGGAATCAAACCTCATCCCATGAACCCGGGCACCCCTGCTAAATCACCAAACGTAGCGAACCACTTGGGGTGACCTATGGCAGAGATGTTAGTTATCCAATAAAGGTTCCCGGGGCGGCGGTACCCATTCCCGCCTCCCAAATTGATAAGTCCAAGTGATTAAGTCCATTATAATATATATACAGTTTTATCACACGAGCGCACGCAAAAAAAACGCTCCACAAAGTTCATCTGAATTTATAGCATAAAATACATTAAAAGAAGAAAATTATCGTTAAACGTTTTCGTGAAGAACAGTTCCGTGAAATACCCTACTTGAAAGTACTCTGACCGGTTTTATTAAGTGATTAAAGGAATTAATAATCTTTTGCAAAGTGACAATTAGTTTTGCCGTTGAAATACCTATCAGCTTATTTTTAAACGTACTTCTGCAAAGATTATTAATACTGCACGTATTCCACGCTACGTCATAGACAGTCAACAGCTAAGGGGACAGAGCGGTAACTGAAATAGCTCCATATCTGAAGGCGAAGTCAGTTCGAATCCTGCACATTCTAGTTTTTTTTTTTTTTTTTGGAGATATCTGAAGCAAGTCAGTTCGAATCCTACACTTTCTTAAAGTTTTTTTACACATCTTTCAGAAGCTTTTACTTTATTTTTTTTTAACCATAAATTAAATATTATTACACAAAATGGATTCTCAAGCGTATATAAAAGTGGCCAAAGATGCCGTAAATATACTTACTAACATGGTAATGGACCCCAACAGTAAATTTACTAAAGAACACATAGCAAAAATAATCCCAAAGACTAATGAAATACTGGGAACGATTGCCGGTATGGCTGCCAGAATGGCAACTCTCGAAGGTGAGCTGAACGCTTACAAAAGCCAACCACCGCATCCTCAGCTTCCTTCAATTACCAGTGCAGACGTTTCTGGAATATCAGAAACAATAGCTGAAATGGAGGAGAGAAAAATACGTGCCAATAATATAATAATGTTCAACGTTCCTGAGAGCACGGCTACATTACAATCGGACTGCATAAATGAAGATCGGAGTCAAGTTTCCAATATACTCCAAAAAGTGGACAATATTGACACCACCCACCTACAAATATATAGGTTGGGACGAAAAAATGCTGATAAAACTCGCCCTATCAAGATTGTACTTTCAGATTCGAACCAAGCCAAACTTGTGCTATTGAAAAAAACAATACCTCTGGATAAAAATACTATTAAAATAAAACATGACCTAACCGTACTGCAACGTCAACAAATTACAAGTTTGTGGAAGGAGCTGGAAAATAGGCAAAACAATGGAGAAACCAATTTAACTATAAAGTACATAAATTCAACACCCAAAATAGTTTATTCACTTCCAAAAAACTCGTCAAGCCGTCATCGAGAAGACTCTACTACCAGAACGTCAGAGGTTTAAGGACAAAGCTGAATGAATTTAGGATAAATGCCCCAATTATTTCACACGATGTCATCGCTCTTACGGAAACCTGGCTAGAACCGTCGATCCACTCAGCGGAGCTCGGTCTACCCTTTCATCAGGTCTACCGGCTCGACAGAAGTATCAACACTAGTTCCAGATCCAGAGGTGGAGGGGTTCTTATAGCAGTCTGCAAAAAAATGTCCTCAAAAGTGTTAAAAACTAAAAATCGTGATGTTGAACAAATTTTCATTGTGGTAAATGATAAAAATCAAAATTACGTCATTGGTTGTGTGTATATTCCTCCCTCAGCTAATATATCTATGTATAAAAAACATTCGGAAGATGTTGAACATTTAAAATCAAAATATAAAAAACATAAATTCATCATTTTTGGTGATTACAATCTTCCAAATTGTGATTTCAACTGTATTGATTCCCAATCAATAACATTATGCGAAAGGGAAATCCTAGACATGTCAATATTTCTGAATCTCACCCAATTTAATAATGTGCATAATTTGAGTAATCGCCTACTAGATCTTGTTTTTTCAAATGAAGAGAACATAGTAGTTAGTAAAGCATCAGAATCCATCCTTCCCATAGACAATCATCATCCTCCACTGTCAGTAATAATTCCTAACAATGTAAAAAGAAGTATTATACTAACAAGTTCTAGTTATAACTTTAAAAATGCCAATTACGATGAAATTAATGAACATCTCAGCAAAGTGGATTGGTCGTTTCTCGAGGAAAGCGATGTGAGCTCTAACATAGATTCATTTTATTCCAAAATAAATGCCATTATCGTAGATTGTATACCATTAATTGAATATAAAGAATCAAAGCATCCAAAATGGTTCAGTAAGGAATTAATCCAACTAATAGCTAAAAAAAAAAATTTACATAAAAAATATAAAGAAGAGGGATCCCTTCCAAATTATACAGAGTTCAGTAAAATAAGAAAAGAATGCAAAAAATTGTCAAAAATCTGCTACAATAATTATATAAATAAAGTAGAAAATTCAATAAATGGTGACATAAAACATTTTTGGAATTTCACAAAGTCTTTGAAAAATGACGACGTTAGTGTACCCTCTAACATGTGTTACGAAAGAAAAAGAGCCAACGACACTCAAAACGTAGCTCACCTATTTGCAGACTTTTTTAAAAGTGTTTATATCCATGACCCAACAACATTCAAAGATTGCTCGCCAACTTTTTCCTCGGATCATTATTTAAATTTATCTAATGTAATAATTGAATATAACGATGTACTGACTCAGCTAAAACAACTGGATCAAAGTAAGAGCGGTGGTCCTGATAATATCCCACCTGTTTTCCTAAAGAATTGCGCCACCACTCTTGCATATCCACTACATTTTCTTTTCAACCAGTCGTTACAAACTGGAAATTTTCCTGAAAAATGGAAATACAGTTTCCTCACCCCGATATTTAAAAAAGGAGACAAAAACGAGGTGAGCAATTATAGACCGATCTGCCTTTTATCAACCATCCCAAAATTATTTGAGAAACTTATTTTAAACAAAATCATCCACTGTATCAAGCCACTAATTTTACCTAACCAACATGGTTTCACTTCAGGAAAATCTACCTTGTCTAATCTTTTAATTTACCAAAACTATATATCCGAATCCATGTCTAAGAAGTTACAAGTTGATTCAGTCTATACCGATTTCAGCAAAGCATTTGACAGGGTTAATCATGATCTCTTGTTAAAAAAACT
The DNA here is from genome assembly GCA_917880885.1 of Limnephilus marmoratus. Lineage (NCBI taxonomy): Eukaryota > Metazoa > Arthropoda > Insecta > Trichoptera > Limnephilidae > Limnephilus > Limnephilus marmoratus. The sequence continues at coordinate 48,018,265 of OU862915.1, read as the reverse complement.
TCACAAATTAGGAATAGTAGGGTATTTATACGAGTGGTTTAAAAGTTATTTAAGTAACAGGTAATTAGCCGTTAAAATTGAAGGCTTTACTTCATATAAATTTATCGCTACCAGCGGCGTTCCACAAGGGTCACATTTGGGACCAATTTTATTTTTGATATTTGTGAATGATGTTCTTACTATTTTCAACGATGTCCAAGTTTTAATGTTTGCGGACGATATGAAAATATATAAAGCTATAAGAAATATTAATGACTGTCAAACATTGTCTAATAATTTGTTTAAACTTTTTGTTTGGTGCCAAGAGAACTATCTACAACTAAATTTAAGTAAATGTCTTATTATGAGATTTCATAGAATAAAAAATCCAATAATTTATGAGTACTCCATTAATGATGTAGTGCTAACAGCTGTAACCGAGGTGAATGATTTAGGTGTAAACTTTGATCAAAAACTGAAATTTATAAATCATATTGAAATTACATCAAATAAAGCTTTGAAAATGTTGGGTTTCGTAATAAGAATTTGCAGTCAATTTAAAAATATTCAAACCATTAAAAATTTGTACATGTCATTGGTAAGGAGTCAAATCGAGTACAACTCGACAGTATGGGCACCTAGTTATGCTAAGCATTCACTCACGATAGAAAGAATTCAAAATAAATTCTTAAGATATATTAATTTCAGAATGGGTATCACAAGTGAATGTATCAACTATGATTATCTACTATGTCAACTTAATTTATTAAAATTGTCCGAACGCAGAATAGTATATGACCTAACATGTTTAAATAAAATCATAAATTCAGTAATTGACAGCCCTGAACTATTAAACTTGATTTCCTTCCATATACCTCGCAATTCAACATCGAGGCAGTATCTACCATTCTATTGTGACAACTCCAACACAGAATCACAATTGTATACCCCCATTCGCCGTATACAAAATTTGGGTAATGACTATAAAGATGTTGTTGATATATTTAACACATCATTCACTAAATACAAACAAGTCTTAGTAGAATTTATATCTAAAAGAAGAACAACAAATTTAATTAATCCAACTGAATAGCTCTGCTTCGAATCATTTCACGTGTACTTTACTTTTCTCAGTCTACATCTTTTTCCATCTTGCATGGTGGAGTATTTTGTTTTTATTTCAATTTGTTTTTTATTGTATTTTTGTTTTAGATTTGGTTATGATTTTGATTTTGTTTTTGTTTTGTTTATGTATTTGTTTTTTAAAATTTTGTTATGCTTATTTAAATTTAGATGTTCTTTGTAAAAAAAAAATGCATGTAAAAGCCCAGCCGGGCGTGAAATTCAATAAATAAATAAATAAATAAATATTTCTTCCTGAAATGACCCGTTTTGGGGATTTTCATTATTATTTGATCGTGTCAACTATTTTTCTGCAACAACTTGCTTCCTATAATAATGTAATATTATATTCTAATAATGTAATATTATATGCTCTCCCTCTATCCCTAATTCGGTTCATGACAACTCAGAATCATGCAACTTCAACAAAAGTTATTAGAAGTTATAATTTTTTTTAAATAGCCCATAATTTAATCTATCATAACCTATTTAACATTTAAAAAACTTTTTTTTCAACATATTTAAAGACTTTTCAAATTCATCTGCTGTCCAAGTTACATAGCACTTACTTAGTAAGTGCTGTAATTTTTTTTTTCAAAGTTGTCATGATGCATATTAATTAATAAAGTGAGTAACCAGTGAAGTATGTGTTATATCTGACATCACATCAATACATCGCCTCATACATTCTCTCGTATTTGCTCGATTCTCAATAAAATATAACTAATGCACTAATACATTTAACAGGACTCCGATATTCACAAATACTGAAAATATGGGATTAGTTTTTTTATAACGTTTCCTGCAACATAACTGTGATACCTGTCCTAGTTAAAAAATCGAATAAAGCATAAATCCCTGATTTAGGCATAAAATAAAATTCTTAACTTGTAAATAATTAGACTCAATATTTTAAAGACATCAGTCAAGACTTCAAATGTCAGTTTTTTTTCACTTTCGCCTCCGACTCACGCCAAGATTTTTTTTTGTCTATTGAGAAACAAACCTTTAAAAAATGAACAACACCGCAACCATAAAAAGATGTTCAGCAAATCAAATTGCCTAAGACACTTCACGATTTCTTCCTGACAAGTTGTCAAATAAACCAAGTAAGATTGATTACGATCCCCCAAGGAAACAATATTTCATAAAAATTCACAAAAAACATGTAGGAAGAACACCGTTCGTGCCTTTTTCTCAAGTGAAGTGTTTTTAGGCATGAAAATCATCAATTTACGTTGACGTTCGAGGTTTGATTTGTTTTCTTTATTTTTTCATCACCCAAGAGTGCCATCGTCGGAAGTCAGTGGTTATTTAACTTCCCCTATGATTCTGTAATGTATTGATAAAAGAACAATAGGGAAGAATAAAATATTAAGTCTGGGAGTAGGTGCGACACTTATTAATTATTGTTAGAAAGCAAATGGTTCATTTATAAGCGTATTTACTGATAGATGATATCGAATTTCTCAATGTAAAGCTTTTAAATATGCACATATGTTGATTTGATAACGGTTCCATGCCAACTCAGAATGAAACCAACTCACACACCTCAGAAAGGTCATTAAAAGCTATGAAAAAATAATTTTAAAACAGCCGGTATTAACCTAACCAAACTTAACAAATTTAACCAATTTTTTATTATTTTTTAATATTTTTTATCATCCATCTTAATGACTTTTCTCAGATGCTCTTTTTTTTTTTTTTTTTTTATTAATTTCAATAACAAGGTTTGTACATGTATGTATGATGTATATAATAAGTAAAGATTCATTGTTTTTTTCACAGACCTCCTCACTAGGATTTCCTGTTCTGAGGTGGCCTGTAGTTTTTTAAAATATTTGTATTTGGTTATGGATTGTCTTTATATCATCTTCATGATGTTTGTAATTTTATTATCACTTTGATCTCTCAGCCATATTTTTACTTTTGTTTTAAATATATTCATTTCCTTTATATTTTTGATTTGATCTGGTAGAGCATTGTATAATTTTATAGCATGGAATTTATTATTTCTCTGTCCAAAAGATGTGTTCAAACTGGGAGTAACCAGGATGTTATTGCTTACTGACCTGGTTGAGTATTTATGTTGGGCAGTGGAGTATACATATATGTTTTTTTTCAGTTTAAATAAAATATTTTTTGAATAAAGTTTCTGTACATTGAAGACTTGAAAGTTATTAAATATTTCTTCCGTCGGAGTTCTAAGCGGAACTTTCAGTATTGTCTTCAGTACTCTTTCTTGGGCTATATTGAGTCGCTCTGTGTGAGTGCTCAAAGCAGACCCCCATCCTTCTTGCTTCTGAGTTGGTTTCATTCTGAGTTGGCCGGTCACCGTTGATAACATGTTCAGTTAGTGTATTGTATTTACAGATGAGTTGTGTTACGCAAGTGACTGGGAAAACCCATCTAATTTTTACCTAACAAAAAAATATCCACGGCCGGCGAGGTCTAGGGGAAAGGCTCATGACTCGCAATCTGAAGGTCACGGGATCGAATCACGGCGTGGGCATATAAATGTTATTTTAATAATTTGTATTTTTTCACAATTAATTAAAATTAAAAATAATGTACGGTATATTTGTGACACTTTCCAGAGTGGAAGATATTCTTAGTATCGCCCTGGTCCAAGACCACCATTCAGAATTGAAACGTTGCTTGAAATGGCGTTAGCCGTGTTTGGTGACCAGATCTGAATACCCAGGTACTTTCCCATCTTCCTTTATCCATCTCCTTCCCCTTCCCACTATCTTCAGCCTCACAACATACCCTCGCAACATACTTTAATTGGGGAAGCCGTAGCCTCACTGGGAGCAGCTGGGACTCTTGTAATCATCATCATCATCTTCTTCCCCATTTCATCGACAAGGCTCCTCCATACGTCCCTGTCTTGCGCTGTTTGTTCGGCCTCCGTTCATGGCAGTTCCATCCTCTCCTCATTTAGTTTCTGAAGTTGCCTCGCCCAACTGTGTCTGGGGCGGCCCACTGGACGTCTACCCTCTGGAATCGCACTCAGTATTTTTCTCGGAATTCGGTCATCATAATATTTTAGTACATGCCCAAGCCACCTCAGTTGCGATTTCACATAAAAAACTGTGTAGTATTCATAAAAAAAATCTGGATAATAATTCACTCCGGTGTCCTTAAAGGCTTCGAAGAAGCTCTTTCATGTATAGAGAAGTTTTATGTTTGAAGTGGTACGTTGTAAACATTCTTATTCTGTTCGGCCCATGACAATGCACCAACAATGTAATAGTGATGACCGTGGCAGGTTATCATCATGTATTCCGGACTCCCTTTGATGGATCCAGATTCCTCTGATTATGGGTGATACAGCAATAATAAGACGTGGGTAGTCTATTGTGGTTTATTCCGAGATATGTACAATGGTTATTCTAGGAAGTCTAATGGTAAAGAGAACAAATGGACAACAATCACACCCTTTTATATGTTACTCATGCTGTCACTCATACACGCATGTCTCTTTCATACCGCAAGACATTATGATTAAAAAAAAACAGTGCTGAAAATGTGAGAGAAGGGTGGATAGAAAAATAAAATAGTTAATGTTAAGGTTATTTCACCTTCTCCTCGAAATATTATGTCTCCCAGAAACACTGGGCGTGGTACAAGTTTCCTGGATCTTCTTGACAGAAATAGGACTCAATCGTCAATTCGTGGGCCCCATGAATCAAAGCCTTCATCCCCATGAGTGAAAACCTGGCAACAAAGTCAAAGAAATAGCCGATTTTACTAACGGTATAACAAAACTTTTCCAATAATGCATGAAAATGACGATTTTTTTGAAAAAAAGTTACCACAGAACAAAGCAAACCTCACCCACATTGTTGACTTTTTTGCCTGCATGACCTCACATATTCGCGAGAAAATAATATAAAAATTCTACAGCGGGTGGCCGAACTTAATCGACACCGTGAAATGACACATTTTTCCATGAGTTGCTAACACTTCGTAGTGAATGACATTTTAATATGGCTTCGGAACCGGAACCTTTGTTCACCCTTTCCAATCGCTCGCGTAATTGTGGTGAAAAAATTAAATTACTATACTTATTAAATGTTCACTTATATTTTTTATATGTCATATAAATAAAATAATAATTGGTGAGGGAATTCTAGTTAAAATAATAAAATCATTATTTTTCTAAATAATGTAACATGTTTCAAAAATTATCTCCACGATTTGTGCACCTAAAAAAAATAAAAAAAAATTTGTTGTTTTATTACATCTCAGGAAATACTTCATATATATTGTATACTTATAATGTATTTCAATTTTGTATTTAGTTTTTTTGTTTTTAAAGTTATGTATAAATAATACTTGCATTGTTTTTCGTGTGTTTGCTTCTGTAAAAATTCAAATGTGATTACTGCAGACACATTAGTCTAGGGATATTTATATTTGTATTTTAATTTATTTTATTTAACCCACAAAAATGTTTTCTAAATATCCTGTTTGTGTCTCAAATAAATAAATAAATAAATAAATAAATGAGCAAGAAATAATGAAATATTGTAAACAGATAACAAAAAAACTCATGATTATCAGTTACAAAAAAAGGAAAACCTTTTTAATAATAACAGATGAACTCGTTATAAGTAGTTGTAGTCATAGACAATTTTTCAAAACTAACTTGAAATTTGTTTAAGAATGTTGTTAAAATAAGTTATTCTTAGAAAGGGGTAGGTATTTTGCACATGCTTCAATTACAGGGATTTTACTTTTACTCTATATTTTTGCTGAAATAATATTAAATTGATAGTTAATAAACTGTTTTTCTAAATTTGTAGTACCTCCTGAATGTTTTTTTTTTACATTTTATCTATTACTAGCTGGTCCCCGGCATACGTTGCGATGCCTGCCATTGTCCTTTCCCGTGCGTCCCCGTTCCTCTCCGCCTTCCCCGCACTTCCCATCCCTCGTCTCTTTCTTCTCCGCGAATCCCACCTCCCCCGTTCCCCTTTCCCCTGCCTTTCCGCCCTGCCGCTAAAATATATGAAATACACGAATTTTCATTTATATAAATTTCATAACCCGCGGGGTTCGATCGAACACGGGTTAAGAATCACTGATGTTGGATTAAATGATTAAAAGCCTATATTTTATTCTGATGTATGAGCTATATTGTTGTAAAGTTTTATTCAAATCCATTCAGTATTTTTTGCGTGAAAGAGTAACAAATACACATGCATCCATACAAACTTTCGCGTTTGTAATATTAGTAAGTTTGTATTTTTTTCGGAGGGGTGCAGACATACGTTCACCGTTTGTCCCATTTTCGACTGTTGAATTTAGTGTGTAAGAAAGACGGGCAGCATTACATGTTTGCACAAAAGAAAAACAATCAGCGCATTGACATTTGACGTTTCTGAATTTTTGAAATTCACTCACTACTCAATATTATACTTGAGAATTCTTTACATCCAAATTGTACGTGAAAAAGATTTTTTTTTCATAATTATCATTTTCGGGAATTTTTAATAGCTATTCTGCTATTCGGGGCGGAGACAAATCCAACAAATCAAAGATCATAAAAATCGGTCCAGCCGTTCTTGAGTTATAAATGGTGTAACTCACCCTACTTTGTTTATATATTAAGATAAATATTTCTTCAATCTTCGCAAATTGTAAACACATTTAATATTTTTTTAAATAATTTCAGTGGAGAATGAGGATTGTTATTTTTCAAAATTACCATGAAATCACAATTATCTATTTCCATAAAGACGCTTCCTTTATTGTCCTGATTGGAAACCACACATGAACGATCACTTTGGCGTTGCTTTGAATGGCTTTACCTGTGAAGAGTTCCCACCCCTGAATATTCAGATACTTTCCAATCAGCCTACCCCCAGCCTACCCTCCCTGCATCATTTAACCAGATCACATTTATCGAAATTGAAATGAGGTTGTCATAGAACTACCTTCTTTATGAAAATGATAGCAAGAAATTGATTAGAATATTTGCATTTATCAAACTATTAACTGTAGTATTATCGAATCATCTTTTTTATCGTACTCATTCAGTGCACTATCGCTTTCCATATAAAAGATTTCCGTTCTTCAATCAATACAGGACTTCCCAACCAGGGGAGCACGCCCCCTAGGGGGGCGTAGAGAAATGTCAGGGGGGGCGTAATAGGTACGTTTGCTTTTCTGAAAAAAATATCTATTCGAAGCAAAGCTCTAGCAAAGATCATAATCGACCATCTAGTACAGAGCATGCAAGCTCAAGTATTTCGATAGCACTTTAAAAGTTTTTATTTATTTGTTCTAAAATTACTTTGAAAGTTGTTAGATATTATCTAATTATAAAAATATAAGTTTATTAAATAATAATAGAATAATATGTATAATTAAAAGACCACTGAGAAATGTAAATGTAAAAGTAATTAATGTTTGAAAGTGTACATACTCTTCTATTACTCTCGACCAACCAGACTAAACCATTTTTTTCGTTTGCCCGCGTACAGAACCAACCTTAGAAAAAATTCTCCAATCCCCCGCATATGCGCGCAATATAACACGCAATTTAACAATATCGATATTCTTAATAATACTCTTGTGAAATACCGATACGAAGTCAAGCGTACGACCACAAATGTGAATTAAATTAATGCACAGCTATAGAAAAGGTACAGCATGAGCATCTCCTGTCCTCATCCCATCTTCCTCTGCCTCTTGCCCTTTTCTATTCCTTCTTCCTTCTAATATACTTACATTTATATATTTTTGTTAATTTCATTTTCATGTAATTTTTATTACCAATTAAAATTTTGTATTATATCATAATAACCATTAGCATAAGAAACTGTTTTGGCTTACCTCATTTTTAACCGCTTCATTTTTAACATCCTGTATAAAACTGCTGTTTGTTTCTTACAATAAATAAATAAATAAATTACCTAGTTGAAATTCAAATAAATAATTTAGTTAATATAAAAAAGTGTGTTTCTTATTTTATTGAAACTTACTTAAGGGGCAGTAGCGTAGCGAGGGGGGGGGGGGGGCGGACCGCCCCGGGTGCCACCCGACGGGGGTGATACTACACCCGACGGGAGGTGACACCCGATTGTTAAAAAAATTACGAAGTATATTGTCGCAAAAACGAACGACCCGAAACGGGGAGAATTTTGTGCCTGACGGTCTTTTTATTGACGAAAAAGCCTATTTCTGAAATGAAATTCTCTACCCCTCTCCTCCATGCCCATGCCAGCTACGCCACTGAAGAGGGGCTTGAATTTTTTTTTTGTTCGGGAAGGCTCGGCGAAATAAAGGTTAGGAAACCCTGCTCTAATACATTGTGGATTTGGCTCTTTATTGTCCTTATCAATTCAAAACAAGGCCTTTGGTACAAATCTAAATATTTTCGGACAGTTATTACGCAAACAAACTAAAATAATGAACTTTCTAAAATCTTGTTTTAGGCAATTATTTGTCATTGTTATTACTTATTACCATCCTAATATACATTTGTCATTGTTTTATTAATGTGTGTATAAGTAGGTACCTCTTTTCTGTCATATTAACTATATTTTCCCATATTGTGGGATAATCTTCTACATATGTACATAAAAATGAAAGCAGCTTACTTGTTGCGTCGCTAAACCATTCATCCGTTGGCGATGAAACTTTGGGGATTTGATGTGCGCGTGCGTTTGATGGTTTCTATAAATAATGGTGAGCTCTGACGTCATGAAATAATGCATTGTTAAACCATTCATCCAATTGCTACGCATGTCGGGAACTAAACTTTTTGTTAACAAAACTAACAAAAAATTTGCAGTATACCGAAAAAAGTAGATGTTGAAATAAAACGTCGGGTTCTATATGCATTTAATTACATTACGGGAAGCTCCAAGGCTTGCTATTACATAATATCACGTGTCGTCTGTAACTTCCCAGAACTTAACTTATTACTAATTTACTCTGTGTGCAATGTGAACTCCGTAAATATGTACTAGTGTAATACTGTACCTCTTGTTTTACTCGCACAAAGACTATCTGGAGAGTGCAGCGATGATTGCTTTGCAAGCATCTGCTCAGGTAATTAGAATTATCATTGCTGAATAGTTTTTTTTACATTAGCTCCACACAGGAGGCCCTGAGGACAATAATTCCCCTCGGGACCTATGTCATATTTGGAGTTGCCATGTGGAGTGTCTTTTTAGGAAAGGAAGGAGAGGAAGTTCTGTAAAGGAAAAGGATATTAGGCATGGATAGAAATCTGGGGGTCAGTGTGTCCAAGAGTGACGGACGTATGAATGCATCCCTCTCACTGAGGTGCAAGGCGACGTTCCGAGAGAGTACGGCTGGAGAAGTCGAAGGGAGTCTCTCAATCATTATCTCGCGATCCGGTCTGCCATGCAGCTGGTGGGCAGACGCATCCGCCGCTAAGACCCGGACAAACCTTACACCATGAATTCGGGCACCCATGCTAAATCAACAAATATAGCAAACCGCTTGGGGTAACCTGTAGCAGAGTGTTGGTTAGTGAATAAATAGTTTCCGATACCAGCCTTCCAAATTCTATTTAGGTAAAATAAATATGTAGTGCTAGTGTGCAAAGTAAAGCATTTTCTTTTATAATAATAATTTAATAAAAAAGTATAACCATAATAAACTCCAGAATAACTCCAAATATCCAGTTTAATTTTATAAGTGTTGTGTGTTTGTGGGTGTTTGTGTTTTATATTGGTTTTGTGTGTTACTTGTATGTTTTTTGTATATGTATGTATATCGTGGTTACAAACAACGTTATTGTTTTATTTCAATAATTATTATTATAAAACCTGGTAGGGTCAATATGTTTTTCATTGTTTCATCAATAGGTTTAAAGAACTCCATACCTACTACTATTTACAAATATATTTTGTCATCTTTATGTTTCTGTTATGTTTTAAAAGGTAATACTTTGCTTGCAGAAGCACCTAAGCATCAACAAAATTTGATGATTTATATTTAATTAAAAACATACAAAAAAGTTTAAAAGATGCTTAAAATTGGGCACTTACATTTTTCATCGAGATGCTTTTAGCGTGAAATATTTTAGAATTACCCGATTCCTTTTATCGCTGCGTTTGGCCTCGTTTAATTACGAAATATCGCCACTTTAACTCGAAACAAACGAAAATCGTGAAAAAGTTAACCAAACTTTTTTTTTCAGAAATAATACTGAAAGCTCGAGGGTGTAACGCTGAGAGCTTTTACGATACTCTGTGATATAGAGGGGCGTTATGGGGCGGTAAGTAGTTTCATGATAAAATGGCACATCAAAATGTTTCATAAATATTATATAGTACCTACCTACCTCGTCATTATTTCTGAGCTGAAGAATACCTAAACTTAAATCTCTACTTGATATAACTATAAAAGCTCTTCGGTTTTCTTCGATGTTTTCGGGTTTCTGAAGCAAAATAAGAAATAACTTGATTGTGTGGTGAAGTATTTTTTTGTAAGGCAAGCATCTTAACGAAAAATATAGATTTATTATAGAGTCATCGTATTATTGTGTAAATATTGAATCGTTTTTTTTATTTATTTTTATTTGTTTTCAAGGTACAATCCCGTTAAACCGCAATAAAGCAGTTTGTCAACAGGATGTTAACGTTCAGTTACAATTTAAACATACATACATAATATTATTACTATAACTATACAGATTATCACAATTAACACATATGAATTAATATAAACTATCTCTATTTAGCAGCCATTGTTTCAGCATATATCTGAAACTATTTGTAGAATCGCAATTTTTTATATTAATTGGTAACATGTTAAATATTTTTGGCACATTATATTCCAGGGTTCGCCGTCCATAGTTATTATTATATTTTGGATCAAGGATTCCTTCATTCTTTGTGAACCTTGTATTATAATCATGTTCTACTTTTCTCTTAAAATTAGACTCAGACATATGCTGAATCAATATTTTGTACCATAATAAAGCCTGCACCGGTAATATTGTTAACCCCTCCGCAACTTAAGCAGATATATGCGTTAAAAATACAATAGTCAAATACAATAAGCGTGTTTATACGTCAGCGCGTGTGTCTCCATAGAAATCGTTCTAACTCCGTTAGTGTTTTAGTTACATCCCTAAAACAAAAATTAAAAGGTCGATAGTAGATCAAGCTGTACGTCCCTATCAATTTGTCTATAGAAATACATAACAAGAATATGCTGTCAGTCGCGCAGTTGACACAAATATTTACCCGCCCAAATTTACTACCGGCGGCTTGACCGCGCTCGACATTGTTAATTTTTATTAAATATTTTTATATGAAATGATAAAAAAGTTAGGTGACAAAAGTGTTTATTACACATTTATACAATAGAATAAGTATTGTAGTTTACATAAACTGTAATTTTAGTACCGTTTTCACATAAAAACATTACGTGAGTCATTTTTACCTATTTTTAATGTTTGCGTTCTAAATTTTAATAATTACAAGAGTTAAAATTTATTTGTAATACAATAATTGGAACGCTTATTTTGTAATCTTTCTAAAACAATTTTTACTATTCGGCCACGTTCAGAAATGTTTCATTTATAGAGCTTTAATTGTGAAGCGGTAATAACAAAAAGTTTTCGTAAAATGTCATTTCGTTTGAGACATTTTAAGGGCTTAAATGGCGATTTTCGGATTCCCATACAACAATGATATGTTTCGTCTCTGTGAAAAAATATGTTTTTGAACTAATAACTTAATCATAGAATTTTGTGCTGATTGTAGGTAGCTCAAATTAGTCTTGCAAAAGTATCCCCAAGTTGTTAATCCATACCGTAAAGTTGATTCAAAAATTTTTAAATATTCACCGGAACGAAACATTTGTACATACAGCCTACCTACTATCGCCCTCAGCCGTTTACAAATTTTGTTTATTTGTAGATATATCCCATTTGAAATTACAATCATCAGTCACTCCCAAATAAACATATTCATTTACAAGTTCAATACTATCGCACATGCAGGGCTGCAAAATGTTTTGATGAATACATGTAAAGTCATGAGATATTATTTTTTAATGAAAATAATATTGAAATATTTTATTGAAAATAATAATATTTTATTGAAAATAATAACAACTCCCATTTAAAATATGGAAATAAAAAGATAACGGTTGCAATTGAGAATAGAATCCATGTTCTCTAGTATTTCTGGGATTAATTTATTAAGCTACTGAGGTTGATTTGAAATACATTCCAGTTTGGATGCTCAAGGCAAATGGCGCTTGTGTATTCGGTGGTCATTTGAAAGACCAGTCATTTGAAGGTTTTTGTTTAAAATATTTAAGGCATTATTTTTTATTTTTTTATTTATTTATTTCATTATTTTCATATTACATTCATTATAATAGTGACGTATTGCCCATCTCACTAGGTGTGAAATGCCTGTGTTGAGATGGCAATTTACAGAGTGGTTATCTATGATTTTGTTTAAGTAATATTTTGAAAAATATTATGAAAGTGACTGGTTGATATAAAATCTTTTTTTTTCTTTAAATATACAATTCAAGTATGTTACATATATATAGAAGATTACAGTAGCTACTTGGTTACATATATATACACACAGTAGGTATAAAGGTAAGTATGTTATTAAATACTCGTGATGGTAATGTTTATTTGAGGTGATCAATGATTTTACTTTTAAATGCATTTTTGGATTGCGTGTGTCTAATTTCAGGAGGTAGAGAATTGAACAGCTTTGTTGCATTATATTTAAAACTTCTTTGCCCATAAGAGGTTTGACAAACTGGGATGTTAAAGGATTTTACATTTGACTTTCTTAAGGCTCTAGTGCTTATTCGTTCTTCAAACATGTGTGTATTTTTAAATTGATAAAGCAGGATATTTTTTGAATACAATTTTTACAGGTTAGGAACATTTAGTGTCTTAAAAATAAAATCAGTGCTAGTTCTCAACGGGACTTTAAGAATGACTTTCAAAATTAGTTTTTGGATCTTTACTAAAGGCTCCAGGCAAGTATTTGCAACACTTCCCCAGCTGATGATACCATATTCAAGTGATGATTGTATAAGAGCATAGTAAACTTGTTTCAGTTGTTTTCTATTTAATATATCTCTAACATTTTTAAAGAAGTAGACAAGTTTTCTCAGTTTTGTCGTTAGGTTTATGACATGTACGTTCCATTTAAGTGGTTTATAAAAGTGGTTGGTTAGTATGGTGGTTGGAGGATCAAGATTGTATTATTTATCTAAATATATAAAACAACGTCGGGTTTGTTACACCATTTATGAGTCGAGAACGGCTGGATAGATTTTTATGATTTTTGATTTGTTGGATTTGTCTCCGCCCCGAATAGCAGAATAGCTATTAAAACATTGGAAAAAATGACGAAATAAATAATTATGAAGAAAATTCTTTTCCTTGTACATTTTGTATGGAACGAATTCTCATCTTTCGAAAGAGCTGCAGGAATATTCTGATAATATAATATTGAGTAGTGATGAATTCCGAAAAATCAAAAACGTCAAATGTCAATGCGCTGATTGTTTTGCTTTTGTTCTTAAACATACAATGCTGCCCATCTTTCTTACACACTAAATGTCAACAGTTGAAAATGGGACAAACGGTGAACGTATGTCTGCACCCCTCCAAAGGAAAAATACAATCTTACTAATATTATAAACGCGAAAGTTTGCATAGACGTAATGTGTTTATTACTCTTTCTTGCAAAAACTACTGAATGGATTTTAATGAAACCTTACAATAATATAGCTCATACATCTATACTGGTAAGCTCTAGCGTTATGACATTTTTATAAATGAAAATGTGTATATTTAATATATTTTAGCGGCAGGGAGGAAAGGCAGGGGGAAGGGGAACGGGGATGCACGGGAAAGGACATGCAGGGATAATCAATTTATTTCTTTGAATGGCCTTGCAACGCATGCCGGGGACCAGCTAGTTTGTTTATAAACTCAACACTTATTTCAAATTATTTTCCTATGAATTTATATAACTACAGTACTTCACTAATCTACATGTATTGTTAACAGAATAATATTAAAAATAAATTTTGCTGTTTAATTTCAGGTTGGAGGCCTACCGATGAAATAATAATTTTCAGACGATTTCCTAAGAATCAGAATATTGAAAAGTGATTTTTACTCAAGTTTTTAAAGTAATGTTCCAGTGTGTTTTTTATATTAATTAAATTGCTTGATTTATGCTCGAATTAGATTGTGGACGATTATAAAATAGGCATAAGATATAGTGTCATAAATTTATTTATTTTTTATATTAGCTCCACACAGGAGACCCTGACGGGAATTATTTTCCTCAGTGCCTTCTGTGTGGAGCTTATGTAAACAATGTTTCTTTGGGGATGCTGTGTGGTGGGTCTTTTTAGGAAAGGAAGGAGAGGAAGTTCTGGGGTGGAATGGTTCAACCAGGTGCCGCCAAGACTCGGACAGACCTCACCCCGTGAAACTTGGAACCGTAGCCAAGTTACCACACGCAGCGAACCACTTGGGGTTACCTACGTCAGACGTGTTAGTTATCCAATAAATGGTTCCCAGGGCGGCGGTACCCATACCCGCCAATAAGTTTTTTTACCATTTATTTATTTTTTGCTGTTTTAAGGATGCAATCAACTTGTTTCTAACTGTTTTCCACTTGGAAACCTATGTCTCGTTTTCAAGGAGTACACAGACGCAATATACCATTAAATGGTACATATATTAAATGAAGATTATATTTGTCACTGCATATTAAGGAGGGTCATTTAAAAAAGGTTATTTTTTAATTCTAAGAGCGATAAAAGGGTGCCAAATGAGTTCAAAACGACACGCTTAAATTTTTTCAAATTTCTAATACAATCTTCTTCCTTCGGATTCACTTCAAAGTTTTGAAAATTTTCATTTTAAGTGATTATTTCTAGTCTATATAGAAGTTACTATGAAACCATTTAAACCATGTTTTTTGTAATCTTCTATGGCAAATGCAGTATATATTTACGAAATCATTTACAAAAAGTCCCAAGATTTAGTCTCGCAAAATAATGCCGAAATTTGAGAGTAAGAAGGATTTTGCCGATATTTGAATACACTGCCTTGAATTATATTCATATATTTTTAAATAAATAAAGCAAAATATTCCCTCTATATCGTGTTTTATTGAAAAATAGTTCATTTTTTAAAGATTTAACATGGGTGGGTTTTTCTATATTATTTGAGATTTCAAAGTCAATTTGGAGAAAGAAGATGGTATCCAAATATTATTAAAAAAACGTGATTTTAGGTATATCTTAATTTAACACCCTTTTATCACTATTAGACAAATCAAAACAAGAAAATAAAAATCCCATACAGTCGTGACCCACCTTACTTCATATGGGATTTTTTTTTACATGAATACCGCACAAGAGTCCCAACTGCTCCCGTCTGGAGCCAGTGAGACTATGGCATCCCCAATTGGGGTATGTTGTGAGGCGGAAGGTAATGGGAAGGGGAAGGAGATACGGAAGGTGAAGGTGGGGAAGTACTTGGCTATTTAGATCTGGTCACCAAACACGGTAAAGCCATTTCACAATATACTATATATTATTTTAAATGAATAAATTGTGAATAACACAAATTAACCAAATAAAATTTATTTGCCACGCCGGGATTCGATCCCGCGACCTTCGGAGTGCGAGTCAAGAGCCTTACCGCTGCGCTAGGCCGGCCGTCAATAAAGAAACAAATATTGATTGCGTGCATGATCGCCAACAACACTAACGTCAACTGCTGATTTGAGCATTTCCAATTACCTGCCGTTACATCATTGTTCATATCCCTTAAAATATTAAAAGGAGACAAAATCTTTTCAGCAAAGGAGAACATTATAAGAAGACACCTATAGTTATTTAAGACAGTGATCTGTGCGTTAATGGACGGAAGAGGGAACAACTTACTAACTAACACACGTAAATATTAGAGATGCCACTAATTGTGATTTTGCCGAATACCGATTACTGAATATTCGGCTAGGCTCTCGGCCGAATCTCGACACTTAGTACATTTCGTAAATAGTTTTCATGAATTTAAAATAATAAAAATGGTTTTCTTGAATTAAAATGAATTGAACTCGTGAGTTAAAAATCGTTTTCATGAATCAAAATGAATTAAACTCGTGAAATAAACGTCGTTTTCATGAATTAATAAAAATCAATTGCATTTCGCAAATGAAATTCATTTTTACATGAAAACTGTTCGCCTAGACAGCAGACCCTTACAAGTGGTGATCAGCAAACGCAAAACAGTATCCAAGCCCAGCAGAATTGGATAAGATTTATTTATCATCTCCCGGTAGAAGTATACTGTGAGCGGCTGTTTTCGGAAGCAGGTATAATTTATGAGGAAAAGAGCAATCGTTTGCTATCAACAAATATGGAAAAAATGTTTTCATTCGACAAAACTTACCACTGATAGATTTTAAGTATTAAATGTTCTGATTTTTTGTTCAAATAGAAATTGGCCGAATACCGAATAGTAAAAAAAGTAGCCGAATAGGCCGAATATCGAATAGTAGCCGAACACTCGTGGCATCTCTAGTAAATCTATCAAGAACCACCAACAACTACTGTACAACAACCATCTCTACAAGAACCCTTAACATATTTTGGACCGAAATTTTTACGAATAATACTGGATATTTTAATCCTATGTCTAGAATGTCTCGATCATACAA
Source organism: Limnephilus marmoratus (assembly GCA_917880885.1). Classification (NCBI taxonomy): domain Eukaryota; kingdom Metazoa; phylum Arthropoda; class Insecta; order Trichoptera; family Limnephilidae; genus Limnephilus; species Limnephilus marmoratus. The sequence continues at coordinate 48,001,439 of OU862915.1, read as the reverse complement.
CGATCTTGCTAAAATACACAGTTTCATAGATATTTTTGTAAATAGTATAACATCTTTCAAAAAATATCTCCACAATTTGTGCACTTAAAAAAAAAAAATTGTTGTTTTATTACTTTTCAGTAAATACTTCGTTATAAATATTGTATAAGTACTTGTTATTATTATGTATTTCAATTTTGTATTCAAGTTATGTATAAATAATACTTGTAATGTTTTTTCATGAGTTTGCTTATGTTAAAATGCATATGTGATTACTGCAGACACATTAGTCTAGGGATATTTATATTTGTATTCTAATGTATTATTATTACCCACAAAAATGCTGTATAAATATCCTGTTTGTGTCTCAAATAAATAAATAAAATAAATATAACTTTAAATGACGGCCTCATTGGTTCAGCGGTAACAATCTTTGGCTAAAGGTTCAGAGGTTACGGGTTCAAATCCTAGCGTGTGCAGGTACATTTTGTTTGTTTAATTTCTGTTACATCACAATTCATAAATATAAAATAATATATTATTAGTATATATCATACGGAGTTGTAAATACTTTCAGTATCGCCGTCGTGAAAAACAACCATTCAGAATCGAAATTTTTTTTTTTGGAGGATGTATGTATGTATATGTCATCTTTGGGGATGCTGTGTGGAGGGTTTTTTTTAGGAAAGGGAGGAGAGGAGAGTACTTGGAAGGAAAAGGGTTTAAGAGGTGGGTAGATCTGGGGTTCAGTGTGTCCTGGTCATCCGCCTCCAAGACCTATGTAGACAAATCTCACCCCACCAACCCGGGCACCCCTGCTAAATAACCAAACGTAGCGAACCACTTGGGGTGACCTATGGCAGGGGTGTTGGTATCCAATAAAGCTTCCCGGGGCGGCGGTACCCATTCCCGCCTCCCAAATTTATGGTAAGTGTATGGTAACCAGATCTGAATAGTGTTTAGTAACCAGATCTCATGTCCTATACATTTAGCCTCATCCTCGCCCTTATCCTCACAACATACCCTAATTTGGAGATGCCATAGTCTTACTAGGTTTATGCCGTTAGGAGCAATTGTGACTGTTATGCGGTACTAAAAAAACAGGAGAAAAATGGTGTTTTATTTTTTTATCAGTTTTTTAAATATATTTCAGCTACCTATTCAATTCTACGAATTAAATTATTGTAATAATTGTTATTTGATATTGATATTTGACTGAGTGTAGCAAAATCCTGTTTTTACTCGGCCGTTTGGCATTTCACCAGTCTGTAAATTAGTTGTTACATTTCGGTTCCGGTTCAAGTTGGTGACCTTTTTGTATTCCACATTTTTATCCAGTCAGAGTTGGCATGATCGTGTTTCCTACCACGAGACGTCAAATCGAAATAATAAATAATCTGGTACCTACGTGTGTGAAGAAAGTTTGAAACAAAGAATTTTCTATGAGATGGAGATATCTCTTTGGACAATTGTGTTATTCCTTGTTTGAACAAAAAACAAATGGAATTTTTTATAAAATATTTATGGTTCATGATAAAGTTGGTAGATATTAAAGCAGGTTCCTACTTACAAATCCTATGATTTCAGAGAAAATTTTGATTATGATTTATTAAATAAGAGAAAACTAGAAACATACAAACTGAAACATGAAAACTTCAACCAAATATCTAGGAATCACTGTTAACCAATGTCTATAATGGATACCACATATAATTCTTAAAAACAGAGTACGAAAATTGACCTAAATATTTTTAGCTGTTTGAGACACATTCTAAATAAAGAACTACTGAGAATGACGTAATTCGCTTTCTGTCAATCCATAATCCAATATGGTATAATAGGATGGGGTGGCGCCTATAAAACACTCACACAGTCTCTTCATATTGCCCAAAAACTATTCAAACGCATGAGCAACATTGTCAATATAGGGACCATGAACGCTTTGGTGTTTCATCCATTTCCTATGGAATAATCGTGTGGGGAGGAACATACAATAACCATGTAAAACTATTAGAAATTGCACAGAAGTCCATCATTAAGGTGATGTACCAGAATGCCAAGACGTATCCCACCAATCAGTTATGTCGGGAAACTGAAATTATGGAACTAAGGCAGATCTACTGTATCAAATGTCTTAAATTTATATTTTCTCGTCCTAACAATTTCACTAAAAACAAAAATCGCTCTAGCCAGAGACATACCACGTGCGCGTACACAGTGCCTCACAGCAAAACCAGGCTGGACAAGACACATTAACTGTATTGCTCCAAAACTGTTCAATTCCCTACCCAATTCAATCAATACGTGTCAAAATCTGAACGTATTTAAAAAAATGATAAAATCTGGGTAAAAAATAATTTGGAAGTGAGAATTTTTTTTCTACAATTTGTACTATCTGTTTCTAAATTCCTAAAATATTCCATGTCTTTCTGTATTTTAGATTAAAAAAAAGGAAATATATGTGTAGGTATTATATGTACACATATATATGAACGTGTGTATTTACGTATTGGGTGTATACACAGATAAGAGAGTTTCTCATATCTAAGGGTGTATACGTACGTTAATATATTTATACCTTTAATTTTAAGAATTTTTTTCAGTAACTCCTGTAAAATCGATCATGTTGATCTCTATAGACACTATACATATATATTTTTAAATTCTATTTTAACCACCACTGTTTAATATCTACATAATATAATACCCACGCACAGGCTTCGCCTTTGTGGGATCTATTTTGTTACCCTCTTATATTTTGTTTGTACCTATTCTCATGTATCAAAAATATTGGTAATAACAAATAAAAAATTTAAGTAACTTCTGTATGCATTGCGTATGTCGCTGCGTAGTCCTACATACATATGGTGTAGAAAAAAAAAGAAAAAAAAGGGAAGGAATAAAATAAAAATGAAGTAACCAATTAAAACATAAAATAGCAGTGGGTTGTTTAGCATAGTTATTGAAATGATAATAATAATAAATAAAAGTTATATATATAGATAATATATATGTACTTAAAAGCATGTAAAACATAAGGTGGTAACTGGTGTTTGCATTTTATATTATAGTCCTACATACACATTTTATATAATGATAACTAGAAAGAGAACAGAAACAATAAAGTAAAATGAAATATACAATTAATAGCTGATTATTACTGTTGTTTGCTTAGAATAGTTATTAAAATGATAATAATATAATAGGCATTTATATATACTTATAACTGGTGTTTGCATTGCATATTATAAGCCTACATATGTACATATTTTGTATAAATATGAATAAAAAAGAGAAGTGATAGAATAAAATAAAATATCCAATTAAAACAATTAAAGATCGGACAACTCTCGTAGTTACGTAGGTACGAATATTACCCCCGTTCTGACTTAATATAAATGCATATCTATGGAAGCAAGTTTGATTTTGGAGGCTTTCATCAGATTATCTTACGTCGTAGTTAACTACAGTTTTGGGGCAGGATACTCAAAAAGTTCGAACTTATGTAGAATTTAGTATCTTGACGAATTAGTAAACGGTCGTGATTCTATTTATTACAGTAGTTTTTCTCTCGCCGTGTTATATTAGACTTTCTTTATCCAACACTAAAACTTTAATAATCTGTGGTTGTTTAGGACGGTATATTTTTATCACTGTATTTAATCATTTCTCTCGGAAAAAAGTAACATTATTTCCACCCAATTCGGCTGAAAGAGATCTAGATAGAACACGGACCTTTTTGTTTAGTACTTACTTTCTACTTTGCAATGTTTTTACTTTAATGTCCTTTGTAGGGAACTTTTATATTTCTTTTTAAGGAGATAACTACCGGTTTTGTGATACAATTTTAAAAGTAAGGCGTTCAAAATTATGTAAGTACATAAAGTAATTCAGATTTCACTCGGAAGTGCTTTCCATAATAATAATTCTTCGTTAATATTATAAAGTTATTTCCTTGAAGTTCATTGTTTTGAACGTTCGTAAAACTTGAGAGGAAATAACACTTTGTAGAACAATAACCTTAGATATTAATATAAAAGTGGAACGATTTACGAGACAGAATTAAATGGTTTAAAAGTATTTGGCTTCAGAACCATGTATACGTATTTATGTGGAGATATTTTACATTATTCTTTCCACATCAAAAGGCCTTGAGGAGAGGAAGAAGTGAACACGGGTCTTGAAGAGATCAAGCTGTTGAACTCAAGAATGAGTCGTAGAAACGTCCCGTTCTTGGGTGAATATGTCTCTACATGCCCAAACCATCTGAGGGTCCTTTTCTGAATCTTACTCATTACGTTTACGCCTTGCATTGTTTGCGGATCTTCACATTTCTCCCACGATCATACATGTTTTTGGCACCCATAAACACCTCCGGTATCTCATTTCTAGAGCATTCATTCTACTTTCATTCTTTCTCTGTTAGTTACATGCCTAACTGCCATACATCAGGGGTAGGTACCAGCACTCAATTAGCATTCAATTAAGGACTGCTAGTTTCGCTTCATTATACAATTTTTGTAAGCTTCAACTGCGTTTAGTCCGTCATAAACGGAGTTAGCTGCATTTACCCTTCTTTCATTTATTTGCGATATTGGTGGTAAGGCATAAAAAGTTTTTGAAAACCATAATTTGTGATAGTACTAACGCAATAAACAACTTGAAAAAATCATAGGAAAAAATATGTACCTGTCTTACGTAACAACGTTTCAGTTGATTTATCACATGAGAGGGTTGTTTCAACCCTATTGTTTAAAAGTTTAGGGTCAGATTTAGAAAATAAAAGTTTTGCAGAGACTAGAAGACTTTAGGTTCGGAGTATAATAACGGAGTTAAGTCCTTACGTCTTTTAGTTTTATCACCAGCTAGAACATTCGCGACAAAACTCCGTACGATTTAGAGAAATTGGTTTATCTTTTTGATTCAGTCTTGTGATGGTAAAGATGATACCTACAAAGTTTGCTTGTGTGTGTTAACTGTGCTTCATTTTTATTGAAGAGTTTTATTTTCCATGTACATTGGTTACTTATTTTTTTTTTTATTTATCTGCTTCTCTAATTTGTGCGATTTAGAAACCTAAGAAATAAACAGAAAAATTAATTTAGTTAAAAAAATAATAGCACCCTGTAAATCACCATTATTAACAATGTTCCCATGTTAAGTTGACTCCTCCCATCATTCTCCCCCTCACCCAAAATCACCCCTCCTTTTACCCCACCTAATAAAATCTATCATTTCTGAACACGTAAATGTACGAATAAGTTAGTTTTAAGTTTGCTAGTGAATGACACGGATGTGTCTTTTTATAAAGGTGGAGAGGCCAGTGGAAAAACCTTAGCTTTTCTGTACCAAATATTAGTTTCTAGAAATTTTTACTGCTTTTAAAGGGCTGACCGTATATTTTTCACGTCTCCTGCCAACCAGACAAACCAGTGACATTGAGGAAGAAATGTTTCAATATTTGGTATTTTTTTATCAATTTCAAGAGAAGTAAGAAAAATCCTGCCCCGTTTGACATACAGATATGCCCACAACATGCTTCCATCGGTGTTCAAAACAAAATTATTTAAAAAATAATATTGTTGTTAAATTTCGAAGTTTGACCAAAAAAACAAAATGATAAAATTCTTCAGAAAACTCAAGAAAGTGAACAAAAAGACAGCAAAAAAATAAAGTAATAGGATCGTGATCTTCATTCCTGTTTACCTTCCTCTTTTCTGGACTTTAATGGTCTACGTCTTATCTTCTCGTATTTATTTACGAGAAAAGAGATCTAATCGCGTTTAAAAAATTTAATTAATTAAAGCAAGATTCCGCTCGGCGAATTTTTATGCCATATTAAAAACGGAGGGTTTCCCTCATTTATGAATTATTTACAGATTTTTAATGGTCTTGTGAAATAAATACCACTGAAATGTTAAACATTATTAGCTTTCTTCTTTGCGTTTCTCTTAGATCCCTTTTTGGAAATTAAATCAACACATTATTTGATTTAGGTATTTAATGAATTTAGGATTTGGACGCCACATTCTAAATCACATCACAATTAGATACGATTTTAGATTTTCACGGCCAAAAGTATTTTTGTTATTAGTTTTTGGGGTATTATGCCGTGTTGCGCTACCTCCTTCTTTAGCCATCTTTTCGGACAGTCAGAACTTTCTAGAGCTCTATGGAACCTTCTAGAACTTTCCGGAGGACTGTTCTAGAAATTTCAAGAGGGCGTAACTTCCAGCCCGTATATGTTCAATGCATACCCTTTAGGTAAAAACGGGAACCGTCATCCCGGAGGGGGGACAGAGATCTACCACACCATATAACTCCCTTGATCGTACCGTGACTCGTTTCTGAGTTTTTGCGAAAAGCACGTTTTTTTGAACTTTCTTTTATAATATATATTGATTATCTCCCACTCATTCAGCCGTGCATCGTGAGTGCGGTCCCTCCCCTGGCTAAGTCGTCCATCACGAAACAAACATTTTCCGCTTATTGAGGTGGTAGTGTAAGATTTTCAAATATTGTAAGGGTTATTGGTAATCCAGAAGGGCTTGTCTTTCTTTAAAAAAATACATACTAAAATAAATATTAGTACATAACTTTCTGTTTTTACATTAGCTTCACACGGGAGGCTTTGAGAAAGAACAATTCCCTCAGAGATAAGAGTATACCTCTCTCAGTTCAGCTAGAGACTTCAGAAAGTCTCCCTCAACCAGTCTCTCCCGATCTGGCCCGTTACGCAGTAGTGGTGCAAACGCATCCGCCGTCAATTTATACAAACTTTCCCCCATGAACCCGAGCACCCCTGATAAGTCACCAAGCGTAGCGAACCACTTAGAGGGACTTATGGCGGGGGTCTTGGTTATCCAATAAATCGACGGTCCCGAAGAACAAAATCGTATCTGCTAAAAAAATTAAATCGCTTTGTTGACTTATTTATTGGCTTATTTTGTTGATTAAAAATTCTATATTTTCGGAATTTTGAATGAAATGATGTGAAATTCAAAATATCCAAATAACACCAATTTTGTTCCTCATATTAATGAAGTTACTAATAAGGCTATGAAATTGGGATTTATTTTAAGAACAGTAAAAGATTAAACTTCACTTTATTCATTTAAAATTCTCTTCACCGCTTTAGTAAGAAGTAATTTAGAATACAATTCCAATATTTGGTCTCCATACTATAAAGCACATCAAAAAAATTGAGAAAGTTCAACATAAATTTTTAAGGTTCATTAATTTCAAACTCTCCATATCCATTGAACAAATTAATTATGTTAACTTAGTGAAAATACTTAATTTAACTGACCTACCATGTAGAAGAACCAAGAGTGATTTGGTTCTTTTATTCAAATTGGTTAATGGATCACTTGACTCACCTGACTAATAGCTAATAACATTCCGAGCACCAAATCGTGAACGAGACTTCTAGAGCTGTTCTTTGTTTATCCGTCTAAAACTAACTGTTTCTTTGACTCTCCAATCCAAAGACTACAAAGGTTTGGAAATAAATTCAGTTCCGTTGATATTTTCATTTATTCCTTACCTAAATTTATATAAGAAATTTAAAAAATTCTGATCTAAATTTTATTATTATTCTTCTTATATTGTTTTTGTTGTTATTTCTTTTGAATTCTGCTTGCATTCTATTAAAGGGAGAGAAATAATTATTGGTATTTTATTTTTTCTATTTCTATTATTACTATGTTACACGATTGATGTAAATGCTCCAAGGACGTAAATAAATAAATAAATTTCTTGATCTCAAAAACCATAAAATTGCAGATGCGAGGCTTTAAAAACAGCTCTACTTCAATACTACAAAATAGCACATCCGTCATTGTTCTTCGGGACCGTCGAAATAGTTCCCGGGGCGGATTGTATTATTTTTAATCATTGTTAACCTCAAATATATGAGGTGGAATACAACCTTATATCACGTGCAGTATCCAACTTGCATGTCAGGTAGGCATTTAATTTAAATACAGCTGAAGTGAAATGTGATGGGAATGAAATACGAGCAGAGAATATTTAATACCAGGGTGATGAAATTGTGATCTTACATATCATTTTAGAAACTATTGTACATTTGATATTAGTTTCTCACGTGGGAAAAAATAAGAATTTGAAAATATTAGGTCATATGAAATTGGCGTTTTGCCGTACTGGCAACTTTGATCTCAAATATCTTCTCTTTGGTTAGGAATTCCAAATTCAAATGTATACAGCTATTTACTCATGTATTTGTGTTTCGAAAATTATAATTAATTTGTTTTTTTCTTAATTGTTTTTTTTCTTTGCGTCACTTAGTTTACAAAATGGAAAACTTGAAATATCGCGTTATTTACGAGTACGAGTTCCACCGTGGCACCAGTGCTGCAGAAACGGCTCGAAGGATTAATGATGTGTATGGCGACGGTGCCGCCAAAGAAAACACAGTGCGTTTTTGGTTCCAGCGTTTTCGTTCTGGAAATTTCGACCTGCAGAACAACCCATTAGGACGAAAACAGAAAATAAAAATTAATAATAACAAAAATAAATAATCCATTATTATGCAGGGCGTGGTCTTGAGTGCGCTCGGTCCATCGCTCACTCGCTTGGTGCTGGAAGGCTGCGGTCACCAATGTGTTGTCGGAGGCCATTAGGCGCACCCTGGCTCTAGTGACCCGGTGTCTCATCAGACCGGCGAATGCGTGCAATCTTAGTTCCGTAAACATTGTCGATGCACTGCTACACCTTCTGAATCCAAATATAATTCTGCATGCATTGTTATAATGGATCCGGAGTCGTTCTATCGAGGTGGTTCGGTAGTAACACCATGTTTCACACGTGTATATAGACTAGTGCAACATGCATTGAACAATGTTTTTTTACATGGTTACTGCATTGGAAGAATCTTCGGGCAATCATATTGGACAATACTCTGATACTTCTCCTCTGTCGTTCAATATCATCATCATCCGAGAGGTCTTCAGTGATTATGTGACCTAAATATTTTACATTCGTAGATGTGCTTATGTTTTCCTTATCGAGTTGTACGTCGTACGGGGAGCATCTTCTCGGGATTTTTTCCATGGTGGAATGCGATTAGTTCCGTCTTCTTGGAGTTGTACATCATGTTGTGGTCATTTGCGTATTCTTCTAATAGTATTCTCAACCCCTTGATCGACGCAGCTAGGAGAATCATGTCGTCCGCATAGCTAATGTGATTTAGACAAAGATTTTATTGATACGACCGCCAGCTCTGGTGTCCAGGCGATTTGATAATTCGTCCACGTATATATTGAACAGTATAAATATGCAATATATTTACAATGAATGACATCTTCGTTTTTATTCGTAATTTCGGCGGCTTTGACGTCACTCCGGGCAATGTTGGTGAAAACCGTCTTACCAGGCAGTGGCGGTTTCTATGTTGTAATGACGTTGTAGCCAGTCGAACCCTTTCTGGAATGATGTGGTTTTTCAAATCAATGTTTTACGTTTCGGCCCATTTATACAAAATTTAATTTTGGATTTTAGGCCAAAATACCCATCCAAACTGAATAATATTTTTTTTAATCACAAATTATATGGATATGAGACACTATATTTATATTGGTTTTAAATTACGTTTTATACTTTATTACGAGTAAATAATTCAGTTTCAGACTCTGGAGGAAACTTTGAGATTTATTTGTGTGTTATTGTAAATTTTTTTAAACAAGTTCTGCCTTATCCATTGTGTTAACATAATGAAAAAAAAATGAATGACTTTAAAATGCGTTATATTTTGTAATAATTCTAATTTATGTACGACAAATTTAATTTCCGGCGTAAAGGTAATTGTAATTTAAATTTAGTTATTTTTATTTTATATTTCATCTTATTTTAATTACAAATATCGTAAATTTTTAAGTATTTGTCTTTTACCTACAAATGATGCCATACAGTAGGGGACTATATGCGATATTTGCATAAAAATAATAATATGTCTAATAACTTTGTTCTGTGAAATAGTACGTCTCGCAAATCATTAAAAAAATTAAGCTAAACGTCAGTAAAATGGGAATTCTTTAATGATTTATTTTGGCGAAGAAACAGAAATAACGAAATATAATCTTGAATAATTGTCTTCATGACCAATGAAGGAATAATAAATAATTTAGCAAACCTGATATTGTTTTTCATATCCCTGTAATCTATACCAAATTACGAAGCAGAAGATAATATCTACAAAAATTATTTCATTCCTAGTCAATATCTCAGTTTCATTTATAAATTAATTAAATCTTCTCTGAGGCTCTTGAAGACATAATACATAATATTATATGCATTGGAAAAAAGTATTTAGCGAAGTTTTTGTAACTAAAAAAGTACATTTTCAGTGTTTATGTTTACAATGGCTCATAAGTTACATTAGAAATACCGAATGGAAGTAACGCGTACGATCGAAAATTAAAACAAGAGTCTGGAATGTATCAGGAGCATTTTCTATCCTTATCCTATTTTCCTCTTTCTCTCCTCCTCACCAAAATTAATTTTAAGATGTAATAAAACTCCATCTCCAAGTAACTCTAACATAGGAGACTATTTTGGCTTGACTTAATTTAACACTGTATGTATCTCTGTATTTTTAGGTATAAGCTGTTTGTCTCTTACAAATAAATAAATAAATTAGTTTAAAAAGTTAAGGAGAGAAAACAATACACTTATGAAGGGTAGGTACCTACTTGAAGAAAAGACATTTATAGTTAAAAAAAATAGGTTTCTCGTAACATGCTTCACGAGGCTACCCTGTGTTTAGGAAATAGGCAGTATTTTTTTAAGTCAATTTATAATACTTATGAACATACCTAAACTCTACCTACACTTGTAAATATAATCACACAATAAATTGGTTGCATTAATGATAATTTCGAATAATAACAACCAATACATTGGTTTCATTAATAATTTCGAATTTGGGTGAGTGCACTGGTAAAGGTCCTATCATTATTTTTGATCCAAATTTTTATGATATCTTTGAAATTTTTTGTGAACCAAGTGTGGACCAAATGTATCTACTATATTGAGATAAAAGTACAAATAAATAATTCTTAAAATTAGCGCAATATAAACATGCACTAAAAAATTATTTTTCCATAATGTAACTTTATATACGCAATATGGACATGTTGAAATGAAATGATGATATTTCTCATTGTTCTTTTTTGTTATTTTTTGTTGTGATACATAAAATAATTGTATGTTATTTTTAAGTTTAAAACTACTATAATGTAATGATATTATTTTTCTTACTTTTGCACTCTATTATATGTTTATTTATAAAAGGCAGTATAGCCGTTTATGTATTTAAAATAAAAAATAAAAATAAAATAAGTAAAGCATATTATTTTTTTAACTGGTCGCGTTAGTTTGGTGGACTAGTTTTGTGCAAACTTATCATACCACGAGGAAGGAGACATTATACTAATGAAAAATAAACACTTGCATTTTTTCCACTTAGTATATAATGTAATATCCATAGGTTTCCTAGTGTGTATTATTGTGGCTGTTATACTGCTGTTCCAGGCTGCAATCTTTACATAGTATAAATCAAAGTCGCTCCCGCTTAGATCTTTTAAACTACGCAACGGATTTTCATGCGGTTTTCACCAATAGATAGAGTGATTCATGAGGAAGGTTTAGGTAGATACGTAATTTGTCATTATTTTGTGTAAATTGGTTGAAATATATAATATGGAGCGAGCACGCAAGCGGGCAGCGGGCAGCGGCCTGGCAAGCAGGCGGTGTGGATTTGATATGTATGGAAAATAACATGTGTTGTTGGTTATAAAGGTTGGGTAATGGCGTTTTCAGTAAATGGCGTTGTGTTTCATTAGCCACAGCAACGTGTGGCCGGGTCTGCTAGTTTTGTCATAAATTGATTATTCACCGCTGGAACTCTTTCGCTAATGTAGCTGATGTTTTTAATATGCCTCTACTGAAGTATAGAGCTATACTTATTAAACGTTTAGCAGTGCATAACGAGGTCACTGCGTAATACGTGTGAAACATGTCACTACCGTATCAGCTCGATAAAACGACTCCGGATCCAATATAATAATGCATGCAGATTTATGTTTGGATTCAGAAGGAAGGGCAGCGCATCGACAACGTTTACGGGGCTAGGATTGCATAGATTCGCCGGTCTGATGAGACACAGGGTCACTGAAGCCAGGATGCGGTCAATGCCCTCCGATAACACGGTCGTGAACGCAACCTTCCAGCACCGAGCGCCACTCCTGAGTGAGTGCTGGGCCCAAGCTCACCCCAGACCACGCCCTACATAATAATTGATTATTTATCTTATTTTTGAAGTGAAAACTTCTTTAGCACCATTGTGATTTGAAACTCGATGAAACGAAAAAGCGACACTAAAAAGGGACAAAGACATACATCTATGGTGTTCAGCCCGCGAAAGAATGAGACAGAATAATCAGTCTCCTCTTTGTGTTGTGCTTCGTAGCATCCTCACTCTTGTATACTTTAGTTTTCTGAAGGTTTCACTTCTACCGCGTGTGAACTGCACACTTGCATATTCATTACTTTTTTCTATATCATGTACTTATTTCTTTACTAAAAATCTAACTATACGGGGTGTGTGGGATCTCACTATTCTCCCAACATCTTGGAATAAAACATTATTATTATTATTAATTTTATGTTTTTATTATTCATTGATTTTACTTACTTTGTACAAATGTATGTTCTTTTTTCTTTTATTTTGATTATACGGATAACCGATCTTATAATTTTTATTTTCTTTTTATTTATTTTAATTTTTCTTTATATTCATATTATTTGTACTACGACTGTCTCTAACTATCCTGTACATAAATGGCACTTGTGCTGTTAATCTTATAACTTATATATCATTATCATTTCATCATCATTACATAGTATAAAATGTTAATCTTTTAAACTACGCAACGGATTTTCATACGGTTTTCACCAATAGATAGAGTGATTGAAGAGGAATGTTATATGTATAATACATGTAAATTATATTAGACAAAAGCCGAGAAATTCAAAGAAAACATATTTTTGTGCGATTTAAAACGGCTGGCGGGCCGTACTATAGTCACTTTTGAAATTCGTTCTACGGAAGAAATTGGAAAATAGATTGTCCTTGAGTAAGTAGGTATTTGATTTTCCCTTTTCAAATATCCAGTGTTGCATTGCAAGCATTGTATAATTAGTGGCGATCGCTCGAATTGCATTATTATTATTACATAGTATAAAATGAAGTCGCTCAAAATGTATGTGCGCATAGATCTTTTAAACTACGAAACAGATTTTCATGCGGTTTTCACCAATAGATAGAGTGATTCAAGGGGAAGGTTTATATGTAATTCAGGCAGCGGGCAGCTGGTAAGCGGGTGGTGTGGATTTTATAAAGGTTGGGTAATGGCGTTTTGCTTCGTTAGCCACAGCAACGTGTGGCCGGGTCTGCTATAATATATAAAACAAAGTCGGATTAGTTACACGATTTATAATTCAAGAACGGCTGGACCGATTTTCATGATTTTTAGTTTGTTGGATTAGTCTCCGTCCGAATAGCAGAATAACTATTAAAATATCGCAAAAATTCACGAAAAAAAATTATTACGAAAATTGATTTTATCATACATTTTGTACGGAACGAATTCTCATCTTTTGAAAGAGCTGCAGCAATACATTGTGATAAATATAATATTAAATGGGGAGTGAATTCCAAAAATTCAAAAACCTCGAATGTCAATGCGCTTATTGTTTTGCTTTTGTCCTTAAATAAATAATGTTCGACCGGTCAGTGGTTGAGTGGGCATAACGCTGGGCGTCGCGTGTTCGATTCCTCGGTTGACTAAGTCCTCCATCACAACATAAGCAACATTTTTGGCTTTCTGTGGTGGCAGTAGGAGATTTTCAAACATTGTTGGGTTATTCGTAACCCGGGAATGTTTGCCTTTCTTAAAAAAAAATGCTGCCCCTCTTTCTTTCAAACTCATTGTCAATAGTCTGAACGGTGAACGTATGTCTGCATCACTCCAAAAGAAAAATACAATAATTATAATAAATCTTCCTTCCACGTATAAAGAAAATGAAACGCGATTTCCGTAAGTAAGCCGAAGAGTAAGAAAATCACAAAAAATATAAATCTGTTCACAACTCCATCTCTGATAGATGCTGATTAAAACAAAACACCGACAGGTGCGCATCGATAATTGCTTCATTGTGAAATTATTAACTTAATTTAAAAAAATAATTTAATTCAGCTAATAAGTTAAAACAACAGTTATTGATACTGAGGCGGTATGAAGTTCGTCGGGTCAGCTAGTTATAAATAAATGAATAAATAATATTGTCCACAGCCAACAATGAATTATTTGAAAACGACAGATTTTTATTCGCATAAAACCTCGTGTCATTTACTTGCTTTAAAGGGGAAATGTCCACTTGGGGATTAATTTTAAATCAGCATTCGAACCGTCACAGCTTTAGGTTCAAAAGCACTTCAGAGGCCTGATTATTATACAATAGAGTCCTTCATTGGATAATATATTTATTTTAGACGAGAATCAAACCCCATCTGTATATTTTCCGCTCCCGTAATAATTGAAGGGCGTAAAAGCATTCCCATGTTATCCATCAATCATTTAATTTGTGCTGTAATCCCGGCGCACTTGCTCTATTGCTGGAAACTGGAAGCTTTGAAATAAACTGAATTATATTTTGAAATTCCATTATTCCGTGTGTCCGTATTCTAAGAACGTCGTACCCAGCAGACAGAAAGGTACGGTTTGTTTAAATTAAAAATAGATATTTTGTCCCATTTATATTAATATTATAAATGCGAAAGTTCTTGTGTTTGCTTGTTACGCTTTCACGCATAAACCGCTAAACAGATTTTTAAAATTCTTTCAACAATTGAAAGCTACATTATATGCGAGTAAAATAGGCTGTATATAATGGTAAGCTCTGGCGTCATGAAATTATAAATATTAATACATTATATTTATTTTACGTTTTCTGTCCCTAACAAAAGCGAATTATTGCTAATGTCAGAAGAAAAGCAAAACAAATCGTTGCCGTGGAAACGATTTTGATATATTTACGGGAAATTTTATTTCAGGCGTTTTTGTTAAGAACTGCACCAAATTGGATAATTCTATTTTTTCTTGTTCGTTATTGTCAGGATAAGGTTTGTATTAAAAGTACCTACTGGTGAGCTCTGGCATTTTGAAATGATGGCACGCGAGCTCATTGAAAACTGAATGTACCGGGAACGAATGTAATGAATGAACGGACCTCGGGTAAGTAGTTCGCTTTAATTAATTTTTAATTTAATTTTTACCTGAATTTTCTTTATGTTTAATTGTTTTTTGTACATTCGACTGTGATAGATTAGATTAGTACATTAGATTTTTGTTTTTCTACATTATTTGATTTTCAAGTACGTCTGATTTTTTAATATTATATGGTTCTCAAGTACGTCCGATACTTCAATATTATATACAGGGGTAATAGCACATACCAGATAGACTTTACACAGCGATCTTTGAGCATATTTGGGGTAACAAATGTAGATGTCATTTTACCGTCCGATGACATTTTTTTTTCTTTTAAAAACATTAAACATATTTTTCCATTACACGTCGCAACTGCCTAATTGGAAGAGAAGCGTGTTTATAGTCTAGCGGACACTTAATAAGCGTTGAGTCTCGTTCTAACAGCATATTAACACACGAAACAGCGCGTACCATCTCAGCTCAAACACATCATGACGGGATATATCCCATAGCGATGGGAGCAGTAGCGATGTGTAATTGAATTTTTTTGTTTGTTTTTAATAGAAAAAAATATCATCAGACACCAAAATGACAACTATATTTTTACTCCAAATATGCTCAGGAATCGCTGGTTAGAATCTCTCGGGTACGTCCTGGTACATCTGTATTATGTGGTTCTCAAGTAGTCCGATACTAGAATATTATGTATTATGTGGTTATTAAGTAGTCCGATACTAGAATATTATTATATATTATGTGGTTCTCAAGTACGTCCGATACTTCAATTTTGTACCAAAACACTTAATGCTTTTTGTTTTATTCATGAAGTACCTACCTGTTAATCTTTAGGACTCTTAAGAATCCTTACTCGTAATCCTCATATGACAAGAAAACTCTTTGTTAAATGAAAAAAACATGGCTTGTTTAAGTACCGTTTGACAATCAATATGTCTTAGTATTGATATAATAGACATTGATAGGACAACTTTAATGTTCACATTTTCCTAAACGACGACTTCTGAAATGTAAATTCATCAACCAAAAAGTCGTGAGGAACACACATCTACCAACTTTCAAAATCATTACACCTTTGACCGCATTTTGCTCTTGGTTTACTGAGCGATTAGAACATGAGAAACAAACGTCTTATAATTACTGCCGCTTTCAGCTATAAAAAAAGCCTGCTAAACCATCCACAGGCATAATTTATACAATAGTGAAACTGCAAGAATACGCCACACTTTAAATTTTATTTGGTTTGAGATTAATAATCGGCCACTCGAATTGCTTTTATACTTGAGACCATTAATCCTATGAATCCCCAACCGGCCACTAACTGAAATTAAATTTTTCCGCCATACATTCCCGTATCGTGACAAATATCAGTTTCCGTAAAAGTACAACGTTCGAGGTGCATTTTACTGCTGTGAGTATTTCACGTTTATCTCGATAGGTGGCGTTTCCTTTCGGATAACAACCATTTTATTGGGGCAATGTTTCAAGCTTTCATATCCCACGGTCCTTGATTAACTTTTAGATTTCCACTTTATCGTCAAGCGATAAGCGCAGATTTATGGCGGAATGTCGAATTTGCCATTAAAATGAATGCGGTGCTCTGTGACGTTTATGGAAAAGACTTGTTTTGGTTCTCCAATGTCGAGACGATGGAATTTTTAATTTTATTTATTATTGCTATTACGTATTTTACATGAAATAACCATTTCTATGTTGATAAAATATCGTTCAATATTATTCTTTTCCATTGTAAGTTTGTGCTTGTGCTAACGAAAGAAGTTCTCGTTGATTTAAAAATAAAACCTTCCAATGAAAACAAATATAAAAAAGGAAAAATAAACATTTTAAAATAAGGAAAAATATATTGAAACACGAATATCAAAATTACAAAAGTGTTTAAATAGTTTTAAGCATTATTTTGTTGTCATTAAAAATATTTTTAGAAATTTTACGTGCTTTGTTTTTATAAATGCAAGCTTACAATAGTTCCTGTAAGGTAATGTTAGTTTTAAGAAAGTATACTTGGCCTTATTATTTACAACATACATTGCCTGCTATCTGGTATGCTTGTATTGTTCCACTACAAAATGATAACGGCGAACTTTATTGCATTTATTTCTCATACACAGAAAATATGTTTTTTGTTTTAATTTCAATTTTCATGAACTAGGTACAAACCTATCAATAATTCTAAATGGTTGATTTAAAATCATTACTCCTCATTTTTGAAAAAAAATATTACTGAATACCTAGTATAACTCGTGAGAGATTTTTTTAAAACTCAAAGCTGGTCAAAGACGAGAGATATAACCTCATAGTGTGGTAGCCAAAAAAAAAAGAAATATCTGTAACTAATAAAAATTTTATGAAATAAAAAAAAATAAAAATAATATATTATCTGGCCAAGGCCTATATCAGCATATCAATAAGAATGTATGGGGAGCGATATGATGATATTATAGTCTAAGTCCACGAAATATATTATGAGATTATATGTAATATCTCTCGTGTGTAACTAGCTTTATGTTTAAAACGAATCTCCCATGAGTTCTACCTTACAGTATTTTTTTAGCTAGTCACAGACAAGAGACATAACCTCAAATCATATTATAAGGGCTTGGCCTACATCAGCATATCAATCCGAATGGTATGGTGGATATGGTGTGATATAGGCCAAGCCCACATAATGTATTTTGAGGTAATATCTCTCGTCTTTGACTAGCTTATACCTGTCTTATTCAATTTACTAGTCAGTCTGCTTTTCGAGATACCATAACAAGAAATATCATTAGGCAAAAATTTTAGGCAATCAATTTTTTTTATTTATTTTTTTTGTTTAAATTATAACATTGTTACAGTAGCAAACATAATACTATGGCAAAAACAAAATAATGAAATATACATTTCAAATATACAAGTATTACTACGCCAATTAAGAGAGCTAGGTCTTGAGTTGGTGTTGGTGTTATTTCATAAATTATATAATAGAGTGTAGGTACAATAAATACTAGGTACTTGGAAGTTGTAATGTTAAAAATTACAATATGGCATTAAATAAAGTTAAAATTATTAATTAAAAACTCGTATGTATGGTAAGTACCTATAGCTTCATTTTCTATTATTTGGCAATTTACCCAGATCTTCGATTGAATCAAAAATTGTTAATGCTTTACATTGCTAATGTGGGTGGGCACCCAAGGCCCATTATCAAATTTAGACTACAATTTTCCACAAGTAAATTATCATGTTTGAATTTCGTCAATCTTATACATAAAAATCTCGTGTCACGGTGTTTGTGGTCGCACTCCTCCGAAACGGTTTGACCGATTTTTATGAAATTTTGTATGTGTATTTGGTAGGTATGATAATAGGTTTTAAAGTATATTACATACCGCTAGGTGATTAGGGTGTCCCTATCCAGAAAAAAAATCTATTTTTTTGAAAATTTATTATTATTTTTTTTTTAGTTGGCATCAAAAAATACCTATAACCACAAATTTTAACCCTCCCGCCTTCAACCTCCCATTTTTTAATCGCGATTTTAGTATTTTTGTACGAACAAATTTAACCGTCTTTCGTATTTCAAACAGAACGAAATTATTTATGTTGTTGAATGACAGGTAGCGCTAGGTCCGCCTCCTCAAACTTTCATCCACAAATGCCCAAGACATCCACGAGAAGCGTCGCTTCATTTTGATATTTCATTCGTCATCATGTTCTCGCGTGGACAAACCATTGAGCTTATTTGTGTTGGCTATAGACGGACTGACAAAAAATATCGTACGCTCAATTGCTCTTCGACATTCATATTGATTTTCTTTATTTCGTTTTCCTAATTTAGTTGGTGTTTTTTTGTTTTTATCGGCGGTCGTCGTCTACAGCGCTCCATTCCTCTTTCTGTCATAGATCCCATCCCCACACACTTGCAATACATTCGTTATTTTTTATTTAACAACCAAAATATTCACTAGAAATAATTTATATGGCAGAACAACGTTTGTCGGGTCAGCTAGTAGTGACCGACCGAAGGTTCGGTTTCGGTTTCGGCAAGTTTCGGCAAAAAAAATTAGTTTCGGCATCACTTTCAGTTTCGGCAGAAAATCTGCCGAACCTTCGGCAGCACCGAAACTCAGCGTTCGTGAATTATCGCGCGTCGTTCTGCTGACTTCGGGTGAGTTCGTGGGTCGTGTATCCCCGCCATTGTCATTTTTTAGTTAGTTAACATTTAACCAAATTTTAACATGTTTTGTTAATTTTGGTTTTATTTATAGCAGTAATGTAAAAAAAGTATATATTTTACATTTACTTCAATTATTGTTTTTTTTTTTTATTTCATTTAACACGTGTTAACTATCCGTATAAGTGTAAAAAATAAGCCAAATTTCAGTAAACCGTAGATTTTTAACATGTCTAAAAAAGTTTCGGTTTCGATTTCGGTAGAAAATCCTATTTCGGTCGGACACTATCAGCTAGTAATGTGTATATTTTAATTATATTTTAATATTAAAAAATACCCATGACAAAAATATTAATAAGTAAAAATAAACAGACAAGCTAAAAATATACAGGTAGGTATATAAAATAAAAACAGAAGAGCAGTGAAAAATATTAAAAGCAAAAATAAAAGCTAGCAGCCGTTATTGGAGGATATTTGACTCCCGTTTCCAGCGGGTCATCAAGGAAGACTCCAACCAGGCAACCATGACAGTGACGATAGTGTTATTCGATTGGCGTAGTCCGCGCCATAAGCTTCCCATGCGATGGCCGAGAAGTGCCATGAAATCGTATACTCGTCCCTCCAAGAATATTTCCGTTGCGCTGCAGTATCTCGGTAGGCGGAATGGTTGGCGATAAACATTATTGTAAGCAAATTTTAGCTTACGCCATTGTGACGCCTTTAACTTAAAAAAAGTTCGGTATCCCTAATTTAAAAACTAGAGTTTAGTAAAGTTGACAAAGTGCTTTTAATTTAACTATAAAATGTAATCATGTGTTAATTAAGAGGGAACAACCAGTCACAACAAATTTTAGACGACTTGACTCTTTTTCACAAACGAATAAAAATTGATTTCGAAAGACGTTTCATTTATCTGGCAAAGCTTTTTTTAAATTTTGAGAAAAATAAGGAAGAATATTTTTAATACAATAAGGTTTTACAGTAGGTCGTTGGCAGATTTGTTAAATTTTGTATTATACAACATAAATTTCAAATCATATAATCATGCAGTGAAATAAACCAATAAATAATTTGGGAAAGCTACTTTTCAGAATTTTAACTAGTTCAAATAAAATCATTAAAAAAAAAGATCCGCGCCCTTGTTTTGTGAGGAAAATACTTCAGTTTGTCTATTTATTTACGGTCTTACAAACTAATATATTAAAAAAGAAAACATTCTTATTTTGCTTAGATATTATTTAAAAATTAAGTACACTTATCATCAAAAAATAATTACAAATAGTGCAAAATTTGAATAGTTTTATCATCACGTGTTTGAGCATTTTTTAATGTAAGTATTTATCGAATCAAATTTTTAATGAAATAAAATCGATATTGAGCTATAACATGTACATGTAAAATACATGTTAAAATGTTGGTATGGAGAATATTTAAACTTTCTCCTCCGAACCACCCTGTACAGTAGCAAAGGGTACTATCGCAGGACCATCGTTCGACGAAATTTGAAATCTCGGCCGCTGGTTAATGCCCCTTCATAGTGCTTTCGTTCAAACGAAGTATTGAATTCCGCAAATATAAACTTAAAACTTTTTAAATTAGCGCACAGGAGGGTCTGAGGAAAATAATTTCCCAGAGGGCCTATGTCATTTTTGGGAGTGCTGTGTGAAGGGTTGTTTTAAGAAAAGAAAGGAACGGAAGTTCAAGAAAGAAAAAAAGGTATGAGGGGTAGGTAATAATCTGGTGTTCAGTGTCCAGGTCATCCGCCTCCAAGACCTAGACACAACTCACCCCACGAACCCGCTAAGTCACCAAACGTAGCACACTACTTGGGTAAGTTGTTGGTTATCCAACAAATTGTTGAAACCATTCAACCGAATACTAATTTGCCTCTCTACATTGAAACGGATATTGATAGCTTAAAGAATCAAGGTACAAAATTTTCATAGATTTAACAGTCAAAAGAGAAAACGTTCTTTTATTAGATGTTTATAATGAATATTCTCAATGGACTATTATTTTATGGGAAAATCAATGTTGTTCAGAAGAAGCATAATATTCCTCCAATAACAAGTAATATGAATAATTCAAAATGATTTGCACAAGGTTTATCCTTCATAACGATATTATGAGCAATAATATTATCGGAGAAATTTTGATTATACGAGTAATTTAATGTGGTACCTACAATCATTTTCATATGTTAATATTAATGAAATATTAAACATGGGCTCGAACATTATCCAGGGGTTCTGAAATGATTTAATTGGAAAATAACATTTGGATTTAATATAATTATTCTTTTGTATAATGATAGCGAGTTCCCGGCATGCGTTGCTACGCCACTCAATAAAGAGATTTTTTCTCCCTGCATATCCTTTCCCATTCGTCCCGATCCCCTTCCGCCTCCCCTTCCGTGTCCTCTTCACCTCACGCGTTCTCCCGACACCTTCCCCGCTTTCCCTCTCCTCTCTCCCCTCTCCCGCTTCCCCGTCCCGCGAATCCCCCTCCTACGTTCCCGTCTTCCCTCCTGTATTCTATGTATTCAGTCTCGGTACATTTAGTTGTTAAACAGTTCGCCTGCCACCTATTGCAATTTTTTAATACTTATTTCATAATGCCAGAACTCACCAGTATACTCGTGTATAGAAACCTTTGCGGGCGCACGCACAACAACTCACCAAAGATTCATCGCAATCTGATGAATAGTATAGCAAATGATTTCATAAGGCTAAAGCTCACCCCTATATATAGAAACCATCACGGGCGAATGGACATTAATGGGCAATAACAAACCATAGTTTCATCACAATGAAATCATCACTTCACTCAAAAATACACACTCCACGGGAATTGACAATATATCCACTAAGCTAATTAAACACCTCAAACCAATCATCAATTAACCCCTTGAACATATCACGAATCTAAGTTTTCGAACTGGCATTTTCCCAAACACCCTAAAACATTCAACAATTATTCCTGTCTTTAAATCAGCGGACATATCATCCGTGAATAACTATAGACCAATATCTTTGCTGAGTCTGATTTCAAAAATAATTGAAAAAACGGTAAAATGAAGACTCTACAAATTTCTTGAAGACAATGAAATCCTGTCAAGAAATCAATACGGCTTCCGCAAAGGTCGTAGTGCCTCAGATGCAATTGCAACTTTTACTAAATTAATATCTGATAACCTCGATAAAAGTCGCAAACCCCTCGCTGTATTCTTGGATCTAGCTAAAGCCTTTGACATTGTATCTCACCGCATACTTCTAAAAAAACTCCTGCAGATAGGAATAAAAGGGATCCCGCTTGAATGGTTCAAGAGTTATCTAACAAACAGATCCCAGTCAACTATTATCAATTCCGCTAAAGAATACAGAAGTTCAAGTTGTCCAATCACGTATGGCGTGCCCCAAGGCAGTGTATTAGGCCCACTTCTTTTTATTATATACATTAACTCTTTATGCAATTTGAATACTGGTGGCACTATAATATCATTCGCTGATGACACGGTTATCGTATTTGAAGATGAAAATTTGAATTCAATCTATAAAAAAGCAAACTATGGCATAAATGTAGTAAAACATTGGTTAGATTCCAACCTCCTCACTCTTAACATTGATAAAACAAAATACCTACTTTTTTCTATACGTAAACCAAACCTCCCCCAAAACTACCATAAACTTACCATACATTCATGTTCACAGAACCCTAACACGCCTACATCATCACTTCACAAAAATTGTTCATGCGATGACCTAAAAATATCAAACGAAATTAAGTACTTAGGGGTTATTATTGACAAGCAACTGCGTTGGGAGGCACACATCAATTCTACAACAAAAAGGCTTCGCAAATTATGCTACATTTTCTACTCTCTCAGATCTATCCTTAACCTACAAACACTGAGATGTGTTTACTTTGCACTTTTTCAATCAATTGCTACATATGGTATTGTGGGATGGGGAGGGTGTGCAATGTCAATTCTATATCCCATGGTCTTAATACAAAAACTTCTGCTAAGGATAATATTCAAATGTAACCCATCACACCCATCAGAGCCACTCTTTAAAAAATTCACAGTATTAGACATTCGACAATTATACATAAAAAACAATTCTAATATTCTTATGGAAAAACGATTCGATGGAAAAAACACAAAAAAAAATTCACACTCGGTATTCGTCACACCTAAAATGTATAATTCCTACAACGAAAACAACTTTCGCACAGCGACAGTTCTCCTATCTCTCTCTCTGGTTTCAATCCTGAGATTGGTTTGCAGCAATGTCATCTATTCGTTTCTTCCACTCTTCCCTGTCTTGTGCGGCTCTTTTGAAGTCTGCATATGATGAGCAGCGCACGTCCACCAGCAGGTCCTCCAGGTACTCTCGGCGTGGGCGTCCCCTAGCGTTTGTCCCCTCGGTCATACCCTCCATTATGGCATGCAAGAGGCCTTCTTGTCTTATTACATGGCCGATCCATCTTGCGCGCCTTTCGGACAAGGTCCTGAGCAGGTGCCTTCCTCCTTCGATTCTTTGGAGAATCTCTTCATTTGTTATGTGGTCTCTCCAGGAAATTCCTAGTAGTCTTCTATAGGACCACATCTCAAAAGCCTCTAGTCTCCGTTTATCTCTTTATCTCTCTATTCTCCTATATTGCCCCCAAAATGTTCAACTCACTGAGTATTGATACTAGGAAATCGAAAACTGATAAGCTTTATATCATAAATGTACAGGATTGGTTATTTACAAAGGGGAGGAACTATTTTAAAGAATGCCTGAAGCGAACAAGTTAAGTTACTTTGCTTTATTACTATTATTTTTATTTTTTTACATTCAAATAAAAAAAAATCCTTTGATAATTATCATAATAATGGACGGATGACTTATTTTCAACATCTCCACAAGTAGAGTCATTATTTATTTATCTACTTATCATGTATTTATGTACCTATTTCATGTAAGCGAAACAGCAGCCTACAATAAGAATACTTTATTTATATGTTTATTATTATATAAATATTATCTACTTAATTAAGAAACCACTTAAAAAGCAGTCGTTGTTATACAAAGCATTGTACCTAACTAAACTATATATTAACCAATAACAATTCTTGCATTTATTCTTGCATTTATACTTGCATCACCCACTCTTCCACTTTAATGCACATTATAGTAAAATGGATATAATTTGTACCACTTATAATTCTGCAGGTTTAATTATTATGATATGTTATAATGAGATATCAAATTTTTCCTCTACATATGAGAATCCACACCTAATAAATATGCCTGTATTATGTTTCCCTACTATAAAACCGCACTCACTCTCAAGTATTGATATACTATTTCTTATTATCCACCCAAATCATATCTTAATTAATAATGTTATTCCTATCTTGCCTATCATAAACTCCATTACTATAATAAGTATGATACGTATTTGTAACTTTTTAAATCCAACGTACCCTGAATTATTTTTTCCTAGCTTTGCCAACACTGTAAACTTCTTAAATTATACCATTTTCATTATATACAAATTCGCAAAAACAGCATATAATAATCACAATACTTACATATTTTCAAAATATTTCATAAGAAAAAGATTTTTCCATTACAACAATCCTTATCTAAACTTCACTTATAATCTTGAAATAACAAAATATAAACTATTTATTATTGCTATTGACTCTCAGTATCAGAAAATTATCACTTATATCAATATAAATGTGATTGAACTCTGAAATTGTATCATAACAATGAACATATATTGTACAAATTTATCTTTAGAACCACCACTTTTAAAAACCTATGGTACCACTTATTCAAATAATTTCTATCATCTTAACATCCTCATTCATAAATACAAAATTAGTATTATTATAACCATAGAAACTAACCTTTTAAATTACTTGCATATATACAAGTTCTACGTTACTTGTATATATACAAGTCAACACATGTATTACTATATTTGCAAATGTGAAGTGTATTTCCAGCCGAATGTCAATATTATTATTATATTTATTACTACCTCAAAATGAACGACTTTATAATAAACGCAATCGATGAATCATATAAAATAGACGAAAGAATTTTTGACACGGTAAATAAAACAAACGATTTTATAGATGTAAAACCTACAGCTAGCTTAATAATAATACACATGAATGTGAGAAGTTTGGAAAAAAATTTTGAAGAATTTCTAATAACTATTAGACAATTAAACAGACTTGATTGTATAATATTATCAGAGACGCATTCATCGAGCGAAATTAATTATAATATACCGGGTTACTCGTACTACGCCACAAAATATAAAATTAACAGAAATAGCGGCGTTGCCGTATTTGTATCTAATATTTATGCTGTCACAAGTGTAGATGAAATAATGGTGAATAATGTTAATTTATTAAATTTGGAGATAAATTTCATGAATAGATCATTTAATATCATTGCTATTTATCGGACACACACTTCTGCTCTAACCTTATACACAGAAGAATTAAAAAATATATTACAACATCATAAAAATAAAAGAACAATAATCATTGGAGATATTAACGTGAATATTGCTAATGATTACTACTCTAACGATAAAGATAACTATCTAAATATGTTAGCAGAATTAAATTATATTTCATGTATAAATTCATATACAAGAAACATTTTTGGACAACGACCATCTTGTATCGATCATATATTCACCAATACCAAAGATATACAAAATATATCATCTGCTGTAATAAAAACAACTGTAACGGATCATTATGCATGTATATTTAAATACGACTACAAACATCAAAACCTCTCATTACCAACCACAACTCCGGTTAATAATACTGATAAATACAAACATAGTATTAACTTTAATTCTCTCACCAAAATACTAAGTAACGAAAAAGAATGGCTGGAAATATATCAATGTAACGATGTAGAAGAATGCTGCAAAATATTTGATAAAAAACTGTGTGTACACATAAATGCTTGTAGGAATACCACATCTCAAAAACCATCCTCAAAATTTAAGCCAATCAAACCATGGATAACCCAAGGATTAATCATCTCAATTAGACACAAAGAAACACTCTATAGACAATATACAAAACAACCGAAAAACATAACATTACAAAAACATTTCAAAGCTTATAAAAAAAACTTACATATCTTATAAAAAACATAAAGGATGACTACTACAAACAAAAACTTGAATTAGCTGAAAATGACAGTAAAAAGACTTGGTCCATCATAAATGAAATTATAGAAAAAAAAACAATTCAAAAATAAAACAATCAACACAATAAGACACAATGATTCAAAAATTTGCTGTAAAGATAAACCCTTAGAAGCCGCAAACGTATTTAACAACTTCTTTGCTAATGTAGGAAAAAACCTCGCTACCTAAATCCAACAAGACCTGACCTCAAATCACCCAAACACTACAGTAAATAATGAGTATTCATTTGAACTATTTCAACCAACAACAAAAGAAGAAATCGAACAAATCATTACAAGTATGAAAGGTGGTTCTGCCCCAGGTTTTGATAGGATCACAATACAAACACTGAAAAGTATAAAATCACAAGTATCAAAACCATTAACTCATATAATCAATACAAATTTTCAAACCGGAATATTTCCGTCCATGTACAAACAATCCGTAATTATACCAATATTTAAGACCGGCAATCCGGAAGAACCAACCAATTACCGTCCTATTTCTTTACTATCTAACATTGCAAAAATATTTGAAAAAATTGCCAAAAAAAGAATAACTCATTTCATCAAGATCAATAACATAATTCACGAAAACCAGTTTGGATTCATGGAAAACAAAAGCACAAAAGACGCCATTGCTAAATTATCTAGTACTATACAAGACGCTTTAGACAAATCATTAAAATGTGTTGGTATTTTTGTAGATCTTCAAAAAGCTTTCGACAGTATATCACATGTCAAATTAATACAAAAATTAAAGGTTGTTGGTTTTAACGACAGAGCACTAAATTGGCTAAAAAGTTATCTTCACAAAAGAACACAAACTGTAAAAATCAATCACACATCAAGTCTACCACTCACAAGTGATTTTGGGATACCGCAAGGTACTGTTTTGGGACCATTACTTTTTATCATGTACGTAAACGATATTTTTAAACAAAACCTCAGTGGAACCGTTATATCTTACGCGGACGACACGATTATCATAATTAAGGGTAGTGACTGGAAAATTGTAAATGAAAATGCAAATAATGACATCCAAATCCTAAAAACCTGGTTCGATACAAACCTTCTTACAATCGATGCAAAAAAAACAGTTTATATTCCTTTCTCAATAAATAAAGCCAAAACTTATCCCAACATTAATATAATTATACACAACAAAAAATGTAACAAAGATGTCTGTAATAATTCATGTACCATATTAAACCATGTAACCGAAATAAAGTACCTGGGTGTAATTGTAGACCAACATATGAAATGGAACAGACACATATGTGAACTGGTTAAGCGTATTAGGAAATGTATCTATATATTCATTTATAAACGAAAATTGGAAGCGAAAATGAGCAGGATCTCTTTTTTATAAAAAAAGTTTACGAGAAAAATGAAATAATATACCTAAATGTACAAAGCATCATTGCACATTACGAAGAGGTCCAAATACTTTTAGAAGAGAAGAAACCATTTATGCTAATGATGAGCGAAACACATGTGACAGAAGATATTCAAGATAATGAAATAAAATTTGAAAATTATAATACCATCCGTTGTAACTCACATAGCCGACACACAGGAGGAGTAATGATTCTCTTAAGTAAGAAATACCCGTATGAAGTAATATCAAATCAGCAAATTGAAAAACTCTGTTGGATCTTAGCCATCACCATTAAAACAGGAAACAAGAAAGGTACATATACTGTTATTTATAGATCGCCAAACACAAGTAAGTGCGACTTTTTAACATATTTTCAAAAATGGTGTATGGAAAATTTACAAGACGAAAATGTAAACATTATAGCTGGAGATTTTAATATAAATGTCAAAGCAAAGGCAGACATATACACAAAAAAATTGAAATATATTATTCAAGCTGCAGGGATGAAACAACTGGTTAATGATTTTACACGAATTACCAAAACCTCGAAAACAGTGATTGATCTTGTAATCTCAAATAAATTCAACTTAAATATTAATATACTAGATAATCCTAAAATTACCGACCATAACATCATTCAGATTCTATTAAATGACAGAGAAAAATACAACTCCAGCAAAGAAACAAAAGTAATAACTTTTAAAAATTACAAAAAATATGATAAAGAAATTTTCATTCAGACCTTGGAGGCTATTAATTGGAATGAAATAAATCAAATGGAATATGACAAAAAAGCGGACCAGATGATATTAAACTTAAAAAAATCTATTGATGAAGTAGTCCCAGAACGGAAGATACATAAAATAAATAATAATAAGTGGTACACAAAAGAACTACGCAAAATGCAGCACGAAAGAGATACATTTTACAAAAGAGCACGCCTTACTAATAATACTATGGATTGGGATAACTACAAAAAAGCGAGAAACGAATACTCCAAAGACATAAAAAGAACGCATAATGAGTACATAAAAAATAAAATTAACTCAGAAGAAGGGGATCCCAAAAAAATTTGGAAAAGCATAAAAGAATTAGTACATGGCGAAAACAAAGACGACATAAAAATTGTAAACTTCCCAAAAGAGATAAACGAAGAAAACATGGCTAATAGCTTTAATAAATATTTTATTGAAAGCATCACTCAAATCAACAAATTAATACCCAACATTGTTGCTAACCCCATAAATGAAAATAACGACTCAAACAAAGAATTATTGGTCTTCAGAAGAATAAATGCAGAATATTTATTTAAAGTCTTAAATGAAATTAAATCAAAGAATAGTTCAGATGGATTAACTATTAGTATAATAAGGGATGCTTTTCCAGTAATTGGATCTACACTATTAAATATTATTAATGAGACGATTGAAGAAGGAAAATTTCCACAGTCATGGAAACAATCTACCATTATACCTGTTCCGAAGGTTAAAAATACCAGAAAATGTGAAGAATTTCGACCAATCAACACCTTACCAAAATATGAGCAGATTCTTGAAGTGATAATAAAAGAACAAATTTTACAATACCTAGATAAACACAATATTCTATGCCAAGAGCAATCAGGATTCAGATCTAATAACTCGTGTGAAACAGCATTAAACGTAATTGTCGAAGAATGGAAGGAAGGAATGAATAGTAATAAATTTATCTTAGCAATATTTTTAGACTTTCAAAGGGCATTCGAAACTATAGATCGAGAAATCTTAATAAGAAAACTTAAAGAAATTGGTTTCTCATCTATAGCCATTAAATTAATAGAAGAGTATTTGAAAGACAGAAAACAGGTAACAAAAATAAATAATCAATTCTCAAAACCAATGGAAAATAAATTAGGAGTACCGCAAGGATCGGTCCTTGGACCCCTATTGTTCATACTCTATATTAATGACATGGTGAAAATATTTTCAAAATGCAAAGTACGACTTTTTGCCGATGATACACTTATATACTTAATTGGAGATAACTATGAAGAACTAATAAATAATGAACTAGATGATGTATCAAGATTTCTAAAAATAAATAAGCTTAAATTAAATACAAAAAAAAACAAAATGTATGGTGATTGGATATAAGAAGACATCCAGTGAAAGCAAAATTAAAATTGATGGTGAAATTATTGAAAATGTTTCTGAAATGAAATACTTAGGAGTCATATTAGATTCCAAACTAAACTTCAATAGACATGCCGAATATACCCACAAGAAAATTGGCAAAAAGATATCTTTTTTGGGAAGAATTCGGCCTAAAATTTCCAGAAAAACCGCCATCACCATTTACAATTCAATTATTGCTCCACACTTCAACTACTGTTCAAGTATCCTTTTCCTTTGTAATGAAAGAGAACAGAATAAATTTCAAATTCTCCAAAACAGAGCAATGCGAATAATACTCCGAAGAAATAGATTTTCAAAAATAATTAAAATGCTAAAGGAACTTAATTGGTTAACAGTGAAACAAATACTGACCTTGAACACGTTGATATTTATTCACAAAATATTAAACAACATGTTACCAAAATACTTCACAAATAAAATCGTATACAATAAGGACATTCACAGACATTACACAAGGACTTGCAAGGAAATAAGATTAAACAAAAAGGACAAAACGAATACGCAAAACAGTCTGCTGTACAAAGGAATTAAGTTATATAACACACTACCAGAAACTCTTAAGTCCTCACCAATTGAAAAGTTCAAGATGGATTGTAGGAGCTACATAAAACAAAAACAAAAAATTTTGTGATTTCAAAAATTTTGTGAATTTAAAATATTATAATTAAAAAAAAAAAAAAAAAACTGCAATATGAAATATTATAATCAATTAGAAATTTGTAAACTTAAATGTACAAATTACTAAAATAAAATTCAAAAAAAAAAAAAAAATAAAATAAATATTCTTTTTTTTTGTTTTTTTTTTTTTTTTTTGATTTACCTGATTTATACATGTGTGTTACATATTTGAATAATGTAGGCCTCACTGGGTGCTTTACCCGTGCTGAGGACCTCATTTTACAGTTTGATATGATTTTTTTTTTTTATTATTTAAGATACATATAAAATAAAAACTAAAGAAAAAAGAAACTCAATAATAACATATGAGAATTAAAAGAAAGTAAAATAAAATAGAGTAAAATAACACTAAAATAAAACAATAAAATAAAACTATATAAATAGGATAGATACATATAAACCGATAGTGAAATTAAAAGGGTTTTATATATTAGTGAGTATTGCAATGGTGTTTATGTCTATGTGTTTTTATTTTTTTTTTTTTTGTTGTGATTTTTTTGTAAAGTTGCCTTTTTTGTTCTTTAATCCATCTTTTAATTTTGAGTGTGAAAAGTTTTTTGTTTTCTTCTTTTTTTAAATCGAGTGAAAGATGGTTGAATGCTTTTATTGCCTGGTATTTGTGATGTCTTTGTCCAAATCTTGTGTTTATCGTCGGTGTTTTAAAGTTTTGTATGTATGCTTG
This sequence comes from Limnephilus marmoratus, assembly GCA_917880885.1. Classification (NCBI taxonomy): domain Eukaryota; kingdom Metazoa; phylum Arthropoda; class Insecta; order Trichoptera; family Limnephilidae; genus Limnephilus; species Limnephilus marmoratus. The sequence continues at coordinate 47,969,840 of OU862915.1, read as the reverse complement.
TCTAACTGGTCTATTAATGGTTTGTGTTTGTTGGAGTTTGTGTTTTTGGTCAAAGATATAGTTAAGAAGTGTTTTTATGTATAATTGTCGTATATCAAGTCAGTCGAACATGTTGAATATTTGGTCTGTGTCAGTCATTCTGTGTTTTTTTAGTATAACCTTTAAGATGGTTCTTTGTGTGGTTTCCAAATGAACAATAGCTGAGTTTGTTGCTCCTCCCCAAACAATGATTCCATATTCTATTATAGATTGGCAGAGTGCAAAATATACTGTTTTCATTTGTTTTACTTTGTATATGTTTCTTATGTTTAGGAAAAGATGTATTGTTTTGAGGAGTTTAATTCTCAAATTAAGCAACCTAAAAAAAATCTATTACGCACTAGTCCAATCACTAATTCAGTATGGAATCATTGGATGGGGAGGTGCGTATGAAAAAAATGTAAGTCCTGTAAAAGTGGTACAAAAACTAATTATTAAAGTAATATTAAAAAAACAACCAACATTCCCTTCAGCATCATTGTTCAAAATTTTCCAAGTACCAAAAATTGAAGACCTCTATAAAAAAGACTCAATACTACAAATATTCAAAGAAAATGTAACTAAAAAATTTAAACGCAACTCATCATTAAGGCATAAATTTAACATCCAAATCCCTCTGCTTTCAACACAACAAATGCACAATAATTATATTTACAAAGGCATAAAATATTTTAATAGTCTTCTCGAAGAAATTAAAAAAATTACAGATTTCGTATCATTCAAGAAAAAGTCAAATTAATCTTTTAAAAAAAAACAACAACCATAACATCACCAATCAAAATGTTATAACTTCAATTCATGTCAAATCAAAATTAACATCACAACATAGTTTATATTTATTGTATACACTGAGCAAAATGTATGTTATAAAAATGAAATAATAGTAGCTTATATATTATATTTATATATAGTTTATATTTACTGTATACTGTAAGTAGAATGTATGTTATAAAAATGAAATAGTGTAAAATAACTCCTATGCCAAGCTCAAGAGCTAGTACTCTTCATTGGCGTAGAAATTCATTAAACCATGTTCTTTTCATTCAATAAAAAAAAAATATATATATATATATATAATTATATATTCATAATCCGACTACCATAATACGGGCATGGTAGCGTGGTAGTCGAATCACATGTAAAAACTGTATAAAAATTATATGATGAATAAAGAAAAGAAAAAAAAAATCGGATAAATGGCTTAGCGACCGCATACGGGACAAACAAAGAAACATTCATTTTTATATATTTATATATATTTGCACAATCATGATGATTATGAATTCAATTCCACTTAAATCGGGTGATTACTTGGCTAAAAACTAAAACATTTGCAATAAAGAAAAAATACATTGAGTAACTTAAAAATCTTTTCTATTTAAATGTAAGTGTTCCCATCGAAAGATTTTGTGTGTTCGTAACATTCTTCTTTCTTACAATATTAAATTTCTTACTTTGAACCCGCGGGAAAACTTAAGAGTCGCTGAAAGTCAAGAATTTAATTAAATTTCGAAATAAATTTGATGTCAGGTAATTCTACAAGATCACTATCAAATGTTAACTTTAATAAATTTCACCTTCACTCTTATCGTTAACCTCGATTGATTAACCTAAAACTACATAATTTTGGAAAGGATAAATACATTTTTTGATTCTAATAACAAAGTTATTTAGAGCATATTTCCAAATTCAACTTTTATATTTGAAACTTCAATTTGCAAGGGTATTTAATGGACAACCAACACCCCAGCCATATGCCAAACCAAGTGGTTGGCTACGTTTGGCCACTTATAGGGGGCCTGGGTCCATAGGTTTGTCTAGTACTGATAGCGGATGCGTTTGCCTACTTATTGCGAGGCAGGCCGGATCAGGAGAGGCTGGTTTAAGGAGATCTTCTGAACTCTCCAGCAGGAATCTTTTGACCTCTCGCCTTGCACCGCATTCACTTGTCACTCCTGGAGACATTGACCCCCAGAATTTTTTCCTTCCCAAAATTTTCAACCATTTTTTCCCTAAAAATAGCCTTTTCCCTAAAAATAAAGAAAAGATGACATAGGCCCTTTAGAGAAAATTTATTTTCCTCAGTTCTCCCCGTGTGAAGCTAATTAAAAAATATATCTGACGATAAAGACCCAGTTTGCAAATAAAAATTATTATAGTATCATTGATGAAGAAGATAATACCACTGAAACCTGTGTAACTAGAAACAGAATAATACGGAGGAAAATTAAAAAGAAAGAACGGTCGCAACAGGGAATCCAACCCAGAATCTCTTGACTTACTGGGACAAAGCGCTTTATCCCACTATTTTTTTACAATTCGATTCCCAGTAACGACGTTCACCTTCTTAATTTTCCGTGTTTTGTTCTGTTTGATGTTTCGATTGGATTTATTAGTTTTATCTTCCTCTTCGATGATGTATTACATTGAAGGGTATAACGATAAAATATTAAATAATAGTTATTCCAATAAAATTGACTAAATTATAGTAGTTAAGTATTACCATAGTCTATATCAGGGTCTCCTTTCTAACTTTCCAGCCTTAGGGCCATATTGATTACTTCAGTAAGTTCCAAGGGCCAAAACCGTTTTCCGTTGCAATTACTATTGTGGTGAAGTGCATTATCACGACTGCGACTAAATCTGGTGGTTACACGCGGAAATAGGTAGTGGTAGGTAGTACCTTCTGTCGATTGCTATCAGATACGCTAGTAGTACTTTTTCGCGAATAACTTCGTTGGTTCGATATAATAATTGTCATTAAGCTTTACCTAGCAAGTAAATAAATCGAGTTACTTCATTCACATTCTCAACAACAATAAGCCTCTCACCAACCACAACAAAACTCACCTCACTTTTAAGACAGTCGTATCCATAAGTTAAAAAACCTCTCACCTTCGTCTTTACTATAAATTCTTATTTAAAACTTTTGTAAAGGTCATTTCATGGATATCTCCAGTCCTAAAGAGTCCCAAATTCTCTAGTCTTTCAAAATAAATATTAACTTAACTTTGGTATTAATCTTCTTATAAATGTAAAACCAACAGTGATGAGGGTAGCAAATGTAAAATCATGCCATGTCCATTTAAATATAATGTCCCCCACGTGCAAAGTCTTATCTTCTCCAAGCATAAACTCTCTAACAAGGGGTCGTCCATTAATCAGTTGATGTTTTTAGCAATTTTTTACCCCCCCCCCCCCCCCCTCCCATACACAAAATCATATGTATTTTTTTAGTACAAAGTATATTGAAATCTTCAGAACATTATCGTGCTTTCAACGAAAAATAAATAACGTGATATCTCATTATACCCCCCCCCCCCCTCGTGATATTTCGTGATTTTTTGTCCAATCCCCCCCCCCCTTTCGAGCCTCACGTTATTAATGGACGACCCCCAAAGTGTGTTTATCGGAAGTAACCTGCATACCTTATTTGTAAATAATAAAGTTAGATGGATCCTATGAATTCATAATAAATTGTACAGCGCCCTTGAGGTAATCAAAAAATTATCTAATTATTATCACTATTACTATTAGCTGTCGCGGGTCGGATTTATGGACCGTGGTTTGGAGACCCCTGGTCTATATGAATAAATTATTCTTGCATTGGTTCTATTTCAACATGGATCGATATTTAAACTCTCTGTTGCTTTTGTTGCTGTTCTTTTTTATTTACCCTCTACTCGTTTACCCAATATGTTTTCCTTAAATCCACTGTAAATTATACCTTCCAAGAAGCTCCTTGAATAACACATGAACCGATGGAAGTTTCTGGATGATTTCACCTCAGGAGTGATGGAAACTTTTTACAAATATTTAAAAATAACCGCATACCTTCTTCTGCTAACTGTCAAGATAAAAATGATTGATGAAAAGTATGACAATTTTTGTCTACGATAGAAATCTGAAGATAGAATAGTTCTAGTAGTGGTAGTAATAGGTAGAATTATTATGATTCCAATTTGGACATCGTTAGCCGTAGGATGTGGGATAGAAGGCGCAGTTATAGAGTGAAATGTTGTGAAGTACGAATTATCTACCTAGCTTTTTAGATCTAGTCAATAAACCCGGTTAAAACCATTTCAAGAAACCTTATCGAGTATTGATCTCTCAGGAGGGAAGAATCGAGGCTGTCTTCAGCTGTAGGACAAGGTGTAAATTGTCAATAAAAGAATCCATGTACAAAGAAAAAAAACTCAACACAAGTTCAACCATAGAGGGTCTTTCAGTAATTTTCCATGATAGTTATAAGTAATAAAGAACATATCGAACCGTATTAACAGGGTAGCATCTGCGTGGTTGAATTTCAGAACCCGGCTTCGAGTGCATGTCTGAAGCGCAGCGCCACAAATAACATCTGTGTACGTGGAATTTCAAATAAAGCTACCTTTGTAATTCGGTCTCGAATTCAAGAATTTGTCAATAGATGGCGCTACTTCTGTTAGCAGGTCGCATGTCGCGTGGCCCCCTACGTATAAGTATTACGAATTATTGAATTTGCAGTATCTCTCCGGATATGGAAAGATTGACGGTAGTACTTAGTTGTATCACGCGGCTATATATTTATTAGATATATAGTCATTGCCCATCCCGGTTACTAGCTGTCACCGGATGACTATGGATTCGAGGAACGGGCTATTTTTGGAACCAGTTCCTATTTTTTTTTTTTTTTACATTAGCTCCACACAGGAGGCACCGAGGAAAACAATTTCCCTGGGCCTATGTCATCTTTGAAGAAGCTGTGTGGAGGGTTTTTTAAGGGAAAGGAAGGAGAAGAAGATATGGGAATAAAAAAAGTATGAGGGGTGGGTAGGAATCTGGGAGTCAGTGTGGCCAGGAGTGACGGACGTATGAATCTATTCCTCACACTGCGGTGCAAGGCGAAGGGTCGGGAGAATCCGGCTGGAGAGGTCAAAAGGCCTCCCTCAATCAGTCTCCTCCGATCCAGCCCGCCACGCAGTGGTTGGGCAAACGTATCCGCCACCAAGATCTAGACAAACCTCATCCCATGAACCCGGGCACCCCTGCTAAGTCACCAAACGTAGCGAACCACTTGGGGTGACCTGTAGGAGGGGTGTTGGTTGTCCAATAAATGGTTCCCGGGGTGGCGGTACCCATACCCGCCTCCCAAATTGTTGGATTTATAAAATGGTCACCACACCAACACTAACTGGGCGAAGCCGAACGAATATCCACTAGCAGGGCCTTGAACTGCTAGTTATATATTATTGTACTTGCGTTTATTTTTTAAACATAAAACAAAAAATCCTTTTTATTTTGCTTATAAAATATTTTTTCATACCGACAGTTGACCGGATTGACCCCTCGGTTGTAGGTTGAAGGACCCTGTTCTATATTTTTTTTATCCACATCGCTGTCCTTTTTTGCTTTTCGGTTGGGTTGGGTTCATGTCCTTATTAGAAAATTGATTCGTTTTTCTTAGATATAATTATGTAAATAAATTACGTCGTCCTCAACTGAACCGTTTGCCAAAGAATTTCAAGCGTTTCAGTCATGCAACATTATAAATATCACTGGAATTTAAAAAAAAGAATGAAAAATTTTTGTCTTAGACTTTCTGATGGAATTTCATTATGACGTTGGTTCTCAAGGGGGCATTCTTTTTCATGTTTTTTCCCAGAATTTAAAGCGAATATTCGATATTCTCTTAGAGAAGATGTTACTACTTGGCTCATCTCTAGGGAAGATCGTTTGATACAAAGGTGTAGCTTATTTTGGAACTCAGCCGCCATTTTGAGAATATTGAGTTTTGGAATAAAAAGCCACGTCCTTTGGGAAGAGCAGAAAACATGATCCGTGTGAAAATATTCATCTTTTATCTTCTGAAATAAAATCTTTTCGGATTTTCCCGGGATGAAAATTCCTATCCAATGTTATCTGAAACCTTTCAATTCTCTACTTGTTAAATATTTTGTTGATTATTTTTTATCTTACTTTAGATCCCTAGGGATGAATTTCTAGAAATTCATTATGTTTACAAGGATATCCATTGGTTCATGTTCCTTCTTCTGTGGTGTAGGATTTCACTTTCACTAACTTAATATCAATTTTATTAGCTTTGTAATGAAATTATTTTAAAACGATATATTTTTTTAAATATTTTAATCGCAGTTTCGGCATTCAAGGCCATTATACAATTGAGATTGTGCAAATATATACACATGTATTTTTTTACATTATTTCTACATACATTTCAATTATTTATTTATTTTAGTAATAATATTATTTATTTTTTTTTTTTAACATTTTTTATATAAACGTGTTAGATATATACATAAAATAGAAAATATATTCGTAGTCCTCCTCAATAGGAGATCCTGTGCTGAGGTGGACTATGTTTTGGATAAGTTATCAGCGACTTCTATAGTTAGACTTCGTTGTTGGGTAAGATTTTCCAGAAACTTTTACGACGATTTAATTAAATTAAGATAATATTAGCGAAACTGAACCAAAAACTGGAAACAAAAAAAAACAGAAAAAGATGTTTGCACCTCCGGAACTCAACTCAGGACCTCTTGCTTTCGGATTTACCCGGAAAGCGAAAGGTCATGGGTTTGAGTCCCGGAGGTGCAACATCTTTTTCTGATTTTTCTGTTTCAAGATTTTCGATTGGATTTCGATAATATTGTCTTCATTTATTTAAAAATTGTTATTTATATATTATAATCGTAACGCTACATATTAAATTTAAAAGCAATAGTTCTTCAAATTAAACACCACCACATTAAATAAATATCTTCCACTGTGTCATTTATTGGGTAGCTGTCTTTTACAAGTTTTCTTGAAATCTTTAATATTTTTGCACCGCGGAAAAGTTCAGTGTCCGGATCTATGACATCTTCCATATTGGAGAAGGCCTTGTAGCGGAAGAAAATAGCAGGGAATTAGGAAAGCGGGGAGAGGGAAAGAGGGAGGTCGAGCTTTCCGCAATCTTTACGTCAAATATGGTAGTTTGATTTATTCGATATGTCAATATACATTGCGATGGACTTTTTTTATTGTTTTTAATATTCGATTCCAGATTATTTATGATTCATCGATATTTTTCTTCGGAACATGAGAACCTTACCACTACCAAATTATATTTAACATAAAAGTAAGACATTTTATTCTTGTTTATGGTTTAATGGTTAGAATCCATTATTGCGGTAACTTATACCAGTATATCATTAGTATTCATTACATCTTTTATTTTTTAATTTTAGTTTATTGGTGATACAAACATAAATATTTTGTTGTAAATAAAGTAATACATATTTTATTATTGTAATTACATATTACATGGTTGCGTGAACCAGCAAAATTTCCGCAAAAAATCACAGTTTATAGGTACTATGTACAAATTCAAAAACATTGATTAAAACATTAAAGAACACATAACATAGTAGTGGTAAAAAATATATATATATATACAGGAAATTAAAAAAAAATACAGATTAAACTATGTAGGACGAAAAATATGAAATTAAACTAAAAAAATAACACATTTTCACATCAGTAACATCACAAGATAATGTTCAAGGACAAACATGATTAAAAAAAAAAACAACATAATGAGAATAAGAAAGAGCCACACAGCCGGGGTAGAGGGTTCGCAATTAACTTCTTTTTTTTTTCTACCGTGTACATCAACCGTGAAAATGACGTAACGTAATAATGTAACAATCACGATTCAATTTGGGAGGAGGTTATGGGTACAGAAACCCAGCCAACCATTTTTATTAGATACCAATACCTCGGCCATTGGTCACCCCTAGTGTTTTGCTACGTTTGGCGACTTAGCAGGGGTACCCGAGTTTATGGGAAGAGGTTTGTCCGGATCTTCAATTTGGGAGGCCGTTATGTTTACTGCCGCCCCCGGACCCATTTATTGGATTATCAATATTTCCGAAACAGGTTACCCCAAGTGGTTCGCTTCGTTTGGTGACTTAGCAGGGCTGTCCGGATTAACGGGGTGAGGTTTGTTCAGGTCTTGACGTCGGGAGAGATTGATTGAGGGAGACCTTTTGACCTCTCCTCGGAACATCGAATCAAAACTGTGATAAATGTGCAATTTGTATTTTACAGTAAAATAATGCTTGAAGTTTGTATGTCTTATTACTTTTTTTTACATTAGTTCAATGCAGATTAGTATCGCGGAAGAAAATAATTTCCCTCAGGGCCTATGTAATATTTTGTGGTAATCTTTTAAAGGATAGGAAGTTCTGGAAATGAAGCAGTTATGAGGGGTGGTTAGGAAACGGGGGATCGGTGTGTCCAGGAATGACCGACGTATGAACCCCTCCTACTGCGATGTAAGGCAATGGGTCGAGAGAATCCGGTTGGAGAGGGGAAAAGCTCTCCCTCAATCAGCCTCTCAATTTTTTTTTCTTAAAATGGGATAAAAAATCAATCACTTCTCGAGACTCAAATTAACACAATGTCATTTTGAAATCAAAATTCAAGTTATTCTTATAAGGATTGCAAGTTTCATTAATTTTTTTAACAATGTTCCAAATCGTAACAAAAATGAGGATAAGTATTATAAAAAAATACGCTAAAGAGCGTTGGTATTGTTGGTTTGCAGTTTCATTTTCAGTAGCGTTATTCTATGAAAGTTATAAAAGTTTCCTTGTCTGGAAAGTTTGCCTGTTGGTTGGTTTAACTCCGCCAACACACAGCAGTACATTTGCATCCCTGATTGGTTAGGGGGGAGAAAATGCCACGGAAATGAGATATTAAAGTTACTTGTGGATTTTACCACGTACGTAAATTGGGAAGCTAATTGTTTGGATCTTACAAACATTTACAAATGAATTTTGTTTGGAAAACTAGTCTTGTGCTTCTTCAAAATCGGATTGCTTTTGATTGATGTATAGCATATGTATGATACGGCGAAAATAATCAAATAATGTGGCTTGAGAGATCAAATGATGTGGCGCGAGAGATCAAATGAGATGTAGCGTTTTGTGAACTGTAAATTGATTTTTGCGATTAAGTATTTTGATATGCTTGGATATATTTACCAATATCTTCAAACTGCTGTGTACCCTAGATGCACTGAGTTTATGTCGCCGGGAAAGTATAGTTAGTTTGGAAAGATGAGGAAGGGAATGAGGTGTATTTGTTTTGTGGAATGAATAGGGTTAACGAATGGTAAGCAAGTGATATTTCAGCGTATTAGATGATTAGGAAATTAGCGCAAAAAATGGCGACATTCACGCGTAGACCTTTGCGTTGCGGTTGGCAAATTATTACGGTTTATAAGGACTTGTGTCCCTTGAGGCGATGTAAATTTAACTGAACTACAAGGTGGAGGGCAAACAATCGATAGGTGCCAAAATGCAACAATAAGCAAATTAACGCGAGGAATATATAAACAATTTAGAACCTGCAACGCAATAAAGGTTTGAAAAATGTTTTCTTTAATCAAATTTCCCACCAAAAGATTTTTATTGTTTGTTTTGATAAACAAATCAATTTTGACCGGTCAGTGGCTGAAATAGCATCACGTTGGATCCCATCCGGGCACAGCGTGTTCAATTCCTCGGCTCGGTCCTCCATCACGACAAAAGCAAGGTTTTCGGTTTACTGTGGTGATAGTAGGAGATTTTCAAATATTGTCAGATTATTCGTAACCCGGGAATGTTTGTCTTTCATTAAAAAAAAATAGTAATGAAATATTTTTTTTAACACGGTGCAAACCAGTTTTTTTCTGGGGGTTAAATTATGAGATATATGTCATGATGGACGTATCCTTGAAATATCCATTAGTTTCAGAAATAAATGATTGTCATATCTATGATATAGGCAGATCATGATGCGCCTAGCCATATCGTGAAGTGCCTGAGGCGCATAACAATCTGTTTGATTTTACGATTGGCCTGCGACATATACATGACGCCTTAGCTCACCTTCCAAAAGTTTTTGGCTTTAGAAAATAGGTTGTTACGGCAGTATATGAAAACAGATTTTCTTTTTAGGTAGGTTATGCGCTTTTTTATGTGAATACCACACAAGAGTCCCACCTTTGCCCGTCTGGAGCCAGTGAGACTATGGCATCCCCAATTGGGATACGTTGTGAGGCTGAAGGTAGTGGGATGGGAAGGACACGGGAAAGAAGAAGATGGGGAAGTACATGACTATTCAGATATCGTCGCCTCAGATCTTATTTCTCAGTCCAATAGACCATTTTAGTTTTTGTTCAATCTCCATTTTGAAATAACAAATAAAGTATTAAAAATGACCGTTAATCGCTTTCCTAAGAATTATTTAAAATAATGAGATCTTTACCTTTACGGAAATAGCTTTATCAAACACCTATCATAATGTTTCATTGAAATAATGAAAGAAAACCTTCTTCTGCAATAGCCAAACATGGCATATCTATTTCAAGCAACGTTTCAATTCAAAATGGTGGCCTCATACCAAGGACGATTCTGAGAGAATCTTCCACTCTGGAACGTGTATTTATAATTTTTAATAAACACAATTTAATCATATCTTCAATCAATCTTTTCTAACCGCTTTTGCAATGTATTGGTTTTATGCTGTTTTTGCAAATAAATAAATAAATAAAATTAATTAAAATGTATTTGCGCAACCAGGATTTGAATCTGCGACCTTCGGATTGCTAATCGAGAGCTAGACCACGGAGGTCGTCATGAAACACCTAATTAATACATATATCGATTCCAGGCTCATAACAACGGAGCTCACCACTCAACCACTGAGATTTTCAATATTATTATTATTTTATTAATGATTATTTTAGATACAGTTATAACGTTTCACATTATAAAGTAAAAGTATAGTACCTACAATAGAAGTTCTGTATTATTTTCTCAATCCTCTTCTCCTGGGATTTCTTCTCCGAGGTGGTTTGTAAGTTGTTGTGTTGGTGTTAATTTTTATAATTTATTCAAATTTATTTGTTTATATTAGAAATGGTGGAAAATTACATATGTTAAGATAAACTGTGCCTCGCTTTGTTGATTTGTATAGTGCTAATAATTTATACCCCCTGCTTTCTATAAATAAATTACCATCTCCTTGCGTAACCCGTATGAATTTTCATCTCCTTAAATTTCCTGGAAAATCGAACATTTGTGGATTCAATATCGCGTTGACGAAACCACATTTCAAGCCGAGTATTTTCCCAAGGAAAACTTTCCTCGCGAAGGTAATTTGTCTTTAGATCTTTTGGCAAGGACGGGGCATTTCATTTCTCGAACAGAATCCGATTTCGTACGAAATTGTTACTTGATCTCGTGTGCCTACAGTGCCACATTCTGTGTCTGCAAAAAGTACCAATTTCATTTTTTTATATTGGATACACAAAAACGTGGGTTCTCTTTCTTATTATAGGATGTGTGATAAAATAGTAAGACATCATCTCTGTATATGTAAAACATTGGTGAATTGATGTTAGAAAAAATATGTTTTCTTCTAGCGATGGAAAATGCATCGACAAACAAATAAACATTTTTGAAGTTGGGTATGGTTACACCCGCCCAGGAAACCATTTATTTTATAACCAACACCTCTGCCATAGGTCACCGCAAGTGGTTCGCTACGTTTGGTGACTTAGCAGGGGTTCCCGGGTTCAAGGGGTGAGGTTTTTCAAGGTCTTGGCGGCCGATGTATCTGCGCACCTGATGGGTGGCGGGTCGGATTGAGAGAGACTAGTTGAGGAGGTACCTGAATCCATCTACCCATCGCCTTGCACAGCAGTTGAAGGGATAGATTCATACGTTCGTCACTCCTGGATACACTAACCCCCAGATTCATACACACCTCTCATACATACCCCTCTATTTCCTTCCCAGAACTTCCTCTTCTTCCTTTCCTAAAAAAAACCTCCACACAGCACCGCCTAAAATGACATTGGCTCCGAGGGATATTATTTTCCTCAGGGCATCCTGTGTGGAGCTAATGTTAAAATTGGCTTTTTTTTCTGGTAACCTATCTTATCGGCGGTTGAGTTAGGTTAGGTTATATCCATCCTGCTAATTGCAACCTCGAAAAGCAAATGAAACTTCACCATTTGCAATCATATGAGATGAAGTGAAGTGCAGCTTTCATTTATGAAACGTCGAAATTTTTTCAAAAGTTAGGTCCAGATTTTTCGATTCGACAATGAACCATTTCTTTAACAATCTTCATATCTTCTCTATCCAGGGTAAGTTGAGAATTCATATAAGCATTTCAAAAGCTCCAATCAATGTGAATAATTATTTGTAATTGTCCTTTTTTTATGCCACCCACACATTATATAGCTACAATCAGATATTGTCGACTCCTGTACTAGCAGCTTTACCGATAATCATTAATTTTAATAAACTGTAATCGATTGAAACTGGGGCTCAGATAATAACGTCCGTTGTTTCCAATCCTACTAATCAACTGATGAGCCAAAGATTGGCTCAACACTCATCAAATGCACAAATAGCTCTTCACAACGCAACTCTCGGACCAAGAGAAGAATCGAGCATTACTTAACAAATCTCTTAGCTGATCGGAGACTTAGATTAATCGATTGAAAAGTTGGGAACAACGCGTCGCCTTAGTTCGTATTTGCTCAATAGACCATTAGAAAATTTTACAGGAAGAGAAGTTTTTCTTTAATTATTGACCGGTCAGTGGTTGAGTGGGCATAGCGCTTGAGTCCCACCTAGTCGCGTGTTCGATTCCTCGGCTAGCTAAGTCCTCCATACAACACAATCAACATTTTCGGCTTCCTGTGGTGGTAGTAGGAGATTTTCAAACACTGTTGGGTTATTTGTAACCCCAGTTCGTCTTTCTTTAAAAAAAATAAAATTCAATGAAACATTACATTTCATAAGATAAAGCTATTTCCATATGGGTAAAGGTCTCCTTAGTCTAAATAATTCTTAGTTAAGTAATAAACTATTATTTTTTATACTCAATTTTTAATTTTAAAGTGGAGATTGAACAAAAACTAGAATGGTCTGTTGGACAAATAAGAACTGAGGCGACGATTATGGCTGTAAGAGCCGAACTAAAATTTATTGGTTGGACTTATACCAGTTTGCCAAATAGTTATATTTATTATCTATTCATCCTCCAACAATAATTTATCTTAAATAAATTATCTGAAACACCACCTCACCCCAAATCCACCCTGTACCGAACAACCCCAACGCAAAACAACACACTGGTAAACAATATATGTTGCGGGAGGGAGTAGGGGAGGCCGGGGCTAGAAGGGGCAGCGTGTAATTGTGCCCCCCTCCCGGTTTTCTCCTCTATCCTCTGTCCCTCTATTGCACGCCAGTCGGCGCGAACAGCCGCAGCGAGCAGACGTGTTGTTCGCAATAAAGAACGAGGCTAATTTTTCCGACGGCCGAGTGTCTAGCGTAGTTTTGGCATGAAACAACCCCGTTAAAAAAACGCGACAATGTTTCAACTAAAATATTGCATAATAATCATAAAAATAATGTTTAATTCTTAAATTGTCAGTGGACAATGATTTTTTTGGTATAAAATAACTTGTTTTATTATAATTAAAAAATATATATATATATACATTTCAATGTGAGTGCTGTTGCGTTATTCTTTGCTTAAATTTGAGTTATTTTAAAAGCATTTATTTAAAGATTACTATTAAATTAACTAAAATTCTCAAAATAATAAATTTAATTTAGAATCAAGGTATGAAATGTATAAAATTTTGCTTAGTGTATTTTAATGTGTGCTAAGTATTTTGTTTTGTATCGATGATTTGTTGATACCATTGAACAAATCAATCGAAAAGCGATATCAATATGAAAAGCAATCAAATATGAAATGACTGTCTTAAGTTGGTTGTTTATCGCAGCAATAAAAATGTGTTCCATGTGCTAAATACCAGACATAAAGTATCAATCGTTGTGTACTAAATAAAGTATAATGGCGAACTTAAGTGCAGGACTAGACCAGAAATGGGTCAGCGGCGCCGCAAAGTGGATATGGATCATTCTGTTTCTGGCCGCAGTATCAACTGTCAGCTCTAACCCGGCAAGTAAGAGAAGTGAGTCAGATTATTTTATAGGTACTAAATAGCACAGTAGTCAAATTCATTCTGCAGAGTAGAATATTCAATTAGAAGAGTAGACTAGAAGACTAGATTGGGGATTTTTTATAAGCGATCGTTGAATGATGAGATAACTATTTTACACAAAGAGTATATTTTGATGTGATGTGCTATTTTCTTGACCCAACATTTGATCGCACGAAACCATAATTATTGTCAAATTGTACCAATTTCAAACCTAATTTTATTTACAACTTCAAATCCAAAATCGACTTCAAAAATACCTTATGCACCAGATTTAAATGTCCGGGTTAAATTTTCCCCCCAAAAAAAAAAAAAAAAAGGAAAAAAAAAGGAAAAACTAAACCCTTTCACACACTTCCCCAAATGATCATCTAGTCAACCCACGCTATGCAATTGCACTATATAAGTATTATAAATACAAGAACAACATGTCAACCTACTAGAGACCAAATGGGAATATAATTCACCGACTCCAGATATTTTCATATCAGAGGGTTCGGCTCTGTGGCATTTCTAATTGAACCTATAAATCCTACCGATCCCTCAATATAAATATTTAAAAAATCCTTTGTAATCCTACATGTATTTAAAATGACTGATTTTTGCATTTTTATATACAAATTCTTTGACAAATCTAATATTATATTATATATATTATATATTATATCCATTTATATTATCATTTTTAGTGCTTATCCGCTAGTATGTATACACTCCTACAGTCCATAGACAATGAGATTTTTTCTTGATGCATTTGAATGAAAATATATTTTATTTAATTATATGAAGACAATATTAGCAAAACTCAATCGAAAATCTGGAGACAGAAAAATCAGAAAAATATATTGGCACCTCTGGGCCTAGAACCCAGAACCTTCGCTTAACTGAGCTAAGGCGTCTATATCCAATTCGGTCACTTTTAACTGTATTAATAGATTTAACTGTATAATTTCTTCGACTAAGAACTACCAACATTATCTGCATTTTCTTAACGCACAAATTATTGGCTGCTATGTTTATATAATATGATAGCAAGATTCAAACCCGAACTAAATGCTATCTAGATAGTGTCTGGATAATTTTTTATCAATTTTATTTTTAATATGCGACATCTATTGACTTTTCTGCAAGTCTAGGATTAATATTTTATTTTTAACTTTATGAGTAAAACTTCAAAGTGTAATATTTAATTAAATGAAGACAAAATTAGCGAAACTCAATCGAAAATCTGGAGACAGAAAGTCTAGTCGAAGAATGATACAGTTAAATGTACCTAACCGAATTGGATATAGACACCTTAGCTCAGTTGGTAGAGCTGTTGCCATGTAAGCAGAAGGTCATGGGTTCGAGTCCCAGAGGTGCCAATATCTTTTTCTTATTTTTCTGTCTCCAGATTTTCGATTGAGTTGCGCTAATATTATCTTCATATAATTAAATATTACAATTTGAGGTTTAACTCATAAGTCATAGATAAAAATTAAATATATTTTATTCTTTAGTTATTCGGTGGTACATTTTCTCTACGCACCCCTTCGGTGACACTTAGTTACATGTTTTGTAAATAGGTACTACAGATTTTCCCTAAATCAACTGCTAATTATATATATTCCCATTTTCATATGGATTACGGACATGGGAAGGATGAATATAGATACAATTTTGCAACGTAACAAAGATTAATTCTTGTGTTGTACTGTCTTTTAGATTTAACTTAATAATTTTCTTCTGTAATATCTTAACATAGGTATTTACTTATATTTCAAACCAGAAAACTTGTACAATGTGTCCTTAGAACGGGTTACTCCAGTAAGGACACATTTTTCTCTAAAAAACTATAAAACAAAGAAAAAAAAATAAATATAAATATAACGGGAACGGGAGGCCAACTGTCGAGGGATCCACTCTACATCCATTGTCATATTGCCAAACGTACTTAGCGTGATTAATTTTTTTTGTAATTATGCGCTTTCGCCATTTTTAACTAATGTTTCGGCAGCGTTTCGGTGTTCATCATCAGGGCAGGGTAGATGTCATCTGCCTTGATGAAGGACGCTGTGATGCTGTCCGAAACATTGGCAAAAAAGGAAGCGCAACACGATATAGTAACCCAAAAATTAATCCCGATGAAAAATATTTAAATACCACATCAGATTTAATTTGTTTATTGGGTTTATTGCCTGGGGAAGCTTACCAGAGAAAATCCAAATATATGACTTTTTTAACGCATCCAGAAAAATACTTGTGTAATGATATTAAGCTACAATTAAATCTAAAATGCTTTTTTGTATTATCTGTCTACGTAACACGTGGGAATTCAAACTAAACGCATAGCAAAATGAAAAACTAGCATCTGGATATTTTTTATAAATGGAAAAAAAGAATATTGAAACCAAAGCATGTAATTATTATCTTCGATATTTTGGGGTGTTATGCCGTGTTGCGCTATCTCCTTCTTTAGCCAACATTTCGGACAGCGTTGCAGTGTTTATGTCACACAACACATCTACCTGATGTGCACCGATGATGGACACTGCAACGCTGTCCGAAACGTTGGCTAAAGAAGAAGGTAGCGCAATACGGCATAACACCCCAAAAACAAATAACGAAAATACTTTTGTCCGTGAAAATCAACTTATTATCAATTATTTTCTTATTGAAAATTATTTACGATTTTAATTAGTAACTAATTTTTTATGTGAATACCGCACAAGAGTCCCAGCTGCTCCCAACCGTTTGGAGGCCATCCCCAATTGGGGTATATTGTGAGGCTCAAGGTAGTAGGAAGGGGCAGGATATGGAGAAGAGAAAGGTGGGGAAGTACGTTATTTTTCAGATCTGGTCACCAAACACGGCTAAAGCCATTTCAAGCAAACGTTTCACTTCTGAATTGTGGCCATACACCAGGGCGATTCTGAAAGTATCTACCGTTCAATTACGTGTCCAAAATGTACTACATATTATTTTAAATGAATGATTTGTAAAACAAAACAAATTAATCGAATGGAATTTACTTGCGCAAGCCGGAATTTGAACCCGCGACCTCCGGATCGGAGCCTTACCCCTAGACCAATTACAAAGATGAAACGAAAAATTTTAACTATTTCGCCCAACCTGGATTCGAACTCGCTTCCTCTGGAATCAACCAAAATGGATTAAAAAAATTTAATTGAACAAATTACTACTCCTAGAATATTTTCACAACAGTGATGGAATTATTTAATGGAAGATGATGGTTCATTTTGGAATTTAAGAAAAAATACAAAGCGTGTAAACCATTGATTGCTGTTAACTATTGCATGTTCCATCCTTTGAAGCTTTGATTAATTTGAAATTTATCGTTTGTCGGAAAATAAGGAAATGTTCCCTTTGTGTTAATTTAAAGTAAGTGGGAATACATATAATAATTACGTAATACCTTTAATGTTATAAATTTGCAAATATATCTAAAAATTTACATGTTAAATTAAAATACTAAAAACTCTATAATTCAGTATTTTTCTGATGTTTCATGAGTATGTATCTTTTCAGTTGGTTATATTTATAATTCTGTTATGAAATGAGTTTGTTTTATGTACTTCCTGTCTTGTGGTTCCCAATAAATGACAACCCTGGCTATAGGAATACACACAAAAAATGTCTTTGAAAAAATCAATCCGTAATAAAAACAAATTATCTTTACTACAATTCGTCCAATTTAACTTTTCGATCTAGTTGCGTTATCTCTTAGGCCGGCTAGGAGTCAATTTATTTTTTTTGTTTTGACTGAGGATTGAATCTTTCTCTCTAGGGAATGACTCAAATGAGTAAAAACGGTAATATCTAAACCAAACCCTAAAGGAATGGAACCGAGAAATATTTTAATATTTACGGCTGTAAATTTATATAAATATACAACCAATTACAGAAAAATGCGTGTATGAGTGCCACCAAAAATTGACAGAATGCATTGTCTTCAACAACGAGTCTATATGCCAAGTTTCAGCTTGATCGAATGTCGGGAAGTGGATTAATTTCCACTAACAAGATTTGCTTTCATTCATTCAAGAAATTAAATTTGAAATTTAAATAGTTGTAAAAATAAACAAACACTTTGTATTTAACCACGAATTTATTATTTTATATATCAACCGGTTTCGCTTCGACCAAGCTTCCTCAGGATATAATAATAACTAGTTATTACTCCAGTTATTATTATATCCTGAGGAAGCTTGGTCGAAGCGAAACCGGCCGATGTTTAAAATAATAAATTCGTGGTTAAGTACAAAGTGTTTGTTTTATTTTTATAACATAATGTCTAACCACAAAGTAATTGCTTCTTATGAAAAATAAATAAATTATATAGTGGTTTTAAGAGGAAGGATAGGCGAAAGGGAAGGAGAAAGAAAGGTTAGTTTAAGGCTAATAAATCAATGCTCTATTATATTCTATATAATGAATTAACCTCATTGCAAACAACATTGGCTTTAAACGATGGTAAAAAATTTTAAACACATAAACTATAAACTAAACTTACACTTCTCAAATTACACCGAATCTATTAAATTTCACAATTTCACATCCCTCCATACACGACGTCTAATTTTTGATCATATCCTATTGTTAAAAATTCTAAATAATGGCCTGGACTTATCAGAACTTACCAATTTAATACATTATCATATTCCATCAAGATTAACCCGACAATCCGATTTATTTTATTTGCTCTCATGTAGAACAAATATTAGAAAAAAAATTTCAATACCTCATGTATGTGCTGTGCACAATATAATACAAAATTTTACAGCATTAACATTTTTTTGTAATAACTTAAAGAAATATCGATATGAAGTAACGCGTCCGATCGATTTTATTTATACGAGAGTATGGAATGTATCGGGAGCATCTCCTATTCTTTTCCTATATTCCTTTTCCTCTCCTCTTCCTACAACCCAAAATTAATTTTAACATATTAAAACTTCATTTCCAATGTACGCATAAGAAACTTTTGTGGCTTGACTTTTAAGTTCACTTGTACATTTATTATCAAAAGCTGTTTGTTTCTTACAAATAAATAAATAAATCTAATTAAAATGCTACTGGAGAATCTTTCGCTCCAAGTTAGACTACATAAGAATAGCTAAGCTTCCAACGTACTTCTTTCTCATCAGTCATCACTATTTCCTTCTCATTCCTCTCTAAAACCTCTCGACATTTCCGAAATGTGGTTGTCATAGTTCCACTGGCTTTGAATTTGTATGTTTATTTAGTATGAGCTACGTTTAGTGAATAGATGCCATGGTTCCACGGATTCCAGGCTGTTAAGCTTCTGAATACCTGAGATATCTTACTCTAGATGTGACAAAAGAATGAACGTACTAAACAGTGTTTATCTAGGAAAGCATTATTTCTACAATCCTTATTCTCGCTGGTGCATTTATGGACTCCCCGTCGAACTCTTGCAGCTCGTAAACTAGAAATGTGCGGGCTTACCCTCTGCACTTCACTGTTGTTCCTTCTGACGTAATATTTATCTTCCAGTTAAACTCATCTGGGTCAAGTGTTTAAAGCCTTCGCTACTTTAAGCCCCGGTGCTCCGTGATAGAACGTCAAGTGATCATATTGATCATTTACGTCGATATGTTTTACCTGCAGCCTTGGTAGGAGCTTAATATAATAATAATATTATAGATAATGATAGTAAGTACTGATTAAAAAAATATTTGAGCTAATTCTACTAATATTTGGTTGCCCGGGTTCACGGGGTGAGGTTTGTCTAAGTCTTGGCGGCTAATGCGTTTGCCAACCTACTGCGTGGCGGAACACATCGGGGGAGATTGGTTGAGGGAGATCTAACCTAAACCTCCTTGCACCGAGGGATTGATTCATACGTCCGTCACTCCTAGACACATTGACGACCGGATTCCTACCCATCCCTCATACTTTTTCATTCTCAGAACTTCCTCTATTTCCTTTCCCTAAAAAGAACATTCCCACATCATCCCCAAAGAAGACATAGACCCTGAGGGATTTTTTTTCCTCGGGGTCTCCAGTGTGGAGCTAATGTAAAAACAAAACTATTTTACCTATCTTTTATTCATAAATAATATCTTCGCATTTTTTGTATCAGACCCGTGAAAATTGACGGGAATATTTTTATTATTATTGACTACTATCTGAACACCTCAGCATTGTTCGGGCTTTATACAGAGTTTTCAAAATCAGACTTATTTAGTGACATTCCTCTTTTATTGACAGTCAAGTGGGCAAAATTTCATTAATCTCGGAATAAAACTACAGATTCGTATGAAGATCAAACAAACGCCACCCTCCGCCGGCCACCACATATTATAATCCTCTTTATATAAATAGCTGGAGTGAATCCAGCGTTGTTCGGGGTTATTAATGGTTGGGTTAGTAAAGTTTTGAGGTTGATTATTTCCATTAATCGTAAAACAAAACTGTAAAAAAGCATTGCTAAACTGGATGTGTTTATACACATTGATATTAAGAGCGTTTAACCAGCTAGCGGCCGAAAATCGACATTTCGTCGAAAATTATTCTAACGATCGTGCAGGGCGGTTCCAATGAGAAAGATTAATTATTCTCCTTACCAGCTTTATAAAATTATAACTCGATATAGATTTTATTTCATTCCAAATTTGCTTTAATTTATACCTACATCCAAAAATGCTGAAAGGCCTGATGATAAAACTATTAAAATTTTGTACTTTTTGTAATTATTTTTCGATTATAAGTATTTACTATTTTTCACTAAGTTAAATAAGGATATATAAAAAATCTGAAATACATTACTTTGTAATTGCGCAAATAAATACACAAACGGACCAATTTTCGTCAAGAAACACATGTACGTTTATGTTTTTTAATGATTTTATTTAAACTAAATTTAAAAACATGCGTTTCCAGATAATGTATTGATTTATTTTACTGCATGATTATATGATTTGAAATGGGTGTTGTATAATATAAAATCTTTTTTGAAAATTTAACAAATCTGCCAACGACCTATGGTATAACCTAATTATACTAAAAATAAACACTTTTTCTCAAAATTTAAAAAATTCGTTTTCTAGATAACAGAACAATCTTTCGAATTCAATTTATAATTTTTTGTGGAAAAGAGTCAATTCGTCTAAAATCTGATTTTAAAAAGATATATTTCTGGTTTCCTCTGGTAATACCCTCTTAACAGAACAATAACTGAAGCCTCCGGCACCGTTTTCATATATCCAGGCTATATGCAGAGTTTTTTGAAATCGTATGTAGAGAGTAATTTTCCACTTACTTTGAACGTCGAGTGCAAAATGTTACCAAAAAGTAACAAAATTTCACTTTAAGGGATTGTGAAGGGGGAATTGGTGGTGTTTCGAAATTTCATGTAGACAGTGATTACTTTAATTATGATGGTTAAGTATGAGAAATTTTATCAACCTTGAAATAAAGCAGTAGATTTGAAGGCATTCAAATCAAATCCGCGCCGCCTGACACAAGCGGATAATAAACTTGTATTAGAAGAAGATTACCACTCGGGTAGCAGTGCGTGGAGACCGGATTCATTAGATTCTGGTCATTTGGCGTTAGAATGTTTTCGGTAAAATTGGACTAAAAGAGGAAGGTAAAAAAGTGGAACCATTTTTTCGTATCGTTTCTCATCTAAATATATATATATATATTTTTTTATTTTTTTTTTTTTTAAAAGAAAGACAAACATTCCCGGGTTACGAATAACCCAACAATGTTTGAAAATCTCCTACTACCATCACAGAAAGCCGAAAATGTTGCTTGTGTTGTGATGGAGGACTTAGCCAGCCGAGGAATCGAACACGCGACGCTCGGGTGAGACCCAAGCGCTATGCCCACTCAACCACCGACCATGTCATGAATGGTGATTGTCAGAATTCCCTACAAATCAGTTACAATTTTGAAGATGGAAATTAAAATAATTTGCTGTTAAAATATTACATTGTCCAGATTCTCCAAAACTTGGAGGAATATATATTTCCTCCACGCTCCAAACACTTCCAATTTTGAAAATAAAGGTTACATAATTCTAAGTCTCTTATTTATTAGCATGGTACAAGACCTTCCGTCCCATCAAAACATTGGCACAAAAGATCAATAGATGCTCCTTATTCCTACGACCATTTTAGGGATTTCCTTTCCGAACGGCTAAACATGTCCCTTTCAACAACAGTGCACTGTTGACGATCCTATTAGCTCTACCATCGAGTATTTTTATCCTATTTTAATGTTATACGGTACGTGCGCACTTTTCCTATCGAAGAATGTAAGATTTACTTTAATTCAAATGAAACACATTTAATATATAATTTATCTAATAAACTTATCATAGTAGTAGAATAATATATTCTCCATAACATCTTGATGAAAGAATACGATTCCGAACGGAAACGTTGCTTGAACGGCTTCAACCTTTCTCAATTTTGGAGGCGAGTATGGGTACCGCCGCCCCGGGAACCATTTATTGTTAACCAACATCCCTACCAAGGGCGGCTGGTTGAACAGTGTGTTTGTGTGCAGCACTGGTAAATTATATCGTCTAAAATTACTTTATAATATCTTACCGAAAAATATAAAATCTATGAATTTCATTAAAAATATAACCTACCAATATAATGCATAATATAATATGAATCAGGGAGAGCAAATTCTCAAAATTCCGCGCGAATTTACCCTGTCCGGTGTGCAGGCCCATTGCAAGCGGAACGAATTATGTTTTTGTATCGAATATCCCAAACATCGCCAGCGCGCAACGCCGGCCATATGTATGAAAAATTAAGCTAAATCGGTGTGCCACCCGGTGGCCTTTATCATACAAACTTAAATTTGGATTTAAGGCCAAAATACTTAACCAAACTGAATAATTCTTTTTTTAATCAAAAGGTACAGCAAATACCTAAATTTAACATATATTTGCTTTTTTATTGATTGGTGTTTTAAATTATAAAACGCAGATCATTAAGGAATACAATTTTTTCATAGGTAACTTTGACAATTTTGCCCTCGTGCTGTTTATACATTGTTTATAAATACTGTTTGTATCCTGTTTAAAATGAAATATAAAACTAACTAACCAACCATCACGCCGTTTCCCCACAGGGGTAGGCAGAGAGGACGGATCGCCAAATAACTCGGTCTTGGCACACACTCTTTGCCTCACTCACATTCATACATCGTCTCATACATTCTCTTCTATTATTCCGACTTTCGACATGGCCCGACTCAAGTATCTGATTCACTTGCTCGAGTCATGTCTTCCTCGGGCGTCCCCGACTTCTTCTACCATTCACATTTGCGTCGTATATTTTTCTTACACTACTTTCAAATTTATTTTATTTTATGAAATATAAATATAAAATATGATATATAAAATAAAATAAATTAAACATTGTAAAAAAAAAGAGTTTTTTGGGTTGAAATTTAAGATTTACTTACGAAAAAATAGTATTGTGTTTTTATTTTCTTAGTACCCAAAAATAAAAATTTTAATTAAAAAGCGATATGTAGAAGTTTTCGCACTTCGAAAACAGCTTAAAATAGATCTTCTCTCCAAATAAGATTAGTGGGATCATTTTTACCTAATGTTGCTTAGTAATCGTTATCTTATAGTTACGAATTATCAGTGAACCACCACGTTTTCAGGGCAGCGGCCGCCACTGATCCCTACCGTGTTTCGATGTGACCACTCCAAGTGTTATGTACCATGGGTGCCCGGGTTCATATGGTGAGGTTCGCTAAAATCTTGGCGGCGGCGGGTGCATTTGCCCACCGACTGTGTGGCTTACTCTCCACCCATCACCTTGCACCGCAGTGGGAGGGATGAATTCATACGTCCATCACTCCTGGACACATTAACCCCCAGATTCCCACTCGCCCCTCATACCTTTTTACTTCCCAGAACTTCCTCTTCTTCCTATCCCTAAAAAAAACCACCACACAAAGCATCCCCAAAAATGACGTAGGCGGACCGGATCTGAATATCCCTCAAATTAACACTTTTCTTATCTTCCTCTCATCCCCTCTTTTATCAGCCTCACACCCAAAATAACTAGGGATGCTATAGTCTCACCGGTTTAGGCCAGTACTAGTGACATACTCGTGCTACTTGTGAGGAATTCATTCACATTTAAAATTTAAAAAAAAAACACCATATAATAGGCCACTTGCATCACATTTAAAAAAAAAAAATCCGGTTTAGGCAAATATTCTAAGACGTAATGTATTTTTGAAACCCTGGGGATTTTTTGAAAATTTCAATCCGAAAAATCAGACTATTTTTTATAAACCGGAAAGACGAGACATAATTTTATAAGTGCGAAAAAACAATAATTCCATAGCCGAAAATCATTTTAAAAAAAAATTAATATTTATATTTATTTTTTTTTTAAATTTTTTACATTAAATATTTTTTTCCTTGATCCATCTTATTGATCAAAAATCATTATAATGTACAATGTCTATATTAATAAATCCAATGAAATATACTTGTACTTGTAAATTATAATAATAAGAAGAATATTATAAAATTTGATTTTGATAAAATCAGCACCATGAACATTACACCTCAAAAACACGTACCGTTATATAAATGTACGGGGTTCTCTTCATAACATCTGTCAAAAATTTAAACCAAATGATAAGTTCGCAGAGAACAAACAATAAATCTAGTGAACGAATTAAAAAATTCGCCTGAAATCAAAGTGATGCCATATAAAAAAAAATCAGTGTGGAATTTTACAAAATTAATAGGAACATTTTCGGAGACGGGACATTTTCATGTACTGACGTCACGAACCCAAATAATGTATTTATATATTTAAAAATAAAAAAAACTGTACATTTCTAAAAAAAATTACTAACATTTTCGTAATCTTAGTAAAAAGATCTATCCACACGATTTTTTCCAAGTCGTTATGAAATCCATGCAAGTGGCCTATTCAACAATGTACCTACTGAGACTCTTCTAAGAATAAATTTATTATGGCATACAATCTTATTTTAAACTATTATTGCTCAATTCTGCTCCTAAATATTAACCAAACATCCTTATCTAGGTTGAGTTTTCAGCTTAATTATTTGTCAAAAACATCTCGTGGTTGGCGACGTCACTAATGAGGCTGTAGGTGAACTCCATTGTTAGTTCGGCTGAGCCTCCTGCCATATAAGCCGCTACATTGAATAAAGCTCCCATTTCGCCCTTAACACCCTTTCAATGCAAATAGCTACACAGTTTAATTAGGTTTAAGCGTGTACTTGAAGGCTCAAAGAAAATTGCGAAACGCCGGATGATACAAAACATCACACGTTCTGGATGAGAGAAGAGAGGATTTTTATGAAGTGGATATAGTAAATTCAAAAGGAAAATGGTTAGGTATGATACGTAAAGCATTTTTGAAATAATATGGAAATGGTAGTATTCACATTTAGGTTCGCATTCCCTGTCATTCAGGCGAATCTTCACAGTGAAGTCAACCAAATACAATCAGAAAAAGGTTTGAGTTCATCTCATTCATGACATATCATGTTACTGTAGTTTGTCGAAAAATACGCCCCTACGATCTGCATGGATTTGGTTTCGCAGAAGAATTGAATGTTCAATGTTCATATAATGCTTTTTATATTATTTTAATTTAATTATAATTATATTTTACAATGTTATTATCGAGTTCTGCAAGTATGTAAGTATGTATTTTTGTTATAGCTGTTTCGGTTTACAAGACCATTTTCAAACTGTGGTTATTCAACACTGAGACGACCAATTCATAATTTATGATTTTAAATGTAAATTTTTGAAGTTGCCTAATTGATTTATTACCAATTTTCTGGACACTAATTGAGAGAGTATTTTATGGGAATCTTTCCATTTGGTTTTCCTTGAACTAAGTGTAAGGTTTTTTAATGACGTTATTGCTATGACTCATTTAATTGCATTATATTTTTAAGGTTTGGTAACCATACTAAGTAGTGGGGAATAAATGATTTTCCTTACTTTATTAATTGGCATTATGTTGGGGTCAATCGTTCGTTTATTGATTTCTAATTGTTCAAGCAAATTTAATGTAAGACCCTTTCGTTCTATATGTAATGGTTTTAGAATTTATGGTTTTAGTTCAGTACTAAAGTGTGTATTAGGTAAAACAGGTATACCTACAGATACTTATGCACCTACCTAAATAATTCTACATTTTTAAGGAGTGTTTCTATTAAGCTCTTTTTGCACTAGCAAGAGTACAGTCAATACTGACATCGCTTTGGTGGGGTATTTATTACCTTTCTAAATCGACTCATAGTATATTTGCGACACTTTTCAGATCGGAAAATTCTTTCGGTGTCGCTCTGGTGATGGTGATGTCAGCTAGAATTGAAACGTTGCTTGAAATGGCTTTAACCGTTTTTTTTACATTATCTACGGAAGGCCCCGAGGAAAATAATTTCCCTCAGTGCCAGCGTAATCTTTTTGAATGCTGTGGGGAGGGTATTTTGGTGAAGGAGAGGAAGTTCTGAGAAGGAAAATGTATGAGGGGTGGGCAGGAATCTGAGGTTCAGTATGTCCAGGAGGGACGGACGTTTGCATCTATCTCTCCCACTGCGGTGCAAGACGACGTTCCGGGAGAGTCCTCCGGGAGAGGTGAGAAGGTCTCACTTCGCCAAGATCCGGGGTAACCTCACCCTAAGAACCCGGGCACCTCTGCTAAGTCACCAAACGTAGCGAACCACTTGGGGATGACCATTGCCATAGGTGTTGGTTATCCAGTAAATGGTTCCCGGTGGCGGTACCATTTACTGGATAACCAACACCTGCCAGAGGTCTTTCACAAGTATACATAAGCGCCTCCCAAAAAAATCCGTGTTTAGTGACCAGATCTGAATAGCCTGGTATTTCCCCACCTTCCTCTTTACCTCTCCTTCCCTTATTTACCGCCTTTAGCCTCACAAAATACTCCAATTGGAAATGTCATCATCTCACTGGATCTAGATGAATGGGGGCAGTTGATGACGTGGCTTAAGGACCCGCAACCCGGATTTGTACCGATTTATTACATATTTCCCTTAAACACAGTAAATTTAGAAGCTCTTAAAAAAATATATGTTATTCTTGAAGATAATATCTAGACTTTGCCCGCGCCGATACGCAAATTTTATAAAATTCCCTCGATAGAAAAAAATCGCAAAGTATGCTCCAAAAAATATTATTAACGCGTTTGTTTCAGTTTTGACGACCTCCGTAGTCCAGTGGCTAAGACTCTTGACTCACATTCCGGAGATCGCGGGTTCAAACCCGGCATGCGCAAATAAATTTTATTTGATTAATTTGTGTTATTTCACAAATAATTCATTTAAAACAATATATAGTATATTTGCGGCATGTTCCAGAGTGGAAGATACTATTAGTATCGCCCTGGTGTAAGACCACCATTCAGAATTGAAACGTTGCTTGAAAATGGCTTTAGCCGTGTTTGGTGACCAGATCTGAATAGCCAGGTACTTCCCAACCTTCCTCTTCCCCACCTCCTTCCCCTCCCCACTACCTTCAGCCTCACAACATACCCCAATTGGGGATGCCATAGTCTCACTGGCTCCAGACGGGAGCAGTTGAGATTCTTGTGCGGTATTCACTGTAAAAAAAAAAAAAAAAAAAAAAAAAAAGTTATTTTACAAGTTATATGTTTCTTTAAATGCTGTTTAAGATAATGTCCGCGTGATTTTTGCTCTATTTTAAACGAGTCGTGTTTTATTAAACATTTTCGCAATTTTCGCATCGATTTTATCGCTGTAAATGTTAGCGCTCTCCTCTAATATTCGTAATTTCGTATCTCTCCATCTTCTTCTTTTCGGGCCCGGTTGCAGAGCCTTAAGCTATGCAACTTAACACCCAATATTCCCTATTCTTTTCTCCAACCAATTTTCCAGCTTGATTCAAATAAACTTTAAAAAATACTCATTTAAAAGATATAGATTTTCCATACAAACAGAGCGACTCTTGTATCATTGTGGCATTAAAACTTAAGCAACTTGATGTTTTGATCGTTCTTTTATTCATTCTTTCTTTCAAATTTGCTAAAAAGGTCGCTGGCTGATGACAGTACGACAAATTAATTCGACGCGAATAAATCCAGAAAACCTTAACAAACACAGAGAGCTGCGTAAACTTTATGAGTTACGAGGCTCATTTGCGAAATTGCATACATTTCCACAGGTCCGAGGGCAAAAACGTATCGTTGTTATATAAATTCGGACCGCGGAGTGAAGTAAAACGAGATGAATTGGGGGGTAATGGAGGCTTCGACTATTTTCAGCTATCCAGGACATGTCGGTTGTTTGGAGCTTCGGGCATTCTCGACTGTTCTAGGAAAATTCCGAATATTTATGGGAACTAGTCAACTACGCTATCATCCGTTTCATTTTAGTGGCAATTTTCATCGTTCGGGAAAACTGGAGGTTGATAGATTTCTATAGTTTATGATTTACGTTAACCTAGAAACAAATTTACAACAGTTAAGAGATTCCGTGAGATATAGACTTAAATTTTTTAAATTAAAATAATTCTCATAAAATGTTAAAAGAAAATAAACAAAGTAGGTAGGTACCATATTATTATTTCAATTTGGAAGGCGGGAATGGGTACGGTGCCCCGGGAATCTTTATTGGATACCCAACGCCTCTGCTATAGGTCACCCCAGGTGGTTCGCTACGTTTGGTGATTTAGCAGGGGTGCCCGGGTTCATGGGGTGAGGTTTGTCTAGGTCTTGGAGGCGGATGACCGAGACACACTGAACTCCAGATCCTACCCACCCCTTAAACCCTTTTCCTTCCAGAACTCTCCTCTCCTTCCTTTCCTTAAAAATCCCTCCACACAGCATCCCCAAAGATGACAAAGGCCCTGAGGGAAATTATTTTACTCAGGGTCTCCTGTGTGGAGCTCATGTGAAAAAACAATTATGAAAAACGTTGTAACCGAACAGAGAAAACAACTTTTATTTGAAAACATTACAATTTGTATTTATTTTGTTTTGCTGGAAAATTTTGGAATTCCCGTTTTAGGACAGTCAAACTTACAATATTAGTCCATGACATACAATCAAGATATTCTTAAATATGATCACCTAGATCAGTTTCAATTTTGAAGGCGTTTATGGGTTCCGCCTCCCCGGGAACCATTTATTGGATAACCACAACCTCTGCCATAGTTCACACAAAGCAGGGGTGCCGGGTTCATCGGGTGAGGTATATTCAGGTCTTGACGACGGATGCGCCTGCTCATCAGCTGCGTGGCGGGCCAGATCGGAAGAGGCCGATTTGGGGAAACCCTTTGATCTCTCCCGCTAGTTTCTCTCGACAAGTAGTCTTGCACCTCAGAAGGTGGGATGGATTCTTACGTCCGTCACTTCCGGACAACACCCCTAGATTCTTACCCACTCCTCGTATCTTTTCCTTTCAAGAACTTCCTTTCCAAAAAAGAAATCCTTTCCCTCCACACAGTATCCCCAAATATGAAATAGGAACTGAGGAAAGTTATTTTCTTCATGCGCCTTGTGTGTGGAGATAATGTGAAAAATCATATTGTTTGAGATGTGCTCTTGAAATTTTTTAGGAATTTTTAGTGTGCAGTAGTCCCTTGTTGAGTATTAAATGTTGTTAGAGTAATTTTTCGCTCTTATTTCTCTCCAATTCTTGCATCCAATCCCAAACCAATCTACAAAGAATGTTTGACCTTTTCGTTTTCCAAGTAACATTTATAAGTTTCCATAATTTTGGACCTAAGA
The DNA here is from genome assembly GCA_917880885.1 of Limnephilus marmoratus. NCBI lineage: Eukaryota > Metazoa > Arthropoda > Insecta > Trichoptera > Limnephilidae > Limnephilus > Limnephilus marmoratus. The sequence continues at coordinate 47,939,957 of OU862915.1, read as the reverse complement.
ATGGAAACTGTCTTTGCCCGAGAGATGTTTTGTTTACAATTGGGACAATCGGATTACAGCGTGAATGCCTTGTGTTCGATAGATGAGTAGAGGTGACGTAATGTATAGGTATTTATTGATATTTTTCTCGTGTTTAATAATCTAATATCCGGAATTCGAAATTCTACAAATAGGATAGCATCTTAATGCTTTTCCTTCTCTCATAAAATTAATAGGGCAATAAGACAATGTGCAGGCTTTGAATTTTGAAAAGACACTATAATCTTCGACGATAAAACGCGAAATAATATTTTGAAATAGAAACATGAAGGAGCTCCACTAAATATATAACTTGGGTATTTTATGGTGATAACATTGAGCCGTATCGTGAAAATTTAACGTCCAATAAAATCCGACGTAAATCAAAACAGAAGCTTTGGAGTCCTATTAACTTACGTCGGCCGTAATGTAAGACAGCAGTTGTTACTGCTTATAGTGCTTACTCAGTTTAATAGACATATTTTTATTAATATTGGGGGATTTTGCGACCCTTATTGGCAAGATACGTAGAGTCATATGAAAAATCTTTCGTTGCTGGAATTTAACGTCGATTCTATAATATTCGACGATTGTGAGGACTACACTTTTATTTGAATTTTATTCGTTAAGTTAGATACCTCAAATTTTCGGAAAATGCTGTTACAACATATTTCACTAACAATCATGTCATTTTACCTGTGAAGAGAAGATATAACGCCACTTGGTACGCGCTGCTCCTTCATTGATAATCACACATCACATCTAATATATTCTTCTCATTCTGCATCCAAATCTTATTAAAAAATCAGAACAACATCATAATGTTTAAATCTCAAACTAAGACAAAAACCGAAATCACTCAACTGCACTAAAGGACACTGTTCGCGCATTTTTATATGGGATTGATTGGGTATTGCATTCGCAGACTTAGTGGGTAGATATGTCAAAATCCTGAATTTATCCCACCTACCTAATCTTTCCTTCCAAAATATCACCATGAAAATTGTTGCAAGTACTCAACTTTGGAGAGGTGACAGTGTGCTTTCCTGCTCAGTACAAAATAACATCTCAGACAGGGCGCACGTATCGCAACCTCTTGTTATAAGAATATTGCGAATTTTAAACAGTGAGAAGTGTACACTAAAACTGGAGATCAGCGTGGCCCCATCTGCAACGGTGAGTCCTATTTTCCTTATTCCAATCTGTGCTTATCTAATTTTCCAAAAGCACAGATCTGAACTATCGACTGACTATCCAACAGGTTTTGCGAGTGCATGCTATTTAATCGTCCCGTATAACTTAGCGTTTTCACGTAGTTTCGGGACTGGTCCTTCGAGGGCTGCATAGGCTTTGCTTTGCAGCATTTACCGCCAATTAACAGTGGAGTCGCAGTATCGCGATACCAGACACTGTATTTTCAATTATTTTAGAAAAAATATTCTGTACATAATATATTTATAATTACTTCTTATTATTCACACGGTCTCCGCGGTTGAGAACTAGCAATCCGAAGGTCGCATGTTCAAATCCAGACGTGCGTAAATAAATTTTATTTGATTAGTTTGTGCAATTTCACAATTAATTAATTAAAAATAATACATAGAATACTTGCGGCATGATCCATAATGGAAGATACTATCAGTATCGCCCTGGTATAAGACCCTCATCAGAATTGAAACGTTGCCTGAAATGGCTTTAACCGTGTTTCGTGACCAGAGCTGAATAGTCGGGCACTTCTCCACTTTTCTCTTTCCCACCTAATTACCTTCAGCATCACAGTATACCCCAAATGGGAATGCATCAGGCTCACTTGCGGAAGCAGTTGGGATTGGTGTCTGGTATTCACATAAAAAATTATATATACAGCGCGAAAAATGTATACAGGGTGTTAAAGGACGTAGGTACTTGACTTACTTTAAACAGTGATTCCTGACGTTATTTGGAGTAAAAAATGTGAACGAAATTTTGATCTCCGGTAAAATTTTTCATGTTTTCTTTTTTTAGAAAAACTTGAAAAATAGGACTTGTTTGATAGTTTAGGGCGGGGTAAGGCGTTGGGCGGTTACCCGGCTGAGTGACTAGTGACATACTGAAGAATTTTTTTGTTGTTTGATTTTGAAGAAAAAATTCTGATTAAAAAGTCATCGAAAAAGTCACTGGACACCAACATTTCATTTACATTTGTTACTCCTAATAATGCCAGGAATCACTGGTTAAAGAAAGTCGAGTACGTTCCTTAACGCTCTGTATGTATTATTCATGCTCTTAAATTTTAATATAAAAATGAAATCCTCAGTACGTGAGATCCCGTTGAGGATATCATTATCAAAAAGGGAAGATAATAAAACATATACGAATTATTATCAATTTACCCTTAGGATATTTTGACTCTTGCATATAAGATACGAAGACGACAATTTCACCACCTTGGTATTCTCTGCCTGTCATTCCTATCATATTGCACTTCAGCCGTTTTTAAATTAAATGCTTACCTGACGCGCAATTTTGATGCTGCATGTGAAGTTAGATTTCATTCCACCCTTTATCTCTGTGGGTAAAAATAGTTAGAAATATACGATACTTCTAAAAGATTTGATTAAACTATTTTGTATCGTGCTATGGTGGAATTTTTGTGATTATTTTAGCTTTAACTGGTACATAGATTTGTATTCGAGAAATATAATAAAGTTGAATCAAAAATTTTTGGAAAAAACCTTACTTGCGATGATTTTTTTTAAATATTAGTCCTGATGACGTTCTTTAGGGATGCTGTGTGGAGGGTCAATTTTAGGAGAGGAAACAGGAAGTTCTGGGAAGGAAAAGGTATAAGCGAAAAGGGGTGAGTCGGAATCCGGGGTGTGATAAGTGATGAACGTACGAATCCATACCTGTTGCTGCAGTCCAAAGAGATGTGTAGAGAGAGTACTGCTGGAGAGTCTCTTCTGGTCCAGCTTGCCACGCAGTTGGCAGACAGACGCATCCGCCGCCAATACCCGGACAAACCTCACCCCTTTGAACCTTGGGATGACCTAAGACAGAGGTGCTGGTTATCAATAAATGGTTCCAGGGACAGCAGTACTCACATCCGCCTCAAAAATGAGTTTCAGTTGGAAATATTAATTTACAATAGTATAAAAATCAGATGCCCTAAACATGTTCAATAGTACACAAGTTAGAAATATGTAAAAACTGGCTGAAGTAAAATTACACCATGAATGTATGTGATGAGTTAATTATTGAGATCGCTAAAAAATTTTCAGTTGCAATTAAATAAACTAAACGATATTTTAAAAAAACCCTAATGTCATAAAGTATGCCAACGAAATGAGACCAATTTAAACGATTATTATTGAACATTTGTACAACAACTTCAAACATCGTTCATTTAGCAAATTGCGTGTAGTAATTATGAATAGCCCAGATGAATTTATTTATGGAAAGTCAATTATGATAAATACTTTTCACTGTCGTTAAAACGCGAATAAGTCTGTACAAAACGGAAAATCGCTAATGAGAGTTATTTTATAAATTAGCCTGAAAATGCTAACGCAAGCCTTTTTCATTGCGAAATTTCTTCTTTAGATTCTATAATGGGAATACCGTTTTTTTCCATGTTTTTTGAGCAGGTTTAATGTTGTATTGCTCTGAAGAAAATTATTAAGGAAATTCCTTTAATCTAACGAGCTTTTGATTGAATTTAATGGGCAGGTGGAAGGTGAAAAAAATATTTTTCATGAAAACGTTTGCGAAAGCATTTCCATTTTTGTTATTGTGCCTTAACATGACCGGCAAAGGTAAAGATAAAGCAATAATAAAGGAAAACCTTCATAAAAGGCTGTGTTTATCGGAATAGTTCTGGGAAAATGTTGTATTTTAGATAAGTTGAACGCTCAAGATAATAAAATTGTTATGGCAGCCAATTTGTGAAAACAACAAAATATTTGCAAGGGGATTGTATTATTACCGTTAACGTTTATTATTAACTGTAAAATATCCTGGTACATTTCACGCTTATATTAGGTTCAGTTCTTATTTAGCTCAGGTAATTTGGTTGAAGATCTTTTCTTGTTCATTTAATATAATTTAAATTGCTATTAGAAAATAAACACAGAAAAATAAGGTATATAATTTATGATATTCAAAAGATGGTTTATATTATGTTTTTACAGCATATTATTATTATTATTTATTTAGTATTTTCTCCAATAAGACTATTTTATTTTGGAGTAATATTAAAACTGAATTATTTAAGACCATCATGTATGGTGATAAAAGGAACTCAAATAAAATTAAGATTTTTTCATTATTATTGGTGCATGATGTGAACATTAGTTAATAATAATAATAATAAAACGTTTATTTGTTATAGAGAATACATCAGTACAAAGAAGCTTTGACTGTCCAACTAGGAAGGTCTCCCGTTCTAGGACAGTCAAATGACAAACATTTTGATAGGCGTAAATTTAATTTAGAAATGACCAATTTGGGACACAAATCAACAAATCATCGCCAAAAAACTTTATCTTATTTACTAAAGCTCAGGCAAAAATATTTAATTATTTATAATGTATGCATAATTTAATTATTTACTAATTTAGTTATTATTAATTATTTATAATTATGAACAAGTGTCCTTTACGTACATGTTTTTTTTTTCAATATAGAAAAAAGAAAGAAATGTAAAATTATAAGTTTACTTGTAAATAAACCAAAAGAAAAATGATACATATTACCAAAATAAAAATAATACATTCTACCAGAAGAAAAATAATACATAAGAAAAATAATACCTATTAATTATAAATAAACCAAAAGAAAAATAATACATATTAATACAAAGTTATTGAAAGCAGTGAAGAAGAAGCAAACAGAAAATACTTGTATATGGTGACCTTGTTAAAAAACGTACTGCTAAATTGTTTAATTAGTACAGCTTTATACTTCAGTAGAGGCATACAAAAAATATCTGAATCGTTAGCATCGTTAGTTATTGGGTTTATAACCTAATTATTGTAATTTGTGGTTTTCTAATGGATGAAATGTTATAAACCTGTAAATGTTCCCAATAAAGAAAATAAAAAATAAAAAAATAAAAAATTACGGCTCAGCCAAGGCAACGGGAATTGCTTTTCATTTTCATTACACGTGTGAGAGAGATGTATGATAATGATTGAAGGTTTCCTTTGGGGGTGTGCAGACATACCTACGTTCACCATTTGTCTTGCTTTCGACTGTTGTTATTTAGTATGTAAGAAAGAGCTGCTGTATTTTGTATTTAAGAACAAAAGCAAAACCATTAGCGCATTGACATTTGACGTTTTTGAATTCTTGGTATTCACTCACACTTCAATATTATCGTTGTAACTATATTCCGTACTTTTAAAATTATCGTCACTACCTGTCAATTTGATGTGGAACGTATTATAGGGTCTACGGAGACGTCGCAGTGCGGTGTGTGAGAGAGATGTGAAGATTTTTCCTTTCGAGGTATTATCTACGTACATTGTGTAGGTATCTCATCTTTTGAAAAAGCTGCAGTATTATTGTGAAGGAACGTATGTTTATTGCCTTTTTTATCCCATCACGGCACCGTTATCGTGAATCGTCACTGTAATTATAAAAGCATCTATCGGTCTGTGCAGAGAATTTTCAATAGTTGGTGCTTAAATTTATTATACAATATATGAATACCTCATACGTATTTCATTTCCTATTGAACAATAAATCCTGGCAAAGAAATGAAAAATGTTCTTGGCGTTTGGTTTTCAAAACCAATTATTGTATACTTTAACACAAGGTATTTTCCGCAAAATGAGGAAAAATAATTTTCCTTTTCCAATTTCTCTGCCTGAATGTCTTTGCCCTCAGAAATATGATTACGAAAATATTTTCCGCCAAAAAAGAGCGGCCATTTGGGAAAGCGCGGAACTCCTATTGAATTTTGCCGCGAGCTTCCAGACAGAAATTATAAAAATTGAAATATTACTATCGCTCTCTTGAAAGTAAAAAAAATCCGTGTACATATTTATTTGTGATATTTTATGGCTGTCGTTTTAACAAACAAGTAGTATGCTTACAACTCTAAAATAATAAAAAAAGAGTGTGCTTTACACCACACGACTGAAGTAAAACTTCACTAACTGATTCCGGATACCCGCTGTATATAATGTTATATAGTGCAGGCGCTTGCATTGTAATGTAGTTTCCCGCGTCTTGGGATGGAACCATTACAGTTTAGTTGACCCCGAGGTTTAAGTGGCCTTGCAACGCATGCCGGGTACCCGCTGCGTATAATGTTATATAGTGCAGACGCTTGCATTATAATGTAGTTTCCCAGGACTTGGGATGAAACTATTACAGTTTAGTTGATCCCGAGGTTACAGTTGTCTTGTATATATACCTATATCCTTTTTTGTAACGCACTCACCAGCTTACCCCCCATGTGGGGAGTGCGTAAAGAAGTTTTACTTCAAAAACTCACTTTATTTTACATTGACATTTGATTATAGTTTCGGCATATTCGTATATGTTTTATCATAAAAAAATTAACGATGTTATCATTTTTATGAATAATTGTTTCATAAATCTTATGACATTAAAGATCAATTAAAAATACACTATATTTTTTTTTTTTTTTAAAAGAGTTTCATTTAGACAAATGTATTTTACAAAATATTAAATTCAAGGTCCATCATTGGTCATGTACAGCTTATCAGAAAAGATGTGCTCTTGTGCCTGATAAGGGAGCCACTATTCTTACGTAGATTGTATGATATAATACGAATCTGTTTTGTATAAAATATTTACTTTTTAATGTAATTTTTTTTTTGTAAAATTGTTTTATTTTATTTATTTTTTCTAATTGGTTGATGATACAGCGCAATTGAGAAGGGATGTTATTACAGTTTTTTTATGGCTTGGTAAACATAATGGTTTGGATTCGTTTAGCATATGGATGTAATGTAATTATATACTAGCGTGTAGATTCGTGAAATATTAAGGGATAGTCTCGGGGAGCAATTGCGTAATATCTCGTGAAAACGTCTGGTCGTTCGGCGTTAGAGATTTGGAGGTAAAAAAGTGGTACCAATATTTGCGCTTCGTATCTCAAACTAAATATAATAAATCAATGGGAATACTATGAATTTATGACCAATCTGTTCCAGTTTTTAAATGACAATTAAAATAATTTTCTGTTATTAGTATTATATTATAGGTAGTAAGGTACTTTATCGCTTTTCTGGATTCCCCAAATAAACACTTTCTTTTTTGAAAATCAAGCTTAAATTCAAAGCAAAAGTTCTAGAGTTCATTGAACCGGAGTTACGAACATAAGCGCAACCGAATTTGTATTTTTAATAGTCAAATTTAATATATACAAAGAAATTTTGATCAGTTTCACCTTATTACCGGAAACTAGAAAATACGGAAAGTACAATTTGCACTTCTGCTAGTTGAGGAGTGAATAAGAAATTTAATTAAATGAAAACAAATTAGCGAACGTCAATCGAAAATCTGGAAACAAAAAACTCTGAAAATGATGTGGGCAACTGGGACTCAATTCGAAGACCTTCGGTTTTCAGGGCTGAACTCTGGGTTCGAATGCCAGATGTGACCATTTTCTGATTTTTCTATTTCCAGATTTTCGATTGAGTTTCGCTAATATTGTTTTCATTTAATTAAATATTACAAATTGAAGTTTCACTCATTTAGTTAAAAATAAAAAATAAATTAGTTTTGCCAAACCTACATGTTATATTCTTTCATTGAAAAGTTTAAAAAAATCAAAACAGAGTTTCTTTCTATAATACTTAAAAAAAGTGAAGACTACTGCCATCTAGCGGCATATTTTTTGTAGCATATTGTTAGTTGATATTGCATTTTACAGATTAACGACGTAAGACTAAACTAAAACGAAATGTTAGACGGTAAAGTAGATTTCTGGTTTTTATGGTGACACGAAAGTGTTGTTTATTTTGATTGTGTTGGAAAACATTATTATAAATAGTCTGCTTTTCTAGTTTAACTCTCTCTTAATTCGTGGATCTCCTATAAACAGCTAGCATTGTCTAGCAAGTGGTCAAAGTGACCAAATTTAGTGTTTTGTCGGGTCGGGACAAATTATTGTAACAAATGTGCTTGTGAATAAAACAAAGGAATTCCTCCATTGAAACCAGATGTTTTTCCTTGACGTCCTTCTGCTAAATACCAATTTATAACAACGTCCATTTGCAAGTGTCTTTTAAAACTAAAAAATATGTGTGACTGTGGTTTGAACCTTCCTTCCCGGAATTAACCACGCTACCAACCTAACCAAATTCCGCTTTTTTAAGTCGATATTTATTTTGTATAATAATTGCTTTAATTTCTAAAATTCAAGAAAAGTGCGTATATGTCCTTGTGTTTGCACGTGATTGTTATGGTGATTAACGTGAAAGCAATATCATCGATAACGAGTCAATCTGCCGAGTATCAGCTTGATCAGATGTCGGGAAGTGGGTTTTAACTTCCACTTCCAAGATTCCGCATCAAACAAACGTTCCACATCAAATTCAAATAGTTGTATTTAAAAATAGTGGAACCATCAAATTATATTATTTTAGGATACAGCATTAATAATATTTTGCCATGATTTAAGGGTTTTCAAGATAGAACAATAATAATTTTATTTAAAAATAGTAAAAACACCTAATTGCGTAAAAAAAAATACAAATATAACTATGTATAATTCCAGCAAAAATGCCGGTCAAAATGTAATCAACATATTATTTTATTATTTTAGGAAACAGGATTAATAGGATTAACCTTCAAATTATAAAGTTTTAGGATATATAGGTTTTCAAGATAGAACAATAATAATTTTATTTAAAAATAGTAAAAACACCTAATTGGGTTAAAAAAAATTACAAATATACCTATGTTATAATCCCAGCAAAAATGCCGGTCAAAATGTAATCAAGAAAATTACATTTCCATGGCAATTAAAATGTAATTTGTCAGCCACGCGAGGAAAGTTGGAATGTTCGCATGCCGTTACATGATTTTCAAAAAATAAGTATTTCATAAAAAAAATATTTCGGTATTCATTGCGTGCGCTGGCTTCCCACATTCGACCTTACAAGAATGTGATGTGTAACGTAATTTGACCAGAAAAAAATGAGAAAAAAAAACAGGAATTCGAGGCGTCATTACTCGAACACGATAATTTCCCAAGTGTTATTACGTAGGCACTGATTGACATAAAGCGATTTAGTAGCTGAAATGAATGTTAAAAGAGTTACATAATTTCGATGTGTTTTGTTTTTTTAATCTGTTTTAGGAGGTTTAGAAATTATGGAAGCGATTTCAACACTGGAAAATAAGCTAATTAAGTTGATTTTCACTGTGAAACGAACTATTTTTAAGTACCTAATAAATTTAACCCTTAGACCACCAGTACGCCGTACAGGAGTCTGTGTTATCTTTATTTGTAAAATAAGTATCTAATGTTTACAGTTTTTTACAGGCTTTTCCACTACCACGCTGGACATTTGCTCGTATTATGGTATTCAAATGCTATGTGGAGGGTCTTTTTAGGGAAAGGAAGATGAGGAAATTCTGGGAAGGAAATGAAATGTTGGTAGGAATCTGCGGTCAATGTGTCCAGGAGTGACGGACATATGAATTCATACCTCCTACTGCGGTGCATGGCGATGGATCAAGAGAGTTCGGCTGCAGAGGTTAAAAGGTCCCCCTTACCCGGTCTCTGCAAATCCAGTCCGCCACGCAATAGTCGGGTTAGCTAGAGCATTATTGATATATACATTATTACCTTACCAAGCGAATATAATTAAGGTTTTCTGGGAACATTTTGAAAGCTCCAAAATACCATAAAATTGAAGCAAGCCCAGTGAGCTACTAGCAACCCTGCGGTGGATGTCCTGGCACACATAGGGGTTAAGGCGCCGTATCCCCACTCAAAAAGAAGAAGATGTAGAGATATGTAATTACGAATATTGGAGAGAGCACGCTAGTATTTAAAACGATAGAATTGAAGCGAAAATTGAGAGAATGTTTAATAAAACACGACTCGTTTAAAATGAGCAAAAATCTCTTTTGCTCATTCAATCGGTTTTCTAAAACAGCATTTAAATAAACACTGTTAATTTTTTCATACATGTAACTTGTAAAATATTATAAATGTTGATGCATACTTGTTTTTAAAGAGATTATATACTTCAAATATTTAAGGAGATATGTAAGAAATCGATAGAAAATCGGGGAGCGGTGGCTTAAACATCACCGTTATTTTGTTTTGACACCATTAACATTAAACTTTGGTAATAATTTCAGATACCAATCAGATTTCATTCTTACCCATATACTCGCTAACGGGTTTGAGCAGGAAAAACTCCCAACGATGATTTTTATTGTAAAATTTGCACTTTTTTAACGTGTGTATAATATATTTTTGATAAACGTAACGTCGTAACGCAACGTAAATAATTTTTAAAAGTGTTGAGTAGGTCTCTCGAGATCTTGTCAAATTCATTAAGTACGGGTTTTTTCAAAAAATTTGACGGATTCATCAAATATTTTAAATTAATTTTCACATTCTGTATAAGTTCTATTTAAGTTCTGGGATTATTACTTACTGAATATAAAAGGTCGATAAAAAAGTAATTCTCTGATGGTTCTTGAATAATGTTATGTTTTTATTGTTTATGTTTCTGTTATGATTTGATTTATATGTACAACTTCTCTCCATGGCTACCAATGTATTGATAGATTTTTTGTTTTGTAATTTTTAATTTTTGTATTAAAAAAATTGTTTTAATACAAAAATTTATTTATATATATTTGTTTTTGTTTTATATAATTTTGGATTAATATTCCTTTTTTATAAAATTAACTTACTTATTCTTATTATGCTGTCTCAGTAGAAGTAAAGTCACAAGGAGGAAATCCGTAATTGGTTTTATTTTGGCTATTTAATATTATGTACAAACTGAAATAAATATAAACTGTCGATTTCCCGAAAATTAATAAATAAAATAATAAATAAATAAATAAAATAAAATTATTTCAGTTTTAACCTGTCATTTGCCAGGAACGCGCCGGCGCGCGAGAATCGAATTTCAAAAATGAATATTAATTCAAATAATTTGGATGAGATTTTAAATTTTATTCCATTAATATATAACATAAAATAAAGCTTAAAATAGCTTCCTCCATTCTTGTTCTTAAGGTAATTTAAAAAAGGTAAGGTAAAAAACCCTGGCCTTTGACAGGTTAAAAAGCAACTGGCCTATAATGATGTAATAACATAACTTGAATAGAACTTACACAGAATGTGAAAATTATCATCAAATATTTGATGAATTCGTAAAATTTTTTGAAACAACCCATCCTGAGTTGAAATCTTATAAATTGCGTGTACCGAATTTCTCCCTTTTAACAAGAATTAAACTAACTTGAATTGGGATGATTTATGAAAGACTGTTAAAATTCCTTCTAAATTACTACTTACACACACATTATACAGAAAAAAATCAGCGACAGTACTCAAATTTTCTAAAAATTTCTTAAAAAAATAATTAAGTTACCCTTTTCCCCACTACCGTGAAATAAGTCATCAGTCACCACTTAATGAAAATAAATGAGAAAGCTAATTTGACGTGCTTTCAGTAATGCGAGTTCAATTAGACGGTATTACTGAAACACAAAATCCATTAACTGCCTGCCTTCTAAAAAAAAAACAAATGTTCCATGTTTTTTTTGGTTCTCGATTTAAATATATACCGTTTTAAAATTGCCGAATTTGCCTAAAATCGATTTGTGCCCGTGATCACGCACTTTCCGGCGTTGTTTCCAGTTTACTAAGGGCAGATGACTACAGCGTAAAGCCTACAAATCTGCCGGGGCTGTTTTTCTTTAAAAGATTTACCTTGGAAAAAGCACCCCGTTTACGATTAAGTCCATACCCTCACGAGCCATTTGTCGGAGAAACAATTTATGTAAATAGGGGCCTCCGCGAGGAATTTCTATCCCAGACGTCCTCAATACAAAGGTTTATTTTATTTAACGTTTTTAACCCCCAAGGGAGCGATAAATCATGTTTATTCAAGAGAAATACCAAGCTTTTCTTCCGAGAATATTAAATTTTTAATTTTAGTTTGCAAACTAGCGTCTCTAGATACATGAGACTGACTGGCCTGAATTACTGGAAAACCATCCAATAGGACAATCCACTAAAGTTTCATCGCAATCGGATGAATCTTTTAGGGCCCGCATGAGGGACAAACGAATAAATATTCATTTTTATACAAAGATCGGGTTTAGGAGAATATTTGATTTACTTTACCAGAAACCTGACAGTATTTGAAAAAAAAAATGGCTTTGGTGACTTTTTTTATTGTTTTTTTTTTTCCAAATTTCAAAACCAGAAAAAAATCTTCCATGTGTCATCATTGATCACTCAACCGAGTAAGCGCTTAATGCATCACTTCGCCCCAACTGTCCAATTCCAATGATTTTATTTGAAAAAAATACACATAAAAAATAACGTCAGAGACCATTTACATTTTACATTCCATTAACATTTTTTACTCCAAATAACTTCAGGAATAATAAAGTAAGTAAGTCAAGTATGTCCCTGAATATGTGCAATGTGCATAACAACACATATATTTTTATTGTACATTTTATTTTCTTATAAAAAATTATTTAAGTTAAAAAAAACTATACTAATGTATCTTAGTTAATCAAGTTTTTTGTCCACTTTTCAAAACGATTTTGTTACGTCACTGTTCGTTTGTGTGCTCCATTTAATGCACACTTCTGAATAAATTGCAATGCTAAATTAACCTTCTAACAAATGCGCTTTTAAAGAGCAAACAGTAAAAGCAGTAAACTATTTTTACGTCCTTTCTTCCTCGTCAACTATGCGCATATAAGAGGTACACGCGATTCTTACACGACCGTGAGATTACCTGCTAGTCATACTTCCTCTTACCTCTAAACAACCAAAGGTGATTTCAAACGATTAAAAGAACGCAGCCATTATAATGAATGCTTAAAAAATCAACGATGTAAGACTTGGCTGGGGTTAACACAGCGAGGACTAAGCCGACAAAAGTTTATTCAATAGTGTGTATGAACGAGAAAGGGATTAAACATTTCCGTGCCTTTTAGGGATAAAAAAAGGGTTGTAAAAAGGAGAGATAAATTCTTAATGTTCAAAGTTTATTTCTTGGAAGATTGAAGATGTTAAAGTTTAAGGTAGTGAAGTAAAAGAATAAATTTAACTCCGCTGATTATAATTATTATTTAAAGGGTATATATTGTCTGCGAGCTTTTGTAAAGGCCGTTGTGATTTATTAAGGTTTTTTTAAACTGTGATTAAAGGTTTTTTTAATGTGCAGAACAGTCTGAAGAGGAATTTTCTTGTTGAATCTTTACATTGTAGATTCAGAAACTATCCCGGATTCATAAATCCATTTCTACAGCCTCTGCCTTAACCTGCCTCACAACTTTGCCCAACCGGGTTGCGAGATAGTTTCCCTGTATTTGCACTTTGCAGACATCCGGAGGTCCCGGGTTCCAATCCCGGTATGCGCAAGCAAAATTTATTTGATCGATTTGTGTTTTCACATTTAAATAGTATAAGGGCATTTGTGGTACATTCCAGAGTGGAATAAACTCTCAGTAGCACCCTGGTGTAAGACCATAATTCAGAATTGAAACGTTGCTTGAAATGGCTTTAGCCGTGTTTGGTAACTAGATCTGTATAGCCAGGTACTTCCCCATTTCCTTCCTAAGCCTCCCACAGCCTCACTAAGTACCCAAATTGGTCTCAGTGGCTCCAGTTGGGACTCTTCACTCTTGTATGGAATTTTTGGGTCATATTTGGGGATGCAATGTGAGGGTATTTTTAGGGAAAGGAAGAAGAGGATGTTCTGGGAAAGAAAAATGTGTTAGGGGTTGGAAGGAATCTGGGGTTCAACGTGTCTAGGACTGACGGATGTACGAATGCATCCCTACCACTGCGGTGCAAGGCGATGGCTCTAGAGAGTACGACTGGAGAGGTCGTGATTAGATCTCTCTAACCAATCTCCCCCGATCCGACCCGCCAGGCAGTAGGTGGGCAAATGCATTCGCCGCCAATACCTAGACAAACCTCACCCCATGAACCCGGCACCCCTGATAAGTCACCAAACGTAGCGAACCATTTGGGGTGATCTATGACAGGGGTGTCGGTTATCCAATAAATGGTTCCAGGGGTGGCGGTACCTGTACTCGCCTCTCAAATGTTTTGTCACCAGCAAAAATTTGTATATTGGTAAAACTTGTCAGATTATACAAAAAAATATCTACCATGTACCCAATAAAAAAATATTATACCTATTGTATATTTATGAAATGACGCTTAAATTAATTTAAGAGTATTCGTGTGTTCAGTATTCGTATCCAGGATGAATGATTTTTTTAAATATTATTTCATCGTGAATTCTAGTAAAAAGGCATCATGTTATTTCAAACTCGAAAATATTGTAATAATGCCAATGAAAGTGTATCCAAGAGCAATGGATGAGTTTCAGTAGTCAGGAATTTTGCAAGCGAGGGACGGAAAGACAGATAAAGCTATTTACAGGATGGAGGGTAAATGCAGGAACTCCAATTGATGAAGGACTGAATGCATCAGTCGTTAAAAAGGTTCAAATAAGCCCAGATAGAGGGGCGACGTAGAATGTTGACGACAGGATGTATGTTTGCTAAAACGATGTATGGCCGTATTACGAATGTGATCTGATAAAGATGCAATATCCATGCAAACTTAATGAACAATACTTTTAAAGGGATGTTTATTCATTATTTTAATGTACATTATATTCCAACAATCAGCAATGATGGATGTTTGTGAAGTAAGGTCTCCATGGTGCTGCGGTCACAAGGGATGATTTTACGCGTGATCCGTTAACAGTGGCTTGTAGCCTGGTTTCCCATCGCAAAATCTCTACCACACTATACTCTCTGCGATGCTTAGTCTCGTCGTGGCAGCCGTTCGTGATGGAGCTTTCACTCGCCGCACCCGCCAGGTGTAGGTAAAATCGTCCCTCGCGACTGTAGCACCTCGGAAACCTTATTTTACGGACAGTCTTCGTATGCAATTATGTAATTTGTTTTAAAATCTTTAATATGTTGCCTTTATTTTCGTATATATTGCCAATATCCTTGTAAACTCACAAATAATATGGTTTCAAATAATACGTCGAATTATTTGTCATCCACTGTACTTAGATAGCGGGTAGCTCTCCCAATGGGGAATTTAGAAACAAATTTAAACGACTCACCCAAATATACAAAATGTTGTAGCGACGTCCCCGAAATCGGTAAATTTCTACCACTATTCGATACGTGGTCGTTGATTAAATTTAGTAACGTATAATAACATTGCACAAGAGTGGAAGAGATGGATCATACGTCCATCGCTTCTAGGCACAGTGGCCCCCAGATTCCTACTCACCTCTCAAACTCTTTTCCTTCCTTTCCCTTAAAATACCCTCCACACAGTATCCCCAATGGTGACAAAAGCCCTGAGTAAAATTATTTCATCAGGGGCCTCCTGTGTGGAACTGTTAAAAAATAATTTGAATTTTCAACTTAAAAAACACACTGAAAATGTGAATTAAATGCAACATGTAAATAAAGAAATACTGAATAAAAGACATAATAACGTACCCACACACAAACAAGCCTAACTTTATTATAGTGGTACATCTTATATAACATTTTTATTATTTACATTGTATATTTTCTGTGAATGATGTAATATTATTTTTTTGTAATAAATATGTTAAAAAATCTACATACTTCAAGTTAACGTTAGTCAATGTATCCCAAGAACAAATTTTGATGGGTGTACCTATATAGATACATTCCACGGAGGCGACAAACTGAAAACAAATAAAAAAACGTTACGTAAAACAGTATAACTTCCGTGGGTTAGACATGTAATCAGACGAAGAAAGGAGTATGAAGAGATACATACAATGCCTAATGCTGAAGTGCATGACACAATAAATCAGGGACCCCTCAGAAAAATTAATTAAATGCTTGTATCTGGTTATAATAACTCAGAATTTCATTTACATAATACTTCAATCTAATGGGTTTCTTTTAACAGGGCGGGGTATTTGGAAAGATTTTTGTTTATATTTTTGATGGCCTTACCAGTCCCGACCGCTGACACACTTTATATTTGGGAATGCAAGTTGAAAAAATAAGTACCAGGAAGGCAAGGAGAGTATAAATACAATAAAGTAATACGGTATTTCCACGTTTAATTTTACGCAAAATTGTAAAATTTACGCAAAAAATTACAAGGATTACTGCATTTTTATTTTATTTTTATGTTGACGAATAAATTTTCTACAGCGAGTTAAAGTTTCCAATTTTTTAATTACCGCTAAAAAGATATTTTGGGGCGTGACTATCGTGTGACATCATGAGTGCGGACGCTCACCGACAGTGTTTATTTATACTGGTTCAGTTGAGCGTAGCTTGTGACGTCATAACCCCATTTGCCAAATACGGGCCGTTTTGATTTTGTCAGTTTTAGAGCGTTTTTAAAATCAATAATATTGAATGAAAACATAAAAAAACAAACATTTTTTGTAGAATGATTAAAATCAGAAAAATGATCTTTAAATGTTCCGTACATTTTAAAAGAATCCGTCGTTTGTGGAAATATCTGAGTAGGAAAACCTTATTTAGATCTAGCAACATCAAATTATACATGAAGATATTATGATTACGGTGTTAGCTGAAAAATGCCTACGATTTTAACACCTAGACCCCTTCCACTAATATATGTATATATATTTTAACATTAACCCTTTAATTTGGGATGGTATGCAGATGGTCTTGTTAAAGGAATGAGGGAAAATTCTGGGAAGGGAAAAGGTATGAGGAGTGAGAAGTAATCTTGGGGTCGGTGTTACTAAGAGTGACAAATCACGCCCTGCAGTGCAAGGCGTCGGGATCGAGAGAGTCCCGCTGTAGAGGTCAAAAAGTCTCCCTCATCCGACGCCTCCGATTCGGCCTGTCACGCCGTCATCCGCATCCAAGACATGAAAAAACCCCACTCTATGAACCCTGACACCCCTGCTAAGTCAAAAACGAAGCGAACCATTTGAATGCGTGTTGGCTATCCAATGAAAGGTTCCCGGCGTGGAGGTATCAATACCCGCTTCCCAAATTGAAATATGTATTTTACAGCTCAGTAAGAATAAGTTAAATTGCTTCTAATACACGAATACAAATATTTGTAGGTAACTGCCTCGTCAAATACACATTTCGGTTTCAATAGTGCGGTCATTAGAACACTTTCATAGTAAAACCATTATTTCAGTTCTGTGCGATAATCCTGTTCGTGTCAATGTTCATTGGTTATCAGAATTGATTACATCTACCTATTTTAACCCGTATTAGTAGTGACGTGGCCTAGATGTAACGAGATTCATGAAATGATATAATATTTCTATGAAAACTTACACTGATAATAATTGTAAGTAGGTAATTATTAAAAATCGTTGTTATTTTATAAAAAATATTAAACTTGAAAAAAAAATAACCACATACTTTCTAAACACCATCCAGAGTCAATGTAACAACAGTTTCCCCTAAGTTGGAAAATAATGGGATGTATTCCTCCGATGATCGACAAGGTCTGGGCAGACCAAAAATTACTTCCACTATCCAAAAACCACCCAGAGCCAATGAAACCACAGTTTTCCCCAAATTAGAAAATAATTGGATGTTGCCCTTCGATGACCGACAAGGTCTGGCCAGACCTTTCCGATTTTAAAGTTGCGTAACTCTTTTGTCAGGCTTGTAAGGCTGCATATACATGCACGCAACGTGCCGCGAACCGAAACACTTTCTCATAATTGTAGTTCGGTTAACGTCACGTTGCAGGCATGCATACGCAGCATTAGAACGAAACGGTTTTAATGACTTCCTCAAAGTCGGTGCGAGGAACGCAACCCGCGTAAATATAGTTCAATTTCATATATTTTGGACTGGAATATTTTTTGCAAAACCGGTTTTGTATGGAAGCACTACAAGGTCTGTGCAGACCTAACAAATATTTTGCAGGTAGTTGTGTGTGCTCTTGCGATTGGATGCTTGATAGTACGTGCTTTCGAGGCATGTAGTTGTTTTTGTCGCGTGTAAAATTGAGTTGAGTTTAGATTGACAGTTCCGAGCAGAAACTGAAAAGAGACATTCGTTTATTGTCGTGCTGACCCTATAGTTGGTAATTCCACACGGAGAAGAACGGGCCACCAATATAAAAGCACACGCATTTCCGAAGGAAATACTGTTTTCAATGTTCCGTATTCGAAATATACACAATTATCTCACAAATACCTAATATAATTTTAAATGCGAATTATATCATGTATAAGGTCTGCACAGGCCTTGTTTTTATTGTGTCGCTTATCACAGGCTTAATGAAGTTATATAACCTGGCTATTTAGATCTAGTCATAAATAAATAAAGCATAATTTGGATGGAAGCCTCCTTGGCACAAGAAATCAGTCATTTTTAATTTTAAAAAATCAATTCGTCTAAAATATTGCTAAAATAAATCTGGACAAATTTTATTTATTCACTTCCATTTTCAACATCAATCAAAAAGCTGGTTTATGCAATCATTATGGAAATCGAGTTAAAGCCAGGAATCAAAATCTCCCCCTTTAAGTCACCCCCCAATAACCTTTATTACAAACGACCTCAAACCATAGCAAAAACAGAAAATTTGTTTATACCAAAGGCTGTACAATTTGTTTCATGCTAGAAATCTTTAATAGTCAAATGATGACCTTTCGCCGAAGCGTCTGTATTTTATTTGATGTTCCGCGTAAAATATTATTTGAACCCAGCTTAACTTTTCCGACCCAAAACATAACTTAATCTTACGTCGAGAGTAAAGCACCTTGACATTTGACAGTAAGGTATATTTGTTCACTTTGTGTTTGAAAAGAGCAAATGTAAACAGTTGAATCTTTTCACAGATGGGCGCGCTTTACTTATCTGGAATTCTTCATATCCTAGAGCGCGTGATCTGCTGGTTACTTGCGCCGGTATTGATTTTTAAATTAAAAGCTCGGCAAAGGGAAATGTACGGGAAATATCAACGGGCGGGCGAAATTTTAATATGGAATAAGTAAGTCCCGAAATATAATAAACTCTGACCCATTTCGTCACTCAGGTCTGAGAGTTAATTGAAATCTTCAATCATTTTCAGCTACGCCGAAATATCGGGTATTTTTTGCACCGATATCGGGAAAATATTTCTATATCAACATCACTGAAAACACTTTTCATTTTCGAACACCTTCGTGGAAAATAAAATGTATTTTTAGCATTAATAGCCACGTGTCGAATGGAAACTGGCCGTGCGACTAACGAGTTATTAATAATAGTTTTTTTTATATCAATATTACATATTTAATAGTTTTTTTCGTGTGATATTTCGTTACCTGTGATATTTTTTCCATGGGATGGATTGAAATAAATTGACTTATACGGGCTCTGAAATTGTTATTGTTTAGTATTGAGCACTAGCTGGTTCCCGGCATGCGTTGCAATGCCATATTCAAAATAAATTGTTTCTCCTTGCATGTCCTTTCCCGTGCGTCACCGTTCTCCTCCCGCATCCCCTTCCCTTCCGCGTTCCCCTTCCACCTTCTCCGCCCATCCTCTACCCTCTCCCGCTCCCCCATCCCGCAAACTCCCCTCCCGCGTTCCATGTATTTAGTCCCAGTACATTCAGTTTTCCTATTATAATTTTTTTATACAAATTTTCATTTCTCGTATATTACAAATATTCATTTTTGTATATTTTATTAGAACGATAAATCAAATTTGATTCCTAACATAGGTACCTATTTAAAACATCTCCGTTTTAAAAAATCCATTAACAATTCTTTTAATACAAAAAATAGCCTTCTGCTAAATTCAACTTCATCAAACGCGCGAACTGTCAAATGTGCGAAGTTAAAATAGTCGTTAAGTTTTCTGAAATTATTCAATTTTCTGCGCAATTTTCACAATTTTTCTTTCCGTAAGAACCTTCTGCAAAGTATTAGAAAACTTTAAAAAGAAAGATGAATAAACTAGGTAAATTCGTTCTGAAGTTATGGCGTGACCAAGGGAAAAAGGGATTCATTTTTATACATAGTTAGATAATCATATTAAAAAAATTAAAAATTTTCAAAAATTTTCAAAATTTATATCACATTAAACTTGTATATATATATAAGAAAAACTTTTTCACCATTACTAATTTTATCGTCAATTTGTCTAATTATGTAAGAAAGATTTCGATTTGGGAGGTTGGTATGGGTACCGCTACTCGAAAACCATTTACTGGATTACGAACACCTCTGACATAAGTCACCCCCAGTGGTTTGCCATGTTTGGTGGGTTGAAATTTGTCTTGGCGTCTGCCCACCAAATGCATGGCAGGTCGGATCGAGAGATACTGCTTGAGGGAGTCATTTTGACCTCTCAACATGACTCTCTCGGAATATCGCCTTGTACCGCAGTGGGATGGATAAAATCATTCGTTCATCACTCCCGTACCTACACACTGATCTTCAGATTCCTACCCACCCCTGATATCTTTCGTCTTCCCATAACTTCTTTTCCTTCCTTTCCTACCACACAGCAAACCCAAAGATAACGTCGGGCCTGAAGGGAATTAACTCCACAGGACCACCTGTTTGGAGCTAATTTAAAAAAAAATCGGTTTAAAGAGATGTTTTCATGAGAGAGGTTTTTTTAGGAGATTCAGTTTAAATGAGAAAGGGAAAGCGATAATGTTAGATATTATCAGGCTACTAAAATTTAGTTACTAAACAAAGCTTAAGAATTTTCGTTATTTGTTTTTGGGGTGTTATGGCGTGTTGCGCTATCTCCTTCTTTAGCCAACGTTTCGGACATCGTTGCAGTGTCCATCATCAGGGCGGATCCGACAGATCCGGTAGATCAGACATCTACCGGATTTGTCGGATTTGCCCTGATAATGGACACTGCAACAATGTCCGAAACGTTGGCTAAAGAGGGAGGTGGCGCAACACGCTATAACACCCCAAAAACAAATAACGAAAATGCTTTTGGCCGTGAAAATCTTAAAACGTATCAAAGCTTAAGTAATTTTCTTTTTTACAAAAAAAAAACCTTCTGTACTTTATGGTAGTCTTCCAAGAGAACAATAGTGAAAGAGAGTAAAAGTGATGAAAAAATATATGAAAAATTGCTTAAATAGGTTGCGTTGAGTTATATTATGAGCCATTTAATTTTTTTTGTTTTCATAATTTTTTATGAATTTTCAAAGGGGTGTTTAATTGCATGATTCTAAGTTTTCATGAAACCCTTTTAAAAATACCTATTGTTAAATGTTTTAACAAAATTTATATTAGAAGGTACTTGTACCTTTTAATAATTTTGGTATTTATAGGATAGGTACAATCTTTCCATTTTTTTGTATTTTAAAAATTATAAAATAACTGAATTTTAAAAAAGCCAGTGAAAATAACAAATGTATCTACATAAATTCCATCGGCGATAAAATGCGTACAAAAACACTTTGTATCAAATAATAGCCGTTACAACTTCTAACCACAATTCCAGTTCATTATCCCAAAACTTGAATTAAACCCTTATTTAAATTCCGACATGACGTAGCAACCGAGAATGCTTATCCCAATGAAAACCCCACAGAGAGAAGTACCTACTCAGTATTTACC
Organism: Limnephilus marmoratus; assembly: GCA_917880885.1. Lineage (NCBI taxonomy): Eukaryota > Metazoa > Arthropoda > Insecta > Trichoptera > Limnephilidae > Limnephilus > Limnephilus marmoratus. Next base: position 47,918,142 of record OU862915.1, on the reverse strand, counting down.
ACTACATGTTATTTGGTTAGCTAAAATACTCCTTTCCCATACATAAGTTGTTCGGGGCTAAAGCACTGGTCAAAATGATTGATGGAGCCAGCGTAGGCACTTCGCGTGAATACAATTTATAATTTTAAACTCTTTCCAAAGCCTCAAAGGAAATAACGGATGTTTGTGACGTTAATAATTTCCCAGTAGTTGACACTTTTCCATATTTTATTCGTTTAGGAACATGTTTTCCGTCATTAAAGACACACCCTTACATTTATTTGTGCAATGGCTAATAATAATTGCTAGCAGTTCCTTGCGGGCTTTGGTTCGCTTTCGCCCAGTTTTTAGGGTTGGCGACCATTTTATAAATCCGATAGGAACTGGTTCCAAAATAGCCGGTTCCTCGGATCTACTGGGGTCCAGTGACAGCTAGTCACCGGGACAAAGTTACCGCGACAGGCAATGCCGTCATTTATAATATATAGATGGGTGGTATTATTATTCGTCACTGCCAGTTACAATTATAATCATACTAGCTTTTGCCACCGGCTTCGCTCGCATAGTATTAGGAGGGTTTCCACTCCGCCTCCTTCACCTTCCCTATCCCCACTCCTCTCCCTTTAGGTACACAATATTATAAATAAATAATAATATACGTACATTTTAACACACGACCACATTTATTGGTTAAATAAATTGCACAAAAAGTTTTTATTAGTGATTGACGAACCCAATAAGTAGTTAAAATAGTTGTCTAGTCTAAAGTTCGAACATAAACGGTGCTAAACAAATATTATTAATCTTATAAGTATTATTAAGTTCTATAATAAACATAATCATATAATAAACACACTCAAATCACATTTTTTTTCCAGCCGAGGTGAAGAGGGACCATTGCAACAAGACGGTGGATATATACGAGGATGTAAGCTCCCCGGAAGTGACTGCAGACACCTTCGGCAAACCCATGACTTGCTGGTACCGTTTCCGCTCCTTCCGGGGCACGCCCAAGGACTGGATCCTGAGGATCCGCTTCAAGAAGTTCAAGGTCGGCACGCTGGTCAATTCCTCCACCTGCCACATGGGCTATATGCAGGTAAACACACCCTTTCATTACTAACGTCAACTGCTCTACATTCTCGGAAAGAAAGAAGATTTAGCACGAGAGATTTTTTTTTATTTATTACACGCCTTAATGGGCTTTTACATTCTAGTTTATAGGTTGAGTATCACAGTTATTTAAAATACTTCAAAACTAAAACAATAAAGAAAATAATTATTATAAAATAAAAAAAATGTAACAACAAAAGCACATACTTTGTTAAAAATTATGAGAAGTCTCATATAAATAGATATTTAATATAACAAAATTGCAGAAATTATACACCTCTATTTGTGACTAGGTATATAAAATAATTGGCATAAACATTGTTATACCGGTTTTTTAAGTTGAAATATACACATCTCCCAGATCAGAATATTTTTTTACGAAACTGGTGTTGTTAAAGTAAACGGATAGTAAATGTCGGCAAGATCTTTTGGGAATATGGATGTTGATTAATTGAATCAATTTAGGAGAGTCATTTTGTAATGCAGAATTTTATGTAATAGTATTAAATCTGTATTTGTTCTTCTTTCTGAAAGTTTTAATATGGACATTTTATCCAATAGATAATTATAATTAACGTTTTGTACCGAAATATGCAATTTTTAGTTTATATACCTCAGGAGCTTGTGTTGAATCTTTTCAATGCTATCGGAATGATTATTGTAAAAGGGAGACCATAAATGTCGAGTTTTGCTATAGTTGGCATCTTTCTAAGGTCTTAAGAGTCTTGAAGGCCTTATTGATAATATTATAAATATGAAATACAAAGGTTAGTTTGCTGTCGAACATTATATCTAATGCTAAGACAACGCGTTCGTCTCGCCTCGCCTCATCCTATATAACTTCTTTTGTATCCATGTTAAAGAACGCAAGTCGAAAGGGTATTGGAAATATGCGAACGTAGACATTACTCATACAAATATAGTCTGACTTCGCGAAACGAGAGTGAAGAGATAGCACTCGGGTCTAGTAGAATGTCTATGTGAGACATTCTACATATATAAAGTTTTGATAGAGAATAATAATTTATTGAGGAGCGTTTTCACAAAGAGAAATATCAAAACCTTTTTTTGTGAGATAGTTTTACGTGAATAATCACTCGGGGTCAATATTTTATGATAATCATCAACTAACTGTATGATAAAATGAATAATAAGAAAACTCAATACATTTGTGAAAAGCCATCTTTATTTAAATGAAGTCGAAAATTCCGATTTTTGACGAAAGAGAAAATCAACATATTATTATTGAAAAAAAAAAAATTCACGAAGCAAATTCACTATATGTTTTGGTTCTTTAATAAAATTATCGTTAACAATTTAAAAAAAATCGTTTACTTTATCTTTCAAATTCACTTAAAAATAAATATAAAAATTGTTAATTAAATTTTTCATTGACACGTCGTTAAAAAAATTGAATAAGTAATACCTAGGCAAAAAATGTGTCTAGGAAATCAGAAATAATGTTTCTTTTTTATACATCTGGTGGCCTACTCAGAAACAAAATAAGATAATAGAGGAACTTTTAAATTATGTACATACGTAGTAAATTACGTACTTTTATATAGAGGTAGTTATGTAGATATTTCACCTTATAAAAATGGACCATTCTACATAAAGCATGTAAATATATTGATTTTTAAAAATCTGACTTTGCCATTTTGTGGACACCAACATGGAGGTAGGAAATTTGTGAAAACTCTCTGCAATTATGGATGTATGAAGTTTATAAAATAATAACTCGAAAGGTGCTTGGTTCCTACTCAACTCCTCATATTGACAAAAATTTTAACTCGCTAAAAAAAAACTAGCGGAATTGTTTTATTAGCTTGTGGAAGAACCTTTTTAGTTATTGATTATATCTTCGATTCGATGCCAGTAATTTATCCGTTCAACACACCATCACTTCTGCTGATATCTGTTTTTTTAAAAGAAAGATTTTCCTTATATCAGCAACACCCAGACATACGACATTTTTCGTCCACAAGTTTCTAAAAAAACAATATTGCATAAACAAAATTCATGCTCGGGTTCGTGGGGTGAGGTTTGTCTAGGTCTTGGCGGAACATGCCTTTGCCCACCTACTGCGTGGTGGGCCGGTTCGGGAAAGACTGGTGGATGGAGGCCTTTTTTCCTCTCCAGCCAGATTCTCTCACCCATCGATGGTATTGTACCGCAGTGGGAGGGATGGATTCATTCGTCCGTCATACCTGGACATATTGAACTCCAGATTCCACCCACCCCTCATACATTTTTAGTTTTCAGAATTTTCTCTCCTTCCTTTCCCTAAAAAGACCCTCTGGATAGCGTTAGTAGGCCCCGAGGGAAGTTATTTTTTTCAGGGCCCAAAAACTATATAATATATCATGGTATGAATTATATTAGCACACAGCAGACTATACCTGCTTCATCCTTTTTTTATTGAATAATTCTATAGTACCCATGACGTGTTGGTTGTTGGTATCGCGTTTACTCTCATGAGGCATGCTCGTAGACCATATCGTGTGCCAAGTTGATTTAACCCTTATCCTAGGGGCATAACCGTAATTAACCCTCTCTCTCATTCATCGGGTACTTGATCATGAACAACAATATCGATATCTCGTAAGTTATGATGTAGACAGCCCATTTTACATAATATGTATATTTATTTATTAATTAAATAAATGCCCTATGGCTTTTACAAACATATTTCAAGTCAAAATTTTACATAACGCAGAAATATTACATATATCAGTAGATGTAATAAATATCAGGAGGTATAAGAAACACTTTTCATGTTACATTGTAGTTAATTATCGTATGTTATAATTTAAGTGTTATATCCGTCAACAAACAAAAAAGACCATCATGTAAACACGATTATCATAAGTAATAATTATTAGCCTGAAACACTCATCTACATTGAAAAAATCTCCCCAGAAAAGATACATGCCGCCGACGGGATTCTGATTAGAAGGACGCGGGTTTGAGTACCGTCGGCGGCATGTGCCTTTTCTCGAAAATTTTTTTCAATGTAGATGAATGTTTTAGGCTTATAATTATTACTTATAATAATTGTTACCCTTTGTGCTATGCATAAAAATCTTGTCTTAAACATTAGTTTATCAATTAAAAAAAAATAATAATGACCCATTATTAAATCTATTCCCCTTTTAAATTTTTAATTGTTCTATATTGCCCCTCGTCCCCTACACATAATTTTCTTTCAAATATTATTATTGTTTATGTCTATTATTTTTCTCTATTACCTATGTATGTCTATTTTTTAAATTAGTTCTGTCAAAACCCTGAAGAAGTCAACTTTGCTGACGAAACATGTCGGTTTTTGTAAATAATTAAGTGGTTAATACAAAGTTATCTATTTATTTGAATAATAATTAATATCATGTAAACAGTTAAAAGTATGCCATTTTGCGAAACGATGTTGGCAATCTCGTCACCAAAATTTGAAAGCTTGATTGACTTGGATTAATTGGCATAATATTGTGTATATTTTTTATTTATCTTTCTGCACATGTCTACATTTGCACATTCCATAAAACACTTTCATAATCATAAACGAGAAAGACAGAAAGATTTTTTATCCATCATCAACCAACAACGTTTGCACATCCAGAGTTAAACAAATTAAATATATAAATTAGCTCTATTCGATGATAAAATACTGCAATAAAGCCAGCTTATATTGCAATATTAAAATATTATTAAAAATTGTAATATTAACTAAATACGTCTAACTTAGGAGCAGCGCCGGATCTGCCATACGTTCAAAAACGTGCAAAAACCTGGCGCCAACTCCGAAGGGGCGCCGTGAGAAAATAATATTGTATTAAAATTTTAATTATAATATTCCCTAAATCGTTTAAAAATTACCCATAGTACGAAATAATTATTACGCTCTAGCAACACTTTCCAAAGAAACAGAATGCGCACGCATCTGGTTGGTATCAACGGCTTACGAATTTATAGTCAGTTACAGAATTTTTTTACAAATTCCATATATTTAGTTTAAACATAAGATCTATTTTTCCATATATCTTTTACCGTGTTTTACGACGAATAGGTGCGATGCAAATTCAATAACCAATCACAGCGCGGTATTTTTGTTCGTAAGCCGTTGATACCATACATCAGTGTTTAGTGTTTGTTAGCTCAAAACAGGGGAAATGCAAGGTACAAATTTGAGGTTATATTCTTATTATCACTGCTCACTGTCTCTCGTCGGGACTGCCTGTCAGAAGCTAGTAGATGCAATTCTTGTGTTGTACGTTGCCATGAGAACGTATTTGTATTTGCTTTTTCTAATATTCGCGTTGGGTATATAGGTACATAAACGCAGTAAATCTCAAGAATGTATAATGGACCTAGTTCAGCGAAACCACCCGCATTGTCTCGTAACCTATATTTTAAATCATGGTACGGGCACAAACAAACAATTCGTTGTATTATTTTAAAGCATAACTTGCAAAGAGTTTTTCCTAAAATAATTAAAATAGCACCATAATTTATGTTTACCCAATAGATTCAGAGAGTATAGGGCTCCTGGCGATCCTCTCTTTAAAAAAAAAACGACTGTGAGAGCTACCGCCAGGTCACTTGGAAAAGTTACACCCTTTATATGTCTTGATTTTATTTGATAAATTAGTGTAAAAAAAAAAATTAAATAAAAAAATTGGGGTGAACGAATTTTTAATCAAAATAAAAATGTAGGGGGGGGGCGCCATCGGTACCTACTGCACAGGGCGCCAGATTTCGTAGATCCGGCCCTGCGATAGGAGCTATGTTTCCCAAATTTTAAATTCGTCTTAAAGGCATGTAATAGTATGACATCATATTGCTAGTCGTAAATAATATGTTATCTTGAGTTTTATTAGGTCCTTACATATGAAATTGGCGTTTTGTATGGGAAGAACATAAAATCGATTTTTTTTAAATATAATATATTTATTTAATCAAAGTATGTACCATTGCTATCTATGCACATTTGCCATCTCATACGTAGTTCATCGATCCCTTTACTAAAAAAACCAAAGAATCAATAAAATCTTTGAAGGCGGTTTGGACTGCCCCATCGGAGTTGAATTTTTTCCCTTGCAAGAAGTTATCCAAATTTCGAAAAAAATTATAATCTGTTGGGGAAAGGTCCGGAGAGTACGGTGGATGTCTTAGACATTCCAATTGATGCTCCTCTAATTTGGTAGCCGTCTGTTGTGCAGTGTGTGGTCTAGCGTTCTAATGCGCGTTTGTTGATTTGCTTCACTCAATTCGTGAGGTACCCACCTTTCAAGCCTTCCACCTTCCCAATTTGCTTCAAGTAGATTAAAACAGTTTTATCACTAACACCGCAGCCTGCAGCTATCTCGGACGTGGTTTGCGAGGAATCCGCTTTCACAATAGCCTGCAATTCTTCATTATCAACTTTGGTCTCCAGCCGTCCACAGGGCTTGTTCTGCAGGGCGAAATTTCCAGAACGAAAACGTTGGAACCAAAAACGCACTGTGTTTTCTTTTACGGCACCGTCGCCATACACATCATTAATCCTTAGGGGCGTTTCTGCAGCACTGGTGCCACGGTGGAACTCGTACTCGTAAATAACGCGATATTTCAAGTTTTCCATTTTGTAAACTAAGTGACGCAAAGGAAAAAAACAATTAAGGAAAAAACAAATGAATTATAATTTTCGAAACACAAATACATGAGTAAATAGCTGTATAAATTTGATTTTGGAATTCCTAACCAAAGAGAAGATATTTGAGATCAAAGTTGCCAGTACGGCAAAACGCCAATTTCATATGTAAGGACCTAATAGTATGACATCATATTGCTTGTCGTAAATAATATGTTATCTTGAGTTTTATAAGAAATTTCATATTGGCCACATACAAAATAGAATTTGAAACCAAATTAATTTTCCAAAAGTTTTTTATTTTTTATTTTTTTTATTGTAAATTTATGACACTTATCAATTAATTTTCCAAAACTGTGAGAAGAAAACGGATTTATTTGTCAGGAATATATTTTTAAAGGGCGATGTTACTAAATCTATAAATGCAGATGCTTCCAGGACATTGGTATTGTAAGATTGAATTTTTATCAACGTTACTAAATTGGATTTTAAGCTGTCTTAACCTTCTCTTTACCATTCTCGTAAACATCCTTCCAAATCCAAGATGATACGCCAGCGTTAAATTACTATTTATTGCATATTTATAGGTGGAAATTTTTTGATGCGATAATTGTGTGATGTCGTACACAACGCATTATTTAGGTAAATTGGCATTTTCGCCAAGCTTTGGACATTCCATTTTTGAAATGTCCCACGATTTTGAATTTTTCGGTCAGTATGTATTACTGAGAATTTTGTAAGATGATGGTTGTTTAAAACTGATAAATAAACGTACAAACTTTGACCTAAAATGTCCAAATCACGGACATATGAATATATCTGGACCTGCCCTAAGTGATAAAAAAGTATTATTTCCCCCTCCACATGGCGCCGGCTGTAGCTCCTCCTTGGAACCGGCTCGCTCCATGGGGAGGGGATATAGCCTCGCTTGAATCTAAAATGTGTGACGTCATCATTCTTGCCGTGAACAGCGAGAAGCTGACATCCATACATTTAACGAAATAACGGCAGCTTGTGCTATACAATATATCTACCTATCAATATGCATATAGCGAATGTGGGCGGTACTCCAATGTGCTCGTCGCTGGTTACAGGGGTAAGTAAATTATGAAACATTTGTAAAAGTGTTTTAACTAAACACGGCAAGAAAATATTGATATGTGTATTGGCGCGAGTCTTTTTGGGGCGAGCATTTGGCCTTAGCAAATAAGTTTTGAACGTAGCAAGCAATTCGCGCTCCCATGTAAAAAGGTCTATTCATTCAAACCAGATTTTGCTTTTAAGAACTAAATGGTGATATTGTAATGCGAGATGCCTATATACTGTCAGATTGATTGTTCAACGAATGACAGTCATCTTTCCCCTCTTCCGCTCTCCATAGTTTGGTTTTACCCCTCATCTGTAACTGCTTGTCTATCCATTTGGATGTTTATGGTCCAAATACTTTTACAGTTAGGCTCGCGCGTCAATTTGTAACACAAATAGTCGCTACCGGGTGCGCTGGACACAGTATAATATCATATGTTTATTCCAAAACTGCTCAATAAAAGTGAATTTTTACATTCTTATAAGAATAAATTGTGAAATTAAAAAATAAAATATTCTATCAAATATTAATATTTATTGTTTTTAATCAAAAAGTCAATACAAAAATTAAAGCAATTCTACCATATTTTTATGCCAAGATTAAGGCTAATTGTTACAATTTCTGTAATTATTTATTTTAGGCAAAATCTTCTATGTTTTCCTACAGTACTATAATGAACCTTCTAAGACCAAATTATAATGAAAGATCAATCATTATAGAAAAACAAAACAAAAACAACTTTGAAAATTAACAATTAGTATATAAAACGTCTTCTTTGGAATAAAATCTCATCTCTAAATTGTTCGGTGTCTTTCTATTAGAAATTTAGTTAACAATATGAACAAAGGTGCTTCAGGTGTTCTTCACAAATTGTTATATTGCATTTTACGCAAAAAAACTTTGGGTTTTCTATCTGTTTTCCAGTTACATAGGCCGTTATCGCTTTCTTGTTCAGAATCAGATTCATGCTCACTTATTTCTAATTGTCTTCAGTCTCAAAATAGTCTTCATCTTCTATTGTTTCATTTCGTTAGGTCTCAAAAACCTTTTGGTAGCCATTTTCTGTGAAATAAAGTTTAAAAAATAAATAGTAATAACCTGATGGAATAAAAAACACTTACGTATTTAGTCGCTACCGCTCAAGCGGACCCATATATGCCTTTTACGTCCATATCTCTCACACGCAGAGCGCTAATTGATGACTTATGTAGATCAATAAAGTGATGTAAACTAAGTTATTTTCTTCTTAAAAGTAAAACCATCGGTAAAATATTCAATTTCTTTGAATTATTTATATATTTCGTACATTTGTTATCAAATTAATAAATAATGATAATCTTTAAAATTGGTATCATAATACGCTGTATACGTACGTAGGGACTGGTAACGAAATAAATATATTGTTTAATCAATATCACCTAACTTTATTGAATGTCGAGCACCTTTCTCATTTATGCTACCTAATTAAAAAGCTGTTTGACGTTATTCTTATTTTTCAAAATACGTTTACTCTGTTTCACGGCCTCTCGCGCAATATTTACAGTTTAATTAATATTTAAAGGCATATTTTGTTGTTTTTCACTCGTTCTAATAAAAACTTTATTTGCTACACAAATATTTTGTGTAAAGAGAGAAATCCTGGAAATAAGGTTTTTATGAAAAACTCTCATTATCTCCCAGTGGGATTATTTGATATCAATTTATTTGTTAAAGCAAATATAAAAAAACTTTATTCCATTATACTCCATTATAAATTTCGTTCATAATTTGAACGTAGTTAAAAATGGTCAAACATTCGAGATGAAAATTAACACATGAGAGGTCGAAGAGAATTAACCATTTCTGATTTAAAATTAGGGCTTGCACCTAATAATGATTAGACTAACCGGTTTCCTGTAATTTTTTCATGCCCAAGAAACCGGTCAACCGGTTTTAACTTATGTCAAAATTAATTAATTTAGCTCTTATTTTATGCGAAATATTAAAACAATAATAATCGATTTTAATTTTTTTTATGTGACACCAAAAAAGAGCTCCCCTATCCGTACAGTATAAAGGCAGGGTAACTATGTCGCCACCAGGTTGGTCAGCGTTGTGAGGAGGTTAAGGCAGGGGCTATAGGAAGGGATTTATTAACGTGGGTAGTGAAGAGGCTGAATCATATGAAGGAGAGAAAATAGATTCCGTTAGCTCGTTCCATGGCACACAAGTGCTGATATAAAAATGAGCCGAAGAAACGACCCGTTCTTATGTTGCCAACATCAACTGTGAACGGGTCTCCTGCTGGTATCCGTCGAGTTTCACGCATATGCACCGGTACACCTGGGATCAATACTGCTAGCTCCTTAGAACAGGCTCCATTAAAATACATGTAGAACAGACTCAGCATGCTTACATTGCGTCTGTGTTTTAGAGATGGCAATCGGTGAATTAGAAATAGAGTCGGCAATCGGCAAGTTGGTATTATCAAGAGCTTCAGCCCAAAGGTGGCTCCCAAATTTAATTGTTGGGAGTAGTTGAGATCTGTACAGGGTCAGCATTTGTGTACTATTAAAGTGTATGTAGGCCGTCGAGAACACCGTACAGTACGCCCAGCTCTGGGAGGCTAATTTGACTCTGGCTTGATGGAGCCCCCTTTTTTTACATTAGGCCACCTACACAGGAGGCCTTGAGGAAAATAATTTCCCTCAGGGCCTATGTCATCTTTGGGGATGCTATGTGAAGCATCTTTTTGTGAAAGGAAGTAGAGGAAGTTCTGGAAAGGAAAAGGATGTTAGAGGTGGGTAAGAATCTGGGGGTCAGTGTGTCCAGGAGTGACGGACGTATGAATCCATCCCTTACACTGCGGTGCAATGCAATATTCCAAAAGAGTTCAGTTGGAGAAGTCAAAGGGACTCCCTTAACCATTCTCTCCCGATTCGGCCTGCCATGCAGCTGATGGGCAGACGCATCCGCTACCAATCCCTTTCCAAAATCTCACCCCATAAACCCGTGCACCCCGGCTAAGTCACCAAACGTAACGAACCACTTGGGGTGACCTATGGCAGTGATGTTCGTTATCCAATAAATTATTCCCGGGGCCGCGGTACCCATACCCGCCTCCCAAATTGTCTCAAACCCTTTTGCCTGAGCTGGACACTTAGAGTTCCAAGAAGCTTATCAATAGCACGCCGCCGCCGGTAATCTGGCATCATACAAAAGATGCGTTAAACTAAATTTGTTTGCTAGTACCACGTAAATATAATAGATCATGTAAACATAATATGCCTACCAGACCAGTACTTCACTCTAAAACTATAAATGCACAAGAAATCATAGGTACTTGTACAATTTATCATATTGGTTAACATAATCCAGTATTTATTACTTTTTATATTTTATTTTTAAATCTTTGTAGGTATTTTACATTTTATTGTTTTATTTCTCTCTTTAAATTTTTATTTTAACTTTTACCTAATAATTTATAGTTTGTATTTTAATACTTTATATTTTATACTATTCACTTTATAATTCACTTTTATACACTACTTATTACCTTACTTTTTACCTTTTTTCTTAAATTTTACCAACATTATACTGTTATTCTTCATGTTGTTATAATATTATAAGTATGTTAATTATGTTAATGGCACGTGTTGTGCCGTTTATATGTAAATAAATAAATAAATAAATAGGAGATATATAAGGAAGATCGTATTTTTATGTAACATTTTTTTATGTAACCAGCTAAAATTAGAAAAACGGTTCAATTTGTACTAAAAAAACGTAAAACAGTTTTAATTTTGACATATTTTGGAGCCCTAAGTATGAATAGAATCCAATTACCACAGATCTAATAATAAGTTATTATCAATACTGGCATAATCATTAAGTTCAATTAATGGAACTGAAGCAGCATTTTAGCGAACTACTCATCAAAGAGGGGACTAGGTGATGCTGTTTCACAAAGGTCAACAGGAAATCAATTATTGGTATGGGGAATCCGAACCCCGTAACTTCCTTACACAGGAAATGAATATACTGAAGTGCGGTTCAATAAGGATGAACAAATGTTTACTTAGTACATCAAAAGACCACTTTGTTTATACGAATAAAGCTAGCATTTTGGTAAAATTTCGTTGAAAATATAATATGGTAAAAATAATGTTATTGATTGTTGTATTAATATGTAAGTCAAAACGTTATAGACATTTTTTTTTCAATTTGTTTGTTGAATTTATTTTTGAAGTGAAAACATCATTAGCGCCGTTGGGATTCGAAACGAAAAAGTGACACTAAAAAGAGACAAAGACTGCATATTTTATCCTACGGGAGAATGAGAAAGAATAATTGGTCTCCTCTTTTTGAGGTGCTTCGTATCCTCCCCACTTTTTTTTTTTTTTTTTTTTACCTCACAAGAATCTCAACTGCTCCCGTCTGGAGCCAGTGAGACTATGGCATCCCCAACTGGGGTATGTTGTGAGACTGAAGGTAGTGGGGAGGGGAAGGAGGTGGGGAAGAGGAAGGTTGGGAAGTACCTGGCTATTCAGATCTGGTCACTAAACACGGTTAAAGCCATTTTCAAGCAACGTTTCAATTCTGAATGGTGGTCTTACACCAGGGCGATACTGATAGTATCTTCCACTCTGGAACATGCCGCAAATATACTATATATTATTTTTAAATGAATTAATTGTGAAATAACACAAATTAATCAGATAAAATTTATTTGCGCATGCCGGGTTCGAACCCGCGACCTCCGGATTGTGAGTCAAGAGTCTTACCCACTGGACTACGGAGGTCGTCACTTATGTCGACTTTAGTTTTCTGAAGGTATCACTTCTACCGCATGTGAATTGCACACATGTTTTTTTTTATTCGAATACTTCACAAGAGTCCGAACTGCTTCTGTCTGTCGTCAGTGAGACTATGGCATCCCCAATTGGGGTATGCTGTGAGGCTGAAGGTAAGTGGGAGAACGATATGGAGATGAGGAAGATGAAGGAAGGGAAGTAACTGACTATTCAGATCAAGTAACTAAACACGGCTAAATCCATTTAATGGAACGTTTCAATTTTAAATGTCGGTCTTATACCAGGGCGATACTTGGAGTATTTTCCACTCTACGTGCCATAAATATACCTTATATTATTGTAAATGATTCAATTGTGAAGACATAAATCAATCAAATCAAATTGATTTGCTCACGTTGGCATTTGAACCCGTACTCTCTGGATTATTGGTAAGTGGTCAAGGGTTAAAGCTCTTGAATCCGAAGGTCGTAATATCGAATCCCGACATGCATATATAAATTTAATTTGATTAATTGGTGTTATTTCACAATTGATTAATTCAAAATAATATATATTGTATTTGCGGCACGTTCTAGAATAGAAGAAACTCTCAGTTTCGTCCTGGTGTCAGACCACCATTCAGAATTGAAACGTTGCTTGAAATGGCTTTAGCCGTATTTGGTGACCAAGTCTCAAAAGCCAGGTACTTCCCCACCTTCGTCTTCGCCATATCCTTACCCTCCTTACTACCTTCAGCCTCACAACATACCCCTAGAGGCCCCTCAATTACGGAGGTCGTTGAATACGCATAATTTATATTTGATGTCTTATACTTTGTGTGAATAAAAAATTATCTTGTCTTGATTTCTATTTTGAATGGTATTCATGTACTCGTATCATTTTGAGTTCTATATTTTCTAAATATTTTTTTTTCTTTATTTTTTTAAAAGAAGGACAAACATTCCCGGGTTACGAATAACCCAACAATGTTTGAAAATCTTCTACTATCACCACAGAAAGCCGAAAATGTTGCTTGTGTTGTGATGGAGGACTTAGCCAGCCGAGGAATCGAACACGCGACGCCCGGGTGGGACCCAAGCGCTATGCCCACTCAACCACTGACCGGTCATACATGCCAGTTATGAGGCATGTATTTTTATATTAAAAATGCATTGAGTTTGGACATGACGTGTTCATTTATTCAACTGCGGTGCGTTGCAATATTCTTGTTGGAGGGCATGTTGGTTTATTAAGTCCACCCATAGGCAAAGAAAAAAATTGTGTTTTTCACAACATCAATTAGTATCCATTATTAATGTGAGTGTGTGATTCAGTATCAACAAGTAAAAATTGATTTCCTGCGTGTGCTGAATTTTGGCAAATATTTTTATGATTAAAACTCTGTAACTGCATGAAGATCAGAATGTTAAAAAGTTTTCGCAAATAAGTAATTTGATTTAGTTTAATACCAACTTACTGGTTTCAGTGAAAACGTGAATTATTGGGATGGATTAGTAAGCCTATTACTGGCCTTGAAGAAAGCCCCGTTGTGATGTTCGATAGTTTTATCTTATATTGTAGGTACCTACAAAATATTGTAATGCAAGAGGGTTTTTCAAAAATTAAAGACCGTTCTTATTTAAAAAATCAGGGAATAAATTCATATTTACAAAAAAAATCATAACATTTTAGGTAAATATCACCCCTATTTTTCGACGTAGTCCCCGTTACGATCAATGCACATGGTGGGCGGTGGCACTAGGTCCATGATTCCCTTATCGTAGAACCTGCTCTCACCTCTCCGTCCGCATCCTTATCGGCGAAGGTTTTCCGGCCAAATGTTGCTTCAGGTGAAGAAAAAGATGCAATTCATGTCATTCATTGCTTTTTCGAATCATCGGTTAGTTGGTAAACCCATGTTTCAAGCTAAAAAAAGTCTCGCTCTGGTTGTAAAAACGTTTCGAAGAGACCCGAGCCCTTTCAATTACGATTTTGCTCTTCTCCAACGGGCAGACACTGTGCATACGCCATTTTTCCCTCAAAATCATTTGTGTCGATGACTTGCTGACGTCTGGTATCAAATTTCAAACTTCGACAGTTGAGAAAGCAAATAAATGAACGCACTTTGCAGGTTTTTGGAATTCGACAGCCGAGCGTCCATCTCAAACGAACGCAAAGATCACACTGAAGCAGCTACCAAGCCGGATCACCTGTTTATTAGGGGAAAGTTAGAGCTACACGCCAGTGCCATCATATTTTTAAAAATGATGTTCGCGTCGCCGAAAATGAGGAACGGTATTTAATTCTTGGACAACCCTAGAAAATAAACGTCGAAGGTGTAAAATGTTTAATGAACGCTTCGTAAAAACACACTTTTATCCTAATCCACAATGGCAAAGTGCTCTAACTATCGAAACGTGGACCATTCAATAATATTATATTCGTATAATTTTTCGATTTGTTCGTATAAACATTATTCCACCCTTCATTGAACACCAAAAAGCCACTCCGTACAAACGCGGGACTACCCCAGAATAATATTCCCGATAAATTTACTTTACGCCGACACAAATCGAATAACTGCCCTTTAAGAATATGCTAAACAAGTATTTTAAAACGCCGTAAAAATAAACGGCAAACCATTTTTCCGTAGGAAAATCTTTGCCTAATATTAACCCTGGAAAGCTGACGTTGTTATTGTATTTCAATAAGCTAACCGTTCGACATTTCGACGAACATTTTTTCAAACACAAACTTCTGTAGCCCCGCTGTGATTTCGGGTGAAACGGAAATGATTATTACTGCACCTGCGATCATTGACCTCATTGAGAATCATGTCACTTTTTAAGGCTCCTATTTATTTATTTATTTGTTATGAATTTACGCCGATTAACGGCTTCTACATGGGAAATCCAATAATTTGAAAGAATATACTCGTACATAGTTAAAAATAAATAAATTAAAGAGCACATATTGAAGTGACAGTATAAAGCAAAAGTAGTAAGCTATTATAAATACAAAAATGAAGAAAAAGAAAACCTCATATACATGAATGTGTAAAAGATATTATGAACTAAAAAATTACTACGTAAAGTACGTAGTAATAAATTTAAAAATTCTACAATAAACATTGATGAAGAATATAAACATACAAAGTATATTTGATTATAATCTAACTGAGAAGCGCTGACAAACAGCTTTAATTAAATAATGTTTGTATGTTAATAATCTTTCAATTTTTATCATATCATCAACAACACATTTGCGTCATATATTCTTCTTATACTACTTTCTTCATTCATTCGCTCTACATGCCCAAACCATCTGACGTATGTATTTGTCACTTTTTAGTGTCGCTATTTTTCGTTTCATCGAGTTTCAAATCACAACGGTGCTAAAGAAGTTTTCACTCAAAAATTCAAATGTGCAGGTCACACGGTAGAATTGAAACCTACAGAAAACCAAAGATGACAAGAGTGGCAAGGTTACGAAGCATCGCACAAAAAGGACACCTGTTATTCTACCTCATTCCTATAGATGTAGATGCACGCCTCTTTTTAGTGTCGCTTTTTTTTTTCATCGTGTTTCAAATCACAACGGTGCTAAAGAAGTTTCCATTTTTTTAAATCACCTTTCAATATACAGATACAGAAACACACTTTTCCTTTTTTCTTTGAAATTAACGATGACAATCGATTTCATTTTTTTAAAGCAAATTGGACAGAGCCATTCGACAAAGCGGCGAGTAGTCAGTGGGATATAAAAACAAAATAACTTACCGACTAAACTCAACCTCCACTAAGTTACCATGTGTCTGATATTATAATCTCGCTAAAAGCATTCAAAATATACAGGTGCACTTGATGGTCGTCATTTTGACGAACTTTAGCTATCCAGGGTTAAGTTTCATCCACCGATGTTGTTCGTAGTCCCGATGCCGGTTCATTCCGGGGAAGACATTTGAAAGAAAACGAAAAAAGGTTGCAGCCATAAAATTCGAAATAAAATCACTTTGTGAGTAATTTTATTGGAACAACTTTACCGCTGCGCCCGTAAAATTAAATTCTACTCCGATAAATCGAAATTGAATTTTAAGACGTTTATTGTAGCGATGTTTGAATTTAATTCACGTTTAAGTGCTTGTTCAATAATGACTACCTGAAAAGACTTTCAGAGTTGATTGAGGGGAAAATTGACAGATCCAGTATACTAAATAATTTTTTAGCTCAAATGTTCTGAGCTAAAAAAAATAATGCTCCTAGATCGTTTATTTTCTGCAAGATAATGTTTATTTTATGTTCTTGTACTGGTTTACTTACATACACATAACATCTCTTTGAATAGATGGTCATCAAAATTCCCTTGGTCATCAAAATACCACTTTAGATATTTTTATTGTAAGTTTTAACAGTTAAAATAAGTTTTAATTTTTCGGATCTAGCGAAATCGACCATATCCGTGGTTGTCTGTGTGACATCACCAGTCACTAGTCTTCAAAAGCCTACATTTTATAAACAAGTACTGTACTTTGTATGGCGTTGTGGAGAGTAGATTTTTTATTTTTAAGTTTTTATTTATTTTATTTAATTAATTATAATGTATTACAAAAACATAGTAACACATTATTCCCAATGAGTTAAGAAACAAACTCAATACTCATTATCGAACAATACTCGGTAAAATGTCAGCATTTCGTCACTACTGTTATTATATTGTACTAAAGTGCAAAATAAAACTGTGACCGCACTTGATAAACAATTTACTAGTGTTCAATCTACTGCTATTTACTGTCAGACACCATCACAGTAACCATTAGAGAAATACACCTTTATCATTTAGGTCAACTGCATTTTGTTCTAGGAATCATTTTGATGCAATTGCGATAGTTTAATTTAGGTGCATAGTAAATATTAGCTACAAATTTAACATTTGTTGCAAGTAAAGTTTGATAACACTTTGGTGAGCAGATTGCGCATTTTCTTTTTAAATTGCATGATAATTTCTAGATTTGTGGTACCTATTATTATATTAGAATGAATATAATCAACAATCATGTAGAGAATATCTTCAAGAAAAATGCAATTATCCAAATTTACAAAGATAATATTAACATCAAAAAATTTGAAACTCACCAATCAAAAAGATATCAAGACAACATCAAAATAACAAAATTTAATACGAAATTAATGCAAAACAATTATATCTATTTAGGAATAAAGTTTTTCAATAACCTTCCCATTGAAATAAAAAACCAAAGACATCAATAAACTGAAACTCAAACTGAAGCTACACTTCATCAGGAATAATTAACGAAATAATTACCTGTTTTTCTCTTTCTTTCTATTTATTATTAATCTATATTCATCTCTTTTTATTTAGATTTTTCGAATTTCTCCTAAGTGCACAATATTTTAGTATGTAAGAGAAAAACATGTATGTACAGTGTACATTGTACACCTACATATATAGATGATCCAGAAGTCTCAATTGATCATATTATATACTTACCTATTGCATAATGTTATTCTATTTCTCACTTTTTTTGTATGCCTTAACATTAATAATATCACTTACAATTTTCATCAAAGTGATGATTACTCGTACAAGCAGTTGTTATACAAAAAAAAATCTATTCAAACAATTCACCTCCAAGATATTAATAATACGGTTTCCCTTGCTACGAAATTGCCAATCAATAACAACGGGGGTGGAAATCACATCTCACTCTCATTTTACGAGTACATAGATCCTATATAATATCTAATATACACGTATTCAGTTGTACAGTATTGAAATACGTATCTCCTGGTATACTGGTGTTTACTGGTATGTGATACACCTAGTAAATATTAGTATTATTATGTATCAGTTTACTTGACAGGATGCTCGAAGCCTTTTTCATGTTTGGGTCTCAAATATCTCTGCGTACATAAACACATTCCGTACCATCCTTCTATATACTTTGCTCTATGCATATCAATTTGCCCCAGTCACTAAAGGCCAAAGTATTCAAATTAGTTAAGTGACAGATTTTTAAAGTGTAAACTCCTTTAGCACCGTTTTTGTGATTTGAAACTCGACGAAACGATAATTTCAAATTAAAAAATAGCGACACAAAAAAGACACAAACACATACATCTAATAGGATTTAGTCTGCCAGAGAATGAGATAGTATAATCGGTCTCCTTTTTGGACGATGCTTCGTAGCCTATCGGTCTCCACTTTGTGCGGTGCTTTATAACCTCCCCACTTTTGAGTATACCTTAGTTTTATGAAGGTTTCAATTCCACCGCGTGTAAATTTCACACGATGATTTTTTTTATTAAAAGATGGACAGTCAATCCCGGGTAACCTGCCATTTTTAATTTGCTCATACTTTTTAATTGTTTTTTTTTACAATGATAAAAAAAGAAAATTATTATTATTCTTAATTTACATTGAGGGATCAGTAGGATTTATAGGTCAAATTAGGAATTCCACAGAGCCGAACCCTATGATATGAAAATATCTAGGTCGGTGAATTATTTTCCCATTTGGTCTCTGGTAAATTGACATGTTTTTCTTGTATGGTTTTGTATTTATAATACTTATATAGTGCAATTGCATAGCGTGAATTGACTAGATGATCATTTGGGGAAGTGTGTGAAAGGGTTTAGTTTTTCCTGTGGGGAAAATTTAACCCGGACATTTAAATCTTGTGCGTATGTATGTATTGGGTAATTTGTAGAGTGCAGTTTTTGTGAAAAATCACCTAAAGGGTGGGCATACAATTGCTCCACACAGGAGGCCCAGAGGAAAATAGTTTCCCTCAGGGACCTTCATCTTTGGGAGTGCTGTGTGGCGGGTATTTTAAGGGAAAGGAAGGATAAGAAGTTCTGGAAAGGAAAAAGGAAAGAAGGGTAGGTAGGAACATGGGGTTCAGTGTGTCCAGAAGTAACGGATGTACGTATCCAACCTTCCCGCTGCGGTGCAAGGCGATGTCTCGAGAGAGTTCAGCTGGAGTGGTCAAAAGTTCTCTCTCAACCAGTCTCTCCCGATTCACCCGCTACGCAGAAAACCTCATCCATAAATCCTGGCACCCCTGCTAAGTCACCAACCTTAGCAACCACTTGGGGTGACCTATGGCAGAGGTGTTGGTTATCCAATTTACCCATAATACCCGTACCCTCCTCATAAATTGTCAGAGATAACATGATAAAAAACTAAAGATATAAATAGATAATAAAAAATAGAAGAAAGTCTTTGCTGCGAGTTGAAGGAATTTGGGAATAGGGAACTATTCATCGCAATAGGAACTACTCCAGTGAAAAATATTATGGCTTTAAAAAAATATGTTCATATACACCAATAAACGCTGATTCTAAATATACAAATTTTATTAAATAATATTCACTTATTTTTAAACTTTTTTTATTCACATTTATTTCATTTACA
Organism: Limnephilus marmoratus; assembly: GCA_917880885.1. Classification (NCBI taxonomy): domain Eukaryota; kingdom Metazoa; phylum Arthropoda; class Insecta; order Trichoptera; family Limnephilidae; genus Limnephilus; species Limnephilus marmoratus. The sequence goes on along the minus strand of OU862915.1, from coordinate 47,898,131 downwards.
TTTTCATAATATAACTTACATATTTTATACACTCTCCTAAGAAAGCAAATACTTGTGTTTAGGAGAGGACAACTTGTTAATAACTTAAGAAGAATTATTAAGCATAGAGTTTAAAAAAATGATTAAAAAGTCCATTTTTAGTCGTGTTATTAAAACAAACTATCAAGTTGGTATTACTAGTGCTGACGTCACTGCTCTCCATAATTTTCCAGTCATTGTGTTGAAATGTATGACACAAGCCATCGGTATTAACAACATTTCACGTAATTGGTTTATTTACATACTGTTTATAAAGATTTTGACAAATAGTTTTTGTGTTTATTGAAACATAATTTAGGCCTAAATAATTCAGTATCAAAAATAGAGGAATCTCTATTAGTTTATTTATTAGAATCTCTATTAGTTAAAATATTCAAAAACTTTAAACAGTTAAAAAAAATCTTAATGCTACTCCGAACTCCGAAAGCCAAAATGGCGGACGTCGAACAGCTGATCTGGCACCATATCTTATCAGTTGCCTACCGATGCTTCGTTTTCCATAGTATTGATTTCGATTCGTAAAGTTAAAAAAATTATAATTACAAACAATTTTTATACCACTCTCCCGTAATATTGAAAAATATAATCATCATTATCATTATCATTATCATTACATAGTATAAAATAAAGTCGCTCAAAATGTATGTGCGCGTTAATCTTTTAAACTACTCAACGGATTTTCATACAATTTTCACCAATAGATAGGGTGATGGAAGAGGAATGTTTATATGTATAATACATGTAAATTATATTAGAGAAAAGCCGAGAAATTCAATGAAAACATATTTTTGTGCGATTTAAAATGGCTGGCGGGCCGTACTATAGTCACTTTTGAAATTCGTTCTACGGAAGAAATTGGAAAATAGATGTCCTAGAGTAAGTAGGTATTTGATTTTCCCTTTTCAAATATCTAGTGTTGCATTGCAAGCATTGTATAATTAGTGGCGAGTTTATTAGTTTATATGTATAATAAATATTTATTATAGTAGAGAAAAGCCGATAAATTCAAATATTCAATGCAGGCAGCGGGCAGCTGGCAAGCGGGTGGTGTGGATTTTATAAAGATTGGGTAATGGCGTTGTGTTTCGTTAGCCACAGCAACGTGTGGCCGGGTCTGCTAGTAATACAATAAATAAAATAAATGAAAAAAATAATTCCAGCTAAATCATGTTTTTATTTATTGAATAGTTTCATAGCTTCTTCCATACAACTGTCATACAAAATGAAAACACCGGTTGAAAAAAATAAAAAAAATATGGAGAGTGATGACACATGATTCACTATACACATACGGTGGTCTTGAAAAATTAAAACTTTGGCAATTATTTTCACTATTAAAACTATCTAAAAATATAAGAATAAATACGCTGTTATTTAAGTTAGAAAGTCATAAAAAAAATTCAAATTGGACTGGAGTTCCTTATTGTATACATAACTATTAGATCACATATATTTTACACAAATTAAAACATTCTCTTTTATGATGTCATTAGCGCCCGTTAAAAACACATTATCATAATAATTGTCCGTCTGTATTGGTATTCTGTATACCTTCATGTAACTATCACCTTTGTATGTATTGGTGCACACGTACACTGTAGACGGTGACGTCACTACCAGGAGCAGGAGCCCGTCGGATGCCCGTATCAGCGGATTGAGGCCCGTGGGACTGCGGTACGTTTTCACGCATCGAGTGTTCGTCCCCCGACCAAAACGGACGCCGCTAATTGGTTTAAATCAGGTCGACGGGCCGTGTCCCTTCATCTCCCCCATTTTTATGCCACCCTGGTACCTAGATGGAAAATATATACAGTGTTGAAATATTTATTTATTACTTGAGTCACTATTGTAACTAAGCAGAAATGCTAAACGTATGTAAAATCTTTTTTTTCAAGCGTGTCAAAAAATATACCGGTCTTAAAAAATATTGATAAATGAAACAATGTTACTTTCTTTAAACCACTTGTATATTTGTTTAAAGCCGACCGGTTTCGGACGACCGTTCCTTCCTCAGGGCAAACGTATACTAATATGACAATTACAATACAGTGGGTGGGAACAATGTATTATTACTAAGGATTGTGGTAGGGCTGGAACCGTTGCTAGGAATTAATGAGGAGTGGGTGGGTAGGGAAACATATCCATGATTGAGCTGTAAGATAATATTTTTTGTTCATTATTTTTAAGGGTTTTTTTTATTTCCAAGGCTTCTAAGTTATCTAAGCGTTTTCCTTTATGGTAAATATGAAGAATATTTATCCCCGTAAAAAAAATATCACTGAAAATCTTTTGAAATAGGTTTTAACTTGATCATTTTTCTTTTCTGTAAATACTTACTTTTATCGACTTAAAATTTATTGTTTGAATGTCAAAAAATGGGTTTGTAATTGGTTGGGCGTTTACACAATTCATAGCTACACTTACCTACACACATTTACATATATCATGGACTCTGTGCTTGCAGCTTGATTGTCACATATTCCATCCCTATCATGTACCTTTAACCCATCCTATCCCATCCCTATGAACCTGTTATTTCGTTACCATAACAAATCAGTGTCATCAATTAAAACTCGCCGTGAAAGCATACAATTTTCCACTCCCGCATTCTCTACCCGCATATCACAGTAATATGTTTATGTGCATTCATTTTTACTTGTGCAGTGGTCTATCATACATCTCAAAACACATTCAAGGTCCTTCGATATCCGCATCCACACAAAACACACATCAAGAATTTAAATGTCCGGGTTAAATTTTCTCCACAGGAAAAACTAAACCCTTTCACACACTTCCCAAATGACCATCTAGTGAATCCACGCTATGCAGTTGCACTATATAAGTATTATAAATACAAAACAATACAAGAACAACATGTCAACCTACCAGACACCAAATGGGAAAATAATTCACCGACTCCAGATATTTTCATATCAAAGGGTTCGGCTCTGTGGAATTCTTAATTGAACCTATAAACCCTACTGATCCCTCAATATAAATATTTAAAAAATCTTTTGTAATCCTACACGTATTTAAAATTACTGATTTTTGAATTTATATATAAATTCTTTGACAAATCTAATATGCCTAAATTTTGAATGAGAGACCTAGGTATAATGCCAGTAGCCGAAATAACATAATTGAAAATTTGTATTAAATTATTATTATTATTATTCGCAGACGACTATTTTTATGCGAATAATGCACTACACATACTCTTTCACGCAAAAACTACCGAATGAATTTTAATTAAACTTTTCAATAATATAGCTCATACAACAGAATAACACATATTATGTATAGGCTATAATTTATAAATCTAGCTAGGAAGAGGACGCGGGAGGTGGACGGGGACGTACGGGAAAGGAGATTCAGGGAGAAACAATGTATTTCTTTAAATATGGCTTTGCAATGCATGCCGGGAACCAGCTAGTAATTTATAATGTTATTATAAGTGCACGTGCCGAATTTACCGAAGATCTGATTCTGTAATAAATAATATATTGAAAATAAATAGGCCACTTGCATCACATTTTTTTTATTTTTTTTCCGGTTTAGGCAAATATTCTAAGACATTCTGCATTTTTATTTATTTTTTTAATCAAATTTTTGAAACCCTGGGGATTTTTTGAAAATTTCAATCCGATAAATCAGACCATTTTTTATAAACCGGAAAGACGGGACATAATTTTATAGGTGTGAAAAAACGATAATTACATAGCCGAAAATCATTTAAAAAAAAAAAAAAAACGTTTTCCACACGAATTGCACAGGAGATTAACGAGGCATACCAAAAATATTACATCTCATAAATATTTTTTTTCCTTGATCCATCTTATTGACCATAAATCATTATAATGAACAGCGTTTATATTACTAAATTCAATGTAATATACTTGTACTTGTAAATTATAATAATAATAAGAATATTATAAAATTTAATTTTGTTAAAATCAGCACCATAATCATTATACCTCTAAAACACGTACCGACATCATCTGCACGTTCTGAAGAGAACCCCGTAGATCATTAAAAGTACGGGGTTCTCTTCAGAGCATCTGTCAAAAAGTGAAACCAAATGATAAGTTCGCAGAGAACAAACAATAAATCTAGTGAACGAATTCAAAAATTCGCCTGAAATCAAAGTGATGCCATATAAAAAAATAAATCAGTGTGGAATTTTAAAAAAATAATAGGAACATTTTCGGAGAAGGGACATTTTCATGTAGTGACGTCACAAGCCTAAATAATGGATTTATTTATTTAAAAATAACAAAAACTGTACATTTCTAAACAATTTTACTAACATTTTCTTAATCTTAGTAAAAAGATCTATCCACATGATTTTTTCCAAGTCGTTATGAAATCCATGTAAGTGGCCTATTACTTACAATACAATAAATAAGAATTAACAGATCACTTCTTAGTTTATTTCTCCTAATTTCACCAATCAAGTGGTCAATTAATTTAATAATTGTAGATACTATTATCAATTATTAATATTAACGTTTTCAGTTTTAATTAGAATAACTCTTTTTTTATAACTTTTGAAGATTATTTCCATCAAAGTAAAATATCGTTGAAGAAGAAGATAATCCTAGAAATCTAAACGAAAATACGAAAGAGAAAAAAACATAGAAAAATAAAAAGGTGTCGGTTATCGGTTACACCCGGAGTCCTTTCCCTCAGATTATTAGTATTATCTTTTTTTTTAATTAAATATCATAATAATTAATATACCACTACTGTTATTCTTCGGTGAGTTTCACTTAATAATTTTCACGAATTTTAAAGAATATAATGTACCTAATTCAAAGAACTGATAGGAATTGACCTAAATATACCTAATTAAACTACCACGTTCCTAAAATATGACCATTGTCAGTCTGAATATTGTGATGTTAACTCCTGAATTTGGTGGCCAAAAGAAATTGGCTGTCGTAAATAACATTGTTACATAAATAAATGACATACCACCCAAAAAGATCTACTCCCTCTCATGTCCGTATTCTGTCTTTATTGCGACATTTCTAACTTTATCCATCAATCTTTTCCTCGTACATCCTACTCAAAGAGAAGGGATATACTCGTGTCAATGAATAGATCACTTAATTTATCATCGTGTGTGAACTCGAACTGCGAATGACAATGAATGTATTTTCTTTGTTTTGTTATTACGAAACAGATACTTTATGACCTTATAACTATCTAACAATCTAACTAACCATCACGCCGTTTCCCTGCAGGGATAGGCAGAGAAGATGGACCGCCAAACAACTCGGTCTTGGCACACAGTCTTTGCCGGACTCACATTCATACATCGTCTCATACATACTCTTCTATTATTCTGACTTTTGACATGGCCCGACTCAAGTATCTGATTCACTTGATCGTGCTATGTTTTCCTCGGGCGTCCCCGACTTCTTCTACCAATCACATTTGCGTCATATATTCTTTTTCCACTACTTTCTTCGTTCATTCGCTCTAAATGCCCAAACCATCTGATTGTCCCTTTCTTAATCTTACTCATTATGCTTACGTCAACCTTACATTCTTTGCGGATATCCACATTTTGCACACGATCATACATGGTTTTCCCACACATACGCCGCAGGGATCTCATTTCAACAGCATCAGTTTACTTTCATCCCTCCTCTGCCAGTTTCATGCCTCACTGCCATACATCAGGGTAGGTACCAGGACTCCATTGTGGACTGTTAGCTTCGCTTCTGTTGTCAGTTTTATATTAGCGCCAAGGGCATTCAGTCCTCCATTAATGGAGTTACCGGCATTTACCCTTCTTTCAATATATCTATCAGCCTTCCCATCTCTCGTAAACATACTACCCAGATACACAAACTCATCTGCTCACCTGCTCCAAGTATTCGTCATTCACAACTATATTGCACACTGTTTTTGTAATCTCTCTTTCAAACACCATCCTTATCCTTACATAGTATAAAAGAATCTTTTAAACTACGCAATGGATTTTCATACGGTTTTCACCAATAGATAGAGTGATTGAAGAGGAATGTTTATATGTATAATACATATATGTAAATTATATTAGAGAAAAGTCGAGAAATTCAAAGAAAACTTATTTTTGTGCGATTTAAATCGGCTGGCGGGCCGTACTATAGTTACTTTTGAAATTCGTTCTACGGAAGAAATTGGAAAATAGATGTCTTAGAGTAAGTAGGTATTCGATTTTCCCTTTTCAAATATCCAGTGTTGCATTGCAAGCATTGTATAATTAGTGGCGAGTTAATTAGTCTTATTATACGAGAAATTCAAATATTCAATTCAGGCAGTGGGCAGCGGGCAGCTGGCAAGCGGGTAGTGTGGATTATATAAAGGTTGGGTAATGGCGTTGTGTTTCGTTAGCCACAGCAACGTGTGGCCGGGTCTGCTAGTAACATTATAAAAATAAAACAATAACTCATCATTTTTAACGCCGACAGGGTTTCGTTACAACCGTAGCTTCTTGAAGGCAGTACATTACTCTACTAAAATCTAAAATCCACAAGTACCTATAGTGAAATGTGTTATAAATACATTAGGCTTCCACAGCAGGTGGCAAAAAAATTGGCTGAGCCCCAGTGGGGGAGGTAGGGGAAAGGGTAGGTGAAGGATTGCGAAGAGAATGCTTCTTGTCAGTAGGGAACAACCTAACAATCGGACTTTTCTTTTGGTTTATTTGGTTGTTGATTACTTTGTTATTAATGTTTTTGGCTTTCCGTAACTCTAATGCATCAAAGTTATCCAGTCTGATCCCTTTTCCGTTTTTAATGCATTAAAGTGACGCATATATTTTTATTAAACGTGTGGTCTGTTTCAATGAGATGGTTGGCAATTTCGGAGAAACCATTACAATTTATTATGTTCTTTGACATGGGTATCAATATTGCGTGCCGTTTTACCTATATAATACGCGGTACAATCGCTGCATTGAAGTAAGTTAATACCCGAATGGTTATTTATTTCACATAACTGTATGAAGAACGTTTATTTACAACACACCCAGACCTTTGTACACATAATAATGTTTGTATTATAAAATAACGCATGCTGGTATCACAACAAATTTCATTATGAAAATTGTTGTTAACATAACATGTTCTTTATTGCAAACATTGGAGTACAATGTTTTGCAATAAAAGCAACGCTACAGGAACAGAATTTACTTGTTCAAAGTAAATTCTGTACCTGTAGCGTTTGTCGACATAATCAACTAACATATCTGCTATTACATGCTTCTTTTGTGAACGCACAGTCAAACTAAAAAGTACAATTGACTATTACATCATGTGGCTTCCTTTACAGGATCCCTAACATTTTTGATTCTATTTGTATTCAGTACGAAATATGAATAGGCAAGTATTTACCTATTTTCCAAAGTATTAAGCAATGCATTTCCATGATTAATGGCTAAGTAAGTTGCGAAGTACTATTAAATACGCGAAGTATTTCAGCCTCTAGTCGTAGTAAAAAAGATAATAATCGCTGGAAGTATTTTTGTGCATAGCGTATGTAGAAAGCATTGTTAACATGAAAACCATGTCACAAAGTGTCATCGTAGACAGTAAATTATTGAGGTTTTTTTTTTACATTGTTACATCATGTTGGATACATTACCGTGATCAAAAACCTTAAGGACCGGCTACCGTGTGGCGCTGTTAGTCACCCGATTGGATTTTTTTGTTGTTGTTAGGTTACCACAGCTGTCATTGACACCAAATTCCTCCTTCAAATTTTAATCATAGCTAGTGCTTACGCTGTACAGAGTACTTCTACCTTTGTGCGTGTTTTAGATTTTTTACAATCGTGGTTTTTGCACCACGATATCGCACCGCGCCGTACAATGCCATCTTTATTCGTGAGTTTTTGACCAAACACAACACGAATACTATCCACCACACTTCGAATGCACCTGATCTGGCTATCTCCGACTTTTTTATGTTCAACTGCCTTAAAAAACCGCTTCAGTTACAGCACCCGAGAGGATTTCATGGCGTAAGTGCGTTGCAGTCGATAGGGAGTACTTTGAAGGGGACCATATCGATTTTGAAGAATAAAATTGTATTTTCTGTTTTATGAATAAAGTTCTAAAACTTTTTGATCGAGATAATATTAGGTCCTTACATTTAAAAATTGGCGTTTTGTATGAAAGTAACATAAAGACGATTTTTTTTTAATATAATATATTTATTTAATCAAAGTATGTACCATTGCTATCTATGCACTTTTGCCATCTCATAGGTAGTTCATCGATCCCTTTACTAAAAAAAACATTCGGACGGGAATCAATAAAATCTTTGAAGGCGGTTTGGACTGCCCCTTCGGAGTTGAATTTTTTCCCTTGCAAGAAGTTATCCAAATTTCGAAAAAAATGGTAATCTGTTGGGGCAAGGTCCGGAGAGTACGGTGGATATCTTAGACATTCCAATTGAAGCTCCTCTAATTTGGTAGCCGTCTGTTGTGCAGTGTGTGGTGTAGCGTTGTCATGAAGCAGCAGTGGCCTAGAGCGATTAACCAGCCTCGGTTGTTTTGAACGCTGTTTTTGTTTTGAAAGCTGTAGTGAACGACACAAAAAAAACACAACTGTGTTTTCTTTTGCAACACCGTCGCCATACACATCATTAATCCTTCGAGCCATTTCTGCAGCACTGGTGCCACGGTGTAAATTTTCGAAACACAAATACATGAGTAAATAGCTGTATAATTTTGAATTTGGAATTCCTAACCAAAGAGAATATATTTGAGATCAAAGTTGCCAGTACGGCAAAACGCCAATTTCATAATGTAACAAAAATATCATAGTAATAATATTGCAAAATAACTGATTTTTTTTTTAAATGTATACACGAGCTATTAGTTCTTGTTATGTCGATATTGGTTCCTAGCTAGGCTAGTTGCCTGTCCTAAGGAACCAAATGCTCGTGAAAATACCAAATAAGTTATTTCTTCAAACTTTGCAAAAATAAATTTTGCGTTTAAATGCGTTTTTTTAAACCGCACTAATTTTTTACTAAAAGTGTTATAACTGAAAAAGTAACTTAATTGGCAACTTAAGTGCCAGTTGTTTCAGTCCCAAATTTGTTTCAAGACTAAACAGTAACTATGTATATATAATTTTATGAAAGATTTTGTCATACATTTGTTATTGTGGACAATGCTGTTGAAAGTTGATTTGTAAACATTGTTTGGAGCGAGCGTTACCAATGATAAAGTCACCATGGACAATTACGAAATTACACAGGCATTAATTTCATCTACCAATACGCTACCAGAATTATACACGGACGGAATTTCATATGGAAATCACGCAACGGGAGAATTTAAACTGCTTAAATTCAACTACCTACTGTAATAATAATAAAAAATCCTAACCTAACCAAACTTTTTTTTTTTTTTCTGTTCAGAAATTTATTTTGCACACACCTAGACATTCTAAAATTTAAACTTATTTAAAAAAATCGAGTGCAGTTTACACGCGGTAGAACCGAAATTTTACCAAAAACAATCTCAACCAATACTTTAAATGTGAGGTCATAATCAAAGCGACCAATGAGATAATATCTCAACCAATGCGAGCCTCTAAAAGTGACATCATAATCTAAGCGGTCAATTGATGCGTCGCAGGTGCAGTAATCGTCATTTCCGTTTCATTCGAAATCCAAACCCAGCGGGGCTATAGAAGTTTCCCTTCAAAAACAGATTTCTTGACGCGTGGCATTTCTATAGGACTAATTTAAGTGGGTGTATTTCTCTCCATGTGCCATTCTTCCACGTGTAATTCCGTTTCGCGTGTAATTCTGGCAGCGTAATACTGGCACGTGAATTTCACGTCCGTAATTTTGTCCTAACAACCCCAATTGGGGTATGTTGGGATGGTGTGGAAGAAAGAGTGGGTTTGTGTTCTTGACGACAAAGATAATAATATGTCTATTGGGTTCCAGATGACAGATGATCCTCCGACAGTTGGCCCCCTGCATACTTATTTGCCTATTTATAACAGGGAAAATACGGTATTTTCAATTAAGTTTATCATTTCGGTGACTAAGTAACTGTCGGGGTATAAGCTGTTGGGTCACCGTCTACTGAAACGTCTGAAGATTTTTTAGAAGAGCCCTTTTTATAATAAACGTTTTTCTTGTTTCAGATAGTGGACGGAAATGCAAAGACTGACGTCTCCAACAGAAAGGACCCAGGACTCTTCTGCGGAGAGACAGAGCAACCACAGACCTTCATTTCGGAGACCAGTTTCGTGAAGGTTCTATTCCACACAGACAACTTCACGGATCAGACGTATTTTTCGTTCGACTCCAGGTAAAGAAATAATTGTTTCTGGCATATCGATGATCCAGTTGATTAGTCAGACATCTTCAAAATATCGAAATTTGAGTTAGGTATGCTGGCTCCATCGAAGCCAGAGTAAAGTTAGCCTCCCAAAAACTGGGCGTGCTGTACAGGGCCCGCAGATACTTTAATAGTACACAACTGCTACCCTGTACAAATCACACGTGCGCCCCACGGTTGAATTTGGCAGCCACTTCTGGTCTGGAGCTCCAAAATACCTGAAAGATACCCTCGACTCTACATATGCTAAAACGGTCGGTCCGTTTGATAGAATATCTCATCTTAACAGACGGATTTCAATCTTTAGAGCACAGGCGTCGGGTGGGAATGCTATCCTTGTTCGAACGGTGTTATACTGGAAGATGTTCCGAGGAACTAGCGTCATTGATCCCTTCGGCACCGGTGCATAGCCTGAAAACTCGCCAAACGCGTGCCAAACATGTGTACACGGTTGAAATTTGTCACATGAGAACGGGTCGCTTCTTCGACTCGTTCTTGTGTACAACAGCTCGTCTGTGAAACGATTTGGCGGCCTCTGTGTTTCCTCTTTCCTACAACATGGGACCCTTTAAGACCAATGTTCATTCCTTCCTCTCCTCAAAAAGACCCTCCACAAAGCATCCCAGATGACATACTTTCCTCAGGGCCTCCTGTGTGGAGTTAATGTAGAAAAAGAAACATATAAAAGTGTACCCTCTATCTGGTACAGTACTCAGATTACGGACACGGGACCATTTTGCCTACCAGTGTTTCAGTGGGTAAAACACAGACACATGTAAATAATATTTGATTTTTGTTGTGCATCAGATTATCACTTTCTTCATCATCTCAAAACTTAGTAATTGGAAATGTTTGAGTAATCAACTGGACGTTCGATATTACACTGTGTGGCACTTACTCCTTCTTAGGCCAACGTTTCGGACATTTTTTTTATTATTTATTTATTTATTTACGGACAAATAGTCCAATTAAAAATATAACAATAACACGAATAGATAAAAAAGGGAGATCACAATGAAAGGAGATTACATATAGATGAAGAGCATTGACAAAATACATATAATATAAAAGTACATAGAGAAGTACTACAAGTAGCTTGAAGATGGGTTTAAAAAGACTTTAAAAAACCACATTGTGTAACGACTGCCGAAAGTCATTTAGGCTTACACCAAAAAATTCAATGCTTTGATTTGCGTTGACAAGTCTCGACATTCTGGATAAAGGAGAATGATATCAATAATTAGTAGAATATTGATTGAAAAACAGCAATTCATTATCAGAGTCTACGGGGAGGAATGTTGAACTGGGTGAGTTGTAACAAAGCAGGTGTGTCAGTAATATTGTTCATAATTTTGAAAATCCATCTTAGATCAGAGTCTTTTCTACGTTTTTCTAAAGAAAAAATGTTTAAAGTTTGTTCAATTTCATCATACGAACGAGTATTCTCCTCTTTCAAGACCTAACCTCCAAACAATTCCTCGTAGGAAACGATGTTGTACAGATTCGATGTAACAAATATGGACAGCATAAAAAGGATACCAAATGACACTAGCATATTCAAGGTGAGGGCGGACCAGCGAACAGTAAAGAGTTTTAAGTGTATTTATATGTTTAAAGTAAGAGGTAGTTCTATGAATGAAGCCGAGTAGTTTAAGTGATTTGTTTACGTGATCCCGGAAAGAAAGTTTACAATCCAGAGTGACCCCAAGGTCCTTGATAGATGTGACAGTAGAGAGACAAACATTATTTAGTTTATAATCAAACTGAATAGGTTTTTTGGTTCTATAAAAGGACAAAATTTTGCATTTATCAACATTAAGTTCCATGCAGTTAATTTTGCACCAATCATTAAATAAATCAATATCATGTTGAAAAAGTAAACAATCAAGATGGAATTTAATTATCTTAAGAATCTTATTGTCATCGGAAAAATTGTTTTAGTGTTCAATAAATGGGCAGTTAGCAAGGAGAAAGCGTTACACGATATTATGACTCTAAAATTTAAACACAATAATAATTATGTCTGCGAAAATCGTAACCCCTAACTTTATGTTATATCATATTGCATTAGACTTTACTCAAATAATATTAAAAACATCAAGCTCATTTGTACTAATTATGGAATTTTAAAAACCTACTTTATTTGTTCAAAAATATTTTTAAACACAAATGACCGTTTAAAAACAGTATGCATAAAACAGGATGGTTTCTGAATAAATATCATTCTGGTGAGATTATGGTTTTGGACTATTAAACCAAATGGACATTTAGAGGTTAAAGTCTAAATCAAAATCTAAATCAATATTGTATTTGCGGGTTCATCCGTTATGCCCAAATCAATCCATTTTTGATGCTTTGTTCCAATAACCCATAAAATGAATATTATCTAACCAATGCGGGTTGACCTGCTCGATTCCTTTAACTCTAAATGGAAATATTATTAATTTTATGTTTAGGTTTGAAATTATTCTTTGGGATTTTTACGAATTTTTGGAAATATTGTAGCTGGAAAAATATTAAGCCTTTTCGGAAGTAAATGTTTTTTTACAATAATATGACTATTTGGCGATGTTGTGATTTTTTGGAAATATTGTGATTTAGAAAATTTATAATTTTTGGAAATATTGTAACCTTGGAAATGTGCCCTTTTTAAAATTTGTGTTTTTGCAAATATTACCTACGATTCTTGGAAATATTATCATTTTTGTAAATACGCCTTTATGTACTCTTTTGTCAATATTATCTCTTGTGGGATTAAACGATTTTCCATTAATTAATCTTGTAAATGTTAGGACTTTTTGGATATATTATGTTATTTGAAATATTATGACTTCCTGAAAATATGATTTTTTTGAAATAACGTTACTTCGAAGGTTTCTGATTTTAAATATTGTGACCTTGGAATCTGCTTTCATGAAAATATTGTATTATTGCAAAAAATACGACTTCTTGGATATACAGGATGGCGCAAAACTACCGTTACTTTTTGAATCTTATTGTAATGTGTAATAAGATTCAAACCACATCGATAGTTTTGCGCCAACCTATATAATCGCTTTTTTGAAAAATTTTTGAAGTGAAATAATATCACTTTTTGGAATTATTACGAATTTTTGTAAATGTTTGATATGAAATTATAAGCCATGTGAATGTTTGAATGAAATTATAAACCGGCCGTAGGTCCTAGCAGTAAAAGCCGCTCCGCAGGTTTTTACTGCTAGGCCCTACGGCCGGCTTTTGGTTCGGCTTCACCTAGTTAGTGTTGGTGACCATTTTATGCAGTTTATTTTGACCATAGATCCAATACAAACTGATTCCAAAAACAGCCCGTTCCTCGGATCCACTGTAGCTAGTCACCGGGACAAAGTAACCGAGACGAAGCAGTGACATCATATGTAAAAATATATAGCCACTTGATTCAACACGTATTACCGTCAAACTTTTGATATCCGGAGAGATACCACGTATTCACAAATTCGTAGCAGTTATACCTAGGGGGGAGACGTTCCCGTCCAACCTGCTGACGGACGTAGCGATATCTTGTGTCGAATTCTTGAATTCGAAAACGAATTATAACCGTAGCTTTGTGTGAAATTCCACGTACACAGATGTTGTTTGTGGCGCAGCGCATATGGCGTAGCGTCCGACATACACTCGTAGCTGGGTTAACCACGCAGACGCCATGGTATTAATAACGTTCGATTTTGTTAAAGTTTTAAGCTATTGAGTAACGTTCTGAGAAATCCAGAATATTATATAATTTCTGATTCAAGGGTTGTTTCTACATCGATGAAGTGAATTGAAGCGCTATTCAGAATTGAAACATTTCGTGAAATGGTCGGCCATGGATCATGGACTGGAAATAACTCCTCACACCGCTTTACGAATGCGAACTTTGAAAAAATGAGGCAATCAACAAACTCAGAGCAAACAGATTCGAGAAATGAATCCTCGGAAAAGGCTATTTATGGATCAATACCATCTACTCAAAATATTGAAGCTATTTTTGTAAGCATCGGAAAAATAATTATAAATCAACATCACAACACCTAGACCTGGTAAAATAATAATGTAGGTTCATCTTTGTTTGTCCTATATCAGAATCAAACATACAATTTTCTGACTCTAGTCTTATCTGAGCATTAAACATTGAGAAACAATATCGGTTCGGCTGTCAACAGTGAAACAGTGCTCGTTATATCGATATAAAATCGTTCGATGTTATACGCCTATCGATCCGATCCGTTCTTGACCCCAGGAAGACTTGGGAAAAGGAATGACTCGATTGAAGCGTACCGCAGACGACAAAAATATTTCAGATTCGCACACTTTCCACATAAGAGAGTACATTCACCTAGAATAAAAAATAATATGTTTTCACGCGTATACGGATTTAAGCTGAATTGTTATACATTGTTATAAATTGTCGAGTTATACGACATGATCATTGTCTCTCAGTCGTTTCTCTTTGAATTCCCTCATTATGCAAGACGAATAATTATTTTGTTCAATACTTTTTTTAAAGTGGAATATCTTATTTGGTAAAATTTCAGAGTGTAATATTTAATCGTTGAAGATAATATTAACATAAATGAAATATTGTTACCTTATTTGAACCACTTGTATATTTGTTTAAAGCTGACCGGTTTCGGAACGACCGTTCCTTCCTCAGGGTACACGTATACTGATTTAACAATTACAAAATAGTGGGTGGGAACAATTTATTATTACTAAGGATTGTGGTAGGGGTGGAGGCGTTGCTAGGGATTAATGAAGAGTGGGTGGGTAGGGGAACATATCCATGATTTTTTTTTTTTTTTACATGAGCTCCACAGGAGGCCCTGAGGAAAATAATGTTCCTGAGGGCCTATGTCATCTTTGGAGATGCTGTGTGGAGGGTTTTTTTAGGGAAAGGAAGGAGAGGAAACTTATGGGAATCAAAAGGGTTTAAGGGGTGGGTAGGAATCTGGGGTTCAGTGTGTCCTGGTCATCAGACGTAGACAAACCTCATCCCATTAACCCGGGCACCCCTGCTAAATCACCAAACGTAGCGAACCACTTGGGGTGACCTATGGCAGAGGTGTTGGTTATCCAATAAAGGTTCCCGGGGCGGCGGTACCCATTCCATCCTCCCAAATTCTAATGATTGGGCTGTAAGATAATATTTTTTGTTTGTTGATAATAGATTCATTATTTTTGAGGGATTTTTCTTATTTCCAAGGCTTCTAAGTTATTCAAGCGTTTTCCTTTATGGTTAATATGAAGAATATTTATCCCCGCATTTTTTTTAAAACTATGGTTATTTTCAATGATATGGTTAGCGAACTCAGAAAAATTATTATTCAAAAGTGTAATATTAACTACTCCCAAACGAAAAATGTGAAATAGAAAAAGATTCGGTCGCATCCAGGAATTGTACCAAAGACCTCAAGCCTTGCCGAGGCTTTGCTCTATTATTTTGTTCTATGATTAACAATCGCCAGTACCAACAATTTATTATGTACACAAACTATCTGACGTGTTTTTAATGTTTTCCTTATTTTTTTCAGAGCCGAGCAGCAATTTGAAGTTTATCTTCGTTATGGGCAGCATCCTGAATTGTACCCGAACAGAAGGGGCGAAGTTGTATCAGGGTGAGTTAATAATGATTAATTAAAAATCTGTCCCCTTTTTAGTTATGTGTCGATTTTTTGGAAGTTTTAATATTTTGTCATAAAACATATTGAAAAAAAACGAAGTATTACTTTTCAATATTCACATCGACACATGGACAAAAAGATATTGGCACTAAGTGGGTTCAATTCCCAGAAGACTTCAGGACTCTCGCTTTCCGGGCGAACGCGCTGTCCACTGCGCCAAGGTTTAGATATCAAATCCGGTCATTTGTAACTGTATCATACTTCGACTAAGAACCACCCATATTATCTTCATTTTCTTAACGCATAATTGATTGGCTTTGATCTTTATGTATGATTGCAAGATTCAAATCCGAACTAAATGCTATCTAGATAGTGTCTGGATAAATTTTTATCCATTTTATTTAATACGCGACATCTTTTGACTTTTCTGCAAGTCTAGGGTGAATATTTTTATTTTTATTTAAAGTTTATGAATAAAAATTCAAATTGTAATTTTCAATTAAATGAGGACACTGTGAGCGAAACTCAATCGAAAATCTGAAAACAGAAAAATCTGAAAAACATCTTGGCACCTCTGGGTCTTGAACCTAGGACCTCTCCTTTTTATTGAAGTTAAAAATTCACTTTTATCAAAAATGGATCTGGATGACATTTTAGTTTGTTATTTCAATAAATAAACATGATTGGACAAAATATGCTTTGTTTTCATAATGTTTTATTTGATTTTGTTGAGGTGAGGATAATGTGTTAAACAAAAATATATTTTTTTAAATTCACTGATATTACACGTAGATACTGAACCACCTCCTGAAAATTTTCGCCAAACTTTGGAAATTGAAATTTTTTTTCGAATGATTTTCAAGACGGAAAAAATCTGAAATTCTAATAAGCTAATAAACTTTTTAACATAATGGAAACTAATTGTCAGAGAAAGCTTCCACTCGACTTAATCCGCTAAGTCCCCTTTCTCAGAGAAACTTTTTAAAAGGGCAACTAATTAATTATAAATTATTCAATCGATCACGCGGCCATCTTGGAAACCGACCCGAAAGCGAGGGATTAATTGGCTTTTAAAAAGATTTTTCGAAAATGATTGATACATTTTTTTTTCTCAAGAAGTGATGGAATATGATAACGAAAAGCTTAATTCAGGAAATTAGAAAATAATTCTACTAGGGTTTGTCAAAAAGTAATGCCTCCTATTTTTTTTCTTTCTTTAATTGTCCAGAAATAAAACATGCAATTATGTGGGTTGAAAACCAAACTATTGATGGTTATTTTTTTTATTTTTCCATATAATCTCCATCAATTTCAACAGCTTTGGTCCATCTTTTAACAAGCATTGTAAAAAGCACGGTCACACCCAAAACACCATCGCCATAACTTTCTCCACCGATCACACAGATTTGATTATTTGTCCTTGGTGAGTTGTGTGATGCCATTCCATTGACTGCCCCTTTGATTCAGGTTCAAAAAAATAAACCCATCACCGGTCGTAATTTTTTTTCCATAAACTAAGCGCTGCAAGTGTTGTGAGGCAATGGTTTTTCTTGTTTCTTTATTCTGGCCGGTTAACTTTCTTGGTACCCACCTTGCACAAACTTTTGTAGAATAATCAATTGTCGAAAATTCGTCAACACATTGCCTTTACTGAGGGAGAGAATGCGACATCTGTAGTTATCTGGGGTCACCACGAATGATATCATCAACTCGCCCAATGTTGCTTGCAGTCAGTGCCTATGCCGCTCCGCTGTTCGTTAACCAGTGGTGTTTGTCCTTCAGCTTCGTTACAAGTGGCTACTAGTGGCCTACCACAAGGTAGTCACCTTGGCCCGGTTTTGTTCCTCATTTTCATCAATGATATAACCAATTGCTTCAACGATGTCGAGGTATTGCTCTTTGCTGATGACATCAAGCTATACAAGAAAATAACTGATGTAAATCATTGCCATATACTTCAGTCAAATATTAGTATGTTTAAAGATTGGTGCGTTCAAAATAATTTATTCTTAAATGTAGAAAAGTGCAAAACTTTGACTTTCTTCAGAAATAAAAATCCTGTTTTATTCGAATATTCCATCAATAACACAGCTTTAGAAAGAGTCACGGAAATGAGAGATCTTGGAATTATTTTGGATGAAAAACTAAGTTTCGCTAATCATATCCACCAAATTGTAAACAAAGGTATGAAAACACTAGGCTTCGTACTAAGAACAACCAAAAACATTAATTCCATACAAGTCATTAAATTATTATATGTATCTCTAGTTAGAAGTCTAATGGAATATAACTCGGTAGTTTGGTCTCCATCTTACAAAATTCACATTAATAACATTGAGCGAATACAAAAAAAATTTCTGCGTTTTATAAATTTTAAATTAAATATCCCACTAGAAGACTTGAAATATAATATATTATTAAATGTTTTAAAAATACACACACTAGAAGACAGACGTAAAATAAACGACTTAACATTTTTATTCAAAATACTTAACTCTAAATTTGACTGTTGCGAACTACTGCAACTCATAAACTTACGAATACCGACAGTAACTACACGACAAAATACACTATTCTACTGTAGCATTCATAAGCGGAACTACATTGCCCACTCTCCAATACAACGATTTCACACTATGGGAAATCAGTACTTAAGTGATATTGACATATTTGACATAAACTTGGCGAAATTTGTTGATCTTTTAAAAAACTTATTATTCCAAAACTATTCCTAAACCTATCTGTTTTTCTGAAAACCCTGTATTTTTGTATTTTTATGACTTGTGTGCTTTTTTATCAAATTTTATTTTTATTATTCTGTATATGTTAAATAATCTGTCATGAATCATTTGTACTACCAAAATGTAAAAGCCCATTGGGCGTTAAATAAATAAATAAAAAAAAAAAAAAACTACGAACTCATCGGCTGACATCCACTGCGTCATAGTTCATATTTTTCAGTCTTTCATGAATGCGAATGGGCATTTCACCGTCTACAATCAAGAATCAATCACAGAACGCTGTCTATTACAAATTAGATTCATTACTTTTTGACTGACCCTTGTATTTTTAAAAATCATTGAAAACAATACTTGCGACTCTCAAATACAAATTTGAAATAGAAAAATCAGAAAAAGATTCGGTCGCATTTAGGAATTGAACCATTGACCTTGCCGGGGCTTTGCTCTGAGCTAATTCGAGCCTTTCCCCTTCGCTCATATTTAACTGTATCAATCCTCGCCTAAGAACTACCAATATTATGTTCATTTTTTTTATTGACTGCTATCTTTATATAAGATTGCAAGATTCTTCCCCAACCTAACGCAATATAAATAGTGTCTTAGATAAATATATCCAATTTTATTTTAATGAGCGACATCTTTTCACTTTCTTCCAAGTCGAGGATATTTTTTTTTTTTAAATAACTTAATGATTAAAACGTCAAAATGTAATATTTAATCGTGTCAATATTAACGACTCTCGAACGATTCGGTCAGAAAAAAGATTCGCTCGCATCGAATTCGCTGGGAATTTGCTCTACCACTGAGTTAATTCGACCTTCGGTAATATTTAACGACCATTTTATTGGCTGCTATCTTTCTGTCAGCTATATTTGTTTATATCCACTGGAGAGCTTTTTGTCACAATATGCCACTATTTAAAATACCTCCGATTGCTTTGCAGCCATATTTTGGCAAATATTCCACCGATATTTTAATTTTAATTTTTTTTTTTAAATATTCCCGCGGTATAAACTTGACGTTATAAGGAAGCTAGAAAAGCCTACTTCTGCTTTTACTCAATAGAAGTCAGTATCCTCTAGTTTTTTTTTATGGAATAATCATGTTTGCAAAAACCGGAATTTACAAAAATGTCTGAAGCGGTCAGCCGTCAAAATGCCTGCTTGTAAAATGCCGTTTTTCATCGTGTTTTAGTGGATTTTTCTAACATATTTGTACACCAGTGTAAGTAATAATGATTGAATTAATCATGCATTCAACGTGTTTCAAACATAAAAATATGATGAATACTTGAAATACATTTTTTTTGTGGTTATCTTCGTATTTACCGCATAGTTGTTTTGCCGATTTTAGTGTGTTTGACAATGGATTATTTTCAATAAATAAAGCAATAATCAATAAATACGGGGTATTGTTGATTAAAGATAATGAATGTATCTGTTTGAAGTGTTGCGGTTATTTTTGGTGAGTATCTTAAAAATTCAATTTTAGTGCAATAAAGTGTTGTCATTTTTCGACCGAAATTTGTGTCAAAAGTTTTTTCAAAGGAAACATAAAACACTTTCAAATTCAGGTTTCTCATATACTCGTATATTTGTAGATTGTGATTATCAATTAAACCAGTTAAAAGAAACTTCATAAAATATTTAATATGGACGCAAAAATTCAAAATTGTTTTTCTATGCATTGTTCCATTGTATAATTGTTTGCAAGTTTGTAAATAGAAAATCCTTTTTTAAGGAGAAAAAGCAATAGTCGGATTTTATAATATTTTTTTTAACCCCAAACAATTTGGGATGTGGGTAGTAGTAATATTTTATATACACAGAAACTCTCAGGCGGGCTAGAGCAGATAGAGAACGGCTTACATTAATAAATTACTTTTTTAATAATTTTATATATCCTAAAAATATGGGATGATGATTCAAATATAGGTGAATTAATTGGCTATATAGCACTTAATTCGGTTTATGTGTCTCCGTATTAAAATTCGGAGGTATGATTTGAAATTAGAATATTTTATAATATTAGATTATTAATAAGATATATTAATAAGATAAGTATTAGATTTTTAAATATTCAAAATGAGCTCCGAAAAATTGCAAGCAATCCGAGAAAATATTTTTTTTAGGTCTGTCGCTCGACTGGTTAAATAAAATATTTAACCAATTGGATTATCTTCACGAAATCTAATATTATTTCTAATTATAGA
Source organism: Limnephilus marmoratus (assembly GCA_917880885.1). Taxonomy (NCBI): domain Eukaryota; kingdom Metazoa; phylum Arthropoda; class Insecta; order Trichoptera; family Limnephilidae; genus Limnephilus; species Limnephilus marmoratus. The sequence goes on along the minus strand of OU862915.1, from coordinate 47,877,141 downwards.
TAGATATTGTAAAATCTTCCAAAATACGACGCTGACATCTCTCTCGCAGTCAGTTACAGACATTTATTTATTAGTAAGTACTCGAAACAGAGCTTTTATTCAACATATAAGTAAAACATTGTTTAACGGTTGAGAAGTGGTTTTTTTTTTTAAATTAGTAAGATTGATTTATTATATTATTTTACTCGAAGTTTTACGTCATGGAAGAAGCTACATGTCATCTTGTTTAATATTTTGTGTTTAATGGACCGTTATAAGGGACCACAATTGAAAGGCGACATTGATCTTCGCCGAATACTGCAATAATTCTCGCTAACACTCTGAAATTACTCGCTATGTAATTATTTTTATTCTAGCAACTTAGATACAATGACGCTTTGAAAATAATATCAATTTATTTGGGTTGTAGTTAATATTCTAATACATTTTCGGTTGAATTGTTAAGATGTTTTCAGTAACAGAGCAGTGTTTGTACACATTATAAATTTCCCAACGTTTATCATTGTCATTTATAAAGTAAATATCAGTCACGATACTCATACTTCCATGAATATTGTAGTCAAATACCTAGCATTTGTTACTTTTTATCTTCTTATTTTATCTTCTTCTTCTTCTTGTGCCCTGTCCGTTCAACGGACGTTGGCTATCATATGCGGCCAGGAACAGCTCTGCAGTAGACTACCCAAACCATATTTTCAGGTTTTTCAGCCATGAGCTTCTTCTTCTACCAGGGCCCCATCTTCCGGCAATCTTTTCCTGCATTATGAGATGCAAGATCTCGTACTTCTCTGGATGTCTCATCACATATCCATCATATTGAAGTTTTCGGATTTTTATAGTTTTAATAACTTATTTTTCTTTATTCATCCGAACCATAACATCTTCATTCGTAACCCTGTCTATCCAGCTTATTTTAAGTATTCTTCTCTTCTTCTCAAGTCGCCTAATTAGTTCTTCAATAAGCGTCCACGCTTCTAATCCATAAAATAATATCGAAAACACGTAGCAGAACATATTTTTCATGCGGATAAAGGTTGCACGAGCTTAAATTTTATATTCGATACCAATGTGCTTTTTATTATTTTTTATTACTATTTCATTATAACCATTTTATTTCTTACATTTTAATTTTATTTTTACTGTTAACTTTATACTTAGTACTTTATACTTACACATAATACTTGTACTTCTTGCTTTTCACTTACTACTTATTATATTTACTCCTTAGTTTCTCCCCTTACTTTTAAGATTTTATTTATTTTGTTACATTCTTTATGTTATTGAACTATTTATCTGTTAATTTTATTATGTTAATGGCACATTTTGTGCCTAGTTTGTTCAAATAAATAAATCACGGCGTATCAATGTCGCCCACCCCAAAAGATGACCATGTTTTTTGACTCCCCAAAGATGTAAAAATGTATAAAATAATTAATATGATTGTATAAATATGTGCAATAAACATGATATACAATTTTCCGACATAAACGTTTTTTTTTTTTTTGGTAAAGAAGTTATTTAGTTTCAAAGTCAAAACTTTATCAAAGTCACCCCCAGTAACAGGAATGAAGAGCTGTGAATATGTCATTAACATTTGTATTTTGTACGTAAAGAAAATAATAAGTAAAATTTTCAAAATTTTAAACAACCCCCGACACAATAAAGCTGATGACTTTGAAACGCATGAACAAATTTTCATAAATTGAAACGAAGAACCATCTCGATCAAGTCAGCTTTCAAATAAAAAAACCGCACCATAATCGGTCTATTCGTTTAGGAGCTACGACGCCACAGACAGACACACCGACAAACAGACAGACACACAGAAAGTCAAACTTATAATACCGCTCCTTGCGTAAAAATAATATGCGTCGTTTTTTTGTAGGTTGGGTTAGGTTGACGGCCGGCGTTGTCCAGCGGTAAGGCTCTTGACTAGCATTCCGAAGGTCGCGGGATCGAATCCCGGCGTGGCAAATAAATTGTATTTGATTAATTTGTGTTATTTCACAATTTATTCATTTAAAAAATATATATAGAGTAAATAGTATATTTGCGGCACGTTCCAGAGTTGAAGATACTCTCAGTATCGCCCTGGTGTAAGACCACCATTCAGAATTAAAACGTTACTTGAAATGGCCTTAGCCGTGTTTGATGACCAGATCTGAATAGCCAGGTACTTCCCCATATTCCTTTTCCCTATCTCCTTCTCCTCCCCACTACCTTCAGCCTCACAACATACCCCAATTGGGGATGCCATAGTCTCACTGGCTCCAGACGGGAGCAGCTGAGACTCTTGTGAGGTATCACTATAAAAAATTAAAAAAAGGTTAGGTTAAATTAAGTTAGATTAGGTTAGGTTAGATTAGGTTAGGTTAGTTTAGGTTAGGTTAGGATAGGTTAGGTTTTTATAACCAAACGCTAAAAGTTGGCAACACATTAAGTTATTTGCAATATGTGCAACAAAATAACCCGAAGGCTTAAATCAAATATGCTGTAAGCTGAACAAAACCTCATTTCCCCTAGAAAAATATTGTGATAATCATTTTCGTTAAGAGGATTTCCTGCCACGGAGCAAGAATCAGCGATAAATTGATTTTCACAGCGGAGCTCGTTTATTTTCCGATGAGAGTTCGATCAAAGTTCGTTCGGGTAACTAGAAAACTAAAAGCCGATTAATGAAATATTCTATCTAGGTGGGTGCTTAAGGCACTTTTCATTACAAATTTGATTTTAATTTAAAAATACAGTTTGACGATATAATGAAAAAATTTATCAACACCAACAATTTATGGTTTTTAAAGTTGTAAAGTTATTATGGACTCCTAAATAAGAAAAATATCATTTTTTACTTTAGCTCCACACAGGAGGCCCCGAGGAAAATAATTTCCTTCAGTGCTTATATCATTTTAGGGTGCGGAGGGTTTTTGAAATGAAACTTCTTTAGTGCCATTAGTGACTTGAAATTCGGGTGAAACGGAAATGCGTTACAACTCAGTTCTACAAAATACACGGTTCTAATATAAAGCAGTAAATTTGCACCTCGGCGCTTGCCTTTCATAGCGTAGTTAGCAAGGTGCCTGACAAGTCTCAGCGGCCAGAGAGACAGACATCAAGCGAACGTTGGTTCGAATCCTACGAAAACCAAAAAAAAAAACATTTTTATTTTGTGAAATCACTATACAATCTTCAAACAACTTTAAAAAACAAGCAAAAGAAAAAAAAAGACATCTAGCGACTTTCTGGTTTCACTTCTACCGCGTGTGAATTACACACTCTGATTTCTAGAATTTCCTCTTTTCACTCAAGAAGAGGAATAAGAATTCTGGGAAGGAATTAGGTATGAGTGGTGGGTAGGAATCTGGGGTCAGTGTGTCTAGGAGTGACTGACGTATGAATCCATCCCTTCAACTGCGGTGCGGTTTTTCGAGGGATTCTGGCTGGAGAGGTCAAAATACCTCCTCAATCAGTCTCTCTCGTTCCGGCCCGCTACTATAATTTTTCCTTGAATAATTGATGTGAAAAATATGCACTTCAAAATAGGTGCCTACCAAAGATATATAATATCTTTGGTGCCTACTGTAACCTTAGAATACTAAATTATCGTAAAAATTACGACGGCAAAAAGACGATTCCAGGAAAAAACAATTTTCGCGTCTTCCTAATTTGTTCCGACAGCGTGCCACGCGCTGTCTTTGTGGTCGGGAATCATTTGTATGTTGACTCAAGAGAGTCGTAAAATTTACGAAAGTTTAGTATTTACTATAGTTTAGCTTTCTAAGGTTAATATGTATGAAATAAAAGAGCTCATAAAAAGTATATTGTTCGTTAAATCTGTTTTTGAAGCGACAACATTTCAAGAAAAATATGTGACTTTTGTTCATTCAAGTAAAAAAAATGAAAACAAACTTTTGCATTTCATGCAAAAGTGCCATATGTTGAGCGCGTAACATGAACATATGTATCCTAACTGTGAAGAATAAAAAAAAATAAAAATTATTATTACTTGATCTCTTAAACCAAAAGAATGTTACTATTACTTCTACAATAATAAAAAAAAATATTATCTTATTTATTCCCGTTTAATTCTATGTCGTATTTTTTACGAATGTTTAGTAACAACGTCACTCACAACGTAACTCATAAAATAGTTTAGTAATCTAGGGTTAATATTATAATAATCTTTAATTTTAAAAATTAAAGGCGAAAACACATTATTAAAACGCGACGCGACCCGATGAAACGCGATGCGTGTTGAGTCGAATCAAATGTATTGTTTTCTATAGACCAGAATCACACTATAAACATTCGACGCGACGCCATGCGCGCACACGCCACCCGATCCAGACGTGCCAGGTCGGTGTATTGCCCATGGTGGGGGTAAACACGCCATCCGATGTTTCTAGACAACACCCGACGCCACGCGTCAGTCTGCCACAACTGCCGAAAACTGCCACAGAGCATATACGGAATTTATGCCAATTTAATATAATTTTTTGCATTTATTTAGCGAAATGACCGACGAATAATTAATTGAGTTGTTAAAACGATATCCTATTCTATATGACATGAGTTTAGCTATATACAGGGATCATACTGTGAGAAATAGTTTTAGTACCCCGAAAATACATATGAAATCTTTCATTTTCTTAAACTTTGTCTGGATACAGAGTATGATGTTCACCACACATACCTACTTCTCTTTTGATTTATTTCATGTACCCAGTAACGCCTAGTTATTCTCTTTTTCTTGAGTCGTTTAAGTATCATATATATACCCAAAATTTGCATCAAATCTTCTTCAAAGTCTTCATCTGACTTGTTATTTATTAAATCCATAGTACATAACCATACACTTCCACTTCTGTTAGCTAACTGTATTCAGAAATTGCTAGTATGTCGTGGCGTCGCGGGTTGGTAATGTGCACGATGTATATCGGGTGTCGACACGTTGCGTCGCGTCGCGTTTTAATAATATGTTTCCGCCTATATCTTTTTTTGAAGGTAGGTAAATCATCTTAGTATTGCTATTTATATTTTTTTTAGTATGTACATTTTATGAGCTTATTTCACTAGGCACATTTTATCAATATATTCATTTGTCAGTATGTACGAATCTTTTCGGTTCTACACAAACAATGTAGTGTAAAAACGGTTTCAGATGCGAATTGGTATTTCGCTCCTGTTGGTTGCGTAATAAATACGTTTTCTAACTAAATCGTAATACAAAAATAACATTTAATTGGTTTGAAAATTCGTATGACTCTTAACAATGGCCTGTGAAGTCCCATATTTTTCAATTACAGTACGTAAAGCCTTGTTCATTCTCTTTGATGATTATAATTTATTTTATATTGAAACACTTTGTTATTTATAACCTGAATAGGTAGTTGGATTTCTGAAATTATTTTTGTGTTTTTAAGTTTTTTCTTTCTCTTTTGTTCGAATTTTCTCTGCTTCCGTAACAGTTATGAGGCTTTCTTTAAACCTAGAAAGGTAAAATCTAAGTCTGAGAGACGTAAGCGATTCACAAGAATTGCTGTATATTTTTTTTTATTTCGCTACGCTGTCTATCTCAGTTAGCTCAGTTGCGCGGGGCGGTTCTGTCTTCACGGTTAGTACAATAATTATGAAGAAATTCATACACCAGTCCGAAAGACGTATGATTACCTTTTGTGTACCTTTCAGACTTGTTGCGTATGAGTGTGATTTAACGAAAAAAAAGTTTTTATATAAATAACGACCGATTAACATTTAAACTTTCATAACATATAAGAATAATACGATTTAGACATCAAAAGAAAAAAAATAATTATTCATTTAAACCAAAAAATTATTAATTTGTAGTTGATTTGTAAGAGGTTACAAAATTTTGTTATTTTTTAAATTAAAATATATTTTTATATTTTTTTTTTGGTTTTATTTAAAGTACGAAACCCTAAACTAACTATTCAACTACCTTTAAACTGTGTAAGCATGATACCATGTCAAATATACACTTTTAAACTTCAGTACGTCTCTCAGACGTATGATTATCTTTAACGTAGAAAATTTTATCTTTCTAGGGTTAAGTCACGTATTTGTATGGTGATATCATTGTTGATTCTCTGGGAGTTCAATTATGTCGATTGTTAATTGTTATGAAACCCAGAGAACGCGATAATCAATATATATTATTATAATAACTCCCTTGATCGTACTGGGACTCTTCCGAGTTTTAACGGAATATATTACTATTACATAATATATATAATAGTAATATATACCGTTTTTTTCCGAGTTTTAACGGAATATATTACTATTATATATATGGAATATATTACTTTCGCCCTCTAGAATTTCTAGAATAGTCCAGAACATTCTAGAATATTTGAGAGTACTCCACAACGTTCCAGAACATCTCGGAACATTCTGGGATGCTGTGGAATATTCGAAAATAGTCTGGATTGTTCGGGAACATTTCGGAACATCCTAGATCATTGTGGAACATTCCAGAACACTCTCGAATGTTGTGGAATGTTCTGGGACATTGTGGACCATTCGAAGCCTTTGTGTATGGGTGGGGCTATTCATTGGTAATAGTATATAAAGCAAGATCCGTCGTGGGAACGTCAGTTCATTCTCATATCAACTCTCTGAGCGAAGCCGGGTACCCCAGTGAGTTGGTAAATAAATATTCTATATGAAGTCAAAAATGGTTTCAAATATACCTATCTACTTCGTCGATATAATAACCGTTTCAGTAAAATTGCTACCAACATAATTAAAACTGCATTCCTGAAACCTGTGCATTGTGCTAGGATATGTTGAAAATCAACAAAGTTTCCTCACAAAAAAAGTTTTTTTGTAATATTCAAAATATGGTCAAAAATTCTCGTGAAAAAATCTGCATATTCAAAAGCTATTCACAGTTCCAGCACATCAAAAAATGAAAGCCGTGGTGTTTTTTCCGATCACCAAACAAACAATTTTTAGAAAATACAATATTATTTTGTATACGATACAATATTTTGACTGCCTCCGTTGTCGAGGAGTAATACTCTTGACTAACAATCCGAAGGATGCGGGATCCCGGCGCGCGCAAATAAATTTGATTTCATTAATTTCTATTATTTCATAATCAATTCATTTAAAATAATACATAGTATATTTGCAGCACGTTCCAGAGTGGAAGATACTCTCAGTATCACTCTGGTGGAAGACCGCCAGAATTGAAACATTGCTTGAAATGGCTTTAGCCGTTTGGTGACCAGATCTGAATAGCCAGATACTGCACCACGTTCCTCTTCTCCACCTCCTTCCCCTCCCCATATCCTTCCCCTTCCCATCTCCTTTCTTCCCCACTACCTTCAGCCTCATAACATACCCCTGTAGCAATCGGACGTGCTACGTAAACTTGTAAAAGAAAACACTAGAATTAACCTTTCTTTACTAAGAATTAAAATTCACAATGTTATCGGAATACGGAGCGTGACAGTAGTAAAATAACGGGACCATTTGTTTTGGCTTGCTGTTCTAAAGACTAATTTACAGGGAATTTGAATGCTTCGGTACTTTCCATAAGGTACGACTATATGCCAAATATTTCAGCGCAGGTAGGTAAGTGCTTCTCCGTGTTCAGCGTTGTTGTTGCTCAACGTTTTGTTGAGCGTAGTCTCACTTGCTACAGACGGGAGCAACTGGGACTCTTGTGAGATAATCACATAAAAAAAACAATATATATTTTGTACTGAGGAAGTAACGATTCTTCCGAAACCGGTCAACGTTAACATAAAAAATTATAGTGATTCAAACAAAGTAATAGTTATTGTTTTATTTATTTATAACTACATAACAGCTTTTTACACATAGCCACTGATTATAACATCTTTTGTATGACTGGTACTCATTGTTTATGTAATTTTTAATATATTTTTAAAAATTATTGTACAACACAATATTATTCCAGTTTCATTGCAGTATTTAGGCAGGCGACTCTTCAATTATAGTTTTAAGGTGTTTAGAGAACAGTCACTTATATCCAAATTGTTTGAAAGTTCATTTAACAGCACCACTCCCCTCGTCATGCTATGCTTTGCCAGAATGTCGGTTCTGCCATTCGGTACTTTGAACAGGTCATGATATCAACTCCGGCTGTAGTGGTCTGGTATGTTTAATTCATAGCATCCCAAGAGGAATGGGCTATCAATGAAATTGTTCCAAATTTTGAAAGATATAATAGCTATACTTGCTTTCCGCCTAGTTTCCAGACTCAGATAATTAGTTTTCTTAAGTAAGTCAATATGGTGCATGAACCTTGGATAGGTTCCATGTGTCCGCATGGTGACCGGACAACTCAGAATCATGTAACTTCGACACCTCCTTTGAAAAGTCATTAAAAGTGATGAAGGAAAAAAATCAGCGTGTGCAATTCGGTAGAAGTGAACCCTTCAGAAAACTAAAGTAGACAAAAGTGGGGAGACTACGAAGCACTTTTTTTATCAATGTGAAGTGCGATTTTTGTCGTTGAATTCCAGTGCACCTTTTCCAATACATTTGGTCATCTTATTAGCAGTGGCGGCCGATGCCCTGAGAATATGGTGGTTCACTGACAATCCGTACCTACCTACTTATGACAAAAAAATTATTAATTAGGAATTTATAATTATTAATTTATTTTCAAACAAACTGTTATTTCCTCTTACATATTCAACACTGGTTGCACCTTGGTTGCACTCATTTTTGTAATAAAATTATGTGTTAATAAATTAGGTTATTGGTATTTAATAAAATTAATACAAAAAAAAAACAATGATAATATCACATCACTGTTCAAATGCGTGCCGCTAGACTTTGCTAGATACAAACTGATCTATGATCTTCGCCGAAATTCGATTGTGTTCGTGTCACCTCGGGTGGTCCTCATCTCATGGTCAATCGGTAAACTTCGGCAAGGGTCAGATTATGTTGGACGGGTGGCATACGGATTCAAGCCAAATTCTGGTACAAATAGCGAAATCGACGCGCTTTCGATGTTTTAAATATCCCATACAAAAACATGATTTGATTCGTTTGCAAAGCGAATGCACACGGCCGATACAAGGGCGCTCGGCGGCCGCGCTATGGGAGATTAAAAGCGTTCTCCTGATAATATTCGTAGAATTACATTGGTAACTAATATTTTGAAATGATTAAATTATAGATTCTATAGATTTAAATTAGAGAAATTAAATTAGAGATTCTCTGGATTTAAATTAGAGAAATTGAATTAGAGATTTTATAGTCTTCGGTAAGTAAATAAAATAAATTTAGACATAATTTGCCAGTGCTGCACACGAACACACCGTGCGACAAGCCGCCCTTGCTCATTAGTATTTGTGGTTTCTCATGTCACTTTCTTTTGTGTTTTCTTTTGCCTGTTCATTTTGGAATGGTTTAAAGATTGAATATTGATTTTACAAACATATGTTCATTTTTCGATTCCGTAGGATTCGATCCCTGGTCTGTTGAATGTCTGCAAAGGTTCGTCAGACGTTTTATGGGATCACTTACGTGGGATCACGGATTTCTCGTTTTATATTGAAACCAAGTACCCTTGAATAAAATAAATATTTTATTGCTATCTCATTCTCTCGCCGGCTAAATCCTATAGATAAACATATGTGTTTGTCTCTTTTGAGTGTCGCTCGTTTCCGTTTAATCGATTTTCAAATCACAACGGTGCCAAAGAAGTTTTCACTTCAATTAAAATAATGGTTGAGTAGGTTACGTTAGGTTAGGTTATGGACTAATTTAAAAAAAATCAGAACTTTTTAAAGGAGTGTTGAAGTTGCATGATTCTTAGTTGTCATAGACTCTTTCGTATGTAGATACACCTGAGGAATTTCTTCTGGATTTGCTCCAACATATCAATGTACTTCCCGTGGTATGGTGCCCAAACATCGCTCGCGTACTCCAGCTTGCTTCTCACTACGCCATCGAATAATGCTAGCGTAACTTCTAGATTATTAAACTGTAATCATCTGTAAAATATATGTAACTATGTACGAGAATAGAAATAAATTAATAAAAATTATATTTGGTTCGTTTATTCCTAGGTCTTACTGCGAGCGCGTGTTTCGTGACTGCCGCCTGCAGACTTGCTACGTGCAGTCGCCCGCCTACCCCGGCGTGTACCCGCGCAACCTGCATTGCCGCTACCACTTGAACACTCGCCTGCCCTTCATCAAGCTGTACATCGAGAACGAGGAGTTTAACATCGATGGCCAGCGCTGTGAGAATATCATGACGTGCCCGATGAGGCCAATCACTTCTGGTGAGTTACATTTTAATCCTCTCTCTCTCTTATTTTCTTACCTTCGATGGTGTGATTTTCTTTTTCTGTGCATTAGCTTAGAGCTCTTCATAGAACAGATAAAATCAAAAATAATAATTGTGTTGTGTCTCTGTGTCCATGTGTAACTCGAGTTCTGTACCTAGTGGCGTAGCCTGGGGACGTGGGGGGGGGGGGGGGGGGGCGGCCCGCCCCGGGCGGCACTTTTAAGGGGGGCGGCAAATTTTCACAATAAATAATGATATTATCTTGGAAAATTTTAAACCATTTCAAATCATTATTTGAAAATGGTCTATGATACTTTCGTTTATGAATCCAACTCTTTTTTATTATTTATTAAAAATATCTGTAATTCTATTATTTAAACTGCAAATTTCGCAATTAGTAGGAAAACCGCACGCATATTATGAGAGTAGATAATTCTAATTAAAGCTGATAATTTGCGAACAGATTCACTCTTATTTAAAACCAGAATTGTGTTCATAATGTATTTGTATTAAAAAATCATCTTATTCGAAGTTCAGTTATAAAATTCTAGTTGCAGACTCTGTATGTGCCGCCAGAATCAAAGAAAAACCATTTTCATGTTCTGAGTGTAAGTTTTAATTCGCCGCATACAGACGTAATTTAAACCAATTTTGTGTTCAGAATGTAAATTTCCAGTTGTGGATTCATCTGTTGACACATTTCGAAAGAAAAAATTCCCTTATTTGAAGTTCAGTTATAACATTCTATTTGCGGGCTATGTATGTGCTGCCGGAATCGAAGAAAAACCATTTTCATATTCTGAGTGTAGTTTTAATTCGCCAGGTTAATTTAAACCAGTTCAGAACGTAAAATTCCAGTTGGATTCATCTGCTGACACATATCGAAGGAAAACATTCTGTTATTCAATGTGCAGTTATAAAATTCTAGTTGCAGACTATTTATTTAATGTCAGAATCAAAGAAAAATCATTTTGATGTTCTGAGTGAAGTTTTTATTCACCGCATAAAAACTGATTTTGTGTTCAGAATACAACGAAAAATTAAATAACAAGTTGCAGATTCAACGCGCATCAAGTAAAGCTTTACATTTGAGTTACATAATGGTTTAAAATTCTGACAAATTGATTGTCGCGTGTGTAACTATTATTTGGGGACTCTAACGCAGAATAAATCAATCAAGAATTTATAAACATGATTTTCGTTGAAAGAATACTCGTCAAATGTGATAATTAAAAAAATAGGTAGTATTAAAAAAAAATGGATTTCCATATACATATACAACCCCCCCCCCCACTCCCGCCGCTTGAAGTACCCAAATAAGGGGGAGGCAAAATTTTCCTCCGCCCCGGTGTTCTGAGTGTAGTTTTAATTCACCACATATAGATTTAATTAAAACCAGTTTTGTGTTACCAATATAACAATAAGTTGCCTATTTGTGGCGGTCACTTAACCCGCTCTGCGAAGTTTACCGCTGCGCCACTAACGTCCGCGGAATACGCTGGAAGATACGAACTACCTACCATTGCAAGGCCGTCTAGGAATAATCCGCCTGTCTGTACCGCAGCCCTGGGAACCACTTACCAGCACCTCTGCCGTAGGTCAAACCTAGTAGTTCGATACGTTTAGTGACTTAGCAGTGGTGCCCGGGTTCATGGGTGAGGTTTGTCCTGGTCATCCGGCTGCCCACCATATGCGTGGCGGACCGGATCGGGAGAGACCGCATGAGGGATTATCCTTGATCTCTCCAGTCAGACTCTCCCGACCCCAACCCGGGATGGTTTCATACGTCATTCCCCAGATTCCTACCCGCCCCGTCATACCATTTTCCTTAATTATTAAAAAAAAATCAAAGAGTTTTTTTTTTCTTAATTGTGGGCGGAAACTTCGTGCACATTATCTTTTAGATTTGAATATAAAGTGTAGTATTTACTCTTTCTAGCACTGTTGAGATCATGTTTATGACTATGAAAGTAAGGGAGACACTACGGTTTTATATGAAACTTCCCAAAAGCGAACAAATTACCTGAGGGGTTAATGTGTGATTGGCGTAGCACTCCAACACGATTTCTAAATAATACAATTTATTTTCCCTGAAACAATTTTATTATTTATTATTTGTCTAACTTTAAATAATTGCCTGCAGGCAATTGAAATATGCATGGACGTATTGAACGTCAAATAAAGTTAACCGTCTGATAAAAATGGCAATTTGTCACCTGACTGACCACCAAACAATGTGGCGTTTTACGAAATTAGATTTATTTAAAAATATATATATATTAATGTAGAATCGTGGTTCCCTGAAAATGGTATAATGGTTGTCTGAAAATGGTATACATTGAATGCACAATAACTGTTAGTTGAATTGAATATTTGATGTTAACCACTGGTTTGTTGTCGAACGTTCCAAAGCGTCGGGCGTTGCAGATTGGTTCCTTTGCAAGTTGTTATGAATAAAGAAGTGGGAAAAAATTATACCTTGTAAATATTTGTATGGAAATCATTTATTTGTAACGCACTTTTTCGGGGATTTTATTTACTACTAGTTGGTCCCGGCATGCGTTGCTATGCAATTTAATAAAGAAATTGTTTCTCCCTGAGTGTCCTTTTCCGTTCTTCCCGTTCCCCTTCCGCCTCCCCTTCTTCTCCTGCGTCCACTTACCCTCTCGCGTTCCCACTCCGTCACCTCCACCTTCCCTGTCCCCACTCCACTCCCCCGCTTCACCCGTCCCACGAACCCCCCTCCCCCGCACACGTCCCCTTCCCCTCCCGCATTCCCTTTCCACCTTCCCCGCCTTCCCTCTTCCCTTTCCCGCTCCCTCGTCCCATCAACCCTCCTCCCACGTTCCATATATTCAATCCCAGTACATTCAGTTATTAAACAGCCCGTGTGCCACCTTTTACAATGTTTATTCAAATTTCCATTTTCATGTATATTAAATTTGGTACCTAACATACGTACCTATTTAAAATATCTAAAATTCTTGATTCGATTCAAACTATTAGGGGAGTACCTACCTTAAATAAATTTATTAAATATTTTCAAAAATAGAATCCTGAACAATCAATGTTTTGCAAAATGTCATTCTCAAACACGCTTTTAAACTGTTAAACATGCTCATGTTTTCTGAAATTATCCAATTTTCTTAATTTTTCTCCCCGTAAGAACCATCCTCGTACTTCAAGGAATATTCTAAAAAAAGAATTAGTGAAATCGGTTCAGCTGATCTCGAGATTTGTGCTTACCAACACATTTAGCGATTCATTTTTATATTATAGATGTATTTAATAGTTAATATGCATATTATTGAATTTTGACGAATTAAGACACTACGCTTAAGCTTTATTTTTTCGTGCATTTATCAAAATAATTTACTTTTCGCCATTTTTGTAAATCTATAATCTCAAGGTCGCTCAACGGGGCTATATTACGAACAATAAATTGGTCTCCTCAACAGAGTTTAAAGCTAAGGTTTTAAACTATAGGTTCTCAAACTTATTTTGCCCAGCGCCCACTTTGAGATATTTTTTTCTAGCGCCACCTAATTATTTTTATTTATCATCTATCGCGAATCTGAAACAGCTATTGTCACGATTATGTTTATCACTTATTTTAGGGAGGAGGGGTACCGGGTTGCTACTTCCTTCCTTCTTGTATTCAAGATATAGTGTCAATTCTTAATAATAATAATACACGTAAGATTATTAGTATGTAAAGGAATTCCACAGAGCCGAACCCTCTGATATGAAAATATCTGGAGTCGGTGAATTATTTTCCCATTTGGTCTCTGGTAGGTTGACATGTTGTTCTTACATTGTTTTGTATTTATAATACTTATATAGTGCAATTGCATGGCGTGGATTCACTAGATGATCATTTGGGAAGTGTGTGAAAGGGTTTAGTTTTTCCTGTGGGGAAAATTTAACCCGGACATCTAAATCTGGTGCGTAAAAAGCGTGTTTTTTTAGACCATATTTTTTTACCTGCCCACGCCCTCACTATGCCTTCTCAATGTCTTCTACTTTTCCTCAATGCCCCCTAGTTTTCCTTGGTCTTCTACTGCCCCCCTGAAAGTCTCATTTGCACACAAATGGGCGTTATGGCCCACGCTGAGAACCTGTGTTTTAAACGGATCTGATTCTGATAAAAAAATTAAACTTTAAGAAAAAATTATATTATATTTTTCGATAAATGTTCCTTAAATTGTTGAAGTCTTTTCACTGGTTCCTCCGGTGGTAAAATTTTTCAGTAAATATGTTGAAAACCACGATGTTCAGAAATGCAATAAATACAAAAATATATCGATCACCATCACGGGCATGGGCTTAGCATGGTGGTCCAAAAGTTTCCAAATTATGTAACCGTAAATTCAATCAATAAAGAAAAATTAAAACATAATAAAATAAAAATACTGCAATTGTGAAGCTTAATAATTGCAAATTATATATTTTAATAAAAATATATTGAATTGACTACAATCTCTTTAGTGATAAACAATTATTTTAAAACCGGTAAACAAATTGGTTCTTGGAGCGTGCATTTTTTTGTTGTTGAATTTTCATGTAATGCTAATATTTAATGTAATTTTAAATTGCATTGATAAATTTGTGTGCAAATACTTATTTCCGTATTTAGTTGAGTATCATCATTTACCACTTTGGTTCACATTAAACGTTCATTAAAATTCGATTAATCCAATTAATTGTTCAGTTTAATAATTTTCACGAGAGACTCATACTTTTTACTATTAGTAAAACAATTTTCACAACAATTTGCTAGCAATTTAATTATAATGATTTTCGAACAATATTTGCAATCAAACCTTTTGAAGAATGTAATTATAACGATATTTGATATGCGCTTGTTTTAATTATGAATTTAATCCGATCAGTCCACCTTCCATAGCTGTGTTGCGTTAGGTCCTATTGGGAGCTTTGGAGTTTAATTATTGTTAACAATAAAATTACGTGACAAAATTGATGCTAATTTAATGTATTATAAATAAATGCTGATATGTTTCCTGTGTGATAAAAAAGGTAACATGGAAAACATTTGGGATCCTTTAAATATTTAAACAAGCTAAAAAAATGCTAATTGCACTGGAAATATTGTCGCATTACATTCGATTATAGATAAGTTCATTGTTTGTTAATATATTTAAAAATAATAAAAAACAACATATTGAAAGCAGTTGACAGCAGATTCTTTCAGATTTTAGTGTATACTAGCTGGTCCCGGCTTTCGTTGCTATGCCATTTTGTAACATATCTATTTCGCAAGTAGGTACTGCTTAAAGCAGGTACTGTTAATTGTCTATTAATTTTTTATTTTTTTATTTAACTTTGTTGGTTGGCGAAACTGCAACGACACCGGAAACGTCGTTCGGGGAAAGATGGCGGCGGACATAAGGTAGTTTTGTGTGCGGGAGCAGATTTTCGGGGCGATTGGGATTATGGTGTGAGTTACCAAGGCGATGTAGCCTAGAAAGTTTGTTTTTACACGTCACGTGAGTGTGTGACAACTCTAATGACACTGTAGCCGATTTATTTTGTTTAATCCCTCGCCGGATGCCGCGAGATAGTTTTGTCCGCGTGCTGATGTCAATTTACACCAAATTCATCGGGTGATGAACTGCCCGCAAGGATTCTTTGCTGGTGAATCCTTTGGCCGATGAGGTTCCCTCATGCCACTTGATGGGTGAGGACCTTCCGTGCTCGTTTTGTTGGGTGGATTCCCTTTACTGATGAAGCGGCTCCTAGACTCTGGTTGGACCCGCCAACATTCCTTTGTTGTTCCTTTGGGCCGGTGAGATTCCCCCATGCAGCTTGATGGATGGAGGCTCATCCGAGCTTTTTGTGTTGGGAGGACTCCCTTTAACCAGGCGCCCCATGACATGCTGAACGGCGTTTTGGGGTTTGCTGTTTACGATTGCTGTTGAGGATTGCTCTTTACGATTGGAAGAGAATCACGACGACGGGGCGTACGCGCTTTTAATAACCAACCGTAATTTTTGATAACACTCTCTCTCCAAATCTGATAGATGCCAAAGGTATTTATGTTTCTTTGTTAACCTTTCTTTGATGTTATTTGCAAAGTGCAATAAAGCTTTCTTTTACATTTCACTAGAAAAATACTTTTATTCATTTATATGCATGATCTCTGATCCCTATCTCCACCATCCTGAGATGGATGTTCTTTTTGCTCTGAGAGGCTGTCGGATGACAAAGGTAGGTAACCTACATAAAATAATATTACATTGGCGCCCAACGTGGGGCGCCAATGTAATACTATTTGCAATATCATAAAGAAATAATAAAGAAATTGTTACTCCCTGAGTGTCCTTTCTCATTCGTCCCGTTGCCCTTCCGCCTCCCCTTCTTCTCCTGCGTCCTCTTCCCCTCTCGCATTCCCACTCCGTAACCTCCACCTTCCCTCTCCCACTCCGTCCCCCCTCATCCCTCCCCCCTCCATCCCCCCTTCCCCGCTCCCCCCTTCCCTCCCCCTCCACTGCCCACCCCCCCTCCCCTCGCCCCTCCCCGACCCTCACCCACCCCCCCCTCCCCCATCTCTCCCTCCCTCCCGCTTTCCATACAATTCGTTTTCAAACCTCGCGTGCCACCAATAGTATTTTTTTTATACAAATTTCATAATGCCAGAGCTCACCGGAAATTTTATAAAACCTTGTCCTGACAATAACAAACACACAAAAAAAGAATTATCCAGTTTGGTGCAGTCGTTCGAAAGTTATGCGCTTAGCAACACATTCAGCTATTCATTTTTTTTATATAAGAAGAAGAAGATAAAATAACACATTATAAAATTTAAAAAAACTTAATTTTGAACACAAACCCACATAGGTGTTTTTAAATTCGCTTACCTGTGGGTTCTTTTTCTCAATTAAACGGTGATTATCACTTTATACGAAACTAAACAAACATATTTAATTAGACAAAGACATTATAAAAGTTATTGTCATTTCACTTTTATATATTTTTTAAATTGATAAATTTTGACAAATATTTTTTAGACGCTAAATGTTGTTTCATTGAATTATTTCATTTATTTCTGGAGCGTCTTTGGTAAACATTCTGTATGCAAACTGAAACCGTGGTGTTATCTGTTTTTAATTCTGATATATACAAAAAAAATCGAGCGCATTTACCACGCGGTATAAGTGAAACTTTAAAATCTCAACCAATGGGAGCCTTGAAAAGTGATGTCATAATCAAAGCGGCCAATGAGCGCAGACCTAGCGTAATTTCTGTTTTGTATCTCAACCAATAGGAGCCTTGAAAAGTGACATCATAATCAAAGAGGCAGATGAGGGCAGTTTGATGCTTCGCAGGTGATGGAATGCGTCATTTTATGTTCGAAATGCGTCCGTTTTTCCGAATTCCAAATCACAACGGGGGAAAAAAGTTTCACTTTAAGAATAGGTATATTTCGCCACAATAAAAAATGAAATAACATGAATTTCAGTCCATTTCATAACACACTAGCGACAAGAATTTGACTTTTCAATTAAGCTTTTGTGAATAGCTTTTTGATGGATACAGTCTGAATAAATCTATCACCAACGAAACTATGCACATGGTAATATTATTTTTGTGGATATGAATTTACGAGGTCGGTTTTTGCGTTTTTTTTTTATAAAAGACTAGCTTTTGCACCCGACTTCGCTCGCATAGTATTAGGGTGGTTCCCACTCCGCCTCGTCCACCTTCCCTATCCCCATTCCACTCCCCCCCCCTCTCTCCCCCCCACCCCCCTCAATAATTTCATTACGCCAGAGCTTACCAATATATAGATACATCCCATATTACTCGCAAATAAAGTAGCTTTCTATTAGTGAAAGAATTTTTAAAGTCCATTCGGTATTTTTATGAAAGGGTAACAAACATACATCCATTTCGCCTTTATAATATTAATAGGATAGGATATGAACGGTAAAATAATCATGTGTAGGTTAATCTTCATTGATTAAATGGACCATGAAATTGCATGGATTTCCAATGGACATTACGTTCATCGCTTCGTTTTGATTATTTTAGTACAAATATTTATTATTTTGGATTTGATTACAATTCAAGATCTTGACATTTATTTACTTTTATCTTCTATTATTTTCCTTCATTATTTATCGATGGTTGTTTGAAGTGAAGTATACTAAGGTATATTTAAAATACGCATAAAGTTTCCCGAAAAGAAATCAAAAGTAGAGGTAAAAGATATCTTCATAATTGCACAAGCAACTTTTTCCGTTTAAATAAAAATGTTAAATATTTTTTTCCATGTCCATGTGCATCATTTTGGCACCTAGCCTGGGACCTCAACGAGGTTGGGCCCATTCATGTAATCGGTTTTCCTATAGTATATAATGTGTACTCCCTCGCGGTAGCCAGGTAAAGAAGGAAGCCACAAAGGGCCCACCGGAAATGTTGACTTAGATCCGCCCCTGGGTATGAGTTGATCCATATGCTCTAACTAATAGCTGATGTGTTGTTTAAGAGGGAATAACCAGAGAATACTGGAAATATGTCATTTTTAAATTAAATTTTAGACGTATTGACTCTTTTCCACAAAAAAGTATAAATTGAATTCGAAAGATTGTTCTTTTATCTTGTAAAGTGATGTTTTAAATTTTGAAATTTTTTTTATTTTTAATATAATAAGGTAATACCATAGGTCGTTGGCAGATTTGTTAAATTTTCAAACAAAATTTTGCATTGTACAACACACAATTCAATCATATAATCACGCAGTAAAATAAATCAATAAATTATCTGGAAAATCTATGTTTATCTATCATTAAAAAAAATACGCGCACGTGTTTTGTGATGAAAATACTTCAGTTTGTCTATTTAATTACGGTGTTACAAACTAATATACGAGTATTTAAGATTTTTTTTACATTCTTGTTTTGCTTAGACATTATTGAAAAATTATAAATACTTACGATCAAAAATAATTACAAAAAGTACATTATATTAATAGTTTTATCATCACGCCTTTCAGCATTTATAAAATCGATATTGTGTTTAAAAAGCTGGTACGGAGAATAATTAATCTTTGTCATTGTTATCATTGTTATCATTCTTTCACTCTTACTTGAGTAATAGAAAACAAAGGGTTAAAATAAATAACTTTGAATCCTTTAACATTGATGTAACTTCCGGCGTTCCGCAAGGAGCCCATTTGGCCCCGCTTCTTTTTAACCTTTTTATTAACGATATCATTAAAGCTTTTTCTCACACACGTTTTTGGCTTTTTGCCGATGACAATAAGATTCTTAAGATAATTAAATCCCATTTTGATTGTTTACTTTTTCAACTTGATAATGATTCATTTAATGATTGGTGCAAAATTAACTGCATGGAACTTAATGTTGATAAATGCAAAATTTTGTCCTTTTATAGAACCAAAAAACCTATTCAGTTTGATTATAAACTAAATAGTGTTTGTCTCTCTACTGTCACATCTATCAAGGACCTTGGGGTCACTCTGGATTGTAAACTTTCTTTCCGGGATCATATTAATAACATCGTAAACAAATCACTTAAACTACTCGGCTTCATTCATAGAATTACCTCTGACTTTAAACAAATAAATACACTTAAAACTCTTTACTGTTCGCTGGTCCGCCCTCACCTTGAATATGCTAGTGTCATTTGGTCTCCTTTTTATGCTGTCCACATTTGTTACATCGAATCTGTACAACATCGCTTCCTACGAGGAATTGCTTGGAGGTTAGGACTTGAAAGAGGAGAATACTCGTATGATGAAATTGAACAAACTTTAAACATTTCCTCTTTAGAAAAACGTAGAAAGGACTCTGATCTAAATGCATTTTCAAAATTATCAACAGTATTACTGACACACCTGCTTTGTTACAACTCATCCAGTTCAACATTCCTTCCCGTAGACTCCGAAATAATGAATTGCTGTTCCTCAATCAACATTCTACTAATTATGGATATCATTCTCCTTTATCCAGAATGTCGAGACTTGTCAACGCAAATCAAAGCATTGAATTTTTTGGTGTAATCTAAATGACTTTCGGCAGTCGTTACGCAATGTGGTTTATCAAAGTCTTTTTAAATCCATCTTCAAGCTACTTATAGTTTCTTCTCTATGTACTTTTATATTATATGTGTTTTGTCAATGCTCTTCATCTATATATAATCTCCTTTCATTGTGATCTCTCTTTTTTTTCTATTCGTGTTATTGTTTTATTGTTAATTGGACTATTTGTCCGTAAATAAATAAATAAATAAATAAATAAATAAATAAATAAATAAATTGAAACCGCCCTGCACGATCGTTAGAACATCTTTTGACGAAATTTGGATTCTCGGTCGCTGGATGGTTAAAGGACCTTAAGCAATAAGAATATAAAATACATATATTATGTAGGCACTTAATTTGGTACCGCTCGTTTTCATTCCGCGACAAAATATCCCCGACACAATATCCCAAGGACATAATATCCTACGGACAAAAAACATCCTCCAACAAAATATCTACTAAAACCTAACCTAACCTTATTTTACTACAACAAAATAAATTAACCGATGGTCTACCTTAGAAAATTATACCAATGACTACATAATAAGGTACCTTGTAAATTATAGTTAGAACTCTTCAGTGCGTGGGTAAGTCGGTAACTATAACGAACGAGTATTTCCGAAGTTCGGGATGGTGTTGGACAGCTAGGGTAACTTTGACTGATAACTTTTCCATTTCTCCCTGATTTACATTTGAGTGACAGTTTGCCCGAGGCACTTTATTGTGTTGCCTTCCCGAGTGAAGTCCGGATTGTGGGAATGAATAGAGTTGACCGTTTAGTTATTGTTGATGGATGATGGGATTGGATATTCAAACGGAGTTTTAGTACTACTATACATATACGTTTTTTTGTAACTTGCGAGTATCGGCAGGTATAATTTGACAAGCTTTGGATACGGAAGATAATTTTTTTTGCATTAACTCCACTCAGGAGGCCCTGAGGAAAATAATTTCCCTCAGGGTCTATGTCACCTGAGATGCTGTGTGGATGGAATTTTTGAGAAGAGGAAGGGTTTTCAATTTGGGAGGCGGGTATGGGTACCACCGCCCCAGGAACCATTTATTGGATTACCAACACCTCTGCCATAGGTCACCCGAAGTGGTTCGCTACGTTTGGTGATTTAGCAGGGGTGACCGGGTTCACGGGGTGAGATTTGTCCGGATCTTGACGGCGGATGCATCTGCCAACCAACTGCGTGGCAGGCCGGATCGGGAGAGACTAGTTGTGGAAGACTGTAGACCTCTCCAGCAGGACTCTCGGAACATCACCTTAACCCGCAGAGAGGGGGATTGATTCATTTGTCTGTCACTCCTGGACACAAAGACTCGTACCTTTTCCTTCCCACGACTCCCTCTCCTTCTTTTCCCTAAAAAGACCCTCCACACAGCATCCCCAAGATGACATAGGTCCTGAGGGGAATTATTTTCCTCAAAGCCTCCTGTGTGGAACTAATGTAAAAACAAAACAAAATAGGAATAAACATTGGTCTTAAAGACACCCATGTTGTAGGAAGGAGGAAACTGCCGAACTGTTGAACACAGGAACTAGTCGAAAAAGCGACCCGTTCTCGTGTAACAAATGTCAATCGTGTATATATGTTTGGAGCGCGTTTGGCGTGTTTCGTGTTTCCCGACTATGCACCGGTTTCTCGAAGCATCTTCCATTGAAATACTGATAGAACAAGGATACCGTTCCCACCCAAAGATTGCAATCCGTTTGTTAAATTAGGAGAACCTATCAAACGAACCGCCCGTTTCTGTACAGAGTCGAGGGTTTTTATCAGGCATTTTGGGGGCGCAAAATTCAACCGTGGGGCAGACTTGCAATTTGTACACCGTTACCAGTTGTGTACTCTAAAAATATCTGCGGTCCCTATACAGTACGCTCAGTTTTTACTAGTACTAGATTTTGTCGAAATGTTGTGTCTATGGACGCGTCGTATTATAGACTGATCTTAGACTGATGTGATAAAAATGTACAGGTAAAAAGTAGAATAAAGTAAGTAGGTAATTTACGTTAACTTTCAATGCAAATCACCTGCCTTATATCGTACCTAAAATTGTGCAATAAATAATTCGAATTATATTGGGGGACTTAACGTATATCTTTTAAGTGATATATCCTTGTTATGTTATTTCTACGTATGTTAAAATGCAAGACAGCCGTCAAATTAATCCAGAAAATAGTGTGGCCTTTGCTATTTCATTTCATTGCCACTGCAAAGTTGTTCACATATATGAAATCTATTTTCATACCAAGAATTGATAGTTATCGGCCCACTTTAAACAAAAAAGGTTTTTTTGATCGATTTTTATTCATCCGATTCACTGCAAATCGTTTTTTTGTGTTTATTTTATTATTATATAATATTTTCGAACATTAACTACACTCAGGAGGCCCCGAGGAAAATAATTCCCCGCAGGGTCTTTTTAGGAAAGGAAGGAGAGGAAGTTCTGGGAAGGAAAAGGGTATGAGGGGGGATTAGGAATCTGGGGGTCCAGAGAATGTGTCCAGGAGTAATTAGGAATGTGTCCAGGAGTGACGGACGTGTGAATCCAAACCTCGCACTGCGGTGCAAGGCTATGTTCCGTGATAGTACGGCTGGGGAAGTCAAAGGGACTCAACCATTCTCTCACGATTTGGCCTGCCATGCAGCTGGTGGGCAGATGCATCCACCGCCAACCTGGCGCATGTATCGTAACCTCTTGTTCGTATCAACGGCTAGCCGGATAAACAAAAACAGTGGGATCGCTATGTTTGTACAAAATAATTGTGACATATTATGTGTGGAAGAAATTAAAATTAACGGAACAAGCTGCCTACATGTACAAATTAAGTATCACAACCTAAAAATTGATATTATCTCTCTATATAGAACACACTCATCCACTGTATGTTTGTTTGTAGATGAATTAAGACAAGTATTATTAAAATTTAGGAACACAAATGCGATAGTTGTAGGTGACATAAATTTAAATATATCGCACGACTGTACATCAAGCAATAAAGATAATTACCTAAATATGATGGCCGAAATGAATTATATACCATGCATAAAGTCTCACACTAGAAACGTCAATGGGCAACGTCCATCGTGCATTGATCACATTTTCACTAACATTAAGGATAATAATAATATAAACTCTGGTATAATAAAAACTTCAATTACCGACCATTACATGACTTTGCTACATTACAATTCACCTCAGACGACAAATCAACATAACAGACAAACTGCTAATAATAATAAAGAAATAACTGTCATTAATATCGAATCTCTAAAAAATAAATTGTCCTCTGAATTATGGTTAGATATACTCCGAAATGATGACGTCAACGAGTGCTGTAAACTGTTTGAAAATATATTAACTAATTATATAAATGATTCAAAAAAAATTATTCATAAAGGAAACTCAGCAAAATTTCGTCAAATCAAACCATGGATAACACATGGACTTGTTGTGTCTATTAGACATAAAGAATGGCTCTATAAAGAAACTAAAAAAAAACCATTAGACATAAATTTAAGTAATCATTTTAAAGAATACAAAAATAAATTAGCTTCTCTTATAAAAAACAGTAAAGAAAAATATTATAAAAATAAACTTGATGACTCTGGACACGACAGTAAGCGAGTTTGGTCAATAATAAATGAAATCTTAGAAAATAAACAGAAAACAAAAAATAATACCATAAAGAGTATAATGCAAAACAATAATATAATAAATTGTCTTGAGGAACCTGAAAAAGGAGCAAATGCATTCAATGATTTCTTCGCAAACGTAGGAAAGAATCTAGCTGAAAAAATTTCCGCAAAAGAAAATAAAATAAAATTTGAAAAAACTCCGAACACAGAAAATAAACTAGAACTTTTCGAACCAACCAATCCCTCTGAAATTACACAAACTATATCAAAAATGCGGAGCGGTTCTGCTTCGGGATTTGACGGCCTTTCCGTAAAAATACTAAAAAACATTAAAAATTTTATTTCTACACCAATCTCTCATATAATCAATAATAGCTTCAAGACAGGAGTTTTCCCGAACACGTATAAAAAAGCAATAATCACGCCAGTATTTAAATCCGGTAGTCCGGAGGACGTTTCTAATTATAGACCCATTTCACTATTATCTAATATATCGAAAATTTTTGAAAAAATTGCTAAAAAAAGATTAACTGTATTCATTAAAAAAAATTCAACAATCAATAAAAATCAATTTGGATTCACAGAGGGAAAAAGCACACAAGACGCTATCGCTAAAATTTCATCTAGTATTCAGAGTAACCTGGACAAATCAAATAAATGTTTAGGAATTTTTATCGACTTAAAGAAAGCATTTGACAGCATTTCCCATGAAAAACTTGCTATTAAATTAAAAGAAAACGGCATTGACCGCATAGCCCTCAAATGGATAGTAAGCTACCTAACAGAGAGACCTCAAGTAGTAAAATTAAATCAATCATTTAGTTCATCTCTCACAAGTAAATTTGGCATCCCTCAAGGTACCGTCCTCGGACCATTATTATTTCTAATATATGTGAACGACATTTGCCAACAGGAAATTAAAGGTGAATTAATCTCTTATGCTGATGACACTGTATTGTTAATAAAAGGTCAAACATGGGAAATAGTCAATAAATTGGCAAATGAAGATATTAATATCTTAAAATCGTGGTTTGATAATAACTTACTCACACTTAATGCTAAAAAAACAACATATGTCTTATTTTCCTTACAGAAAATACCTGCTCATACAGTGAATATTGTAATCCACCACGAAAAATGTGATCATGTACTCTGTAAACAACATAATCCTATTTGTACCGTCATTAACTCTTCTTCTGAAATTAAATATCTAGGTGTAATCATTGATCAAAACCTGAAGTGGAATAGTCACATTTCAGAGTTAGTGAAGAGAATAAGGAAATGTATATATATATTTGTTAGGTTAAGAAATATTTTAAATGTAAAAATTATCAAAAACGTGTACTATGCTCTTGTTCATTCTTTACTTATCTACGGAATTATAGGGTGGGGAGGATCTTACGAAAACCATCTAAACTCAGTAAAAGTTTCACAAAGAATCATCATTAAAGTAATATTAAAAAAAAAGTCTACCTTCTCAACAGAATCACTTTTCAAATTGTTTCCAGTACCAAATGTCGATGACATATTCAAACAAGCTTCTATTATAAAAATGTGTAAAGAAAAAAATAACAAAGAATATCAAGAGTTTTACAAACTAATGAGAAATGGAAACCAATTTATTACACCTAATTTTAAAACAACTCAAATGCAACATCATTATATTTTCCAAGCCATAAAAAACTATAATAACCTCCCTTATGAATTACGCAGTATCACCACCGAATCAGAACAAATTAATAAAATTAAACAATTTTTCAAAAAAAAAAAAAAAAAAATTACAGTAAAAAGTAAATATTTTATGTTATATTTTATATTTCATATTATAACTTAAAACCTAAGTAAGAATCGTGGCTCCCTTATCAGGCACAAGAGCTCCTCTTTTCTGATAAGGTATACATGACTAAATACGACCTTTAATATAAAATTTTGTAAAATATGTATATATATATGTAACTCATATTTTTTATATTAAAAAAAAAAAAAAAAAAAAAAAAAAAAAAAGAATATTGCGAATTTTAAACAGTGAGAAGTGTACACCAAAACTGGAGATCAGCGAGGCCCCATCTGCAACGGTGAGTCCTATTTTCCTTATTCCAATCTGGGCTTATCTAATTTTCCAAAAGCCCAGATCTTAACTATCGACTGACTATTCATCAGGTTTTGCGAGTGTATACTATTCAATCGTCCCGTATAACTTAGCGTTTTCACGTAGTTTCGGGACTGGTCCTTCGAGGGCTGCGTGGGCTTTGCTCTGCAGCATTTACCGCCAATTAACAGTGGAGTCGCAGTTTCGCGACACCATTTTTGGTAAAGAAAAACCCCACCCCATGAACCCTGGCACCCCTGCTAAGTCACCAAAAGTAGTGAACCGCTACGGCAGAGGCGTTGGTTATCCAATAAATGTTTACCGGGGCGGTGGCTTCCATACCCGTCTCCCAAATGAAGGATTTATATGGATGTTCAAAGAAAATTATGTTAACAACTCGTTCACTTGGGAAACCGTTGCGGAACCATAGCGACCTCTCCGCCGAACCAAAAGTTCCGCGAAACCCACTTCGTGAGCCGCTGGCCTATCAAGCTAGAAGCAGAAGCTTATGGGTAGGATAATACCAGCTACAGAAATTAATATTCCATTTTTTCAAACCATAAGGAGAAAAAAATCGAAAACGCGTTGCTCAAGTACAAACCCATAAATATGTCATTCCGAACAACGCCGTAGATCAATTTGCACTCAAATGCTGAATCTAATATTTTTTAACGATTTCGGTATATTTCCCATTAAGGAGGTAATAAAATCAACATAAGTTGTCATAAATCAACCAAATTACACCCTTCAGCAATCAAGTACCATTCAATACTCATTACGAGGAGATAAATTTTGTTTTTTGGCAATAAAATCAGATAAATTGATACTTGAATGTCAATTGATTCAAAGGTTCAAGATGATTTTTTTTAAATGCTTTTAAAAATCCGGCCATTAATTTAGATCGACGGTTATGTTCGCTTTTACTACAAAAGCAATATTACATCGAAATGTAAAAAAAAAAATTGTAATATTTTTTTTCGATCTTTAAAAATCTTTAGGTATTGGAAAGTTAGGTTTAGTGTGAGAGTTTTATTAGTTACTCGGCTGAATGACCACTGATGGTATGCCGATGAAACTTGTTTATTAAGTTTGTTAACTGCAAAAGTCACCGGAGACCAAAATTTAATTCAGATTTTTTACTCCGAATAATGCCAGGAATCACTGGTTAAAGTAATCAAGCGCTCCCCTTAATACCTTGTAAACGAACATCACTCCGTGAACCCGAGCACCCCTGCTAAGTCGCCAAACGTAGCTAATTATTTTTATTACCTTTAGCAGGTGTGCTGGTTATTCGAAAAGAAATAAATGTGATTTCCAAAGAAAACTTGTGACGCCAATGAAAATAAGACTTTTCAATAGACAGATCAATAATATAGGTTTTCCTTTCAAAAACGATCCACTTGAAAATATTTTATCGATTTCACATAAGTAAAGAAAAACTGAGCTAGTGTTGGCTCACGGCCCATTAATATATTTTTAACGGTGACCGGACAACTCAGAATGAACTCAAGTCGAAATCTCCTCTGAAAAGGTTTCCGCGCGTATTCATTCCCCGACCAAATATCCCCCAACAAAAATCTACTAAAACCCAACCTAACCTATCAAAAAATGGTACCAAAATAATACGGACACTAAAGACTTCAAAAATAGTTATAAAAAAGAATTTAGCATAGTGGAGTACGTTTTGTACTTGGGATATTATTTCGAGGGCTGTTTTGTCGGAAGATATTTTGCCAGGAATATTTTGTCGGGGGATTAAAACGCGCATCACCTTTGAAAAATCATTAAAAGTAAAAAAATATGTTTAAATGGGTTACATTAGTTTAAGTAATGGGCCATTTAATTTTTTTTTTCATAACTTCTAATGGCTTTTGAAATAGGTGTTGAGTTGAGTTGATTCTTAGTTGGCATGGAATCATTTTTTACATGTACACGCGGGAACATACCTCCATTGATTAAGGTCTCGAGTGATTCTAATGATTAGGTGTTTAAATTAAAATTTTCCTTTGTCTAAATGAATTAGGAGTTAAATATGCTAACTTTATGGTTCTTGATTACGTAACTTTTGAAAATCCGCCCTTAGAGCTGCCGTCACAGCCCATAATGGGCATTAGGTACATTCTGACGTCACTAACAGGCATCTGCCAGTGAGGAGTGAACGCATTATAACCCATTCAAGCAACACAATGTATCCCTCTCCTGTCATAGTACGCTAACGCTCTCTTGGCGTTTAATTAATTGTTCGCTTGATAGTTACGGAGCTTACAATGAAATTGTTGATAATGGGTCGATATTAGATCTTATAAATTGATTAGTAGGTACTCATGTTCACTGTTGTTAGTTTTTCTCATAATATTAAGCTGTGCATTTTTGATTGTTATTTATTGTAGGGGAAGTAATTCAACCACAGAACACTGCACACTGTTATGGGAAAAGTGAACGTTACAAGTGTTATCAACATTAAAGTCACCTTACAAGTGTTATCGTAGATAGAAATTGAGGACATTATTGTACACAATGTCGCTAACAGCAGATTTGTAGACACTGTTTGTTGTGAGAATTAACCTATGGGGTAGTTACCGTAGACTGTTAGATTCAAGACCAAATTACATAAGCGTAAATTTCACGTACCTACCAATATAGCACTGCCAGAATTATGCACGGACGGAATTACACTTGGAAATTACATAGGGAGTTTTGTTCTACGTTCATCTCCATTGTACAGAATCCATCGTCCTCTCGTAATAGATAGCCGATTATGTCGTTATCCGTTTTGGAACGAATAGCTCTCGAAAGTATAAGAAATTCAATGTTAATAAATCATGTCAGTCTATGCTACCGTTCACATTTATGAACATAGATATTAAGTTGGATGTAATTCTTTGATCTGCAGATTTAATAAATTTAATCCTTTCGCCAAGTAATTATACTTTATGGCTTGAGCTTTTTCTATTGAATCGGAATGTATTTCAAAATGAGGAGACCAGATCGAGGTGTTATATTCGACTTGATTTCAACCTAAAATGTATACAAATGTATACAAATTGGTCTTGGCTTGACTTCTGATGAATGAATGATGATAAATTCGGTAAAGCTCGTTATAAATATGGCAATACCGCCGGTTCACCAATAATATAATCGTCTATTGACCTTCTCAGGTAACAACATATTTACAGAAATTCTCACACTTTTTATTTTGGTTACGCACGTTATCGAAATAGTGAATATTTTGTTCTGTCGCGTCGTACAGTAATCGATTCCATAATTTTAACCGTGTTTCATAAATGCATGGTAGGTGCTTACCACCTGAAAAAACTCAAAAAAAAAAAATTTAAACCACGGACATATGAATATATCTGGACCTGCCCTAAGTGATAAAAACGTATTATTTCCCCCTCCACATGGCGCCGGCTGTAGCTCCTCCTTGGAACCGGCTCGCTCCATGGGGAGGGGATATAGCCTCGCTTGAATCTAAAATGTGTGACGTCATCATTCTTGCCGTGAACAGCGAGAAGCTGACATCCATACATTTAACGAAATAACGGCAGCTTGTGCTATACAATATATCTACATATCAATATGCACATAGCGAATGTGGGCGGTACTCCAATGTGCTCGTCGCTGGTTACAGGGGTAAGCAAATTATGAAACATTTGTAAAAGTGTTTTAACTAAACACGGCAAGAAAATATTGATATGTGTATTGGCGTGAGTCTTTTTGGGGCGAGCATTTGGCCTTAGCAAATAAGTTTTGAACGTGGCAAGCAATTCGCGCTCCCATGTAAAAAGGTCTATTCATTCAAAGCAGATTTTGCTTTTAAGAACTAAATGGTGATATTGTAATGCGAGATGCCTATATACTGTCAGATTGATTGTTCAACGAATGACAGTCATCTTTCCCCTCTTGCTCTCCATAGTTTGGTTTTACCCCTCATCTGTAACTGCTTGTCTATCCATTTGGATGTCTATGATTTAAACCCACCATCAATACCATCATATGAAAATGCGATAACCCCGAAACCGGATCAAAATAATTTAATAGCTCCAATTTCGACTTATTTTTTCATTACTAGGAGTGTTAAATGGTTAATTATTTTACACCAACTTTCTGGCTACGAAGGTATCGTTAAAATTAATATTCTGTGTATTTAATAGTGTGGTGTACCTTCTGTCATTTCCTCTGATTAAAAATATAATTCTGATGATCGGGGGTTTTCAATAATATGTCGGTTTGTCAGAGATTACGTGTCATTCATTACGATAAATATCTAACTGGACTTAAAGTCCGCTCTAAAGGATGCCCTGTGTAAATCTGCCAAGTGAGCCGCTACTCAGTGAGCTGCTCACATGTCTATCGGACATCTTCGTAACCCTTTGGGTCTTAAATCCGAACAGGTGACAGTTGACTCTCTCATATTGTACTTCATATAACTACCTCTTCTAAAAAAACTCCATACTCTAACGACATAGGGTTGAGAGATATTGAAACATCTTACTCTAACGACATCGGTTGAGGGACGTTGAAGCCACATACACTACAAATAGTGATATTTAAATTTATCTTTCAATTCTCGACATCCTCAATTTGAGGCATGCGGATAGAGCTTTGCTGCCACAATGTTCACCTGACAAAAATTCATGTTAAGAATTCTGCGATGTGTGAATGTCGTCTTGGTGAAGAGGATCTAAATCATATTTTTTTCAGTTGCCCTATAAATAATTCATACAAAAATTTCATCCCTCACCTAATCAGTTCCGGCATATTGCCTCCCTACAACATTGCATGCCTGTTCTGTGGACAAACGCGTGTATAAAGCCTGGGCTAATTTCCTGAATATTAACAGCATCAATTTGTAACAGAACTGTAAGTTAAGTTTC
Organism: Limnephilus marmoratus; assembly: GCA_917880885.1. Classification (NCBI taxonomy): domain Eukaryota; kingdom Metazoa; phylum Arthropoda; class Insecta; order Trichoptera; family Limnephilidae; genus Limnephilus; species Limnephilus marmoratus. The sequence goes on along the minus strand of OU862915.1, from coordinate 47,846,166 downwards.
ATGCATTTATTTATTTATTTTATTTTTTACGCACAGTAAATTGTGCCAGTTATGTTTAATTAAAATCATATGTTATTGTAATAATTTTGTGTATTATTGTTATTATTTGTATAGTATTATTATCTAGCCTCCTACATAGTTAACTAACTAACTAACTAACCATCACGCCGTTTCCCCGCAGGGGTAGGCAGAGAGGACGGACCGCCAAACAACTCGGTCTTGGCACACACTCTTTGCCTCACTCACATTCATACATCGTCTCATACATTCTCTTCTATTATTCTGACTTTTGACATGGCCCGACTCAAGTATTTGATTCACTTGATCGTGCCACGTCTTCCTCGGGCGTCCCCGACTTCTTCTACCATTCACATTCGCGTCGTATATTCTTCTTACACTACTTTCTTCGTTCATTCGCTCTACATGCCCAAACCATCTGAGGGTCCCTTTCTTAATCTTACTCATTATGCTTACATCAGCCTTACATTCTTTGCGGATATCCACATTTCTCACACGATCATACATTGTTTTACCACACATACGTCTCAGGGATCTCATTTCAACAGCATTCAGCTTACTTTCATCCTTCCTCTGCCAGTTCCATGCCTCACTGCCATACATCAGGGTAGGTACCAGGACTCCATTGTGGACTGCTAGCTTCGCTTCTTTTGACAGTTTTTTATTAGCGCCAACGGCATTCAGTCCACCATTAATGGAGTTACCGGTCCTACATAGTTAAGTAAATTAAAATACGTGCAGTACATATAAAAAGATATTTTATATAATTTATTGGGGGCTAGAATTCCAACAATCCATGCGCTTGATAGCTGCAAGACGAGTTGTTATCTGGCCTCCTAAGTTAAGTAATGTAAAATCCATGCTAATTTGTACAGCGCTCTAGAGGCGATTTTTCGCAAAAACAGCGCTATATAAGTTATCCAAATTTATTATTATTATAATGTAGATAGATTCTTGTTATTAAAACTAAATTTGTCAATTTTAACCAAAAATCACACTCACAAAAGCTTTCACTTGACACTTGCCAGAACACTCCTTTGGGGTGAAAAGCCATTTAAACATATATATTGCCACTAAATATTTTTTATGTTCCATAAACTTTTAATATTCAGAATTTGAACTGATAAATATCATAATATCAACAAGCGATTAAGTAGATACCAAAAATAGTTTATTAATTAATGATTTCTAATTTGAATGCTTACTTTTTTATTTAAATGTTTTACAGATATCGTAATTTTTCAAGATTACTAATATTTAATAAGTTTTGTATTCTTTGTAGGGCAATCACAAAAGCTTCATTTGTAATATCGCGTGAAATGCATGTAATAATGTATAAATGAAAATAAGCAATTTTATCATTACAAATGATCCACTTTCAGCGGGTTTGTCTTTGAGTCTAACGAAATCCATTAATATTCCTGGAAAACTGAGGCAAAGTTTAGCGTCACATTTTCCGCAAAGCTCCGGACGCCGTATTAATAATTAAGTTCGATCTGGTCCGGCTTCACACACAGCTCCGCTGTTTGTTGGTTGTCACGGTGACTGGGCGGTCCACTTTGTGGATTACTTGCGCAGAAGTCAACTCTGGATTTTGGATGACCACATTTGGTTTAAGGATTGGGGCGAGTTTGGTATACGTTGATTCGAAAACTGGTTAATGTAAACATTTTTGTTCTGGTAAACTTTGGTAATAATATATATGCTGAGTGTTGTTTCGTTCTATTTTAAATATAAAACTTAATTTTCTTGCAGTTATTTTGTATTTAAATTCATATTTATTCATTTCCGTGAATAAACTCTTTAACTTTCAATTTAAGGTTTGCTTTTTAACTCCACACAGGAGACCCTTAGGAAAATAATTCCCCTCCTGGCCTATGTCATCTTTGGGGATGCTGTGTGGAGGGTCTTTAAAAGAAAGGAAGGAGAGGAAGTTCTGGGAAGGAAAAGGGTTGAATAGGAATTCGTACTAGGAGGGCGTACGGGTAGTGAAGTCAATGGAAATCCCTCAACCGACCGCTCTCTCCCGATCCAGCTTGCCATGCAGCTAGTCTGCAGACGCATCCGCCGCCAAGACCTGGACAAACGTCACCTCATGAACCCGGGCACGTAAAGTGCTAAGTCACGTAAACGTAGCAAACCACTTGGAGTGACCTATGGCAGAGGTGTTGGTTATCCAATAAATGGTTCCCGGGGCAACGGTACCAATACCCGCCTCTCAAATTGTCTGTGTCGAATTTTATCTTATTTTTTATCATTTTGTCTATGCTTTCACAAGAGGCAAAAGTTTTAAATTATTTCGCAACTATTCTCACCAATTCCTTGCAAAAACTTAAACATTCCATTTCTAAAAGCCTTACAGCCAGCACCTAAAATTATTTCATCATTATTGCAAGTCTATTTTAACTATTTATATTCAATCAACCAATATGCCTACCAGTAATTTAACACAATTGTTTTAACCACTGGAGCAACAGTGCATTTTAAAACTTTTTTCTCCGTTTGCACAAGATTTTTAGAAGGCAACTTTTTAAATTTTTCGCCAAAATTAAGAAAATCATACCTTCGAATTTTAACATGAAGACATAAAAACTTATTCTAGTGCTACATAACTAATGAATTAACCGGCATTTTACCGTTTATGTTATTTTTGTAGCATTTATAAAAAAATCGTAAAGTTTATATCCGCGCGAATCCTGCGTAGTTGTTACTTTGATACTGCCGTAAACAGCTGATCAGAAATTCTACGAAAAAAATATTTTAAAAAATTATTTTTAACATCGTTATAAAATAGTCTATAAAGTTCGAATTTTAATAACTTCATTTTATGTCCAAAATAACAAATGTGGGAGCTAGACATATTTTTTTTGTAGCTCGAATCAACAAGATAATTGCCCTTTATGTCAGAAAAGCAATCGGAGACTTTTAAAATGGCGCCAATATATGGCAAAAATCGCTCCAGTGGTCATTCTGAGTATTACCTTCAAAATCTACAACCGACTCCAGACCTCCTGAGACATTTACGTGGCCGCACAATATATGTACCTTCATGTATTTATTGATCGTCCAGTTGATTAGTCAGACATATCTGAAACTAAATTTGAGTTAAGTATGCAGTTACATGTGAAAGTGTACTCTCTATCTGGTACAAAACTCGGGTTATTCATTAACATCACCAAATCAATTATGTATAATTCAGAAAAACTTGAACTGAATTAACAAAATTCTGATGTTAATATTGGGATTTGCCTCCCGGTATTATTTTATAGCATATATAATATGTAAAAGTGATGTGATTCCAGAATTTTTATTAGATAGTAGTTGCTAGAGACCCAGAGTCTCCTACAAGTAACATACGATTCTGAAAAAACTGAAAAAAATTTTTTAGAAATATAAATTCACGAAAGAAAATTTAATTCGAAATATTTAGATAGAGCATTTTCTGCTATTTAATTAAGCTGTCGTATGCGATTAAAATTGGTGTCTTAAAATAAAGTAAAGAAATTTTGTTCCTAACCAGGCAGAATTTTCTTATTATCCTTAATGCGTAACAGTTTTTATTAATGTGCGTTTAAAAAATTATCAGAAAATATTGATCCCGAGTGATTATTCACTTAAAGATGTCACATCTGTCGGATCTGCCGGATCTGCCCTGATGATGGACACTGCAACGCTGTCCGAAACGTTGGCTAAAGAAGGAACTAGCGCAACATGGCATAACACCCCAAAAACAAATAACGAAACTACTTTTGACCGTGAAAGTCTATAATCATATCTGGTTTTGTAGATATTTCTCTTTGTCAAAACGTTTCTCATTTTCCAATACAAAATTTTAACCTACACTGGAACGGCCTGTAGTGTAGTGTACATATATTGCGAGCCGCCGGTGTAGAAAGCGCATACATGAAACGGTGGCTTGTTTAAACACATCCAGAGTAGTTGCATTCTGTATGCAAGCAAAGTGCATCTCGCCCGGAAATGTGTGCAGTATTGTGCGCACTGCCCACCGGCTACTGCACTTGCACTCTGCACAAACTACTGAAGAGGTAAACAGAAAGATGTGCTTTGTGGGCTTGTCCGTATGCCCGAAGTAAGCTCTCATTTTCCTTACTACCGGTAAAATAGATTGTGAATTTTTTTCTTCTATTGCGGGGTACGAAAGTGGCGATTAAATAAATATTGCCAGCGCTAAAAATTAAATTACGAATAGTTCCTACACTTCAAACAGAGCGGTTAAATTTCTAAACAAGCTATTAAATTTATCTGATAGGGATCTAGGAGTAAAAGATGGCTTACGTGGTCTTGGGGTAAGGCTCTCGAATCGCAATCCGAATCGCGGGATCGAATCCCGGCATGCACACATAAATTTTATACGTGGTTTATGTGTGTTATTTCACAATTATTTAATGAAAAATAATATATAGTAGGTACATCTGCAGCACGTTCCAGAGTGACAAATATTCTCAATCCCGTTTTGGTGTAAGACCAGTAATCAGCTTGAAATAGCTTTAGCCGTGTTCGGTGACCAGATTTGAATAACCAGATATTTCCCTCCTTCCTCTTCCACATTTCCTTTCCCTCCCCACTATCTTTAGCCTCAAAACGTACCCCAATTTGGAGATGACATTGTCTCACTGACTCCAGACGGGAGCAGTTTGAATTCTTGTGCGGTATTCATATAAAAGAGGTCTTCATTAAATTTTAAATTGATGACATCAGTTTCCTTTCGGAATCTGAAGAATGTTGTGGATTTGTCTAAAGGCCCTAAATAAACTCAATTCTTACTAATTACTATCCCCTGCTCAATAAGATATCTTAATCTCCCATAATGAAGTCCAAGGGCCTTACGGATAAACGTGTTTTAAATTTCACCTAACTGATAAACAAATATTAATGTTTATTATTAATTTTTTAAACTTTATGAGTAAAATCTCAAATTATAATATTTAATTAAATGAAGACAATATTAGCGAAACTCAATCGAAATCTGGAGACAGAAAAATCAGAAAAGATATTGGCTCCGCTGGGACAGTCTGCTGATATTGGCTCCGCTGGGACAGTCCGCTGTCCCAGCGGAGCCAATATCTTTTCTGATTTTTCTGTCTCCAGATTTCGATTGAGTTTCGCTAATATTGTCTTCATTAAAATTGTAAGGGTCCTTTAATAAATAACTCTTTTACAAAAAACTTCACTTTTTATTTTCACAGTGTAACATGTTTTAAAATGTATAAAATAACGGTCATAATACTAAATACACCGGGCCAAAACTGGCAGTTGTTTACTATTTAAACTTTGCGTAGAAAAGAAGCAATAATACTCAGATGCTAGTCTTTTTATAGAATAAAAACTGCACACAAACATTTGACATTTGCAAGTGTTGTCAACATGAGCTAGTAGTTAAAACAGGTTACTACCGACCTACCGAAACTCAGCCACTAGCCCAGGTTCGCACCATTTGTTTGAGATGTTAAAACATAGGAGTTTGCTCAAGCAACCCATAGATGCCGGTAGCATGTCAATTTTCAACAGTTTGCATATCAGTTGGGTCATTAATGGTTGTTAGAAAGGAGTCTAGTGTTTTGTCGAACCCCGGAATTTTTAGTTTGAGGGACAAACCCTGAATTACAAAAAACTGCCTGCAAAAAACATATGTTAATAAGTTGGTAATAAAAATGTTTTAAAATGCCGATATTATTTTACCGAATTTCATTAGTCTGTCTGGGGTCTCCTAGGAATAGAAAGTAGTAGTAGTCTTACGTAAATTGGTGACGTCAGTATTCTTTCATATCGGTGTCTGAAGATCACACATATAGGAATACTCTGCTCAGTGCTGTGCATGGATAGTGGGGTCTTTATGAATGTGCATTATTATTATGTGCACCTGTGTACTTACTTATCGTATCTTTAGTATATATGTACTTGTGTATCTTTGTATGAATGTACTTGTGTACCAATGTACCTGTGTTGCCGGGCGTTGTGTTGATGTTTATGAGTTTCAGAGCTCCGAGTAGCAAATTATTGTACCGGACCTGCCTAGCCCTTGCGCCTGTTATAGATTAATTATTTAGCTTTCGTGAAGATAATAGGCCTGAAATTGAATCACTTGCCATAGCAACGGCTTAAATCTACAAGTACCTAGTTTCATCGTGTTTGAAAGTTTGTTAATAAACAAGGCTTTTTGGTATCAACACGGTTTTCACAGGACTACACCATTAAAACCGTTGTTTATTAATCAACTAGCTGGTTCCCAGCATGCGTTGCTATATCATTTAATAAAGAAATTTTTTCTCCCTGTGTGTCCTTTCCCATTCGTCTCGTTCCCCTTCCACCTTCCCTTCCTCTCCGGCGTTCCCTTCCCTTCTCGCGTTCCCACTCTAATTTCTCCGCCTTCCCTCTCCCCACTCCACTCCCGCCCTTCCCCCGAACCCCCCTCCCGAGTTCCCCTCCCTCCTCCCAGGTTCACTCCCCCCCTCGAGTTCCCCCCCTTCCCAGGTTTCCCTCACCCTACCCGAGCTCCCCGTCCCCCTTCCGCATTCCATAAATTCAGTACTGAATTTTTTCTATTCAAATCTATTCTAAAACTACTATAATAATATTCTGTTAAATCCATACAAAAATTTGGACTTAATAAACCCATATAGAGATTTGTAGTCTTGTATTGGCAAGTCTTCCATAACATTTAAAGAGAGTTCATTGAACATTTTAAATCATATATATTATTTTGTTTTCAAGATAAGTTTTTCTTAGGAATCCTAAAATCTTGAAAATTTTTACGTCGATCCATTCTCTCTGACCTTTTTAAAAATTCGCTTGCTTGTTTCCTCCGATTTTCTGCGGTTCAGAAAGGGGAACTTTACATCATGTATTTATTGGTTGTCTCTCTCTAAACACCTTATATATATTTATGTATTAATTGACGAATTAATTTTCTATAATAATAAATTAGATTAAAAAGATCCGCCACGTCTGCATATTTATTACTTACTTCATATAATCTAGATACAGATGAGAGTTTGAAATGCTCAATACTGGTATTGTTACTTTTAAACAAGATTTTGAAACGAGAAGCTCTCGTTGGCACTTGAAATTCAATTAGATTAATTAAATCAGGGCTGCCTTATTTTTAATTTTGAACATAAATATTAAATAATTAGTACAATGTGACTGAGCGAGAAAAATTCTGTTTTGACTCAACCACTGAGCTTTTCGTCTCTGTCTCCGTGCCTATCACTGTGGTAGCTGTGTTTGATAGTACCTTTTTATTCCACCAGAGCGCACGAGCATTGCGACTGATGCGAGCTGTCAAGTCGGAGTTATCAATATTATGCGACGTCTACTGTTCACAAAACTACTAGTTAACTTTACGAAATTACGTATAAAATTTTTGTTTTCCTTGAAAAAAATCGCTTTATACTATACTACATTTGAAAGCCGGCATTCTTGACTCGCGATCCGAAGGTAGCGGCCACGAGATCGAATCCCGGCGTGGACAAATAAATTTAGAACAATTTGTGTTATTTCACAATTTATTCATTTAAAAAATAATGCATAGTATATTTACGGCACGTTCCAGAGTGGAAGATACTCTCCGTATCGCTCTGGTGTAAGACCACAATTCAGAATTGAAACAATGCTTGAAATGGCGTTAGCCGTGTTTGGTGACCAGATCTGAATAGCCAGGTACTTCCTCACCTTCCTCTTCCCCATCTCTTTCTCCTCCCTACTACCTTCAGCCTCACATCATACCCCAATTGGGGATACCATAGTCTCACTGGCTCCAGACGGGAGCAGCTGAGACTCTTGTGAGGTATTACTATACAAAAAATACATTAATATAAAGTTGAGAATACGCCCAAAATAAAGATGAGAAGAGCGTTTAACCAGCCAGCGGACGAAAATCCACATTTCGTCGAAAGTTGTTCTTACGATCGTGCAGGGCGGTTAAAATGAGAAAGATTAATTATTCTCCGTACCAGCTTTTTAAAATTATAACTCAATTTCGAATTTATTTCAATCCAAATTAGCTTTAACTAATACCTTCATCCAAAAATGCTGAAAGGCGTGATGATAAAACTATTAAAATAGTGTACTTTTTGTAATTATTTTTTGATTATAAGTATTTATCATTTTTCAATAATGTCTAAATTTAATAAGAATGTTAAAAAAATCTGAAATATATTAGTTTGTAAGTGTGCAAATAAATACCTACACAAATGGACCAATTTTCGTCAAGAAACACATGTACGTACATATTTTTTAATGATTTTATTGAAACTAAAATTAAAATTCTAAAACATGCGTTTGCTAGATAATGTATTGATTTATTTTACTGCATGATTATATTATTTGAAATGGGTGTGGTATAATACAAAATCTTTTTTGAAAATTTAACAAATCTGCCAACGACCTATGGAAAAACCTTATTATACTAAAAATTAAAAAAAAATCCCAAAATTTATTACATGCGAATGCTAGATAAAAGAACAATCTTTCGAAATCCAATTATATTTTTTTGTGGAAAAGAGTCAATATGTCTAAAATCGGATTTGAAAATGACATATTTCTGGTTTTCTCTGGTAATGCCCTCAAATGCCCCAAAAGTAAATTTGAGCAAGTCGACGTAGTCAAAATTAATAGACTAAGTGTTGTTTAAGGGTTAACCGGAAAACAGTAATCAGTTGAAAAATTACTGTTCCTTATTGTCACTCAAGTCCCCCTCCCCCCACACATACCTTCCCGATAAATTATTCAATTCTCCGGGTGTCACTTATGACGTGAGTTCCCCCTACATTAGACTGACAATGTTAATACCAACTGTCACCATTGGTGGAAGCACACCATTGGCCACTTCCTTGCCGTTACCACAGTGTACATTTCCATTATTTGGTTTGATGCATTACTGAGTGCACTATGATGAATGTACTGTGCATTGTCATCAATCAAGGCAAGAGGTGCTTTGATAGTCTGTCATTTGGGTGAATTAATGGTTAAAAAATCGATCGACTCCAGGCGCTTTGAGCATTTTTGTATGTGTAGCGTTGAGACTGTCTAATTTTTTAGCTGAATTCCAATATTAGAATATTGTGGATGTCATAAAGTTTTTTTTTACATTAGCTCCACACAGGAGGCTCTGAGGTAAAAAAATACCCCTCAGGGCCTATGTCATCTTTTGGAATGCTGTGTAAAGGGTCTTTTTGGGGAAGGAGGAGAGGAAATTCTGGGAAGGACAAAGGTATGAGTGATGGGTAGGAATCTCAGGGGTCAGTATATCCAGGACATATGGATACATCCCTCTCACTGCGGTAAAACGATGTTCTGAGAAGGTCCTGTTGGAGAGATTGAAATGTCTCCCTCAATCAGTCTCTCCCGATATAGCCTACCACGCAGTTGGTGGGCAGACGCAACCGCTTCCAAGATCCGGACAAACCTCACTCCACGAACCCCGGCACCCGTGAATTCACCAAACGGAGAGAATCACTTGGGGTGATCTATGGCAGAGGTGTTGGTTATCCAATAAATTATTCCCGTGACGGCGGTACCCATTTCCGCCCCCCAAATTGAATTTCCAAAGTAAATCCACAATGTTGATAATTGGCAAAGAGAATAATAAACATTGTGGGTTAAAGTTAAAAGTGAGGTGGGGCCCTCTGAGGCCCACATTTCAATTTAATGTTTAAAAATAAATAATATTATTGTTTCAATTAAAAATAAACATTTTTATTGGGACGGTATGTTTCTAAAATTTAAAACACATTTAAAAACTGCCTTAGGTTCGAATTTCACAGACTTTATTGAAAGAGTGATTATCCACAATTATATTGCGTTAACTGTTCCTTGAACACGATTTTAGCCCAGCGATCCTGTACTTCAGGGAGGCAGTACTAAAGATGTCTAACTAACTAACTAACTAACCATCACGCCGTTTCCCCGCAGGGGTAGGCAGAGAGGACGGACCGCCAAACATCCCGGTCTTGGCACACATTCCTTGCCTCGTTTACATTCATACAACGTCTCATACATTCTCTTCTATTATTCTGACTCTTGACATGGCCCGACTCAAGTATCTGATTCACTTGGTCGTGCCATGTCTTTCTTGGGCGTCCTCGACTTCTTCTACCATTCACATTTGCGTCATATATTCTCCTTACACTCCTTTCCTCGTTCATTCGCTCTACATGCCCAAACCATCGGAGCGTTCCTTTCTTGATCTTACTCATCACGCTTACATCAGCCTTGCATTCTTTGCGGATTTCCACATTTCTCACACGATCATACATGGTTTTGCCACACATACGCCTCAGGGATCTCATTTCTACAGCGTTCAGTCTACTTTCATCCTTCCTCTGCCAGTTCCATGCCTCACTGCCATACATCAGGGTAGGTACCAGTACTCCATTATGGACGGCTAGTTTCGCGTCTTTGGACAGTTTTTTGTTGGTGCCAACGGCGTTCAGTCCTCCATTAATAGAGTTACTTGCATTCACCCTTCTTTCAATATCTCTATCAGCCTTCCCATCTCTCGTAAACATACTTCCCAAATAAACAAACTCATCCACCTGCTCCAAGTATTTATCATTCACAACTATATTGCATACTGTTTTCGTACTCTCTCTTTCAAACACCATGACTTTAGACTTACTTACATTCATCATTAACTCATTCTTCATACATACTTCGTTCATTCTTGACACGAGAGACTGTAGATCTTCCATACTGTTAGATATCAGCACCGCATCATCAGCATACAACAGGCAACATACTTCTAGATTACTCAATTTCGCACCCAATCCCATCTCTTTCAATTCTTGCATACAATTATCCATATATAGATTGAATAACCACGGCGACATTACGCAGCCTTGTTTAACACCTTTTGTGATATCAAACCACCCCGTAAAATCGCCGTTCACCCTAACACATGCAACGCTTCCCTCATACAGAGACGCAATTGCCTGTATGAGATACTTATTCACTCCATACTTGGACAATACCTTCCGTAGCTTTTTCCTGTCAACTCGGTCGTATGCTTTTTGTAGATCTACAAAGGCACAGAAGAGTTTCTGTTTTTTTGCAAGAAACTTTTCAGTGAGCATACGCAATGAGAAAATCTGGTCCATGCATCCCCTTCCACTCATAAAAGCACCTTGCACATCCCATATTTTATCTTTTGTTTCCATTCTTACCCTTTCAATCAATATTCTACCATACAACTTGCCCACTGTACTAAGAAGGCTAATAGCCCTATGATTCCCACATTCCATACGTGACCCCTTACCTTTGTACAATGGCATGATTACAGCCCTTCTCCAATCTAATGGCGTGTAACCCTCCTCTAAACATTGGTTAAAAAGTCTGCACAACCATGTGAGAATAATACGGCTATCTCCTTTAAAGTATTCGGCAGCAATATTGTCGAAACCCACAGCCTTACCATTTTTCATACATTTAATAGATTTTTTTTATTTCATCCATGCTGATTTTGGTAACATTCACTCCATCATCGTTCATAACCGATTCACCGCTTGGATCACAGTCACTCGGGTTACTTTCGAAGACTTCCTCGAAATATTTCATCCATCTCTCTTTAATTTCATTCTCATTCGTCAACATTTGTCCATCTTTCGATTTTATCACTTTCATGCTTCTGTTCTCTGGTCCACTCCGGGATCTTTTGACCTCCTTCCAAAACAGTTTTATGTTTTCTTGGAAGTGGTTTGTCATTTTGATTCCCTCTTCTTCTTCCAGGCGTTTTTTCCGTTCTTTCACCCCAACACTTACTCTTTTCTTGCATGCCTTATACACTTCTTTCGCTCGATCTCTCTCTTCGCTTGAAACACTGCCAGTCGCTATCAGATGTAAACATGCTTTCTTCTTCTCTGAGACCAGTGCTTTGATCTCATCATCCCACCATGCGTCACCTTTTTTCCTACCTTGCTTACTTATTCCACACACGTCTCTAGCAGATTCGCATAGACTCACCTTAATGTGGTTCCATGTTTCCTCTATGCTTAGACCGTTCATTTCCTTCTCATTCAATCTCATTTCTGCACACTTCTCATACTCACTTCTGACATAATCGTTTTGTAGTTTTTCTATTTTGATTCTTGTTGGAGCTGATACCGTTTTCACCTTAGAGCGCCAGCCGCGAAAGAGGTTTACTTTTGACACCACCAGAAAGTGGTCAGTTTCAACCTCAGCCCCTCTGAAAACTCTTGTGTCCTCGGTAACGGCTCTCAACCTAGAGTCAATTACTACAAAATCGATTATTGATCTTTCAATTCCTCTTTCCCACGTATACTGATGGATACCTTTATGATCGAAGAAAGTATTCGACACAAAAAGGTTCCACTCTAAACATACCTCAAGTATTCTGTTCCCATTATCATTCGTTCTTTTATCCCCGAACATACCTAAGGCCGAATCAAATCCGTCACGTCTAATACCGACCCACCCATTCAAATCGCCCGCCATAATAATCCTTTCATTCAACTCTTTTAGTCTCATAACATCATTCACACCAGTCCAAAAATCATCTTTCACTTCGTCACTTTCAGAATTAACAGGGGCATAGCAAATAATAAGAAACACCCTTGTTAAACCAATTTTGAATCGGATCCACATTATTCTTGGAGTTACACATTCAAACTGCAACATACATTCAACCATTCTGGGAGACAGTAGCGCTGCAACAACCTGACAAGCCCTCTCCGTATCTGGTCTCCCAGACCAGATGACGAACTTATCATCATGCTGCAATGTACCGCTCTCTTTTTTCATACTCTCAGTTATACAAAGTACGTCCAAACATTTACCTTTCATTGTATCACATAATTCATTCATCTTTCTTTCCATCCCTCCTCTTATATTCCATGTGCCAATTCGGCATTGCTCACGTTCCGTCCTCCTCTTTGCGCCACCGAAGGGTTGGCAATGTGATGGATAGCGAGTCTCATCGTTACCTGTGTCGGCCATTCCCTTCCACGGACTACTTCTTACAAACTAGCTTTACATCCTTAATCTAACTTACTCTACTTAATCTAACTTAATCTAACTTAATATCACTTAATCTAACTTAATCTACTTAATTTTACTTAATATAACTTAATCTAACTTAACCAAACTTAATCTAACTTACACATACGCAAAAAACAACCATAATAAACCGGAAATTCATAACGACTATTGTGAAAAACAACAATAAAGGACATGAAATTAACACTAGAGAAAAAAAATATATATGTATGTGTATCTTGTCACTGTAAAAGGTTTATTATTATTAATTTTATTGTTTTAAACCACTTTCACTTGAGTTTTTTTTTTTAGCCATTAATGACTCCGTATGTATGGTAGGTACTGATAGAGAAAGGGCACGGGTTCAGTACAATGTTATACTAGTCCGAGAGTTATGGATTGTAGAAATGTTTCATAAAATGTCTTATCCCTATAAAATGTTTATAATATCACTCCCTATCAGGAACAAACAAAGTCTTCCTTCCTTGTGTGCGGGGGCGGTAGGCGGGCGGTGTGGCAGCGGGAGGGGCATCTTGTTTATAATATTAATCTCTATCAGGAACCAAATTTGAGGGCACAGTCATAGAGATATAGTCCGATGTCATCCATCCTTGTGCACGGGGGCGGTGGTGGGGCGGGTAGCGGGGCAGCGGGGCAGTGGGGGTGCTGTTAGGGGTACGTAGGTCACCAGATGAATCTCTTCTTATTTTCTGAGAACGGCCGCTTCAGCGGTCATAATGTAGCACCGGCGAAGGCAGGCATGAGGCGGGCAGCGGGTGCGGGGTAGGCGAGGTAGTGCAATATAGGTGCGGGGTATGCGAGGGGCTCAACCCAAGTGCCCAAGTGTCGAAGTGATGGTCACATCTGGCAAATGTTCGGTGCCAGTTTGACATTTTAGCCACTGCATTTAAACTGTATCGCATAATTACCTATATTATTTTTTACACATATTTAAAAATCGTTACACGTCCACACTATTCACAGAAAAATCATTTTTAACGCACTTACACAACACTCATACAGTAAGGAACACTTTTTGACATTCTTAAGGGCTGAATATATGAAATATATTCAGCCCTTAAGAATATCCCTCTTAATTAGCAATGAAGAATCGTCGGGCTCTCGGAGCAGCCTGGCGTGTATTTTATCGGTCTCGGTATTCATTGCTAAAGATGTCACCTTCAACAATTTATAAATGACACAATCAAAGCACTGCAGTATAGAGGATTTTAGCCCAGCGATCCTGTACTTCAGTAGGGAGGCAGTACTAAAGATGTCACCTTCAACAATTTATAAATGACGCAATCAAAGCACTGCAGTATAGAGGTAGCTCAAATAATTTTTAAAGAGTATTATTATACGACAAGGTCTCATGTAAGAAAAACTTACCTATCCTGTATGATTATTTAAAATTAAATTATCTCTTCAACTTTTTCTGAAAAAGTTATTAACTCATGAATAAAATAAACTTATAAGAACTTTTCACGATTGAATTATGAAATGAGTATGACATTAAAAAATTAAAAGCTTTCATACTTTGTTTCAAAAGAAAATGTCAACAATTAACTTTTTCAAAGGCAGAACTTATATTATTTTGTTTCCTTCTAGGAAAACCATTTGATAAGATTTCACTTGGGAATATTTTTTATACGGATACAAAATAAATAATAAATTCATCACAAAACAAGTAATTTAAGAAGATACTGTGATGAAAGTTACGGGGAAACAGGTTGTAAAGATAAGAATCTATTTGAAATTTAAATCGAGTTTTTTTTCTCAAAGTTTATTTCCGAAATAATTTTAGCATTTTTTGTTCATGTCGGGGGAATAATTTATATTTCGTCTATTTGTTTTTTAGTTAATTCAATTATATGGTGTAACTATGGCGTAACTACGTAATATTATTAATCATTCTTATTTTTTTACAACTAAAATATTTTAGTCACATAATATTAGATTAGGTACCTAATTTTCAAAATCTCGATTGCAACCTTAATTTTTTCTACTTTTTGAGTAGAAATAATTAAGAATTTGAAGTTTGAATTTGAGTCTCATTGGTTTGTTAACCCCTCTGATATTTTGTCAGAAGGCCAAAATATTTGCAACAAAATCCAAATATATGGAAAATTTTTGAAAATATTCCAAAACTAAAAACTGTTTTTGAAAAGTGATGAAGTACGTTTACAAATGTTGATATAAAAAAATTAAAATATGATTTTTTAATTTTAATACAAAAATGGCCATGGCCGAAACTCCATGTAAAATAACTGATTATGAAAAAAAAATAAAACACACACACATGGCAGCCATCTCTGGTCTGGAGCTCCAAAATACCTGAAAAATACCCTCGACTCTGTGCAGAAACGGGCGGTCCGTTTGATAGATTCTCCCATCTTAACATACGGATTGCAATCTTTAGAGCACAGGCGTCGAGTGGGAATGCTATCCTTGTTCTACCGGTATTACAATGGAAGATGCTCCGAGGAACTAGCATCATTGATCCCTTCGGCACCGGTGTATAATCTGGAAACACGCCAAACGCGTGCCCAACATTTGTACACGGTTGACATTTTTCACATGAGAACGGGTCTTTTCTTCGACTCGTTCTTGTTTTCAACAGCTTGGCTGTGGAATGATTTGCCGGCCTCTGTGTTTCCTCCTTCCTACAACATGGGTCTCTTCAAGACCAATGTTCATTCCTTCCTCTCCTCAATGACAGATGACATAGGCCCTGAGGGAAATTATTTTCCTCAGGGCCTCCTGTGTGGAGTTAATGTAAAAAAAAAACACATATTTTAAAAGGTAAATGTATTATAAATGTTATTATCACATCAGGTTTTTAATCGTTTCATAAAAAAATAATAATAAATCCATTAAATTTTATACATTCTTCAAAAGCTTTGGTTTCATAGAGGTTAACTAGATTTGAATATAAAGGGAGTAGTTTTCTCTTACTAACATCGTTTAGATCATATTTATCGCCATGACAGTAACGGACAACGATTTATATGAGACATGTGCGAGTTAGGACAAATTTGGTCTCCAGTGATTAGCGGGTTAACAACATAACGAATACTAACTTGTATATAACTATATAAAATTATTTTAATCTTTTTTTAAGCACACATTAATATATATGTTACTTCTTCCGGCAAAACTGAAATAAATTATATTAACTAGCTGTTGACGAATGGGTCGGGAATAGCGCCGTAGATGGGAAGAATTCCATGGCTGAGACCTGTGCCACACGCAGCTATAAAATATGTAGCTTGGAGTATTTCGGCATATCGCTCGTCGTACATTCCCAATGGCAATATTTGGCGAGCGATGTGCTGAAATAGGCCAAGCTACAAATAGCTGCATGTTGCACAGTTCTAAATCAAAATCCTCAGGAGAACCGACATTGTTCCTCGGACATTTGGCTCCCCGACATTCTAATTATTATAAACCAATTTCCAATTACCAATTTCAACCAAAATCGACCTTAATTAAAAATACCTTTAATAAGCAATAAGTTGGTTTGTACATTAAAAATACTTACTTTACGTTATATGTTACGGTAAAAGTCGGTACTACGGTAAATTTAAAGATTTTCCAGTGTCCTGAGATTTACCAACTTTTAATATTGGTGGAGTCTTAGGATTTACTAGTAAAACCTAAGAATTACCAATTTACGGGCTTTTACAGTAACATATAGAGTGTTACTCTAAAAGCCCCTACTTTTTTTACATAAGCTCCGCACAGGAGCTGTGGGGATGCTGTGTTGAGGGTTTTTTAAGGAAAGGAAGGAGAGGAGAGTTCTGGGAAGGAAAGAGGTTTAAGGGGTGAGTAGGAATCTGGGGTTCAGTGTGTCCTGGTCATCCTCCTCCAAGACCTAGACAAACCTCACCTCATGAACCCGGGCACCCCTGCATAAATCTAAGTGACCTATGGCAGAGGTACTGGTTATCCAATAAAGGTTCCCGGGGCGGCGGTTCCCATTACCGCCTCCCAAATTGACGGTAAATCTACGGTACTGACTTTACTGACCAGTAGTTTTTTGCTTAATGCATTTGAATGAAAATAAGTTTTATACTTTTGTTTTTTCGGCGGTACATCCTCTCTGCACAATCCTTCGGAGACACTTAGTTATATTTTGTTTAAGTAGGAACACCACGTTTTCCATAAAACGACTGCTTATTGTAAGTTCGAATGCCGGGGAAGCAACTGTCCCGAAAAGTCGTGAAATCCTAATACTTAAACCCATCAAAATAGTTTTTTTTTGACGTGCGTACTCCATCAGGTATATTTTAATAAATTTATTTTCTATCCCTCCTCACAGCATCTACAAAGATGACATAGGTAATAAATAACCCTATGTGGATCTAATGTAAAAAATATATAACATTGGTTCATGTGTAATTTCTTCCGTGTATAATAATTCTAGTAGTGTTGGTACGAACTTGAAATTCCGAGATCGTTTTTTTCTTAAACTAATTTGTTTTTTTCCGCAGGTTTAAATTTCTGTCCTTTCGATAACATCAAGATCTACGACGGAAAGGACGAATCATCTCCCCTCATCGGCGTGTTCTGTGGAATGGGAAAATTCCCCTACTCCATCATTGGAACGTCGCAGGACCTTTTTGTGGAATTCATCTCGTCCGAGGCTGGTAAGGTTATAACTTGTTTTACATACTTCAAAGCAATTGAAAGGCTAAATATCTCTCACAAATAAAACGCAATGTTAGGTTTTTTTAAAATTACATCGTTAAACATTTTACTTTTGGGTTACTATGCCGTGTTGCGCTAACTCATTCATTAGCTAAAGAAGGAGGTAGCGCAACACGGTATAATTCCCCAAAAATATAGCACTATAATCGTTGACGTAGATATATATACTTGAGATACTTGTCGAAGACAATAATACTTTTGGCTGTGAAAATCCAAAATCGTATAAATATCGTTATGAATTATGCGGATTAATTATTTTTTTTTATTTTCGAACCAATCACATAACCAAAAATATTAATTGTTGTATTATAAGTAAGAGTATCTAGATAAAGACTCAAGCAGTTAAATATTTTTGAAAGATTTTTTTTATATGAATACCGCACAAGAATACCGCTACTGAGACTATTACTTCCCCAATTAGGGTAGGTATATCGTTAAACTGACGGAAGTAGGGACGTAGGGAGAGGAAGGAGATGGAAAAATGGAAGGTGAGGAAGTACCTGGCTATTCACATCTGAATGCCAAACACGGCTCTGCCATAGGTCACCCCAAGTGGTTCGCTATGTTTGGTGGTTTAGCAAAGGTGCCAGGGTTCATGGGGTGAGGTTTGTCTAGATCTTGGACGCGTATGACCAGGACACACTGAACTCCAGATTCCTACCCACCCCTTATACCATTTTCTTTCCCAGAACTCTCCTCTCCTTTCTTTCCTTAAAAAACCCACACACATCCCCAAAGATGACATAGGTGACCTCCTGCGTGGAGCTCATGTAAAAAAAATGACTTATACACTTATGGATTTGAACCCACCACCTCCGGATTCGTAGTCGAGAGACTTTCCCTTCGACCACGAAGACCGTCTATAACTAGAAGACTTGTGTAAGTACAAATTTCAAAATGCAATTAAAACATTTGTTTCTTTTTATAACTGTCGGAATACCTTCCCTGTTTTAATTCCATTTTCCAAAATAATTAAAAATGCTTTTTTTTACCGCGTTCCACATAACTTTACGTTTTATTATGATTAAAATTGGTCAATTTAAATATACAACGTGTCCGGAAACTCGTAGTACAAGCGGGAAACTGGTGAATCTACATCACGTAGAGAACCCAAAAAACTTATTTTTTTCGATCTGAGCATTTCGATTTTAATATTATTTTTTTTCTATTTTTCCATTTTTTCGGCAACTAAAGGGTTAAAAAAAATTTTGAGCCCGGTTTACCCTTCGTTGCATTTTATAAGACATTACACAGCTGAAATCAACCCCCTAGTGAAAATTTTTTTCAAATTTAACCTAAAAAATTCCAACTTCGGACCCGATTTACTCGAAAACGAAAGCTCAAATCAAAAAAAGTTAAACCACAAAATCGACTCCAAATGTGATGTGGATTCTCCAGTTTCCCGCTTGTACTACGAGTTTCCGGACACCTTGTATTATGCATAAAAAAATTTATTGCTTTTTGGTTTTTGTTGAATTGCACATGCACACCTCCTAAATCCGGAAATTAAAAAATAATTTCGTATATTGTTGATTTACTGACATTAAACGTCAGTTTTAATTTTTATCGGAATCGCCAGCACGTGCAATATATATTTATAATGCATGATATTTTTTGACTAAAATTGGAACATATTTTGCCGAGGGTGACAGGTGTATTTAAAGCGTACGGGAAGTTTTCTCTTAAAATAAAAATACAAAAAATTATTATTTTTTATACGCCGATAAGCGACAAGGTCTGAAAGGACCTTTTCGATTTTGAAAGTTTGATAATTTTTTTTCTGTCTTGTTAGAATGAAACGGTTTCATGATTTCCTCAAAGTTAAGTTGGTAAACGCCAAGTTTTCAAAACTGATTTCGTGTAGAAACTCTAAAAAGGTTTATGCAGACCTCACAAATATTTTGCAAGTAGTTAGTCAACAAATCGGTGGCCATGAGCCTTTAACTGCTGACGTGATTTTTTTTACTTATGCTCTGACGTGGGGGCCTGGGCGGCCTGTTACTTTAAATGTTTATATAGTAGAGATCCGTGAAAATTTTGAGGTCCAAATTATAATTTATTGGACAATTTAAATATATTAAAATAAAATTAAATACCTACTTTTTATTGAGTAACTTACATTTGACAATTTGGATATTGTGCAATAATTTTAGGCAAAAATCACTTGAGATCAGAAATCAGTCGGTGTTATCTATTGAACTAAATAAAAACAATCAACTCACTTTTATAATAATATTTCAATAGTGCCTCGAACAAACTACGTGTATATACAACTTTAGTAAAGTTGTTTATGCTTATTTTTATATACCAAAAATCTACTTTAAAAAGTCACGTAAGTAGCTAACGATGGGTCAGAGAGGCCCGCAAAAAATATTGAAATGTACTTACAGAAATTTAACTTTCAAAATTAAAACCTCCGGCTCTGGCGTCACTAAATTCAAAGCTACTGGAAGCGGTGTGTGCGTCACGCGCGGGGAAGGGGAGTATTTCGATATTATTGTTATTGAGCGGCCCCCACGTCAGCAGTTAAAAGTTAGTAATGTTTTATGACATGTTAGACAATTTATACATTGCTGGTATGCATTATTCATAATCCACCATGAATAATTGCAATCCACCTTGTTTGTCCGCTGTCCCGCGTCGCGCTGGCCCGACAGTTGGTAATTCCACACAAAGAAGAATACGCCAACAATTCAAAGGTACGCGCATATCCGCATATCAAACAAAAGCTATGGATGTTTCCAATGCTGGTAATTATTCAAAGTATACACGCTAAAAAAATACATATATTTTTAATCGATAAAAAATTTTATAGCGATTAACGCAAAATTTTATGCATAAGGTCTGCACAGACCATATTGCCCCACATATCGCCTCCCCAGATGTCGCTCATCGGAGTGTTGATTTTAGCGCTGATTACTAAAAATATTTGTATAACACTATAGTTCGTAATTCAGTTTCAGTTTACAGTCTCAGTGCCGGCAACCCGAGTGTTTATTTTATTTTACGTAGTTTTTTTACTTCTCTAGATAAAGTCTGTTTCGAAGCGGGTATTGGAGAAATACTTTTTAAATTTACATCGGAATGTAAAAAATAGCCCACAGCTTTGGCTGTAAAGTTTACTTCGGCTTATGGTGCCCGAAGGTTAACGTTAACGTTAACGAGAAGCTTAACCAGTACGAGCGTGGCGACTTTGTCAATCATTTTATTATTATTATTTTAATATTATAAAGGAGAATGTTTGTATGGATGTATGGATGTTTAGATGTTTGTTACTCTTTCACGCAATAAATACTAAAAGGACTTAAAAAATCTTTCACTAATAGAAAGCTACATTATTTGCCAGTATTATTGGTAAGCTACGGTGTTATGAAATTATTTATTATACGTTTATTGTCCGAACGAAAAGCAAAGCTTTGCTTAGTAATTGTTTGACGTGCTCTGCATTTTATTTTTTGTTTAGGTTACTATTGAGATTCCTTTGATAGTAAAAATTAAAATATGTTTAAACAGGTACTAATCTACACTTTGACCTGAGCCAACAGTTCTACTAATATTATAAATGCGAAACTGCGTGGCATGCGAGCTGTTTGAAAAATTAATAAAACGGATATGGAGGGGGAGAGGGGGAGGGCGAATATGCGGAGCTAAGCTGGGGGCAAAAGCTAGTAATTATTATATTTATTAAAACTATCAATTTGATGAATTATTTTCACCTAAAATCAGTACTCAACTAAGTAGTTTTAGAAATAAGCGTATAAATTTATACTCGCGTTATAGGTATCTATACTTACATTTTATAATTTCCACCCAATTTTATATAAGGATGGATTTTTTTTTACTTCTTATTTATTCAGTTAACTGAAAAAAATACGATTTTACCAATGAGCTATACCCATTGTACTTAATATTTTATTTGTACAAAAAAGATATATTGATGAAAGATGAAAGTAGACTGAACGCTGTAGAAATGAGATCCCTGAGGCGTATGTGTGGTAAAACCACGTATGATCGTGTGAGAAATGTGGAAATCCGCAAAGAATGCAAGGCTGATGTAAGCGTGATGAGTAAGATCAAGAAAGGAACGCTCCGATGGTTTGGGCATGTAGAGAGAATGAACGAGGAAAGGAGTGTAAGGAGAATATATGACGCAAATGTGAATGGTAGAAGAAGTCGAGGACGCCCAAGAAAGACATGGCACGACCAAGTGAATCAGATACTTGAGTCGGGCCATGTCAAGAGTCAGAATAATAGAAGAGAATGTATGAGACGTTGTATGAATGTAAACGAGGCAAGGAATGTGTGCCAAGACCGGGATGTTTGGCGGTCCGTCCTCTCTGCCTACCCCTGCGGGGAAACGGCGTGATGGTTAGTTAGTTAGTTAGTTTAAGATATATTGCATTTTAAATGGCGTCTAAACTTCAAGGGTCAACATAAATAATCGTCGTGATTTAATATTGGGGTATTATGCCATGTCGCAACCCTCCCCCTCTTTACCCAACGTTTTCTACAGTAACAGTATCCATCATTAGGGCAGATGTGTAATCGAATGATAACGTAATAATGGTAATGATTGCACATCTGTCCTGTATGTACACTGTAACGCCGCCCGAAAAGTTGGCTAAAGAAGGGGGCAGTGCAACACGGCATAATACCCCAAAAATAATTTACGATTTTACTTTTGGTCTTGAAAATCTTAAATCTAATCTGATTAATCGTTGTTTTTTATCCACCCGGTACACCACTATACAAGCAATTGTCTGTTTAAAATGATTTTCATCTACTCGTTTATTGTTGAAATTCGATTGTATACTAGAAAAATATTCTAGTTTATACCGTAAGGGGGATTAAGCAATTGGTCAGTGATTCCGAAAGTGGATGGTACCGCCTTCATAGAATATAGGGGTCGTTGGGAGCATTGCAGGGATCGCCGAGTGGTAGGGGGCGGTAGAAGCTGGTGCGGACCGCTGATCGCTCATTGTAAAATTACGAGGGAAACAGGGCAAACGATTTTGTCCAGATTGAGTAGCAAAATTCGACATGGCCAACTCTCCGGAAAAAAATCACCATTGGCAATAATAATATTTTCCTCTCACTGTGTACGTGTAGGGGGTATAATTCTAAGATTTTGCTTTTGAAGGACTGTACAGTTTGGATTGCTGTTAACGGAATTGGCGCCCTTGTTATTTTCAAAAATAAACGTTGAAGCCCGAAGCATCCTCGATGAGAAAATCTTGGAATTTCAAATACTTCAATTTCAAAAGTTTCAAAAACTTTAATTCAATTTCCCAAACCATTTTCGGAGATTTTTTTTCCAATTTTCCCGAAAGAAATTTTATCAAATTTTTAATATATGAAAAAAATATCTGAAATTTTCTTAAAAAAAAATTTTCGACTTAAAATTTCCGATTTTTCTGAACAATTTTATTCATCTCATAATATAGATATTCCCAACATATTTTCAGATTGTCCCTGGAGATTTTTTTTTAAATTATAAAACAAACTTCAAAACGTAATGTTTTCCAAAACCAAATATAAAAATTGAAAAGAAAAAAATGAACCCAATTTCATGTACGACGATATTGTGTTCTTTCTTCCACTGGATCGCCTGATATTTTCCAAGGACACCGATTTGGTTAAATTTTGGCGAACGAAAGGTTAGGGTTGAGTAATTTGAATTTAATGTCAAAATTCATAATTTCGGCAGCGTTCATAATTTTTTTTATTGAGTTCTGAAAAGCAGTGAATTTCTTAGTTGATGGGAATTTATTACTTAGTAGAAATTAGTTTTCCGTTGTCCAGTTAATTTCAATTGAACGAAGTTGCCGTTTAACCTCTCATAAGTGCCCTTGTTTTTTTTAATGCGATTTTAATCCATATGTACCTATAAGGAAACTGTATGAAAGACAAGCTCAGAATCGCTTGCGTCAATATCAATCTGGGAGCTACTTTATTTGATCATTGTAGCTTCTTTGAATGCTTTCAAATTAATGTTCTACGACATTTGTGGGTCATTTTTTGCAGCTGCCAAAGACGGAAATTACAATATTTTACATTTTCAAAAAAGTTTAAGGTCAGTATTTCTTTAACAACTTCTTTGAATTTATTTTTCATGTTGGGTATGTATTCAGGTTTTTGTAGAAATAGTAAAGTCAGTTTACGTTTTAATGGATATATTTTTTTGACAATTGTTTCCAAAATGTGAGATTTATACCGACTTTGACCAGAATCCATAAAGGTAATTTTTCGGGCCATTTCTGAAATGTCATCCGAGTTCTTGGATAGAAAAAGTATTAATAATTGCTGCTATACATACAAAAGTGCAAAACTCTATAGTAAAAATAAGGGTATTTTACTAAATTGGCGAAGTCCTTTAAAAACTTCGCCTACAGGTTTAATATTATTGGTTGAATAGCTTCAATAAATTTAAATTAAGCTACATTGATTGGGGTTAGTTCCCACGGATATATAAAACCTCGTTTTAAAACTTAATCGCTTTGAATTCGACCTCGTTATTAGAAATATCGCATGCCAAACCGCAATTTAATTCCAATATACCTACATTAAAAGGAATGACTGATTTATGATGAATATTATTTATTTTTGTTTGAAATTAACATGCTAAATAATATTAACAAGCTGGTAATGCTCGATGAGAGTTATTTACCTAATTGGCATAATAACTGGATTTAAATTGTAATAATTACCATAAAGTCTGATTAATATGATGTTAATTTGTTATTGTTTAAATGCAATACCTTAATTTCAAAACTCCATAAAGTAATAAATTCCCTTGCCATCCAATTAATTTAGTGTTGCCTATTCTACGAACAATTACGAAATAATCGTAAAATATAAATGTTTTGATGAAGCTTTGTTTTAAATGGAATTCCTGTAATACTTTTTATTCAATTTTGATTCGAGAGAAAAAATGTTTTTGTCATAGAATTTAAAATCAAAAATACTAATTTCGGTTGTCTTTGCGACTTGTGTAACTCTGGTTCAATGAACTCTAATTTGCTTAGTATTAAAGTGATATTTTCAAAATAGGAACTGAATGTATGAAGAATGCATAATAGCGGCATGACTGCCGGCGTGGTCAAGGGGTAAGGCTCTTCACTCGCAATGGAAGGTGGACAAATAAATTTTATTTGAATTATTGTGTTATTTCCCAAATAAATCATTTAAAATAATGTGTAGTATATTTGCGGCACGTTCCAGAGTGGAAGACACACTCAGTATCGCCCTGGTGTAAGACCACCATTCAGAATTGAAACGTTTGCTTAGCTCGTAATGTAAAGGGGCAAATACATTTTATTTGAATAATTTGTTTTTTTTTCACAATTAATTCATTTAAAATAATGTATAGTATATTTGCGGCACGTTCCAGAGTGGAAGACCCTCTCAGTATTGCCCTGGTGTAAGACCACCATTCAGAATTGAAACGTTGCTTTAAACGGAGTTAGTCGTGTTTAGTGACCAGATCTGAATAGCCAGGTACTTCCATGCCTTTTCACTACCTTCAACCTCACAACATACCCTGACTGGGGTTGCCATCGTCTCACTGGCTCTAGACGGGAGCAGCTGTATATTTTTTTAAATGATTACCCCTTCTGAGGAAATCATTTAAAAAATATAAAAACGCGATAAAGTTCTTACCCATATATACACTAATATCATATTTTTAACAAAAAAATACTTTAATTGACATATTCAAAATTGAAACTGATTTTACAAGAATCTAAATAAATCTGAAAGTATCTACCGCTCTGGGATAAAATAAATATTACGATAGCATTTCGATTTTCCATTATTTAAACATCTTACGGTATAGTAGTCTGGGGAGGATGCTCTAAAATGATATTAGAGCCATTAATTAAAGCTCAAAAATTGATAATGAGGACTATTTACAAAGTAAACTATATTCACCCCACGAAGGACTTATTTAAGGACTTCAAAATACACAATATAAAATCCCTATACGTCAAAAATGTATCCTCCTACTATAAATTTAAACATCCAAAAAAAAAAATTTTTGAATCCACCTATAATACAAGACATTCCAACATTTCCAATTATATTATTCCACCAACAAAAACCTCAATGGCACAAGCACAGTTTAACTTTCTTGCTCCCAAAATCTTCAATAACTTAAAAATAGAAATAACGTCAATAGCCAAATACGATAGTTTCAGAAATGCGCTCGGGAAATTCTTGATGAGTGAATGTGATAATGTTAGTAGCCTGTTTCTCATACTCAGATAGAGGTGAATATATTGTTTATATGTGTGAGGATTGGTATTTATATGTATGTGTATACATATGTATGTGCAGGTGTATGTATGTATGTGTTGGTATATGTATATGTGTATGCTTGGATGTGTATGTGTGTATATATATATATATGTATATGTGTGTATTTATATATGTGTATGTGTATGTGCGTGGACATGTATGTATATGCATGTGTGTATCTATTCACGTACATGAGTACTTGCATGCACATGCACATATATTAATAAAAGAATAAGGTTATGTACATTTTTATAATCTTTTAAAAAATATTTTTATAATCTTATGCTAAATTACTCCACTTTTCCTTTCTATTGTGTACTTTCTACTTCCTATTTTTTCTACTTTCTACTTTTTATTTAAATTTTTTCCAACTTTTAGCACCATTTATATTAAATCCATATGTTTACACTTTACTTTAAACTTTAAATTTCATACATAGCGACAAAACTCCATTGGTCACCATGAAACAGGCAGCCGCCTAGTATGGTGATTCAATAATCTACTTTATGTAAATGCCACAATTATTAACATGTATTATATAAATAAATAAATAAAAAAAATCTTTAATTTTTTTCGGCGTTCTAAATTATCTGTGAGCCGGGTCTACTCTTCGACGTAGTTTAAAAGACAACGTATTTACGATGAATACGACAAAGAGAATTCCATCTTCGAACTTATTTACTCTAAAACAGGGTTTCCCAAGAGGTTAAAAGATGATCCGCGATGATCGGCCGGTCAATAAGCGAGCAAGCGCGCGGCTGGTCCCTGGTCGAGAAGTCTGGTTAAAAAAAATCGTGACAATCTTCAGTTTATCATTATTTTACTTTGTGGTCAGTGGCCATTATGGTATTCCGTTTCGCCCCACCCCTTCCTACCCCGTTCCAACTCATATCCCATTCCGCCCCCTCCGTTGTGGTAAATATTCTGCTAGAAACCGTCCCACCCTATCCCATTACGCCCCTCCCGTTGTTCTATCTACGCCACTCCTTGTGGTCCCTGTCGAAAAAATAAACGTACAAGTGGTCCCGGGTCAGAAAAAGGTTGGGAACCACTGCTCTAGAATGAAGAAAGCTCAAAACAAAAAAGTTGTACCATATAATCGACTCAAAATGCGTCGTAGATTCACTAGTTTCCGGACATCGTAAATTTTTTTATGTTTGATATTATAATTTTTTAATATCTAACCAGGTATATGGGGGCAGGTATGGGTACCACCATCTTGTGAACCAATTATTATATAACCAACACCCCTACCATAGGTCACCCCAAGTGGTTCGCTACGATTGGTGACTTAACAGGGTTCACGGGGTGAAGTTTATCTAGGTCTTGGCGGCCAAAGCGTTTTTCCACCTACTGTGTGGCGGGCCTGATCGGGAGAGATTGGTTGAAGGAAAACTTACCTAGACCTCTCCATCCAGACTCTCGTGACTTTCTCGCTTGCACCACAGTAGGAGGAATGGGTTCATACGTCCGCCACTTCTGGATACTCACCCCCAGATTTCTACCCATCATTATGTTTATATTTTTTTACCATTTATTATGTTTATATATTTTTTTTCTTTGTCATTTAATAAGTTGAGTAGGTAAAAAAAACTAAACCAATATTTTTCAACACAATGGAACTTAATTGGTCTACAATATATGAATTTTATTGTTATAATCATTTTTTTCTGTATGACTGTTTGTTTCCTCAATAAAAAGAAATAAAAAAAAAAAAAATCCGTCACACCCTTTTCCTCTTCAGAACTACTATCCTTCTTTTTCCTAAAATGAGCCTCTACACAGCTTCCCCAAAGATGACAGAGGCCTTGAGGATTTTTTTTTAGGACCACCTGTCCTTAACGTAAAAAAAACATACTCGTATAATATGGCAGTGGCGGTCCGTGAGTTTTTAGTAAGCTAGAGTGCTAAGAATTAAAAATACGACATTAAAAATTATTTATATTAACAAAATTTCATTTTTTTATGAAGATCTTTCAGTATGTGGATGCGGCGCATCCCTTGACTGAAAGAATCCTGACAAAAAGAAATTTTGAAAAAAAATGAAATTCATTTTCAGCTACAACGTCAATAACGTCATATTTCTCAATCTTAGCACTCTAGCTCACTGAAAACTCACGGACCGCCACTGATATATGGTTACTAAGCAAATTAAATTAATACTGTCGCAATCAAAAATCAAATCCTGCATTGTATTGTCACATCAGAGGATTTCTGAGCCTTCAGTATTAATTCTGTGCAATGTTAACTAATTCAATTGTCAAGCCGGTTAGGCAATAGGCATATGTGTTAAACTCCGCTTAACCCCGACGCTACCTTCCTCTGGTGCAGGGTGGTTGGGAGTGCGGGGTGCGGGGTCGGGTGTGAGGTTTCCGCAATTCAATCGCTTCGCCGTGGATCTTGTTAATACTTGAACCAACTCGCTAAGCCCTCCCTCACCGCCCGATTCTGGCAACCTCCACACCACTAGTTATTTCAAAAGTAGCGGTGGTTAACCAAATAAAATTTTAATTATTATATTTATGTAGTTGTGTATGGGTATACAAATAATGCGATGGTAAATGAAAGGTTTATTAAACAATATTCAACCACATAATTTTTATTTATATGAGAGAATATTTATCAGAAGATTGGAAGCGAACCCTGAAGCAATTCGCGAACAGTTGAGTCGACGGCAATCGGAATCAGAATGATCGGCTTTTTAACACGGTCTGTGTCCTTGCTGTTGATGAAATGTCCGCTATCTGTCTGCTATCGGCGCATGAGCTGCCACTGGCTGTCTTATTAGTGCTACATTGTTCGCTTACCACAAGAGTATCTAATGAAATCCTAATAATCTATCTATCTATTCTATCTATCTATATGTATCTATCTATATAAATCTATCTATCTATCTATCTATATCTATCTATATAAATAAAAATGAATCGCCGATATGTATGTACGCGCATAACTTCCGAACGACTGCACCAAACTGGATAATTCTTTTTTATGTGTGTTCATTATTGTCAGGACAAGGTTTGAATAAAACTACTGGTGAGTTCTGGTATTATGAAATTTGTATAAAGAAATTGCAATAGTTGGCACGCGAGCTGTTTGAAAACTGAATATACCGGGACTGAAAGTATGGAATGCTGGAGGGAGGAGGGGGGTTCGCGGTGGAAGGGGGGGGAGTGGAGTGGGGAGAGGGAAGGTGGAGGAGGCGGAGTAGGAACGCAAAAGGGGAAGGGGACGCGGGAGAGGCGGAAGGGGAACGGGACGAATGGGAAAGGACAAGAGGGGAGATACAATTTCTTTATTAAATGGCATGGCAACGCATGCCGGGAACCAGCTAGTATATATATAACGGAGCGCCATTTTCGTGCAATATGACCTAATTCGAAATAAAAAATTAAAGTTAAAAAGCAGTTTTTCCAAGTTCTCAGTCCTTTTTTAAAATTAATTAAAATACCTCGGGTACCCCATGAACCCTATGTCATCTTTGAGAATTCTGTGTGTAGAGTCTTTTTCAGGAGAGGAAGGAGTGAACATGGACCTTGAAGACATGAGGGGAAACACTGAAGCTAGCAAATCACTCGACAGCCGATATGTTGAAATTAAGAACGGGTTGAAGAAACGACCTGTTCTCATGTGACAAACTGAATACACTAGTTTGGCGACTTGGCTCCGGCGATGAGGAATCAATGACGCTAGTTCCTCGGAGCATCTTACATTGAAACACCGATAGAACGTGGACAGCATTCCCACTACACACCTGTGCTCTAACAATTGCAATCTATTTGTTATGATAGGAGAATCTATCAAACAGATTTGCAGTGATCTGAAATGTTTCTGTAGAGATTAGGGTTTTTTCAGGTATTTTAAGGCTCCAGACCAGAAGTGGCTACCAAATTCAATGTTAAGGCGCACTTGCGATTTTTACAGGGTTGGCAGTTGTGTAGGTAGTCTTACAGTATCTGCAGGCCCTGTACAGTACGCCCAGCTTCTGAGAGGCTAACTTAATCTGGCTTGATAGAGCCCCGTACCTGAGCTGGTCACTAAGAGTTACCCCAAG
The DNA here is from genome assembly GCA_917880885.1 of Limnephilus marmoratus. Classification (NCBI taxonomy): domain Eukaryota; kingdom Metazoa; phylum Arthropoda; class Insecta; order Trichoptera; family Limnephilidae; genus Limnephilus; species Limnephilus marmoratus. Next base: position 47,816,078 of record OU862915.1, on the reverse strand, counting down.
CGTATCAACGGAAGGCCTGTTCGGAAGATTAATTTAGTTGAAGGAGACTACATTTTCATTTTGATTCCATTTAGACTTAATCAGACATGATTGGGCCTTTGAAACATTACATTCGACGAGGTTATTCTTACCCTAAGAGGAAACACTCTCAACGTAACCGTTCATTCTCTATTTCAAAGCCCTCCTAGCCGATTTACAAGTACTTTATTACCTTTCATATAACAACGAAAACTACTTTTAACATGAAATTCATTATATGCGATACGCCAGGTGCCACAGTAATTAAATAATATCGACTGAAATGTGCACAATTCGCGTCACCACAGTTGGACAAGGATCTATTTGACATTTTTTCAAAGTGAAACTTCTTTAACGCCGTTAGTGACTTGAAATTCGGGTGACACGTAAATGCGTCACAACTCACCTCTACACAAATACTCGGTTCTAATATAATGCTGTAAATTCGCACCTCGGCGCGTGCCTTCCATAGCGTTGTTAGCAAGATGCCTGACAAGTCTCAGCGGCCAGAGAGACAGACACGAAGCGAACGGGGGTTCGAATCCTACGAAAAAAAAAAATTATTTTGTGAAATCAATAAACCTACAATCTTCAAACCACTTAAAAAAAACAAGCAAAAGAAAAGAAAGCGACATCCAGCGACCTTCTACCGCGTGTGAATTACACATTCTGATTTTTTTTAAAGGATCTTAGAATTTAAAATTATTTCCTCTGCTCGTTTCTACAAAAAAATTTTTTCACAACCATCTTTGTTGTATTTCCGTAGATTCTTGTATGAAGAAAATCTGACATTAAGTTTTTATAGCTTCCATTTATTTTACAAGGTTCTAACACAACCTTAAACATTTTGCAATTGCTATTTTTTGTGTATCTGACAGTTGATAATTTTTACAAGGCGCAGTGTAGTTCATCATAGTTAGATAGGGTTCTAACTTCACCTTATCATGTTCTGAGGAGTCAAAGTTTGCAAAGACTCATGATCTATTAACAATTTCTGATTTTGAGTATTTTAGTTTATCATATTTTAATGGAAATTTTTAAATGGGATGTGGCCCCAGCTTGGAACTATAGTGTATTAGGGAAAGTTAGAAACTTATGCAATGAATTATCATACCCCAGCTGGTTGCATTTGGATATATCTGCATGTTTAGGCATGTTTTAAAATGATAAATAAACGTTGATTTAAATATTTTCCTTTAAAATATGTTCAATTAAAATACTTCTCACAAGATTGAACCTGAAAATCAGAAATTGTTACATAGATTTTGAGAAATCGTCTTTCAAACTTTGGCATCTCATACCTTAGTTCAACGCAAACAGATGATAAAACCCTGTCAAACCAAAGTGAGGGTCTTACTTGCTTTGATATTGTATTATAATAATGTTATGTTTACATGAAATTATAAATACGACGGAATAAAATAACAGTAAAAGTAAAAGCGTACGTGTGTCTCCTTATTATATGCATGTCACAGATCTATTACAATTATTCAGTAAATTTAAGTGCAATTAAAATCTGATAATGAAGGAAATAAACCATTAAAAAAATTGTAAAATGAAGTTTATCTAATTGTTTCATTTACATAATGCGTGCAGGTAGTTTATAGTTTGTCATTTTGACGGTCGGTACAATAACATGTGTAAAAGATAGTTAACCCGTCTGCTTGGTTCAATATGTTCGCACCTCACAATCCGGAAGCCTCAGTTTCGCGCATAAATTCTGAAACCGTCACTTTGGATCGAGATTGTAAAATATCTATGCAAGATAGCTTACATATTTCAAAGACAATAAGAAGCATTATTTTGTCCTCTTTCTGGTTAAAAGAAAAATACATACGTTTGCATGAGAGGACGAGAGATATATAGCGTTTAAAATGTAAGGTCGCTGGGGACGTTTTTGGTCTTATGAAAGTATAACGCGATTACGTGTTTTGCGACATTTATTTCTAAACAAGCAGACGGGTTTTAAGATTCAATGGAGATATTTTGCGAGTTACCAAAAGAAATTAAATTAGAAGAAAATATACACAAAATAATATTAAAAAACGAGTATTAGATTATTTTTAATTTTTTCGCTATAATTGTGAATAAAGATTGTATGAGGATATAGGTAACTATGTTTCTATATGAAAACTATATATCCACTCGATCAAATACTAGATATCAATGTTCGGTTTCAGATTCGGCTATTCGTTTAATTAATTTCATACTCCTAATATTAACATAAAAATATATTAACTGCATACCTACTGTGGTTTAATACTAATGAATTCAACTTCATTTCATCGCTTATCCCATATTTTTAGGTTGTACAAAAAATTTGAAACGAATTGTTATGTTTATAATTCATTTTAATTCATAAACATCATCATCAACACTATTGGCTCTACAACCCCTGGCCCTGGTCTTGGCCTCCTCAAGAATTTTCCTCCACTCATCTCGGTTTTGTGCCAGCTCTCTCCAGTTTAGAAGCTCCAAGATAGATATATCTTTGAGGACGTTGTCGCTACATCTTCGTCTTGGTCTTCCCAGGCTCCGTCGCCCTTTTGGTCTTGAGTTCAGCATGGACTTTGGTGCTTGATGCTGAAAACTTAATTCATAAACATCAACCATTCAAATTTTGGTAGCTATCGCTCGATTAGATATAAAAAAGTGTAAGGCTTTAAAAACTACAATAAAAATGGCATATATAATTCATAATCACAACATCCATTTTGCAATAATAATCATAATTGGATAATTTGTAGAGCGCCGGTTTGTGAAAAATCACCTCAAAGGCGCTTAACAATTGATTATGAATCGTGGACTATCTGATTTTATTATTTACAAATTGATACAGAAATACACTAACCTGGCAGTTCACTTCCGATAAACCCACTTTATTAGAAAGTTTTTGCTTGGGAAAGATACGGCTTTGCACACAGAGGACATTATATTTAAAAACACTGAACATTGCATATTTTACCATTGCTATACTCATCACTGTTGGTTTCACATTTATAAGAAGATTAATTCCAAAGGCGTTCTTATTTAAATGGCTTCAGTAATACATTGGTTCTACAACATTTTGACTTTTCTCGCATTTGCAAAAAAACCAACTTATCAAACATTATGTCATTCGAATGTGTCATAAGACTTACTTATTTACAGGCTTACTAAACTATGAAGTCAGTACTGTCGCTCAGTAAGCATCACTGTTTAAAATGTGCTAATCACTCTGTTTATTTAACATACTTGGTAAAACAACACATATCAGCAATCCCAACGAGTGTCAACAACAACCGCCGTTATTTGCAAAATTGCCGTTTGCTTGATGACTTTAGTCGGATTTGAATGTGTCAATAGTTTGCAACCCCTCCAATGGAACTTTGTACCAAATCCTCTCTTCCTCACACTTCGCTATTCCTCGTAAGACTCAAATCAAAGTTCCACATTAATAACTTCGGCTAGAGTGTTTCACTTGCGGATTTATGGGGACTTACAGTTGGATGTGTCAATATGTGATTCGATTTACAAGGCGGGCTTTAGAAATGGCAAAGTCTGAGTAAGACTATGCCGCAAGATGACGCCAGGTTTCTATCGCGAGCAACCCTAAAGCCTAGAGCTTTTAAGCAGCAAATGGATTAGAAGTTATATTAACAAGACGTAACGCGGTGCGTGTTGAAATTCGAAACGCGAAGATAGGCACTTCAATTAAAAGTGTATTGTATAAACTTAATGGAATCTAGCGAATTGCAGTATAACCAAGCATGCAAGAACTATGGACTTAATTAATTTATGTCATTATTATTTATCTAGATGACAGTGTTTAAGTTTCCATTGAAAAATCATCGCGTGGTTGATAGGCGTATAACGTACAACCCTTTCTGTTGATTTGTTTCGTCGAATAGTAAGGGATCATATGTGTAAAAATATAAAAGTGACAACCGTATTTGAATGAGACAGCATGCCCTGTTCCACGTATTTTTTTATATATGAGTACGTATCTCACAAGAGCCCCAGCTGCTCCCGTCTGGAGCCAGTGAGTCTACTGCATCCCCAATTGGGGTATGTTGTGAGGCTGAAGGTAGTGGGGAAAGGAAGGAAATGGGGAAGAGAAAGATAGGGAAGTGCCGGGCTATTCAGATCTGTTCACCAAACACAGCTAAAGTAATTTCAAGCAACGTTTCAATTCTGAATGGTGGTCTTACACCAGGGCGATGCTGAGAGTATGTTTCAATCTGGAACGTGCCGCAAATATACTATATGTATATTATTTTTAATAAATTTACACAAATTAATCAAATTTTTTTTTTGCCCAAGCCGGTATTCCATCCCGATCGATTAACGGGTCAAAGGCCTTACCGCTAGACCACGCCGGTCGTCAAACCGTCTTTACCTTTGTTAAATTATATCAATTTTATTGGAATAATTTGTTATAATAACTTTTGAAGTTTAGATCTATCAATGTTATATATCATTTAATAAGAAAATAATACTAATAAATCTAAACGATATATGAATAATAACAACAAAATGAAAAATAAAAAAGGTATCGGTCGCAACTGGGAATCGTACCCAGGACCTCTAGTCTAACCGGGACAAAGCCACCTCGGATAAAATACTAAAATAACTTAATAAAATCGGAAATGTTTATCCGAGACACTATGTGAGTTACAAATCCGGAGGACGGGGGTTTAAATCTCGGCGTGCGCAAACAAATTTTATTTAAGTCATTTATGTTATTTCACTTCACACTATTGTTCATTTAAAAATATATATATATATAAGTACCATGTTTGCGGCATGATACTCTCAGAATCGCCCTGGTTCATTCAGAATTAAAACGTTCCGTGAAATCGTCGTCTTAGTTTATATTTGTCCAATAGACCAATAGAGAATTTTACATGAGGAGAAGGTTTTCTTTCATTATTTCAATGAACATTATGATATCAATTTGGGAGGCGGGTATGGGTTCCGCCGCCCCGGGAACCATTTATTGGACAACCAACACCCCTGCCATAGGTCACCCCAAGTGGTTCGCTACGTTTGGTGATTTAGCAGGGGTGCCCGGATTCATGGGATGAGGTTTGTCTAGGTCTTGGTGACGGATACGTTTGCCCAACCACTGCGTGGCGGGCTGGATCGGAGGAGACTGATTGAGGGGGGCCTTTTGACCTCTCCAGCCGGATTCTCCCGACCCTTCGCCTTACACCGCAGTGTAAGGAATAGATTCATACGTCCGTCACTCCTGGTCACACTGACCCCCAGATTCCTACCCACCCCTCATACCTTTTTCCTTCCCATATCTTCTTCTACTTTCTTTCCCTTAAAAAACCCTCCACACAGCATCCTCAAAGATGACAGGTCCCTAGGGAAATTGTTTTCCTCGGTACCTCCTGTGTGGAACTAATGTAAAAAAAGGTGTTTAAGATAAAGCTATTTAAAGATAAAGGTCTCATTAGTTTTAATAATTCTTAGTTAATAAGTGATTAACTATCATGATTTATATTTTATTTTCAATTTTAAAATGGAAATTATAAAATTTTAAAAAAATATATATAAAAATTAAATGAAAAACTAAAATGGTCTATTGGACAAATAAGAACTGAGGTGACGAAATGGTTTTAGCCGTGTTTGGTGACCAGATCTGAATAGCCAGGTCTTTCTCCACCTTCCTCTTTCCCATCTACTTTCCCTTCCCCTATCTAGAGCCTCACAACTTACCTAACTGGAGACGCCATAGTCTCACTGGCTGTGCGGTGCTCACATTAAAAAAAATGTTAGAACTTTGTGATCTTTTACAAAGGTAACAGGCAAAAATATGGGGAACATTAGTTAAATAAAGTCATAAATAATATCTGGCTGATTTATAAAGCGCCTTTTTCGCGAAAAATCTCCTCAAGTTGAAAAAAATATTGTAATAGGTTAGATAATAGGTGCCAATGCCAAAGTTAGATAAGGTGTTTACCTTTAGTTACCCTTCTATTTTTCCGCGTCTTGTTTTTTTTTCATACATCGTTTAGGTTTATCGGTAAAACCTTCTTCAACAGTAATAATTAATTATTTACTACCCATAAACATGAATATTACTTGGTGATCGATCTCTAATCACAAAACTCAATGGAAAATCTTAATGGGTCGGAATATAACGATTATACAAAATGTACAGTTTTAGTGGTACTTCACACCAACATTATATCCTGCTAACGTGCCACCGGTTGCTTCCCAATATACTCGAAGAGCAGCTATTGTGTTAGTTGTTCTAATCTTCATATTATTATATACTAGCAAGTTCCCGGCATGCGTTGCACTGCCATTTAAATAAAGAAATTATTTATTTAAATGCGTGTCGTGAACCCCGTCCCCTCCTTCGTTCCTCTCCACCGCTCCCGGATTATCCTCCCTCTCCTTCCTTCCCACCCTGCCGCTAAACTATATGAAACACACCCATTTAAAAAAAAATCGAGTGTGCTTTAGACCACACGACTGAAGTAAAATTTCACTAACTTATCTCCCTCTCAACTTCCGTTCGCCTCGCCCGACCGTTCACCTCGCCCGATTACACTTTTCGTAACGCTCTCGTCATGCTTTCACCAGCTTACTCCCCAAGTCAAGCGTGCGTAAAGAAGTTTTACTTCAAAAACTCACGAACCACCTATTTCAAAAATTTTATCTAAATTTTATTACAACATAGCTCAGTATAATACAGAAACGCACACGCGTGTGTACACCAACTCACCTAAGTTTTATCGCAATCAGATGAATAGTATAAGAAATAATTTCATAACGCCAGAACTCACTATTATATATAAAAAAAACTTCGCGGGCATGAAACACATCAAATCCCCAAAGTTTCATCGCAATTGAATGAATGGTTTGGGAACGCCTAAGGGACAAACAAAGAAACATTCATTTTTATGTATTAAGATTATACTCCACAACATACGTATGGAGACATTGAGACAGAAGATGAGATGAAATCATAAGAATTAGATGGATCAATGTAGGAAATGTATCTACATTCAACCGCCGGTTGTAAAAATGTCTAACCACTGGAGCGATTATGGTCGAAAAATGGACCCCTTTTTTTCTCTGCGATTGATAGCGGTCCAAAATTGGACCACATTTTCCTACCATTCGTAAAACATTTATTGTAATTATTAAAAAAACATTTCCCCGGCAAGCCATTTATTTTAAAACGAAGCTATTGAAATGCTTTACATTATTATGACCACAGATGTCGCAAATCCGAACTTCGTAGACTATTTTAGAACGATGTTAAAAATAATTATTTAAATTTATTTTTCACGTCGAATTTTGATCAGCTGTTTAAGGTTAGAATGACGTTATTTTTTCATATATATGCACCTTTCATTATCACGTACACCGCAGACAACATACAGAAATCGAAAATATTCAATGTTGACTCGAATAAGTATCCCTCACAACAGTTTCAAAGTAACAAGTAATAACAAGCAGGATTCGCGCGGTTATAAATTTTACGTTTTTTTTATATTTCTTTTTTAAATCCTACAAATTAATATGATATAAAATGTAAAATACAGGTTAATTTATTGGCTATATAGCACTAAAATAAGTTTTTATATAATAAGTTTACACGTTAAAATTAAAAGTTTTGATTTTTTTTATGTAGGCCAAAAATTAAAAAAAATGATCTTCTGGGAAATGCAAATTTATGCAAATTTATTTATTTTGGGTGGTCGCTCCAGTGGCGGGATATAGATTAACTCTAGGTAGTAGTTAAAAAGATAGTCTCATCAACTTTCAGGAAATGTAAAGCAGAAATTTAAAAAAAGGTAACGGTTCCAACTCCAGCTCGATCTAAATACTCTAGTCGCACCGGGACTGGCGTCTCTTCCAATGGAACTAATGACACCTCATTACATGTTATCATGCATCACTTGCAATTTAGAATGACTCACATTTAATTATTTCATCATAAATTATAATATGGGAAAGGTGAATTTCTGATCGTCTTTTGAAAGGCAAGTTTTTTTAATAAATAATTTCTGTTTTAAAATTCCTGTAAGTATAATATTCAGTGATTTTTTTGTGGATTTGCGCTAGTTCGCAATAAAATTGAATAGTTAGCAGTCTAATTAATAAGCTCGGACATATTTTCTGACATTCTTGTTCAGCTTCAGAATTTTTTTTTTTACTGAATTTCCACCATGTTGAGATTGTTTTTGTTTTTGTTTCACGTTAGCTCCACACAGTAGGCCCTGAAAAAAAACCCTTCAGGGCCTATGTCATCCTTTGCGATGCTTGCATAGAATCTTTTTAGGAAAAGGAATTAGAAGATGTTCTGGAAAACTAAGAGATATGAGGTATGGGAAAGAATCTGGGGAGGTCACTGTGTCCAGGAGGGACGGACGTATTAATCCATCCTATCCACTTCGGTGCAAGGCGATGTGTCAATAGAGTCCGGCTGGAGAGGTCTAAGTTAGGTCTACCTCAACCAGTCTCTGTCAATTCGGTCCACCATGCAGTTGGTGGGCAAACGCAATCGTCGCCAAGATCTAGAAAAACCTCACCCCATGAATCTGGGCATCCCTGCTAAGACACCAAACGTAGTGAACTGCTTGGGGTGACTTATGGCAGAGGTGTCGGTTATACAATAAACGGTACCCATTCCTGCCTCCCTAAATGATGTTTGAATATCAAACGAATGTAAGATTGAATAATCTTTTTTTTTTCTTAGGCCCCCTACTCAACACTGGATTTCACTTCAACGTGGGCAACTGGCCCGGCCACGTGGAGACCGCCGGCTCGCGTAACGGCACGTGCGACTGGCTGCTGACTTCGCAGTCGCTGCAGAAATCCGGGGACACGGAGGGTATCTTCTTGTCCGTGGCGCACTGGTACCCTCCACACACCTCCTGCACCTACCTGATGCAGGGGCTGCCTAACCAGATTGTCAGGCTATACTTTCCAAGGTGAGAAATAAAAAACAAAAATAAATTAAGTCATTTTTATTTGAAAAACGAGTCCATGATGGTGTTAAATTTTGACAAAATGATAACCATCAATCAAAATCAGAATTGTATCAGAAGGTTAATTTTTTATTTCACTTCGCAACGAAATCCAAATAAATGGAATAATTCTGAACGCATCCGAAAAATAAATTTTGCTTTTGAAGGGTGATAAAATAAGCTTTCAAATTTTATAATTCCAAAAAAAATTAAAATGGAAAAATTTTTAATGGAAAAATTTATTTTTCTTCAGTTTCCGCATCAACCGGATTGAGTCTCCCATCCTGCCTTTCGACGGGGACTGCGGGGAGAGTTTGACCTTGTACGATGCCTCGTGGCCCGATGACTCCCGCATCATTAAGACTTTCTGCGATACCTTCTCCAAGGCCATGGAGAAGCATGACTTCGTCTCCACTGGCAGTTCGTTGTTTGTCAGATTCGAGAGCAAGACTGGGAGCTATAGCGGGTAAACTATTTTCTTCCCATCTTGAAAAAGTACAAATTGAATATTTTAGCAGGTCCTGTGATGGCAAATGACCCAGTTTAGTTTTATGATTTAATTTCTTAGTTTTCCATTCACATGAATTTATTATTTATTTTATCTGTAGGAACCAGTGATTTTTTTAATACTGCCAATTTTCATTCAGTTGCCACACTGCAACGCATGTTCGTTGACCGAGCATTTGAATGATGGAGCGGTTTTTGAAACCAACTTAATTCTATTTCGGGTGTCGCTAGCAATAACTTCGTAGTTCTTACATATTATTTAACCTCCGTGATTCTAACCTTTTCTGATAACATCGCGATTATAAATGTATGTGCTTAAATTAATCTGTTTTGAACACTAAACTTATGCACATGTTCCAAAATAATAAATAAATGTATTTGTTTCCACATCCTTTAGCAATCGGCAGAACACGTTAACTTGTTACATCCAAATTACATCCAAAATTTCATTAATAATAATTTAAAGAAAATACAAAATAATTATTTTGGCGTGGCTATATAATTCCATACAACCGTCACAGATATATTACGTTACGCATCCGTGACAACCATGGAATAAAAAATTCATAGTGATATATATGAGATGGTGTGAAATGATGATGTAGGCCACGCCCACATATATTATGAGGTTATATCGCTTGTATGTGACTAGGTTTAAGAGTACCAAACCTTTATAAATCATAGTCAAAACGAGTTCACTTAAAACTTTTCTTTAAATTACGCCAAACAACACAACCTATGGTCATTTACGTAAAAGAACTAGATGTTTTTCTTTTTACGGTCCTTCAACCTTTCTCTTTTCACTTGCCAGATCTTCGCTCTACTACTGGGCTCATTATGACTTCTTCAATAACACACGCTATGGAGAACCTGTAACCGGCACCAGATGTGATGAAGTCCTCGCTTCCTGGAGGGCCTCCAAGGGCTTCTTGAGGAGCCCTCCAAACACCCTGGTCTACAAGAGTCCAGGGCAGGATGTCAGTTGCCTCTACAGATTTGTTACCGATAAGCGACTATTTGCCAGGGTTATACTGAACATAATCAATATCAACTTCAAGGTATACACAGTTAGTTGTTCATTTTATTTTATTTTTGGTTTGTTTAGTGAATTCTTTTACTGGACGTAATGAAATACTATCAGCAAATACGCATTTCACTAATGTCTCTTTTTTTTAAACAGGAACATCCGTACGCGTCCATCCCTTGTCAAAATTGCTACGAAGACCGAGCTGACAAATTGGTTATTTGGGAACCAATTCCTGCAACAGTCAACAACCAAACAAGCACTCCGTATACTCCTACCCCTCTACACACAGCTATGCAGAAAGGCGCTGGCTCATGCTTATGCACCAAACACGCCCCTTTAATCTCAATAAATAAACCATATCAAGTCATTTCTTCCAGCGAACAGTTAAATCTTCAGTTGATTGTTGATAGCGCCCATGCCGCTTCATCTTACTTTAAACATCAAGCACCGCTTTTTGAAGCAACGTATGAATTTGTTCACGGTCCTTTGTGTGGACCTGCGACGATTGAAGCCACGTCTGATGGAGAAATCCTATTTCCTTTCTTAGACGCACTGGGATATACCGATCCTCCTAAAGACATTAGATGCATATGGGACCTTAGAATCAATAGGGACAGGGACTTGTGGATTCACTTTGACAAAATCAAGTTTGCATCTAAGAGTTGCGATGATGGTAAATTGGAAATTTATTTACCCGGGCAAATAGATCCGTATATATCTATTTGCGGAGAAAATGTTTCACTCGCGAAAGAACTGCCGATATTATCCGCCAGCGAGTTAGGCATGGAATCCCTTGAAGATCCATCTCTTTTGGGACAAGATGACACAAGGGCAATAAGAATTCAATTCATTAGCGCGACGTCTCCAACAAGGGCTGCTTTTAAAATAGCGTGGACTGAACTATTCCACCTACCAAGGAATTCTGATGGAACGCTTCAGACTTCAAAACTTGTTGAGGGAGGCACAGTCGAGGAGGAAAAATATAAAGCTGAATTCGGAACTGATAAACGAATTATAGAAGTTTGTGACTTTTTGTGTCCTGGAGAAAATGGACTTTGCATTCCAGCAAGACTTGTCTGCAATGGAGTAGTAAACTGTCCCAATATCACTGGAGCAGGAGCTCAAAAGGATAAATCTTACAATAGTTTCTCTAAAGCCAATACTGATGCAAGGCTTGCATACATAGAAGAGAACTTAAAGAAGATTGGATATTCGGGTGACCTGACTGGTAAGATGCTAGAACTATTGAGCGACGAGTCACCAGAAATATGCAACAGTAGAATGGAACACACCGTTATTATAAACTGGATGGGCGTAGTGATGGCAGCAATTGGCGCAACAATTCTAGCCGTTTGCTTCATCATAATCTTATGCAAGATGTGCTCCAATAAAAGATCAAGCAATGACGGAGACATGGGCTACTGACATCAGGCCAAATTCCAGCCTGGACCTAATTGCCACCTTAGTTCTTCCACTTCCACATTCAACCGGGAGTACCACAGAGATGGCAGTGGGACCGCCTACGACTGGAGCTTGCATTGACATAGAAATATCTCCAATAGTAATGAAGAGTTTTTTGAAAATATTTTGAACTGAACTTTTGGTTCCAAGGTGAATAAAGACATTAAAAAAAAATAAGATGGTCAGATATGAACATAAATTTTAAAATATGTGCCTGTTGATAAAATGTTATTATAATAATGAAATGATGTATGTAACTATGCAAATGAATAATGAATAACGTGTACATTCACGTGCAACTGATTCTGTCAGCATTTATGAATATTTTAATGATAGTAATTTAATTACACAATCCCAAAACCTAATTCAAATCTTCTTCTGAATTAAATTTAAAATGCCTTCTTCGACCTGCTGAAAAATTCACAAGATTAAATTAGTAAGTTTTTTTAAAACTAATAAAGTTTGTAAAAAATTGTGAGTCTTGTAATGATAGGAATGAGAAATTGCTCATTAAAAAACCGTTTGTTTATTTAAAAAATTATATTAATATTTCTGATCAGAAAGGATGACATCGCGACAGATATTATTTTACACCACGAATAATTAATATATGTATTTCTGTTTTTGTTTATTTGTAAGGCGTGGGCATTATCTAGGAAAGAATGTCCTCACTCTACGAATATATTTTGTAATTTAAAAAAAATGTTTTGCAATACTACGAAAGTACATTATATGACAATTCATAATATTTGTACGGCATATTGTAGTAGTCACACATTGAAAAAGCTCAATTACGAAAAAATAGTTAAAATCGGCACTTTGATTTGGTTATTTTCAGTCAGAAAATGTGCCTGTAAAATAATATACATATTGTTAAAATAATATGAGTACATAATGTGAAGGTGGAGGTTAGGTCTCAAAAGTCTTTTTTTAAATATATATAATTCTATTATTTCTTTAGAACAACAATTGATTGTGGCAATAATTGCCTTAGCGAAGCGAAGTTCCGTTTTGACTCTACAACTTTGCTTTTGGTCTTTCTGTATTTTTTTTTGTGTTCCGTGTCTGGTCGATCCTGTCAAGATGGTAGCAGTGTTCAATAGTACCTTTTTCTTCCACCAGAGAGCACAAGCGTTGCGATTGTTGCGAACTGTCAAGTCGGATTTATCAATATTACGAAACTTCTTGTTTATTGGTATGAAGTTTCACGTAGGTGTGATTTTATCTTGGTTATTTTAGGACGGTCTGTTGGCTGTTGTAAACAATTTAGATAAATATAAATTTGCTTTTCCATAGTGCAATATTCTGTATTTCAAGCATTCCAAACTGCCCATAGTAAGTAAGACCATAGAGTCCCCAAGTTTGAGAAACCATAAAAACTTTAGAGACCTGATCTTCCACTTATGTACAAGGTTTAGTTCAGTAGAGTAAGGTGTTTGCACAATATTCACTAGCTGTAAGATGTAAATAGACTATGTGTAAGGATGAGTGCGAACGTAGAACAACACAATAATTATTTAACTTTAAACAATTTTATCATTTAAATCGTAAATAATTGTTTTGGATCTGCGCAATGTATTGGGGTGCGGATAATTATGTACATTGAACGGGTGGGTTATCATGACAATTATATTTTATACAAAAATACCTATTTAACGTTTTTTTATTGTAGTTCCCATTTAAATACTTGAAAAAACACTTCAGTTGCTGTTCAAACACATTATTTAACGATAAGTAAGTATTATTAAAGACGATTCAGTAAAAAATGAACTCACTAAAACCAATTTCTATTACTACCATTATATGACTTATTTAACAAAATATTAATTTTTATTTTTTATGTTAACTCCACGCAGGATATTCTGGGTAAAATAACTTCCCTAAGGACCTATTGAAGATGCTGTGTCAAGGATCATTTTTTAGGAAAAGAAGAAGAGTTCAGTGAAGGAAAAGGGTATGAAAGTGGGTAGGAATCTGAGAATCACTGGCTCAGAAGTGACGGCTGTGTTTTGTATAAATCCATTCCTCTCCCGATTCAGCCTACCACGCAGCTAGTGGGAAGACGCATCTGCCACCAAAACACACCCCACGAACAAGGACAACCCTGCAAACGTAATGAGTTACTTGGGGTGGCATAAGTATTGATTATCCAATTTTATTAATTGTTCCTATGTTTCATTCATTTAGTTCCATGGCAAATAATGTCCGAAGTAGTTTCGTAATTACCAGACCTGTCGGGCGCTAACACGTCAGCTATTTACGAAACTGCACATGCGTATTATCAAATTTTACGTTTCAAATACTTAAGAAGAATATTGAATTTTTAGATGAGGTTAGGTTTTTTTTTTACATAGATCCTGTGTGGAGCTAATGTAAAAAAAAATGGCGGCGGTACCTATAGCCGCCTCCCAAATTTAAAAGTTAGATTATTTTAGGATAGTTATGTTAGGTTAGGATCACTGTCAACTATTGGTTTTTAAGTTTTCTGGTAAGTCTATTACATAACATTTTTTTTTAAATTATAAAATGTAATACAAATGAGAATTCTTATTTCTTCTAAAATACTACTTTAACCCGGTCCTTTAAGTAAGGGTTGAAATTCAAATCTGCTGTCAAATTGATACTAACGGTCATCAGCAAGCCAGGGCCCAACCAAATATGATAATTAAATTCCGATGACGATGATGATAAAAACACATTTAAAAAAAAATAATTGAAGAAGAAGATAATAACATGAAATCTAAACGAAATATGAAACATAACAAGATACAGAAAATTAAAAAGATGACGGTGGCAACTGGGAATCGGGTTAAAGGTCTCTGTCTTATCGGGACAACGCCTCTAGCCACTCAGCCATTATGACCTGATTTTTAAGTTACATGGGTTTAACCCTAAAAGTCATTAAAACTTTATTCCAATAAAATTAAACATTTATTCTGGACTTGTAGAAAACGTTGATAGTTGTACCATGAAAATAAAAATCAGATTGGTATATCCGGTGTACAACTTTGTAATCATACAAAAAGAAAGCCGTCAAAAATTTTGGAAAACTTGTTGAAGATAATTTCGTAATTATACATATAATATTAACAAAATTAATGTAATCTTCAAAAGACCTCAAAAGGTTTTACAATAAAATAAAACGATTTTACAAATAACATAACGTCTTTTGCCCAACACCATTATACACACCAAGGAAAATACTTCTTTAATAACTTTCCAGTAGAAATCAGAAGCATTAATTAAGCAAAATTGTTGAACTCCATCAAAAAGCATTTTAGAGAAATTACCAACGGGAAAATTGCTGCTTCTCTCATCACCACTTGAATGTCATCCTAAAAATTATACCTATTTTACTTATTACTGAATACATGTGGATGATTTTATCTTTTAGTTAAAGGATCTTTATTGCGATATGTTTAAACTGTGTTTTAACGGTATATTAACAGTATATTAACTGTGAATCTGTGCATATATTGTGTGAAACACATGACTGTATAAATTGTACATATTTAAAATGTATCCACAAGCTCCTCCATCCACAAGTACCTAAATGCTTTTAATGGAGGAAAAGTAACATTATAACATGATCCATTTTTTAAGATAAATAAAATAAATAAAAAAAAATAAAAAAGATGAAAATAAATTTTCAACCGACGAACAGGTGCCTGAAGTGGGGGAAGGAGCTGGCGGGAGAATTCACGGTTCACCACATGCATTGAACTGGTTGGCGATTATATGAAAAAATAGTCAACAAGTGTATCAACAATATCCTGTATTTTTTTTTAAATACACTTTTTCAAAAAAAATTAAAAATCATTACACTTACTTTCTGAACATTCCTCGGAGATGCAAATGACACATAACTACTCGGACCATAGATATTTCCATGTGTTCGGTTTTCGATACCCTTTTCGAATCGGCCATTCGATTAAACTTTTATATACATTATAATTCATAATATACTTATCAATTCATTCATGAAAGGAGATTGCTGTCTTTGCTTTTACACACCTTAAATCATAAAATGGAAATAAATGAACTTACTGCAGTTTAAAGCCAATGAATCCACCTAGGTTTCACCGTTTATCCTATGTATGTTTTTGAGTTCCACAAAAAAAAATTTAAAAATCGTTAAATTTATAATTCATTTTAATTCATAAAAGTCGCTTACTCAAATTTGTTTCCGCGATTTTTCATCCCGCGACAAAAGATCCTCCGACAAATATCCCCGACAAAATATCCCAAGGACAAAAATCCCCCAAAAAATATCCCCAGCCAAATATCCCAACCTAACCTAACCTAAACTACACTAACAAAACCTAACCTAACCTTAAGTTGTATACAAGGTCTAACCTAATTTAACCTAACCTAACCTAACCCAATAAAACCCTGCGGCGCCAAATTTAAAATTTAATTTTCAATGTACGAGTACATTTGTTACTTTATAATATTTTTAATTTTCTGCTACCGGTTTCGACACAACCGTGTCATTCAATAGCAAAGTTAAAACTTTATTTTTTATAGAAGAAGAAGATAACAATAATAATCTTAACGAAAATATAAAAGAGAACAAGATACAGAATAACAGAAAAAGACAATGGTCGCAACCGGGACTCAAACCCAGATCTCTTGTCTAACCGGGGCGTGCGCGTTAAGCAATTTCACTAATTTTTATCATTCACTAACAAATTTAAAATATAAAGTAACAAATTAATGTACATTGAAAATTAAAACTCTTCAAAACAAAATGTCTAGAAATTGTAACACAGTAATGCCCCTAAGAATGCCGACGAAATACAAAAAAATTAATACTTTAACCTAACCAAATCAACCTTTCGGCGCCAAATTTAAAATTTAAATCGAAACTGTAAGTTCCTTACTTATTCTGTCTCTTTCCTTCCTTGTCGGTGGATGTTTTGTCCTTGGGATATTATGACCTTGAGATATTATGTCGAGTGATATTTTGTCAGAGGATGTTTTGTCGGGGATATTTTGTTGCGGCATTAAAACGCGAGGTACCCTTGAATTTGGTAGCTATCGCTTGTTTGCTTTTCATAGAATGTGTTTAGTGTATACTGACTGCATTCAGCAGAATTAAACTCGTAGACCGGTGCTTTTTAAAGCGGTTCGATAGGAGATTAATGAAAACGATTTTCCACTCAATAATAAATTCCGATGCATATTTGAAAATATATTGTTTATTTTACCAGAATTAAGAAAAAAATACTTAGGGTAAAAGAGGAAAGAAGGTCACCGAAAAATTTGATCTACCAAACTTTTGCTGTCACTGTCGCTTTTATCCTTCTCCCCCTTGTATACAAGCGAAGGGGACAACTGTACCTCGGGATTTTAATACCTAAATCTATACATATAAAGATGAATCCCTGTTTCCCTTGGTCACTCCATAACTTCAGAACGACCTTACCTATTTCATTAATCTTTTTTTAAAGTTTTCTAATACTTTGTAGAAGGTTCTCACGGAAAGAAAAATTAAGCAAAGTGCACAAAAAATTTTATAATTTCAGAAAACTTAACGACTATTTTTTTACTTTGCAAGTTTGACAGTTCGCGCATTTGATGAAATTGAATTTAGCAGGCAGCTTTTTTTTATTCAAAGAATTGTCCATGGATTTTTAAAATTATAGATATTTTATATAGGTACCTACCTATGTCAGGTACCAAACTAGATTCTTATAATATCTATACAAAAATGAATATCTGTAATATACGAAAAATGAAAATTTTAATAAAAAAATTGTAATAGGTGGCACGCGAGCTGTTTGAAAACTGAATGTACTGGGACTGAATATATGGAACGCGGGAGGGGGTTTGTGGGACGGGGGAGCGGGAGAGGGGTGAAGGTGGGCGAGGAAGATGGAAGAAGAACGCGGGAGAAAGGACATGCAAGGAGAAACAATTTATTTCTTTGAATATGGCATTGCATGCCGGGAACCAGCTAGTAAAGACATAAAAATCGAAGTTTTGTAATCCCCATTTTTCTCCTTCGAAACTGGAAGGATTTTTAAGATTTAATTTACTATTTGCATAAGAAGAAAATTTTCAATTCCTGTACGTTTTACTTTGTATTAAAATACATTATCTAATTTGTGTACCGAACATTTGTTGATGGCTTTCATACCGGGTTAATACAGTTTATATTGTTCCTGAACTACCTAAACTAAAAAAGCAAAACATATCAGTACGCTAGTGGCACCTACATTATATTTTAAAATATTTGCATTAGTATCAACATCTAGAGAGGAAATTTGATGAATACTTTCATGGACAAAACATGTTTCTACTCTTCAGGGTTTCAGAATAATTACAATCTATTCGACCAAGGACAGAGTGGATTCGACAGTCGAAAGTTGGATTCCCGCCAAAAAAAAAAAGAAATATTTTTTAAAAATAGTACATTAATAAGATTTTAATTTTTCTAAAATAACAAAATAATAAATTTGTGTTTCCGCCCGGGATCGAACCGGGGACCTTGTGCGTGTGAAGCACACGTGATAACCGCTACACTACGGAAACTACGGACTTATGTGATGAATGCCTGAACCATATCGCTAAGGAATTATTGTCGAAAATAAATACAAAAACAAGTTTAGAAATGTCAGTAAGCTACGTAGTAATAAACAAACCAAACCTATTTGAGACGAGCGTCATGTATAGGTACCTACAAGCCAACCGATCGCGTGCCTAATAGACGAACGTCATCGATTGTAAAATCAGGCAGATCATGATGCGCCTAGCCACATTGTGAAGTGCCTGACGGCAGATCGTGAAGAGCGTTTAACCAGCCAGCGGCCGAAAATCCACATTTCGTCGAAAGTTGTTCTTACGATCGTGCAGGGCGGTTACAATGAGAAAGATTAATTATTCTCCGTACCAGCTTTTTTAAAGTATAACTCAATATCGATTTTATTTCATTCCAAATTTGCTTTAATTTATCCAAAAATGCTGAAAGGCGTGATGGTAAAACTATTAAAATAATGTACTTTTTGTAATTATTTTTGATTATAAGTATTTATCATTTTTCAATAATGTCTAATTCAAATAAGAATGTTAAAAAAATCTGAAATATATTAGTTTTTAAGTGCGCAAATAAATACACAAACGTACCAATTTTCGTCAAGAATCACATGTACGTATATATATTTTTAATGATGTTATTTAATCTAAAATTAAAATTCTAAAACATGCAATACCCAGATAATGTATTGATTTATTTTACTGCATGATTATATGATTTGAAATGGGTGTGGAATAATACAAAATCTTTTTTGAAAATTGAACAAATATAAACCTTATTGTACTAAAAATAAACATTGTTTCTCAAAATTTAAACCATGCGAATGTTAGATAAAAAAACAATCTTTCGAAATCCACTTATAATTTTTTTGTGAAAAAGACGGCGCATATTACGTTATTTTAATTGTTTAGATAACGAAATGTTTGATAGTAGAATTTGTTTTAATTGTTTAGATAACGAAATGTTTGATTGTAGAATTTGTTTTAATTGTTTAGATAACGAAATTTTTGATTGTAGAATTTGTTTTAATTGTTTAGATAACGAAATGTTTGATTGTAGAATTTGTTTTAATTGTTTAGATAACGAAATGTTTGATTGTAGAATTTGTTTTAATTGTTTAGATAACGAAATGTTTGATTGTAGAATTTGTTTTAATTGTTTAGATAACGAAATGTTTGATTGTAGACTTTGTTTTGTTATCTTTGAACTGTTTAGATAACATCTACGTTTTTGAATATTTTTTATGTGACACTATATTCAATTAAAATGAGATTCATAAATAACGAAAAATCTGCCCGTCCACGGGTTTCGCAAATTATTTAACGACATCGTCGTCAAAAGGTTTAAGAAAATATAGAATGATATTTCTATCTGCATAATTTATACGACGTGTGGGAAAAGGTTCTTGACTGCGAATCCGGAGGTCGCGGATTCGAATCCCGTTCAAACCGTTGTGCTGTTTATTTATTGATTCATCAACTGATTCCTAAAAAATATATGGGTGAAAGATACTCTTAGTATTGCCCTGGTGCAAGGCTACCATTTAGAATCGAGACGATGTAATGCTTGAATTTTTTAGCTCCTTTTGGTAACCAAATCTGAATAGCCTTCAACAATTGAAGTAAATTACTAAAAAAAGTTCAGCAATATACTTAGATTGGGGGGGTCATAAGGTCTTAACGGCTCCAGACGGTTGGGAATCTTCTACGGTAGTGATACAAATTGTTTTTATAATAATGTATTTAGCTTATTTTTTTAGTACCTCTGTGAATATTGCACAAGACTCCCAACTGCTCTCGACTGTCTGTGTGTTAAAAATATATTTAGCTAATTTGGAACACATTTTAAAGTGGTAGATACTCTCAGTGTCGCCCCGGTGAAAGAACACCGTACAGATTTGAAACGTAGTTTAAATTAGCTTTAGAGGTGTTTGGTGACTAGACCTGAATAGCCAGATGCTACTTCCCAAACTCCCTCTTAACCATTGCTTTCCCTCCAGTCGTACAACTATCTTCAATTTGGGAGGCGGGTATGGGTACCGCCGCCCCGGGAACTATTTATTGGATAACGAACACCTCTGACATAGGCTACCCGAAGTGGTTCGCTAGGTTTGGTGACTTAGCAGGGGTGCCCGGGTTCATGGGGTAAGGTTTGTCCGGGTCTTGGCGGCGGATCGAGAGAGAATGGTTGAGGGAGTCCTTTTGACTCCTCCAGCCGTACTCTCTCGGAATATTGCATTGCACCGCAGTGGGAGGGATGGATTCATACACACTGACACTCATGGACACACTGACCCCCCAGATTCCTACTCACCCTTCTTAAGCTTTTTCTTCCCAGAACCTCCTCTCCTTTCCTAAAAAGACTTTCCACACAGCATCCCCAAATATGACATAGGCCTTCAGGGGGAGTTATTTTCCTCAGGGCCTCCTGTTTGGAGCTCGTGTAAAAAAAATCTTAATTTTGGATGCCATAGAGGTCGTGATTTCGATTCATCAGTCGACTAAATTAAGAACCACCACGACTCAAGTAACATTTTCCGCAAAGTGTGGTGCTGTAGTCCCAGAGAGAGATCGTCATTCCTTTCATCTTGCATAAAACGAAAAAACAAAAGATCTAGAACGTTAACTCCCCGAAATAGCTCTTCCTTAGACTACTATAATAGTGAGAGATTTTCATATTTTGTCAGGTTATTGGGGATCCGGGAAAGTTTATTAAAAAATAAAATTATTATTATCTTTCCCATTACCATTCTGAATAGTAAAAATCTTACAATATTAAATGTCTTACCTTTATGAAGCTTAAGACCTCTGGCATATTCTGTCGGAATTTGTGTGCATTTCCGCTTCGCAGTAAAATCCAAATGAATGGAATTTTTCTGAACACATCCGGAAACTAAAAACTGTTTTTGAAAGGCAAGTAATGAAATATGTTATCCACTGGAGCGATCACGTGAAAAAAATAAATTTGCCTCGATTGCTCGAGATTTTCGAGAAGAACATTTTTAAAATTTTTCGCCAACATTAAAAAAATCATACCTTCGAATTTTAACACGGAAACATAAAAGCTTATTATAGTGCTATATAGCCAATGAATTAACCTGTATTTTACCGTTTATTTCATATTATAAACTATTTATGAAATAAAATTAATTATTTTTGAAGTGAAAACTTCTTTAGCACCGTTGTGATTTGAAACTCGATGAAACGAAAAATAGCGACACTAAATAGAAACAAACACATACATCTAGAATGACATTGTGTAATCGGTTTCCTCTTTTCGTAGCCTCGTCACTCTCGTCTATTTAAGTTTTTTGAAAGTTTCACTTCTACCGCGTGTGAATTGCACACTGTTTTTTTCAAATTGCAGTCGTTACCTTCGATTTCACATAGGTGCACTTATTAATTCTTCTTTTGTTAACTTCTAGATTTGAATAAAAAGCGTGTTGTTTTCTCTTTCTAATACCGACTAGAAAAATTTCTCGCCATGAGTGTAAGGGAGACACAACAATTTCCATGATGAGACTATTTGAGCTGTTCCCAAAAGCGAACAAATTATATTATTATTATTAATATTAAAATATTGAATAAAAATATATGACGCAAATGTGAATGGTAGAAGAAGTCGGGGACGCCCGAGGCAGACATGGCACGACCAAGTGAATCAGATACTTGAGTCGGGCCATGTGAAGAGTAGGAATGAGAGAATGTATGAGAATTTATGATAGAAGAGCATGTATGAGACGATGTATGAATGTGAACAAGGAAAAGAGTGTGTGCCCAGATCGAATTGGTTGGCGGTCCATCATCTCTGCCTACCCCTGCGGGGAAACGGCGTGATGGCTAATTAGTTAGTTAGTAACAAATCACTTTATATACAACACTTATTTTCAAAATTATCAACTTGTTTCGATACCAATGGTGTCTTCGTCAGGATAAAATGAAAATTTACTAAAATAACAATAAACAAACATGAATAGGTTAAGTGGGTATTACCAGAGAAAACCAGAAATATTTCATTTTTAAATCAGATTTTAGACGTATCGACTCTTTTCCACAAAAAATTATAAATGGATATCAAAAGATTGTTCTTTTATCTAGCATTCGCATGTTTTACATTTTGAGAAAAAAAGTTTATTTTTAGGATAATAAGGTTATACCATAGGTTGTTGGCAGATTTGTTAAATTTTCTTAAAAGATTTTGTATTATACCACACCTCTTAATTAGTAGTCATATAGATAAAAAACATTAAAAAGAGTTGTGATTAATTAGCCAAAAGTTTTCGCAATAAACAATAAGTGTTGTATACGAAATGATTGACGCTGCAAAGTGAATCCGCAATTATTGAAGAAGTTAAAATGTTAATCAAAGTTTTAAAAATAAGTTTAATTTATCTTGTTTCGTGACATTACAAATGACACTTATCATTCCCCTTCAGAAGTCAGGAGTCAGCACCCCCATCCATAATTAATTTTCACTTGGCGTTGATGGTTTACCTATTCAGCGGATGTGAGATGTGAGATGAGAGATTGGTTGCTGGAAGCGCTAGTGACTAGGGACTATAGACTACTGTTGCCATGGCGACTGTGACTGGAGGCTGTGACTGGTGACGGCTTCACCTTTTGTCTCCGCCGAGGCAATCCCATTCAAACTTTCTAATTACATTGCGATGCGACTCGCAGGATTCTGGAAGGGATGAAGGTATTCAATAATGGACGATCATAGTTGTAACACAATAAGTACCTGAATGTATTTTAAAATCAACTGCGTTTGCTTTATTTTGTTAAGTGACATCAAAACGTATTTATGTAAGCTATGTCAGAAAAATAAACATGGCCGTGTAATCTTTAAAAAGAAAGTTGTGTGCAATATGATGAAACAGAGAACTTAAATGACCTGTTGGAATCAATAAGGAACTCTAGTCAAAAAAAAATTCTGGCTTTAAAAAAATATGTTCATATAGACCAGTGGTTCCCAACCTTTTTCTGACCCGGGACCGGGTTTATTTTTTCGACAGGGACCACCCCTCCCCCCAATTTTTTATGAAGTCGAAATTTGTGTTTGTCAACTTTAATGGGGGGGGGGGGGGTGATGACACCACGTTATCCGCCATATAACCACTGTTTATGGTCAGTGGCGTAGGCTAGCATGGGTGGCACCCGGGACGGATTGCACAGCGAGAGGAGCATAATGGGATAGGGTTGGACGGGTTCTAGCAGAATATTTACCACAACGGAGGGGGGGGGGGGGGGTGAAATGGAATAGAGTGGGACGGGTTCTAGCAAAATATTTACCACAATGGAGGGGGTGGAATGGGATAGAGTGGGACGGGTTCTAGCAGAATATTTACCACAGCGGAGGGGGCGGAATGGGATAAAGTGGGACGGGTTCTAGTAGAATATTTACCACAACGGAGGGGGCGGAATGCGATAGAGATGGACGGGTTCTAGCAGAATATTTACCACAACGGAGTGGGTAGAATGGGGTAGGATCGGGTGGGGCGTAACAGAATACCATAATGGCCACTGACCACAAGGTACAATAATGATAAACTGAATATTTTTTTTATTCAGACTTCTCGACCAGGGACCGCCCGAGAGCTGGCAAACGCTGGTTCTGAATATAGTTTTATTTAATAATATTACACGCCGTCAAGGTGACGTCACTGTCCGACGTGTCGTGACGTCACCGTAAAGTCATTGTTTGGGAATGTATGATATGACACAAGCCATCGTATTAATTTATTCGTTTATTTACATACTGTTTATAGAGATTTAGTTGTTGTGTTTATTGAAACATTATTTAGGCCTAAATAATGTTTCAAAAATAAAGGTATCTCTTATTAGTTTATCTCTATTATTGAAAATATTCAAAAACTAGTGCACAAAAAAATTGTTATGCTATTTCTAGGGAGAATACTTCGAACAACGGAATTCAAAATGGCGGCAGTAGATCAGCTGATTGCCCGATCCTGTACTAATTAGGAGTGATGACGTCACACGATTCACCATACATACGGTGGTTTTCGGGGGGTCTTGAAAATTATAACTTTGACAATTATTTTAACTATTAAAACTAACTCCAAAAATAAAAATAAAAATGCGGTTATTTAAGTAAGGTGCATATATACACTCCAGAGGCCGCGATGAAATTTGTCAATCTTCGTTTGGAATATTTCCGGACCGTGTTAGCAAATACTGAAAACCGGCCATAGATTCTGATGACGGATTATTTAGTCAATATCGTATTAAAATAGAGTTTTATAGACCTCCTGATTGGTATTCGTGCAAGGACCAGCATCCCTCTTATGCTTCTCTTATGGTCGGTATGATGGAATCAGTCTTTTATCATTATGAAGGTGACGTAAGGCATTGAGAAGCAGGTTAATAAAATAATTTTAATAGGAGACACAAAATCTTAGTCAACATACTAATTTCGGTTATGGGTCTGTCTGTGAGTAAATTTTTTATTTTATTTTTTTTATTTTAAAATAGTATCAATTACATGTTTACATACATTAAATAAAGTTTTCTATTAAAATACATTTAATAATACGCTTTACACCCTTTTTAAGAGCAGAGCTCGAGTTAAAAAGGCGGATAAACGCAACAATTTAACAAACGAAAAATAATATTTTTTTAAATATATAAAACAAAAAATAGATAATTAACAGAAAATAAGAAAAAATCATATTTGTACATATGTATAAATATTTTTTTATATATATGTATAAAACAAATAATACATAAGAAAAACAACAGATTGAAGCGGAGGAGATAAAAAATAATGAGAGAAAAAGGATAACTAATGTTATATTTGAGTTGTTATGTTGATAAGTTATACATATAAAAAGAGTTTTTATTGATTTTTTGAATTTTGTGTAATTTATTTTTTCACCTCTGATTCAAAGAACTCGGATAATGTGTTTCAAATTGAATTGTCATTTTCAAAACACCCGATTGTATGAAGAATTCAGCGATAAACATTATTAAATATTTTGTTACCTCAAATTTTGGAATGTTTATTTCTGCTCTTAATTTCTTAGGACGGGGTCACAGAATTTGAAAAATTAGTCAAATTTCGAATCAAATTCTGTGAAAGTTCTATAAAAGTTATGATTTTATTTCAGTTTTGTGAAAAACTTGCTCAAAATTATATAATAATAGAATTTAAATATTACTTTCACAGAACTGGAAAGTTAACTTCGATATATGAAATATTCAAATTCAGTGATTTAACTGGCCCAAAGCTAATCTTCACAAGAAAAATTGGTTTACGACCTGCACTAGTTTTATAATAAAACTCATATGCTACGACGGCGTAGAATAAAAAAGAACACAAAAATGCGGTGTGGATATGTTTGTGATCAAAAAGTATGGACAATTGGGCCTTAAATTCCCAATGCAAAACTTTGCTTCATCGTCTTTACGAAATTCAAATGGGATGGCGATATAGGCGGCCAGGCAAGTGCAAGAGAGACAATGGCTTAGAACCAAAAAGTATTAAGTGAATGGCAGCAATGGAGTTCTTTCAAATCTACATGGAATGCATTTAAAATGTTATTATTTATTCAGTGTGTGACTAGTATTTTGAGGATAACGCTAAACCTATCTTCACATTCATATCAAACAAAACTGTAATCATTCGTTACTGTTGCCACGCAATAGGTGTTAAGGCCCGATGTTAAGGCCCAATGGCAAACTTAAGCGGACTGTAATACTCAAGACATTGAACATTTGATTGCGTTTTTTTATCATAGGACAAGATGATGAAGGGAAATACCATTCCTTTTAAGGCGCCGCAACCGCACTCAAAAAGAAGAAGATAGAGAGATATGTAATTACGAATGTTAGACGAGCGCGCTAATATTTAAAGCGATAAAATCGATGCGAAAATTGCGAAAATGTTCAATAAAACACAACTCGTTTGAAATACAGCCAAAATCTCGTGGAAGGTATCTTAAGTATCATTTAAAGAAACGGTGTGAATATTTTCACAACTATAACTCGTAAAATAACTGAAACAAACGTGTTTATAATAATTTTCGGAGCATACTTTGCGATTTTTTTCTATCGAGGGAATTTTATATAATTTGCATTTCGGCGTGGACCGCGTCTTATCTTCAAAAATAACATATATTTTTTTGAGAGTTTAAAAATTTCAAATGTTTAAGGGAGATATGAAAGAAATCGGTAGAATTTCGGGAAGCGGCGGCTTAAAGTGGTGATCAGCCGGTCCATCCACGGTTTATAATTACACATGTTGGCACAATTATTTAGTAAAAATTTCATACAAAATTTATATGAACGCTAGTTTCGAGAGAGAATCGACAACTGCTGTTATCACAAGCGCGACAATATTTCGACTGACGATGTGGGCATTTTATGAATGATTGTACAATAATATTTCGAACTGACCAAGTTGGTAGGACGTAGTCATCTTCTTTCTTCTCCCAAGTAGGACTTTGTAAAGAAAGATGGGAGATGAATAAATTGAACAGGACCTTGAGAAATGGATAAGTCCCAAAGCTGTTTCAATACTTAACAATAAGAAACATCTTATTTGCGGCATTAAATATTTTCATTGCTTGCGCCTGCACGTTACTCTGAACTCCACAAAATCTAGAGTTGCATGTTTATTCACTAAGTGTCTCTTAATTGGGTGAGGTATTTTATCGAAGGCTTTCTAATTTGAGGGAAGCAACCTGCTATCCGGGCTTCCTTTATATAAAGTTAGAATTTCTGCTTTGAATCAGTCCTTTGATAAAACACCAACTTGTATAATAATGTTTGTGGAACTCGGATATAACTTATGCAGGGCCTAAATGGGGGACAGGACGCGTTCAGGAGTAAAAGTATAAGGAGTGTGTTAGAGTAATCAAGATTGTATTTAAATGGATGAAGGTAATCCGTCATAAATATTCTTACGAACTAGGTGGGAAAGTAATAAATTATACCATTTTCTCTGATTTACATGCTATGGCGTTCATCCACACGCTATCACAGTCTTCCAGATACTTTAATTCAAAAGAACATCTCCTTATATATTATCTCGGAAACCAAAATAATAATAATAGTAAAGCATTTTTATGTATGATTGCAAAATTCATCTCGAACTAAATGGTAGTGTCTTGGACAAATTTATCAACTTTTTTGTTTAAAATGCGATATCTGTCGTATAATGGGATCGAAATGAAAATCTAGTCTCCTTCGACGGAAGCAATCTTCCGAACAGGCCCTCCATTGATATGCTTGATGTAACTCTAAGTGACCAGCTCAGGTATGGGGGCTCCATCGAAGCCAGAGTTAAGTTAGCCTCTCAAAAACTGGGCGTACTGTGATACTTTAACAATACACTACTACTAACCCTGTACAAATCACAAGTGCACCCACGGTTGAATTTAGCAGCTACCTCTGGTCTGGAGGTCCAAAATACCTGAAAAATACCCTCGAGTCTGTGCAGAAACGGGCGGTCCGCCTGTTAGACTTTACTAATTTAACTGACGGATTGCAATCTTTAGAGCACAGACGACTGGTGGGAATGCTATCCTTGTCGTACCGGTATTTCAATGAAAGATGCTCCGGGGAACTAGCGTCATTGATCCCTTCGGCACAGGTTCGGCACACGCCAAACGCGTTCCCAACATATGTACACAGTTGACATTTGTCACATGAGAACGGGTCGCTTCTTCGACTCGTTCTTGTGTTCAACAGCTCGGCTGTCGAACGGTTTGCCTTTGTGTTTCCTCCTTCCTAGAACATGGGTCTCTTCAAGACCAACGTTCATGTCTTCCTCTCCTCAAAAATACCCTCCACACAGCATCTCAGATGACATGGGCCCTGACATTTTCCATGACATTTTCCCCAGGGTCTCCCGTATTTTTTTTACATGAGCTCCACACAGGAGGCCCTGAGGAAAATAATTTCCCTCAGGGCTTATGTCATCTTTGGGGATGCTGTGTGGAGGTTTTTTTTTAGGGAAACAAAGGAGAGGAGAGTTCTGGGAAGGAAAAGGGTTTAAGGGGTGGTTAGAAATCTGGAGTTCAGTGTGTCCTGGTTATCCACCTCCAAGACCTAGACAAACCTCACTCCATGAACCCGGGCACCCCTGCTAAATCACCAAACGTAGCGAACCACTTGGGGTGACCTAAGTCAGAGGTGTTGGTTATCCAATAAAGGTTCCCGGGGCGGCGGTACCCATCCCGCCTCCCAAAATGAATGTGTGGAGTTAATGTAAAAAAAATAAAAATCTTTTGACTTGTCTAGGACTGTCTGTACACATAAAAATAGCAGCCAATAAACATATGCGTTAAGAAAATGAAGATAATGGTGGTATTTCTTAGTCGAATTTTGATACATTTAAACATGGCCTAAGGGGTTGGGTTACATTGGTAGAGCAGAGCCCCGGCAAGGCTAAAGTCTTCGGTTCAATTCCCAGATGTGACCGTACCCTTTTCTGATATTTCTGTTTCGTATTTTGATTGAGAGTATCTAATATTGTCTTCCGTGATAAAATTAGAATATTTCCTTTTTTTTTGACAAAATTGGAAAATGCAAGGCCAAAAACAGTATCCAACATATACCTGCCACTACTTTCTGAGGTTACATGTCGTTCTGTCTACTGTTGAACGGAAAATTTAAAAAAAATCACTCGTACGAGTTCCGCAGGTTTCGAAACTGCGAAGTGCGGTTTCTTTCCCTTCATCAACATTCGTCTTGATTATCAGCAATTTTTTTAAAAATATTATTTTAAAAAATGCTCTTGACTATTTCAATAACAATAACACAAATGTAATTAACAATTAACGCTATAAAGAAGACAGTTTTTCTTTTCATGTAAACTCACTTAACTTATTTTACGCGCTCTTACCCTAACCTAACGTAACCTACATAACTTAAGATGAATATATACGTGAAATTCTATTTAGATACTATTTTGATTAATCTTTACGACGAATCGACTTACAGTATGAACATCAAAAAATATGCTACGGATAAATCGAAGCTTTTACTAGCATTTCTTTGTATTGGAATTACAATAAAATTATTATTAACGTAACAAAAAATATAAGCGTAAACCACCAAAAAAATGTTTTTTCATGACTTAACTATGAAATAATACAAGACACAATTTTTAAAAAATACCCCTGTATGACTAAGACTATTTTTGAGGTTTTCCAAGTTCTAAATTTTTTTCGTTCTTATAAAATTATGCACAAAATAAATAAAAACCACTTTTTCGCTTACTAGCCTTGTGCAAAAAGACGCTCGATTTTAAAATTTTGTAGGCATGAGATTTGAAATATTTCTAGCGTTTATATTCCTCTTAATAAAAAAAAGTTGATCGACCTGTAAAATGACTGAAGTACCGGTAGTCTTTTATCTCACTAGATATTTACGAGTGTCTTTTTTAGCACGAGTATATTTTGGGGCAGCTTCCAGAGTGGAAGATACACACAGTACCGCCCTGGTGTAAGACCACCATTCAATTGAAACGCTACTTGAAATGGCTTTAGCCATGTTCGGTGAATAGCCAGGTACTTCCACGCCTACCTCTTTCTCATCTCCATCCCCCATTTCCATCCCCTCCCACTTATCTTCAGTTTCGCAACATACCCCAATTGGGGATGAAGTAGTCGCACTTGCTACAGGCGGCTGTTGGGATTCTTGTGCGGTATTCACATAAAATAAAATAAATGTCAACAACTTCTCAAGCATTTTACCTGGTTCAATACTTGAGCACTGCAGGTGAAAGAAACCCATTTTACTTGAAGTATTTTTCTCAGGATCCGCAATTCAAAAAGGCTGCGAGAAACGTGTAGAGTTCCGAGAATCCGAAAAGAGCTTTTAAACATTAGGTATGTTTTTACCTCTTTCAGAACAAACTCTTTCACTCTCACTTTAGGATTGTTGATGTGTAAAATCATCAGCGGGAAAAATACTTCCCCTACTTTCACATAAATGTCACACTAAAAATTATACCCGTTTTCCTTCTTACTGAATACTCAGCATTTTTTTTAATAGGCAATTCAGTTTGTGTCTTTTAGTTTAAGGGTCTTAATTACGATGTGATTTAACTGTATTTATTTTAAATATTTATACTTATATTTATTTTTCCTTTGTTTTACAAATTTTTAAAGAAAAATGTGTTCTTACTGGGGTACCCCGTTCTAAGGTCAAATTGTTCATTTTTCGTGTTTGAAATATATGTAAATACCTACGTTGAAACATTACAAGAGGAAAATTATAAAGTAATATATAAAAGAAGGCACAATACAAGCATTAATCTTTGTTAGGTTGCAAAATTCCATCCCATGACCGTAATCCATGTCATAATGCTTCTTTTGAATTCGATTATTTTTTTAATGGTTTTTATTGTAAGAGGGAGTATATTAAATAATTTTATATAGAAGTATTGCATATTTCTTTGTCCAAAAGTCGTTTTAGTTGTAGGTTGTTGGAATGTATGTTGTAATGTGGATCTTGTGAAGCGGCCCGAGTTTGTCTATTTAAAGTTATCCTGGTTTTAATGCGTACATTAGAATTGTACTTTTGTATATAATTGTTTCAGTGACATTAAATTCAGTGCTTTAAACACGTAGTCTGTAGGAGTTCTGATGGGGACTCTAAGTATAATTTTCAAAATTGCCCTTTATGCTATGAGGACTGGTTTTATAGTGGAATCGCACGAGCTTCCCCGTCCGATAAGACCATATTGCAGATGAGATTGGGCTAATGCATGATAAATTTTAATTAGCTGTTCTATCTAAAATGTGTCTCATTGTTTAGAAAAAACAGTTAGTTTTTTCATTTGTTGCTCACATTTGCCACTTGGGAGTTCCAATTTAAGTTTTGATCAATAAATTATTCCACGGTATTTTATTGTTTGTGTTTCATTCAATTTTGGGCAATTGCAAGGAATTTCTTGGTTCACGTTGAAAGAGTCTTTATGATTTTTATGTTTAGGTTTGTCTTGAGGTTACCTGTCTCTTTATTATGGATTTTGAATTTAATTCACTTAGTTTTTGTATCATTTAATGTTATTGAATTTGAATCAAGCCATAATTTTACCCGATTCATCCCCTTTTCAGCTTTTTCGAATTCAGTCACATATTAACTGTACCTATATATTATGTGAAATACGTTACTGTATTAATTGCACATATGTGAAATGTGCACTCTTTTCCATCCACAAGCAAAAGCTTTTAATGGAAGATAAGTAATATTATGACATCATATATAAAAAAATAAAATAAAATATGCTGTTGATATTTGTTCATTAGATAAAAAAAATCCAGAAGCTGTCAAAAGTCAGGGAAGAACATCGCGTGTGCTGGTTTTTATTTATTTATTTATTTATTTATTTTATTTATTTATTATTACATTTATTACATACAAGATATAACAATATAAAAAGAAGCTTTGACTGTCCAACTAGGAAGGTTTCCCGTTTTAGGACAGTCAAATTGGCAGGTTGCGTGTACATAATTTCATATTAATGGATTCAATAATAATTAACAATAATGGTACATATTGGGGGAGTTACTTAGATATTAGGTACAATATCAGATATAAGTTGTGTTATTCTAGGTGTACATCAGTAATAAACAATAAAATCCAGGTAGGTGGATGTAAAATATAAAATAAAATAAAAATATAACATATTATAGTATATCGTAAGAAAGAAAAATAAAAAAAAAGTATTTTTTTAGGAAAATACAAATTAGCAGTAATAAACAATAAAATCCAGATAGGTACATGTAAAATATAAAATAAAAATATCTCTACATATTATAAAGTAAAGTCCCCCGCGCCGTCTTTCTGTCTGTCTGTCTGTCTGTCTGTCTGTCTGTTCGCGATAAACTCGGTTTAGAGTATAGATTGTAAAGACGATGACCGCATTAAAGAATTCATCTGAGAACTGTGCCAATAATTGCCAATTTCAGACACAAATTTTTAATGGTAATTTTTACTTCTGATAAGTTAAGCTTTAGTGTCTATGCAGATGAATTACAGTACACATTGAAAAAAATGTGATGATGAAGAGAAAATTGCTGAGCAGACGCATCCGCCGCCAAAATCTGTACAAACCTTACTCCATGAATCCGGGCACCCCGGCTAAGTCACTAAACATAGCGAACCACTTGGAATTAATTATGGCAAAGGTGTTGATTATCCAGCAAATGCCTCACAGAGCGGCGGTACCCATACCCACATCCCAAATAGAAAATTAGAAATTTCTAAGGTTTTCTAACATATTTCTATTGAACACTTCAAATTTTTAAGTTTCTAAAAAATATACGTTTTTGAAGAATATGTCTATATTTAACACGCCGAAATTATAATTACATGGAATTCCCTCGATAGAAAAAAATCGCGAAGTATGCTCCTAAAATTATTATAAACACTTTTTTCCAATTATTTTACAAGTTATACGTATGAAAAAATTCACAGTGTTTCTTTATATGCTAACGTGGCTAACGAAACACAACGCCATCCACTGAATGGTTACCCAAACTTTATAACCACCGCCATTTGATATATTTCAACAAATTTACACAAAACCTTGACAAATTATATACCTAAACCTTCCTCGGGAATCACTTTATCTATTGGTGAAAATCCGTTCCGTAGTTTTTGAGTTTATCGCGAACAGACAGACAGACATGCAGACAGATGCGACAGAGGACTTTAATAATTTATAATATGTAAAGGTTTAAGACATTTCCCACGAGATTTTTGCTCTATTTTAAACGAGTCGTGTTTTATTAAACATTTTCACATTTTTGCTTGAATATTATCGTTTTTAATATCAGCGCGCTCTCTTTAACATTCGTATTTACATATTCTTCTTCTTTTTTTAGCGCTTAGTACCGGGCCTTATTTTCAAACTCTCTCAAATTGTATTCATAGCTTAGCCATCCCCGGTTCCCCTACCTTTTATATTAAGGTTTACCAATATTCCATTGAACTATATGTTTCCAGTAAAGCAGTTCCACTGCGAGGAGACAATGCGATTTGATGCGGTCGCTGTCAGAAATGCTTTACCGGAATACTATCAACCAGATTTATCTTTGGCGAAGTATGGTGCAAATGTCATACTACCTAAGACCGTGCACCGTAGTTCAAATGCACATAAGAGTATCTGTTTGTTTATATATTTGTATAAACACGGTGATGCTGTAGCCAGAGACGTGCTGAAAATGAGTAAAAAAACAATCAAAAATATTTTTATATGAATAAATGTCTACACGTAATAAATAGCTTCCGAAATAAGTTTTATTGATATTTTCATAATGTATTCTACAACGTGTCCGGAAACTCGTAGTACAAGCGGTAAACTGGTGAATCTACAGAACCCAAAAAACTTATTTTTTTCGATCTGAGCATTTCGATTTAAATATTATTATTTTTTCTATTTTTCCATTTTTTCGGCAAAAAAAAATTTTTGGGCTCGGTTTACCCTTCGATGCATTTTATAAGACATTACACAGCTGATTTCATCCCCCTAGTGAAATTTTTTTTCAAATTTAACCAAAAAAAATCCCACTTCGGACCCGATTTACTCGAAAACGAAAGTTTTATATCAAAAAAGTTATATCACAAATCGACTCCGAATGTGATGTAGATTTACCAGTTTCCCGCTTGTAGCGTGTATATACAGGGTGTGCGGAGTTAAAAACACAAACTTCGGAAGGTGATTGTACGTGATAGGAACAGTAAAAAAGATCATTACCTTCTTTTCGAAATTCCAAGGTTTGGAGGTATTTTTCGGGAAAAGAGTTGAATTGTTCAGCATCCCCTGCTAAGATCGGAACATACCCTAACGCCCGCCCTTCCAAATTAGATTGAAATTAAATTAATTTGCATTAAAATTAAAATTGATTTCTTTGAAAATTGTATCAAAAAATGGAATCTCAAAGTAGTTTTAGGTAAGTTTTCATTTCAGTATTTTCAATATTTTTTTGATTTTGGAAGGTTGTTGTCCTTCTATAACCACGCACTTAATTAACCCAAGTATTGCTGTCTTTTTTATTTCTCAAAGTAGCGCGCTGTCTATCTCAGTTAGCTCAGTTGCCGAGTAGAGCTTGCGCGGGGCGGCTCTGGTACCACGCTAAGTACAATAATTGCGGAGAAATACATACATCATACGTTTGAAAGACGTATGATTATCTTTGGTGTAACTTTCAGACTTGATCTCATAAATGTTATTTAGCGAACAGATTTTCATTTATTTATTATTTTTAAGTATAACGACTGATTAGCATATAAACTTTCATAGCATATCAAAAAACGATTTAGATACAAAATTAAACATTGTTTTTCATTTAAAAAGTACTTAATAAATTATACTTGATTTGTAAGAGGTTTACAGCGTTTTTATATTTTTTTAATTACAAAATATTTTTTTTATAATTATTTTGGCTTTATTTAAAGAACAAAACCCTAAACTAATTATTCAACTACCTGTGAATAATTAGTGCTTAAGTATTATAATATGTCAAATATATACTTTTAAACTTCAGTACGTCTTTAAGACGTATCATTATCTTTAACGTAGGTCCAAAAAAGATTATCTTTCTAGGGTTAATGTATTTAGTTAAGAATTGATATGACCGCCCGCCACTGCAGGACAGGCAATACAAAACACCTGAATGGAATACACGACACGTGTAGCGGTAATTTCGCGGTAAGTTGGGTTTGTTACCACGTATTGTGTCTTGGAGAGAAGCGACTTCCGTTTGTACATAATTAAAATCAGAATAGGTTGTCTTTCCAGAACATTAGATTGCCAAACCAATTGCAGGATTTTATGAATAGCACAATGTATCTAATTGAAGATATGCAACTAGTTGATGTTTTTCAATTACAAATTTTAAATGATGGCACCAGATAATTTACCTACTTTCGCCCAAGCAAGGGAAAGTGGAAAACACCTAATAATACCAAAAACATATTAATATATCATTTAAATGCTAAATAATGTACAAACGGTGCTAAAATATTACATACTCGTATATGCTCTAGATATAGATACATTATATTAATCAAATCAAACATTCCAATTGTTTGCTTTTTGCTGGTGATCTGAAATTACTGAAGAGAATTTGTGACGGGCAAGATTGTGTTCAAATTAAAAATCGATTAAGATTCAATTTCATCATGGGCTGATGAAAATAAATTATTCTTTAATACAAAAAATTTCTGTATTTCTCTTTTTATTCTTATCACCACATTTTCTCTCCTACTTTTAGCAGTTCGAATTCAAGTGGAATCACTTCCTGAAATATATTATTGATATCCATCGAAATTTAAATTTAAATTGGAATGTAGGTATTGTGTATTTTTGCATTATGGTTCTAAATTCAAATTAATTTGTCGTTATTTTGTTGGTCTATGACATACTTATTTTTATCACTGTCATTTATGAATTTTGTATAGACTGTTTATAACGCTAATAAATAAAATAAATAAAATAAAAATAAAAAAATGTATCGCAATTTCATACACACGTTCGAGAAACCCCATCAAATTTGATTAGGTATAGTATTAAAAAAGATATATTGTCACCAGTAAAATCCATTAAGGACCTAGGGGTAGTCTTTGATTCGAAACTTATATTTTCAGACCATATATTGCAGTAGACAACATAATGCTACAAGCTTCTAGGGTTTGTCATAAGATCGTGCAAACAGTTTTCAAATCATGAAGCAATGATGGCTTTGTATAAATGCGTTGCAAGGTCTATCTTATACAGAACATACAATTTTATATTGAGGGATCAGTAGGATTTATAGGTTCAATTAGGAGTTCCACAGAGCCGAACCCTCTGATATGAAAATATCTGGAGTCGGTGAATTATTTTCCCATTTGGTCTCTGGTAGGTTGACATGTTGTTCTTGTATTGTTTTGTATTTATAATACTTATATAGTGCAATTGCATACCATGGATTGACTAAATGATCATTTGAGGAAGTGTGTGAAAGGGTTTAGTTTTTCCTGTGGGGAAAATTTAACCCGGACATTTAAATCTGGTGCCGATAAATAACATTATTGTCGCAGAAAACAAATGCGATATAAAGAACAATTAGTTATTGATTGTGTAATTCTAAAACAGATTCAAAATCAAAGGCGTAATTTACATTCTTATTATATAGATTACCAAAAAGCTTTTGATAGTGTCCCATTTTACATTACCTACATTAGTACAAAATGTGAAAAAAATTAGTCTCTGGTGACATTTTTGATTTTTTTTTTACCAGAACTTTACTAGATATTAGGAAGATAGGATTGGGGTGAGTGGTCGTATGTTTACTTGGCGGAGTGACCAGTGATGGCATTTGGAAGATCAAAATTTAATTTTAGTTTTTACTCCAAGTAAGGTCAGAAATCACTGGTTAAAGTAATTAAAGTATGTCCCTTACCACCCTGAATACAGGGTGTTAATGGACGTACTTGACTTACTTTAACCAGTGATTCCTGACATTATTTGGAGTAAAAAATGGAAACGAAATTTTGGTCTCCGGTGACATTTTTGATGTTTTTTTTTTTTTTTTTCTACAAAAACATAAAAAAATGGTAGTTATTGAACAGTTGGAGGTGGGGTAAGGGGTTCGTCTCGGACACCCAGCTGAGTGACCAGTGATGACATGCGGAAGAAAATTTTTTTTGTTTGATTTTGAAGAAAAAATTTTTGAAAAAAAAAAAAGTCGTCAAGAAAGTCACCGGAGATCAAAATTTCATTTACATTTTTTACTCCAAATAATGTCAGGAATCACTGGTTAAAGTAAGTCAAGTACGTCCCTTAACACCCTGTATATATGTTACTGTAAAAGCCCGAACTACGGTAAATCCTAAGATTTACCAACTCTTAATGGTAAAAGTCCGAACCGTTCTATAATCATCGTTCACCAACCTAACCTAACCTAACATGTACTAAATTCTAATGGTAAAAGCCCGAAAAAATCATTTATAATATTTAAATAAGAAACGATTTTTTCGGGCTTTTACCATTAGAATTTAGTACATGTTAGGTTAGGTTAGGTTAGGTTAGGTTAGGTTAGGTTGGTGAACGATGATTATAGAACGGTTCGGACTTTTACCATTAAGAGTTGGTAAATCTTAGGATTTACCAATATTCGGGCTTTTACGGTAACATATATATTACTGAGTATCTGAATATGTATATAAATATATATTACCGACTTCTAATAAATAATTTTTTTTTAAATCTGATTTCCGTTCTTATTTAAACCACTGAAAAAATAATGAATAAATTGAAACGCGTATTTTTGCGAAAATCTATTTGTGCATCAAAATATAAACATCAAACAGGCGGGCGGCGCGGCGCGTGCTTGTTGCTGAAATAGCTCAGAGCTTTTGTCACGTGTTTGAATGGTTCTCGATATATATTTTTAGTACTAATTCCCACATCAAAAAGTCAAGTGACTTAATAATTGGCTACGTTTATTTATGAATGTACGTATATTTATTTCTGTGTATGGCTAACATAATAATCGTATTACAAGACAAATAAATAAAATGATTTTAATCTGCCAGAAGAGTGATTCTGTATCTTTTGCGAAAGCAAAAAGTCTCCGGTAATACGCGTTTTCATCCAGCGACAAAATATCCCCGACAAAATATCCTACAGAAAAAACATCCCCCAACAAAATATGTACTAAAATCTAACCTAACCTAACTTTACAGGACTATTAATATTTTTGTCCCATTTTACTATTTTTGAACAATAATTTATTTGTCTTCATAGGATGAATGTAATATTTTTGACCCATTTTTCTTATTTTCGTTATTTGTTTTTGAGGTGATAAGCCGTGTTGCGCTACCTCATTCTTTAGCCAGCGTTTCGGACATCATTGCAGTGTCCATCATCACACCAACACCCCAAAAACAAATAACGAAAATGCTTTTGGCCGTGAAAATCTTAAAA
Source organism: Limnephilus marmoratus (assembly GCA_917880885.1). Classification (NCBI taxonomy): domain Eukaryota; kingdom Metazoa; phylum Arthropoda; class Insecta; order Trichoptera; family Limnephilidae; genus Limnephilus; species Limnephilus marmoratus. The sequence continues at coordinate 47,777,605 of OU862915.1, read as the reverse complement.
CATACCATTTTTTCTTAGGTTAGGTAAGGTTAAATTTTAGTGGATATTTTGTTGGGGGATGTTTTGTCCGTAGGATATTTTGTCCGGGATATTTTATGGGGGATATTTTGTGGCGGGTTGAAAAGTCGCGGAACCGAAGTATAAAACGGAGTACAAAAATGTGCATGGGACCGCCCACTAGTGTACTTGTTAGTACACAGGCGGATTGAATATACTTAGTTCCAAAAATTATATTAATTATGTTAGTAGCAGACTCGCGAAAAATCACAGAATAGTGTTATTTCTTGAAAAAACAGATCAGTTTTTGAAAACGACAATTAAAATAATTTTATCTAAAAAATATTTAATTATAAGTATGTACTTTAACACTCATCTGAATTCGCAATTCAATCTGTTTCAAGTTTGAAAATGGAACTTAAATTCAAAGCAAATCTAAGTTACGCAAATCGCACAGATAACAAAAATATGTGTGTATGATGATTTTACTGGAATAAGTAATGTAATAAAATATAACACTATACGTTATATATAACAATATAGGCGAGGCTTACGAGTGAACCTCAAAGTTCAGGAGAAGATTGATGAAAGTCATGGTAGAGGAAGACGATGCACTTCTTGGCTATGAAACTAACACGGCTTATACGAGTTTAGTTGCGTGGAGTTGTTCCGGGTTACGGATTAGATCAGATAGTTTCAGCAGGTCTTCTTAGGAAGACCACGAAGGTTTATGGGGGCTAATGCTAGAATTGCATGTCAGGTTTTGGTAATTAGATTTTAGTTATTTTTGTTTCGCTTTCCGAAAACCGAAACAAAAATATAATCATCCCTGAACGATTCAGAAATTTGACATATACGCTTGTAGCTGTAGGCCCCTGAAATAAATATTATAATATGGGAAGCACGGGTGCAAACCAGAGTTTCCCGAGCATTTTTGATTCATTGCCTACTTTCACGACTTTTTTTTTTCAAAACCCCCCTTCCCCATGAATAATAAACACATTTCGTGGCTAACCCCAATAAAACAGAACTCATTCAAAAAATTACAAGTGTACAGTTCGCACGCGGTAGAAACCTTCAGAAAACTAAAGTAGACAAGAGTAGGGAGGCTACAAAGCACCGCACAAAGAGGAGACCGATTCTTCTATCTCGTTCTCTCGCAGGCTAAATCCTATAGATGTATGTGTTTGTCTCTTTTTAGTGTCGCTTTTTAGTTTCATCGAGTTTCAAATAATATAAATATATTATCATTCACAGCACGAATAAAGAAAGCGCCAAAGGCGACACTTTTACAAGACCCAAGAACAAACTAATTAATTCAAAAGTCACATTTCAAAAAATTTTTGTCACTCAAACTATTGTAATTTTATTAAATGGAAAACTTAATCTATTTATTCTTCTTACTTCTTTGTGTGTATCAGGTCCCCCCGACGTTGGCGATCACTCTTGAAAATATCTCTCTGTCTTGCGCTGCCAGGAATAGCTCCTCCACACTTCTAATGCCGGTCCACTCTCGTATATTTCGCAGCCAAGACATTTGTCTTCTATCAGGCCCTCGGCGATCCTCTATCTTGCCTTTCAATATTAAATGGAGCAAGTGATACTTCTCCCCTCGAAGTATATGGCCCAGATATGAAATTTTCCAGATTTTTATTAATGTAAGCAGTTATCTATCTGCTATAGCTCGCCTGAGAATTTCTGTGTTGGTGATCATGTCGGTCCATGGGACCTTGAGCATTCTCCGGTGAAGCCACATTTCAAAAGCCTCTAACCTGTTCATCTATTTATTAACGTAATCTAAATCGCAAAATTTACAATGAAGTTTTGAGAATGAATGAATGCTTCTTCCCCAAAGCTCTTTTTAACTCTTGGTCATCCGACAAGTATTGTATCGCCCACTGGTGGGCAATATTGCCCAGGTTAGAATTTAATGGTATAAATAAACGTAATTGTCGATAAATAAGTGATTATCATTGGAGCAGTCATTTAACAAGCTTATTCTAACCACAAAACAATAGCTTGCCGCAAAAGAATGGCTAGTTACTTTTGTTTCATATCATAAAATATGGAATGTATTGCATTGCACTTCCCCTGTATACATTCTGGAATAAACTATTATTATTATTATTATAGCAAAGCACTCACAAATACAATTGCATTGAACATGGTTGATACTATCACTAATTACGGACAAACACGAAGCTGATAACATAATAGAGCTATGTATGTATTCAATGTACATGTACAAATGTACACATACACACTCAAACGTATTTTTTTATATGAACTCCACACAGGAGGCCCTGAGGAAAATAATTTCCCTCAGGGCCTATGTCATCTTTGGGGATGCTATGTGGAGGGTTTTTTTATGGAAAGGAAGAAGAGGAGAGTTCTGAGAAGGAAAAGGGTTTAAGGGATAAGTAAGAATCTGAGGTTCAGTGTGTCCTGGTCATCCACTTCCAAGACCTAGACAAACCTCACCCCATGAACCCGGGCACCCCTGCTAAATCACCAAACGTAGCGAACCACTTGGAATGACCTATGGCAGAGGTGTTGGTTATCCAATAAAGGTTCCCTGGGCGGCGGTACCCATTCCCGCCTCCCAAACGCATAGATAATAATAATAATAATCATAGCCTTTATACGGACAGAAAATGACATTACACTATTTATAATAAACTTTCACATTTATGACACTTATCAGGCATTAATATATCACTAGTTGACAAAGGCCTCCTCCAACTGTCGCCATTTCTCTCTATCATTAGCTACTCTTGTCCATGTACCATCTGCTATTGCTTTGATGTCGTCAACCCACCGTCTAAATGGTCTAACTCGTCTTCTCTTCTCGTCACTACTTGTGAACCAATTATGATTAATTTTGACCATTTTTCACTTCCTCTGATTGTGTGGCCTGAACACTTCCACTTTAGCTTTTTTTATTGTTTTATGACATCTTTTGTTCTTGTTTGTTTCTTAATGCTTGCATTTTTTATTTTAGCAGACAGTCTTTTCCCTATCACACTTCTTTCGATGGAGTTTTGACACGTTTCGAGTTTCTTATTGTGAATTTTATGAGTGCCCAAGTTTGGCACCCGTAAGTGAGCACAGGAAGTATGCACGCATCAAAAAGTTTCCGTTTGATAATAATCCTGGTTTCACTGTTTTTCATTATTACTTTCAAACCCAAATATTGTTTCGAAGCATTTCCAATACGTCTGTCTATTTCTTTTGTGGTAAATAAGAAGAAATTATTTGTCATAGGTATACATATTCATCCACATTGTCGATCAGATTGTTGCTTCCCATTGTTAGGTTGATAGGTTCTTGCTTCCCATTTGTCATAGCTTTGGTCTTTTCTGTGTTCATTAACACATGTTCATTTTCACGTTACATATACACACACATATGCATTACAGTTATTGTGATCTTATTTCACACTGTCGTAAAATATTGAACTTACAATTGATTGGGAGTGCCACCCAATTCCAAGATTAGTTTTATGATTTTTTCCAATTTAGTATTCTAGCAAGCATTATCAAAGTAATTTCACGAAGCCTAGATTATAAAAGAAAAGAAACCCTTCACTCCAAGAATTAATTTGTTTCATTGCTAAACTTTTTTATAATAAGAATAAATAAATAAAGCCCGATGATAATTGCATTAGATTAATTCTAAAACCAATTTCTTACACTTTGTTAGGTTTAATGGCACTTGATAACGTCTTTACTCCATCTTCATGTTCTTGGTTACTATCTGCATGTATTCCAGGGTACTCTCTTATTAGATGTTCTATATCAACTCTGTTCCAGTTAAGATTCAGGTAGTTGTAACACTGTGGATATCGCTAGCACCGAAAGCCAAGGTAGGTTATATATTTAATTAAATGAAGACAATATTAGCGAAACTCAATCGAAAATCTGGAGACAGAAAAATCATATATAATTAATTATATTTTATGTTGCTAACTAAATAATAATATTTTTGCCTAACATCGTCGTCATGATAATCAATATATATTATAAAACTAGCTTATCCGGCGAACTTCGTACCGCCTCAGAATCAAAAACTGTTGTCAACTTATTAGCTGAATTGATCTAAATTGTTTCTCCCTGCATATCCTTTCCCCTCTCGCGTTCCCTCTCCCTCTCCCTCTCCCTCTCCCTCTCCCTCTCCCTCTCCCTCTCCCTCTCCCTCTCCCTCTCCCTCTCCCTCTCCCTCTCCCTCTCCCTCTCCCTCTCCCTCTCCCTCTCCCTCTCCCTCTCCCTCTCCCTCTCCCTCTCCTCCTCCCTCTCCCTCTCCCTCTCCCTCTCCCTCTCCCTCTCCCTCTCCCTCTCCCTCTCCCTCTCCCTCTCCCTCTCCTCTCCCTCTCCCTCTCTCCTCTCCCTCTCCCTCTCCCTCTCCCTCTCCCTCTCCCTCTCCTCTCCCTCTCCCTCTCCCTCTCCCTCTCCCTCTCCCTCTCCCTCTCCCTCTCCCTCTCCCTCTCCCTCTCCCTCTCCCTCTCCCTCTCCCTCTCCCTCTCCCTCTCCCCTCTCCCTCTCCCTCTCCCTCTCCCTCTCCCTCTCCCTCTCCCTCTCCCTCTCCCTCTCCCTCTCCCTCTCCCTCTCCCTCTCCCTCTCCCTCTCCCTCTCCCTCTCCCTCTCCCTCTCCCTCTCCCTCTCCCTCTCCCTCTCCCTCTCCCCACTCCACTTCTCCCCTTCCCCCGTCCCGCTAACCCCCCTTCCTGAGTTTCCTTTCCCCCCTCCCCCCTCCCCCTCACCCCTCCCCCCGGTTCACAGTTCAATATTATACCCCTTACAATATTGCTGCAGTTCTTTCAAAATAGGAGAATTCGTTCCATACAAAATGTATGGGTAAAATAATTTTCTTCGGAGTGGAACACCCTTTACTTTTAGGGGCATGAAAAATAGATGTTGGTCGATTCTCAGACCTACCAGATAAGCACACAAAATTTCATCAAAATTGGTCCAGCCGTTTCGGAGGAGTATGGCAACAAACACCGTGACACGAGAATTTTATATATTAGAAGATAAAGTGTACAAAACTGGGCGTCCCGCTAAAACTCATTGGATCAGGGAGTTATATGGTGTAGTAGCCCTCTATCCCCCCATCCATGAAGAAGATTCCCGTTTTTACTAGAAGGGCGTGCTTTTGAAGATATAAGGGCTGTAAGTTTCACTCTTTAGAAATTTCTTGAACCGTCTAAAACATTCGAGAGAATTTCACAACATTCCAGAACCTTCTGGAACATTCGGTAATGTGGAACATTCCAGAATACTCAAATGTTGTGGAATGTTCTGGAACATTATGGACCGTTCGAAGCCTTAGCCCTACCCATTGGTAGGGGTGTATAAAGCAAGATCCGTCGTGGGTTCGAAGAGTTCGAACGTCAGTTTAATCTCATCAACTCCCTGAGCGAAGTCAGGTAACCCAGCTATTAAATAATATGTTTCTAATGATATAAAAATGCCGCCATAATGTATTCGTTGTATGGTGATGTACCTAATTAAAAAAAACCTTTATTTGAAATGTGATATTATTGTAATGTATTTGATTATTACAATGTATTAAAAAAACTTAAGCAATAATTCATTTGCGTTTGCATCACGTATTGTGATGGCTTAATAAATTTTTATTTTGAAAAGTTTTATTTTTCGATGTACATTTGTTACTATAATTTTAATTTTTTTTTGCGACCGGTTTCGACACGTCCGTATCATTAACGAGCAAACTTAAAACTAACTTAAAAATTCTATACAATTACACAATTAATTAGGCGGGGGTAGTGGGAGGGGGGAATTTGGTGGAGGGGGAGGACGGTGGGAGGAGTCAAAATTACATGGAAACATCGTAAGCAGAGGTACATGGTGCTATTATTTTATTAACTAAATTAATTTTAGATTTAATTTTTTTGTTGATTTCTAGAGTTTCTAACGCGCACAAATTAAAATATGAATTTACATTGCAATGTTTAAACTTAGTTTTCTCTTTCTTTCTTTCTTAGAATGCAACGATTGTGACGCGCAATATGTAGGAATGACTACTAGAAATTTTAAAACCAGAATTAGGGAACATGAACTTTGTTTACGAAATAATAACTACTCAGAGTTTGCTAACCATCTCATAGAGACAGGTCATAGCTTCAAAAAAGAAAAAACTAAGTTTAAACATTGCAATTTAAATTCATATTTTAATTTGTGCGCGTTAGAAACTCTAGAAATCAACAAAAAAAATTAAATCTAAAATTAATTTAGTTAATAAAATAATAGCACCATGTAAATCACCTCTGCTTACGATATTTCCATGTAATTTTGACTCCTCCCACCGTCCTCCCCCTCCACCAAATTCCCCCCTCCCACTACCCCCGCCTAATTAATTGTGTACTTGTATAGAATTTTTAAGTTATTTTTAAAATTAATTATTTTTAAATATTATTAATTTGTGCAACATATTTGATAATATTATATCTAAGACATTACTCTTCTTAGATTATTATTGTTAGCTTAAATGTATATGTACTATCGTCAAGTATCATCATCAGGTTTTGTACTTAATATAAAATACAGAATTATAAAAACCCGCTAATACTTGCAAAATATTTGGCTTAGTAAGTTCTATCGTCAATTGTCATCATCAGATTTTTTACTTAACGTAAAATGCAGAATTATTAAGTACCGCTAACATATTTAGCTTTAAGTTATCGTCGAATATCGAATGTAAATTACAGATTATAAAGTCTCGCTAACATATTTGGCTTAAGGGGTATTTCACCATCCTCCTCATAGATCATTCATACGGTAATTTTAGATTAATTATACAGGATTTATTTATTTAAAAAGTGTGAGTTTACTATTCGGTACTTGGACCTATGAATAATAGATACATATAGGATAAGTTAGCCGAGTTTTTTTACCAGTTGTAAGTATTTATTTGTTTATTTATTCATATTCGTTTTGTATATGGATTAGCTATAAGGAGGATGGTAAAATACCCGCTTAGTACTATTGTCAAGTGTCATCATCAGGTATTGTACTTACAAAATGCAGAATTATAAAGATCCACTAATACCTTGCAACTTATTTAGCTTAGTACTATAGTCAAGTATCATCATCAGTTTTTGTACTTAACCCTAGAGAGGGCGCGTCTTTCCGTAAAACATCTGTGGGCGCGTGGGGAGCATTTTGCCGCTCATTTTCATGGACAGTTTTAAGAAGGATCAATGCAATTTAATTAATTTCTTTTCTCAGGATTTAAGTAAAACACTAATAAGGTATGACAAATTAACATATTTATTGAACTCTGTTGAAGGAAATTTGATTTATAATCGACATTACAAAATTTAACATTTAAATTGACTTTTTTTAGTTATCCTACATTATCCTTCCATAATATTTATTAAAAATGGAAAAAATAACAATATTAAATATTTTCCAAATCTACAGGATATGCTTTGGCGAAACAGTCTTCACATAAATATGTGCAATGTTCATTGCACAGTAATTTTGAGCATCTGCAACACCCTTTTTTCGTGTGCCTATTTTTCTTTGATGGACATATACTGCATTTGCCTTCCTTCTTTGAAGATGATGCTTGTTCTATAGGAACAAAGCGAGCAATTTGGTTCCTCAGAGGAATATTTAAGGTATCTACAGAAGACCTTGAGGTCATATATGGCTTAACCAGGACCATCGCTATCTCCCGCAAGTACTGTCGAGCATCAAGTGTTCAGTATTGACTTTGTAAATTATTTGGCTATTCATACCGGCAATATTCATCATTGAAAAAAAAAACCTCATTGGCCATCTGCGAGTCATTCTACCAACAGAATACTCTTCTTTCGTTTGGTCCACGACATCAACACCACCTTTGGTTTCATTATGAAATGTAATCATTTCAGGCTTTGCAGCAGGTCCTGAGTTTTCGTCGATTCTATCATTCTCATGAAAAGTTGATAATAGTAATACTACTTTTTTGCTTCTTGTCTGGAATATGAGACAGCAAAACTTTCTTCTCACCAAACCCAAACATCGAAGATGGTTTCTTCCGATCTTTAGTGTTCAGAAAACAAGGTGGAATTTCTTTTTTATTTTTACGTAAAGTTCCAACGATGGTCGTTCTATAATCTAGCAACTGATCAGCGAGAGGTATTGAAGTAAAAAAGTTATCCATAGTAATGTTGCGGTCAGTGTTGTGGATATATTGGGCTAACTTTATAAAAAATATAAAGATTAGCTAAACTGTAAATAATATAAAGCACAATTTTTACTTACGTGAATGGGCGCGCAGTGAGCAAATTGCCGCCGGACGATACTCGATGGTAACAAACTCCTTCTCAAGCGGCTTCCCGCGCACTGACGGCATCCAGTCTTTTGCCACGGGTTGCGGACGTAAGTGGGGGCAGCTACTAAAAAGCGCAAAGTTTACGCGCAGTGGATTTAAGAATTATCAACGTTTTTTTGCAGAGGGTGGCAAAATGCTCATAGCACGCCCACTCTAGGGTTAATATAAAATGCAGAATTATAAAGACCCGCTAACTTTGCAACATATTTAGTTTGGTAGATATTATCGTCAAGTGTCATCATCAAGTTTGGTACTTACTTAATATGAAATGCAGAATTATAAAAGCCTGCTTGAAACACATTTCGCTTAATACTATCATCACTTATATATACTACATTCACACTCTTGAAACACATTTAACTTAGTACTATCATCAAGTATTATCAGCAGATTTTATACTTAATATGAAATGCAGAATCATTAAGTAACTTTAGTACTTTCCCTTCTTTCCGCCCGAACTTTATATAGTTATGCACAATATTCAACCTTCATTTTACAAAGTTGAATATTATTAATTTATTTAATACAAACGGCGTAAGTATGCCATAAACACTAATTATATGTCACAAATTCATATGAAAAATATTAGTAATAATACAAAAAGTGTATGTATAACAGTTAATTGTGGCGTTACATTGGGAAGTGACACCAGAGATACATTTACATGCAAAAATATATGTTACAAATAAAATTAATATTGATTAAAATTAAAATTAAAATGTGATAGCATAGCCTTCTTGTACCTACCTTCCATGCAGTTAAATAGATCTGCCACATCTGCATATCTATTAGTAACTTCATGTAACCTAGGTTCAAGCGAGTGTTTCGGATTTTAGAATGATTGGTTCTCGTGTGAATATGAAATTCAATGAGCTTAGTTAAATCAAGGCTGCCTATTATACCATTTACAAATTTGAACATAAATATTAAGTCGGATATAATTATGTAAGTATAACTATCGAAAGTCCCGGCGTTGCACGGGCTTTGAGCGGTTTTTTTTTTAAATTACTGAATACTTATAATATACTTATAAGTGTGCAAAATTTTATCAATCAAAACTCTGCTGTAAGGGGTAGGAAAATGGGGATGGATGATGTTTCGCTCGTGTACAGTCACCTTCCTCTTGTTTTAAAAGTCAAGTGTGCTAAATTTCAACAATTCAGAAATAACACTGTAAATTTCTATGGAAAACATAGCCACACCGCCTTCACAGACACTATTCTTCGTAATTATGTATAAATTAAATTAATATCTTGTATTATAATTTGAAAAACCTATTTTATTTTTAAACGGTTCAAAATATTATTTTTAATAATTTTGATAAAGACAACACCGCAGTGAAGCTGTTGGGTTCAGTCCATATGACCATAAGAGGGGCCGAAGATTTAAAGGTCTTCTTGGGACACTGCACTCGGGTTTCCGAGTAACCTGTGCATGTAAATACGATAGGTAGAAGAATAACATCTTAACGTAGTATAAAATGAAGTCGCTAACGCTGTCTGCGCGCTTGAATCTTTTGAACTACGCAACAGATTTTCATTCGATTTTCACCTATAGATAGTGATCATAAGGAAGGTTTTTAGGTATATAATTTGTCAAGGTTTTGCGTAAATTGGTTGAAATATATAATATATCTGGCCAAGCGGCAGCGGGCAGCGGGCTGACAAACGGGCGATGTGGATTTGATTTAACAGATGTGATGAATGCCAACCTTCAACCTACGATAAGCCTACAAGAAATTTTTTTTTCCCTCTAAATATTATGTAGAGAAAATGGTACATTCGGCGACATCTGTCCGAGCAGTTGGGAGCTATTACAGAGATCTGCATAGAGACTGAAGCGAGGGAACACCATATCATAGTTATATCGAGAACAAAGGAAGTTTAAATTCTACCAATAAGAGAGTGGACTTTGATCATTTTGGGATCATTTCTCACAGGAACTTAGGTTGAATGAACTGTATTAAAAACAATACTGAGGACAAAGAGTTGAAAGATTATCGACTCCGGGTCGTGTTTACATAAGACGCGATCGGGAACTGGGGATTTTGGGTGCCTAAAGTTTAAACGGAAACACAAAAAAATCTTAGACGGGAATGTTGAAAATAAGTAAATGAAAAATCATCAATAAGGGCACGGAAAACGTAACATGAATGGTCCCAGGGGTCGATTTAATTAAAACCGATCTGGAATGATCACAAAAAACGGGTAGGATCTCGGAAATTTTCACAAACTGAATATAATAACCTGAAAAAGTGGGAAAATCTATTGATATGGAAATGGAATGGTGAAACGAAGTTATTAGAGCCAAATATCTCAAAAGAAAACTGATTGGAACTACTTAAATTGACTTTAATAAGTACCGATATAAGGATTACTCTGATCCGACAACACTATTCACGATAAACAGGATATTGAAAATATTGCATATCAAAGGCCACGGTACATTTTGGTCACTCTACAATTAAATCAAATCACAGGAAGAGATGCTTAACGTAGCCTGACACTGGGAAATGCGTGTGAACCGTCGAAGGAATCGCTAACCGTTTGACTAGAGAAAAAAGGTTGGCTATCACTTTGTTGATATGACTTTATCCAAATAAAATTATAGAACATGATTTCAAGCAATTAAGGGTATCATTAACACGAAACGACCTAAACAAAATTATACAAGTTAAATACGAATATTTACTCTAAAATAAAAACATTACTTTTATGGTGTAGGCATTAAAAAAATGAATTACGAGCAAGTACATGAAATTTTTAATATAAATACCTGTCAATGAGAAAATTTATGTGATTTTTTACGAGAGAGAGACACTAAACTAATTTGGTTCTAAGACATGAGATAGGGGATTAACAGAGATTTGACAAAAGGTCATATACGGAGGAACCGAATTTGGTCCTTTTCCTATGAAAGTCTGGGCGATCAGGAGTGATTTTTCTATGAAAGGAGAGCTCTAAAAAGTCTTTAAAAGACCATGGTTTGATAAAGAAGGGAATTCGTTGGGAGATTGAGGGAGAGTTCGGATGAAATAACGGGAAGTGCGCGATCAAGAAAAATGTAAAAGTGCGCGAAGAAGACTAGTAAACTAGTGCTTCTAGTAGAGTTGAAAAATGTCTACAAGTGTTTGCAAAAAAATAGTAAATTCAGTGTTTTATTTTCCCTTTAAAATTGAGGAATAAATTTTTCAAAGACGATCAACGGAGAGTCCGGAAAAGTGCCTAAATAATACTTCGTGAAAGTTCGTGTGTTTTATAATGAAAGTGTTTAAAGTCAGTAAATAAGAATTAAATGACATTCGGGGTTCTTTCTTACAACTTATATTTAGTGGTTTTATAACATTTAACAAAAATCCAGTGTCTTAAAATAAATCAAATTACCGGATAAAAGAAAATATAACACGCGATTTTAAAATTAACTATAGGTGATATAATAATTAAAACTTTAACTTTACTTTAAAAAACATGACATAGGTAAAATAAATAACAATAACGAATTGTTCGAGTCACGTTTAAACTACAGTGGTTCAATAATAAGCGGTTAAAAATCCTTTGTGAATTGAATAACGAAATTGTAATAAACAGTAGTGATAATAATTCGTACACTTGGAAAACGTGCGTATCTACGGTTATTAATTCTAAAGTCATATTAAAATATTGAGAATAAATAATAATTTACCTAATTCCGGACAATAAAATTAAACATCTGACTTGTTATTTGATGAATCACCTCTCGAAGGCGAATGAAATAAACCATTAGTTAATACAAGGTTGAGGAACTAAGCGAAATACCGAAGTGAATCTTAAATAGACAGATATTTGAAGAGTTTTTTTTCCATCAGTCTTTTCTCAAAAAGGGCCGATAGGAATCCATTAGCTAGGAATCGAAAAAAAGGAAAACCTCGATCACAATTTCGAATTTATGAAAGTCCCGACTGGAAAAAATTGTAATCGATCGAGGGCGGTAAGATCAAAACAATTATTAATTATTTTCAGAGACAAAGAAGAAAGAGACGGGCGTGCATCACCAATAAATCAATCGGAGCTTTGGAGTTTTGTACTAACACACTGCAACTAATTAAAAGATTATGTTATTTTCCACGCAGGATAACAATGCCCACCAGCTCGAAAGCAAGCCAACCAGGAAATATCTACTCTGAGTTAGGCTACATATGTAGGTTTTTGCTTCAGTTAGGTAAATACGCTAATTTATTATAACTCATATAAAACGAATCGAGGCGAGTAGGACGTAATAAATGACTATCGTGGAAGCTCTTTATTCTATATTTCGTGTGCGGGAGTATACATGCGTCTCAAAATTAGGTCAAACAAACAAATACCTACTTATAAATTAGGTTATACAAGTACTTGTTTTAGTTAGGTAGGTCTATTGTTTACATAAGCGCGTATAAGGATAGGCGACATACGGTATCAGTTTGATTCGTAACCGAAATACCTATATTTCTCAGAACTATGTAGGTCAAGCAAACTATACCTTAGTTGAAGCTAGGTCACCCAGATACCTCTTAGGTTAGCAAAGTACCTACTTAAACGACCAATGTTTGGGCAAAGCTAGCACAAGTAAAATATAAAAGAATTAGTTAACCAATGAATTGTGTTTCAAAAGGACAATGACCGTAGAAATAAACAATCTCCAAAGTAGGTCAGTATACCGAAGGTCGTCTGTGTGAAGAGTAAACAAACAAACCATAAAAATGATGTACCTATTTAATATCGGTCTTTCGTTCATCGGAGTTAATTAACTATTGGCACAGTTTAATTAGGTATTACAAGATGTCATAGGAGTGTGCCTCTTAATCATTCTAGGTAATTACATTGGCGTACTTGAATGATAATAATAACAATAAGACGAAGGAAAATAATTAACGACAACACATAAATTAAATAAACAAATAACCATGAGAAATGAAATACGTAACGCTAAAATCAATAGAAATAGCAAATTGATAGGTATAGCTAATACCTACCGAATCCTTTCACCGACGAGATTAGGGTATGTTATATGACCTTCGATTGTGTATCTAAAATTTCGATTAGAGTTCAATGACACGGTCACCTAAATTCCATCAACGAATAAACAAAACAAAAGCACAAAAGTCAAGGGGCAGGTTTATCAATCATAGCTTACGACGGAAACTTCGCCCAATATGTGAAAGAAAAATCGACGTTAAATTCACTCAATTCTAAACAACTGATTATACTAGAGCGATCGCCAATAGGTAGCATTGATTCCGCGCGCAAAATTTCGCAAAGTAAAGTACTGCGACTAGCTTCAAACTCAAAGAAAGCTCATCACAATTATTCAGGAGGTCATTAATTCAATGACAACTTGACTTATCTCGTTTTAAATCTTTCTTATAGCAAGTAGGTATCCAAGAACCCATAAATACCCATAATCCTAAAACCTAATACACGAGGAGCTAGTGACCTCATTTAAAAAACACTGGTGTTCAAATACTCATACAGTCCTGAATCCTAACTTTTCTCGAACGTAAGTTTCAAGGCTACGGTATGTGTTTATGAGCCATCCGGAAATGTAAGTGTCAACCTTTCCCGAACGGAGAGAGCTTTGATCTTGTGGTGGTATTGTCGAGGTGGGGCATACGGGGAAGAGGAAGGACGTGTGCGGACAATACGCAGACGCGGCATTAAAGCTACAGGTTATTCGCATACCGGAAGTTCTTGTCAAACCTGAAAGCAAACATAAGGTTCACGAGGTGAGTTTTATGTCAGCTAGTCAGAGGTGGAGTGTAACGCTGGGTCGGTCACGTGGGAGGAAGGATCTGCCCGTCACAAGCTTACGCCACATTTAACGGATAGAGACATGATAAGGGAAGACATGAAATACCCCTTCTAGACTCAGTAGAGTTAAATTCAACCCGGAGGCGTCGGAAGTCGGAGTGGGACAGAAAAACGGCATGAAGACTTGGTATTCCCCCTGCTGGCGTGAAGGGCCCCTTTCATAGCATGAGACGCTCGTCGAAGAGAGTAAAACTCGGATCTAAGGACAAGCCTAGCAAACGTACTGGGAGAATTCGAGTTTGTAATTGTTGTTCATCGGTTTTCACTTGGTTAGCGGAGGAGCCGACTTTTCAGCAAACATATTATCCCCCTCCCCATATCCCTCCATTCCTGCTCTTTCAACAATTTTGCGAATACTAACCAATAACACTAACTATGAATACAAACACACTATGTTAGGAGAAGTTGCAGACAAGGACTTCAATTGAGAAAACTGGACCTTCGAGTACGATCATCCTACACCGGTAAGGTAAGGTTTGCTTTCTTGAAATGTTTAATTTATTAACTGTTGTTTATGTTATCGATGTATCAGCGGTGATAGGAAGAATTAAATAAACACACTAAATTCCTACGGAAATCAAATAGACACAAAGTTTAGGGCGGGGATAGTTTATCAAACTCGGTAAAAGATACTCAAATAATAATAATTAATAAATCGGAAGATTCTCACCCTTTCTCTAAAAGAATCTATGGGTTACCACACGTAATACATTATCTTCTCTACATATGTGTGCATATTAAGTATGCAAACAGATGTAAAATCTAAAACAAAAAAATACACAACGCAGATTATAGAAATAATGTGAACTAAAATCTTAAATCTTGATTACTGTGAGAAAATCGCAGGGATTTAAGAAGATAGGGTAGGTTTAGCTAGATTATAAGGTATAGGGGTTTAGAAATCACGAGCCTGAGGTAGAAATAAACCGAAAGGAGGGTTGAGTCAGGCCATCATACCTAGTGGTGTGATCAGTAGGACATAAGGGTAGAATTATGAGCGTGGCTACGAGACAGGAGCTACGAGATTTAAACTACGAGGTAGAAGCTTAGAAAAGTAAATCAGCTAGGTAGGGTTCATCACAATTGGTGTCAAAAGCCAAGGGTGGCGGACCATTACACAGATGGCGTTAGTTATAAAGGTTGGGTAATGGCGTGGCATTGGGTTTCGTTAGCCACAGCAACATGTGGCCGGGTCTACTAGTTTTATATAAAGCACGGCGTTTCTAAAACTTTACTTGAAACGCGATTGATTTTATTCGGAATTCCAATCAAATGTGTGAACAGCGAAAATTTGGACAGATCGAGAAAAAATCTATAGATATTATGATGTAGGTTGGCAAATCCACATAGATTTTTGGTCAAATACTACATTCAATTTGGGAGGCGGGTATAGGTACCGCCGCCCTGGGAACCAATAATTGGATAACCAACACCTCAGCCAAATGTCATCCCACGTGGTTCGCTATGTTTGGTGACTTAGCAAGAGTGTTCCGGGTTCAAGTAGTGAGGTTTGTCCGGGTCTTAGCAGCGGATGAGCCTACCAGCTGCATGGCAGGCCGGGTCGGGA
This sequence comes from Limnephilus marmoratus, assembly GCA_917880885.1. Classification (NCBI taxonomy): domain Eukaryota; kingdom Metazoa; phylum Arthropoda; class Insecta; order Trichoptera; family Limnephilidae; genus Limnephilus; species Limnephilus marmoratus. Next base: position 47,761,876 of record OU862915.1, on the reverse strand, counting down.
GAGAATAGTTGAGGGAGTCCCCTTGACTTCTTCAGCCATACTCTCTTGGAACATCGCCTTGCACCGCAGTGGGAGGGATGGACTAATGCTCTCGGACACACTGACCCCCAGATTACTATCCACCCCTAATACCCTTCTCCTTCCCCAAACATGCTCTCCTTCCTCTCCTAAAAAGACCATCCACACAGCATCCCTAATGGTGACTTAGGCCCCGAGGGGAATTATTTTCCTCAGGGCCTCCTGTGTGAAGTTAATGTAAAAAAATAAAAACCACCAACCAATCAACTTAGTCGCTGGAAGCCTTCATTGCATTTGACACTATTTTCATTTTGTGAAGTAAATCTGGTTGTCATTCAATTTTTTTTCTATCCGTATGTAAACGCCTCTAATGGTAATGGTGTGAGAATATAAATCATATTAATCCAAGCCTTACTTATCAGATGTTTCACCGTACCCACTGTCTATCTCACTAACGTCTACTCAAATAATATCTCAAATACATTACAAAACAATTTTCAGGAACAATTGCACTCTGAAACTTTCAGATATCTTTTCAGAGCTTTCGACAAGCCCGGAGAGAATTCTGGCTCTATGTGTGGACGCTTTCAGATGTCTCGCGGCTTCCGGGCGTCCCGGGCATGCATTAACTTCAAACAAGATGTTTTATCACGAAGAACTGAGGAACTATGTACGACTTTTCCGTAAAGTTCTCTTTTTAAACCCTCACTCCCCCAGTTCGTGCAAAAGTGTCGGCTTTGAACGGGGAGCTGGGAACTTGTTTGATATTGCATTGAAAATGAAGTCTTTCATTTGTGAAAGATCATTTAGTAATTCTTCTGGAAAAGTTTTTAAAGATTGAACTCGAAACTTCGGCATAAACAATCGTCAACTTCTGAAAATATATTTCTAAATGAAGGTTTCTCTATGCTGCTTACGTTCTTTGTGGAACGGTAAGCTGAACTAGAAGCAGTTTGATATTGCATTGAAAATAAACTCATCTCGTTAATTGTTCCAGAGAATTCACATTTAACTTAAAAAAACAATTGTTGCAGTAGATGATCATCAACCTCTGACTATAAAATGCTGAACGAAGCTATTCTTGTTTGATGAATTGCATAGAAAACCTCCTTTAATCCATGAATTGTCAGTTTTCAAATCAAGTGGAAGAGTTGTTGTAATGAGTTGTAAGAACATTGTTTTTTATGAATTCATCAATTTTAAGTAAAATATTAATTATATAAATATTAATCACCATAAAAAATCCGATGAATGAGAGTCTTTTGCAGAGTTGACCATATTTTGACTATATTTCTGCCGGGCTTGGCAACCAATGAATTATAGAAGTCGTCTATGTTTGTATTTTATGCCATCATGGCATTACTTAACGAACGACTTATAGAATTTGTATGTACCCGTATAATAAATTCCTTTTCCCCTTTATTTGTACTTTGTCACAGAAGGTAAATGATATTAATCTACATATCCAAGGAGACTCGGTGGATGATCGTTGAAGTTCCAAGATCGCCGGATATCGTCAAGATGAAGCCACAATCCAAAAATGTGTGTACGTCATGCGAACACATGTAATAGGCGTAAAAATCGCTTAGCGATGGAGTCTAGAAGCGCTCAATTTTAAGCACGAAAGTGGTTTTTTATTTATTTTACCAAAAACTTGGTTCTTATATTAATGCACACATTTCTAATGAAAATATATTTGTTTTAGTAATTTGAGCTTCTGCGTTTTATAAATTAATTACGAATTCTATTTTAATTCTACTCAATGCAAACGGTAGGAAAAACTTAAATTTACATAAGCGTATTTTTTGGTACTTTTGAATGTAGCCATAAATTTGTGGTTATCCATTATAATTAAATGAAATAATTTAACTTTGTTAGAACCACTTAATTATTTTATTAACGCCTACCGTTTTGTAATTGTCAAGTCATTATATGTTTGCCCTGGGGAAGGAACGGTAGTTCCGAAATATGTAAGTGGTTCTAACAAAATTATGTTTTTTCATGTATTTTTTTGTATTATGTCAACTGATTCGTAGTAATGATTAATCTAAAATGGTGATTTAACATTAAGGCTATCCAATAGTTCAGGAAAAAAGTCGAAATCGGAATTCACGCCCTTTATGGGAGGAGTTTAAAAATACTTGAGAAAAATTCTTTCGGAAAGGTTGGAAAAGGTATTTGAAATTTTTTTTTTGCGTTCTGTTTATTGTAATAAAACTGAAATTTAAAATTGATTTCACGAAACTAAGCGACGCCGAGTCTCACGTCTGTTACCCGCTCCGGCCGGGGCGTGACTGATACGAAATAGGTGTGCCCAGTGCACGGTTCTTGTGCCCATGCCTTAAGAGTCTTTTCAAGAATCGAAATTCGTAGAGTGCGGGCCGTATTGATCGATGTCAAAAATAACAACGAGTTCGGGCGTCAATATCAATTTTTTTTTGCGATTATTATAAAAGAAACTGAATTTGCCATATTATTCAATAAAACCATATCCAAAAAGGAGTTTATAAGTAGGAGAGTTTGCACTTGAAAGGGTTTTTAGAGACCTAATACTTTTTTTTTCTAGGCTTATTAAAAGACTTATTAAAAAAATGACCGATGTTTTTAAGGGCCAAGATATGTTCTATACGCAGTATTTAATTGAAGCATCTTTAATACTTCTAAGCGATCAAATTTTCAAAACAAAATTATATGGTTTTAAGGCGCTTTATAATACTACACCAAAGGGGACTTGGAATTATCGTAATATATTAAAACTGAACATCCTTCAATTAAATAAATATTTTATTGTTATCTCATTCTCTCGCAGGCTAATATGTATTTGTCTCTTTATATTGCCGCTTTTTTCGTTTCATCGAGTTTAAAATCACAACGGTGCTAAAGAAGTTTTCGCTTCAATAAAACACATTTTCAGCCACAACATCAATAATGTCGTATTTTTCAATGGAAGCACTCTAGCTCACTGAAAAGTCACGGACCGCCCTTGATAATTATATTTATTTATTTTTTCAGGTTCTCCATAAAACAGTTATACACCAAATTATTACGGAGAAGATTACAAAATTTAAGAAAAAAAAGGCCGAGGGGGCAGTTTAACTATGTTGAGACGTATGTCAAAAGATAGTTACTGAACTCTCCATAGGTAACATTGAAGATGTCGATGCTCAATGCAGAATCGTTAAGCAGTTGAATTGCTCTGTATAATGACGCATTCTGAAAGGAAGAAGTTCTCGCTTTCGGAGCATAAAAAAGTGCGTGGGATCTCCCACGAGTATACGCGTTAGGGACATATAGGTTAATCTCCTCCAACATAGGTGTATTCAGTACAGTACCGGAGATCAGCTTAAAAAAATGTTTCCCCAAAAATATTTTTCGGCGGGCTTCTAAGGTATTAAGATCGTACATTCCTGTTAAGAACAACGATGGATACAGAAATAGGTAATATGTATATTCCCTCATATACAGGTAACGCATAAAGGTTCTTTGTACTCTTCTATTTCTAGGACATGGTTTTGTTCAGAGGGAGCCCAAATAATGGAGCTGTATTCCAGGATGCCGCGGACAAGTGCTTCATATGTTCTTCGTATTGCAATTCCATTAGTAAATGATCTCGCATTACCAAGAACAAATCCGAGCATTTTGTTGTTACAGGTATATGTATGTAATATTCCTGCAGTGATTAAATCTAAAGCCTAAAATTTAAAGCATAAAGCTCACAGATTCTGTAAATGCCCTAACAAAATGGAAAATGTTCATTATTTTGCAATATTCGTACCAACGCGTTTTTTTATTATTTACTCACTTTTATGGAACAAAAACGTTTCAACCTTCCGCGTTAAATTGTTTCATTAGAGAAAGAATTTTTACAATGGACGTGAAAAGTAACAATTTTAATGGCTTTATGGTAAGCCAGTGAATGAAGTTTATCAAGTAAAACATTATCTCTCGTTTATTAAAATATGGTGAGAAGTTATTATGAACTGGGTCATAATTAATAACGTGAAAAACCTCCTTGGTCTTTTGCCTCAAACTAAGTAAATACAGACTTCAAACGTCTGTACTTGTATTTTCAACAAACTAACTCACTTTTTTTACATTAACTCCACACAGGAGGCCCTTAGGAAAATAATTTCCCTCAGGGCTTATGTCATCTGAGATGCTGTGTGGAGGGTATTTTTGAGAAGAGGAAGGAATGAACATTGGTCTTGAAGAGACCCATGTTGCAGGAACACAGAGGCCAGCAAATCGTTCCACAGCCGAGATGTTGAACACGAGAACGAATCGAAGAGGCGACTCTCATGTGTCCAATGTCAACCGTGTATATATGTTGGCCACGCGTTTGGCGTGTTTTCCGACTATGCACCGGTACCGAAGTGATCAATGACGCCAGTTCCTCGGAGCATCTTCCATTCAAATACCGGTAGAACGAGGATAGCATTCAGAGCCGACGCCTGTGCTCTAAAGATTGCAATTCGTCTGTTAAATTAGGAGAATCTATCAGACGGACCGCCCGTTTCTGCACAGATTCGAGGGTTTTTTCATGTATTTTGGGGCTCCAAATTCAACCGTGGGGCGGACTTGTGATTTGTGTAGGGTTAGCTGTTGTGTACAATTAAAGTATCTGCGGACCCTGTACAGTGCGCCCAGTTTTTGAGAGGCTAACTTTTCTCTGGCTTCATTGGAGCCTCCATATCTGAGCTGGTCACTTAGAGTTACCCCAAGCATATCAATGGAGGGCCTGTTCGGAAGATTGCTCCCGTTGAAGTAGACTATTTTCATTTCGATCCCTTGTAGACGTAATCAGAAATGATTGCCACTATCACGGCGTTAACCACAGGGGTAGGCGGAGAGTACGGACCGCCAAACACACTTCGTTCAGAAAAATGAAACAATTCAACTTTGTATAAACCACTTATATAATGCGTAAATCCGACCGGTTTCGGAACAAACGTTCCTTCTTCAGGGAAAGCTTATACTAATTTGACAGTTTCGAACAATACGTGACGGGAGCCTTACGAAAAGTACTGACTCTACACGCCCTTGACGTGATTTTTCATAAAAACGGCGATCTACGAATTATCCAATTATTATAACACAACCTCTACTTGGAGCCAGGAATAAAACGATTATCGTGTATTACTATTTTGTCATTAAAATATGCGTGGAAGGCACGATATCAATTGAATCAAGTAAATAGTAGTAGTACGATAGATAATATTTATTAATTACATTCATTGGACAGGAAAATATCACACATACCGCCGCATGTTTTACCTGCCATGTGAATTCCATGTGTTGTTGAAAATGTGTGGGTGTTTTTAAAACCATGAAATGTACGTACATTACATCATTGTTGCGATTATGTCATCATTCCAATCGAAATGTTCGAAATGAGTTCCACACTTTTAGGGTAGTTAAATATAAAGAGGAACGGGAGCAGACATGTTTTTCGAATTCAATTTTTCGAAATCAATTGTTCGAAATCAATTGTTCGAATTTCAGTTTTTCGAAAGACTAATTTTTCGAACAGCAATTGGCCGAGACATGTTTCACTTGCTTGTGACTAACGAGATACTGTTAGGTTAGGTTAGTTGATATTGTCCATCCTATAATGAAATACTCGTACGTAACCGTACACATACTTATATCAATTCGAAAAAACTTGTGTTTCGGTCAATTGATATTCAAAAAAAGTGTTTTCGAAAAATTAAAGTACGAAAAATTGCATTCGAACATTGATATATTAACTATAGGCCTCCCATACCCAATTCCAATCTTAAAGTAACACCACCTTTACGAGAAATTTCATAATACAATTACGTAGTTGTTTTACTAGGAAGAAATTAAACATGTTTTATCAATTGTTACATTTATCGATACGCTTCCTCGAATTCATATGTTATGTACATATAACTGATCACATTGTTAATAATAAAGTACGCGATAGCCTATACCTAAAATATTTCTCACTGCCTGAAGTTTGTGTTTTAAAAATGATCTTCACAAAGCTAGTATTTCCGTTACCGCGAACTTGCTGGAAAACAAATTAGATCCACGCAGACCAACTAAAGGAACAAACCAAAGCTTCTTGCTATCTTTTGGCTGTGAGATAATGGACTTTCTTTTTGATAAATGTTTTCGTAAACCAATATTTTTTGGTTCCGGTGTCATTTTTAAGACCTACACGCCTTGTGTAGATATACTTGGTCGAAGATTTCAAACAATTGAATTCGAAAAATTGATTTCGAAAAATTGCAATTCGGTCATTTTACCTAGACCCAAGAGGATAGGATGCGTGGCCCCTTCTAAACAATACTTAAAAAACAACAAAACAGTTGCGTTCAAGGAGAAATCCTGAATTGTAGCTGAGCAGTGACTTTTTCATCATAGAATCAATGAAAAAATAACAAAATATGTAATATTGTAAAAATCTTTTGGTGAATAAACTTTTAATTAACAAAAATTTTAACAAAACAAAAAACGTCTTCAAAAAATGCACTAAAAAGTAAAAAAATAATTTCGTATTCTTCTACAACTTCATAATCAACTTACTTTTTCTACTCATCAATATGTAGGTACGATTGATATTTTTGGAGTCGGTGTCAGTCAAGGTAGGTTTGTAACTATATACATAGTTATAGGTGAGATGTGCTTGCGTCGCACAAGCGACTTGACGAGGCGAGAGCGGGGCCGCGGCGTGAGGGGAGCTGTCAACTGAAGACGCCGCCTGGCCTTTGCTGACACCGACTCCAAAAATAACAATCGTACCTACATATTGATGAGTAGAAAAAAATAAGTTGATTATGAAGTTGTAGAAGAATACGAAATTATTTTTTTACTTTTTAGTGCATTTTTTGAAGTCGTTTTTTGTTTTGTTAAAATTTTTGTTTATTTTTTGATTTTTAGTGAATCTGAAGTACATTCACTAATTTGTCTGAATACGGGTAGACCTACTAAACGTGCTGCTCATATGAGACAGACATAATTTGACCATAACAACGTGCGGGTCAAATTGAGAGTTTCGTTAATTTGCTCCTAAGAAATGAAGAGTTCCGTTACTTTGTCATGGATCCGATAATCAGAACCTAACCAAATCTCATCAAACTACCCTTGAAGTACATCCTTTCCAATAAAAGAAGAATCATCGAAATCGGTTGGCTTGATATTGAGTTATTCGTCCATTTGTCGCGCACATACTTAATGCAAATTTAAGACTTATATGGTTTTCTCGTAGATGCCATTGTCGGAAATTAACCAAATTAAAATGAGACCACACGGGACGCACCAGCTTTCAAATAAAAAAAGAATCATCAATATCGGTTCACCCAGTCGAAAGTTCTGAGGTAACAAACATAAAAAAAAAAAAAATACAGTCGAATTGAGAACCTCCTCCTTTTTGAAGTCGTTTAAAAAATGGATTGAAGCCAACATAATTATTTTTTAAATCATAAGATATAGCAAATATTTATTACGCATGTGTGCTTCTTTAGTAATCTTTACCTACTTGTACTTCAAATTATAATTTGGGAGGTTAGTATGGATACCGCCGCCCCAGGAACCATTTATTGGATAACTAACACCTCTGCACCATAGATCACCCCAAGTGATTCGCTACGTTTGGTGACGTAGCAGGGGTGCTCGGGTTCATGGGCTGAGGTTTGTCCGGACCTTGGCGGCAGATGCGTTTGCCTACCAACTGCGTATCAGGCCAGATCGGGAGAGAATGGATGAGGGAGACCTAAACTGCACCCCTACAGCCAGACCAATAATTTATTTTAAAAAATATGAGGTAAAAACAAAAATAATTTTACCACATTCCGTCCATAATATAACACAAATTTCACAAAAAAATAATTTGTCTATACGTCCTTGGAAGGAATAAGCAGTGTTATTTGAAGCGGATAAATCAGCCATAATAATTGTTTTTAATCATTGGTTACTTAATGGGAAGTTTAAAAAACCCTTCCGGCACTTCGGAAAATTCACAATTAGATTTTTATTTGAGTTTGTGGTGGATATGTTATCAGTAAATTTTCATTTCATTTCGTTCAAATTTCTCCTCCCATCGGCGGAACGTTCCTGACCAAACAGTTATTAAAATTTACACGGACTGTTAGCATAAACTTTTAATTAAATCACCAAACCCGGTCAAATTTATAACAATGTAAAAAGGCTCCGGCTAGGTGACCTTTTTGTTAGTATACTCGTATATAAAATCGTGTAGTAATCTATTTTTGCCTTGTCCGAGCTCGTGTATTCGAGATAACTTTTGACCTGGTAAAAAAGGTGACTGGAAAATAGTTGAAGTGCTTCTTTCATAGTTGAAGGTAGAAACGCCTTTAAGTGGACAATTTACATAGTAAATATTTTGATAATAAAATGTGTTCAAAATGAGGATGTCCGGAGGTCCGGATGTCCGAAGCGAGGCTGCTGTACGCGTAATGGTTAAGATTTTAAAATGACACTTTGACGCCGCGAAACGACATGATGGTTAGTTAGCTAATTTAAGATAAGTATTTCTATTTACTAACTACACGCCATTTTCGCACCCAAAGTCCACGACTTACAAAACTGTACAAAACTGTACAAAACTGTACGAAACTGTACAACACTGTACAAAACTGTACGAAACTGTACAAAAGACTACATTGTGCCAAATTGTAACGAAACCAAAACGCCAGTTACAGCGCGAGTTGTGTTTCTTCTCGGCGACAATCTCCCACCGTATTTTATCATAATTTCAACATAACTTAAAATAACATGAAAAATATTAATGTCAACATTTTTTGAAGTAAAACTTCTTTACGCACGTTTGACTTGGGGAGTAAGCTGGCGAAAGCGAGGCCCTATTGTCTTTATCACACCGTGGGAGCCAGAGACAGCAGTGCGGGCGCACATTTTCTCTCTTCCTATCATATAGATGGAGCAGAATTTTTACTTCAGTTGTGTGGTCTAAAGCAAACTCGTTTTTTTAAGTTTTCTTTATTCATTGAATTGTTTGTTACATGAATTGAGGATTTTTCGACCACAATGCTAGGCACATGCCCGTGTTGTGGTAGTCGATTTTCTATACAGTACATTAACATATGCAAAATAAAGAATGTGAAAGAATATAAAAAAAATATAAAATTATTTTTTAATTTTTATTTTTTTTTTTTTTTGCAGAAACAAACAGTACATTATTACATAATGGGAAATATTTACAAAGTTATAGAATTAATACAATAATTGGTACCAATGACATGTCGCTGTTATATACTTATATTTTTGTGCGATAAAAAATACATTATACCTAAATTAAGTTAGTAACTTATTGAAGGAGAGGGGTGTGGGAGAGTGTTTGTATGTGTGTAAATGAGGGTGTGAGGGTGTGTGGATGTGTGTGTTATGTGTGCGAGTTCAGTGTGCTAAAAATGTTTTTCTTAAATAGAGGGAGGGAATCAAAAAATATATCGGTTTTTGTGGTTTTTTGAATAGAGTTGAAACTTTGAATTATATAATATTAAAGAGTATTGAAGAATATTAAAGTATATTAAAGAATACAAAAGAATATAAAAGAACGTAAGAGAATAGAGTAATATAAAAGAGTATAGAAGAATATAAAATAATATGAAAAGTATATCTAGAACATAAGAAGCTTATGCATTACAGAATATAAAAAGTATGTAATTATGAAATATATACAATCAAAGTAAGTACTATAGAGTAAGCGAATAAGAAAGGTTTATCATCACGATGAAAATCTCTATACGCATGGTTATATTGGTAGGTACATTATTTTTCACCAATTTTTGTACAAATAAATAATGTTAGTATTCATGTTTCAAGTCTGGCGATTACACTGGACACTGGATTCAATAATACGAAAAAGGGTTTAATATTTGAAATTGTTCCTTAAATTAAAAGTAACACACCAACTATTGTACAAAAGTTCCATATCTGTTTTTTCTAATTTCTGACACAAAATACTTTTTAAAATCTTTCATTTCTCTTCTGGTAAATGTACCATCGTAATAAGGTTATCTCTCTGCGGAGTAAAGTTAAACAAACTCCGGTCATTTAGTAAACAGGAGTAAAGGTATGACCATGGTTTATTCGCCCAACCCCATGTAGATTAACGTTTGTTCGGTGTTTCTATTACCCCCGCTTTACAACGAGCAGTTTAATTTTGGACTGAAAATCTGGTAAACTTTTGAATTGCTGGAAATCAAAATCGTTTTAACTAGTTTCAAATGTACTAATTGCCCCTTCCGATTAATTGAAAAACCTAATTCGAATAATATTTGTTTTTCCAGGAATGTTTGTGGATTTTTTTTTTAGTAAAGGAAATCAAATTAATTGTTAATTAACCACTGGAGCAATTTAAAACCTTTTCTCAGATTGCTCGAAATTTTTTGGTAATCATTTTGAATATTTTTCGCCAACATAAAAAAAAAATCATTCCTCCGAATTTTAATACGGAGATATACAAACTGATTATTGTTCTGTATAGCCAATAAATTCATCTGTCTTTTGTCAAATATCGCATATTCGTAGAAATTATAAAAAAATATCATAAAATCGTAAACTTCTACTTAATTACTTAAAAATAAGGGAAGATTTGCCAAAAATTGGCAGCAAAGCAATACGAAGTATTTTAAATAGTGCCATATTATGGCAAAAGCGCCCCAGTGGTTAACCCAATCGACGTTTCTATATTTACCGTGACGATTCACGGTAACGGTACCGTGACGGCAAAAAAGGCAATAAACTTGCGTTCCTCGTGTCTGTTGCAGCTGTTTCTCACATAATAAGAATGGTGAGGCACACAAAATACGTGTTACTATTTCCTCCAAGATACTATTTTTTTGCGACGGAATTGCGTTCCATTTTCTTTATACATGTGAGGGAGATGTTTGAAAATGATTGTATGTTTCCTTTGGGGAGGTTCAAACGTTCACCGTTTGTCTCCAATTCGACCGTTGTCATTTAGTGTGTAAGAAAGAGCGGCAGCATTATATGTTTAAGAATAAAAGCAAAACATTTGACGTTTTTTAATTTTTGGTATTCACCCACACTTCAATATTATCCTTGTATCTATATTCCATACTTATCGTATCGATAGAGGTCTACGGAGACATCATGGTGCGGTGTGTGTGAGAGATGCAAGAAAATTATAACTTTTTTTCCTTTGGAGGGAACAGACTTACGTACATTGTGTATCTCATTTTTTGAAAGAGCTACTGCAGTATTGTTATAAGGAACGTATGTTTATTGCCTTTTTTATGTCGTCTCGATACCGTCACCGTGAATCGTCACGGTAAATATAAAAGTGTCCATTATATGTTCTAAAAATATTGTTCCAAATATCATGATACTTTAATCGTTTTGTGCTAGACCGCATAAACGTTTCGATAACGCGTAGGGGTAGTATGTCTATGATTTCCCAATTTAGACTGTTGTAGACATTTAAGAACCAACTTATAAATCTAATGATTTCAGCAGCAATTTTTGATTTTGATTTTTTAAATAAGAGAAAAATAGAAACATACTGCTCTAGACGTTGTCACAGAAGGAATTATTTTCATTGGGACGTTTTCACAGAAGGGTTTGTTGTGAGACTTCTAAAAAAGAGTGTGTAATTAGAAGAGAAAACGGAATGTTTGTAACCACCCAGTGAAGTATTCAGTAAAGAATGCTTGTCAGTTGTTTTTTGCCGAAAAAGTTATTTATTTATTTATTTATTAACGGTATAAATATATCATAAATACATATTACATGTCACAAAATATTTGTTGAAGGTACTTAATAAATAATAAAAAAAGAGTTATAAATTAATTGTGGCATTTGATTAAGAAATGACACAAAGAGCTACAATTACATTCAATACTATAGTATAAATAAAATTAATATTGATTGAAAATATATGACAGAATAGCCTTCTTTTACCTAGCTTCCGTGCAGTTAAATAGATCCGCCACATCTGCGTATCTATTACTAACTTCATGTAATCTAGGTAAAAGCGAGTGTTTCGTGTACTCAGTCCTGTTGTTGTTACAATGAAACAAGATTTTGGAGCAAGTTGCTCTAGTGGGTATATGAAATTCGATGAGCTTAGTTAAATCAGGACTGTCTATTCTACCATTTACAATTTTTAACATAAATATTATTTGATATTCCAATTAAAGTTTATCTAAAATTAAAAAAAAAAATGTTTTTTAGAATTAGAATTTAAAATTGTAATAAAAATATTTCAAAACCGGTATCAAATAAAAAACTGACGCTACATTAATGATTAAAAATGCTGTAATTTTAGACAACTGAAAACATTATCTTGTGAAAAAAAATTAAATGAAGACAATATAAGCGAAACTCCATCGAAAATCTGAAGACAGAAAAATATATTGGCACCTCTGGGACTCGAACCCAGGACGTTTCTGCTAACATGGCAACAGCTTTACCAACTGAGCTAAGGTGTTATATCAAATTTGGTCACTTTTAACTGTATCATACGTCGACTAAGAACTAACAACATTATCTTCATTTTCTTAACAATAATTTGAGGTTTTACTCATAAAAGTAAAAAATAAAAGTTTACCGTATTTATGCTAAAGCGACTGTTATTTCCTAAATACACAATCTTTAAAAAGACCAACAAAAAAAGATTTTAGTTTAATCTGAAAAAAAAAAACAATTAGAATGTCACATTTCAAGTAGGTATTCTATTTTATCATTTGTTTGAATTTTTCACACAGTCGGTTCCAATTTTACAAAAGACACTTAAATTCAAAGAAAAACCAAGTTCCAGTGTTCATTGGGCCAGGGTTACAGACAGACATACAATCGAAATGAATATTTCCATGATGATAGTAAATGACAGCATTCGAGAGCAGTTATGTGTGACGGAGTATTAATTTAACATAATTTTTGAGTAAATCACTTAATTTAGTTAACATTGTTATTTATTTATTTATTGATTAACGCCCTTTTTCGGGGCTTTTACATTACATATGAATAATAAGAAAATACAAAGCATTCAATGTACATAACTGAACTGTCTCAGTAACAATATTTTATATTTGTTTAAACATACATTGAAGATGTCCACTGACTTGGTATAATCGTTTCCCTCCATTAGTATTCTGGGCAAAGAAGAATACATATGGTAGTTAGTTCCAGAATTTCTACACTGAAATAAATCTTGACTTCTAGTATTACGTTGTGGAATCCGGAAGCTTATCAATTCTAGCAATACCGGACTATCAACTAAATCATTTAGAATTTTATACAGAAATACCAAGTCAGAGAAAATTCTTCTGTCGGACAATTTGAGCATATTCAAATCATTTAAAATAGTGTTGTAGTTCAACATATTAGCTGGAATACCCATTTTAAAATTTAGAAAACGTAAGAATTTGTTTTGAATTCTTTCAATAGCTTGAACATGTATACTATAATGTGGATTCCAGACGGGAGAATTGTACTCAAGTTGACTTCTAACATAGGCAAAATATAACAGTTTAATACACTTTATATTGTTAAAATTTCTAGTAAGCCTAGTTATAAATCCCAACATTTTTAAGCCCTTATTAGAGATTTCTGTTATGTGGTTAACAAATGAAAGATTTGATTGAAAAGTGATGCCTAAGTCTTTAATTTGTGTTAATGTCTGAAGGGCATTGTTATCAATGTTGTAATTGTAAATCACTGGATTTTTTATTCGAAAAAATCTAACTATTTGACATTTTGAGATATTTAGGTAAAGTCTATTTTCATTACACCAAATTAATAATTTATTGATATTATCTTGAAGAATGTTGCAATGGTGAATATTTTGAATAATTCTAAAAATTTTGAGGTCATCAGCAAAAAGTAAAATGATTACATCATAAAATATTTTTGTAAGATCATTTATAAACAAGATAAATAAGATTGGACCAAGGTGTGAACCCTGTGGAACTCCACTTGTTGCATAAATTATTTCCGACAGAGAGGATTTTATTCTAACAATTTGTTGTCTTCCAGTAAGATAGCTTTCAAACCAGGCTAATATATTGCCACGTATACCAAGTTTTTCTAATTTCCAAATGAGAATTTTATGAGAAACTGTGTCAAAGGCTTTACTAAAATCAGTATAAATAGAGTCTACTTGTTTTTTTTCTTTGAAAGCATTGGTTATAAAATTTTCATAAATAATTAAGTTGGACAAAGTACTTCTACCTGGCATAAATCCAAACTGGTGAGGTGATATTATAGGTTTTATTTGTGATAAAAGTTTGTCAAGTATCAGACTTTCAAAGAGTTTCGGTATGGTGGATTGAATGCATATTGGTCTGTAATTACAAACATCACTTTTATCACCTTTTTTGAAAATTGGAGTTAAATAACTAATTTTCCACCTATCGGGAAAAATTCCACTGGATAAAGATAGGTTAAAAAGTTTGGTTAATGGAAGAGCAATTACTTTGATACATTCTTTGATAAATATTGTTGGGATATTATCTGGCCCAGCAGATTTGTGGATATCTAAGGATTTAACTTTAGTAATTACATCAGAGATACTTATGGTACACTGTGAAATATCAAGAGTTTCATCTAGAGGTGTTGTTGGATTAGGAGCATTATTTGAGTCTGTTGTATAAACACTTTTAAAAAATTTTGCAAATAAGTTAACAATACCATTAGTATTATTGCTATGGCTGCCATTTAGGTGCATAATGCTCGGGAAATCAGAATCATCTTCTTTAAGAGATTTCGAGTATTTCCAAAAATAACTAACATTATTTATTATGGAATTTTGAATTTCATTTATATAGTTACGGTAGCAGGTCATAGACATTTTTTTACACGAAGTTCTTAAATCTTTAAATTCAATGTAATCAGAATATTTTTGAAATAATTTATATTCTTTATGTTTAAGTTTTTTGGTGACAAGTAGATTTATAAGTTCTTTGGAGTACCATTTTGGATAGGTATTTGGCTTACATTTCATGGTTGGTATATACATGCTAATAGCATTTTCCAAAACAGAATAAAATTTATTGGTAGCTGTGTTGATATCATCATATTGCACAGATGACCAATCAAAAGAGACAAGATAATTACAAATTTGCTCATAATCAGTTTTGAAAAAATTTTTGTAACAGAAAGACAGTTTACAAGTATTAACATGTACATTAGAAATAATAACTTCCAGTGGAGGATGATAAGTGTCAATTGGCACCAGCGGCTCACTACATTCTTCAATTACTAATGACTCTAAATTAGAAAAACATAAGTCTAGAGTACGATTATTTTCATTTGGTATAGTATTTGCCTGATTCAGACCTAAGAATAACGCCATGTCTAGAATAATGCGTTCCGACTCACTAACACAGATATTATTGTCACTGTTCACCCAGTTCACTTTTGGAAGGTTATAATCACCAGCAAGCAAAAATGTTGCACTAGGATTCCTTTTTAAAATAGTTTCCACTTCCTCACTATGACACCTGTATACTTCATTGCTTGAATTTGGTGGGATATAAATACAGCCCACAATAATCTTTTTATTCCTGGCAACATTCACTTGAAGGAAGATTTGCTCAAGTTGTTTGTGTTTAGTTGTAATTAAGTTTGCTTTATATTTCTTGCTGATAGCGATTAAAACACCACCACCTCTGCTTTTAGCACTTGTCAATGTATTTCTATCTAATCTGTGTACATTATGATTTATGAAGCCTAATTCACTAGAATGAATATTTGGCTCTAACCACGTTTCAGAGAGTAGTACAAAGTCATGCTCTAACATTGGTATTGTAGACTGAAGAAAATTCAATTTTGTTTTAAGGCCTCTGACATTCTGGTAGTATATTTTCATTTTGTTTAGTTTTATCCTATTACTTCTGTTTTTCTGATTTGACCTCTGCTTTACTGATTTGATGACGTTGTGTGAGAAAGTAGGGGAGTGTGAATGTTTATTGGTGGAACTTATTAATGGCATAAAAAATCGATTTTCTTTTTTTCTGCTTCAATTTTTCTCAAATGTACTGAACATTCATCACTCCAAGCAAAATGGTCAGTTGGCAATTTTAATTTTAGTTTTTCATTAATTTTTTTGCAGTTAATGCACTGAACATCATTTTTACAGTTTTCATTGTCATGTGCTTCGGAACATCGAGTGCATGCTTTTTCACTTCTGCAGTCTTGTGCTTTATATATGTATGATTATATTCTCAACACAGGCTCGTCCTGGTGAGGTGACAAATTGTATTGTAAACATTTTCCCTGCAGTGTAAAGAAACAATAAATAAATAAATATTATAAAATATACATTATAATATATTACATCAGTATGTTATATTTATGGATACTTCTCAAACCACACAGATTTACTTTGAGCTAATTGAAGTTCCCTGTGTTGCGGAACAGTGACCTTCTCTTGTTTTGAAGGTCAAGTATAGAAAAATTCGTCAATCTTCAAATAAAACTGTAGATTTATATAAATATCAAACAAACGCCCCTCGCTCGCTAACCGCATACATATATAGATAGATAGATAGACAGATTACAATTTCAAAACTCATTCCATGTACGTCACAGAATTTTCAAATTTATGAAAACATGCATTTACTATTTCCGAACCCAATCAACCCGACTAAAAATAACTGATGTGAGTTTCGAGCACCTAGAGCTTGTGTGAAAAACTGATTTAATCGATCACATAAGCGGTATTTCCCTCACTTGACTGAAAAAACATAGCCGGCTATTTGTGACAGGAAAAGTTTCGTGAGGGAAACCCTCGCGGGGAAATTTGCACGCCGCTTATACGGCCGATGTTTATTCTCGGGTTTTATCAATCTAGGGCCCACGTTTTTTTTTAACTACGAAATATTTAAACGAATATGAATACCGGAAACTTAAAAGGGTGTAAGCGCCATTTACAAAAAGGAGGTAGACAGGACTTGAAAGTACTCTAAAGCATTCAAAGAAAACCCAATTGTATTTTTATCTCTTAGTCTCACTGACTCCAGACGGGAGTAGTTAGGGACCCTTATGCGGTATTCATACATAAAAACACACACAAATCTTAGCATTCTTAAAGCTTTGCTGTATATGGTTTCTATGTGGACATGAAATTTTAGGTGCGTATCAAATGTGAAATTGGAAAAACAAATACGGTAAACATCTTTGGTTTTAAGAACCTCAAAAAATGTTGATACATAACACTTCGAGATCTTTTATTTATTTATTTATTGATCTATATAAGGTATGTATTCATTATATTATTCGATGCCTGTCTCACTAGGGTATACCTGTGTTGAGACAGGCGTAGAGGTAAGTAAATGAATACCATACATCAAAGTATTTAATAATATCATAAGAATATTTAAGGTTTAATACATATTAAGTTTAATACAATTAAAATATATCATATAAGGGAGACCCCAAAATAACTATCCTTCTTATATCTACTTAAATACATGAAATATATTTTTAGTATTTTAGGTATTCCTGCGCAAAGGATTAATACATAATATGCCATTTAAAAAAATGTGAAAAAATCGTTGATCGCAGGAAAAAATATTTTGTCAAATATAGGTAGGTAATATTCCCTGCAAAAACATAAATAACAAAAAAAATATATCAAAAAAAGAAAAAGTGTTTTCTTTGGTTTAAAAGTTTAGAAAAAAAAATGGGGTCATCAGCCGACCCCCACGGTTACGGACGTCCTGTTTGGCATCTTGGCCTGTCGAGAGTTAAAGAACATCAGAAGAATATTTAAGGTTAAATACATATTAATTTGAATACAATTAAAACAAAGATGCTTGAAAGTGTGGGTACATCCCATAAAGAGAGTTATCTTATAAATGAAGGAATAGATGTAGTAAGGTAGTAAATCCTGTCAAATCTATTTATGGCGTTAGATTATATAGAATTTAACTAACTATCTAACTAACCATCACGCCGTTTCCCCGCAGGGGTAGGCAGAGAGAACGGACCGCCAAACAACTCGGTCTTGGCACACACTCTTTGCCTCACTCACATTCATACATTGTCTCATACACTCTCGTCTATTTTTCTGACTTTTGACATGGCCCGACTCAAGTATTTGATTCACTTGATCGTGCCATGTCTTCCTCGGGCGTCCCCGACTTCTTCTACCATTCACATTCGCGTCGTATATTCTTCTTAGGATCCATAGGATTTTATTATTTTAATTTGTTTTATATGGGTAAGGACGGGTTTAAATTGATATTTCTGTATATTTGTAATCTATTTTACAGATGTTTGCGGTAGTGTGACGTACAATACTAATAATCCATTTCTTTATATCTTGTTTGAATTTGGTCATCGATTCAGTTTGTCTAATCGTAGCTGGTAGTGTATTGTGTAGTTTACAAGCTATATATTTAAAGTGTCTTTGTCCAAAAAAGGAGTTAGAAAAGGGAGTATGGAGAAGTTCTTTGTTTTTGGTTCAGGTATTGTGTTGCTTTGTATAGGGTTTTATTGTTTTTTATGTAAATTAACTTGCGTAGAGCTGTTTAATGTCCTTAACGTTGAAAGTATTGAAGATCGTATCAGTGCTCGTAGTAAGAGGAATTTTAAGATTTTTTTTATTATTAGATCGAAATTATTATGTTAGAATTAAAAGAAATGTTCAGCGGTCCCGAACTGAGTATTGTTTTCATTGTTAGTGAGATTCTAAAAGGTTTATGATTACGTCAATAACTTTGGCCGTTAAATTCGCAATGCAATAATAAACGCTTAAACACCGTGGCCCTCAGATTTTATATCCCTGGTCTTTAGGGATTACCAAACACGGTTGCTACACTGGCTTACAAATTGCCAAATTGCCTGCAGTAGGGCTAAATACACGCCACCCTACAACATGTTCAGAAATGACCAAACGAGCTTCAGCAAAACGCTATGGAAAGTTTTTAGTCAAATATTTAAATTGTATGCAAAACTGCTGCAGAGATTAGAAACTCTTTTTTGTAATGAATAATGAAAACCTGGTACGTTACCTTTTGGATGTTTTGGAATGATATCACCATAAATAATAACTATAATCTTTGTTTTTCAATCCGGCTCGGTGGACCATTTATTGTCCATATGACCGTGTGCAGATATATATATATTATAGGAGTGTTTTAGTTAGAGATTTTGAAATAAAATGGCTGTAAGCATCGTAATATGTAGGTAATGCAATTCGAGAGTCTGCTTGACATATTCTGGAGATCAGATGCATCATTATAGGTGAATATACCAGAGGTTTTTTTTTCATATTATTTCACGACCTTTTTTTTTTTTTATTTAACGCAAATCAAATTCAGGAATGTTATTATAAACTTCTCAGCCATTTTTTCTTTTACTTTTTATTGGGACAGCTGTATCGGCCTTTAAAGGCCATTTTCAAGCCGTGGTTAGGCCACCTTGAGATGACTTATTTATATGGTTTTATTTACCCAATATGGTCCAATTTCAATTTTTATGATGAATGTAAGTAAGTCTAAAGTCATGGTGTTTGAAAGAGAGAGTACGAAAACAGTATGCAATATAGTTGTGAATGATGAATACTTGGAGCAGGTGGATGAGTTTGTTTATTTAGGAAGTATGTTTACGAGAGATGGGAAGGCTGATAGAGATATTGAAAGAAGGGTGAATGCAGGTAACTCTATTAATGGAGGACTGAACGCCGTTGGCACCAACAAAAAACTGTCCAAAGACGCGAAACTAGCCGCCTATAATGGAGTACTGGTACCTACCCTGATGTATGGCAGTGAGGCCTGGAACTGGCAGAAGAAGGATGAAAGTAGACTGAACGCTGTAAAAATGAGATCCCTGAGGCGTATGTGTGGTAAAACCATGTATGATCGTGTGCGAAATGTGGAAATCTGCAAAGAATGCAAGGCTGATGTAAGCGTAATGAGTAAGATCAAGAAAGGAACGCTCAGGAGGTTTGGGCATGTAGAGCGAATGAACGAGGAAAGGAGTGTAGGGAGAATATATGACGCAAATGTGAATGGTAGAAGAAGTCTAGGACGCCCAAGAAAGACATGGCACGACCAAGTGAATCAGATACTTGAGTCGGGCCATGTCAAGAGTCAGAATAATAGAAGAGAATGTATGAGACGTTGTATGAATGTAAACGAGGCAAGGAATGTGTGCCAAGATCGGGATGTTTGGCGGTCCGTCCTCTCTGCCTACCTTTGCGGAGAAACGGCGTGATGGTTAGTTAGTTAGTTAGTTTATGTTGCCTAAAATGTTTTAATACCGTTAAACCAATTTACTTAGAAAATAATTGTGACAATAGATTCTCTATTTTGTGGGATTTGAAATTATACATTTATTAACATTTAACGTGGGGAAAAACAGATTTCAAAATAACCCACAGAATAGATAAATAATCTATTGTCACAATTATTTTCTCAGTAAATCGGTTTAACCGGTAATAAATCGTTTTAGGCACCATAAAAATTGAAATAAGTCGTCTCAAAGTGGCACAAATATAGCTTGATTAACGGTCTTGAAATCCGAAACAAATGTCGCAATAATAATAATAAAAAACTAAAATACTTGCAGAACTTAATAACAACATCGTTAAATTTGATTTACATAAAGTAAAAAAAAAAATTACGAATTAAACACAAAAAACAATCAATATTTAATACTTCTAGGAAGACTGGATTTAACACAGAGAAATTATTAAAAAAAGTCATTCAATGCCTACTTTAATTCAAATATTTTAAAATTAACGGAAATATTGATTTAAACTACTGTATTCGTATAAGTACACATAATAATTTGTGATCAATGCGAATTTTTCGAACATTATGTTTTTTGAAGAAAGGCTTTCAGTTATTTATACACCTCCACTTTGTAAATTAATCAAAAACCCAAGTGTGAAGCACACTTTCGACACGCGATTATTTTAATATAATAACACGATATGATTATCCAACCCAGAGCCTTCCAAAGCCAGGGGATTAACGAGGCTTTGACAGTGGGGATATACGATATCCTTGGTCGGCATGGCGACACCATCTTTTCAACATAGTTATTGTCAGATTTTTGCCCTCATTACAGTCTGATATATGATATCATCCAGCCAACGTGTCCCGCCCGCAGAAAGCGAAACGCTGGCAAAATGTTTTCTGAGAAAATTATCATTTTGTAAGATATTATGCATGTAAAGGAATGTTTGATCATAATGATCATTAACAACGAAATTTTCTTATCAGTGAAGTATGTAAGATACTGTGCATGTAAAGGAATGTTTGGTCATTAACAATAAAATTGTAGAATAAGCGGCAAAATCTAGGTGAATTGTTTAAAGTCATCCCTAGTTTAAAGCCAATGAATTCATTGGCTTTAAACTAGAGATGCCATGAATAGTGATTTTGCCGAATACCGAATATTTGGCTAGGCTCTCGGTCGAAGCGCTGAATATTCGGCGACCCTTAATACATTTCGCGGGTGACAGGTTCCGACCTGCATCATTGAAGTGCGTGTGATAACTACATATTTGTTTAATTTGCGAGTAGGTCGTGTCACAACTAGGGTTGCCATCTGTCCGGCTTTAGCCGGACATGTTTGGCTTTTTGAGGTAGTGTCCGGCTAAATATTCATATGTCCGGCCTGTACGGCTATTGTTAGGCTTTTTGTTAGTGTAGCGCGGTGCATGGAGCGCCTGCAGAACGAACGCAACCCAAACTACGGAAGGCGCAACGTCTTCCGGACAAAAGCGGGGGTGGGTGACAGTGGCTATTCTTGGTTCGAGAGGGTTGTCTTTAGTCGGCTCGTTAGTTGCTCTTTTCTGTAAATATGTCAAAGTCGAATCAAATGTAAGGAAACTTCAGATATTTCAGTCAACGAAGTAATTGACCAGTGTTCACAAATAATGGACAACATAAAAAGTGATATACTGGAACAAAATTTCTGCCCAGTCAAATTAACCGCAATTTTACGACGTTTATCGGAGGCTCACCCAGATCACGTGGAAGAATTCAAAGAAAACATGAATAATATGTACAAAATTGCCAAAGACTACTTGGACAGGTGAATTCAGTGCCGAATTGAAACGCTTTAAGTGGAAGACTTTAGCTGAGGTACCAATCTGGGAGCACGTAGCAGAAACGATAGAAATTCTGTCTAAAAAAATTTTGATGACAGTAAGCTTTTTGACCATTCCAGGCCAAAACGCCAATGTTCATTATATATTTGTTTAATGAATTTTTTAGATAAGTGTTTAACCAGAAAAAGAGTTATATTTTGTTTGTTTTATAAGTTTATTACGTTATGTCTACAGACAGAAGACTCAATATTCTTTATTTTATTATTGACATATTCTATATAAAAACCAAATGATGACAAGAATAAGACTGATTAATGATTTTTGTTATTAAACTGGTTAATGTGTGATTAATAAACAACTGTAACTTGCAACAGATTTTTTATTATTATATATTTTTCCGGCTTTTAGGGCAAAGGTCCGGCTTTTAGGGCAAAATGTCCGGCCTAATACAGCGCAGAGTCAGGTTTTTTTTTTATTTTAGAAGATGGCAACCCTAGTCACAACACGTATTATTTATTGATTGTGTTACTTATAGTGTGTATATCTTAAAAAATATCACTGTTCATTCGCAAAAAGCTTTATGAAATGGCACAACTTAATAAAAAATCACCTGATTGTGATTGCTGAGTAATATTTATTATGCGCTTTTTTTCATGATTTTGGTATTTGGCCGAATGGTTTGCAATATTCGGCCGAGTACCGAATAGTAAATAAAGTAGCCCAATAGGCCGAATACCGAATAGTAGTCGAATATTCGTGGCATCTCTACTTTTAACCTACGAATAACTTGACTATGTCCGAATTCCTTCTTTAGCGGTAGCGTTATTTTAAGCGGACAATGTGTGTTTTGTTCAAATCCATATGTATTGATGTAGAACCAAGATAGGATTGTATTGAACCCCTGACACCTGGGTTGAAACCTTGTCACTTTGAACCACTACTTGGAGTCTGACAGGCAAGTTCAACAACAATCGTCAGCTAAATTAATAAATTGTTTGAAAAGCTGTCAATAACATAATATAAAAAGAAATCTCACGGAGGCAGAGTTTTCACTAAACTGACTGAATAGGATTCTTATAAGCCTCCCCTAAGACATCGAAATCTTTTTTCAGCCCGATTCCAATTTCATCTCTATTTTCATATCTCCGATCTCAATTGGCATCACAGCAAAAAGCATGGTTCATGTGTTGTTTGCAGTGATGATTAAAATAATTGAAATCGTAGAGATGAAAATAGCGATCGCGTAAAGCGAAAAATGTTGACTTTGGTATCTAATTGGATCGGGCTGAAAAAAGATGTCGTGTATTGTAGGCATTAGGATCAAGGTACTGGAGGAAGATAATATATTAAAGTTACATGCATAAAGGTTGCTAATAGACATTATTAGGAGTCATAATCTTCAAACATTCCGTATCGAATAATTAAATGCTAACAATATCGCTTGCACTGGAGGGATTATGGTCGAAAAATGGAGTCCTTTAATTTTTCTGTGATTGATTGCGGTCCAAAAATGAACCACATTTTCCTATCATTCGTAAAACATTTACTAAAATTATTTACAATATTTCCTTGGCCAGCCATTTATTTTAAAATGAAGCTATTGAAATGCTGTATCTTTTATGACCATAGACAATAAATTCTGGCGTCCCGCAGGGATCGGTTCTGTCTCCGAATTTGTTTTTGTTGCACATCAACGACCTTTTGTCATGTGCACCAATTCATTGTTACGCGGATGACAGTACAGTTCATGATAGCTTTTTGTTTGACAAGCCCCCAAAGTGCTCACAAACTCCAACAGCTCGTAGGGCTTTGAAGCAAAGAATGGACGATTACCTCGAGAGTGTTTTTTCTTAGGGTAAAAATAATCTCGTTAAATTTAATGTTTCAAACACCCAATCTTGTCTGATTACGTCTAAAAGGGATCGAAATGAAAATCTAGTCT
This sequence comes from Limnephilus marmoratus, assembly GCA_917880885.1. NCBI lineage: Eukaryota > Metazoa > Arthropoda > Insecta > Trichoptera > Limnephilidae > Limnephilus > Limnephilus marmoratus. The sequence goes on along the minus strand of OU862915.1, from coordinate 47,737,880 downwards.
CTTTCAACGGAAGTAATCTGCCGAACAGGCCCTCCATTGATATGCTTGGTGTAACCCTATGTGACCAGCTCAGATAAGGGGGCTCCATCGAAGAAAGAGTAAAGTTAGCCTCCCAGAACCTAGAGCGTACTCTACAAGGCCCGCAGATACTTTAATAGTACACAACTGCTAACCCTGTACAAATCACAAGTGCGCCGCACGGTTGAATTTGGCAGCCACCTCTGGTCTGGAGCTCCAAAATACCTGAAAAATACCCTCGACTCTGTGCAGAAATGGGCGGTCCGTTTGATAGATTCTCCCATCTTAACAGACGGATTGCAATCTTTAGAGCACAGGCGTCGGGTGGGAATGCTATCCTTGTTCTACCGGTATTACAATGGAAGATGCTCCGAGGAACTAGCATCATTGATCCCTTCGGCACCGGTGCATAGTCGGGAAACACGCCAAACGCGTGCCCAACATTTGTACACAGTTGACATTTGTCACATGAGAACGGGTCGTTTCTTCGACTCGTTCTTGTGCTCAACAGCTCGGCTGTGGAATGATTTGCCGGCCTCTGTGTTTCCTCCTTCCTACAACATGGGTCTCTTCAAGACCAATGTTCATTCCTTCCTCTCCTCAAAAAGACCCTCCACACAGCATCCCAGATGACATAGGCCCCGAGGGAAATTATTTTCCTCAGGGTCTCCTGTGTGGAGTTAAAGTAAAAAAAGACAACATGTAGAATCCGTGAATTTTCCATGTTGACTCGAATAAGTATCCCTTATGGCAGTTTCAAGTAAAAAAACAAGCAGGATGCGAGCGATTATAAATTTAACGATTTTTTTTTAATTTGTTTTATAAATCCTACAAATATGACCTAAACGGTAAAACACAGGTTAATTTATTGGCTATATTGCTCTATAATAAGTTTTTATGTCTCCAAGTTAAAATTCAAAGGTATGTATTTTTTTAATGTTGGCGAAAAATTAAAAAAAATGATCAGGGAAATCTCGAGCAATCGAGATAAATTTATTTATTTCGCGTGATCGCTCCAGTGGTTAGGTACTTTAATCCACTGTCTCGAATGTGTTGCTGATAATTAAGGTACCTACAATCTATGAGACTAGACGCTAGATGTATACAAACAGTCTCGCATATTTTACAATAAAAATTAGCCTTCTTCAAACAACGCAAATTTACTTTGTAGCGTCATTTCAATTAAATGACAATAATTCACTTTGTATACACCGCTGATTTAATAAAAATTATCGACCTGTTTTTTTTCAAACAAACATGGCATTGGATATGATTTTAGATTTTCACGGCCAAAAATTTAATGGTTATTTCCTTTTGGGGTATTATGCCGTGTTGCGCTACCTCCTCCTTTAGCCAACGTTTCGGACAGAACTATTTACACATCTGCCCTGATGATGGACACTGTAACGCTGTCCGAAACGTTGGCTAAAGGAGGAGGTAGCGCAACACGGCATAATACCCCAAAAGGAAATAACCATAAAACATGGCATGATAATTTTGATTAAATAAGTGGTGAATACAAAGGGATTTGAAATTAATAGATTACTTCGGTTTTACCACTTTTATTAATAAAAGTGGTAAAAACGAAGTAATCTATTAATTTCAATCATAATGCTGCCACAAAATAAGTTTGCTGTGTTAGAAGAAAAGACAAAGGGATTTTTTTTCAGAAAATTAGACATCTACTAACATGCCAAGGGTTTTGGAGAGTGGTGGTGTTTCTCTTTTTACCTACATCATATTTTTTACGATACTTATTTTTCTTTTATCATCTAGAGTCTCTTTCTAATGAACATGTTTAACTGGATTGTTAACACTTACGCACTTCCCGTCGCTAATCTTGAAAATATAATCCAGTAAATAAATAGTAAATAATTACTCTGTAAATGTCACAGAACATTTTATAAATAATTATTGAAGACGTGCCATGTAGGCGGTCTGAACTGATATTTATGCCAGCTGGAGCACTTTTAAATTACGTAAATATTAATGTAGGTACCTTCATTCAAACAAATAACACAAGGAGTTCTTTTTTAAACGACTTCAAAAAGGAGGAGGTTCTCAATTCGATTGTATTTTTTTTTATTTTATTTTATTTTTATGTTTGTTACCTCAGAACTTTTGACTGGGTGAACCGATATTGATGATTCTTTTTTTATTTAAAAGCTCGTGCTTTCCGTGTGGTCCCATTTTAATTTGGTCCAGTTCCAACAATAGTAACCATGAGAAAACCATATAAGTCTTAAATTTGCATTCAGTATGTGCGCGACAAATAGACGAATAACTCAATATCACGCTCACCGATTTCGATGATTCTTTTTTTATTGGGAAGGATGTATTTTAAGGGTAATTTGATGAGAGTTTGGTTAGGTTCTGATTATCGGATCCATGACAAATTAACGAAACTCGGCCGAATCTCTTAATTTGACCTTAACGTCGCTATGGTTAAATTACGTCTGTCTCATATGAGCAGCACGTTAAGTAGGTTTACCCATATTCAGACAAATTAGTTAGTGTACTTCAGATTCACTAAAAATCAAAAAATAAACAAAAATTTTAACAAAACAAAAAAACGACTTAAAAAATGCACTAAAAAGTAAAAAAATAAATTTGTATTCTTCTACAACTTCATAATCAACTTACTTTTTCTAATCATCAATATGTACGTACGATTGTTATTTTTGGAGTCGGTGTCAGCAAAGGTACCCGGCCCGGCGGGTTCACTTGAGAGTAGTTCCCCGCGCCGCCGCGGCCCCGCTCTCGCCTCTCGCCTCTCGCCTCGTCAAGTCGCTTGTGCGATACAAGCACATCTCACCTATAACTATGTATGTAGTTACAAACCTACCTTGACCGACACCGATTCCAAAAGTAACAATCGTACCTACATATTGATGATTAGAAAAAGTAAATTGATTATGAAGTTGTAGAAGGATACGAAATTATTTTTTTACTTTTTAGTGCATTTTTAAGTCTTTTTTTGTTTTGTTAAAATTTTTGTTTACTTTAAAATACGTCACGCGTTCGAAGTTTCCTGAACAAGTTTTTTTTTTCAAAAAAGGCCCGAATGAGCTAACCTTATTAAAAGCATTTTCTACGAGCCTTGGTACCTGATGAAATAATGATGGACCTTCCTTAGAAACATCAATTATTATACCTTTCGATAAAGTTTCCGATACGAAGCTTAATTTTTTAAACGTCAATCATGTCGTAGCCTAGATTTCACCTTCATAATCCCAGGCATCTGATGGGATGACCCTTCTAACAAGTTGTTTTGCTTGACTAACACAAACTAAAGGATGAATTAATGGGAGAAGGGTTTGGTCAAAACCTTTCAAGTAATCAATCAACATTAACTAAGAAACAAGTTGGTTTGACTTCAGATTCCTGCTCTTATTAATTAGGTATTCAACGTCGGGAATAATCTTCGACGACCGCGCCTTACTTACTTAACTCGAAAATTACCAATAAACGGACAGAATTTTCTTTCATCCTAATAACCAAGGATCAATTATTTGTTGATTGATCTAAGTATTTATTGATGTTATTCATCTTTGGGATTTGTGACTTGTTCGAGTTATTAGAGATTATTTGAAAAGTATCAAAGTTTGGTCGGGTTGAAATTATTATTATTTGATGTTTTGATTCAGTAAATTTTAATCAGAAAGCTTGTTGAGTGATTTTTGGTTTAACTTTCTCGGCAAAGGTCGCGGGGTAAAATCCAAGATAGACGAATAATGGTCGTAAGAATTCAAAATATGGTCGTAAGCATTCAAAATATGATAATATTGTATTTCAAAGATCTCTGATAACTTTTTTAGAATGAAACTACTAACTGACTTACTAAATACGTGGAACTAATAGAGATACCTCTATTTTTGATACTGAATTATTAAGGCCTAACTAATTTTTCAATAAACACAACAACTAAATCTCTATAAACGGTATGTAAATAAACGAATAAGTTAATACGATGGCTTCTGTCATTCCTACATTCCCATACATTTCCCATACAATGACTTTACGGTGACGTCACGACACGTCGAACAGTGACGTCATCACTAAAATTTCATAATAATGCCAACTTGACTTCGTGTTTTTACGAACAGATAAATGGACTTTTTAATATATTTTTTAAAACTCTGCGTTTAATATTATTAAATAAAACTTACATATTCAGAATCAGCGTTTATTTATCTATATGAAAATATTTTTATAAAGCCATAATATTCTTCACTGGAGTTCCTCATTTTAAAAAACATCCCAGGTTTGAATGGTTTGTTTGGCAAAGCAGGGTTTGTCTAGCGGGTATGTGTAATTATTCTAATACATTTCTTTCCATGTTATGCTGTTATAAATACAAACTTATTGTTTTACATGGCAATAATATTTTTTCTATGATTGGCACTATTGATGGAATGTCTATGAAATGTTAAATAAAAACGATGAATATAACAATGGCCTTACCGCGTAAGTTAATTAATTTTAACAAAATTAATATGTTAAATGCATATTTTTTGCATGTTTTTTGGTCTCCCCCGACATAAATACTACTTTTCGTAATAATAAAGCTAAATCTAACTGTTAGAATAAAAAATATTCCGCATAAACGAGTAAGCGGTTCAATGCATAACTAATAAAATAATTCAAATTAATAAATAACGTTGTATTAACCACTTAATTATTTACAAAAACCGACATGTTTCGTCAGCAAAGCTGACTTCCTCAGGGTTTTGACAGAACTAATTTTTAAAAATAGACATAAATAGGTAATAGAGAAAAATAATAGACATAAACAATAATAAAATTTGAAGGAAAATAATGTGTAAGGGACTAGGGGCAATATAGAACAATTAAAATTAGAGATTGGATAAAATTTGAGTATAAATTTTTTGGATTTAAATATTTCAATAATTAATAATAAATTTGAATTTAATATTTTTCGCAAGGATACATACACATGTGTAATTACACATATATAATTCCAATGTAATTGAAAAAATTCTTAATAAAAAATACAAGAATAATTTCCTTAGATCATACATCTACCCTAATCAAAAGGATAAAGAAGAGAAAAAATGGAGAAAAATGATGTACTTTAATAATAAAATTTCTAATTCAATAAAAAAGAAAGTACCGAATGAAATTATTCCTGTATTTTATGCAAACAATAGACTTAAAAATTACATATTAAATAATAAAGATAGAGATTCAAAAATGAAAAAATCTGGAATTTATAAATTGAAATGTAATGATTGTGATTTCTTTTATATAGGTAAAACTTCGAGAAACTTTGAAATAAGGATTAAAGAGCATATGAAAGCTTTAAATAATAATAGTTTCTCGGAGTTTGCCAACCATTTAATAGAAACTAGTCATACCTTTAATTTTAACAGTGGAATAGAATTAATACATTGTAATGTCAATGGCTTTCAGTTAGATAAATAATTAGAAATTTTAGAGATTAGAAAGAGCGTTAATGCAAATTTAAATATTATTAATAATCAAAAATTGTTTTTAAATGACCCATTATTAAATCTATTCCCCTTTTAAATTTTTAAAATTTTTTTAATTGTTCTATATTGCCCCTAGTCCCTTACACATTATTTTCTTTCAAATTTTATTATTGTTTATGTCTATTATTTTTCTCTATTACCTATTTATGTCTATTTTTAAAAATTAGTTCTGTCAAAACCCTGAGGAAGTCAGCTTTGCTGACGAAACATGTCGGTTTTTGTAAATAATTAAGTGGTTAATTCAACGTTATTTATTAATTTGAATTTAAAATGTTACCACAAAATAATTTTGCACTAGTAGAAGAAGTGATAATAAAATAATTTTTAGGAGTTTTGTGGTTATTTATGCTCTTATTGTGATGCAGATACTGTTTGAAAAAAAATAAAAATTATAAAATTAATCGTTTACTGATCTTCCTTTCAAACGGAAACTTACAACGGAGCCTTATTAACAATCTGAAATCTTGCACATTCTGGGAAGCTTCATTTTAATATTTTAACAAGCCGAGTCTCTTTTAAGTAGACCTCTTCATGTAGTGCATAGTTTTAAAATATTTAACCTACATTATTAATTAAACATTATTAAATCTTCGCCATAATGCAGCTGCCCCTGTTTCTCGGGGAACAGCCCTCAGCGAAAACCGCGAGACGCCACTGGATGGGGTTTTGTTACGGCTTGATTTTATTAGCAAAATTCTTCACTTCGAAAAACACTACTCCAGATGAGCCGTTGTCGGTACTTATCTATCTACTAAGAAAATATTAATAAGTCACAATAATAAGATACTTTATTAAAAACATCGATATGAAATTTGATTTTATTTTCTTGAATAGATGAAATGGAATCTTAGAACCCACTTCCCGACTTCCGATCGAGCTAAATCTCGACAGATGGAATCGTCGCCGGTGACGGCTTGAAATAAATCTCCGTCCAATCCAGTTTGGATTTGGCTTATTTCAGTATTCAGTCAGTCAATTAATTATGTCAGTCAATCTCTGTGGAAGAAGCTTAAATACTCAGTCAAAAATTTTTTTTTTAAAAGACATTTTTAAAGTTTACAGCATTTAAGAGCCAGTTCCTGCGGAGGAAAGTTCAATCTACAATCAAACAAAAATAATAATTGCATGTATTGTAGTAAAAACTTCATACCTTTTTACAGGTTGATTTCTTTTAATTTTCAGTATACTTTTCATCCTGATAAAGAATCCATTGGTTTTGAAACATGTTGTTAAATAGTGGTTTAAATGGGGTCATGCCGTGTGAAGGCAATTTTTTTCTTTTTTTAGGATTTTTTGTCGATGAACTAAATACACGCACAACTTTTCATCACATACTTATTTATATTTTGAGCACACTTTACATTTTTTCAGTTCAAAATCTTCGGTCACTGTTAAAGAAAACGGCAACTGTTTTTAAACCAGAATTATTAAAATACTAGCTTGTTCCCGGCATGCTTTGCTATGCCATTTAATAAAGAAATTGTTTCTCCCTCCGTGTCCTTTCCCATTCGTCCCGTTTCCCTTCCGCGTCCCCTTCCCCTCTCGCGTTCCCACTCAGAGTTCCCCTCCCCCCTTCCAGGTTCCCCTACCCCCTCCCCCCTCCATCATTCCATACGTTCAGTCCCGTTATATTCAGTTTTTAAACAGCTCGCGTGCCACCTATTGCAGTTTTTTAATACAAATTTCATAATGCACGAGCTCAATAGTATTTTTATACAAACCTTCTCCTGACAATAACGAACACACAAAAAAAGAATTATCCCATTTGGTGCAGTCGTTCGGAACTTATGCGCGTACACACATTTCGGCAATTCATTTTTATTTATATAGATGTATTAAAAGGTAAACTTTTGACATCCTGTTAAACATTTTTTCGTGAATTTGAAGTTTTTTTTGGTGTATAACAAGATGATTTTGTTTCGGATAAGCAGAACGCCCGCAATAATTGTGGTCGTCGCAATTTTGAAGACGAGTGCTACTTCAGCAATGAAAATTTTTTAAGTGTGTTCAAAATATTAATAAACATCTAATGAAAAGTTCGCAGTCGTATAATTATTTAATTCGCCAAAAAAATTCCAAAAGAGCGAAAAAAGTCGCCTTCATACGGGATGATCCCCTTAAATGAAGTTTATTATTTTTGTATTAAAATAATGTCACCAAGTAACTTTGTAATTATCGAAGAAGTATTTTGGTTATTTATTTTTAGGGTGTTATGCCGTGTTGCGCTACCTCCTCCTTTAAGCAACTTTTGGATAGCGTTACAGTGTCCATCATCAGGGCAGATGTGTGAGGATGATGGACACTGTAACGCTGTCCGAAACGTTGGCTAAAGGAGAAGGTAGCGCAACACGGCATAACACCCCAAAAATAAATAACAAAAATACTTTGGCCGTGAAAATCTAAAATCATTTCTGATCGAAGAAGTTATTTTTTTTTTGTTGTTAAACGTAATTACATTGAATAACAAAAATACAACTTAACGTTTTTATTTTATTTAAAAAAAAATTTAATGTTCATTACGCTTTATTTTTTTTAAAAGTGAAAACAAGTTAGGACTTTCATCGGGACAAAAATTCATTCAAATAAATGAAATAATTTAAACAATTTTTTTCGGATTATTTTTTTTTTCAGTGGGCCAATCTGTAGTCAACAATTTCCATGGTTAAAACAGTCAAGAACACTCGTTCTTACAAAGAAGAGCACGAAAACAATACAATCCGCTGGTTAAATTTAATTAGCTCCTTGATTCACGCGCGACAAGTTATGATATTGTTAAATTTATACAAAGTTCTTGTTTCTCTGATTTATGACTTCCAAGAATGAGAAGTCTTCAGACTAATAATATAGTAAGGAAAATAATCATAAGATAAATAAACTTAATTTTAACTTTTTCGGAATTCAAAAAGTTATACACAATTAAGGTAATCAAACCAGATCTAACTCAATTAAATTGCTTCCGTTTGTGAACGCCAGACGAACTTATTATATCGAAAAATGAAAAATAATTTTGAAAATAGGAAGGATGCTGTAAGAGCAATTATTTTAATATATTAAAGTGATTTTTCAATACGTCTAGAGCTTTTGAGGATTTATCTCAACTGCTGGTAGTTCTAGGAAACTCTAGGAACTTAGGAACTTATGAATTCCTTCGATTTTCCCAACTTCAAATAAGATATTATTGTTAAAGCTTAAGCTGTTCACTAAAAGCTGTCGAGTATTTTTTTTTTATTAAAAATAAAATGTGCACAAATTCCACCGAGAACATTTTGAAATACGAAGGCAAAAAATTTCCGGCCTTTTAAAACACAATATTTGTTTTTTTTGAAGAAAAGATAACAGATAAATCTAAACAAAAATATGAAAAAGACAAAGACACAGAAAAATAAAAACGTAACCGTCGCAACTGGGATGATAAGTTTGTTTTTTTTGTGGCAGAAGATCTTCAATAAAGACGCAATATTTCTTCACTGGCTAATTCCAACTTATTTATTAACTTATAATCACGTGTTATAATAATACTTTTTCCCGACCCGACAAAACACTACAATGTGGTCTTCAGACCATAACTAGTTGATTCTAGCTGTTTCAAGAGATAAGAAACTCGAACCCAGGATCTCTCGTATTATCGGGAAAAGCGCCTCAACCAACTGGCCATTGAGATCTCTTATTTTTTAGTCATTTTTGTCAATCTTATGTCACAAATTCAAAATTAGCATTATTATCTTCGACTTAATGTTGTTCAATATTTTTGGCTGCAACCTTTTTAAATGATCACAATCAGTGGCGGCTCGTGACTTTTGGGTGTGCTAGAGTGCTGATATTAAAAAATGGCATTATTGATGTTGTTGTAGCCGAAAAAAAAATTTTTTTTTTTTTTGAAAATCAGTTTTTTGTATGAAAAATTTCAGAAAGTTTCAGTTTGGCGGTGTGCCGCACCAATTTCCTGAAAAATCTTCATACAAAACACCAATTTTCGAAAAAAAAAAAAAATTTTTTTTCGCATACGACAACATCCACGATGCCATTTATTTTTCGTTGGATAAGAAGAAAACAATAATAATCTTAACGAAAATATGAAAGAGAACGAGACGCAGAAAAACAGAAAAGATAATGATCGCATTTGGGATTTTCATATAAAAAAGTTGAATCTTAATTACTTTTCAGTCCAGCCCGTCAGTTCACCTTCTCCTCCATCTGTATCCAGGTCGCTTTCACTTTGGCACCCACGCGGTCATAACTATTGGTGTCCTGCCAGCGGTCACTCTCAGCACATAGCCAACCCATTGCAGTGTTCGAGACTTTAAGGATCCTATAGAGATCTCATAAAAGTTCATACTTAATTTTCCATCACCAAAATATTTATAAAAATATATAATAGTTTATGTACACAAAAGCAGAACATTCGTATATTGGTTTTATATTACGTGTACCCACATTTTAGTACATTATATTCGATTATCGTAATAAGGTTGCAATTAAAAAACAATTATTGATGTAATTAGTTAACATTATTATTATTTGAAACGCAAACGCCAAACATTTATTTTCTGAAAAGAATCCGTATTTCGCAACGTATTTCTCTGCAAGCTATTAGAATTGTATGCATACTCTGTGAGCCAAAATATTTCTGCTTACTGCTGCGATGACCAATAACAAAACTGCATTTTTTTTAATATCATGTTGCAATTTTTAATTACCGAAACCGAGACAATGGCAACGAGACGTGCATATTTTTAATGATTCGAAGAATGTTTCAAAACTTTGTCAAACAAGGCCTTGCCGGAATAACGTTATATCTAACAAAACTATCAAGGTTGAATTATTGATGGAATAATGTTATTATGCATCTTTTAAGGTGGGGATTATGGTAATAAAAACAATTTTAGGCATGTGGTAGACCTTTAAAGGTTAGTTTTTGGTAGTGAGGAGCATGGTTTAATTCCGGGAATAAAAGGAGAAAACAAACATCTTATGGCTTCATCTAAAAAGACTTCAAAGCCGAGAAGCTGAACGATGCAGGAAACTAGTATTTGTCCAGAAAAAATATTATTAAGCCAGCTTTTTAGCCGTTGAAACAGGTTAGTGGAATAATGTTTTAAGTTGATCTCATGACAGTGTCTCGAACGTAAATGGTTTGATTGATTCACATCGTTATTTACTTTTTAAGTTTAAATACATTAATGTTATTTATGTTACAAGAGCATGTTACTTTCTGCAAGGTACGAGGACTAAAAAAAAAGAATTAGTGGAATAACGTTGTGTAAAAATGTTTTTGGACAAATTATAATTTAATTGCAGTTTTTTTTATTTATTTCTTTGTGTTACAATTTTCCTTGTTAATATTTTTACATAATATATTTTGAAAACATTTTTACATATTAGATTTTATTATGTTGGTTGTAGGGTAGTTTTGAGAAGGTGAAACTGTTGGTTGGTAATATTGTATGTTTTGTGAACATCTACCTCACTAGGAGAATTCTTCCCTGCTTTTCATTAAAACTTTTAAGAATTGTATGTTTATTGTATTTTATAATGTTATGAAAAATAATTGTTTTCGTTTTTTCCATTTTTCTTGTAACAATTATATTGTTGAATACAACCCTTTACCGGTGAAGGGCTCAGATTTAACATAGCACGTTATTTAAAATATATGTTTTTTATGTCGTCACTGATTATATTATATCGATTTTAATAGGATACAAAAATGATATTTTAATAATTTTTGGAAAATAAGTTTTCCGAAAATATTCAATTAAGTATGATAAATGAAGCAAGATTCTACAAAAGAGACTTGAGTTGACTTTTGAGAAAACGCCTGGGTTTTCGGATCGGATTACTAAAACAGCTATGGCGTTTCGAATCGTAATAGATTTTCACCACGGCAATTTACTCAGAACATTTTCATTTCCGCCACGAAGTTAAATTACACATTAATATGAGTACACTAAATAACTATATAAAAATAAATAAAATCCTTTTTTTAGAAATATTCATATATTTAAAAAAAATATATAAGTATATTTAATTAATTTAGTATTATAACGTAATTGCACCTCATAATCACCTCTGTTGACTATGTTTTTTGTTATTTTGACTCCTCCCACTGTTCTTCCCCCCCCCCCACTAAATCACCATCCTACCACTCTTACCTAATAGTATCTAACCATTTCTGTGTAATTTTTACGAACGCTAGTGAATGACACGGAATAACCAGTATAAAATATATAAAAATAAGTTCCTAACAAATATACATCTCTACATGTTATAAATTAAAGTCCTCTGTCGAGTCTGTCCATCTGTTCGCGATAAACTCATAAACTACTGAACGGATTTTCATGCGGTTTTCACCAATATTCACGATGAAGGTTAAGGTATTTAAATTGTAAAGGTTTGTGTAAATTGGTTGCAATACATATATAAAGGAGAATAACTGTATGTGGGGGACGAGCGGGCTGGCAAGCGGACGGTGTGGATTTGATTTGTATGCAAATTAACAGATGGCGGCCTGAGTTAAAAGGTTGGGTAACCATCCAGTAGATTGCGTTAAGTTTCGTTAGCCACAACAACGCGTGGCCGGGTCAGCTAGTTGAGAATAAAACTCTTCAAACCACGATGTCTAGAAATTGTCACACAGTTAATACTCAAAAATACAATTTTTCAATCAAACTAATTGGCTCTTTCCAAGATTTCAAAGCAGTTTAGTTTCATTTATTGTTATGAATGTTTATCTAGAGCCAAAAAATTGGGTTTTAAAAGGATAGTAAAAGTAAATCCGACGCCGTCAAATTAGGATTTCGCAAATCACGTTCGGGTGACGACGGCAAAGATTTTATATTTTGAACCTTTTCGAGTGAGGCGTAATAATAACGACTTCCTACAATGCGACATGTGCCTTCGCCTACAGCCTACATCCTACAGCCTACAGCACACAGCCTGCCCATAGCCTGTCTACTATATCTCCCAGTGGCAGGTTCGATACATGCATACATAAGTTCCAGCCCATTATTTAGTATTCGTCCCGCGACATATAAATCGCTTTGGGGTGGCAAAATGAATGAGGGAAAAGCTAAAAAAGGGGGTAAACGGGCTGAAGAAATGTCAAGTGGAAAATATCACCGCTTTAGCCCGGCCTTAGCGGTGTGGGAAGAGGGGGGAGGTTGTTTTAGTGAGTGCGTGGATTGAATGGGTGTGCCATGATCATTTGGAAGATAGCATGATAGCATGGACGTGTTTAAGACTTTTAAGTAAGCGGTCAAATGTAATGGCGGCGTTAGTAACTGACCGTTAACCCCTCAGACATAATTTGTCATTAAGTCAGAATATTTCCGCTCCGCAATAAAATCCAAATTAATGGAACATTTCTGAACGTATCAGAAAACTTTAAAATAAAAAAAAAACTGTTTTGTACACCAGGGCGTTACTGAGAGTATCTTCTACTCTGGAATGTTCTACAAATATATTGTATTATACTAGTTGGTCCCGGCATGCGTTGCTATGCCATTTAACCAAGAAGTTGTTTCTCCCTGAGTGTCCTTTGCCCCCCTCCCTCCCCCCTCCTCCATTCCCCCTCCCCCCGCCCTCCTCCCCCCCCCCCCCCCCCTCCCGCCTCCCTCTTCCCCTCCTTCCCTCCCCCCCTCCCCCACCTCATTACCCCCCCCCCCCCCCTCCACCAATAGCAGTTTTTTATACAAATTTCATAATGCCAGACCTCACCGGAAGTTTTATAAAAACCTTATTCTGACAATAACAAATACACAAAAAAAATTAATTATCCAATTTGGTGCAGTCGTTCGAAAGTTATGCGCTTAGCAACGCATTCAGCGATTCATTTTTATATTATAGATTATTTCAATTTCCAAGATATTCATAAATTTCAGTTTCAGGTGATGCACTTCTAAGCTATGCAAAATTAAGTGACGTTGGTTTCAAAATTTAGATATTATTTATTAAAATATAATAGGAAATTATGTTTTTTAAATACATGTGTATATCCATGTAAAAGTCACTTGCTGAAAAAGTTTTCTAAAAGGATATCACTAAAATAATATTAGAGGTATTTTTTAAAAACATCGAAATAGAAAGATTCGAGAAACAGCAATGATAAAATTTTCGAATCAAACATTTTTCTAAGAATAATATTTTCACACATTTTCGAGGACCTGATAACGGCTTGAAAAAAGAACGAAAAAAGCTTTATCCAAAATGTGATTTGCATATCTTGCGGTTGGTGGGCATGTTTTTTCCGCTGATCACGCATATTTTCGATCATATTCTATTTTTTATCCCACACATTTCGCAACCCCCACTCCACCTCGGCGCGGCTTAATGGTGTAGTCTATCAGGGAAGAATATTTTATCCGGAGCAAGGATCGGGAGTCCATGAGGAGAGAGGAGGTCGCGCGTGTGTAAAGTTCGAAAGCAACCCCCGTGCGTGAACAGTCGGAAAGCCACAAACATTGTCTTCTTACAATGTAGGCTTGATATCATTGGCGTGCCTTAACATTTGACCTTAGTCATGCTTCCATATATCTATACTTTAATTTTTTATACACAAGCAAGACTTCTAATAGAAGTTTTAACCAGCGATAAATTAAAAGTTAGATTGGAGTGTTTCAAACTCTACAGGTGGCATTGGATGTCCATTAAATAGAATAGCACCGCCATGAATTTTCGACTTTCTGACTCTTCAAAACTTTCAACGAGATCTTCCGATGATAAGTTCCTTTAATGTATTTTTTTTTGTAAATTTGTAGATACTAAGGAAAAAAAAGATAGTTGGGATCCTTCGGTTGAAATCAAATGCCGCATTGAGCAAGCACGTGCAACCTTTATACGGATGAAAAAGATGTTCTGCAGTCATAATCTCAATCTTAGATTACGAATGCGAGTGGTCAGATGCTACTTGCTTACGATATTATTTTATAAAATGGAAGCATGGACGCTTACTGAAGAACTAATTAGGCGACTTGAAGCATTCGAGATGTGGATCTACAGAAGAATACTTGGATGGAAATAAACTAGATGGACAGGGTTACGAATATAGATGTTGTGGAATAATAAAGAAAAAAGAAGTTTTTAAAACTATAAAAATCCGAAAACTTCAATATTTTGTACATGTGATGGACATCCAGAGAAGTACGAGATCTTGCATCTCATAATGCAGGGAAAGATTTCCGGATGACGGGGTCCTGAAAGAAAGAGAACCTCATGGCAAACCTGAGACAGTGGTTTGACCAGTTTACTGTAGAGCTGTTCCGGGCCGCAGTAAACAAAGTCCGCATAGCCAACGTCCGTTGAACGGACAGGGTACAAGAAGAAGAAGAAAGGAAAAAATAAAGGACCATTTACCGTTTACCGGGGCAATTTTGCATCTAACGGAGGAACTGAGAGAACGAAGAGAAACATTAAAATACAAATCGTAGAGTCTGCCAGGCGATGCACCGTATGCAATCTATGAATGGAAGTGGCGCCAACTTTTGGCGTTATTGACTACTTGCTATAGGTTAGTTCAAATCGCTAAAAAATATTAGGCGATTTCCCTTAAATATATCAGGAATTCAACATAATATTTTATTAGGAAAAACGTCACCAAAACACTTCATTTCTGTACGAGTACTTTCACGAGAAACACTACAAGACAACCCAACTATAATAGTATAGTGGTATAATGTTTACAATTCAATTTAAAACCTCACTAGGACAAGCCTGTGTTGAGGTTAACAATTCTACAAAGTAACGAAATAACACAAAAATAATAAAGGTATTGAAATTACAATATTGTTGCACGTTTTTTAAAGATACATAGGTATATATTATGTATGTAGTTTTTTTGGTATAATACAATATATATACAAAAAAGATCTTTGTGAAAGATGTGAGAAACACTTGTTACAAATTTTCTAAATGGGTCGTTTTCCATATTGATAGGAAAAATAAAATAATTTTGCAAAATTATGAATTATTATCTTCAATATTATATTTCCATTAACCATTTATATGTATAGGTACTTACTAATTTATGAAACATTGCAAGTTTCTTTCCTAAGCAAGAAAACAATGATAACTTACTATTTGTACAATTGATCAAAATGCGTTGTTTTGCTAT
Source organism: Limnephilus marmoratus (assembly GCA_917880885.1). Classification (NCBI taxonomy): domain Eukaryota; kingdom Metazoa; phylum Arthropoda; class Insecta; order Trichoptera; family Limnephilidae; genus Limnephilus; species Limnephilus marmoratus. Next base: position 47,722,244 of record OU862915.1, on the reverse strand, counting down.
CCATTGGTGGAATAAAATGGAATTACTGAGATTATTTTTTCAAATGGATTCAACACAACTATAACATTATTATATTATGAAGGTATTCGTTATCAGATTGTTTAGTAATAAGTGGAATTAATCAGATAAATTAAATTGAATTAGATTTAAAACAACTTAAATATATTTTAGAGGTGCACCTCGTCAGGTTTCCACATAACCCAAAAAATAATAAAATTATGTCCAGAAATTGCTGTCCGTCATTGGTTTATATGTTCCAATGAGGTATATCTAACATACTATGCTTCTTCACGTAGAAGCCAACAACACTTATGCAACAAAAAAACTCACCAATTACTCACGTGATCATATCATAAACTAGTCCCAGCGAGAGCTTGTATGGACGTCATTCGTCCTCTTCCTTCTCGCGCGTCTTATTTGAAAACGAAGAAGACTGAAGATACTAGAACAACGACGTACAATCTCTCACTGGGACCATATACCCACTAGGAAAAATTAAACATGGTACTGCCGCTCTGGGAATCACTTATTGGATAATCAAAACCCCTACCTTAGGTCTCCCCAAATGGTTCGATGCGTTTGATTACTTAACAGGGGTGCCCGGGTTCATGGAGTGACGTTTGTCCAGATCTAGGTAACAAGAATGCGTTTGCCCACCTTCAGCGTGGCGGGCCGGTTTGGCAGAGACTGGAGAAGGGACCCCTAACATAGTCCTCTCCACCCATCGCCTTACACAACAGTGGGAGGGATGGATTCATACGTACTTCACTACCAGACGCATTGTCCGCCAGATTCCTACCATCCTCTCCTTCTTTTCCCTAAAATGACCTTCCACACAGCATCCCCAAAGATGACTGAGGCCCTGAGAAATTTTAATTTTCTCAGGGTCTCCTGTGTGGAGCTATTGTAAAAAAATGCCGGAGACATGAAATTAGTCTTAAAATTGATATAAATATGGTTAATATTAAAATATATATTAAAAAAATTATTATATTTTACGTTATCTATCTATACTTTTCTACATTTTCTCTCCACACAATTTCTTCGTTCTTATTATTTTACTCACACTTGCGATAATTATAATTATTGGTAGAAATATTATCTTTTTTTTTTTTTTTTTTTTTTTTTTTTTCAAAAGAAGCAAACACATTGTGACTTGACATTTTAAATAAATAAAAAGAAAACACTTTGTTTACGTCACTTTATTGATATTTCTTCCGTCTATCCCCTTAACATTCAGCCCTATTATAAGTATGTTTCCCGTTATCCCACTCGCTCCTCCCCCACTTCCCTCCCACAACTGACGCACTGTCCCTCTCTTATTTACTGTCTCTTTCTTTTACTATTTGTATATATATATATATATATGTATATTTCCCTGTATTTGTCAGTATTTTATATTCAGTCCTGACGATGGTACGGAGGTACCGAAACCGGTAGACGGAAGAAATATCAATAAAGTGACGTAAACAAAGTGTTTTCTTTTTATTTATAGAAATATTATCATTTCAGAAGAACATTAAGTATTTCAAGAACTTACGTAGAAGCATAACAATAAGCAGAATACCTTACTATAATTTGTAATAGTGTACTGTGTATATCGAATGATATAAATTCTTAAGAATAAGGGAAGATTTACGTTATGTGTCCGACATGAATCCATGCTTTCGCTCAAACAGTATTGTGTCAACAAAAATCTTTGATATATCGAATAAATTATTTTCTTCGAGCAAACTACTAAACCAACATCTAAATACGAGAACATTAAGAATCTGAACGTTTTCCACATGAATTGGATTCATAGTATCCTAAGAATTCCAATACTACATGGTAATCGGACGCCACTGCTCAATACGTACAATTCATAATTTCACACCAGCGACATTCTGGGCTCCGGTTTATGTATTTTGTATATATTTTTTATTGCAAGCATTTACATAATATTCTTTTTTATTCATATCCGGGAAAGTGTTCTTTGTTGGAACCTCGCATATACGTAGGGCAGGAAGGTTAAAAAAGAGTCAATATTTAGAACTTTCACAAATCAGGCTAACGTGCGAGATTATGAATCTAATAAATAATTGGTTAAAGAAATATGTACATTTTTTTACATCAGCTGCACACAGGAGGCTCTGAGAAAAATAACTTCCATCAGGTCCTGTATTATTCTAGGGGATGCTGAGTGAAAGGTTTTCTTAAGGAACGGAAGGAGAGGAACTTCTGAGAAGGTAAAAGAGATGAGGGGATGGTAGGAATCTGGGGGTCAGTGTGTCCAGGAGTGACCGACGTGTGAATCCATCCCTCCAACTGCGAGGCGATGGGTCGAGAGATTCCGGCTGGAGAGGTCAAAAGGCCTCCCTCAATCATTCTCTCTTGATCCGGCCCGCCACGCAGCAGGTGATCAAACGCATCTGCCGCCAATACCCGGACAAAAGTATACTTAACACCCGGACAAAAACACCACATAAACCCGGGCACCCCTGTTAAGTCATCAAATGTAGCGAACCACTTGGGTGACCTATGACAGAGGTGTTCAGGGAAAAATAAAATTTGAATATCTAAAGTTTATGTCAATATCCCACAAGAAATCCGTCTGCATGACCCGACAATTCGTCCTGCGACAATTCATCCGGCGACAGTTCATCCTGCGACAGTTCATCCGGCCGACAGTTCATCCTGCCGACAGTTCATCCTGCCGACAGTTCATCCCGCCGACAATTCATCCGGCGACAATTCATCCTGCCTGATCATTTAGAAGATTTTTATTAAGTAAGTATGCAAAGAGGATATACGGCCATACAACCAAAATCGATATACTTATATCTGAATATCTTATATCTTGAGTGGAAATCCGCTGCAAAAATATTTTTACTAACAATAATTTCGACTCTCCGAAGAAACATGAGTGAATAACAAAATACGACATACTTATACTTATAGATTATACTTATAGGTTATACTTATAGGTTAGGTTAGGTCAGGTTAGGTTAGATTAGGTTAGGTTAGGTTAGGTTAGGTTAGGTTAGGTTAGGTTAGGTTGAATTGTCAGGATGAATTGTCGCCGGATGAATTGTCGGCGGGATGAACTGTCGGCAGGATGAACTGTCGGCAGGATGAACTGTCGGCCGGATGAACTGTCAAAGGATGAACTGTCGCCGGATGAATTGTCGCAGGATGAACTGTCATGGAACCGGAGCTAATAGGACTATTGCATCAACGGGGATGTAAAGTGAATGATAGGCTGACTGTTCAAAACTGGCAACCAAATACCGTTCAAACCATATCAAGTATAGCGACTCGGTATGTGGCGAGTTGACTATTTTTGCAATGGTATCATTGTTTTACATACACTGGCAACACTGGAGGCTCGAGGAGGTTCCACAAATCACCAAGCCCCGCATTGCGGTTTCTGAATGGAGTCGGTAACACATGTCATTTGGAAATCTAAATCCTACTGATAATTGTCGCGGTTAATAATTTAATTTGTACATAATATGTTAAAGTTCTAAATAAATGCAATCACCATCGTCAAGTGTTATTATTCATACATTCCCGCGACCCTTGTAGCATGGTATATTCCAGGTAAGTTATACTATCCAGGTATATTCCAGACAATTCCAGGTAAATTATATTCCAGGTTAGTTATACTATCTCCGGCAGCTATACAAGCAACGTTTCGATTCTTTCACCAGGGAGATACTGAGAGTATCCTCCGCTCTGATTGGAGTGTTTGAAACTATCAGGATTGATCGTTTAAAAAAATTTGAGAATATAGTTAAATTTTTAAAGTTAATTTTCACGTTCTGTCAAATTTCTATGATTATTTTAGATTCCTAGATTTAGATATCCAGATTCCTACCCACCCCTTAAACCCTTTTCCTTCCCAGAACTCTCCTCTCCTTCCTTTCCTTAAAAAAACCCTTCGCACAGCATCCTCAAAGATGACATAGGCCCTGAGGGAAATTATTTTTCTCAGGGCCTCCTGTGTGGAGCTCATGTAAAAAGAAAAAAAGTTTATATAGCAATGTCCCATAATGATATAATAACAGATCTTGAATTGAACTTACACAGAACGCGATGTTAAACAAAACAAATCATGATTTTATGTTAAAATTTTTTTTCAAATAATCCGTCTGCTTGGGGTGACCTAAGGCAGAGGTCTTGGTTATCCAATAAAGGTTCCCGGGGCGGCGGTACCCGTTCCCGCCTCCCAAATTGAAAATATATATTTTTTATGAATTTCAGACCATGGGTCAGCGCCATTTTTAATTTTTGACCTTTAAACGGTCCCCTTTAAATACCGATTCTCAATCCATTTCATTTTTTTATAAAAATGTTATCAGTTATTTAGCCTAGCATTAATGTACCTGATGCATCTCCAGATCCGCAAACAATATCAAATAAATCCAAATCATAATTTTATAAAATGCACTGCTTTGTTTAAGAAAAAATATTTTTTTTGGTAAAAACAGTAGGCGTAGATATTCGACTTTATCATTTTCCAGCAATACATTATATTACCGGACCATCCTTACGTCTGTGTAAGTAAGAGAAACCGACCATAAATAAACAAATATATCCATTTAGATGCAGAACAATAAAGCTATCTTAAACAATGGTTTTCTGTGAACCTGCCATAATTTGTGGAATAATCGCCAACATCTCGGGAAGCGAAGATACGGTCCGGACCTGCAAGTGTTGTGTTACGTAATACGTTCCTGAAGACAACAAGTAGGAACTAACTTTGTTATTTTGCCGCCATATAATTGTTGCATCTGAGTTGTTCTAGGTTTCTAAACTTATAATGAATGAACTGTTTAACGGGATTGAATCTAGGTGATACCAAAACAAATCGGATATTTTCTTGGCAAAATGAGGGAACTTTTCAATTGGGTTTTCCTTTGTTAGTTTTCTGTTATTTGTTCGATTAAAAACACCACTTATCAAAAACAGACGTGTGACTTTCTTGTTTATTTAGTGACATTTATATGATGTGAATATCTTCAATCGGTGACCGGACAACTCAGAATGAAACCAACTCAGAAGCACCTCAGAAAGGTCAAGAGTGATGATAAAAAATATTTAAAAAACAGGTTAAGTAGGTTAAGTTAGATTAGGGTTACCGGCTATTTTAAAATTATTTTTTCATAACTTTTAATAACCTTTCTGAGGTGTTTCTGAATTGGCATGGAACCCTTCAATCATAACGAAAAAAAATGAAAAAGTAGTAAAAGTGGTGACCAGACAACTCAACAATGTAAAACTTCATCATTCCTTTGAAAAGTCATTAAACGTCAATAAAAAACTTAGTAAAATAGGCTACATAAGGTTATGAAATGGGCTTTCATTTAAATATTCAACCTATTAATGACTTTTCTTGACGTGTTGAAATGCCACTATTTTGAGTTGTCATTGAACCATTAAAAGTGTTTTATTGTGTACCAAACTGAATAAAATGTAATAATATATATTATTGAGTATCTACTATTATAATTTAATATCTATTAATACTTAATTTTTAAATTCATAATAAATTAGTTATGGGAATTATACATGTATGAAGTAACTACATTATAAACTGTTTTTTTTTTTTTTTTTTTTTTTTTTTTATTTGTAATAATAAAGACAAGGTAAATACAATATGACAGGAAAAATAAAAATATTTTTACAGAAAAAGAAAAGTCCCAATAAACTACTTTTTAGTAGTTTGTCAATGGGTGCTTTTACTTTGAGGATTTAAATAAACTTATTTTACTTTATTTTGCAGTTACAATTTTTGTGCTACTGTCTAATACAATTTTTTTCTTTCGGCGAGCCAATTCTTCAACATAATATTTGTTTTACCATTTGTACATTTTTTTATTTCAGCAGGTAACATATTCAATAAATTTGGTATCATGTAGTCCAGCGTTCTTTGTCCATATTTGTTCAAGTGCTTAGGTACAATTAGTCCTTCATTTAGCGTAAAACGGGTATTGTAAATGTGATCCAATTTATGTATGTATATAGGGCTATTCATATGCTGAGATATAATTTTATACCACAGAATTGCTCTTACTGAGAGAATTTTGAGATTCTGGTAAAAGTACGGAACATTATGTCTTTGTTCGTATAAACTTTTATGCGCTAATAATTTAACTAATGATTTTTGAACCGATTGAACATGATTTACATTTGTGTTACAGGAAAGTCCCCAGGCTGTAATTCCATACCTTATAATAGATTCAGCTAATGATAAATAAATTATTCGAAGTGTGCATATTGGAACATAGAATTTTAATTTATATAATCTGCTAACAATAGATCTGAGTCGTTCACAGACTTTATTTATTTGTGAATCCCATTTGAAAAAACAGTCAATAATAACTCCTAAATAAACATATTCTTTAACCAGTTCAATATTTTCACATGTGCACAATGTAGAGATACCGACATGTAAGCAATCTGAAGTGTGTGTTTTAATTTCAGGTGTAATAATATTTGCCTTAGCATTGGGTGATCTAATGTGTATCAATTTAGTTTTTTTTGCATTTATAATTAAACCAGAGTCATGAGACCATTTCAAAAGTTCAATGTAATCTTCTTGTAAGAGTTTAATACATAATTGCAGATCACTGCATGAAATTACCAATGCAGTATCATCCGCGTACACAAAGTGTTTTACATGTTTAAAAATGTACTTAATAAAAGATACATAAATGATATGTAAAATTGGACCTAATATGGAACCTTGAGGAACGCCTGCTAAAATTCTTCTTTTTTTACTTAAGGTGTTCAATAGCTTTATTTTCATGCATCGGTTGTTCAAGTAATTTTCAAAGAGTTTTAGAAGTCTTCCTCTTATTCCTATGATTTCTAGTATTTGCAATAATTTTCTATGATTAATAGTGTCAAATGCCTTGGAATAATCTATGAATAAAACTAATACATGATTTTTACTATTCAATTCATTATTTATTAAACTGGCAAATTTTTGAAGTAGCATTTCAGTGCCTTTTTTTTTTTTGGAAGCCATATTGATTGGTATCAATAATCGAAAAATCTTCTAAATATTTGATTAATTTCAGCTGAATGTATTTTTCTAAAATTTTTTCAAGTGATGGCAAAATACTAATCGGCCTATAATTACCCAGTAGAGTGTGATCACCTCCTTTATAAATAGGTCTGATAATACTGCATTTTAAGTCATCTGGAATTTTGGCTTCAAGTAAGATTCTATTTACAAAATGAGCTATAATTGGAGCCAATATTATTATGTGTTTTTTAATATCGCACATTCTGATATTATCAATTCCAGGAGAAGAGTTTTTAAGTTGCCTCACAATGCTTTCTATATCAGCAGTTTTGGCCCTTGGTAGGTACATGCTTTGAGGCATCTCCTCTGGTTCAAAAACAGTTGTCTTGTAATCACATTTGTGTAACATATTGCAGACGCTGTCGGAGAAATAATTAACAAAATCATTGGTTACATTTTCTTTGGTCCGATCTTTCATCAGATATTTGGAGGCAATTTGGTCACAATCATTTTTACATTTCTTTCCTAAAATTTGATTACACTCATCCCAAGTCTTTTTTGAGTCTTGAAATAGATTTTTGAATTTATCATTATAGTATGAGGTTTTTAATTTTATTAACAATTTATTTAAAACATTTCTAAAACTTTTATATTCTTTTTCATAGTATTTGTTTGTTGGAGTATTTTTCCAACGTTTATGTAAATAATCTCGTTTTTTAATTTTATATAGTGTATCATTAGATATCCAATCATTTATAGCATAAGGCCGGGTTTTACATTTTTTGCTTATTTTAATTGTGCTGTTTTTATACAAGTCATCAAAATAACTTTTAATTTTTAAATAAATAACAGAACAATCGGTTTCCTGTAGAAGCGATTTCCAATCATAATTACAAATATGTTTATCGATCATTTTTTGTGAAAGAATTTGAATGTTATAAGTATCTTTAGAGTCGAAATTATCTACCGTGTTATAGTGTATACTAATAGCTGTTGTGTGGTGGTCGGCAATGTTATAATCACACACGCATGCTGAGATTGTACTGCTTACTCCATTGGGTAACTTTCCGCTTAATCGGACAAAAAAGTGATCTATACATGAGCTGATAATTTTCTCTTGAACTATTACCTCCCTTGTAACACTATTTATACATTTTTTTAAATAGTTATTTGTGAGGATATTTTCATAATTTATAATGAAAGCATCATTTTTATCTAATAAATTTAAATTTACATCGCCGAAAAATATTACACTTTCATTTGATTTAATATTGTTTTCAAACACCATGGATATTTCTGACAAAAATGCTTGCTTATTTAGATTTGGGGGTCGGTATATTGCTAAGACATTTAAAGTGTTGTTATTTGGAAGTGTCAATATTCCAAAAACATTCTCAAAATATTTAGTGTCCAGAAATATTTGCGAAAAGGAAAGGTTATTTTTTACAAATAACAAAATGCCTCCACCAGTTTTATGGTTTCTGCAATAGTGATACGAATTGAATCCGGGGATATCATAAAGATTCACAAGTTCACTACGAATTGCAGTTTCGCAAAGCATGAGTACGTCAATGTGATTTAAACAGTCTTTAAAATAAACATGGAATAGGTCCCAGTACTTACAAATTGATCTTAAGTTTAGTTCCACAAAATTAAGTTTATTATTTTCACATTTCATTGTATTTTGTTTTCTGAACCATTCACACAGGTCATTAACCTTACAAAAATTTATATCACTGTCATCATCAATATAACTAAAAGAAATAATGTTTGTGAATAAAGTACTTAATAATTAAAATATTCGTATACATTTTTTTTCCCTGGCATTGGCATCTCATGTTGATACATGCATTTATTACAACTATTTGTTAAATTTGAATTTGATTTTAAATGAAATGATAAATAAGTTCGCAGCAATAATAATAATGAACAATCATGATTCACTTCCAATAATGTTTCATAAATAATAATATCAAGGTTGACTTAAAATGGTTTTGGTAACAATATTGAAGAATAACCTGGCAATATATTTTTCTAGTGATAATGTTATAAATAAGATACATAGTATGTAGTGTATTTGATTTTCTTAAATAAAATAAAATAATTAAATTGGAGAGCAACAAACAATAAATATATAAAAGGTTTCGAGCACATTTTACAGAAACGTTAGACACTTCTTTTTTGAGTAGAGGCCTTGGGTTTGAGTTTCGGTTTATCTTTTTGAAGTAAAAATTTCTTTGGCACCGTTGTGATTTAATACTCGATTAAACGAAAAAGCGACACTAAAAAGAGACAAACACAGACACCTATACGATTCTGCGAGAGAATGAGATGCGGTACGTGCTTCGTTACCTATCGGTCTCCTCCTTGTGCGGTGGTTCTTAGCTTCCCCACTTTTGTCCACTTTAGTTTGATGAAAGTTTCTCTTCTACCGCGTGTGAACTGCACACAATTTATTTTTATTTTCTGCGTCTTTTTCAATTTCACATTCTTTCAATATTGTTGATTTTGCTTCATCACTTACACATAATATGTATGAAAAATTAGGTTCCGCGTGTTTGTGTCCGCAAATCTCGGAAAGTAATCAATGGATTGACTCAAATATTTAACAGAACATTGCATTTTGGCAAAATAGTGTATCTATATATATAATGATAAGCTCTGGCATTATGAAATTTGTATAAAAAAAATTACTACAGGTGGTGCGCAAGTGGTTTGAAAATACGTGCGTTTCATATCATCGAAAAAGGTCGTGCAATAATTAGTCACCTCACCCAAATATAATCCTCCATCTCTATCTATTGTTACCACTACCTACCAACCTGGAAATTTTTGTCAAATATTTTTGCTTTATTGAAAAATATATTTTATTTAATATTTATAAATACACTAGTCTGTCTCAACACAGGATTTCCTAGTGAGACAGGCAAGGCCAAAAAAATATATGTACACCTTTTTTATATTAAATAAAATAATAAACAAATATATTTTAGCGGCAGTGTGGGAAGGCAGGAGGGGGAAGGCGGGGAAGGCGAGAAGAGAACGCTGGAGGGAAAGGGACGCGGGAGGAAAACGGGGACGCATGGGAATGGACGTAGGGGGGGGGGGAATAATTTATTTCTTTAAATGGAATACTGGGTACCAGCTAGTTATTAAATAAAATAACAGTTTTATTTCAGCTGTTAAAATGCTTGGTGTCGAAAAAAAACGTTTCATTAGTTTGTGTTGAAACCGGTGGCCTTTTCAGAGGTCCAGGGTACCAGCAAAGTTCTTCCGTGCCCATTTCTTTCAGAACTTTCAAAGGGAAAAGATATCTTCTCGTCCCCCTGAGAAGGTCTGTGAAAATGATTGTATTGTGTGACGAGACACGGTATAGGACATCGCCTAGAAGTGCCTTGTTGTAAAGATATGACCTTTTCTAAACTTATGAAGAATGAAAATAATAATTGAAATAATGTGGATGGAAGAGTAACTGCAGATTGCCAATCAGCCATTTTGAAAGAAGTGGATATATTATTACTTTCCGTGCGTTATATTTTGCAGTTGGTATTGAAATTCAATCACCCCATTTTATTCTACTTATGAATATAATATTATATTAACCTTCTGGCCTTGGTCATATACTGTCTGTTTAAAATACGAATAAATTAAACATTTCTGAATGAATCGGAAAATTAATAACTATTTTTGAAACGTGCTGAAATACGCTCTAAAACTTAAGTATAAGAAAAAAAAATTTTTTAATCATTAAAATTTTTCATGCATACGAAAAAAGTTAAAATTAGCGATAACGAAAAAAAAACGCACGCATATTATGTTTTTAGACAAATGTATTATAAAGCACTATTGCCACCTCATTTTGTTGTCGTTTAAAAAAAAAATATATTAAAAAATTCACGAATTTTCTCAAATTACGGTCGGAAACCCTGGTTTCATGGTGGTGTGCAAAAGAGTTATATGTAGTGTTGTTAATTTTTGGATTTCAACATAAATCGTGGTGTTTTCCCTTTCTCACACCGTTTAGATCATATTTCTAACCATAATAGTAAGGGAGACAATGATTTCTATGAGACCTACATGAGTTGTTCTGAAAAGCGAACAAATTAGCTTGAGGGGTTAATATCTAAGAACCCGATCGCGTATTTACAAAACCTATACCGATTCAGTCGCGGAAACGACAATTTACATTTTAAATATACCTCTATATTGGTTATTTTTTATCACATTGCAAAAACAAAAATTGTTCTAAAACCTAGATTAAATAATCTTTCTGACGTGTATATTAGAAATTAATAATTTTTTTCTAAATATTTAAATTTTAATTTTATTCCCATATATTGTAAATACACCTCTATATTGATAATTTTTTATCACTTTGCAAAAACAAAAATTGTTCTAAAATCTAGATAAAATAATCTTTACAATGTGTATATTAGAAATTAATAATTTTATTTCTAAATATTTAAATTTTGATCTTGCAAATTTAAAGCGACTGAAACGCGGTAGGTATTGTAAATACGCAACCCGGTCGAATATGCTTAATTTAGCCCAATAAATCGTTTTCTATCCACACCTAGGTGAGAGCCTTTGAAGTCCCGTCTTGTAATTTATTGTTCCTTTAGCAAAGATATTCAGCATCTGAATTCCTGTTGACGTCAAGTAAATTCTACTATTTTCTACTTCTAGCCGAGAGCAACACTACGCCATGTTTCAAATGCTGCAAATTTTGGCACTCGCTTCGTGAAATAAGAAATAAGACGCCAAGTGTTGTGAATTATGAGGGTATTTAGCTGCTAACGAATGTAATTTAACTTTTTAGCGGTTTTTACATGAAGAATGATACGTTTTTGCTGGAACTTTGTGTTTATTTTTTTCCGGTGTATGTTATTTTTTTTAAATTGTGAATTCAATGTAAATTAATATGTATTAAAGGTAATATAAGGAAATGCATTTTAAAGATGTATTATTCCTATGTTTGTTTTTTCTATAATGCATCTTTTTTTATGTATTGAAACAGTTTCGACAGAACGGCACGACATAGTTGCGCTATCTCTTGGGCCGGCAAGTAGCCAATTTCAGAGAAATACGTGCGCATGCGCATGAGTACGCGTGAGAGCCAACAAAAGTTGATAGAATGCATTGTTCTCAATTTGGAAGGCGGGCATGGGTACCGCCGCCCCAGCAACCATTTATTGGATAACCAAAACCTCTTCCACAGGTCACTCTACAATGGCGAAGACAATGGCGTGGTGCAGCGGTAAGGCTCTTGACTCGCACTCCGAAGGTCGCGGGATCGAATCCCGGCGTGGCAAATAAATTTTGTTTGATTAATTTGTGTTATTTCACAATTTTTTCATTTAAAATAAAATTTAGTATATTTGCGGCACGTTCCAGAGTGGAAGATACTCTCAGTTTTGCCCTGGTGTAAGACCACAATTCAGAATTGAAACGTTACTTGAAATGGTTTTAGCCGTGTTTGGTGACCAGATCTGAATAGCCAGGTACTTCCCCACCTTTCTCTTCCCTATCTCCTTTCCCTCCCCACTACCTTCAGCCTCACAACATACCCCAATTGGGGATGCCATAGTCCCACTGGCTCCAAACGGGAGCAGTTGGGATTCTTGTGCGGTATTCATGTTAAAAAAACTCTAGGTAATTTCCTACGTTTGGTGAATTAGAAGGGGTGCGCGGGTTTATGGGGTGAGGTTTGTCTAGGTCTTGGCGATACATGCATTTACCTAGCTACTGCGTGGCCGACCGGATCATGACTCATGATTCATGAGAGAATAGTTGAGGAAGAATGGATTTATTCGTCCGTCACTCCTGGACACCCTGATCCCCAGATTCCTACCCACCTCTCAAATCTTTTTCATTCCCACAACTTCCTCTACTTTCTTTTAAGTCAATAATAAGGGTATATAGTATATACTGTATACCTATCTATAAATAAATAAAAATCTAACCTTTGTCTCGAATCGAAATTAACGGAACCTAACAATAATAGGCAATAAATTACGGTTCCATTATAAATCACTTTCAGAAACACGTTTCACATTCGCTATAGGAAACAGTTCCACTTTCTTTTCCAATCATAAGGCACCTTAGTCATACAAGCGTTCCAAGTTCCAAATATTTCAGCGACGGAACAAAAAAACGATTTATTTTGTGCACAATATAAATTGAAAACTGAGTTTAAGTGCTGTGGTGTTGATTATGGTATTAAAATACTTAAACTTTTTTTTTTAAGTTAAAAAATCTTAAGAGGGCATTACCAGAGAAAACCAGAAATATGTCATTTTCAAATCAGATTTTAGACGTATTGACTCTTTTCCACAAAAAATTATAAATGGATTTCGAAAGATTGTTCTTTTATCTAGCATTCGCATGTAATAAATTTTGAGAAAAAAATTTAATTTTTAGTATAAAAAGGTTATTTCATAGGTCGTTGGCAGATTTGTTAAATTTTCAAAAAAGATTTTGTATTATACCAGACCCATTTCAAATAATATAATCATGTCGTAAAATAAATCAATACATTATCTAGCAAACGCATGTTTTAGAATTTTAATTTTAGTTTCAATAAAATCATTAAAAAATATGTACGCACATACATGTGTTTCTTGACGAAAATTGGTCCATTTGTGTATTTATTTGCGAACTTACAAACTAATATATTTCAGATTTTTTTAACATTCTTATTAAATTTAGACATTGTTGAAAAATGATAAATACTTATAATCAAAAAATAATTACAAAAAGTGAATTATTTTAATAGTTTTATCATCACGCCTTTCAGCATTTTTGGATGAAGGTATAAATGAAAGCTAATTTGGATTGAAATAAATTCGATATTGAGTTATAATTTAAAAAAGCTGGTACGGAGAATAATTAATCTTTCTCATTGTAACCGCCCTGCACGATCGTAAGAACAACTTTCGACGAAATGCGGATTTTCGTCCTCTGGCTGGTTAAACGCTCATAAGTAGAAATTACGGAATCTTATGTATTATCTTTAAAAAATTACTAAATCTTATGTATGAATTTTTGAAAATCACTAAATTTTATGTATATTTTATGATCTTATGAAAACAACGAATTCTTATGTACAGTTTTATGAATATTATTGAATCTTATTTACGATCTTAACCCTCCGCCTGTCGCGCCTTTTTTGTAACGCGAGGTGTCGCGTGGGGTCGCTTAGGACCCCAAAAATATGATTAAATTGTTGTTGTAGCATACATTTTCTATTTTATTTTAACTGATTACAGTCAGGTGATAATGATTGCTTTGAAATAAAAAGAAAGGTTAAAAATTTGTTATTTATTTTCAATGCAAGAGCTTAAAAATCAACAAGGAACATTTTTTTTAAATTTTGAATCATATTTTTTAATAGAAAACTTTAAAAAAAAATCTAACCAATTTCCATCAAACTCATAACTATTTGAGGTTGATATAGACTTATTATTATTACAACAAAAAAATCAACAAAATACAATAAAAAAAACATATAAACTTGATTTTTCATGGTATTTTGTTGATTTTTTTAGCCTCACGCCGAAACACAACTTTGTATCTCACATCGCACATGCGCAAAGTAAATTTTCTCGGCGCTTGCGTCAAGTATAGTCCCTTTTAGGAAGCTACCTAAAATAAGAAATCACTGGGAACATTTAAAATGAACATAATTAGCATTTCTGTAAAACCTGGGCTTTTAAAGACCCCACGCGACGGGTCGAGGGTTAAGAAAATTACTAAATCTTTTTTTTATGTGAATACCTCACATGAGTCCCAGCTACTCCGAAAGTAGATGGGGAAGAGGAAGGTGTGGAAGAACTTGGCTATTCAGATCTGTCAACAAACACGGCTAAAGCCATTTCAAGCAACTTTTCAATTCTGAATGGTGGTCTTACACCAGGGCGATACTGAGAGTATCTTTCACTCTGGAACATACCGCAAATTTATAATATATTAAAATTAATGGATCAATTGTGAAATAACACAAATTAATCAAATAAATTTATTTGCGCACACCGGGAATCGATCCCGTGACCTTCGTAACGCGAGTCAAGAGCCTTACCCCTTGACCACGTAGACCGTCATTTATGATCTTACTTATGTATGATTTTTTTAAATCACTAAATCTTTTGCATAATCTTATGAAAATTACAATAAATTATTTATAAAATTATTTGAAAATTACTGAACTTTATGTGTGATCTTATGATCTCTACGTATTATAAATTAAAGTCCCCCGCGTCATCTGTCTGTCCGTCCGTCTGTCTGTCTGTTCGCGATAAACTCGAAAACTACTGAACGGATTTTCATGCGGTTTTCACCATTAGATAGAGGTTTAGGTATGTAATTTGTCAAGGATTTGTGTAAATTGGTAGCAACATCACGATAATTGTTAGAAGTGTCGGAAAAAGTCAAGCCGCCTGGTAGCTTTCATCGAAAACGCTGCCTAATCCTTTTGGGAAATAACAAAACAATGCATGGTGGGATATTCCTCTTTTATAGATCTACAAAAAAGTTTGCGGAGGCATATATCTATCTTTTACGGATAGCTTACTATACCCATTCTATCTTCTAAAAAAATTGTCACGTACGAAAAGTTATTTAGACGGATACAGAATTAATCCTTATTAACTTAAATACGTTAGTTACCCCAAGCATTTCATGCACGTTATTAAAATATATTTCACACCATCTCTACGTATCATAAATTAAAGTCCTCCGCGGCATCTGACTGTCTCTTTGCGATAAACTCAAAGACGGCGGTGGTTATAAAGGTTGGATAACCATCCAGTAGATGACGTTGTGTTTTATTAGCCACAGCAACGCGTGGTCGGGTCAGCTAGTAATCACTATATTTGATATACGATCTTATGATAATTACTAACTCTTCCGTATGATGATATGAAAATCACGAAATCTTATAAAATATGATATCATGAAAATTACTAAATTTTATGCATATATGAAAAATCTCTCTTTCTGAAGCAAAAAACTCCACTTATGAAATTTGCACTGCAAATATACCTGAAATATTTCAGTGTATCTTATCGGTTTCCGTAGTGTAGCGGTTATCACGTGTGCTTCACACGCACAAGGCCCCCGGTTCGATCCCGGGCGGAAACATTTCCTTTTATTTTATATTTGTTCAGCAAGCAATAATTAACCCAAAACATAATTTCTTAATAAGGAGGGGGTAAGAGAATTTTGGCAGCTATTCAAGTTTGTCCTCACTAAAGTCAAAGATAGAATATATCGTTCTTCTTTTAAAGTTTTGGATTTCAGTGTTTCAGTTTAACATTTTTTCACTTTAACGTCTTATGGTGTTACAAGAATTCAGTGTAAGAAAATGTAAATTTTTATTATTGAATACATCGATTTGACATAAATTTCAGATGTTCACAATTACTTCAACCTTCCACAGAGATCATTGATTTCCACCCACGGTGGTGTAAACTATATAACATTACAGTTTCTGTTTTACTATTGTTAAAAAGCTTTATTATTTTTTAACGGTGATTATTTTTCGGGTTATAATGCCGTGTTGTGCTTCTTTTTTCTTTAGCCGATGTATCGGACAGCGTTAATATCTGTCATCAGGACAGATTCTGTAACGGTGCCCGAAACATTGGCCTAAGAAGGAGGGAGAGCAACACCTTATCACCAAAATACTTTCCATTTAGGAGGCGAATATGGGTAACGCCGCCCAATAAACAGTTATTGGATAACCAACACCTCTGCCATAGGTCAACCAAAGTGATTTGCTACGGTTGGTGACTTAGTAGGAGTGCCCGGGCTCATCGGGTGAGGCGTATTTTTTTTTACATTAGCTCCACACAGGAGGCACCTCGGAAAACAATTTCCCTAGAGGCCGTTGTCATCTTTGAGGATGCTGTGTGGAGGGTTTTTTAAGGGAATAAATTCAGGTTTGAGATCCGCCTAATAATACTAGAGTGAATAGTTTTTGTCACAGAAATTTTCTCGACAAATTCTAGTGAGAGTCTGAACATATCAGTGGTGTCAAACAGTTTTAAGTAATTAATATTAATAAAATATTTAATCTTTCTACCATTATAAATGTTATTTAAAAACAATCTGTCATAATATTGTGTGTATTATTAATTTAAATAGTTAACTCGTGAGAGAAGGACTTACAAAAAGCTGTTTCAAAACTCAGGCAAAGCTTTGTATGTACTTAAACAAAATCTTTTGTAGCGATAAATTACTTAAATATCATTATTTTCAGTTTCGATAAATATCGCGAGGAATTTGTTAAATTTAGTTTCAAGTTTCGAGGAAGCGTTCTCAAGTTTTACATTATTTAATGCTGGAACCGATAATCAATTTTCCACTCTACGTAGACTTTCTGGTTAACAAAAACGAAGTTTTCTCGTGTCTCTATATTGAATATAATAAATTATGTTGTTTGTAACTAACTAGAAACTAGGAGGCGTATGACAAAACTTTTACACGTACAAACTTGGAAGATAATTTCATGGTTTGGGTATTAAACTTGTTATCCGTGTCTCGTGAACATGAAAGTTATTGTACAGTAATTATTAGGATCTTGTAATATCTGATGGAAAAAATACGTACTTTATGAACAAAGTACAATGAACTGATTTTGTTTATTTTTATAAATTAAATAAGATAAATAAATCTAGTCTCTTTCAACGGAAGCAATCTTCCGAACAGGCCCTCCATCGAAATGCTTGGTGTAACCCTAAGTGACCAGCTCAGGTATGGGGGCTCCATCGAAGCCAGAGTAAAGTTAGCCTCACAGAAACTGGGCGTACTGTACAGGGCCCGCAGATACTTTAATAGTACACAACTGCTAACCCTGTACAAATCACAAGTACGCACCACGGTGGAATTTAGCAGCCACCTCTGGTCTGGAGCTCCAAAATACCTGAAAAATACCCTCGACTCTGTGCAGAAACGGGCGGTCCGTTTGATAGATTCTCCCATCTTAACAGACGGATTGCAATCTTTAGAGCACAGGCGTAGGGTGGGAATGCTATCCTTGTTCTACCGGTATTACAATGGAAGATGCTCCGAGGAACTAGCATCATTGATCCCTTCGGCACCGGTGCGTAGTCGGGAAACACGCCAAACGCGTGCCCAACATTTGTACACGGTTGACATTTGCCACATGAGAACGGGTCGTTCTTCGACTCGTTCTTGTTTTTAACAGCTCGGCTGTGGAATGATTTGCCGGCCTCTGTGTTTCCTCCTTCCTACAACATGGGTCTCTTCAAGACCAATGTTCATTCCTTCCTCTTCTCAAAAAGACCCTACACACGGCATCCCAGATGACATAGGCCCTGAGGGAAATTATTTTCCTCAGGGCCTCCTGCGTAGAGTTAACGTAAAAAAAAAAAAGAATATTATTAATCGAAGTTTCGTAAGCCGATGGTTAAAGTGAAATCACTATTTTACTTCGAAGCGGCTTACATTATGAATACCAAAAGACATGTTTTAGATAAATTGAAGCTTTTTCTGTCATTACTCTTGAGTAGAATTAAAGAAAAATTGTTATTTACTTCATAAAAAATAAAAGCGTAAGCTACCAAAAAATATTTTCAATAGAAATGTTTAATAATAATAATAATATTTGGCTGATTTATACTTTCAGGCATTTCATCATACATCGTTAGTCCTCTGTACATTAGGCAGTTCTGTGATTTTGTTTTTTCATATTTGGCAATCTAACTTTCTTGTTTCGTAATTTTTTACATGTTTATCTTCTTCTATCTTCTATCTATATATCTATCTATCTATCTATCTATCTATCTATCTATCTATCTATCTATCTATCTATCTATCTATCTATCTATCTATCTATCTATCTATCTATCTATCTATCTATCTATCTATCTATCTATCTATCTATCTATCTATCTATCTATCTATCTATCTATCTATCTATCTATCTATCTATCTATCTATCTATCTATCTATCTATCTATCTATCTATCTATCTATCTATCTATCTATCTATCTATCTATCTATCTATCTATCTATCTATCTATCTATCTATCTATCTATCTATCTATCTATCTATCTATCTATCTATCTATATAAATAAAAATGAATCGCCGAAATGTATGTACGCGCATAACTTCCGAACGACTACACCAAATTGGATAATTCTTTTTTTTGTGTGTTCGTTATTGTCAGGACAAGGTTTGCATACAACTACTGGTGAACTCTGGCATTATGAAATTTGTTTTTAAAAATTGCAGTAGATGGCATGCGAGCTGTTTGAAAACCGAATGTACCGGGACTGAATGGAATGCGAGAGGGGGAGGGGAACTCGGGTAGGGGGTTCGCGGGAGGAGGAGGGGGAGAGGAACCCGGGAGGGGGAGGGAATCTGGGAGGGGAAACGGGGAGGGGGGGTTCGCAGGACGAGAAAAGAGGGGGAGACAGAAGGTGAAGGAATCTGAGTGGGAACGTGAGAGGGGAAGGGGACGCAGAAGGGAAACGGGACGAATGGGAAAGGACACGCAGGGAGAATTAATTTCTTTATTAAATGGCATAGCAACGCATGCCGGGGACTTTAAAATATATGGGATGTACCAATATTTATTGAATTTAATTTTACAATTTAAACTGCAATTTAAACTGCCAGTCATAGTAAATGTGCAACATTATTAAGTATCATTAATTTCAGCATTACAACCCATTAAACGGACGAAAAACATAATTTCATGCCTTTATTTATGTACGAATAATCTGGTTAAAGGTCTCCCTGGATCCTGGGTGTGACACAGTAAATCCGGATTCCGGTTTAATTTATTAACAGTGTAATGTATTATTATCGTTGCTGTCAACATTGTTAACACACAGCTGTCATTCCTGAAATTCAAGTGTTGCCAGCTATAAATCACGTGTTTATCACGCGAGAAGAAAATCGTTTAATTTTTAAATACGATTCGCAAAAGAGTGTCAAATATCAAGTAAATGAATCAAGCATATAAGTGACTTGTTAAGTGTGTAATTTAGGATAATTTCTTTAGTTAAAATAAATGAAAATTATTGGATAATTATAGCAGCAGATCCTGGATAATCTCTTGGATTTTAGAAAAGAAATATGTAAATATACGGAAATAATTAAATTAAACAAATATATATGAATTTTATTTATATATTTATAAGAGTTAACGCCCAGCTGTGCTTTGAAAACAATATTATTATGGGTTTTTAGAATAACAATGATCACTCTGTTCCTTAAGAATTTTTTCCTAGAAAATAGTTGCATCACTATTTTTAAGTCACTATTCCTGATTTTATTTATTTTAAAGGTCTTGGCGCAGAACATCTACAAGATACGAATGTGTCCTAGTTTTTATAACATAATTTTACAAAAAAAAAATAAGAAAGTGAGAATGGAAATAATAATAAATTCCCTTTGTATTGAACAAAATTTAACATAAACATATTTTTAATTGATATTGTTGATGCCCACCGGTTTTCTCAGGCATCAACAAAGCGGTACATTTTTTTACTATAAATTACTTGTATTATATTTCGAAAGTATTAACATTTGAATAGATTCGGCTCTACATATTACACTTACCTACAACAAAAACGGAGAAAAATTTTTTCATGCATTATTTCCACACAGGAGGCCCTGAGGAAAAAAAATCCCTCCGGTCCTGTGTCATCTTTGGGGTTGCTGTGTGGGGGTATTTTTGGAAAAGGGTGGAGAAGAAGTTCTGGGAAGGAAAAATGTAAGATAGGTGAGTAGGAATTTGAGGGTCAGTGTGTCCAGGAGTGACGAAAGCATGAATTCACCCCTCCCACTGTGTTGCAAGGCGATTGGGAGATTTCAAAAGGTCTCCCATAACCAGTTTCTCCCGATCGCCCGACCGCCACGCAGATCCGTGGGCAAACGCATTTGCCGCCAAGACCTAGACAAATCTCACCCCATAAACCCGAGTACCCCTGCTAATTCACTAAACGTAGCGAACAACTTGTGGTAACCTATGGCAGAGGTCACACATCTGCCGGATCGGCCCTGATGATGGATACTGCAACGCTGTCTGAAACGTTGGCTAAAGAAGGAGGTAGTGCAACACGGCATAACTCCCCAAAAACAAATAAAGAAAATATGGCAGAGGTGTTACTTATCCAAGGTTCCCACACCCTTCTCCCAAACACACGGTTTCAAATATAAAAACGTGTATATACAGGGTGTTAAGGGACGTACTTGTGATTACTTTTACCAGTGATTCCTGACATTATTTGGAGTAAAAAATGTAAATGAAATTTTGGTCTCCGGTGAATTTTTTTGACGACTTTTTTTTTTTTTTCAAAAATTTTTTCTTCAAAATCAAACAAAAAAAAAACTTCTGCATGTCGTCACTGGTCACTCAACCGGGTGTCCGACAATCCCCTTATCCCACCTCCAACTGTTCAACAACTATAATTTTTTTATGTTTTTGTAGAAAAAAAAAAAAAACATCAAAAATGTCACCGGGGACCAAAATTTCATTTACATTTTTTACTCTAAATAATGTCAGGAATCACTGGTTAAAGTAAGTCAAGTACGTCCCTTAACACCCTGTATAATATTACGAACATCCATAAAAGGGTTCCAAGTATCTTTCGCCAACACAACAGAGTTACATACCGTAATAATATTATAGAGAGTGCATTTCCGCTGCTTCAAAGTGCCCTTGTTTACATCCCTAAGAAATATGGGGCAGCTCAGTATTTTATTTATTTTATTTTTATTTAAGTTTTTATTCCAGCAGGGCTGGGAGGGCAGTGCAATCCCAGTCTGCCATATTACATAAACTATGCCGACGAGCTTTCTCTTCGTATTTTCGCTATACCGTTTTCCCCAATATTTTTGATTTTCCTTCTCCTTCGTCACCATTACATGTAGAAGGGCCTGAGTACTCCAAGTTGCTGACTGTCTCTACGCTTGGAAAGCATTTCTTCTTACGAATGTGTTTGCCTATAGCACACTCTAACCTTGATGGAATCTTGTTTTACTTTGAATTGTTTACCATTCCTCAAATAGTCAAAGCATTGAGTTTTACTTCGCTTTCCCAGCATAATATCTTATTTTTATTATTTCATTCATATTCGTCAAATGAATGTGTATTTTTCTTTCCTTTCACAAACATATTATTTTAGCACTAATCAAACATTGGATAACTTATACGAATTTTAAAATAATCTTCTTTTGAAAACCAAATTCACCCAAAACTGATATTTTCTGCCAAACCTTGTTTCCTTATTTTGATCTAGATATTTGTATATAAATAAGAACCAGCTGTATTAGAGATTGGGAAATTGTGAATCGTATTTCATATCATTCGTTTGTGTTTTCTGATGCTTTCCATACAAAACGCTTTGAAGAAGAATTTTATTTGAATCCACTTTCGCAGAGCCTTCACAGAAAAATATTCATTGAAAATATAACTTGCGTATTAGGTATTGATATATTTATATTTTTTAAAGCGCTGTGGAAATAGTGAAGCGATAGGAACTATTTGAATTGTCATCCTTCGGTCCAAAAATAGCTTCATGGATAAAAGATTTAGGCATGATAGATTCAGAAAAAAATGTCGTCTGATTAATTACACAGGTGTTTCATAACGCCGATGGATTTCATTCGTTTTGTGCTCCGATTGTCATACGAGATCGGCAGGAACCCAGACTTTGGAATTCCGCACAATAAGAGTGCCTAACTACACGGTCAACAAGTGAGTCCGTTGCTAACCCCCGACCATATAGTGACATTTCGCACCACGCCAGAGTGTTATTCATCATATCGTCACATAAAGTATAAATCCTACCGTATTCTTTCGTATACTTTATGTGAACTTATTACGTGAATCGTGACTCAAACTTTACCGAAGTTCTAACAATCAAATAGAACAATATCGAGCGCTTATGGACATCTATGACTATCACCAAGCTAGAAGACCAACCGTGAGTACTACTTAATTGTGATATACCTTTCTTGCTTGGTGGTTGGGCATAACTCAACGAAATCCATAAGCGTCTTAGCAAGGGTATCCGCAAGGTTACCCTCATTCCCATGCCCCGTGCATGATCAACAGGTCTACAACAAAAATGCTGTCTGGATGTTTTCAACTGATTTTTATGTATTTAGGTGATCTGAAAAATAGAAAAATACTCAAAAAATTCCAGAACGTCAGGTTATTTTGCAAAACGGTGTACATATGGTGTACGGTGTAGAAAACTTATTTTATTCCATTCTCTTTGAAAGAAAAAAATGTTGAGAACAATATAACTATTAAAATCCATTCATCACAGTGTGAAAATAAAAAGGAATGCAACGATGACAATTGCCTACAAATAACATGCAAAAATAGTATTAAGTATCTGGGTGTCATTGTAGACAAACACTTAAAATGGAACGAACAAGTCGAAAATACGGTAACCAGAGTAAGAAAACTTATTTACATATTCATTAGATTGAGAAACATTCTATCATCTAGTATGATTAAAACTGTTTATTTCTCTCTTGCCCAATCTATTCTAGAATATGGTATAATCGGGTGGGGGGGAACTTTCAAAACTAACCTCCAACCTGTAGAAAGGGTACAGAGGTTGATTCTAAAAGTTATCACACGTAAACCATCTTTATTTCCAACAATACAACTATTTAATTCTTTTAGGGTACTCAGTTTAAATAAAATTTTCAAAAAGAACACTCTGTTACAAACACACAAAGATCATTTTAATTCTACAACAACAATCACAAAAATAAGTAACCGTTCAAGATCACGTGGTAATCTAGAAATCCCTAAATTTAATACGAGTGCTTTTCAACAACATTATACTTATCAAGGTATAAAATTTTTTAACGCCCTCCCATATAAAATCAAATCCGAGGAAAATTATAAAGTCTTTAAATCACTAATTAAACAACTGCTTGATCAACCAAACACTAATTATAAGTTTTAATTTCAAAGAAAGAATTTCTACGTATATTTTTTGATTACAATGTACTAATTAGTAAAAATTGATCAAGTCTTAATTATAATTTTATGTACTTTATTTCAAAATTAATCACTTAACTCCATCATTAATTAACAAAAAATAAATTATAAATTAATGTAGTCTTATTGATTGCACATATCCTCTTAAAATATTTCATCAACTTTTGAACTGAAATGTAAGCGATTATTGTCGTAAAATAACATTATGTACCTACTACCTACTCCTGCAATATTATCAGTTAATCCCATTGTCAGAATCCACTATATGTACTTACCATCTCAACACCTACCTATTAAGAGAAATGCAATAATATTATTTTTATTTTTACTACATCTATTGTATATTATTACTTTTAAAATATCTATACTACATGTATATCTAATTTAGCAACTGCTACGTTAGTATATTTCTTTATTTAATATTTTGTTTTTATTCATAAGTTTTATTTGTTTCTTAATTTAAAAAAAAATATATATATATAAGTATATCTTATTTTTTTAAATCTTTTTTCTGTAATGACACGACTCCCCAATTTAAACACGAGAAATTTTTTCTCTTTTAAATTGGGTAGATTCATTAACAAGAAACTATTTTATTTGTAATTATTTATAAGAACCATGTATTTTCCTTATGTAAATCTGTTATATGTATGTATATTTCAAATAAAAAAAAAAAAAAATAAAAAAAATATATATATATATAGATATAGATAGTATATACAATAGTGAGCTCTGGCAATAAACATTTCATTGCTAAACCGTTCATCCGATTGAGATGAAACTTTGGGGATTTGATGTGTGCATGCCCGCGATAGTTTCTGTATACAATAGTGAGCTCTGGCATCATGAAATTGCGAAAAATTAATTATTTAAATGAAAATGAATCGCAGAAATGTGTGTACGCGCATAACTTTTGAACGACTGCACCAAATTGGATAATTTTTTTTATGTTCGTTATTGTCAAGACAAGTTCTGTATAAAACTACTGGTGAGCTCTGGCATTATGAAATTTGTATAAAAAAATTGCAATAGGTAGCACGCGAGCTGTGAAGACTGAATGTACTGGGACTGAATGTATGGAATGCGGGAGGGGGGAGGGGAACTCGGGTAGGAAGTTCGAGGGCGAGGGGGAGGGGAACCAGGGATCGGGGAGGTTTAACCTCAATTTTTAGGCAATAACAAAGACCCTAATTACAAACAAATCGTTAAAAGCATTTCAAGCTTTAGGTTGCCTAATGAGTTTAAAAGAACATTTTCTTCATTCCCACCTCGACTACTTTCCAGAAAATTTAGGATATGTGAGTGAAGAGCAAAATGAACGATTTTACCAAGATATTAAGGAGATGGAAAAAAGATACCAGGGAAGATGGATCATCTCAATGATTGCAGACTAACTGTTGGACGCTTTAGAGGGCCCTTCCAGATGCTTCCTACAAGCGAAAATGTACCAAAAGGAGTCTCACTGGGAAAAAGAAATGTGTTTAGTGCTTACTTATCAATGTATTTTAGATAAAAAATAATTTTTGTCAAGCAATTATAAATAATTTTTTTTTTTGGTCTCTTATCTTTTATTTTAAGATGATAACTTATTTAACATAGATACCTACATTGTCAGAAAACGTGACGTTCTGTGACAAAATGAAAGTCACTTTCGGATTCAGCACACCCAAAAACATAAGAATTACGCAAAAAAACCAAAACAGCTCTCAACTTTTATTTTTTTGTAGACTTGTGTTATTTGGAGTACCTAGTTTTCTCTTTACTTTTATGTCTTTCCTCTCCTAATTTTTTTCGATTTTTTTTCTTTTCTTCTCTCGTATATTATCTGTCGGTAGGTAGATACTAATAAATAAAAATACACAATGCAATTTCAATCATTTTAATTAGACATTGCATGGCAACTTTAGTCCAGCGGTAAGTCTCTTGACTCGCACACCGAAGGTCGCGGGATCGAATCCCGGCGTGGCAAATAAATTTTATTTGATTAATTTGTGCTATTTCACAATTTTTTCATTTAAAATAATATATAGTATATTTGCGGCGCGTTCCAGCGTGTAAGATACTCTTAGTATCGCCCTGGTGTAAGACCACCCTTCAGAATTGAAACGTTGCTTGAAATGGCATTTGCCATGTTTGGTGACCAGATCTGTATAGCCAGGTACTTCCCCACCTTCCTCTTCCCTATCTCCTTCCCCTCCCCACTACCTTCAGCCTCACAGTATACCTCAATTGGGGATGCCATAGTCGCACTGGCTTCAGACGGGAGCACTTGGGACCCTTGTATGGTATTCATATAAAAAAAAAAACTAACTAAAATTATAACAAGTACGAGTAGGTAATAAACTGTAATTTTGCAGACGGTTAGTTTCCTAGAACGGGCACTGCTTAGTTAGAAACTGGGCCATGATGAATTCAAATATTTATTGTATCCAATCTTATAAAATCTCTTAATCTATACTTAATGTGGTGAACGTATGTCTTGCGGTATAAGAGAGACATGCATGTATGAGTAAGACAGCATGAGTAACGTATAAAAGGGTGTGATTGCTGTCTACCGTCCTCTTTGCATTCAGGCTTCCTACGAAGCGCAACTGTACAATCTCGGAATAAACCACAATAGACTACCTACGCATTATTATTGTCAATCACCCTGTATTGAGATCACAATCAAAAGAAGATCTGGATCCATACAACGGAGTCCAGATGGTAATGCTGATAACCGGCCACGGTCATCACATTTGACGCAGCCTATAAAGGAAGAAGATTTATGCAGCAGCCAAAATCACATTTGGCAGCAAACATCCCGAGATTGAGACTACAGTGATCAGGTGATCGGGCAGGATCAGGCCAGATCACGACTCCACATCATTGCGGAGCAGGAAGAGCAAGAGCAGCAGAATCGGCATCCGAGGAACATCAAGGCGCTGGAAGGGTATTCAGTGCCGAGAATCTGGAGGAGTATTCTCGTAAGGCGGGGATACAGAAGTCCGGATCTTCAAGAGAAGAGCTGGACTGGTGCAGACCTCACGGAGGGCGCATTAGAAGGACGACCAGGGTTCAGGAGCCAGGAGACGGTCCGCGGAAGGGCGAGATCGGAGCAGCAGCATCAAATCAACAGAGTCGTGAGTTGAGTGCTGTTTGTAAAATTTTCTGCTTATTGATTGTATCTGTGTGAAGATGGAAGGGGGAGAACTGCCCAGGTTTTGTCATTTGAGGGACAAACTGGAGACGTTCGTGTTGCAATACGAACAGTTCATCCTCGTCAATGATGACAAGTTAAATTCGGTAGAAAAAAAGAGAGCGGTTTTAAAATCTCATTTACACACAGAGACAATAGATTTATTGATTGATTTGTGTTTTCCTAAAAAAAATACAGATATTACCGTCGAAAATTTATTGCTATTACTAGAGAATCATGTAGGTATCAAACGAAATGTGTTCAAAGAGCGCGAAATTTTTTTTGCTACGAAACAAAAAAGTTGAGAATCGGTTAATGATTATATAGCACGGTTAAGGAATCTCGTTAGATTTTGCAAATTCGAGGACAGACTTGAATATAATTTAAAAGATGTTTTTGTCACCGGTCTTCGAGTGGGGCATATTAAGGAGAAATTATTTGTGGAGGCTGAAAACTTTTCATTAAAAAAGGTTATAGAATGTGCTATTGCTAAGGATTCGTTCGAGGTAATGAATAAGCAAATTAAAACGGAAAGTGTTGATATAGTAAATAAATTTAAAAATAGATCGAATAATTTGTCACAAAGACAAAATTCGGCGGGTAAACATTTTTCTAGAACCACGGACAAGAATGTTACATCATTCAGAGCGAGGTCAGCGGACCGAACAAAATGTAAACATTGTGGGAGTCATCACGATTCAGTAAATTGTAAATTTAAAGACGTGTTTTGTTATAAATGCAGAGTAAAAGGGCATATTGGGAAGATATGTCGCGGTTTAAATAATAATAACATTTCTTCAGTGTTCGTCAATACGCAGGAACATAAAAAAATGTTGCGGATAAACTCAGTTTATTGTGAACCAATATTGTGCAAAGTTTTAGTGAATAATGTGGAACTTAACGGGTTATTAGACATAGGAGCTGCAGTCTCGATTTTAACAGACAAAGATTATGTTAAACATTTCAAACATTTGGATTTAAAATCAAAGGATTTAACCTTAACGGGTTACGCTAACTGTAAGTTGAATTTATTGGGTTGTATCTTATTAACAGTTTATTTTAACGGTTATAGGTAAATTTTAGAATTTTGCGTGGTTAAAAATGGAACAACTACTGTTCTAGGGCGTGATTTCATTAAAAAGTTTAATATTGGATTTACGGGGTTACAATCTACTTTATCCCAGGAGGGAAGTGAAAATTTTTCTCACAATATGGTTGAGAATAATACTAGTGTAGTAGATAAATTAATTCGGAAATTCCCGGAGGTTTTTTCGGAGAAACTGGGTAGATTCAATAAATATAAAGTGCATTTGATATTAAAAGAGAATGCGGAACCGAAATTCTGCAATCCGAGAAATAAACCGTTTGCTTTAAAAGCAAAGGTTGAATCGGAATTGGGCCGTTTACAATCGGAAGTTATTTTAGTTCCGGTAAACTATAGTAAGTTTGCGTCACCAATCGTTCCCATAGTAAAAAGTAATGGGGAAATAAGGATTTGCGGTGATTATAAGGCAACAATAAATCCACAGCTAGTGGTAGATAAATATCCGATGCCACGGATAGAATGGTTGTTTTCTCAAATGGCAGGTGGAATAATTTTTTCCAAGATTGACTTAAGGCAAGCGTACCTACAATTAGAACTAGATGAGGAAAGTCAGGATTTCACAACTATATCTACTCATTTAGGATTGTTTAAATTCACGAGATTAGTGTTTGGAATTAATAGCGCACCGGCTATTTTTTGTAAAACGATAGCTTCATGCTTGCAAGGTTTGAAAAAAAACAGCGGTATTTTTAGATGATATTGTTGTAACAGGAGATTCGGAAGAAGAACATAATGAGAATTTAACAGCAGTGTTAAATAGATTAAAAGATTGTGGATTTAGTGTAAATATTCACAAGTGTATTTTTAAGGCGTCATCAGTTACTTTTCTAGGGTTTGAAGTTTCAAAATAAGGAATTAAACCATTGAAAGACAAAACTATCGCTATTAGTAAAGTATCGCAACCTAAAGACATTACTTAATTACGAAGTTTTTTGGGGTTAGTGAACTTTTACAGGTCATTTGTACCTATTATGTCAGTACTACTAGACCCGTTACATAATTTATTGAGGAAAAATACACATTTTGAGTTTAATCAAAATTGCTTGGAAGCTTTTAATAAAATTAAGTCAATTTTATGTGATGATAGAGTGCTAGCTCATTATGATCCGGATGTAATATTGAAGATTGTTACAGATGCCTCAACAAAAGGGTTGGGGGCGACACTTTTACATTGTTACGATAATAATTTACAGAGACCAATTTCTTTTGTTTCTCGAAAATTAACTGAAGCAGAAAAGAAATATTCAATTTTGGACTTAGAAGCAACAGCTATTGTGTTTGCGTTGAAAAATTTTTTTGAGTATATTTATGGAAGGGAATTCATTTTAGAAATAGATAATGAACCGTTATGTAGAATTTTTGGTGATAAGAAAGGTATCCCAGTATTAGCGTGTAACAGACTTCAAAGTTATTGTGTAATTCTTTCGTCATTCAATTATAAAGTACAGTACGTGAAATCGGCATTGAACTGTTCGGACTGTTTGTCTCGCGTTCCTGTCGAGGAACCAGTTCACGTAGAGAATGACTTTGATACTCAAATTCTAAGTTTATTCAAAAATAACAGAGATTTACCTATAGATGTCGAGGAAATTAAATCGGAATCAAGTACAGATAAAATTTTATTTGAAATTAAACATTATCTCAGAACAGGGTGGCCAAATAAAATTAACAAGGAGGATTCAAAATGGATTTACTGGATTAAACGGAATGAGTTATCCATAATTGATGATTGTTTTTTCTGGAATCATAGGCTAATAATTCCAGTAATTTTAAGAAAAAAAAATTTAAACTTGTTACATAGATCTCATCTAGGTATAGCAAAGATGAAAGGTTTAGCCAGAGGTATATTTTGGTGGCCAGGGATAGATGGAAATATTGAACTTTTAGCGAGAGGATGCGAAATTTGTTCAGAGGTTCAACCTTCTCAACCAAAGAGCGAATTGACTCCGTGGCCTATAACTGAAGAAATATGGAGTAGGGTGCATATTGATTATGCGGGCCCAATTGCAAATAAATATTTTCTTGTGATTATTGACTCAACCTCAAAATGGTTAGACTGTGTAGAGGTAAATTCTCCAAATTCGTATAACACTATTAAAATATTAAAGGGTTTATTTAGTTATTTCGGGAGTGTACAGACAATAGTTTCCGATAATGGAGCCGCTTTCATGTCAGCGGACTTCAAAGAGTTTTGTGAGATGAATAACATCAAATATTTAACTACTCCGGTAAATCATCCACAATCAAATGGTTTAGCAGAAAACGCGGTTCGAACGTGTAAAAATTTAAAAAAAAATGATGATAAGAAATAAGTTTCAGTCAGGTTATGAGGAAAAATTAGGAATTTTTTTAATTGATTACAGAAATGCACCACACTGTACGACTGGTTTAGAACCTGCAGTTGTAATGTTTGGAAGGAAACT
The DNA here is from genome assembly GCA_917880885.1 of Limnephilus marmoratus. Classification (NCBI taxonomy): domain Eukaryota; kingdom Metazoa; phylum Arthropoda; class Insecta; order Trichoptera; family Limnephilidae; genus Limnephilus; species Limnephilus marmoratus. Next base: position 47,691,524 of record OU862915.1, on the reverse strand, counting down.
AAGGTCAAACTTGAACAGTTTTGTACCGAGAGGGGGGAGAGATAAGGATAATATAATTAAGAAAGAAACAAAATTTAAAATGTCAAAATGTCAGGAAAATCAAAGATATTATTATAAGAGAAATAATAAAGAATCGGTGGGTTTTTCGATAAATCAAAAGGTAATGGTTAGAGATTTCAGAGACCAAAACAATGATAAATGGGTACCAGGGAAAGTGTATAAACAATTAGGAAAAGAACTTTATATAATTGAGGTAAATTTAAATGGTAAAATTATGTATTGGAAAAGGCATTTTGATCAGTTGTCTAAATTATGTGTATCATGGGAAAAGAAACACAGCAATCCTTATATCGCGTCTGAGACGAAGAGACTGTCGTATGACGATTACGATGTCTCCAGCTTTGTGCCGGATGACAGTCTAATGGGTTTTTCTCCTTCTCCTTCCAGCTCCAGTGATCCAGTGGCGTCTACGTCGGGAAATTGGAAGGACCAACTACGACCACGAACACACAGATGAGTCAATGAAGACAGCACTCAGCTCTCGACTCAACATGAATTACTTACATTGTAAATATTGGAATATTGTATGTATTGTAAATAATTATCAGTTCATGTTGTGTAACTGTCTTCGGATTTAAGTGTGGAGGGATGTGGTGAACGTATGTCTTGCGGTATAAGAGAGACATGCATGTATGAGTGAGACAGCATGAGTAACGTATAAAAGGGTGTGATTGCTGTCTACCGTCCTCTTTGCATTCAGGCTTCCTACGAAGCGCAACTGTACAATCTCGGAATAAACCACAATAGACTACCTACGCATTATTATTGTCAATCACCCTGTATTGAGATCACCATCAAAAGAAGGTCTGGATCCATACAACGGAGTCCAGATGGTAATGCTGATAACCGGCCATGGTCATCCCACTTAATCAACCTATTTTTAGAAAGTTATCTTATATATGTGCCCAACAAGTGCACTTGTGGTCGATCCCATGCACTTTTTTATGCTCCGAAAGCGAGGATTTCTGCAGAGCGACTCGACTGCTTGGCGGTTCTGAATTGACCTTCGATATTTTCAAAGTCACAAAATAAGATAACCGTCCCCTATGACCTTTTATACTTACAGATTTGTAAATTCAAATACCCAAATTTGTATCTTCTCCGTAATACATATATAGCTGTTTGTAGAGAACACGAAGAAATAAACGATTTTGTGAAGAACATGAAGCACATTACCGTTGAACTTGATGAACGTTGTGGAGAACATGAAGAACATAATATAACTGTTTTGTGCAGAACATGTAGCACATTACCGTTGAACTTGAAGAACATGGAGAACGTTGTTAAGAACACGAAGAATAAAATATAACTCTTTTGTGGAGAACATGAAGATTACCGTTGAACTTGAAGAATCTGAAGAACGTTGTGGAGAACATGAAGAACATAAAACATAACATGACCGTTTTGTGGAGAACATGAAGCACATTACCGTTGAACTTGATGAACATAAAGAACGTAGTTGAGAATACAAACAATAAAATATAACTCTTTTGTGGAGAGCATGAAGATTACCGTTGAACTTGAAGAATCTGAAGAACGTTGTGAAAAACATGAAGAACATAACATAACTGTTTTATGAGAACCTTAAAAATATAGCATACCTTTGTTGAGACCAAATACATTGAGTTGAGACCATGGGGAAATTAATAAATATTATTTTAATTATGTATAAAACAATGTCCAAATTATGTGACTTAATTCTGTATATGTACTTACTTGCCTCAAAATTAATTTAATAAAAAAATAATAAAAATAATTAAAAAATAATTGATTCCCCCTTTTTTTCAAATGGAATTATTAAAATAAATATTTTTAAATATATAAATAAATAAATCATAAATTCCTGAAGAACAATACAATAAGTATCTCACAGATGAAACTTTCTATGTTAAATAACTTTAGCTATCTTACTGACTAACTAACTAACTAACAGAGAGGACGGACCGCCAAACAACTCGATCTTGGCACACACTACTTGCCTCGTTCACATTCATACATCGTCTCATACATGCTCTTCTATTAATCCGACTCTTCACATGGCCCGACTCAAGTATCCGATTCACTTGGTCGTGCCATGTTTTCCTCGGGCGTCCCCGACTTCTTCTACCATTCACATTTGCGTCATATATTCTCCTTATACTCCTTTCTTCTTTCATTCACTCTACATGCCAAAACCATCTGAGCGTCCCTTTCTTAATCTTACTCACTACGCTTACATCAGCCTTGCATTCTTCGTGGATCTCCACATTTCTCACACGATCGTACATGGTTTTACCACACATATGCCTCAGAGATCTCATTTCTACAGCATTCAGTTTACTTCAGTATCTTAATGACCAGTTATAAAAAGCAAAATTCTTTTCAAAACACCCCTTCTATTCGTCCCCAGTAAGGGTGCCTTAGTTGTTCTACCAGGGCAGACGGTTGAAACTTTTTCATAAAGAAAAAAATCAAAAGAATTAATTTAAAAATGATTCTTTTGTAAAAATTCAGTATAAGCTCATAAAATATTTTAATTTATTTTTCTCATCTCACCCCTTTGGGAGAAGAAGCACAGCGCTTGTATTAGTGAGCATGAATACGAAATTTCATAATCAAACAAAAAAGACCAATTCCAAACAAAAAGTTCGAAAGACCAAAAGCCCAAATTAAATTTGTAACATTTAAAAGCCTGTCGCTGTTTGAATAATTTCAACTGGGGCTATATCTGCTGTACAACGTACAACGTAGAACGGTAGAACGTACAACGTACACCCGCCGTATTCCGGCTGGCGTTGATTTCCTACGGGAGAAACGGTGCTCGTTCTAGTTTCATGTAGATTTGTGTATTGTGCTCGGACCTGAAATTAATCAAGGCATAGGGCCCCGAGGCCCCGGCCTGGAAAAATGATATCAACTCCGGGATGTAAGGTACCTGCACGGAAAGTAAATCAAAATTCTCACATTTTATTAGGTTTTGTAAACGTTTGAAAAGATGTCCTGTAGGTATATTACAATGTTTAAAAACAATTAGAGTGTGTAATTAGCACGCGATAGAAGTGAAACTAGAAAGTCGCTGGAAGTCGCTTTCTTTTCTTTTGCTTGTTTTGTTAAAGTGGTGTGAAATTCGATATGGATTTCACAATATAAATTTTTTTTTTATATCGTAGGATTCGAACCCCCGTTCGCTTGATGTGATGTCTGTCTCTCTGGCCGCTGAGACCAACTACGCTATTGAAGGCAAGTGCCGAGGTGCAAATTTACAGCATTATATTAAAACCGATTATTTGCCTAAAACTGAGTTGTGATGCATTTCCGTTTCACCCGAATTTCAAGTCAGTAACGACGATAAAAAAGTTTCACTTAAAAAATACATAAGGTCATACACGAGGTCCTGAGGAAAATAATTTCCCTCAGGGCGTATGTCAACTTTGAGGATGCTGTGTGGAAGGTATTTTTAAGAAAAGAAGGAAAGTAAGATGTGGGACGAAAAAATGTATAATATTTAATAATATAAATTTGGCTGATTTTGGTGAAAAATCACCTCAATGGCATTGGGGAGGGTTGGAATCTGGGGGTCCGTGTGTCCAGGAGGGACTGACACATGAATCTGTCCCTCCCACAGCGGTGCAAGGCAATGTTCCGAGTAGTCTTGCTGGAGAGGTCAAAAGGTTTCCCTCAAACAATATCCCGGTCCGGCCTGCCATGCTGTTGGTGGACAGTATGGTAGTAGTGTTGGTTATCCAATAAACGATACCCGAGGCGGCGGTACCCATGCCTGCCTCCCAAGAAGGAATTTGAGTCCATTTTTTATATATATGTTTATGAATGTTCACATTCAACCTTAAGAGCGTTTAACCAGCCAGCGGACGAAAATCCACATTTCGTCGAAAGTTGTTCTTACGATCGTGCAGGGCGGTTACAATGAGAAAGATTATTTATTCTCCGTACCAGCTTTTTTAAATTATAACTCAATATGGAATGTATTTCAATCCAAATTAGCTTTAATTTATACCTTCATCCAAAAATGCTGAAGGGCGTGATGATAAAACTATTAAAATAATGTACTTTTTGTAATTATTTTTTGATTTAAAGTATTTATCATTTTTCAATAATGTCTAAATTTAATAAGAATGTTAAAAAAATCTGAAATATATTAGTTTGTAAGTGCGCAAATAAATACACAAATGGAACAATTTTCGTCAAGAAACACATGTAGGTACGTACATATTTTTTAATGATTTTATTGAAACTAAAATTAAAATTCTAAAACATGCGTTTGCTAGATAATGTATTGATTTATTTTACTGCATGATTATATTATTTGAAATGGCTGTGGTATAATTTCAAAATCTTTTTTAAAAATTTAACAAGTCTGCCAACGACCTATGGAATAACCTTATTATACTAAAAATTTAAAAAATTTCTCAAAATTTATTACACTCGAATGCTAGATAAAAGAACAATCTTTCGAAATCCATATATATTAATTTGTGGAAAAGAGTCAATACGTCTAAAATCTGATTTGAAATTGACATATTTCTGGTTTTCTCTGGTAATGCCCTCTTAAATAATAGTATTTTTTTTAAGTTCGTTTTCATAATTAAATTAATTCTCCGAGTTTAAATTTTATTAAGCCCGCCAAAACGAGCGGAATCCGAGCGGTAAGAGGCGGGATGTGCGTGTGACGCCATTTGGATGCAAAAACACATCGTTTGAGCGTTTTGTATGGAGATTTTTATAATTCTTCAAAAAGGAATTTCAGTAATTTTTTTATCAATGTTAACCATCCACCAGAATTAATGGTAATCAAAAAAAAAATAATCAAGATTTCATAGTTATACTTATTAATTCTTAAAGTTAGAAGTTTTGAATAACGACTCCCGCACTTGAGGTCGCAACTAGCGACAACGCTAGTCAGTAGCGAGAACTGTGAATCCCGTGGGAACGCATTCTGACAGTTACGAAATCAGCTGTTCATGGGACGCCATCTTCAGGCAAACAACGCTGGCGGGTAGCGACTGTAGCGAGCAAAGTTGACCATCTTTCAACTTTTTTCGTAGATTGTTCACAATTTGCTAGTTAACTAGTAATACTTGTCTTCGTGAAGGTTTTACTTCTACCATGTATGACTTGCACACTCTGTTTTTTTTTTTAAATAAAACTTATTTTTAGCATTGGACAACGGAAAAATCCTAAAAAATGTCAACCCCTATCAACCTGATAAAACAGAATTATTCTAGTTTAATTTTTCGGGTCAATGATCAATTATGTAAACAAACAAATCCACTTGCGAGGGGGGTAATGTATACCATTAACCTGTGCGCCTTTAACCTGAAAATGTAAAAGTTGTCCGAAATTTAAAGGGAATTGTGTTTTATCCTGCTCTTGAATATTTGAATTGTTCCATCAATCAGGACGGGGTAAGACGTGACGCGGACAAGGACATGCCTATCTTTCTCCATCGGGAAAATGAATCTCGAAGGGTTTTGAAATAATGTTGTATGTTTAAAGTGATTTGGAGTTTAAGGACAAGTTTGTTGCTTGATTTTGTTTTTAATTATTATTCACTTTTTTTAAATACACCTTTATTTATTTTTATTTTATTTTGTACGACAGACAGGTAAGTCCAATAATTGTACAATTTTCTTACAACTAACAATACATGTAGGTACATAATTTAATCTTACATGAAGGAATGCATTATTAATGAAATCGACCCTTTTCTAACATGGCAATATGTTAGAAAAGGGTCTTGGTTTCGAGTCCCAGAGGTGCCAATATCTTTTTCTGATTCTTCTGTCTCTACATTTTCGATTGAGTTTCACTAATTGTTACATAACAACGGGCTCGAACCGCCTTGTTACGAACAGGTACAAATTAATAATCACAATGATTAGGACACAACAACAATGGTTCAATTTAAATACTTACAAAAACCAAATTATAATACAAACCTCGGCTAGCGTCTCTCAGGGATATCGTGTTTTCAGTTCGTTTGGGATTTGATTCAAAACGACTGTCGCTTTATTGTTGGCATAATTATATATATAGGGTTTTAATAAATGAAAAGATCTCTTGTCGCTTTTAAATAATTGGTGAATTTATTAATGACTCGACGCTTCTAGGAAAAGCTTTTAATCTCTTTGTGAACTCAAGGTTAATGATTTTAAAATATAACGAAAGGGAGAAATAGAAACACACAAAAATAAGATTACGTACGTTACAATGTCACGGGCAGCATCAGGATCACCACTGAGTTGATTTAAATATCAAATTTAACTATCTTTTAAATTACGTGTCCCAACCAAATGTTGGAACCAAAAAAAAAGGTCTAGGCGGCCCCGGCCGCAAAGCAAAGGGACCGACCCATAGCGCAGTTAAAACGAGAAGAAAGCCGCCAGGGCTCTCGGCCCTGTCGGAAGGGATGCTCGGCCCCCTCCCGAAATCCGGGCCAATCAAAACGTCTCGCAAATGTTGCCAGCTTTTGATAACTAATAGTAAATATTTAGTACCTGATGAAGGAAATATTCATTTAGGGGTGGGAAGTTATAATTCAAGAAAGTACTTCATAACACATCCCCGAAAACACCAGCAAAAAACCGCAGTCGTAACGAAGGTTTTTTGAATTTAAACCTTTCAAAGAATTCCCTCGATAAACTTTACAAAAAAAAAACGTTCACATAGAGATTCAGCATTAAAAACCTAGGCAAAAAGTTGTACAGTTTACAATAAGTTATATAGTTTACAATATACATAAAGTATCAAATAGACAGCAAAATCAACACGTCGAAGTGGCCTGGCAGGAACTTCGTGGCACGCAGTTTTCTAGGCAGCGCAAGTCAGTGTGTAATGTCCATCAGGGCGTCTAGAGGAATAGTCGGGATCCTCAGCAGAAGAGAAGTGTCAACATGAAATAAAATTACAAAATTATTAGAAAAGTACAAACACTTAGGCATCAAGGCACTTAGAGTAAACAAAATTATCTGAACAGGAATTGTATAAGCAACAAGAGATCAAAGCGTAAGGTAACTAACTCCACATTAGATGTCGTGATGTATGCATTGGCGTATGTCGTAGAACACAAAGCACATTCAACCCCCTTTTAAAGAACGGGTAGTGGCTCAGTGAAGTCAGTGTCCACTTTTTAACAGTACGGATCACTGGTTAACGACATATTAAAACAAAACAGATAATAAAACAGACAACAAAAATCAAAGTCCTTTAGTGACCCACATAGTGTCAGAAATCTTATAAGATTCTGACGTAGGTATAATTTAGGACAACACCTGAAAAAAACTTAGCGCTAATTGGAACACCGCAGTGATCCCCCTTAAAATTAAAACTTCCCATTAGAAATAATGAGTCCTTCTTACTTAAGGCCACCAATATTTCCGGAACACACATTAATAATACCTCAAGTTTTATCACAATTCACTGTAATATAATTGTCGTCGATGTATTGCGTTTTAAGGCAATATTTAAAATTATTGTAGTCAGCACATTATAGTATTTTTTTAACGGTGACAACAATAATAAATAAGCAAATATATCATAAAATAGTATCGCTTTTCCACTTCATTTACGCGGGCTATGCCACGGGGCGCCACCTTGTTTTTTTTTGTACGAGTTAAACAAGACAAACTCAAATCAAAATAACGAGGGTATCAATGACCCGCGTTACTCTCACCAGAGTACTGCAATGTTCATAATATTAGGTAATTGTTACCATAAAATACAATAAAAGTATTGTATGATATAGTTGAATAGTAAAAAATGTGAAGTGTTTTTATCAATCCGGTTAATTACTCCGAAAAGATATAATGTAGGTGTGTGTTTTTATCAATCCGGTTAATTACTCCGAAAAGATATAATGTAGGTGTGTGTGTACACACTATTTCAAAAGCGTCCCTTCAAAACAGTGCTGCGTGTTGAATGTATGTGAGGATGTGTGTAGTGTAAATTTCATAATACGTTGATTTCTCCGGTTCCTACGAAACCATTTAAATGGTTAATCAATCAAAACATGATTCACGTCCGTCGCTTAGCGCGAAACTCTACTCAAACAAGTAAATTTAAAAATTATTAGGAGAATTTTCCACTTGGCTAATGGCTAATCCTAGATGGATTCCATCTTGATTTTCTTTCAAAAAAAATTCTAATTGGTATGGGCCAACATTCTAGTTGAATTCCATCTTGCTCTTCTTGCATCAACTTATCAAATATCTGTAAATAAGTTCGCTTCTTATCACCATTCTGAATAATAACATTCAGGTCCATTAATGCCTATTGATATCGTATGCAATCAATCTTCCCCGTTAGTTGAATAAATCTAGACACTTGTTATATCCTGAGAAAAATCTCGAAATCCAACGTAATAGATAATCGAACCCACATCTCTTCTCTGTAAAATAATTAATTAATAGTAATACCTATACATTAATATTAACAGATACCGATTATATTCATCTATAAAAAAAAATAGCTATCGTACTTCCGTTTTCATAGACTTCGTTGTCGTATCAATTTGAGGTTGCGGGCATGGGTACCGCTGCCCCTGAACTATCTATTGTATAACCAGCGCCTCAGTTATAAATAATCCTGTTAAGAGATTCGCCATGTTTGGTATCGCTTTATTCGCTACAAGTGCCCGAGTCCATGGGATAAGGTCGGACTGGGTCTAGACTACCTGCCGCATGGCAGGACGGATCGCGAGGAACCGCAATTTGGAGAGAGGAATTCCTATGCCTATCACTCCTGGACGCTGACCACCATATTCCGATCAGCCCTTCATACCTCTTTCCTTCCTCTCCTTCCTTTCCTTAAAAAGACCCTCCACGTAGCATCCCCTAAGATGACATAAGTACTAAAGGAAATTATTTTCCTCAGTGTCTCCTGTGTGAAGCTTATTTTACTAAACATATTTATCTAATCGTTAATAGGTTTCTACTCTTCGTTAGAGAGATCGGCATGGATACGGAGATATATAATTTCGCAAGGAATCGAACCCGCGACGAAGTAAGGTGATTACGTCGGTGTGTTATGCATTATAATTATTCCAGATTCGAACTGGTAGGTATTTATATCCTATAAGGAAGGCAGTATCATTGAACACTAAAAATTATATCTCACTGGCAAATCAATTCGAGAATTGAACTCGATTAAATTTTATTGCTGTCGTTATTTTAACTGTTAAAAATCTGTTTTTAAATAGGTAAATATTATTTTACCATACGAAATCATCGGCTCTTTTCAACGAAGATAACGCTAACATATGGTCTCAATACACTCTGAGACTGGTCAATTTCTGTTTTCAAACTAATGGCCGTTATTCTAAAAATAATTGCATCTACTAGGTAGGTACTATCCGATATTTGAAATAAATTTTTTAAAGTGCATTGGTCATTCCTTCAGGCAATAGCTATTGTCTCCAAAGGAACCCAAAATAACCATTGTCCATCGGCCGACTTGAATGCACAAAAGTGCATTTGTCAAGACAATAGATCTCACCCGGTGCTCGGTCGTAAAAATGAACCCGTCGACCCTAGGAATATACCTGCTTCCGACCGTTTACCGCGGTTGACGGCTTTTTGTAGGATTTTTAACGCGTACGTCTTCATATTATTCAAATATATTTAAAACCTATGTCCAGCAAAACTAAACTTGAGGTCCCACAATTTAAATTAAATTGGCGTGCTATGCGAGCGGCACTTACTTAAAGGAAAATTTGTTAAAGAATTAACTGACAAATAACCACCACGCCGTTTTTTTGCAGAAGTTCACAATATGCAGTCATCAAATATGTCTAAAGCCATTTCAAGCATATTTAAACTTTAGGTTATTTAAAACCAAAATAAATGACGTTCAAATAAATGACGTTGCATCAAAGCCAAGTCAATAATATTATTTCACTCCCGATTGCTGACTAAAATACCTTAGACCTTAAATAGCTTAGGTATTATCTAATTCTGAGGTTTCAGTAACCATTTTGTTTCAAAACTCGCGTAAAACTAAAACAAAGCTTTTCAAAATACGGCGTGACTAATTATTTAACGGTCAAAAACACGTGCTGGTTTTTAAATTCGGAGTTGCGACCGACAAAATGGCGACGTTCGAAAACACACGTGAACTTTTTTGAAAATAGTCCTCCAACACTTGTGAGATGCTGGCTTTGCTTTATTGGCGTTTGAAAACACGTGGATCAAAATGGACGCTAATCGTTTAAAACGTCTCTCTTTCAAAAAACGACGCGTTTCTAACACAAAACGCGTGGAACAATTTCTCGCAGACCAAACATAAACGCGAAGCACATGATTCGATTGTTAAACACGTGTGGATTGCCACGCGGTGACTTCGATTAATTTTTAAAAGGCTACCAGCGTTCTAAAAAACGTGCTGTTTTCAAAATGGCGGCATTTGAAAAATGCATAGACGCGGCCTTCAAGATAACGGCATTTAAAACGCGGGGGTTTTAACACAATTCAAAATCACTTATTTACCTATACATTTAAATGGGAAAAATGATTATTATATACATACATATTTTATAGTACATACATCACGAAACACAGCGTGGAGTATGAAAAACAGTATGAAAAAAAAATCAAAGAAAGCGACAAATCATAATGAATCAAATCGGCCCCGAGTTGGAAGCGACAGTGTTACTTAACTACGGGCTCGAACCGCCTTGTTACGAACAGGTACAAATTAATAATCACAATGATTAGGACACAACAACAATGGTTCAATTTAAATACTTACAAAAACCAAATTATAATACAAACCTCGGCTAGCGTCTCTCAGGGATATCGTGTTTTCAGTTCGTTTGGGATTTGATTCAAAACGACTGTCGCTTTATTGTTGGCATAATTATATATATAGGGTTTTAATAAATGAAAAGATCTCTTGTCGCTTTTAAATAATTGGTGAATTTATTAATGACTCGACGCTTCTAGGAAAAGCTTTTAATCTCTTTGTGAACTCAAGGTTAATGATTTTAAAATATAACGAAAGGGAGAAATAGAAACACACAAAAATAAGATTACGTACGTTACAATGTCACGGGCAGCATCAGGATCACCACTGAGTTGATTTAAATATCAAATTTAACTATCTTTTAAATTACGTGTCCCAACCAAATGTTGGAACCAAAAAAAAAGGTCTAGGCGGCCCCGGCCGCAAAGCAAAGGGACCGACCCATAGCGCAGTTAAAACGAGAAGAAAGCCGCCAGGGCTCTCGGCCCTGTCGGAAGGGATGCTCGGCCCCCTCCCGAAATCCGGGCCAATCAAAACGTCTCGCAAATGTTGCCAGCTTTTGATAACTAATAGTAAATATTTAGTACCTGATGAAGGAAATATTCATTTAGGGGTGGGAAGTTATAATTCAAGAAAGTACTTCATAACACAATATTGTCTTAATTTAATTAATCATTAAAATATGAGATTTTACTCATAAAGTTAAAATAAATATTCATCTTATACTTGCAGAAAAGTCAATAGATGTCGAATATTAAAAATAAAATGGATAAAAATTTATCCAGACACTATCTAGATAGCATTTAGTTCGGGTTGAATTTTGCAATTATATATAAAGATAGTAGCCAATAATATATGCGTTAAGAAAATGAAGATAATGTTGGTAGTTCTGAGTCGAAGTATGATACAGTTAAAAGTGACCGAATTTGATATCGACGCCTTAGCCCAGTTGGTAGAGCACTTTCCACGAAAGCAATCTTATGTCTTTTTCTATTTTTTCTGTCTCCAGATTTTCGATTGAGTATCGCTAATATTGTCTTCATTTAATTTAATATTATAATTTGAGATTTTACTCATAAAGTTAAAAATAATAATTGATAAATTTTTCCAAGACACTATCTAGATAGCGTTTAGTTCGGGCGTGAATCTTGAAATCACACATAAAGGTAGCAGCCAATAAAATATGCGTTAAGAAAATGAAGATAATGTTGTTAGTTCTTAGTCAAAGTATAATACAGTTAAAAATTACTGAATCAGATAGGGGCATATTAGCTCAGTTGGTAGAGTTGCGACCCGGAAAGCCGAAGATCCTGGGTTCAAGTCCCAGATGTGACCGAATTTTCTTCCGATTTTTCTAGTTGAGTGTCGCTAATAAAAGTTGTCTTCATTAATTAAAAAAAGAACTTTGTTTTTTACGGGTTGAATTTTTAAATTAACTCCACATAGGAGACCTCGTGAAATATAATTTCTCTCGGGACCTACGTTGTCTTTGGATATGCTGAGTTGTGATTCTAGAAATCTTTGTGCTAAGGAGAGGACGGAATGAACATGGGTCTTGAAGAGAACCATTTTTTAGGAGGGAGGAAACACAGAGGCCGGAAAATTGTTCCACAGCCGAGGTGTTGAACTTAAGAAAGAGTCGTAATAACCACCCGTTCTTCTGAGACAAATGTCAACCGTGTACAAATATTTTGCACGCGTTTGGTGTGTTTCCCGACAATGCACTGGTGCCGAAGGGTTCAATGACGCTAGTACCTCGGAGCATCTTCCATAGAACAAGGTCACCATTCTCACCTGATGCCTGTGCTCTAAAGATTGCAGGCCGTTGTTAAGTTAGGAGAATCTATTAAGCGGACCGACCACGGAGTTTTTCTTCAAGTACCATGGGACTCCAGACCAGGGGTGTCGATATTATGCCCAAATTAAACACTTGAAATGTATTTACTAAAAAGGTAGTTAGGAATATTACCTTGAAAACAGAACCATTGGTAAACTACTAAGGTGAAAATATCAACATGTTTTCACGCGAATTACTTAATTTCCTAATATTTTCTCTGTCGACAGCTGATAAGATTGGACTAGTCTAATTGTCAAAACATTTATTCTGGTACTCGCACAGGGAGGGTTTTTAATCCTGTTATTTTGTAGTTGAATGTTAGTCCGGTGAATGTGCCGAGCAGTTTTTGCGGTTGGCAACATTTGCCAATCTATTTTGCCACTAGGCATACGTTTTTCGAACCGTTTTCTGTGTCTGTTGACTTGGTTGAAGAGTATTTTTGGTTTCTTTTTTTAACCTGCTCTATTAGTAACACTATTTTAACCACTGATTGTTCAACAGTTCAATTTTAACCCCGTTTCAACACTTTTGCAATTCCTGAAACGTTATTGGCGACACCCCTTTCAAGTCAAAGAAGTTTTTCCTCGTGTTGATGAACCTTTACGAGATATATCAAATAGCCCTATTTTAAATATAGCCCTATTTAAAAAAAGATTTCGGAAGAATTATTCCACGGGCTGCAGAATTTATTTCTCTTTTGTATTATGTTAATGTAAGTACTTGCATACTGCTTACTAACCCCGTATGCATTAACCTTGGAGCGTCTAGAGTCGTTTAAGTAAATGTAGCTTCGTTCAATAAAAAATCGAGTCTTGATGTATGCGGAGAAGGAGGAAACCATATTATGGTTATTTCCTTTTGGGGTATTATGCCGTGTTGCGCTACCTCCTCCTTTAGCCAACGTTTCGGACAGCGTTACAGTGTCCATCATCAGAGCAGATGATGGACACTGTAACGATGCCCGAAACGTTGGCTAAAGGAGGAGGTAGCGCAACACGGCATAATACCCCAAAAGGAAATAACCATAAAAATTTTGGCCATGAAAATCTAAAATCATAACTGCGGAAACCATATGTTTCCTTATAACGCGTTGGGAAAGTGGTGGGGTTCCCATAAATGTGAAAAAAGTCCTTCCCTCTTCTATGTTGCCTTTAAGACACTGTAACTCTATAATTAATTTTATTTTTATTTTTTTATATTAGCATATAAAATGTAATGTACATTTAGATGATGTAATAAATTATGAACATGTTCATGTTCAAATATCTTAATGCCACTCTTCCATGGAAGTGTACATTTTTTAATGCTATATTATATTATAAGTACTTAAATTACAATGTGAAGGTAAAAAACAATAAGTTGTAAGTTCGGTTTTATGTAATTATAAGTATTTATCTACTATCAAACAATTTTACTATTTGGATAATGTATCTAGAATTATTGTAATTAGTTGTTAAAAACAAAACAAAATTTAACTCATTTGAAGAATGGAGTATCACTTGGAAACTGAGTTATAAGTTAATCTTAAGATTAGAGTAGTAGAAAACTTTTTTTAGATTATCTTTAAAATATTTTTTTACAGTGTTTATTAATTGGATTTTATCGTTAATTTTTCTAATTTCATCCGAAGTTTTAATATAATTCCGATGAAGATTATGGTTGAATAAAACGGTTGGTTTTGTATATATATATATATATTACAGTTAAAACTGGTTTGTAGTTATAAAGCGTTTTCTCTAGTTAAAACTAGTTTTTACTAACTGCCTTTGTTAAAACTGAAATTGGTATTGAAAACACAGATACTGTTCATGAAAATATTCAATACCTGTATTGAAATTAAATTAAAAACCTAACCTAACCTAATTTAACCTAACCTGACCTGACCTTACCTAACCTAACCTAACCTTACCCAACCTGATGTCACTCGACCAATCCGAATAAAGCACGATAAACTTTCACATCGATTGAAACAGTTTTAACTGAATCATTTCGAGAAAACGCTTTTGGTCTAGTTAGAACTAGTTCTCACTGATATTCAGCAGTTAATTCTAGTTGTAACATAAGCATTTAGTGGAAACTAGTTTATACTAGAGAAAACGCTTTCTAACTAAGAATGGGTTTTAACTGTAACATATACAATTATTATAATACATATGTCTATAGAATTTGTTTGAGAGAGACTCTACAATATATACATAAACAAATTTAAAATAAGAAAACGAAACATGAACCCCTCTCAAAAGTTTAACCTGAACTAACCGCATTTCCAAAGGAACATAAAATAGTATAGTTTCAGTTCTTATTGATCTCCAGTTAATTCGTTTACGTGTTTTCCCGGAGCCGCTCGTAAGTTTTAAAAGAACGTAAAACGCGGCGGTAAATTTACTTGTCCGCTCTTTAAATGAATACTCTGACCCTTTAGTCTTTATCTTTCTTTGCCTTTTGCAAGTTGCAACCAGCCAACCAACGGGAGCAAATGGGTCACATGTTATTTAGGAAAGAGTTAATGTCCAAACTAGAGAGGTTTTTAAATTATTTATTTGCGAGTTAATGTTTAACCATAGTATTGCGATCAGAATAAAAATAAAAGGAATTTAGAGTAATAATTCTTACCATGTGATCAAATCTAACGTAAACAAAAAAATTAAATGAAATAAATTATTTACGATCTGAATTTTTTATCTTTAAAACGTTAACGATTTGGAACACCCAGTGGTAGCTCGTGACTTTTGGGTGTGCTAAAGTGCTAACATTACAAAAAATGGCATTATTGATGTTGTTGTAGCCGAAAAAAAAATTTTTTTTATATAATCAGTAATTTGTATGAAAAATTTCAGGAAGTTTCAGTTTGGCCGTGTGCCGCGCGGATTTCCTGAAAAATCTTCATACAAAAAACCAATTTTGAAAAAAAATTATGTTTTTCGCTTACGACACCATTAATAGGGTCATTTTTTAATATTAGCACTCTAACTAACTAACCATCACGCCGTTTCCCCGCAGGGGTAGGCAGAGAGGACGGACCGCCAAACAACTCGATCTTGGCACACCTTGCCTCGTTCACATTCATACGTCGTCTCATACATGCTCTTCTATTATTCCGACTCTTCACATGGCCTGACTCAAGTATCTGATTCACTCGGTCGTGCCATGTCTTCCTCGGGCGTCTCCGACTTATTCTACCATTCACATTTGCGTCATATATTCTCCTTATACTCTTTTCATCGTTCATTCGCTCTGCGCATGCCCAAACCATCTGGGCGTCCCTTTCTTAATCTTACTCACTACGCTTACATCAGCCTTGCATTCTTCATGGATCTCCACATTTCTCACACGATCGTACATGATTTTACCACACATACGCCTCATGGATCTCATTTCTACAGCATTCAGTCTTTCTTAGCACTCTATGACTCTCAAAAGTTATGAGCCGCCAATGGTACATACCATCTAACCAGGGTAAGTGTGGAAATAAATATCCACAAAAAAATCTGGGAAAAATTAATTTATAATAATTGTAATATCTTTCCAGAGACAATCTGTTATACACGGTATTAAGGAGCGTACTTGAAATTAATTTAAAAAGTAATTCCTGACATTATTTGAAGTAAAACAGAGTAAATGAAATTTGGGTCTCCGTTGAATTTTTAAAATTTTTTTACACCTATAATTTTTTTTTTTAAATTTTATTACACCACATCTTTAATTTTATATCATTTATGATTGGAAATTATATTTATTATTTTGAAGCCCTTTTGCGACATCAGAAAGTGAATACTTTATTTCGTAAATAATTTCAAATGAGATACATGATTCTTGCATACGTATAATATAGTTTGTGCCGCTATTCCTACAATATTTTATGGTTAAAATGGTCTGCATAACTGCATAGTTAAGAGTACCTTCCAAGCAACTGATTGGGTATCACTTTCCGACCTTGGTAATTAAAATGCGATAAATACATTTTTTAATAAATATATCCCGTGCTTTTTGACGAATTTACGCTTGTGGGGATTCTTATAAATGGAGAAATGTTACATAGTTCTTGAAAGATATAAGTAATATTTGGATGATGTTCAAAAATATTGTACATCGATTTGGTAAAGTATAAATCAAGAACCAAACACTTATAGATTTTAATTCAACAAAGATAAGACGGTCGCTTCAATATCGCAAAAATTATCTGGACTGATGACGTAATGCACTTGTGTTCGCAAATAATTATTATATTAAAATATTTCAGAGTTCGTTATCAGTTTCCGTAGTGTAGCGGTTATCACGTGTGCTTCACACGCACAAGGCCCCCGGTTCGATCCCGGGCGGAAACAATGGTATCTTTTTTAAACTTTTTTTTTGTGTCGTTTTTAATGGATATTTCATTATTTATTTTCACCTGCGAATTCGAAGTAATATTCATAATAAAATAATTGATTGTTAGTTTAAATGAGTTTATTATTTAGTTGAAATAATCATTGGGACTTACTAGGTGTGGGTCGCGTTATTAAAGTTGAACCAAACAACACACCTAGGGTTGTGCGCATTGCTGCATAATATGTGTACACTTTCGATACTGATGTTTTTCGAAACGTCTCTGAGAAACAACCTTTTGCCATGCTTAAGCCTACTTACTGCTTTAAGCGAAGTAGGGTCAACAAAGGTATTATTTGCATTGGTATGCTTTTTTATTACATGAATACTGCATAAGAGTCAGTGAGTCTGGATCCCCAAATGAGGTTGGTTAGGAGATGAAGAAGAATTAGGTGGTGAAAATAAATAATGGCTATCTAGACCATTTCAATTCTGAATGGTGGTCTTACTCCAGGGTGATTCTGAGGGTTGCTTCCACTCTGGATGAAGTCGGGGATTCAAATACATTAACTTATATTACATCTAAGTGCATTTTTAACTCGCCCATTAAACGAAAAATCGATAGATCGATTTTTAGGTAAGTCCAATTATGATACAGATAGGTAAGTCCAATTATGATACAATTTTCTTACAACTAGCAATACATGTACATAATTTTTTTAAACATGGTATAGTGATATTAAACACATCTATATCTGGTGGTAGGGCGTTAAGAGCGTTTAACCAGCCAGCGGATGAAAATCCACATTTCGTCGAAAGTTGTTCTTACGATCGTGCAGGGCGGTTACAATGAGAAAGATTATATAATTCTCCGTACCAGCTTTTTTAAATTATAACTCAATATCGAATTTATTTCAATTCAAATTAGCTTTAATTTATACCTTCATCCAAAAATGCTGAAAGGCGTGATGATAAAACTATTAAAATAATGTACTTTTTGTAGTTATTTTTTGATTATAAGTATTTATCATTTTTCAATAATGTCTAAATTTAATAAGAATGTTAAAAAAACCTGAAATATATTAGTTTGTAAGTGCGCAAATAAATACACAAACGGACCAATTTTCGCCAAGAAACACAGGTACGTACATATTTAATGATTTTATTGAAAATAAAAATAAAAATTATAAAACATGCGTTTGCTAGATAATGTATTGATTTATTTTACTGCATGATTTTATTATTTGAAATGGGTGTGGTATAATCCGAAAACTTTTTTGAAAATTGGACAAATCTGCCAACGACCTATGGAATAACCTTATTAGACTAAAAATTAAAAAATTTTCTCAAAATTTATTACATACGAATGCTAGCTAAAAGAACAATCTTTCGAAATCCATTTACAATTTTTTGTGGAAAAGAGTCAATACGTCTAAAAACTTTTTTGAAAATGACGTATTTCCGGTTTTCTCTGGTAATGCCCTCTTAAGCAATGTCATACTTCTTGTCGTGCTATGTTGAGCCATGACATCGGTCCGATCCTGCGGTATGCAGAATAGGGCGTGGCTACGATTTCAACAGTATTTATCAGGAGCGAATAAGCCACAGCATGACAGGAGATATGGACAATCGATAATGTTTTTTCGTAACATTAATTCAAATACCATGAGTCCGGCATTACGCATGGTCTCCAGGCTTTGATAATTTGTCTCCTTTAGCAGTTCCACGTGATGCATGAATTTCGGATATATTCCGTATGATCGCATGTAAACATACCTTAGGAATTTTTTTTAAATTTGTTTAATCATATTTATGTATTTAAGTTGATATGGTATCCAGACAGTACTAGCGTACTCCAGCTTGCTTCTGACCACACCGTTGAACATGGCGGTCATTGCTCTACGTCTAATGGAAAAAAAATATGTCGTCGTTTTACAAAAATCAGAGTGCGCAGTTCACACGCGGTAGAAGTGAAAACTTTAGTTAACTAAAGTAGACACGAGTGGAAGGCTACGAAGCACCGCACAAATAGGAGCCCGACTATACTATCTCATTCTCTCGCCGGCTAAATTCTGTAAATTAATATGTGTTTTTTTTTTTACATGAGCTCCACACAGGAGGCCTTGAGGAAAATAATTTCCCTCAGGGCCTATGTCATCTTTGGGGATGCTGTGTGGAGGATTTATTTTTAAGGACAGGAAGGAAAGGAAAGTTCTGGAAAGAAAAAGGGTTTAAGGGGTGGGTAGGAATCTGGGGTTCAGTGTGTCGTGGTCATCAAGGTGTTTGGTTCTTTTTAGCGCCGCTATTTTTCGTTTTATCAAGTTTCAAATCAAAAGAAGTGTAAACTCCTAGACGGGCAAAAGAAAGCCATAATGTTTTGTTTGGTAAAGAATGTCAAAACTTCACCTTGATATTAACTTCAGGCACGTATTACTTTAGTGGCCTCGCATAAGTTAATTATTAATCTCAATGTCGAGATATGTTTACAGGAGTCCTTCACTCCCTGTATCCCTATACATAGTATGGTTATCGTTATTATATTGATCAAATTTCCATCAAATCTATTATTTTTTTTAAATCATGGCTCGTATTTCTAAAAACTATCAGAAATATTAAAAATCTACCAGCAAAAGACTACAGAGCCTAACGACATCTGGCAGGCGGCGAGCGCACTAGCGAGGAGAAAAAACAACACTGTGAAAGTTCGCTCCGGTTCTCTATTTCAACTGTCATAAATGATTTGATTAATTGGGCAGGCGGGCCCCCGGGAGTGCGGTTCCGTGTGCGTCTCGGATGATGGTCACCCTACCCCTGGACGGCGGCCGCCCCACGTGCTGGGGGTGACCCCGTCACGCTGGAAGGGTGACCAATGCTCAAAGTGTTTTGGGATGGGCTTTTGATGGCGTATGCAGTGGGCGTTACGTAAGTGTTGGATGACAAGCAGGTTTTAAGTTTCTAAAATTTGAGAGAAGTATCACATAATACTGTTGTTTTTTAACTGAAAATTGTGTACCAATCATAAACCACTATTAGTTAAGATGGCAATGATAATAAATGATAATAAAACTAATAATTGCCTTAATTTCGTCACTTCGATAAGACTGACTGACTTTTATTTTCAAAAACGATCTTTGAATGCGAAAAACCATTTCTTTTGCTCATTTCTTTAACCAAAATGTTATCTGTATGGTAATTCTGTAGATTCTTGCAACATCGAGTTTATCAAGCTTCAGTTAAGTTTCGCAAGGTTCTAAAATCACTTTAAACCTTTGCAAT
Organism: Limnephilus marmoratus; assembly: GCA_917880885.1. Classification (NCBI taxonomy): domain Eukaryota; kingdom Metazoa; phylum Arthropoda; class Insecta; order Trichoptera; family Limnephilidae; genus Limnephilus; species Limnephilus marmoratus. Next base: position 47,671,312 of record OU862915.1, on the reverse strand, counting down.
TACCATTGTGTATATATCTATCTGACAGTTGATCCTTTTTACTTCGCCTCGCCATGTTCTGGAGTGTCAAAGTTTGCAAAGACGAATTTTCATATTATGAAACAATTTCTGATTTTGTGATTTGAACCTCAGAATTGACCTGTGTCAAGTATTTTTGTTTAACTTTTAAACTTTAAGGGACTAAATACGAAAAGTTCCCTATCTTAGAATGGCACTAAGGAAATGTAGTTAGAACCTTATGCAATAAATTATTACGCCCTAGCTGGATGCATATGTTTTTATCTGCACTTTTAGGAATATTCTAAAACGGTAAGTACGTAAACGTACTATTTAAATATTATATTTAAAATCTGTTAATCCGAACGCAAACTCAACCTCGAAATCTGAAATCGGTAAAGAGATTATGCGAAATCGGCTTTGTGAACTTTGACACCTCATCTCAAGGAAAAGTTAAGTTTGTACTTCCAAAGTGACGATTTGAATTAAAATAATAATAGATATTAGGATGGATAATGTTATTCTTATTCTATAACAGTGATAGATATTAATTTACGTACCATCGGTATTGCGTTGGTTGAAGATTACTATTCATAATAGTAACGTTGCTTGAAATGGCTTTATTCAATCTGAATAATCGGGTGAGTACTTCACGAACGTTTTCTTTTCATCCCCCACCATTCTTTACTCTCGTCAGCCTCATTATATATCTTAAATAATAAGGGTTTCTATAAGGACGTTGTTCACGCATTTTTATATGGGATTGATTGGGTATTGCATTCGCAGACTTGGTGGGTAGATATGTCAAAATCCTGAATTTATCCCACCTACCTAATCTTTTCTTCCAAAATGTCACCATAAAAATTGTTGCAAGAAAGTACTAAACTTTGGAGAGGTGACAGTGTGATTTGCTGCTCAGTACAAAATAACATCTCAGACAGGGCGCATGTATCGTAACCTCTTACTGTAAGAATATTGCGATTTTTAAATAAAACAGTGAGAAGTTTGCACCAAAACTGGAGATCAGCGAGGCCCCATCTGCAACGGTGAGTCCTATTTTCCTTATTCCAATCTGTTCTTCTCTAATTTTCCAAAAGCACAGATCTGAACTATCGACTGACTATCCATCAGGTTTTGCGAGTGTATGCTATCTAATCGTCCCGTATAACTTAGCGATTTCACGTAGTTTCGGGACTGGTCCTTCGATGGCTGCATAGGCTTTGCTTTGCAGCATTTACAGCCAATTAACAGTGTAGTCACAGTTTCGCGACACCAGACGTAATTCTTCTTCTTTCTTACGCTGTCCCAACTCATTACCTAGGTAGGCTGTTGGGGTCGGCTCTTCTCGTTCTCAGGTTGTAGTTTCTTCGGTTCTGAGTATCGCTTTCATCCAGGCCGTTTATCTGAAGTATTTTGGAGCATTGAGTCATCCAGAAATTCTTTGGTCTTCCTCTGGATGACTGTCGATGAAGCTCAATATAAATTGCCTGCCTCACTGTGTGGTCTGATGGTCTCCGTCTTATGTGCCCGTACCATCTCAACTGTCTTTCCTCCAGCTTACTGGTTATGTCTGTGACACCCAGGCTACCACGAATGCATGAACTTTTAATCTTATCTTTTAGTGATACTCCTGTCGACCATCCAAGCATTCGCATTTCTGCTGTTTCGAGTTGCCTAAAGTAGGAGTTGTGCATAGTCCAACATCGCCGGTCTAACAATAGTCTGGTATATCTTTCCTTTAAGTTTTATGGGAATTTTGGAGTCACACAATAAGATTGTAATTGTTAATCCTACAATAATAAAAGCATTTTATTAATAATAATATTATGCTTTTATTTTTATTTTTTTCAGAAAAACTTAATGACTGAAACTTCAAATTGTAATATTTAATCATTGAAGACAATGGTTAGGGCAGAGCCCTGGCAAGGCTAAGTTGCTGGGTTCAATTCTTAGATGCAATCATGTATTTTTCTTTTTTTGTTTGAGACTGAGTAATATTGTATTCAATTTTTAAATATTACAATTTGATGTTTTTACTCAAGTCAGTAGATGTCGCACATTAAAATAAAAATGGACGTATTTATCCAAGACACTATCTAGATTGCATTTAGTTTGGGAAGAATCTTGCAACCATTCATAAAGATAACTGCCAATAAAAATATGCGATGAGAAAATGAAGTTAAGGTTGGTAATTCTAAGTTGAAATCTGATACAACTAAATATAACCGAAAGGGGTGGGATCGAGTTAACTCAGTGTTAGGTTAGAGCAGAGCCCCAGCAAGGCTAAAGTCCTGGGTTCGATTCCTAGATACGACCGTGCCTTTTTCTGATTTTCTGTTTAAAATTTCATTTGTGGGTCGCTAATATTGTCTCCAATGATTGCATAATATACTGTTCTTCTCAGAAAAATGACGAAGTGACGAGTGAAATGAGTTAAGATTTGATATCGGCCACTTTTACAAATCGACTAAGTATTATCGGACGTTATTAATAGCCTAGCGTCTGTACAATTGAAATTTAAGAACCCGACTTCGAATACATCTCTGACGCCACGCCTTATGCAAACCCATATTCTTACTTAAAGTTTTTTAAAAAGCTACTTTTGTAATAGAACCGAATTCAAGCAAGTAGCCAATAAGCAAGTAGCCAATAATTCATTTCGTGAATCGATTTGTAATATCATGAATCTCTCCAGTAAAGTAATAATAATACCGCGCATCTATATATTTTACATGACTTCATTGCCTGTCGCGGTTACTTTATCCCGGTGACTAGCTGTCACTGGATCCGAGGTACCGGATATTTTTGGAACCAGTTCTTATCGGATTTATAAAATGAATACAAACAATATGAACATATATTTTCACAATCTTAACGACTTAAGTAAAGAAGCCGTGTACACAAATTGCGAATCGGTGTATTGGTCGGACCTACTGTCGAATTAGCCCTACCAAATACTATTAATGTGGGAATCTTAACGACGTAAGTGAAGAAAGCGTGTAAACAAATATACACCCGCGACACGGCGTATTGGACACACGTACTGTAGAATTCGCCCGAGCAGGCTGAGAGATTCGACCTTTCCGCCGCGTTCATTTTAATTAATTCTGAAGAACGTGTTACTAATATTTTAGATGTTTCTAAACGTTTCCCTCCCGAAGTAATTAATTAATCATCTAAAAAATAAAATCTGGAGCTTACCGCTAACTGAATAAGCGGGTTATAAATTTTTTAAATTGTTGTAAGTAAAATAAATTAATGTTAAGGTATTGTTTTTATTAATCTTAATTTTTAAAAAAAAGTTATTATAGTTACGAATTCGCCGGAAATTATTAAAATATGAGTTTTGAGCAAACCAAGAACCCAAAAAATGATTCGGGTATTTTACCGCCTTAACCAGAGCGAAGCCAACCAAAAGTAGCTCGCAAGGCCTAGCAGCAAAAACCTGCTTAGCGGGTTTTTAACTGCTAGTTTTCAATTATTTATTATTTGCTTAGCCACCAACATATCTTTAAAAAAAATATCTCTTTATGACGATAAGTACGTTGAACACCAGTACAAGCCATATAATAAAAGTTTCGTGCTTCCTTCGGCGTTGTTTTGCTTTAAACGGCATTGTTATAACCAGGAAACAAGCGTCGAGGGAAACTGTTTACAATCCCAAAGATATCCCATAAATCCAGGGGATAGTTTGCCGTTTCCTCTAGTAGAAAATTGTTATCTCTTTTTTCTCCCGGTCTCCTCTACACAAAGCTTTTTATTTCATTGACCCCATTCGGGTTCCCAGCGGGGGTCGCACTACCAGGACTGTGTGTGTATTCCACCAGGTATAGGGTGGTCATAATTTATGGAATCGTTTATATCTTCTTTACAATGAGCATAATAGCGCCGCGGAGGATTATAATTATTAATATATAGTGCGTGGATTGCGTTTGTCGTATTTTTATACGCAAATAGAAACCCGAAAAGCAAAGAGGCCGTCCCAAAGCAGAAAGAACCAACATCAAGGAGATTCATATAATATAAGTTTTGTAAGACTTATCCTAGATCAACGGTCGGCAAATGGTTTCGGTTGCGGGCCGTATGAATATCTCAATTTTTTGGTGGGCCACGCGGCCGTTGACGTCACTCGTGCGCGTGCAAGCATTCTCAGACAGTGCGCTTGTGACTGCCCGCCGTACCTGGCAGCATTGTATATCGCAGAGTTTCCCATCCATACTCAGTTAATCGTCCACTTTCAAAAGTTAAGTTTTCTTCAACGCCAATAAAAAATGAAAATTAAAAGAACACACGGAAAAAGAGCCGCAGACGAAAATTTTGCAAGCGAGAAAATCACTTGTTGGTGGAATGGTAGTTATTTGTTCCTACTCAGGCGTTGCGGGTTTGATCCTCTACTAGTTTAGTCTTCCATTTTTGAATGAACCAAATTTTACACATAATGATGGAAGTGGCTGAATTTTCAATAGGTATTGGTGAAAATTTCTTATTTTGGAAGGAATCGCTCGGCCTTATGCTATTAAATATTTATTCAACAAGCTCAACACAAGACAACTTTACGAAGAACTTACATATACGAGTATGTTTTGTTCACAAAAACTAGATATGATGCGCCAATTATGGTGGGAAGCAATAATTATTTTCCTTTCAAGATCTCTTCCTTCTGGCCCGCGGGGGCAGAAGGGAGCATTTCGTGGGCCGGTTCTGGTCTGCGGGCCACTAATTGCCGATCCCTATCCTAGACGGCAGTTTAAGAGGTAACTCAATACTCACAGATGTCACTGGTAAAAATAAAACTGTCGATTATGCAAGAATTGAGACTTAGATCAATATTATTGCAAGCCCTAAAGGGCGAAGCTCAGAATCATTCCTACCGCAAAGAGTATTTCCTTTTCCGTGTTCAATAGGAGGCAACCATGCCTCGAAATCAACACGGGTTTGTAACGCCATTTCTCCTCCAAGCCCGTGTTAAGTAGAAGGTAAGCGGCATCCTATTGTGCACGGGTTTGTAACGCCAATTCTCTTTCCAAACCCGTGTTCAGTACGAGGCACGCGTCCATACAAACGTTTTCCACAATTTCCTCTCTGAATTTTAACACGAGTGCAAATATTTTTTAACGTAACATAGATATTGGTTATTGCTTTTTTGATACCTATCTTCCTCTTATAGGAGTTAAGACCTCCAAAAATCGTTAAGATTGCCTGATTGAGAGACATCGAAAATTTTCTTCTAATTCCTTTGGTTAAAAAATCTTAAAAATCTGTCCAGTTTTGGGGGAGGAAAATGGGGAATGCTAAACCTCTATTTTGACGATTTTCTTTAAATCAGTCTAAGGTGCAGTTGTCTGTTATATGTTTGGTAAAATACCTACTATTGAAATTTCTCGACGACCGTATTTCCTTTTAATTACAGTTTAAAAATACACACACATCATTTCAAAAGCATACTACTACATAATATAATTTTTACGGTAACCGAATGATTGTTTGTGAACACCATGTAGATATTTAGTTGCTACTAGCGAAGTGAGGGTACAAAAACTGAAATAATCTTATTATTACTCCCGAATTTTATCGATTCATTGTTAATGCGTATTGTTTCTGTGTTGTTATACCCAGTCTGATAAATAATATATTAGCTTTTTACTGTCGGAAAATTTTGGCGTTTTATTTCAGGCGTAATTCTCCTCCGGATAAATGTCACTTTTATGTCTTTAATTCGATGAAAAAGTGACGTAAAATAACTCTAAAAATGGCAGCGATAAAGGTTCAATAAAAAGCTATATTGACTTAAAGGGTTAACTAGATTTATAAACACAAAGCGTGGAATCATTGAAATAGGATTACACTAGAGGGGGTACCCGCTCTATTCACTGAGATGGTAGCATTTTATGAAGTATAAGAATACAATTAGCAATTATTATTATTTCCGAGTGCCTAGTTTTTCAGATCTCAGTAACGGTTCTCCAAAAATTAGTCATTGACTTTATGTTGTTTTATGTAATATTCAATCACACCATATGGAGTAGGCACTTTTGAAAGGCGAAACGGAGAAACACAAAAACATGATTTTAAATAATGGGACCGAATAACCAACCAAAATGAACAAATATTTTTTTTTATTGGTGCTTTTTTTTACTCATTTAAAGTACGCTCTAGCGTGTTTAAATCGCACTTTATGGAACGCGCGTTTTTTAAAGTTACCCTGGCAACATAAACAAATCAACAAAATGTGAAGTCTAAATGTCAACTTTTAACTATAAATCTGACAGTAATATTTTAAACGTCAAATAAAACATTACAAATGTTTCAAAAATTTTATTCAAAGTTTACATTCTTTTTTACATCGTTTACATTCTAATTATTTAAATGGATGTGAAAAGAGCAGTTCGTATTAAATTATCAATGTTAGAACTCATTTTACAACACACAATAACTAGTAAAAACTGTGATGTCAACTATTAATCTTATGTGACAGATTGCAAATTAATGTTTGTGTTTTTCATTTCCATGACAACAAGATATTGTGATGTCACATGACGAATTCATTAATAGTTCTTATTTCCAAATTTTTAATAATGATATCAATATTTATGTTTTCAAAGTGTACCAATAAAAAAAAATAGCGTAAAGTATTCGTGGATAACTGGTCTTTAAAACACTTGCTTTATTTCGAGCACTCGGCTACGCCGTCGTGCTCGAAAAATGGCGCGTGTTTTAAAGACCTGTTTATCCACTTATATTTTAACAAAATGTAAAGCAAATATTAAGTACGCATAATTGCCACAATTTATTTTTCTAATTATAAAATAAAGGCTATTAAAATTTCAATTTATAATGTTGATAAAGGCAACTTTAGCGTTATTTGGCTTATTTGTGGGTTGATAATTACTTTTGAAAAAATGCCTTGCAAATTTACCATGCAAAAATGATGAAATGATATATATTAGTAAATGCCCTTTGATTGGCCTAAATTAATGTTATAAATGAACGATTTTCATCGGAACACAAATTTTTCGTATATAAATTAATTTGTCAATTATTTATTATTTCTTACACTATTTTTCCATATTAATACACTAGAAAGGGCAAGTTTATTTTTTTTAATAGTTCTAATTATCTACCTCTCAAAAAAATGCCAAACTTGTCTCAAAAACAAAATTGAATTCTTTAATAGAATTAATTTAATATAATGCAAAATTAAAGTAAAAAAGAGCACATGTTCGTACTAAATACTTACATTGCCTTTTGATTTAAAAAAATATTAATCACTTTGGTTAGGTATCTAAACTTAAGTTTTAAATGAATAAACGCCATATTATTTCATCGTGAGTTCCACTTTTGCAGGTTTTTCACGTATCCATTTTTCTGTATTGGGGGCGAACGGGAGGCTTCTGTTAGAGCATTTCATGAATTTAATAGCTTATATATCTGGAATTGGCCGCTTTATGTCTAATTGTAACCTAAAAACAATATTATGCTCTACCTTATTTAATCATTTCACTGGCACTGTTGGACCTCGGTAACCGAAAAAATTGTCTAAGAGCGTTGTTGCATCGAACCCGGTATTCCATTGTGAGTGGATCCACGGGTCTGCCGTTGTAATTGTTTCCATTATATAAAATCTGTAGGGTTTTTTCGCTTGCATATATACATATAAACCATTGCGGGCATGCTTACATCAAATCTCCAAAGTTTCAGCGCAATCCGATGAATGGTCTAGCAGCGCATAATTTCACGATGCAAGGGCTAACTATTATACATAGAAACCATCGCGGGCATGCCAAAAATAACTCACTAAAGTTTTATCGCGATCAGATGAATGATGTAGGAAATAATTTCATGACGCCAGAGCTCACAATTATATATATAAACCATCGCGGGCACGCGCCCATCAAATCTCCAAACTTTCATCGCAATAGGATGAATGGTTTAGCAACGCATATTTTCATGACGCCAGAGCTCATTATTATATTTTAAAAAAAACCATCGCGGGCATGCGCACAACGACATTTTAATAAAGCATAGTGTAACAAAGTCAACTTCGAACGTTAACATTTCCTAACGAATGTAATGAATCACATGAATTGTCTATTCAGCAGATTTGCCACCTGATCAGACAATCTTGCGTGTTCCACCCCAATGCGTGTGAACCACCCACTCTGTCCAATGATCAGTGAAGCCTCCCTTCCTTAACCAGCTTCCTCCCACCACTCTCCACCCACCACCCACCCCCATCAGCCCGTTAATATCCTCTGCTAATTCGTACAGTAATAGCCAATTAAATGCGAACGGTCGCCATTTGTATTCTTCACAGTTTGCCAAGTCTGACGTTCGCACGGTGGGGCGAGTACTACACACACGCGTCGCGGAATGTGTGAACTGTGAACCCATGTAGGTACTGGATTACCACTGAGAGCTCTGTTGTAACTTCTCCCTCTCTCTCATTAACGTGACTTGCACCAAAAAGGGAGGTTAAAGCATGGCTCTCGGCGGCAGCAACACACGCGCGAAAGTCAGGCATAAATCCAGGCAATCGCGCTAATTAGAACGTACCTAGTAATGGAAAAGGATTTAGTTGGCGTTGGGCGTTCAACGCTGTGAAATATTTTCGAAGTTCAGGGTCATATTAATGGAGATTAATTGATATAAATTTCATTGTAATCTGAACGCTTTATTCGTGAAAACGAGGAATCGTTCCAATTAGGGATCCAAAGGTATTTTATTAGTAATTAAATTAAAACATAAAGCGTTTGGTATCAGACTTCCACATATACCTACCTACGTAACTGGTTTGTGAGCATTACGATCTCCCTGATATTTTGGGCTGTAGTATGTGTTAAGAATAGAGACATCTATGGGATGATTGCTGTAGATAATCATTGATTTAATCTTGATCAGGTTATTAAAAATAATGAACACTAGAGACATCTAGGTATTTTTTATTGAAGCTAGTTAGTGTTACTGGCTGACTAGAATACGCCACGTGACCAGATTCCGACAGCCATACTGTTTATTCTTGTCTGTTAGTTGTAAGCTTTATCTCCGGGTATTTTCTATTTTTTAATAGTATAAAAGGGGTGTTGTTCAAAATACTAGTCTCTATCGCATTAACCGATACCTATTCTCTATCCGCGTTTAGAACAACCCGCGATAGTACAAAATTTGGTTTGTACTGCGAATACCACTCCCCCCGCTACGGTCCCTTCACCGGCCCTCGGCTGCCGCCAATCACTTCGCCCATAATTCAGTATGTCGTTGACCGTCTTACTGTGTGTCCGCATTACAAAAAATTAACCCATTCAGACCCAGTGGTAAAATGGGTAATCAGCCGATATGTTCAAATTTATCACTAATTACAAAGAACAAAAGAGGACAGCTCTCACAGAGGGTTATATGATAAATAATAAGTATATGGTAAATGTCACTGCTAGCGAAGTCAACAAAACTATGCTACGATTACTTCCTTGACATTGCGAATTAAACATGAGCGAATTGCTATGGTCGATGATAAAATAACATGTTAAAGTAAACAATTTCTCCTTTAAAATAAATGCCTAAGAACACCTACGTAAGAAGGTATACGAAAAGTTACATCAGAGTATTTGAGTAATTTTATTCAACATATTATTAGTATTAAGCGATAATTTTGGAATGTCCATCATATTATTGTTCGCGACCTCGGAGACAACAACGATGATTCACTGGCTTTCAATGTTTCAAGTGAATCAACTGAGGTTTTTTTTATTTCAATGATGATATTTTAGTTTCGGATTAATTCCTCAGCCAATTTGGTAAATCTCATGCCACATAAAGTACAATATGTATTTGGTAATACTACCGCTACCATTATTTAAAGGTATAAATTGTTGTCATTTTTTGTCAGACCAATAAAATAAAATTTAATAAAATAATTCAATTTATTTAAATAGTGGGATTGAATGTGTTAGCATTCATCTAGCAAGCAGTGGGGAGAATGGGCGGAGACATGCGCATCCACGGGTTGATCTTATTTTGGATCGAGAATAGGGTATAGTTCCCTCAATTCCCCAGGCGGGGTCCGGGCCAAATTATTATAAAGTGTTGATTTTCATTGTTGTAAATTCAAAGTGACTGTAAATAAAAACGACTCCAACAATATTAACCCTTCGAATAATAAGAAAATAATTTTCTGAGAAATTTTGCCTATCAAGGTTTGCGCGCATAATTCCTGGTTCTTCCCATGCATTTTAAATGTTCCTATTTATTGTTTTTTTTAACGCTTTTGCAAAAACAAAAATTGTTCTAAAATCGAGATAAAATAACCTTTCCGGTGTGTTTATTAGAAATCAACATTTTTGTTTCTAAATATTAAAATTTTAATATTGGAAATTTAAATTGGCTAAAAAATGCATACCTGCGAATATTTGAATTAAAGTAATTAAAATAGAATAAACTTAAAATTTTAAATACAGACTCCTTTTCTAAATAAAATTTGTAATAAAACTGTCACCTCACTTTTTATCACTTTCATACAATTTTATTTTAAAATTAAATGTGTGATACGTCACAAATTGGCGAAAAATTAAACCGTCACTTTTGATCGGGTTTGTAAAATATCTGAAAAACCTAGCTCATATAATTCTAAGACAATGAGAAGCATTATTTTATTCCGTTTCTAACATAAAAGAAATCACAAATAATATTCGCATGACAGGAAGAGAGATATCTAACTTTTAATAATGCACTGTCGCTCTGGGACAATCTGGGTCTCCTGTTATTATAACGGCATATGATGTTTTGGGACAACTTGGGTCTCCTGTGATTAGACGGATTAAAAAAGTCCACTGCCCCGATCATGAAATGAAGTTATTGACAGTATGCATGATGAATATTATTTATCTGATGATAGACAACTTCCGATTGGAGAGGATATCACCGTAATAAGACGTTGGTATTAATTTAGGCCTGTGACACACGATGTGGGTACAACCACAAGATACCTAAAATGTTGATATATATAATACAATATTGCTAGACATAAAGTTTCATTAATAGACACAATATATTTTGAGCTCCAAACAGGAGTCCCTGAGGAAAACTATTTCCCTCGGGGCCGATGTCATCTTTGGGAATGCTGTGTGGAGGGTCTTCTTAGGGAAAGGAAGGAGAGGAAGTTCTGGAAAAGAAAAAGAAATATATACGAATGTGGGGTTCAATATGTCCATCAGTGACGGACGCATGAATCCATTTTTCCCACTGCGGTGCAAGGCGATGGGTCGAGATAGTTCGGCTGAAGAAGTCAAAGGTACTCTCTCAACCATTCTCATAGCAACTGGTGGGCAGACGCTTCCGCTGCCAGGACCCGGACAACCTTCACCTCATGAACCCGGGCACCCCGGCTAACCAAACGTTGCGAACAGTGGCGGCTCGTGACTTTTTGGTGTGCTAGAGTGCTGATATTAAAAAAATGGCATTATTGATGTAGGTGTGGCCGAAAAATTTTTTTTTTGAAAATCAGTTTTGTGTATGAAAAATTTCAGAAAATTTCAGTTTGGCGGTGTGCCGCACCGATTTCCTGAAAAATCTTCATGCTAAACACCGATTTTTGAAAAAAAAAAATATTATTTTTCGCATATGACAACATCCATGATGCCATTTTTTTAATATTAGCACCCTAGCACACCCAAAAGTCACGAGCCGCCACTGGTTGCGAACCATTTGGGGTGACCTATGGCAGAGGTGTTGGTTATCTAATACAGGTTATTGTACGAGTATAAACAAGTTCTGCTGATTATTCTTACGCATGTCAGCTGTTTCGCCTTTTGAAGGAATTATCGACTGTTTTTAATGCATCATCATTGTATTCATGGTAAAATCCTGACTGCGTCGTCGGCAAATTTGAAAGAAAAACTTTCACAATTCAGAGACGGATGTGTGTCGTGTGTCTGACGCTTTTGTTGGCATTGACAAGAAAATTAAAATATGCCATTAAAAATTAAAAGTAAATATATACGTATATATAAATTTTATATATATTATTCATATATAATATTTATTTTTATTTTTAACTTTATAGTAAAACCTCAAATTATAATATTTAATTAAATAAAGACAATATTAGCAAAACTCAATTGAAAATCTGGAGACAGAAAATTCAGAAAAAGATATTGGCACCTCTGGGACTCGAACCCAGGACCTTCTGCTTGTAAAAGCAGTAAAATTAAATTAAAATTATGTTTTTTTGTTGAGCAAACCAACGGAAAGTGAAGAAGTGCTTAGTAAACAGATCTAAGGCCAGGTAGATACACACGAAATATTACCAAAATGTAGTTGAAATAAACCCACTGTTTTCGGGGACTCTTTTATAGAATATCATATAAAAAGTCACGTAAAATGTGTATAACACATATTTTTTTTGTGTGGGTACTAAAATACTGTCTAAAAACCAAAAATAGCTATTTTTAAGTAGATTTTTTGCTAACGTCATTCCCATTAAGAGCATGTTTTTAATGTTGGAACTTATACAACAGGGTGACCACAAACTGCCTCCAAAGTCCAGTAAATAATTCTAAGAAAAGGCAACATGGGAAACTTTACGACGGTCGTAGGCAAATAAAAAGGCGCTAGGGATGTTTATACTTTGCAAAGGAAGAAATATTACATGGTTAACCTTTTTATTTATGTTATGGATATTTTGCAGACTTGATTTGTATTTAACAGTTTGTAAAATAGTGCCGGGGTTAAATAAGCTTAAAATATACAGAAAAAAATGTTTTTTCTGATAAAACTTCTGGAATTTGTTTCTGAAGCAACTGCTGATGGTCTCCGTAGTTCCGTAGTTGAGAGATAAGGCTCTCGACTAGCAATCCGAAGGATGCGGTTTCAAATCCTGGCATGCGCAAATGCGTTTTTATTTGATTACTTTGTGTTATTTTACAATTGATTTAAAATAATATATAGCATATTTGCGGCGAGTTCTAGAGTGGAAGAAGCTCTCAGTATCGCCCCGGTATAAGACCAGACCACCATTCAGAATTGAAACGTTCCTTGAAATGACTTTGGGAGATGTGAATACGTGATGTGAATAGATGTGAATAGCCAGATACTTCCCCACCTTCCTCTTTTGCATCAAATTTGGAATCCAAGATATATAACATATGTTCATAGAATAGAACGTGTTCAGGAAAAATTTCTCTCCTACATAAATTTTCGGTCGTTTTATGCATTCCAATCAAATGAAGATATCCGTCATTTCTTTAAAATCCCGAAATTAAATTGTAGGAGAATTATTTCTGATCAATTGTTATTGTATAGAATCCTAAATAATACGATATCTTCCCCGTATCTTTTACAAAAAATAGATATTAGAGTTCCTGGTCGCAATGGCAGAAACGTATCCCTTTTTTATAACAGCCGCTCCAACACAAACTACTTACAAAATGAATTCATACACCGAGCCTGCCACTATCATAACACACACCTCACATATACAGACATCTTCAATATAACTTTCAACAAATTCAAAGCAACACTATTAGATAAATTTAATGCATCACAACACACCACTTAACATCCATATTTATATTTATTGTATTATTTATCAGATTTCTTTTCGTAATTTGCAATATATTTATTTATTTATTTATTTATTCTTAGTACATTTACATTACAAAGGTATAATATATTGTCCTCCACACTAGGAGTTCACCTGTGTTATAGAGGACATTTATCAGTTGTAAATTATGAATTATAAATTGTGAATAGTAAAACAAAAAAGTGTTAATTGCTAATACAAAAAGAGAAACAATAAAAATCAAAATATAAAATCGACTACAATTCGACAAAAATTATAAATTAAAAGTAAAAAAGATTGTAGCCAGTTTCTTATGTTTGTTTTTGTATTCAATAATATTAGTTGTTTTATATTGTGTAGGAAGAGAATTGTATAGTTTTATAGCCTGGTATCTGTAGTGTTTTTGTCCAAAGGATGTGTTTGTTTTTGGTATTTGTAGTTGATGAGCATGTCTTGTTCTAGTATTGCGAGAATTTTGTGAAGTGGTAAATGTGGATAAGTTCTTGTAAAGGAAAGTAAGTATTTGTTTTGAATATAATTTTTGAATTTTCAGCACTGGGAATTTTTCGAATATGATTGAAGTGGGTGTTAGTATTGGTAACTTAAGTATTACTTTTATTAGGGTTTTCTGAGCCGTAAACACTGTATTAATGTATTTTTTACAGGCACAGCCCCAGGCAATAATGCTGTATTCCATTATGGATATATTTACATAATCCCTAATTACAAACATATCATCCTTATACTCCTATAAGATCATAAGCTTACCCTTTATTGTGTTTTTCTGTATTATTTAGCTTCTCTTAACTATTTTTTTATTAATTATTTTATTAATTATTTTTATTAATTATTTTTATTAATTATTGCTTATAATAATTGTTACCCTTTGTGCTATGCATAAAAAATCTTGTCTTAAAAACGTTTGTTTTACAATTAAAAAAATTCTATAAGATCATAAGCTTACCCTTTATTGTGTTTTTCTGTATTCTTTTCGTGCATATTTAAGTATTTAGCTTCTCTTAACTATTTTTTTATTAATTATTTTATTAACTCCTATAAGATCATAAGCTTACCCTTTATTGTGTTTTTCTGTATTCTTTTCGTGCATATTTAAGTATTTAGCTTCTCTTAACTATTTTTTTATTAATTATTTTATTAATTAATTTTTATTAATTATTTTTATTAATTATTGCTTATAATAATTGTTACCCTTTGTGCTATGCATAAAAAATCTTGTCTTAAAAACGTTTGTTTTACAATTAAAAAAATAATAATTAATATTTGACAAGTTTAAGTATTTCCCCAATAAATGAAGACATAATTTGTCTCGACGCCACCTAGCGAGGGACTTAACACTTACAATGTTTCTCTCGCAAAAATAAAGTTGGTTGTTTTCAGGTGGAAAAAATATAATAAGCAATAATTGTTGAATGAAACACTAGCATATATTGAATCATTTGGCGGGTACGAGATAAGCCGCCATAGCTCAGTGGTCAAGAGCAATCGACCGGCAATCGAGAGGACACGGGTTCAAGTCCCGTTGGCGTCATGTATCTTTTCTCGGAAGATTTTTCAATGTGGATGAGTGTTTCAGGCTGATAATTATTGCTTATAATAATTGTTTTTTATTTTTTTATTACTTTTTCTTTATGTTTTTCTTGTCTAGCTACTAAAAAAAATTTATCAGCGAAAACATGTTTGTAAGCTTACTGTTTTATTTTAGCACTCTTTTTTATGTATCTTTGTAAAGCTGTTTGTTTTCCAATTATTTTTATTATTATTATTATTATTACATTATTATTATTATCTCCTTCCTCCCTCCACTTCTTTCAGCCTCACAACATACCCCATTTGTGAATTCCATATTCTTACTAACTCCAGGCGGGATCAGTTGAAATATTGTGTGTCGATATTCAGAAGTGTTCCATACCAACTCAGAATCAAGCAACTCAACACTTCTTTGAAAAGTTATTAAAAGCTACGATTTTTTAAAATAACACATATTTGCCAAAAATAAATTATTGAAGATCTTCAAAAATAATGAATCCTCTACTAGA
Source organism: Limnephilus marmoratus (assembly GCA_917880885.1). Taxonomy (NCBI): domain Eukaryota; kingdom Metazoa; phylum Arthropoda; class Insecta; order Trichoptera; family Limnephilidae; genus Limnephilus; species Limnephilus marmoratus. The sequence goes on along the minus strand of OU862915.1, from coordinate 47,655,706 downwards.
CCGTGTATGCATAACACTAGATCGAATAAAAATGATATAAAAAATATTCCAAGTTATAAAACCACATCTGGACAAAGAAACTATCCATACTTTGCAACAAAACTCCATAACATCCTTCCCCAAGACATAAAACTAATAAAAAATCCAATTGAATACAAATCAAGAATAAAAATATGGCTTAAAGAGGTCAATGAGAAAACCCTAGCGAAGACGCTAAAAATGACATAGAAGACAAACGAACTATATTTAAATAACATTAGTCCGCCTCGGCACAGGACCCCCTAGTGAGGAGGACTAAGAAATACAATACTTTATACTTAATTTCACCATTACAATTTGTACGTAAAAAAAAATTATATAGTCGCTATAAAAAAAAAATCTAACCTATGGTAATCTGTTTAACCCATTTATATATTTTTTTCTTCATTTGTAATGACTTTTCAAAAGAAGTGTCAAGTTAATATCATACTGAGTTGTCCGGTCACCATTCACACAGTAGTTGAGGTCTTGTGAGGTATTCACATATATATTTTTTTTAAACCTTCAAAGTATGAGTTCTTGAAATAATTGTTTTTGGCAAGATCGTTATTATTGACTTTATGGTTCGCAAAATCATTTCCGTCACGAGCAACGGAGCAATCTAATTCCAAAACATCTTTAAAAAATTAAAACATTGCTCATTAGAGGTAGGTATACGTTATTCGTTTAGTAAGAAAAAATGAAATAAAACTACTCATAAAAAATACTGGAGCTCCGAAATAACATCACGACCATCATTGATATTTTTTCTAAGCATTAAAAGGCAGGTTCTGATTTGAAAATACGACTTTATTGCTGTCGTTTCAGCCAAAAATAACTTTACCCAGATATTGATTTTTGCTTGGTTCATATATATATATCATTTTTAATGCATCGAGATTATAACAATCATATTAAGAATGAAATTGTTTCCCCCTTACGTGTTCTTTTCTATTTGTCCCCGTTTCTACCCCCTTTCCCCTCCCATGTCCCCTTTTTGCATCTCCTTCATTGACATATTTCCTCCCGCGTTCTTCTTCCACCTTCCACCCTCCCGAATCCCCCGTCTAGCGAACCCCCCACCTCCTCTCATTTCCCTCATTTCCCCGCCTTCCCTCCCCTCCCTTGTCCCCCTCTCCCGGATTCTCTCCCCCTCCCTCCTTCCTTTCCTGTCACAAAACTATATGAAATATACACATTTTTAATATAATTTTTTTGGCAAATTTAAAAGCGCCAGAGTTCACCTGTGTACATATAACAACTCACAAAAGTTTCATCGCAATCGGTATGAATGTATAGCAAATAATTTCATAACGCCACCATTATGTATAGTGTATAGAAACTTTGCCGGGAATGCGTACATCAAATCACCAAAGTTTCATCGTAATAGGATGAATGGTTTAGCAATGCATAAGGAAAAAATACAAAAAACAAGCAAGCAAGCAAACATGAATTCATTTTTATATACAGGGTGTCCGGGGGTAAAGTGCATTAACTTCGGGATGTGATTCTACATGATAGTACAAGTAAAAAAGATAAATAACTTTTTTCGAAATTCTAACTTTTAGGGGTAGTTTTGAGGTAAAAAAATAAAATTAGTCCGGCGTGTGCGGCCAGATTTATTATTTTCCGCTGTTACGATACGAGTCAATCACAATCGAGTCGGGCGCCCGGCAGGCTCTCAGCAAGTAAGATCGTACCTTACACTAAGGATTTTTGTAGGTACGTCTTTTTGTATGGGAAAAAAATGTTGAAATTTCGGAAAAAGTTGTGAATTTTTTTTACTCCTACCATCATGTAGGATCACCTCCCGAAGTTAATGCACTTTACCCCCGGACACCCTGTATATCGAAGTTGAATCAGTTTCTGAAATCGGAAATATTAAACTCTAGTACTTCTTCACGTTGACTGCACACTTCAGAAAATGAGCATAATGTCTTCGTAAATAGGACATTGAGTTTATTATATATAGAGAAGCTATGCACCACTCACTGTGCAGTATTATTACACAGCTTTCCGAGTAATTGGATTCCAAGAACAATTGCCTTATGGCCGCAGACATATTAATGTTATGGTTCACAAGTCTGGTAACTACATACTTGCTGTGAAATAAATGGCGCCATATCAGAAAGCCAGAAATGTAACACCAATCTGTATTCGTAATATTTTATTTGTTTTTGATGTGAAAATTTCTTTAGCACCGTTTTGTATTTATTTATTCAATATTAACATAGTATTTAAAGGAATAGCAACAACATGAAAAATATAGCTCTAGTGAGCTTGTAAAACAGTAAGAAATAGTTGTGCAGATAACAAATGAAAAATAAATAATACGATATTTAAATATTAGAATATTACAACAACGAAAAAATGTAATTATATAATAAAATATATGCAAAGAACTTAACTTAAAGACACACGTTGAAAATGTTTAATGGTATCTAAAAAATAAGTATAATATATTGTAGTTGATAAGATATTACAGGAAACAAGCATTTTTTCCAATGAAATAAATGTTGTGATTTGAGATCCGATGAAACGGAAACGAGCGACATTTAGAAGAAAACACATACATCTAATGGATTTTGGCTGCGAGAGAATGAGAAAGCAATAAAATATTTATTTAATTCACGGGTACTCGGTTCTAATATAATACGTTAAATCCATGGTCCCACGCAAGTCTCTTTTAGCCTAGTGTCTAGTAGTATAAAGCGCCTGATGAACCTCAGCGGCCAGACATTTAGCGCCTAAGGTACAAATCCTACGAAATCCAAAAAAAAAATGTTTTTGTAAAATCAATATATCCAATCTTCAACCCACCGCAAAATGACCAAGCAAAAGAAAACACTACAGAAAGCGACTCCGAAGAAGAAAACACAAATACTATTAAGATTACCAAATGTATAGGAAAAGGTGCACTGGAATTCGACCACAAAAATGTGGAATCACCCTTCACATTGATACAATAAGTGCTTCGTAGTCTCCCCAATCATGTCTATTTTAGTTTTATGAAGGTTACACTTCTACGGCGTATGAATTGCGCACTCTGATTTTTGTTGTTGTTGTTATTTGGTTATGAAAAGATTTATGGAATAAATGCTCTACTGTTGACTTTGAAAGTACGAGTATCGTACGGTCTAAAACCATTGTATGTCTGAACAAGTTTATCAGTAGAACGAGCATCAATCGTACACGGTCGATATGTGAATTGTGAATAGGTAATAGGCCACTTGCATCACATTTAAAAAAAAATTATCCGGTTTAGCTAAATATTCTAAGACATTCCGTGTTTTTTTTAAATCCAATTTTTGAAACCCTGCCGATTGTTTTAAACTTTCAATCCGACAAATCGGACCATTTTTTTATAAAACGGAAAGACGGGACATAATTTTATGGTTGCGAAAAAAAATAATTACATAGCCGAAAATCATTAAAAAAAAACAGACGTATTCCACATGAATCGCACAGGAGAATAACGAGGCATACCAAAAATATTTCATCTCATAATAATAATAATAATAAGTAGGAATATTTTGAGATATGTAGATGAAATTGGGAGAAAATTTGGTTATAGCATTGGTAGTAATAATAATGAAAATATAATCAATGATTTATTAGATTTATTAAAACAAAAATTAGGTGTAAAAGCTAGTAGATTAAAAAGATATAATTATACGTATAATAAAAGAAATAATAATAGATTATTTCAGAAAAATGAGAAAATATTTTATTCCAAACTTGACGATAAACAGAATATTATTTCGAATAATAATATTCCGTTGCCATCTGAATCAGATATGCGCGATTTTTGGACAAACATTTGGAGTAAAGATATAAAACATAATGAGGCAGGTAACTGGATAGAAAATGAAGAACTCAATTGTTCAGACATTGAACAAATGAGTTTTTCTGATATATCGGTTGAATTGTTAGCCAAAATTATAAAAAATACTCATAATTGGAAAGCCACGGGTTGCGATTGGATACATAATTTTTGGTACAAACGTCTAACTACTTTACATCCTCTTTTTGCAAAAAATCTTTCAAAACTTGTCAGAGAACCTCAAAATTTTCCTAATTTTCTAACTAAGGGCATTACTTATATGTTGCCTAAAAGCGAACATATTAATAATCCCTCTCAATATAGACCCATTACATGTCTACCGACAATATACAAAATTTTAACCTCTTGCTTGACAGATTTAATATATACTCATTTGGATGAAAAAAATATTTTATCTGAACAACAAAAAGGTTGTCGCAGAAAACATATGGGATGTAAAGAACAGTTAGTTATTGATTCTGTAATTTTAAAACAAATTCAAAATCAAAAGCGTAATTTACATACTTGTTATATAGATTATCAAAAAGCTTTTGATAGTGTCCCGCACTCGTGGCTAATCAAAATATTAAAAATATATAAAGTTAACCCAATTATAATTAGCTTTTTGAAAAATATTATGTCCTTTTGGAATACAGATTTGCTAGTTAATTTAAAAGGTAAGAAAATAGTAGTACCGGGCATTTCAATAAAAAGAGGGATTTTTCAAGGAGACTCATTGAGCCCTCTTTGGTTTTGCTTAGCATTGAATCCCCTTTCTAAAATGTTAATTAAAAGCAAGTTTGGAATAAAAATTAAGGGTAATACAAGAGAGAGTAGTATAGTTTCACATCTATTATATATGGATGATATAAAATTATTTTCAAATTCTGAATCAAATTTAGAGAAAATGATTAAGGTAGTTAAAATTTTTTCAGATGATATTAAAATGACTTTTGGTTTAGATAAATGTAAAACTATCCATATAGAGAAAGGCAAAATTGTAGATGGAGACGAGGGTATATTTAGAAATTTCAAAATTCAAAGTATGAAAGGGGATGAGGTTTATAAATATTTAGGATACCCGCAATCGAATAGATTAGATCACACTAGTATTAAAAATGATATTAGGATTAAATTTCAAACTAGGATCAGAAAAATTTTAAAATGCAATCTATCTGCTAAAAATTTAGTAAAAGCAATAAATACTTGGGCAATACCTCTACTAACGTACTCATTTGGCATAATTAAATGGTCCAATACAGATTTAGATAGTTTAGAACGATTAATTAGAACTACGTTAACAAAATTTAATTGCCATCATCCAAATTCAGCTATAGAACGAATTAATTTACCTAGAAATTTAGGAGGTAGAGGTGTAGTCAAAATAACATCTTTGAAACACAATCAGGTAGAAATGCTTAGAAATTTTTTCCATAGGAAAGCTAATAGCTCAGAAATTCACAAAATAATTTGGAAGGCAGATAGAAATATTACACCTTTAAATTTATATGACGAGAATGCCAACATTCTTATAAATACTAACCAGGAATTATTAGATTCCTGGTCAAATAAAATTATTCACGCAAAACACTTCAATTATCTCAACCAAACGTATGTTGACAAACTTTCGTCAAACAAATGGTTGAGTATTGGAGAGTTGAGCGCAGAAATAGAAGGATTTATGCTTGCAATTCAAGATAGAGTCATTAATACTAAAAATTATAGAAAGCATATAATCAAAGATATAAATCAAATTGATGATTTATGTAGAAAATGTTTGGCTTTTCCCGAAACTATAGAACATATTATATCGGGATGTTCTATATTAGCGCCTTCCGAGTATACATTTAGGCACAATCAGGTTTTAAAAATAATTCACCAAAGTTTGGTAATTAAACATAACTTGATTGATTGCCGTAATGTAGTACCTTATTATGAATATGAACCAAATTCATTTATAGAAAATGAATTTTATAAAATATATTATGATAAAACTATACTAACAGACAGAACAATTAGTCATAATAGACCTGATATAGTTTTACATGACAAAATTAAAAAAATAACTTATATCATTGATGTAGCTATTCCAAATTCCTGTAATATTCAAAAAACTGTTTCTGAAAAAATTAGAAAATACACAGATTTAGGAAATGAGATTAAAAGAATTTGGCATTCTCGGACTATAAAAATAATACCATTTGTTATTTCGGCCACTGGCATAATACCTAGGAATCTGATTCAAAATTTAAGCATATTAGATTTGTCAAAGAATTTGTATATAAAAATGCAAAAAGCAGTAATTTTAAATACATGTAGGATTACAAAAGATTTTTTAAATATTTATATTGAGGGATCAGTAGGATTTATAGGTTCAATTAGAAATGCCACAGAGCCGAACCCTCTGATATGAAAATATCTGGAGTCGGTGAATTATATTCCCATTTGGTCTCTAGTAGGTTGACATGTTGTTCTTGTATTGTTTTGTATTTATAATACTTATATAGTGCAATTGCATAACGTGGATTCACTAGATGATCATTTGGGAAAGTGTATGAAAGGGTTTAGTTTTTCCTTCTTTTTTTTTTTTTTTTTTTTTTTTTTTTTTTTTTTTTTTTTTTTTTTTTTTTTTTTTTTTTTTTTTTTTTTTTTTTTGGGGGAAAATTTAACCCGGACATTTAAATCTGGTGCGTAAATAAATTTGGACAACTTATGTAGCGCTGTTTTTGCGAAAAATCGCCTCAAGAGCGCAATATTTGTTTCCATGATCCATCTTATTGATCATTAATCATTATAATGTTCAACGTTTATAAATGATAAAATTCATTTTAATAAACTTGTTCATGTAAAATAATAATTAAAATAATATATTATAGAATTTGATTTTGTTATAATCAGCACTACTACCATTCCTAAGTCAGCCGCTGAGGAAAGCATCTGTGCGTTGTTCACTTGATACCACCTGTCAAAACGTCGAACCAGGCATTAGTTCACAGGGCAACATGCAATAAATCTAGTGAATTATCAGTTTCAAATTAAAAAAAATTCGCCGGAAATCAAATCGTGTTGCCATATTTAAAAAAAAAAATAGTGTGTAATTTTACAAAATTATTTGAATATTTCGGAGACGGAACATTTTAAAGTAGTGACGTCACGAGCCCAAAAAAACGGATTTATTTATTTAAAAATATATTATAAATTTCTACAAAAATTCAGTAATATTTTCGTAATCTTAGTAGAAAAATCTATCCCCACGATTTTTTCCAAGTCATTATGAAATCCATGCAAGTGGCCTATTACTTTTTCGACGTTTTTAATGCTCGACAACTCGGCTTTTGGCTGGCTGGTTCAATTGAAGATTAAAAAAGATAGTTTTAGATTTTCGTACTCGAAATATACTTTAATTTTTAAAATTGCAATGTTTTAATTTCATATATGAAAAAAAGCATAGGTAGGTACCTACCACAAATCTTCTGAAAAAAACGTCAACTAAAAATTTAAAAAAAAATAAATAAAACACAGTCATTTTATTTAGTTTGCAAGAAAGCTGACAGTTTGCAAGAAAGCTGACATTTTGAAAGCATTGCTCGCACCCCTTAAAATGTTTATTACACTTATTAATTATATTGGACACTTATGATATAAACACATCCCTTTCATGAAATTCTTTTAAAATCAAGACCGTAAAATTCAATTTGAATATTGGTGTAACCCCATTTTGTGACAAACACGAAAGTTCATTTCACATTATGCATTACTTGACTAAAACTGACGAAAAATAACACATATACAATACATGTGTCAATACATTGAATTATACGAGTATAATAGTACATTTATTTCAAGACACAAATCCACTGTCTGATACAGTATCCGATAAAATCTATCTTTGATATCGGTGATAACCTCTCTCAAACTCCTAATGTATTATTTTGATGCACGGAAATAATAATTTTCGTGAGATATCTTCTATAATATAAAAATGAATAGCTGAATGTGTTGCTAAGCGCATAACTTTCGAATGACATCACCAAATTGGATAATTTTTTTTTGTGTGTTCGTTATTGTCAGGACAAGGTTTTTATGAAACGGTGAGCTATGGCATTATGAAATTTGTATAAAAAAATTGCTATTGGTTGCACGCGAGGAAGCGGCTATTGCTATGGAAAGCGGGAGGGAGGGAGAGATGGGGGAGGGGAACCAGGGAGGGGGAGGGGGACCTGGGAGGGGGGAGGGGAACTCGGGAGGGTCGGAAGGGGGGGGGGAGTGGAGTGGGGAGAGGGAACGCCAGAGGGGAAGAGGACGCAGGAGAAGTAGGGGGGGGCGGAAGGGGAACGGGACGATTGGGAAAGGACACTCAGGGAGAAACAATTTCTTTATTAAATGGCATAGCAACGCATGCCGGGACCAGCTAGTTATAAATAAAAGAAGAAAACATTCCAAGAAATGTTAAAATTAATATTTCTTAATTAAATAGGAGTTATAATACAATCGTGTTAATAAATAATATTTATTTTCAAATTAAAGGGTTCATCCACCATTTTCTATATCAACGCCCTCAGTGCATAATTTGGCTGTAACGGCTGATATAACGCCAGAACAAAGTTTCAAATATGCAAATCAGCCGTCTTATCGCGTAATAACTGTATTATAAGCCTTCTATCCTCTGGACCGTAAACACTAGATTAAACTTCCTCGGGAATAATAATTGTATTAATGCAGCATTTGAGTCGCTGTTCTGAGATTCAGCCAAGAATTCTGTGTTCGTGTTCATGTTCGGTGTTCACTCCAATAATTATTATTATCCTAAATTGCTACAGAGTTTAAGAGGGATCTTGAGCTTGGTTTTAGCCATGTTCAATGATTTAGTATTACGTTGAGGCTTCGTAGGTGAGACGCCACAGTGACCTCTGGAAAATTGTGGTGTAATTTTTTGTTCTAATTTGTTTGGTTTACATATATTAGGCCCTTACATATGAAATTGGCGTTTTGTATGGGAGGAACATAAAGTAAATTTTTTTTAAATATAATATATTTTTTTAATCAAAGTATGTACCATTGCTATCTATGCACTTTTGCCATCTCATAGGTAGTTCATCGATCCCATTACTAAAAAAACCATTCGGACGGGAATCAATTAAATCTTTGAAGGCGGTTTGGACTGCCCCATCGGATTTGAATTTTTTCCTTTGCAAGAAGTTATCCAAATTTCGAAAAAAATGGTAATCTGTTGGGGCAAGATCCGGAGAGTACGGTGAATGTCTTAGACATTCCAATTGAAGCTCCTCTAATTTGGTAGCCGTCTGTTGTGCAGTGTGTGATCTAGCGTTCTAACGCGGGTTTGTTGATTTGCTTCACTCAATTTGTGAGGTACCTACCGTTCAAGCTTTTTCACCTTCCCAATTTGCTTCAAGTGGATTAAAACAATTTTATCACTAACACCGCAGCCTGCAGCTAACTCAGACGTGGTTTGCGATGGATCCGCTTCCACCATAGCCTTCAATCCTTCATTATCAACTTTGGTTCCCGGCCGTCCACGGGTCTTGTTCTGCAGGTCAAAATTTCCAGAACGAAAATGTTGGAACCAAAAACGCACTATGTTTTCTTTTGCGGTACCGTCGCCATACACATCATTAATCCTTCGAACAGTTTCTGCAGCACTGGTGCCACGGTGGAACTCTTACTCGTAAATAACGTGATATTTCAAGTTTTCCATTTTGTAAACTAAGTGACGCAAAGAAAAAAAAACAATTAAGGAAAAACAAATGAATTATAATTTTCGAAACACAAATACATGAGTAAATAGCTGTATAAATTTGAATTTGGAATTCCTAACCAAAGAGAAAATATTTGAGATCAAAGTTGCCAGTACGGCAAAACGCCAATTTCATATGTAAGGACCTAATTTTTGGTGGTGTTAATTTCAGTAAATAAGATTTTTGAGCTTCTCAAGTTAATTTGTTCGCTTTTGTGAACAACTCATATAATGTGTAGGTAGGTATCATATAAATCGTCGTTTCCCTTGCTATCATAGTAAGAAATACGATCTGAACAGTATTAGAAAGAGAAAATACCATGCTTTATATTAAAATCTAAAAGTTAACCACGAAAAATTTAATCATAAACCTTAATTTAACCAATGTTTCAGAGCGCAATTTGCAAAAAGTAATGAAAAATTCTGCAATTTTTATTAATTATTTTGACAAGACAAAAAAGTGAGTGATGATAACGTTAATAATATTATATTTGTGTAATAAAATATAGGCGTGTTTTTTTCGTTACTAGTAATTTTAGTTAGATAAAACGAAAGCTGAGCCATTTTTAAAACTTGTTCATGTTTTAAAAATGTTATATTTAAAAAAAAATATATGGCTATTTATAATAACAAGCGCATTTGACCACGTTTCAAAACCAGTTTGTAGTTTTCGTATACGTTCGGAAATATTTAATTTATCTGAATTTTATTGCAAAGCGGAAATATTCTGATCTACTGACAGAATATTCCAGAGGCCTGAGGGGATAAATTTAGTATTTTTCATCGCAAGAGTCTCACTAGTTAGTACCGGTGTGATGTATGATTGTAGCACCAAATAGAAGGAAAATATGAATATGGATTAGTGGTTGACAATAAGGAACTCCAGTGAAAAATATTTAAAAAAAATAGACCAATAAACGCTGATTCCGAATATACGTTTTATTAAATAATATTAAACTCAGAGTTTTAAAAAAAATATTAGATAGTCCATTTTTAATCGGGTCGTAGAAACACGCCGTCAAGTTGGCATTATTGAAATGTTTAGTGGTGACATCAGTGCTCATCGTGTCGTGACGTCACCGTAAAGTCATTGTATGGGAATGTATGATATGACACAAGCCATCGTATTAATTTATTCGTTTATTTACATACTGTCGTTGTGTTTATTGAAACATTATTTGGGCCTAAATAATTCAGTTTCAAAAATAAAGGTATCTCTATTAGTTTATCTCTATTATTGAAAATATTCAAAAATTACTGCACAAAAAAATAGTAATGCTGCTCTAGGGAGAATACTTCGAACACCGAAAATCAAAATGGAGGCAGTTGATCAGCTGATTGTCCGATCTCATAGTTACTTTTCAGGAGTGATGACGTCACACGATTCACTACACATATGGTGGTTTTCGGGGGTCTTAAAAAATTAAAACTTTGACAATTATTTTGACTATTAAAACTAACAAAAAAAATGCAGTTATTTAAGTTAGAAGGTCATTCATTATTCATTTAAAAAAATTAAAAAATTGGACTGGAGATCTCTATTCACAATATTCACATTCTATTTAGTTTTCATGTATTTACGATGTAAAATCAAGGTTCATCGCCACAATGTTTAAAGCGGTTCTTGAAGAGGCACGTGTAAATAAGAGAGTAATGCAATGTACTGCTTTAAAGAAAACTGCCAAATCCACAGTTTAATACCAATTTATGTATTTTTGTAATTCAAAAGTTTGTCAAACAATTATTTTAAGCTAATTTCGCAGTGAATGATGGTTACTTAATTTTTAACTTCGGACGATGAAATCAAATGAATCTTTTTGATAACACTTACCCCACGTATAAGGCTCTGAGGAAAATCTGCACAATAATTTTGATCCATGACTTTTATTTTTATTTGTCATGGTACCACTCCAGGCTCGAACAGGCTCCCGTTTACCTACTTGCGAGCACTGGAACCAATTCTTGATATCTTAGATGAGATACTTTATGTTTTATTTATTATCTGACTAATATATTTTAAATTTTATGTATTATGTGGGATTGGACTACCCTCCACGAGATCTAAAATACAAAATTTAATTAAAATAAATTTATTGTTAAAAGATTTAATATTTATAAATGTATCTTTATATAGACATCAGCAACTACGTGTAATGAAATGCCTACATCACAGTAAGCAAGACCAAACGTATGTACTCCCAATAGGCAGTGATTTGCTACCAGGTTAAATTTTTATTCGACATTCACCTGGACTAGCATTAAACATTGATGCATAAAAACCAGGAAAAAAAACTGGTCTACCCCTTAATTTATTTTTACACTCTCTTCTCTAATAAAATCTTATTAAACAAAAACATCGAATAATAATCCACAAAACATCCTCCACCCAAATATCTACTAAAACCTAACCTAACCTAACTTAAACTACCCTAAACTTATTTTACATTTTACTATTTTTGAACAATAATTTATTGTTTTTACAGGTTGTCTGTATTATTTTAGTCCCATTTTTTGTTAGGTTAGGTTGGGTAAGGTTAGGTTAGGTGAGGTTAGGTTAGGTTAGGTTAGGTTAGGTAAGGTTAGATTTTAGTAGATATTTTGTTGAGGGATGTTTTGTCGGTAGGATATTTGGGAGGCGGGTATGGGTACCGCCGCCCCGGGAACCATTTACTGGATAATGAACACACGTCTGCCATGGGTCACCCAAAATGGTTCTCTGTTTTGGTAACTTAGTATGTATGGCGACGGATGTGTTTTCCCACCTACTGAGTGGCGGGACGGATCGGGAGAGAATGGTTGAGGGAGACCTTTTGACCTTTCCAACCGGACTCTTTTGACCCATCGCCTTCATGCATCCGTCATTCCTGGACACGTTGAACCCCAGATTCCTACCCACCCCTCATACCTTTTTCCTTCCCAGAACTTCTCCTCTCCTTCCTTTCCTTAAAATGACCCCCCACACAACATTTTCAAAGATGACATAGGCCCTGAGGGGAATTTTGTTTTCCTCAAGGCCTCCTGTGTGGAGCTAATAATGTAAAAAAAATATTGTCGGATGTTGTTTTGTCCGTAGGATGGTTTGTCGGGGATATTTTGTCGAAGGTTATTTTGTCGCGGGATAAAAAGTCGCGGAACCGAATAAAGCCCGTTGATTTCTCGCTAGCTTGTTAATTCGTGCAATCCTCGCCACCCTCACCAGCTACTCGTACTTCTGTTTCGTGCAGCGGGGGGCGGCCCTAAGCAGGCGATCTGTATTCCAGTGGCGTAGCGTGGACTTTCCGCACGCCCCGAGTCAGGTGGTGCGTCGTGTGACCCGGGGACGTTTCATATTCGCGGTACGGAAAGGTAGGACCTGCTTTCTGGACTGGTTGGTACGAAATGGCGCAATAAAATGACGATTTCATAAATTATTGTGTTTGTTTTATTTGTGGAAACTACTATCAGAATGTTTTAAAATAGGGATAAAAGTAAAAACAATGCTTTAAAGACTATTTTTTAAGTTAACCTCTGCAATGCAATGCCATGGCAAAATGGCATTAAAACCAGAATTACATAATAAGGTTTAATTTGTTCGCTTTTGGGAATAGCTCTTATAGACTCGTAAAAATCATTGTCATGTGTTAGAATGAAAAATAACACTTTTATATTCAAATCTAGAAGTTACACATGAAATAATTTTGCAGGAACACCCTACGAAACCAAAGGTTCCGACCGCAATCTGAAATAAAGATAAATGGAGGCAATGACGTTTGTGTAATAAAATGTGTATGTGTTTTTATTTATTTTTTTAAAACTATAGTTTTGGTTACAAAAAAAGAAGCTATGTCATGTCCTTTGCATTCAAAGTATTAAAATCTATTTCAAAAATAATATTCTTATTTCTAATAAAAAACTTGCGAAAGAGTATTTTGTTTTATAAAATTAATAGTTTATTCCAGAATGTATGCAGGGGTAGTGCAATGTAATACATTCCATATTTTGAAATAACAAAAGAAATTAGACAAATAATAGGTTAAGGTGAAAACTAAATAATAACACATAAATAAAATAAAAACTATGAAAAGCAAGAAAAACATGAGATATGAAACTAAAAAAAATAATAAACACTAAAATGAATTTATGCAGCTGTTTACGGAGGGTTTTTCACCGTCTCTAGTCTCCAGAGGGCCACCAAGGGGACTCCATCCAGGCAGTCATGGCGGTGATGATCGCATTCTTCGATTGGCGTAGTTTGCGCCATAAACTTCCCACGCGGTGGCGGAGAAGTGCTCGGAAAGTGTGCACTCGTCCTTCCAGGAACATTTCAGTAGCACTGCAGTATCTCGGTAGGCGGAAAAGTTGGCGATAAGCGTTATTGTAAACTACCTTTAACTTATGCCTTTGAGATGAAGTGTAGTCAACCCACAGTTCTGATGTGTACAGCGAGATACAGAGTTCGTTGAACAGTATTCTTCTTATTTTTGGGCTTCAGAGGGAAAAAACATCTTGACAGCATACCCGCTCTAACTGAAATCGCTCCTCTCTTCCTTTCCATATCCTCGATATCCTTAAGGTCATCTGTGATGATGTAAGTCATATATGATCAAAGTCCTTTTTTCTTTCATCTAGCCATACTGAGGGTGTTTGGATGATTTCTTTTTATATTTAAAAACCATAACCATTGATTTGATGAAATTATGTAAAAGGTTATGGTTTTTTGCAAAGTCTTCACAAATTTTGAGTAATTTCTCTAATGCGCCTAGTGACGGTGCAAGGAGAACCATATCATCTGCGTAATTAATGTTATTTAATGTTAATAACTGTTATTAACACACTCCATGTATATGGCAACCTATTTTCGTAGCATTAAGTCTTTGAATGAGCTCATCGGTGTATAGATTGAAAAAAACCGGAGACATGCTTCCTCCTTGCCTTACGCCACTTTTCAAATAGAATGGGTTAGAAAGCTCCCCAGACCATTTCACAATATTTTCTTGTTGCATGTGCCAAATTGAAATAAATTGCTATTATATTGTTAGCGGACCTAAATGGGGGTCCCTACATTCTGCCGACAGACTAGCTCAGGTTTTAGTCAGCAGAGCGGGAGAGGCCCTCACCACCAGGGTGGTAGGATCTGTGAGGCGTGTGTGGGCCTTTCCTGAAATAAAGCTCAAATTTCTACGGGCTGGAGGAAGGCAGTGAAACCAGTAATCAGGGTAAACAACGGTTATATTGGGTAAAACGTAGACACAATAACTGCGTAGACACAATATCACAATAATGCATACATAGTAATTCAGGGTAGCAACAACAGTTATATCTAAAATGGAGGAATCTATCTCTATAATCTCTCTGGAAAGGCTATTTATCTCCGCGGTGAATTTACTGCGAACACACGCAAATAAGGGGAGTTAAATTGGTTCAGGTACTCACAGCTGGGGGCTGAACTCTTGTAGATTCAGTGACGGGAAAGAATATGGCCATTCTTGGAGTTCCCGCAAGTCACTATGCAAAACACGCTGCATCGTGGCTTGCAGAATGTTCCGGAACTGTGCGGAACGGTTTACGACAACACGGGCGCTCAAGCCAGGCGCTGGAGAAGGGTGCGGTTGGCGGCTCGCTGTCGACGGTGGCTTGCTTGGGTTCCGCCGCCCGTAGCGCGCCGGTAAGCTAGCGGCGCGGGAGTGAAACTGTAGTTTGCGCAGTGGCGTGCTCTACAACTTGGGAGGAGGGGGGCCGAGTAATTTGCAGGGGCGTATTTGTGTATCGTAACAATATCTTTCGAAACTGCTCTTTTCCTTAGTTTTTCCCGTAGTTTATTATGACATACACTGTCAAATGCCTTGCTTAGATCAGGAAACAGGTATAGATTGCCAAAACAGCTTTTAGTTTTTGGATTCATTCGGAAATATTCCACTTATTTGGATTTTATTGCAAAGTGGAAATACGTTACTAAATACTTTTTTACACATTGATTCTTCATACTTACCTTGATCCTAAGTATTTTAAAAATTTTGAGATGTTTTGTGAAATAATACCCCGAAACCAAATAGTAGCTCTTTATTTTGGTTCGAAACATTGCTTACAATATAAAGTTGAAACAATGATATTGATTACTTCGGCATTATAAAATTATGAAAGATTTTTGAGAAGCACGGCAGGTCTGATAGCTCTGTTTGGTGGAGCAATGACGACTCGTAACTTTTAAGTGAGCTGGAGTGCTAAGATTGAAAAATAAGACTATATTGATATTATTGTAACTGAAAATAATTTTTTATCAAAAGTTTATTTATCACTTAATGAAAAAATCCTTAAAAACTTAATTCAAAATAATTTCAAAGCACGAGTCACCACTATGGTATAGATAACGCTCGAATAACTTAAAACTCCGATTTCAGAGACACCGAAGTCATATTTTATTTGCGTATTTTTGAAAAATGGGCGTTTATTACCTTTTCCCTATAAAATGGTTAAATTTACGATATTGTGTGTTCGATAGACGGACGGATAGACGGATAATTATCAAACGTTGTTTTAATATTTACACCTAATATTTATTTCACAGTAGTAATGATGTTGGTCTCACTTAGGGATGCCGAAAGTGAAAAAAAAAATGCATGTATCGATATTTATTAAAATATCTATATCGACGTCGATATATCGTGGAAAAAATATCGATGTATCAGTCAAATTTCGGTGTAGGTATTCATCTCATTATTATCAAGAGTAATTTTTATACACAATGTACATTATTTTAATGTACAAAAATCTCAATAATATATATAATAATTTCCTTTTTATTAGGCAATTATTACACATATGAGACAGTATTAGTAATCACAAATACTAATCCAAAGACAATAGATTTGTAAGCTATTAATAGTTAAAATTTCAACCGCCAGATGTCATGACCCAATACAGTTACTTTTTCCGATCGTTTCTATACGGTTTTGGATTCTAGTTACTTTAGTTACATAAATAAAAAAACGAGTGTGCTTTAGACCACACGACTGAAGTAAAACTTTACTAACTTATATCTCCCTCTCAATTTCCGTTCGCCGCCCGATCACACTTTTCATAACGCTCTCGTCATGCATTCATCAGCTTACTCCCCAAGTCAAGCGTGCGTAAAGACTCAACCGTTTGCCTCGCCCGATCACACTTTTCGTAAAGCTCTTATCACGCATTCACCAGCTTACTCCCCAAGTCAAACGTGCGTAAAGAAGTTTTACTTAAAAAAATATATCGGTTTTGATACCGATATGATTTTAGATTTTCACGGCCAAAAGTATTTTTGTTGTTTGTTTTGGGGTGTTATGCCGTGTTACGCTACCTCCTCCTGTAGCCAACGTTTCGGACAGCGTTACAGTGTCCATCATCAGGGCAGATGTACAGGAGGAGGTAGCGTAACACGGCATAACACCCCAAAAACAAAAAACAAAAATACTTTTGGCCGTGAAAATCTAAAATCATATCACGTTACATCTGCCCTGATGATGGACACTGTAACGCTGTCCGAAACGTTGGGTACAGGAGGAGGTAGCGTAACACGGCATAGCACCCCAAAAATCAAACAACAAAAAAGGTTTTGATACCATTTTCGATATTGGATATTTTGTATCGATATATCGATAAACCGGATCAAAATATATCGGCTAAAAATATCGATGTATTGAGTAAAAATATCGATATATCGATACTTTTTCAACAAGCCTAGTCTCACTGTGTAATTTAGCAGTGCCCTCAGTTACATAACAATTAACAGTAAAAAAGGCAAAATATATTCTCACATTTACCAAATAAAATGATTTCGACTCATATTTACAAGACAACATAAAATATTGTAGTCACTCACCACATACAATAAATTCTTGCCGAGAAAATGTTATACCGATTCAATCATTTATAAATCTTTTATTGATGTGTTCGCCACTACACACGACAATCAATTCTTTTGAAGCTTACAAAGCCGTCCAAATACCGTTTTTTCGTGTATTTTTCCGGCCTTAACGAGTTGGCCGCCCCCGACCGTTTGGTTTAGTTTAGCGAACACTTAAGGGTTCACTAAACGACCCCAAAACAATAGCCAGATGGGATTCTGACCGATAAAACGCCCTATAAACAAAATATCATTGATATTATATGCGCATCAGTCTGTAATAGAGCAGTTTCCCAACTTATTGGGTGTATGGTGTGTAAAAATATAATACCGGTAGTGGGATTTTGTGCTGACTCATTAAAAAATTATTCTCGCTTAAATATAATCCAATTAAATTGGGTTTTTAATTTGATTGATTTTTTCTCCACAAAAATTGGCTCTTTTAGGTAGGAATAATCACTATAATACATACTTTACTCAGCAATTTTATTATATTATAGCATTCGTGCCATGGAACACGGGAATTCACAGATTCATTTTCAGGCAAATAATGTGCGTTTACCCAGCGCACAGCAGTGTCATTTAAAAGAATGAAGAAAAAAATTACAGGAGGCCATGAGGAAAAACATTTCATCTTCGGAGATGCTGTGAAGAGGCTTTTTTTAAGGAGAGGTAGTACTGGGAAGGAAAAGGGTAAGAGGGTTGGGTAGGAATCTGAGGGTCAATGGGTCTAGGAGAAATGGACTCATCTCTCCCACTGCAATGCAAGGCGATGGGTCGGGAGAGTCCGGCTGAAGAGATCTAGATTCGGTCCCCCTCAACCAAACTCTTCCGATCCGATCCGCCATGCAAACGGCGGGTCGGATCTGAAACGCAAACGCATAGGCCGCCGAGACCTAGACAAACCTCACCTCATGAACCCAGGCACCCCTGCAAAGCCACCAAACGTACCGATCCAATTGGGGTGTTGGTTATCCAATAAATGATTCCCGGGGCGGCGGTACCCATATTAGCCTCCCAAATTGTAAACATAACACAACACAGCGATTATACTCGGGTCTAAAATACTAGTCATGTTTTAAGAGTGCATTTTTTGAATATATCAGATTTGTTATTTGTTTGTTGTTTGTTAATGTTATATACCTAGCATAATTGAAAAGTATTTTGAATACCACTTAATGGGTGCGTGATAAGTGATAAGAAATAGTAAAAAAATGGGGGTCTAACTACCATGTGTACTCCTCATTGCCCAGAATACTAATGAAGGGAAATAATTATGCCGAGTCAGTGGGTATTTTCAAATGATCACCAAATATAGACTATATATTGTTATTGAGGCTGTTCAGTCGTATAATTCCAAATGTATAATTTTTACTTTTCCTACGTAATAGCCTCTAAAATAATTAATTACTAAGTAATTAACCCTTCGAAAAATAAGAAAATAATTTTCTGTCAAATTTTGCCTATCAAGGTTTGCGCGCAAAATTCCCGGTTCTTCCCATGCTTTTTAAATGTTCCTATTTATTGGTTTTTTTAACGCTTTTGCAAAAACAAAAATTGTTCTAAAATCTAGATAAAATAATGTTTCCGGTGTGTTTATTAGAAATCAACATTTTTGTTTCTAAATATTAACATTTTAATATTAGAAATTTAAATTGGCTAAAAAATGCATACCTGCGAATATTCGAATTAAAGTAATTAAAATAGAATAAACTTAAAATTTAAAATACAGATTCCTTTTCTAAATAAAATTTGTAATAAAACTGTCACCTAACTTTTTATTACTTTCATACAATTTTATTTTAAAATTAAATGTGTGATACGTCACAAATTGGCGAAAAATTAAACCGTCACTTTTGATCGGGTTTGTAAAATATCTGAAAAACCTAGATCATATAATTCTAAGACAATGAGAAGCATTATTTCATTCCGTTTCTAACATAAAAGAAATCACAAATATTCGCATGACAGGAAGAGAGATATCTAACTTTTAATAATGCATGGTCGCTCTGGGACAATCTGGGTCTCCTGTTATTATAACGGCATATGATGTTTTGGGACAACTTGGGTCTCCTGTGATTAGACGGGTTAAATAAATAAACAAATAACGAAAACAAGTTATGGTAATTTAGGGGAGTCAATTTGGGGGGCGGGTCTGGGTAACCATTTATTGGATAACCAACACCTCTGCTATAAGTCGCTCCAAGTAGAAGTTCGCTATGTTTGGAGGCTTAACAGGGGTGTCCGGATTCATGGGGTGAGAATTTTCCAGGTCTATGCTGTGAATGCGTCTGCCCACTTACATTATGGCGGATTGGATTTTTACCTCTCCAGTCGGACTTTCTCGACTTAAGCTCCAGCATTCCTAATTTCTACATACTGGATCTGCACACCGTTTTATAACATTTTTATTTTGAACACTTTAAGATTTGAGTCGTTCAATTTCTATATCCGCTATATCAACATATATTTTTTAGAAACTTAAAATTTTCAAGTTTCTAAAAAAATATGTGTTAATTTTGAAGATAATATACGGTTACGTTTTAAGATTTTCACGGCCAAAAGTATTTTCGTTATTTGTTTTTGGGGTGTTATGCTGTGTTGCCGTTTGGCTAAAGAAGGAGGTAGCGCAACACGGTATAACACCCCAAAAACAAATAACGAAAATAATATCTATACATTTGCCACGCCGAAACAGTAATCATATGAAATTCCCTCGATAGAAAAAAATCGCAAAGTTTGTTTCGAAAATTATTACAAACACGTTTCTTTCTGTTATTTTACAAGTTATTTATATGATAAAATTTCATAGTGTTTCTTTAAATGCTATTGAAGACATTGCCCACGAGATTTTTACTCTGTTTTAAGCGAGTCGTGTTTTATTACATTTTTACAATTTTCGCTTAATTATTATCGTTTTTAATATTAGCGCGCTCATTCTAACAACCTTATTTACATATCACTCCTTCTTCTTCTTACAACCGGTCTGATGGGGTGATTTGGACACACTGATCCCCAGGTTCCTATCCACCATTAATGATATTTTTTCTTCCCAGATTTCCTTTCTTTCCTTAAAAAACAGACATCCATACAGCATCCTCAAAGATGAAGACCCCGAGGGAAATTATTTTTCTCAAGCCTCCAGTGTGGAGATAAGGGAACGTACCCATACTACGTGACACGTTTAGGGGGGGGGGGGGTCTTCAAAATGTCACGCTCCATACAAATGAGCGGCGGTTTGCTTAGGTTTTTGGTCACCGGGGGGGGGGGGGGGGGGGGTTAAAAATTGCAAAAAGTTGGTCACGTAGTATGGGTACGTTCCCTAATGTAAATAAAAGTCGTTATTTTTTTTTATATTAGCTCCACACAGGAGGCCCTGAGGAAAATAATCTCCCTCAGGGCCTATGCCATTTGGGGGATGCTGCGTTGAGGGTTTTTGTAAGGAAAGGAAGGAGAGGAAGTTTTGAGAAGGAAACAGGTACAAGAGGTGAGCAGGAATCTGGCTAGGAGTAACGGATGTATGAATCCATCTCTCAACTGAGGTGCAAGGCAATGGGTTGAGAGATACTGGCTGGAAGGTTAAAGATCTTCTTCAACCAGTCTCTCTCGATCCTGTCCAACACGCAGCAGGTGGGCAGACGCATCGGCCACCAAGACCTGGACAAATCTCACCTCATGAACCCGGGCACCCCTGATAAGTAACCACTCGGGGTGATCTATGGCAGAGGTGTTTGTTATCCTATAAATGGTTCCCGGGGCGGCGGTACACATTCCCCCCCCCCCCCAAATTGAAAGTTAGTCACAGCTTTTAAAATAATTATCTTCCTGTTCAAGTAAAAATTGATATGTTCGAGTATGACAACTTTTTCAACATTTATTATCATAATATAAAAGAATAGCTCAGTTTATGAAATATCAAAATTCTGACGTGGTAAAATATTTTAATAGGGATGAGTAAGTTATGGGTGCTTATACAAATTAGTTTCAGGAATGTTCAAGTATGTTGGAAATTGAAAAATGATGAAGTAAATCAAAAAGTCCATTATGTGTAAATATTAATTAAACATAAGTGTTTAACAATTTCAACCCTTGGCGATAAAATGTTTAATTATCGGCCAAAATTCAAGTTTAAAAGTCGTAATTAAATTCCAGCTTTCCATGTAAAGTAAGGATAACCCAAACCCAATAGTGTATGTATAATAACCAAGAAGTGTGAACTATACCAATATTGGTAGAATATGTATATAGAACAGTTTGTGTGATCTGATTGGCTAAATTGGTTTATAAAATATAAACCTGCATATCTTAATTTACTCATTTTTGTTTTGAAGAGTTTTAATGTAAATTGAAAATTAAAACTCTTCAAAACAAAAATGTCTAGAAATTGTTACATAGTTAAGGCTGGGCGCAAAAGCACGTTTTCCGTGTTCGATTTCCTGATACGGAATTCCGATTCGGAATTCCGTGAGACTAGCGCAAACGTTCGTTTTTCTTCATTCGGAATGTATACACGTCAGTACAGATAGTGATAGCGTGGTGAACGCATGACGATGGAGGACGAAGATTTATTAGCAATTGCATTTCTGTTAATAATGAAGAAGAAAAAAATAATGGAATGATGGAAAATAACGAATTAATAATGAAAGTTTGTGCCTCACACATTATCGTGTTGCGATATCTCACACATTATCGTCTATGCGTAACAAATACAAAGAATACGTCCGACGCACGCGGTGCCGATGCGATACTGAATTACTGAATAGAAATTACCGAACGTGTGGGCCGGCACAAACAAAATGTATGCAAGCGCTGCGTTCCGCATGACGTCATTAGGTTTTTTCCGTTCGGTTTCTCCGAACGCGCCGGCTTGCATTCGGAACGTACGCACGGAATTTTTTCCGTTCGGAAAAAAAGCGAACGTGTGCGTCAGTTAATGTATTTTCTACTGATTCCATGCATTCCGGTCTCCGAATACGGAAAACGAATTCGGAAATCGAACACGGAAAACGTCCTTATGCTTCCAGCCTAATGCCCAAGAAAAACAAAAAAAATGTTAAATTTACTCTCTTAGATATTAGGTGTCAAAATTTGCAAAGACTATTTCTCATTATCTATTTACAAATTTTTGATTTTTAGGTTGAATCTTGTGTGAAGTATTTTAATTGACCACATTTTAAAGGAAAATATTTAAAAAGACGTATACTTACCATTTTCGAACATACCTTAATATTCAGATAGAACCAAATGCAACCAGCTAGGGCATAATAATTCATTTCATAAGGTTCCAACTACATTTTCCTTATGTAATTCCAAGTGCCATGTCCCATTTAAACATTTTCCATTAAAATATGATAAACTAAAATACTTCAAAAACTCAAAATCTAAAATTATTAAATGGACTACGAAAATTCATCTTTGCGAACTTTGAAACCTAAAGTAAAGGCGAAGTTAGACCGGTCCCATCCAACCGGTGACGGACTTCAATGCGCCTTGTATCAAACGATTAACTACTGTCAGTTACGAACAAAATAGAGATTGTAAGTGATGTTAGAACCTTGTAAAATAAATGGAACTATATTTTAGAACTTCTTCATATAAGTATCTACAGAAAAACAACCCATTTCGTTCTGAAAATTATGTTGATTACAGAAACGAGCAGATTTTGTTTCCCAAATAAATAAAAACAAAAAAGTAAACTAAAATAAAATAGGGTAAAATTAAACAAAGAGATTAAACAGAAATTAAACAGAAGTAGAGAAAAATCAAATTAAGCATTTAAATAAATAAGAAAAATTGCTGATTTGAAAGAAAACGTACGAAAGTGTGCTAATTTACGATTCTAGGAAGTGGTGTTCCTGATAGCAATATTCCCTGTAAAATTGTTCGCATTAAAAATATCCCCAGTTAAAATGTTCCCAGTCAAAATGTTGCCAGTAAAATGTCATTATATTGGTACTGTCAGATTGTCCTAACCTAACGACTATTAACTAGGAAATTGGTAATATTTTTGGTGACAATGTTCCCTGTCAAAATGTTTCCAGTAAAAATGTCCCCAGTCAAAATGTTCCCAGTAAATATGTTCATTACCAAAATGTTATCAATTATAAAAACAAATAAAATGTTATCAATTAGAAAAAAAAGTAGCATGTCCTAACATAAACTAACCTATCCGGCTAATAAATAGGAAAATTATGATAGAGAACGTTTTGACCGGGGATATTTTAAAAAGGAAACATTGTGACTGGGGACATTTTTAGTGAGAAAATTTTGGTAGGGAACATTATTACCGGCCACACCAATTTTAAAAAAGGCTATTCAACTCCTGAGCCACACATGGCGCACATGCCAATGAAATTGTAAGTTTTGATGAAAGAGTTAATATTTATATTATTCTTCGACCGAAAATTAAAAAAAATAATAACTGAGATTACTTCACGTACATGAACGCGCAAAAAACTACTGGAGAGAAATGTTTTGCGGGCGTGTCCATGCACAAGATGTAGCTTAATCTTCTTTACTTTTATGGAAATTATCACACCTTTTCGAACCCTCAATTATTTCACAAACGAAATTTATATTCAATTAGCCTAACTGCGGGCTAGTTTTTGAAAGGTTTTAATTAAATTTGCGACATCGATTTTCTTTTAAATCGGTTGGTATAGACACCACCTCCGGAGATAACTTGTTCAGTGCCTACAATATACTTCTATCGGTTCACATCTTCAGCGTGCTTTAATAAAATGGGATTTATTTCGCACAATGGACTTCGTTAGGGGTAATCGCAGGTTGGCCCGGGTTAGGCCGGCACAGAGCCATTAGCTCTAAGAGTTTGGGGGTTGTTTCCAGGCCAGGTGGGCAAGGCTGCACGGCCGAAATAAAGTAGGGTTAAGTTAATTTTCCTCTTTATATGCAGAATCTCTTCGTATCTTCATTTCGTTTCCTTACGGATCTCTTCTTGCCTTTCTTCCATTTTATTTGTTTTTTTTCCTCTCCTTTTTCATAATTTTCTTTTGTAATACTTATGGACGGTGTTAAAACAAGATATTATAATTTTTTCTTGTACATTTGATATAAAAAATTACATAGTTACCGTATTAAGCCAAATAATTTGTACACGGATATTCAGTTAGATTTAAATATAGCGTTAATAACACAATAATACTCGTATTACGAGCACAATGTACGTCGAGGCTAAACTGCAATACAGGTGTGAATACGTTATGGCCCATTCAACTTTAGTTTCTAACTAGGCGGTGCCTGTTCTAAGAAACTAATCTCACACATTTTTTTTTGTTTGGTACGTTATATTCATTTATTTTTACATTTATTTATTTTTATCGATCATACACAAAAAGGCGAAAAGAAAAAAATCAAGGAAAAAAATTAAATTTGGAGAGAAAAGAAATGAAAACATCTAGACACATGGCATAACAACAATTAATTAAAGAATAATTTATTAGACTTGTGCCACAGCTAAAATAATAGAGGTTTTTTTAAAATTATTATTGCGGTTTTGGTAAAGCTATTATTGCGGCTTTGGTATTTTATTAATAAAATTCTTTCTTTTCTTCTAAATTAGAGTGTAATATAATCTCAGTATGACCCTGGTGAAAGACCATAATTCAGAATTGACATGTTGCTTGAAATGCCTTTAGCCGTGTTTGGTGACCAGGTCTGAATAGCCAGGTCCTTCCACATCTTTCTCTCCCCTGTCTTCTTCCCTACCCCACTATATTCAGCCTCATGACGTAACCCAATCGAGTATGCCATAGACATACTTGGCTCCAGGCTCGCTGTTCCTTTACACATATTTTTTTTTTAAATTTTGATTTTACTTTACAACAGATTTATCATAATATTCATACTTGTTACGTGATTTTTCACTTAAAACGATGCTACAAAAAATTTAAAAATTATAACGTCAGTAAAATGACACTTGAATTATTTATTTATCTATTAACGCCCTTTTTAGGTACTTTTACATATGGATAGTAAAAATTATGCACTATTTATTGTACATAACGGAACTGCTTCGGTAACAACATTTTGTATTTGTCTAGTGATAAATCGAAGATGTCCACTGAATTGGAGTAATTATTTTCCTCTATTAGTATTCTAGGCAAAGAGGAATGCACATGGTACTTAGTCCCAGAATTTCTGCACTGATATAAATCCCGACTTCTAATATTACGTATGGAATCCGAAGGCTTATCATTGCAAGCAATTCCGGACTATCAACAACATAATTTTATATTTTATGTAGAAATACCAGTCAGTGAAAATCCTTCTGTCTGATAATTTCATCATATTCATGTCATTAAAATAGTGTTGTAGTTCAACATAATTGCTGGAATACCATTTTAAAATTTAAAAAACGTAATAATTTTTTTTTTTTTTTTAAATAAAATAATAACTTTCTAAACACCACTCCTATTTTATATACTTTACGCCGACCGGGTTTCACTACAACCGTAACTTCTTCAGGGCAGTATGTACAGGTAAGCTTTTGATGAACGGTAAGGACAAGGAAGATAGTCTATCTCACTCGGGAATTTACTCTCTCCAATGCAGTAACTGTCCCTTTTTTTATATAGGCAAAAGAGCACGCAACATAAACACCCGTGTCAAAGAATATCTTAGATGTTTACACAGCTCTGGATTTTCGGAATTTGCAAACCAATTGATCGAAAAAGACCATAAATTTGATAGAAACTCAGGCTCCACCCTAATTCATAAAAACAATATAGGTATAAGGTTGGATAACTTTGAGGCACTTGAACTAAGAAAAGCCATAAACACTAATAGTGAGGTAGTTAATAATCAACTAAATTTAAATAAAAGTCCTATACTAAGATTATTCCCTATTGACAAAGAACACTCCCGTTCCCTTCCCAATTCTCCATCTACACTTATGCCTTCTTCCTCCTTCGCTTGAGGAGTCCAGCCCATTTTGTTAAATCATATATTATCTATAACGCACATGTAACTTAATGTTAGTAGAGTATTATACTGCCCTGAAGAAGCTACGGTTGTAGCGAAACCCGATCGGCATAAAGTATATAAAATAAAAGTGATGTTTACAAAGTTAATGTTTTATTTTAAATTATAATGTCACATATTTTCTATTTTATATATATATACCTAAGGGAACGTACCCATACGAGGTGACCAACTTTTTGCAATTTTTAACCCCCCCCCCCCCCCCTCCGGTGACCAAAAACCTAAGCCCGCCGCCGTTCATTTGTACCAAGCGTGACATTTTTTTCAGCCCCCCCCCCCCCTAAACGTGTCACGTAGTATGGGTACGTTCCCTAACATGTTCGATAAAAAATTGTAAAAAATAATAAATATATAGTTACAAATAATAAATGAATAATAAAAAAAACATCACTAAGTATTTGCTTCATATGAACAAAAATTATTTTGTATTCTTTCAATAGTTTGTACGATGTGGATTCCAGACGGGAGATTTGTATTCAAGTTGACTTCTGGCATATAATAATTTAATACAATTAATATTTATGAAATTATTTAAGTGTCAAAACAAAAATAAATCGTGAAAAGGGTGTAATATTCGACCACCACAACCCGGACAGACTCATGGTAGCATGGTGGTCCAAAAGTCCTAAAATTATGACATTAACAAAGCAATGTATAAAGAAAAAGTGAAAAATAATAATAATACCACAAACTTGTAGCAAGGAATCTCTGGCATTCTCATTTCATTCTGAATTATAGAAAATAGTAAAAATATACCCCGGTTAAACCAAAAACATTGTTCTCGGCACCATTGGCAAAAGCACTCGGTTAAACTTTCTTCGCAGCCCTATTTACGAGTGATGCCTTAATCAGAACTTCGCCTCTGCTTAACTTTCGATACTAGTTCCTACTGGTTTTCAGTTCTCAGGCAAATGCCAAGTCTATCGCCAGAAGGCTTCCTTCTTTAAAAACACTCCTTGGGAATGGCTGAAAGCATTCTTTTTCTCACAACTGAATTTATTTCATGAAGCCAATAAAATTGTGTTAGAACCGTAGCATAAAGAATAACACAAGAAGTGCCTTATGGGTGTGTTTCATAGTCCAAATATTTTGCCTAATCAAGGTTAAAAAAAACTCAAAACTGAGCTTACGAAATTTAAATGAGGTGGAGATATCAGATGTCAGGCGTGTGTAAGTGAGACGGAGTGCTGGATCATTAGGCTAAATAAAACATCTATTTTCGTTCAAATTTCTATTTGTAATCTAGTTTTCTTCTTTATTCTATGATTAGAACAATGTGTGTGAAAATTGTACTATATTTTTTTTTGGCTTGTGATATTCAATGAGTTTGTTCCGCAACTATCAAACTCGCTTTCATTTATCTTTTTCCCTTAAATAACCAATGACTAAATAACTTACTAGCACTGAATAAACTCTCGACACGGATGAGACAGGCATTGAATAACCCAATATAAATATACTTCATATGGATAATATGAGATGTTTTTAGAGATAGAGTTGGTTTTTTTATACAAATACTAGTGCCAGATTTACATTATAAAAAAATTTTCCGCAGTGAGAGGCATAAATTCTTACTTCCGCCACTCCTCGGATTGTCCCCCAGATTCCTAATCACCCATTTTCATTCCCAGATCTTCCTCTCCTTCCTTTCATTAAAAAACCTTCCAAACAGCATCCCCAAAGATGTAGTAGGCTCTGAAGGAAATTATTTTCCTAGAGCGAAAGGAATTAATTGAGACAATATATGAAAAAAAAAACATTAAATCAAAATACTTGAAATGCCACTTAGATTTGAATGAAAACCAATGAAAAAAACGACTAAGTGAGCAAGTTTTGGATCTAGCCCACTTAGAACGCGCTCTGCCTCTCTGTGACATCGTTTATCGCCAGTCCCAAATTAGCATAATAATGATATGTATGAAATTTAAGACAAGAATGATCAGATTTTTGAATTACGAACATGCCACCACAATACGGGCATTTTGCAATGGTCGAAAAATTCCCTAATTATGTCGTTAACAATGCAATAAATAAAGAAAAAAATGAACAAATCGCATTTCTTGGGTTAGCCTTTACTTTATTTATTTTAAGATATTCATTGAAATTTTTTCCTTTTTTTACTTGAAAGCACTACAAATAAAATGTCCCCTAATCATTATTTATACATATTCCTCCTTGAAACGAAAGCCACGATATGGGAGTTCAAGTATCTGCTTGAAAAACTATTACCCCCATTTTTGGCAGCCTCTGAACACCCCGCAATACAAACTACTCCCGAGTTTCTCCAACTCCGGCCTTGGAAAATAACGTTGGCAGCACTACTAAAACTTTAGCATTCACCGTCTGAGATATTTGTATAAATACCAAGACGGAATGTTCGCCCTCTTCCAAACAGTGTCGGTTCGTGGTTATTCTCAGTGAGGGTGCAGAGTTTGGGTTGGAAAAGTAATTTCAACCAGCAGTTAAGAACCCGCTCCGCATGATTTTGCTGCTAGGCCCTGCGGGAGGCGTTTAGTTCGGCTGGACCCGGTTTGAGTTTTTGTGACCATTTTATTAATCCTTTAGGAACTGGTTCCTAAAAAAGCCAGTTCCTCGGATCCACTGTGATCCACCGACAGCTAGTCACCGTCGGTGACTCACCGAGACAAAGTTACAGTGACAAAGTAACCGTGACAAAGTAACTGTGACAAAGTAACCGTGGCAAAACCGAGACACGCAATGACGTTATATATAATTTATAACAACTTCAAGTATTGCCGTCAATCTTTCCAAATCCAGAAGGATAAAAATCCGTAGTATTTATACCTATACATCCACATGCGAGCTGCTGACAGAAATAGTGACATCTTGTGCCGATTTCTTGAAATTAAAAACCGAATTATAACAGTAGCTTTGTGTGAAATTCCACGTAGATATTATTTGAGGCGCGGCCGTTAAGCGTGGCGTCCGACCCAGAACCCCATAATATTTTTTCTTATTTATTGTGTTTCACTCTCATTCGAGGCGCACACACTTATTATGCTATTCTAAAAAACCCAACTGTCCGCCGGATCCAGTGTCGGCCGGATCAAATGTCGGCCGGATCAAATGTCGCCGGACCAACTGTCGCCGGATCAAATGTCGCCGGATCAACTGTCATGGAACCAATTAACGCACTAAGACTTAAAGTATTTATGGAAAATATGTAATATATCGGTAGAAATGCGGGAAGCCGAGCCTTAACTCAACCGCAGCCAACTGGGTCGAAGGTAGACCCCAAAATTACTATCCTTCTTTTAATCTACTTAAAAACATGAAATAAATTTTTAGTATTTTAGGTATAATGTGCCGTTTAAAAAAATGTGAAAAAATCGTTGATGGCAGGAAAAAACATTTTGTCAAATATAGGAAATATTCCCTGCCCAATAAATGGACAAATAACAAAAAAAAAATAAAAAGGGATATCTATGGTTTAAATGCCCATAAAACAAAAAAATTACGCGGTCGTCGGCCGACCCACTTGGTTACGGACGTTATGTTTGGCATCTTGGCCTGTCGAGAGTTAAGCTCATATTACATATTTCTTAATATAATTGTTTACTACCTAAGTAACATAATATTATTCTTATATAAGTTCGTTTTGATTTTGCTCTCTAATCTAAAGGTTAACCGTTCATTCTTACATAAATACTCGTATATTCATTCTATTTTCAGGTTATCTGGTAGGATATTGCACATTCGTGGCCTCTGCTTCTCTTACCACTTTCAGTCTTTACTGAATTAGTGTATAATTTATGTTGTTGTCTTGTATAGTGTTCGCGTAGATGTTTTTTATAAATGTTTTTTTGTTATAATATACATACGTGTTGCATTTGTAGATTAATAGACACGTGTTAATTTCGAACGGTTTTCTGAATTTCGCTATGTTCGATACGTTTTTAGATTTTCACGGTCAAAACCCGATTACCGATCACTGGAGGACAGTGGATTCGAGAAACAGTTTTTTGGAACCAGTTCTTATTGTAGCTGTCTGATTACGGAGGCAATTGAAATCTACAACCATAGCTGGAGCCGGCAACACGGTATCGCTTCCAAGTAAATAAGCACATATTTCACCACTACCAATTACACATCTGCCGGATCTGCCCTGATGATGGACACTGCAACCCTGTCCAAAACGTTGGCTAAAGAAGTAGGTAGCGCAACACTGCGTAACACCCCAAAAACAAATAATGAAAATTCTTTATGTTCGTTTCTTGGTATACTTTTTTGGTGGGGATATCTGGATTAGGTATGGTTGAAAAAGCTTTTGATGACATTTTCTGTACTATTTGTTGGTTTAAATAAGTGATGTTTCCCTAGATTAAACAAAAGTTGAATCTCCTCTCTTCTGGTTTTTACTTTACGAGACAGAATATTGTTCGTATGATATACTCCATAGGAATTATTTATCCGTGTGTGCGTTCGGTGTTTCGCTCACGGGCGATTTTTCATGCCGGTTGATTTTTTGTACCTACCTATCTTTTAGTTGGGCGGTGTTCAAAATTTAGTATCATCATAATTAGTGTTTTTCTTGTTTGCCCCTTTGAGATAGCCGTCACTGCCCTCTTCCGAGTCTGCTAGCCTAGGTGTGTCGTATATTTGGCGAGCACTATTACATTGTTAAGTTTTAAGAACTTTACTCGGTGGATATTTCCTATTTCTTGGGTTAAGATGTTGTGGAATTTGCTCTCGTCTCCGTCAGTCGATGCATAAAACTAAATTTGCTTTTGGGCAAGGCACTCTCAGCTAATATTTGAATAATTTGCTGTCAACATTTGAGCCCTTGCCCGGAATAAAGTTGTACTTATATGTGGTAATTATTCTCGTGTTGAGAAAATTTAAAAACTTTACTAGTTATATTTCAAAAAAAATTATATTAAATACACACAAGCCTTGCTTAATTATGGGGGTACATCAAATATTCTACTTTGTAATTAATTACTGTATAAAATAATAAAAAAAAAAATTAAAAAAAATATATAATAAACATGGAGATCTTAAGAGTTTTCCATAAAAAAATGCAATTAATGTATTTTAAGAATTTATGATAAATTAATGTAATTATATATTGACACCTCTGGGACTCGAGGTGTCAATATATAATCGAGGTGTCCCAGAGGTGTCAATATGTTTTTCTGATTTTTCTGTTTCCAGATTTTCGATTGAGTTTCGCTTACATTGTCTTCATTCATTTAAATATTGCAATTTGAGGTTTTACTCATAAAGTTAAAATAAAAAAAATAAAATAATGTAATTATGTTGTATTTGAAAATTTAACACACAAAATTATTCCGTGTAATGTTTCTTTTATTCTACGTCACTCAACAGTGCCTTAATAGATAACAACATGCTCACCAAAACATAGATTCACTATTGGATGGGTAGGAATCTGAAATCAATGTGTCCAAGGGTGACGGAGGTATGAATTCATCCCTCCTACTGTGATGCAAGGCGATGGGATAAAAGAGCCTGGCTGGAGAGGTCAAGGTTAAGTCTCCCTCAGCCAGCCTCTCTCTGTCCAGTCCGCCATAAAGTAGGTGGGCCAACGCATTCACCGTTAAGACCTAAATCACTTATACGCAGTGAACCACTACAGGGATTTTGGTTATCCTACAAATGGTTCCCAGGGCGGCGGTACCCATACCCGCCTCCCAAATTGTTTAAAATGATGTTAGTTTTTTTTTCCTTTATTTCAATTGAATTAAACCAAGCCCCGTATTTTTGACAAACAACATATTGATTCAAAAACAGGCTTCCACAGGCCTTAATATTTTTTGTCCTTACCTCATATAAGATATATATAATAAAAATCCTAATATTTTTCCATTAATATCTCAACAGCCATCGTCTATAGTTTTATTTGATACAACATTATTTGTGTTAAGAGGAACGGCGGTGCGGCCTTTTTCGTACAATACTTAAATTAGAATTTGAGGCAAAAATACTTTCAAATCAGTAAAAAGACGTATTTTTTTCTAGATATTTGCTGTAGTTTTGATTAAAAAATAATTTTTCAGCTGGTATGTTGGCCTCAAATCCTAATATAATCCAAATATTGATTGTCCAGCTGATTAGTCAGACACCTCTAATTACTTAGTTTTGAAATGAGGCATATATACGAATGCTTGCCAAAATCATATATTTTTTACACGTGTCTGTGTATAACATATTAAATTTGCTCTGAAATAACATTGGGGATTATAACGGTCCGGTACATTAGTATGAAATTTTAAAAATTCCTACTAGTGACCCCGAAAACATATTTTTTTTATTTCACTACATTTTATGCAAATGTAAAATTTGGATTTCAGGCCAACATGAAAAAATTAAGTTATTGCAGATGTCTAGTGTGGATATGTGATATTTTACGTGTATTAAATATAAAAAAATATGCAAAATGATTCAATGCTTTAAGAGACAACTTTGACAATTGTTTGTGAGTTAATGATAATTATTTTTAAAAAAATTGTCTTGTCCAACATACAATATAAAAAAATATAATGAAATATAAAATTTTAAAAAATAAGGAAAAGACTTTTTTGGAATGAAATTTAAACATTATTTGATCTGAATATAATATGTTTTAATATAAATCAGTCGTTTTTAATTTAAAATTTAAGCCCATCAAATTTCTTTTCTTCAAAATTATTAAGTTATTTAAATTAATTATTATGATTAATTTACAAATAATGCCAAAGTTGCCTTTAAAATCATTGAAAACAGAAGCCTTTAAGAGCGTACCCAGCGTAACCAGCCAGCGGTGAAAAACCCACGTTTCGTCGAAAGTTATTCTTACTATCGTGCAGGGCGGTTACAATGAGAAAGATTAATTATTCTGCGTACCAGCTTTTTAAAATTATAACTCAATATTGATTTTATTTCATTCCAAATTTGCTTTAATTTATACCAACATCCAAAAGTACTGAAAGGCGTGATGATAAAACTATTAAAATAATGTACTTTTTGTAATTATTTTTTGATTATAAGTATTTATCATTTTTCAATAATGTCTAAGTTAAATAAGAATGTTAAAAAAGAAAGAATGTTAAAAAAATCTGAAATATATTAGTTTGTAAGTGCGCAAATAAATACATAAACTTTCGTAAAGAAACACATGTACGTATATATTTTTTAATGATTTTATTTAAACTAAAACTAAAATTCTAAAACATGCGATAATGTATTGATTTATTTTACTGCATGATCATGTGTGGTATAATACACAATCTTTTTTGAAAATTTTACAAATCTGCCGTTGGTATGGTATAACCTTATTATACTAAAAGTAAAAAAAAATCTCAAAATTTAAAACATGCAAATGCTAGATAAAATAACAATCTTTCGAAATCATTTTATAATTTTTTGTGGAATAGAGTCAATACTTCTAAAATCTGACTTAAAAATGGCATAATTCTGGTTTTCTCTGGTGACCCTCTTAATGGCCTATGTATTATAATTTACATAGCTAAAAAATAAAGTTGTATCAATTTGTACTATATATTGGCTAAACCTTGTTACGTTACAAAAGATAAAGAATAGACCCCCTTATTCCTGTTGCGAGGAGCTAGTGAATTGGCCCCCAGTACACAGCTCGCCGTACCGCCCCCTCTCCGCCCCCCTCTCCGCACGTGGAGGTCCGTGGCCCCAGTGCCGAACGGCACCCGGCATTCATTCCCCGGCTGGTCGCGGGCTTGACAACAGTGATTGCGCTAGTGCGCTGTTCGAGAACCTAAAAACTCGTGATTGTTTCCATAATGTGTATTATGTACGAGAAGGCTCCAGCCCAACGGTAGCTTGTCGGACGGCTACCTCATATCCTTCTTTGTGAGTAAAATGAACCTTTGCCTCCTTTTGTGTGCTACATCCCGCGTTTAAATTCACTAATACGTGTGGAGAGTAGAGAGAAGTTCCCCGCCACGTTAGAATTCTAAACCTAGCAAGTACCCATGTGTAGTTTGCCGAGGCTGGCAATTGTAAAACCCTGTCTCCTTCTAAATGAATAAACCCTTTACGTGCAAAACTGTGTTCTGATTGAGGAAAGAGACCTGGAGATTGTGAGGAAAGAAGGAGGAGGAATTCACAAGCGAACCACCACACTCGCCTTGGTTTTTAGAGGAACCTTGCTTGCTGCCGGCTCTGAGCTAGTTCTGTTGGCCTATGTATTGCGTGTCCTTTCCAGGTTTTGGTTTAGCAAATGGCCGTATAAGCGGCAATGCTAACACTGGCTTCCAACTTTGGGGCAAATTTTTTCCTCCCTCTTCACGGTCCCACAGTCTCGTTCTTCAATCAGCAATTGTTAAAACTATAATGTATAATGTTTTGTCCTGTTATTCCCAATTTGTCTAGCATTTCCAACAGGAACCCCGGCGCGAACGTAACTTCGAATCGCAATTTAAATTATCACGGGCACGATCCCTTCATTTTCGAGTCGTCACTCGACAAAACATTGTCACCGGTATTCCTACGTAAAGTGCTCAACCAAGAAAGTTCTCGCCGTGAATAATATAGTGTTTACAAGTGTCGACCGACTAAATTTGCTAGTTTCAAATACAAGTTAATAGTGGAAAATGAACACAAATATTTAAAACAAAGTTATTCAACAATTAAATTCCTGTATATGATAAACCAATTACCCGCTTCGTTTCCCGAGAGTTAAAAAACCTATTATTTTATAATTAACATATTTCGCAAAGTACTGGTCTGTATTCATATCGACATATTTTGCAGCTTAAGGGAAACAAGTGGATTAAATTCTTTCTGCCATTTGACAATTGGGCATTTTTTTTACTTCTGCCGTACGTTTCTTTATAAAGAACTATTATAAAGAAACATACGACATAATTCGAAAAATGCCTAGTTCGCGTTGACGTCAATTCCTCGAAAGCTAACATTACATCCATATGCATACTTCTGCATATAATCCTTGTTATGACGAAAGGAAGTTGGCGTGTAAATACCAATAATTGGTGATGCTCAATTCAGGCTACAGTTTAGCCACGTAAATAAAAAACGATTCCCCAAGACATTGTTGAATTTTCAAACAAATACTTCCACGAAAACTTGTATAAAAGAAAAAATATTTCTTTCTTTTTCTGAAGAACCCCCCTTTGGAAAATTAATGGAAATATTCTAAAAACATGTTCGTTTAAGGCGAACCTCGTTCCGTTTTTTTTTATTTTCCGGACTTTTGCAAATTTCCAAACCATTTTCAAAAAACATCGGAATAAATTCTAAAAACGTGTTCCATTTAAGGTGAATCCTGGCCCGTGAAATTTTCATATCCGGACTTTGAAAATTTTCAACAAATTTCCAAAACATCTGGATTTTTTCACAAAATCACGTTTTTTGAGGCAAACCGCTGCGCAATTTTTTTTCATTTTATGGACTTTGAAAATTTTTAACAAATTTCCAAAACATCTGGATTTTTTCACAAAATCACGTTTTTTGAGGCAAACCGCTGCTCAAATTTTCAAATAATCCAAACACTTATAAAAAACGCGTTTTTTGCAAAAAAAAACTTTTTGTAAAAAATACGTCCCCAGTGGTCAGTCTCTGCCCAATTTCTTTCCAATTGCGAGTCTAGTTCTCACTTTTTCCAACATAAGGTCACTCTGACACGATCCTATACACCATGGAAGTTCCTCAAGTTACGCTGGGTATAACCCCGCACATTTTTACTTCAAGAAAGAAAGAACTACTACAGGCCCTGAGAAATAGAAAGATTTCTCCTAGGAATAAATCCAAAAAATGCCTTACTCTATATGCTTCTTTCTACAACAAAAAATACATCAGGAGGTTGCAATTTCAACCGGAAGTCACCTCTCACGGAATCAGTAAATTCCATCACATCAAGTACTCAGGCGTTATCAAATTGGCAAAACATGCATCTTGTTAACCCTGACCATTATTACGCCCCTGACCTCTCTTGGCCAGTCGTCAATCAGTGCGATGCGGTCTCTTTAGAAGTCTTATAATTCTTGTCATAAATGACGTGAGTTACTTGTAATTATTAAATGTAAATAATCACCCATATGGGCATTCGTAAGGTAATCCTTACACCCGAAGGCACATCAAGGTCAACGGTAGCCTAACTCCTGTACATTCTTTTTCTTTTTGCATAATTTTATATGTTCTTGTACATCCTGCGCGCCTTGCCTGGTGTACCACAAGAGCACCTCTTGGGGCACCGTTTTCATACTTGTATGCATCCTCTTCCTGAAATTGATCACTTCGGGAAAGGGCCTCCTTTTCCTCCTACCATCAACGGTTCCGAAAAACTCTTGCTCCGAGACGTCGCTTTCCTTTTCACAATTCTTGCAGCATCCGCGCGTTTTTTTTCTCACCTCATCGTCTCATCTTGTCATATCACCTTTTTTTTAATTGTTTTGTGTCGGGTTTTTGTCATACCAGTACGTCCCTACCCTAATGTTGTAAATATAAAATCATAAAAGCAAGTCTGTATAATAACCATTGGTTTCAGACCATTGCCGCAGCTCGCTACTATGGTCACAGCACCATATTGTAAGAATATCGCGACGATTTCTGTTATAATAGGAAATCCTCCCGTTTTTTTTTCTTTTTTTCTTTTTCCTCTTCACCCCATCCTACACATTCATAGTAATGTTGTATATTGGGGATCGTTTCGAATACACCAAATGAACACACTTATCAGGTCACATTCGCTGGATTCGAAACAATTCAAGAGCAACCTTGTTGCTACTTGTGGTTTTTTCTTCTTTTTCCAAAAATTAGAATGGCGCTCAACCCAATTGCTCTATTTTTTTTCCAGAATCGTATTTTGCCGGATTCTGAGAATTTTTTTTTTTTGTTATAAAAGTGACAATACGTTTCGTCCCTTCATTAACATTGTTCTTTGTACATATACAACTTCATTATGAGGTACAATATTTTATCATGACATCAGTTTCTTTTGTCCTTTATTGTACCATTATTCTTGTTTGAAGTTTAAAATCTTGGCCAGATCTTCAATAAAATTTGTGTTTATCGCCTTTTGGCAAGTCTTGTAACGTATGCTAATATGAATTTATTAAGCTACAACAGTGCCGTATTAATTACATAATTGCAACCCGCCGTCTGTATTGAATGGGGACCCACCTTTTTGAACGTAAACTTTTGTAACATTATAGGCGCGAGCCTTACAATATCTACTATTATAGGTGTGAACCTTACAATATCCACTGCTATAGATGCGAATCTCATAATATCTTTGTGTTTTTACACGTCACGGGAAGTCCGTCATAACTACTCATTGTTTGCTCGTCAACACAGGGTTGTTGATCGAGAGGGTGATTTACCTCATTAAATTGTTTTAAATACCTATTGGGTTACTGTCTTTCAATACTGGGCAAAATTTATTGTAAATCGTTCATTCCTGTCACGTGAGACGTGAAAACGTGACAATATTCACCATGAGTCGTGCGAACGAAATAATATCTACCCCCATGTTTGTGTGACCTACCAAGTGTAGATCACACGCCTTTTATTTTCTGTTGTTATCAAAAAATTATTGCTTTTGCAGCAGAATACTCATTAACATGCCCGTGGACTTCCTGTCACAAGAACCCAGGAACTATCCACTATCTCAAAAGGACTAATCATACGCTTCACTCATGATTATGGGGCATCGTGTCGTAGGAGTTAAGTTGATGGACACAAAAAACACCTAACTTGTTGTCTGGGAGACGAATAAGAAAACCCCCCAGGTTTGTGAGATTTGAGCAAGGGTCTGTCATTTCTCGCAAACAAGTAGGAGAATAAAACGACCCTCTAATCTTCTACCCAATACACGTGGAGGATTAGACTCTTTTATGTCAGTGTATTCCTTTTGTCCTACACTACCAAATGGTATTGTAATGTGCCAGGATAACTGCTGTAGACCTTGTTTCACCTTCCACTCAGAGGTCGAATTTCGGAAATAGCCGAGTCCTCAGCAGTTTTATTCGTTCAAATGTTCCCAATTGTCACCCTTTCCCTTCCTCGAAATTATCCGTGAATGGGGATATATGCGTTACGCACTTGGCGTTTCGTTTGTCAAATGGGACAACCTTCATACACGGATCCTTTCAACTTCCTACTCCTTTCCCACTTTTCATAACTTATTTGTACTCAATGTTTTTGTTCTTCGAAAGTAGAAAAAATGCTACCGTATAGACGTGAGCATAGGTCATGGAAGACCAACTTCTTTCGAACGGGGCATTTTGTCATACGTACAAACCCTTACCCACGTGTTCTTGGAAATGTATTTAGTTTTAAAAAAAAACTAAATGGGTTAAACAGAACCTTCCTTGAATACGTACCTGTAATATGTATAAGTCTGTAGTTGCATTTAGTTAACTCTCTCTCCGTCTCTCTCTCTCTCTACACGTCAAACAAATCCAATCTTTCTCAACATGCACACCTTGTTTCTCTCCAAACCTTTTCATAATTGGTCTACCAGGCAGGTAAAACTTCAAGAATTTTGTTCTAATAATAATTTTTTCACCAGATTAATAAGAAGACCAGCAGCTCTTCACCCTATCTACACCTGCGCCTCTCTTCATGCTGCCTTCACTACCGTCACGGAGGTCCCATGCCTTCAAACCCTGCGTACCAAAAGCACCCGACCGCACCTAACTTAACCTAGTGTGAGTCGTGCGTGTAGTTGCGAATTGTATCATCACAAAACCATCACTCAAACAAACCCGAGCACGTCAGCTCTAGGTTGGTTCATGTTCCTGTTGCATCATGCAAATGTTCCTGCGGCATCTTGCAATGTTCCTGTTGCCATTGTACAAATGTCTCTGCGGCCTGCGGCATCTTGCAAATGTTCCTGTTGCCATTGTACAAATGTCCCTGCGGCATCTTGCAAATGTTCCGGTTGCCATCGTGCAAATGTTCCTGCGGCATCTCGCAAATGTTCCTGTTGCCATTGTACAAATGTTCCTGCTGCATCTTGCAAATTTTCCAGCTTCACCTTGCAAATGCTCTGTTGCCATCATGCCAATGCTCCTGTGCCCTTGCGCAAATAACAATATCAACGATTGTTCACACAACAATCCCACTGTATACAAACCAGTGTACCAACCACCATCACAACAACGGCTGTCATGCACACAAACCACCTCCTCTATAAAGGACCAACCACCAATCACAATTCCACTCTCCAGTACCTCAATGATGTCATACTGGCCCACCCACAGGATCCGGAAGCAGCTACCTTTTTGACCTCTGTGACAGGTAGAACCCTCTCCACCACCAAGAAGCCTCATCCTGCGTTCTCTTCTTCGTGTTTTCTTTAAGGCCCTAGTGTTCCTTGAGTGTAATCTCAAACGGGCCAGGTTACTGTGACAAAGTAACCTTGTAACTTCAGTGTAACGTTCAAACACCCCAGACATCCTACGCAAACCACGCAACGCAAACATAGCTCACAGACCAATGATACAATTTAGAGTCATTTTTTTTTCTATCACTGCATAACCCTTGTACCTTTCTCCAGCAGGTCCTTGTTTATATTTATGTATGTCACTGCTCTTTCATGTACATTCATAGATAATTCTTTGTTCACCATGCTTTTTCTCTTTTGTTTTTGTTTTCTACTATTTTGTAGCTAGCAACTTTTCTCTCTCTCTCTCTGCTTTTTCTCTTAAATGTTTTTTTGTGCACAAGTGCTGGAAGGGTAAGAGGATTTCTTAGCCCTACTGCTCCATTACCACGTCGCTTTTATTGCGGCGAGGGGGTAAGTGTTACGTTACAAAAGATAAAGAATAGACCCCCTTATTCCTGTTGCGAGGAGCTAGTGAATTGGCCCCCAGTACACAGCTCGCCGTACCGCCCCCTCTCCGCCCCCCTCTCCGCACGCGGAGGTCCGTGGCCCCAGTGCCGAACGGCACCCGGCATTCATTCCCCGGCTGGTCGCGGGCTTGACAACAGTGATTGCGCTAGTGCGCTGTTCGAGAACCTAAAAACTCGTGATTGTTTCTATAATGTGTATTGTGTACGAGAAGGCTCCAGCCCAACGGTAGCCTGTCGGACGGCTACCTCATATCCTGCTTTGTGAGTAAAATGAACCTTTGCCTCCTTTTGTGTGCTACATCCCGCGTTTAAATTCACTAATACGTGTGGAGAGTAGAGAGAAGTTCCCCGCCACGTTAGAATTCTATACCTAGCAAGTACCCATGTGTAGTTTGCCGAGGCTGGCAATTGTAAAACCCTGTCTCCTTCTAAATGAATAAACCCTTTACGTGCAAAACTGTGTTCTGATTGAGGAAAGAGACCTGGAGATTGTGAGGAAAGAAGGAGGAGGAATTCACAAGCGAACCACAACACTCGCCTTGGTTTTAAGAGGAACCTTGCTTCCTGCCGGCTCTGAGCTAGTTCTGTTGGCGTATGTATTGCGTGTCCTTTCCAGGTGTTGGTTTAGCAAATGGCCGAATAAGCGGCAATGCTAACAACCTTTTGATTTAAAAAACAAAATTATTCAGTTTGGTCAAGCATTTTGGCTTCAAATCAAAATTTAAGTTTCGTATGAAAAAGGCCGCGCACCCCTTTCTCTTAACGGGGGTTGGCGATTGTATCTCTATTCCCACAAGAAGTAACGAGGGTTATGCTTAATTTCCTGTCACCTCCATTATTATCCTTTCCCCATCAATATGTGAATGCAATTATTGGAATAGAGGAGCGTTTTCACATAGGGAAATATTTACCCGAAAGAGTTTTTTTATTATTATTCTCTATGTAAGCATTTACGAAATAACCAAATCAGATTTTCAAAAATCAATTAATTGAAATGTCTATATTACCTACTTCGTCCTTGTGAAATAAGTATGTAGGTAATATAATTTTAGAATAATGAAATAATTTTACTTTGTATAAACCACTTATTTGATGTGCAAATCCGACCGGTTTCGGAACAAACGTTCCTTCGTCAGGGAAAGCTTATACTAATTTGACAGTTTCGAACAATGTTTTATTATGGTAGGGGTGGAGCTGTTGCTAGATAATAATGTAGATTGGGTAGGTAGGTATTAGTGTAGAGTGGGTGGGTAGGGGAACATTATTACATTATTATCTAGCAACAGCTCCACCCCTACCATAATAAAACATTGTTCGAAACTGTCAAATTAGTATAAGCTTTCCCTGACGAAGGAACGTTTGTTCCGAAACCGGTCGGATTTGCACATCAAATAAGTGGTTTATACAAAGTAAAATTATTTCATTATTCTATAATGGATAACCACAAAGTAATAGCTACATTCAAAAATATATAATATAATTTTAATTATTTTTTTCATTTTAAGTTTTAAATCCAGCAGGACTGGGAGAGTAGTGCAATTCCAGTCTGCCGTATTACATAAACAACTATAAACTATAAAAGAAAGTAAAAATGTTTACATTTTAAGTAGTTAGGTATCTAATTAAAACATAAAATGAAAACTAAATTCATCACACAAATAACAAAAAATAAGCATAAAATTAAAATAAATAATAATTAAACAGAATAAAAATAAAAATATATTTTAGGATTGTCCATCAGGGAGGTCGCTTCATCATCTGCATCCATCGCTCATTTAATGGGGAACTGAGCCACTCGGATGTAGCCACGACAATGATGGTGGTTGAAGTCCGTGTCCTGCTCCAAAAGCTGGCTAGTCTAATGTAATGTCTATGTAATGTCTAGTATAATGTAAAAACATCCATTACTATCTTATTAAATGTAATGTGTTAGTATCTAGGTCGGGCCGGCGTATTCCAGCGGTAAGTCTCTAGATTCGCAATCCGAAGATCGCGGGATCGAATCTCGGCGCGGCAAATAACTTTTAATTTGATTAATTTGTGTTATTTCACAATTTATTCATTTAAAATAATATATAGTATATTTGCGGCACGTTCCAGAGTGTAAGATACTCTTAGTATCGCCCTGGTGTTAAGACCACCATTCAGAATTAAAACGTTGCTCGAAAGCGTGAGAGGTTTTAGTCACATTTAGTGACCAGATCTGAATGTCTAGGTACTTCCCCACCTTCCTCTTCCCTGTCTCCTTCCCCTCCTCACTACCTTCAGCCTCACAACATACCCCAATTGGGGATGCCATAGTCTCACTGGCTTCAGACGGGAGCAGTTGAGACTCTTGTGGGATATTCACATAAAAAAGGCCCCTAATTATAACATAAAATAATCTTTTTTTCTGATTCTCTGTCAATTTTTTTGCCTGTCATGTATATATTTTTTGTACGGACATATCAACATACTAGATAATATTATGTTTTAAATTTTTATTTGAGAATGTTCAAATTTTTTTTTTAAGTGTTGGTAGGGACTTAGAATGTTAAAGAAAGTACCTAGTTATTTTTACTTTTTTTTTTTAAATCAGTAATTTTATCACTTAAAACTAAACTGTTTAAGATGTTACGATTAGTGGAAACTTTTTTTTTCAATGTGAAGATATTTCTCTTTTGTCGAAATTCGCAATTTTTTACTTCTTTTTAAAACATTTGTACATAGTTGGCTTTTTACAAATGAATTTGTGGATTTAAAGATTATCGTAAAACATTGAATTAAGCTTAGGCTGGGCAGGTCTGCACTTAAAATGAAAATAAAACAATTCATTAACTTAAAAATATATTTTGAAAATACCTGTGGACAGTCCACAAGTACAATTATGAAATTATCACTTTTTTCATTATCTCCCTAAGAGAGCTTAAAATGTCACTATTTGGTAGGTAGATCCCATGAAACTATGATTATCCATACTCTTAGGTAGATCCTATGATATTTCTCGGGTAAAACTAAATGCACAACTTATTTGTTTAATTGTGAACTTCATTTACTTTTTAATTTAAAATAAAACAATAATTTTTTAAATACCACTTTAATTTTTATTATATTCTAAAGCAGTATAATACTCTACTAAAGTTTTACAGTTTTGTTAAACTTTAGTAGAGTATTATTTAGCGAAACCCGTTCGGCAAAAAATATTTTTTTTATTTTTACATTAACTCCACACAGGAGGCCCTGAGGAAAATAATTTCCCTCAGGGGCCAGGGCCTATGTCATCGGAGATGCTGTGTGGAGAGTCTTTGTGAGGAGAGGAAAGAATGAACGTTGGTCTCGAAGAGACCCATGTTGTAGGAACACAGAGGCCGA
Source organism: Limnephilus marmoratus (assembly GCA_917880885.1). Taxonomy (NCBI): domain Eukaryota; kingdom Metazoa; phylum Arthropoda; class Insecta; order Trichoptera; family Limnephilidae; genus Limnephilus; species Limnephilus marmoratus. The sequence continues at coordinate 47,612,089 of OU862915.1, read as the reverse complement.
CAAATCGGCCTCAGCCTAGCTCTTTAACACAAGAAAATGTCGAAGAAGCGACCCGTTCTCACGTGACAAATGTCAACCGTTTGTATATGTTGGGCACGCGTTTGGCGTGTTTCCCAATTATGCACCGGTGCCGAATGGATCAATGACGCTAGTTCCTTGGAGCATCTTCCATTGTAATACCGGTAGAACAAGGACAGCATTTCCACCCGACGCCTGTGCTCTAAAGATTGCAATTCGTCTGTTAAGTTGGGAAAATCATTGTTCGATTTTAAATTAAAATCTCACATCACAAAGTATCCACTTTATATAAAAAAAATATTAACTTTTGATTGAAAAATATTGTAGTGCCGTTTATTTATTGCCGCGACACAGTTTACGACAGAAAATAAATGTCAGTTAGTGCTGCCATGAGACAAAATCACTAAGGACAACTTTATTTTTTTATTTTTTTTATTTTTATTTTAGGTTGTACAGTTTGTGATATATGCGTAGTATCGATAGGTAAAGCAGCCCACAGGTACAACAGTTGCCAAGTGTATTTATATTGTACAGTTGTACAAGTATGTTAGTATAGATATTATTTGCCTTTCTGTTAGTATATTATATTTTTGTTTTAAAGTTCTTGTTTTGTCCTGTGTTACAATAGCACCGTTATTGTCTATTATTATTATTGATCTGTGTGTGCTATAACAGCACTGTCTTTGTTAATTTTGTTCTCTTGTCATTGTTTTGTAAATACTGTATATTCTTTTATTATTTTCTCAATATTATAAGGAGTACTGTAGGATTATTTTTAAATTTATTATAGTTAAGCGCACTTGAAGTGAAATGTCACAAAACTGCGCTGTATAAATATAATGTTATTATTATGTTTATATTCTTTTGCGTCTTGTATTTTATTTTTAACACTGAGTATAACTTTTTTGGGAGATTCACCACACTGAGCAAATCTGCTTATACGAATCTGGTATGATTTGCATCAGTTTAACGAAATATACAACTAGAAATATTTGAAAAAACTGTAAGTGTGATAAAAATTTTTAAATCCATATCATCTCTCGGCGAAGATCGCACGCTCCATAATATTATACCAAGTCTTCATAACGCGAAGAAAAACAACCCAATTGGAAACTCGCTGGCCGTAATAAGGGATGAATTGCACAGAAACGATTTTCTGGGGTTCTTTTTTGCGGAGACATATTTCCCATATATATGGTAATTTAAATAAAACCATACACCGACCGCCATATTCCTCGGCTCTTTGAGATATTATAGGGGAGAAGTAGGAACTCGTGTTATATAAGAAATGATGCCGTCTTTATAGATAGGTACCTACCCTATCCATAGAACCTATTTATGCGCGAGAACATTCTCATGGGTACCTATCATAAAACCATACGGTAAATATGCATAGAGTCCACCTCACGAATAATACGGATCGTTCGTGTTGTCGAAGTTTGATGCACGGATAATACGGAATATTCCTTTTTTAACGAATAGACAATCAAATACGACATTTGTCGAGAGTACCAATCTTATAAAATAAATTCTCGTCAAAATAAAAACAAAAAAGTACCCACTTCGAATCATTGGAATGAGGTTCAAACTACGAAAGCTGCATGTCATCATAATTCATATTTATACATCCCAGATTTTGAATGGTTTGTTTGGCAAAGCAGGGTTTAACTAGCGGGTATGTGTAATTATTCTAATACATTTCTTTCCATGTAATTCTGTTATGAATACAGGTACAAACTTGTCAATAAAGCATTCACTTCACAGCGTGAACAAATTATTGTTTTATAATATGGCAATAATATTTTTTACCGTTGGTAGTATTGATTGATTGTCTATGAAATGATAAATAAAAACGATGAATATAAAAATAGCGTAACCGCGTAAGTGAATTAATTTTCACAAAATTAAAATGTTACATGTGTTAAAAATGTAAGGATCCTTTTAATAAATAACTGTTTATACAAATAATTTCACTTTTTATTTCAATCACAGAATAACTTGTTTTAAATGTATAAAATAACGGTGTGTATACTAAATACGCCGGGCCCAAATGGCGTTGTTTATTATTTAAACTTTGCGTAGGTAAAGAACACTAAAAACCAGAAGCGAGCCTTTTTATAAGGTAAAAATACAACACAACAATTGACATTTTGCAAGTTGCAAGTATTAGTCAACATGACTCGTAGTTAAAACAATTTCTTAAACTACCGACTAGAACTCTTAGCAATCACTCACACCATCTTGTTGATCTACTAATTAAATCGGAGTTTACTCAAGCAAACCACAGATGTCGGTAGCCTGTCAATTTTGAACAACATGCATATTTTTTCGTCCCCCCCGTCATAAATACTCACTTTATTTCCATGATAATAAAGCTATAGGTATTTAACTGTTTGAATAAAACATATTCCATATTAACCAGTAAGCGGTTCAATACATAAATAATATCCATACGTTAATATTATGAGGAGATTCACAAGTTTGCTGTAATTATTCAGTCATTGGTAAAACATTGAAAAACATATGAAATTAATTGATATTTTATATGAACATAATAAGAACATTGCTCGGGATTGTTTTTGACTTAATCCACATCAAAAACATATGAAACGAGCAAATGTAAGCGCCGTTGCCACCCTAACGCCACAAAAGGACTTTGATAAATGCGACGTTGCAAAAATATTATTATTTGCAGGGAGCTTTTGGAAAATACGCTATTCTTCGCCGTCTGATTGTGTCCGTATTTCATGCAATGTTCGAGCGAATATTTTGATGGTTGGGTATAAATAGATTGTTTTCGTCATCGTATTTTACTTTATAATAATATGTGCTGCTGCCGAGCAAATGCATTTTCCAGAAATTGTTTTATAAAGAAAACCCCATGGGCGTACAAAATTGCGTCGTGTATCAAATAAAAATTCCCGTCCCCCCTCTTCTTCGATCTAAGTGATTGCATATTAGGTCCTTACATATGAAATTGGTGTTTTGTACGGGAGATGTTTTGTTTGGCACCGTCGCCATACACATCATTAATCCTTCGAGCCGTTTCAGCAGCACTGGTGCCACGGTGGAACTCGTTCTCGTAAATAACGCGATATTTCTAGTTTTCCATTTTGTAAACTAAGTGACGCAAAGAAAAAAAAAAATTAAGCAAAAAACAAATGAATCATAATTTTCGAAACAAAAATACATGAGTAAATAGCTGTATAAAATTGAATTTGGAATTCCTAACCAAAGAGAAGATATTTGAGATCAAAGTTGCCGTCAAAGTTTATAAGGACCTTAATATATTAAACGTTAAGCTTCAATTATGTTTTCTATTTATTCTTGTACCGATTAAACAAGTCTTAATCGTCCAGCTTAATGGGCATTAATGCGTAAAGGATGAAGACGAGGAGTTAAATTAATGATCGACATTTATTTCTAATAGCTGTAATAATCCAAACATATTCCATAAACCAGACCTCCTTAAACTCTCTACGGAAGGTTTAGGATGTCTATCAAATACCTATTTTTAGTCGATGCGTGATAATAATAATGAATGAACTTTTTTTTGTAAAATTTTCATTCATTATTATTATATTCAATAATTTTTTTAAACCTCAGAATAATGAGAGACCCTGCCACAAAAACACTAAACGTTGGCTAATAAGTGACGAATCAATGTATATCGGAACATTTTACAACGTACCTGCCTAATAATTTGTATTTGAGTAGGTACATTGATATATATTATTTTATATAAATATATGTTTTGTTATACATGTATTAAAAATAAAAACATATTATTTAGTAGAACCTTCAGACAAGCCGTCATAATGTGACAGCTTTGTGGGACCACATAAAACTTGTATTAAAATTTTCTTTTCTTGTATTAAGTAAACAATAAAAATAAAAAACCCTACATATTACCGTTCAAGAATTCCGGCCTAAGGTTTTATAGCAAAGCGATTGAATCAAAAAGTATGCTAAAAGAAGAATGATCAGTTTTCTATCCTCTTTCTTAACCTCTGAGCCGATGTGGCGTGATGATTAGTTAGTAACATAAAAACTTCATGTTATTTAATTATTCGGAAGTGCTGCCAGGTGTATCCTAATTCAAAGGATCCCCCTTGCAAGACGTAACATTCGGCGGACTAAGGCTTTAACATTATCAATTGAGGTTTCCCATGCTACCATTAATTCAAACGGTTACTATCCAAGTTGAGAGCCGAGATATTTAAACAGCACTTGTCCCAATGTTGATATTGAAATTATTGTCTCATTCCGTGAAGTTGTTAAGACATTAACGTTGTCAATGAACGTCTTGCTTAATAATTAATTATTGTGAGATTTAACTGAATTCAGAACGAGCTGATTAAAATTGTACAATACTCGAGACATTTAGGAGGATGATAATATTACTGTGTTTATATTTGGATTCATATCTCGGTGCGTCTATATTACCGCCCACTATACAATCGCTATAAAAACCTACAGTTTTAGTAAGAGATTAATGATTTTTTGCACACTTGACGTTAAAAACAAGAGAAAAGTTATTGTTTAACCCTAGAAAGATTATCTACGTCTTTGCGCCTTAAGTGATAAACAAGAATTGCTATAGTTTTTTTTTATTTCGCAAAGTAGCGCGCTGTCTATCTCAGTTAGCTCAGTTGCCTAGCCTCGGAACTTGCGCGGTGCGGCTGTTTCACCGCGGTAAGTATCAATAATTACGGAGAAATACATACACCATACGTCCGAAAGGCGTATTATTATATTTTGTGTAACTTTCGGTCTTGTTCGTATAAATGTGATTTAGAGAACATAAATTTTATAAAATTATTATTATAAAACGACTGATTAGCACTTAAACTTTCATAGCAAAAAAATATGATTTAGACATACGAGTATTTACAATATTCTGTAGTTGGTTTGCAAAAGATTTACAGAATTTTGATATTTTTTGTAAATATTTTGCTTGTATTTAAAGTAGTTGATAGTTCTTAATGACATTTTGCACATTTGACGTTCAAAATAAGAGGAACATTACTGTCTATATCCGATTTGGGAAAACTCCGCATAAAACCAGGCCAAAGCCGGGACAGCTAGTTTACAATAAATCTCCTTTTATTTTTTTCTGTTAAGGGCCCGCAACCTGAATTTCTACCGATTTCTTATAAATTTCCCTTAAACACAGTAAGTTTTAAAGCTCTTAAAAAATATATGTAATTCTCGAAGATAATATTTATACATTGCCCGCGCCGAAACGCAAATTATATAAAATTCCCTCGATAGAAAAAAAAAACGCAGAATATGCTCCAAAAATTATTATAAACACGTTTGTTTCAGTTATTTTACAAGTTATATCTATGAAAAATTCACAGTGTTTCTTTAAATGCTGTAAGATAAGTCTATTTTAAACGAGTTGTGTTTTATTAAACATTTTAGCAATTTTCGCATCAATTTTGTCAGTGTTAGCGCTCTTCTCTAACATTCGTAATTTCGTATCTCTCCATCTTCTTCTTTTCGAGCCCTGTTGCAGAGCCTTAAGAAAAATGTGTTTAAGGGTAGTATAACCATTATGTGGGAGGCATTTATTCAAGTAGAAAAAAACGATCGCATCTATTTATTTTTCCATTAATTAGATCTTTCTGTCATCATTTATCAAAAATATGTTATAATTAATCACCCGATATGCAAATCTCTTCGCTAATATTCCTTCATTCGTATTTCATTCTTCGTTCAAGACCGGAATTAACAAATCCCTCATTTCAGCTCTTTTCTAAACCCACCCCAAATTGATCAATCGGTTAGCGACATACTTTCTATTGCAGTAGTTCTTGAGAGATTACTTCAAGTATAATAATTTTATATAGATAATTTTAAGTAATATGCATGTCACCAGACACCATTTCGAAATATGCCGTAATATTAGAATACATATACATAAAAGGTATAAATATCATTGAAGAAGAAGATAACACTAATAATCTCAACGAAAATATGAAAGAGAACAAGACACAGAAAATAGATAAAGATAATGGTCGCAACTGGTCCCAGTCTCTTTTTCTATTTTTGTGTGTTTTGTTCTCTTTTATATTTTCGTTTAGACCTGTGCCATACGCATCTGTAAAATATATGCTGAAATAGGTCAAGTCTCATCTTTTATAGCTGTGTGGCACCCGTCTTAGATTATTAGTGTTATCTTCTTTTTCACGATTATATTACATTGATGGGAATAACCTTCAAAAGTTATAAAAAGAGAGTAGTTCTTATAAAAAAATTAATATACATGTCAGTTTACCACATCGCACTCGGGGAATAACAATGGCACAAGTCCAAAAATGGCATTTTTGAGTTAAGTACGCAGAAATGTTCCTGGATATCTTTTTTATCCTGGAAAAAAACGATATAATTCTATAAAACATTTTAGTGACTTTAAAAGCGAAAACGTCATTATTAAATTATAACAATTTATTAAAAAATAGCGAAAATAGTGGCACAATGATCATTGTGCCATTGTTACCGCGGAACATTTTAAACATTTGAAGGCATAAGTGTGCGAATTTCACATCGATGTCGAGTTGTGCCTCTGTTTTCGTGCATGTCTTTGGAATTTTATGGTCTTAATTCATAGATTCAGTTCGACTAGCTTTCTGACAGCGCGGTTGTTTTGGGCGATTAAGCATTTTACTAGTATATTATATGTATAGTGTGTGTAATGTTTTTTTATTGATTTTTTACGCATAATTTAAAAAAAATATTAGCAATCTGCACTCCTTCTCTATGTATGTAAGCCACAAGAGTGCGAAATTTCATACTCCTCCGTCCGCGCAATTTTCGTAAAAAGGGGTACAACGTTTTTACTTCACGTGTTAATATACCGATTATTTTTATTTTAACACATCTATATTATTACTTTTAATTATCTAAACTATATTTATATGTAATTTAGTAACTGCTATGTAAATTTTTTTATCAATATTTGTTATCAATCATAGATTTATTTATTTCTTAATTAAAAAAAAATATATATGTATGTCTTTTTTCTTTATCTTGGAATGTAATAACTCCCCAATTAAAACACAAGAAACGTTTTTATCTTTTAAATTGGGTAGATTTATTAACAATAAATATTTTTATTTGTAATTAGTTTTTAAGATTGTCTTCTTCTGTAAATCTGTCGTACGTATATAAGTATATTTCAAATAAAAAAATAATAATTTTTTATTTAAAAAAGGTGGTACGAACGTGTGTGCCGTGTAGATACTTTCACATCAATTCTGTAATTAAGGACAGTCAGTTATATTGTTTGTTATTATGGTTTTATATAGGAATATCGCATTTGAAAATTGTCTATACGTATACTAAATTAATTCATTTTGAAAAAAAATTGTTGCATCAAGATAATTATTAAATCAATTGTCCGATTTGTAGGAAACGCATTATGTATTATGTAAGAAATGTATGTTATTTTTGATTTTTATTTGCATCGATTCAATTTTGTTTATTATGTAATGTATAAAATGGAGATCACACAGTCGACACAAGCTGTAGATGACTTCGTACCTTCGACCAAATATACCCACTTGGTCGAAGCTTCGTAGCAAAGATATTAGCTTCGTACAAATGCAAAGTATAGTTCTTTGATAAATAACATTGTTGTGAATGTTTATGTAATGTAAAGACAATTTGGGAAACTTAACTGGTTTATCATGTCTGCATTTTAAAATTTAATTATCTTTTGAATAACTGTTGTATTCTTAAATATGATAAGTAAATCAAATAGATTTATACTATACTAGCAGGTTCCTGGCATGCGTTGCAATGCCATATATTCAAAGAAATACATTGTTTCTCCCTGAATCACATTTCTCGTGCGTTCCCGTTCCCCTCCCTCGTCCTAGCTAACTTTATAAATTATAGCCTATAATATGTTATTCTGATGCATGAGCTATATTATTGTAAAGTTTCATTAAAATCCATTCTGTGGTTTTTGCGTGAAAGAGTAACAAACACACGTATATCCAAATACAAACATTCACGTTTATAATATTACTAGCAGACCCAGCCACACGTTGCTGTGGCTAACGAAACCTTTATAACCAACGTCATCTGTTCAATCAAATCCACACCACGCTGCCGCTGCCCGCTGCCGCTTTGCCAGATATATTACGTATTTGAACCAATTTACACAAAACCTTGAAAAATTATGTACCTAAGAACTTTCTCATGAATCACTCTATATATTGGTGAAAACCGCATGAAAATCCGTTGCGTAGTTTAAAAGATCTATGCGCACATACGACGTAAGCGACTTCATTTTATACTTAAAAAATAATATTTAATACCAATAATATTATATGTAAGTATACATATTTAATACTCATAATATTTATAATATTTTATACTATTTTAAAAGAGATCTTCTGAGTTCAAAATATAAAGTTTCTGTGCTTACCACTTTTTCTGGAAAGAAATGTTAGGAATTTGAAAGAGTCGTCTTAATCTGCTTGATCTTTTTGACTACCAACATTCCAAATAATACAAATTCCTATATTCCAAAGCAATGTAAAGGAATTTTGTAAGGAAAATAGTTCCGGAGATTCTCTTCTGGACGACGACGTCTCTATTTTCAGCAATTCTATTATTGGCTGTAAAAAGGCGAAAGGAAGAGTCATATTTTTTATTAATTTTGGCACTAGAGCTTTTCAAAAAAATGTATTTTGGTGCGTAATTTAATTTTAAGTAATTTTGTGCCTCAGAAGTACATTTTTGACATTCAAAACTGGAGGAAGGTCACTGTTTACGCAAGATTTGAAAAAACGAAACCACCCCCTTGTACTATCCCTTAAAGCAGAATGTTGATCTTCTGTGATGAAATTTTGCACACTTGACGTTCAACATAAGTTGAAAATCACAGTCTGCATTCTGTTTCGAAAAACTTTAAAAGTGCAAATTCCGGTTAACACACGGGACCTCTGTAATTAATAACTTACAGCTAAGATTTTTTACTACTGACTTACATTACAACTAAGACTTTTGGCAAACAAGTAACTTTTGATACTTTACTAGTGACTAAGATTACAACTAAGACTCATGGCTAACAACTAACTATTGATACTTTACTAGTGACTTACATTACAACTAAGACTAATGGCTAACAACTAACTACCAATACTTTACGACTAAGACTTACATTACAACTAAGACTTATGACTAACAACTACATAACTACTGATAAAACTAAGACTAATGCTTAAAAACTATATAACAACCAATACTTTACAACAAAGACTTACATTACAACTAAGACTAAAGGCTAACAACTAACTATCAATTCTTTACAACTAAGACTTACATTTTAATTAAGACTTATGGCTAACATCTAACTACTGATACATGTAAGACTAATGGCTACAACTAAGATTTTTGGCTAACAACTAACTACTGATTAAACTAAGACTAATGGCTAACAACTAACTACTAATTCTTTACAACTAAGATTTATGGCTAACAACTAACTACTGATAAAACTAAGACTAATGGCTAACAACTAACTACCCATACTTTACAACTAAGACTTACATTTCAACTAAGACTTATGGCTAACAACTAACTACTGATACTTTACTAGTCATTCACATCTAAGACTTATGTAGAACTAACTACCAATAATTTACAACTAAGATTTATTTCTAATAATAATAACTAACTGCTGATACAACTAAGACTTATGGCTAATAACTAACTGACTTACATTCTGATGGCTAACAACTAACTACTGATACTTTACTAGTCAATTATTTGTAAGACTTAAAACTAGTGACTTACAAGTAAGACATAACTGGTGACTAAATACTAAAACATATTTTACATTAGAACGGTTATCTTCATTGTACATGGTCTTTAGATGATGAACAACAAAATATTAGCTACCTCACATAATTTATATCCATAATCCTAATTCTATCGTTATCCATGTGAACGTTTGGTTTAGTGTACCTAGTTGACAGAATAAAACAAAGAACCAGTATGAATCTAATAATTTGGCAATACGCCATTTATTATGCAACCGTAATAATGAATAGCACGTTTCACTAGTGGTGTTGGTAATCGATCTTGCTCTAAATAGGGGTGCATGCCACTGCATTTACCGTGCCTCCCCCAAATACAACAGCCAACGTCACGTCACAGCGTTCCTTGTATTCAAGGCACTGCATAATAGAAGCCAAAACATGCTGGTATTGACTGCAGGAGTAATTACTTTTCTGGTTAGCTTCTGGTAGAGATACTGAATAGAAAATTGGTGGAAGTATGATATATTTCATGATTTGGGGGGGGGGGGGCGGGTTTGGGTATCGCCTCTCTTGGAACCATTTATTGGATAAGTAACACCTTAGCTGTGAGTCATCCCATTGTTTGGTAATTTAGCATTTGTGTCCAGGTTCATCGAATGAGGTGTGTTCACGTCTTGGCGGAGGGTGCGCACAAGCTACGTTGTGGGCGGGGTCGGGAGAGGCTGGTTTAGGGAGACCCTTCTACCAATCCAGATGGTTTCTCTTGACCTATCGCCTTATCGCCTTGCACTGGAGGAATAGATTCATACGTCAATCATTCTTAGACACGCTGACTCCTGGATTCATATCTAACACTCATACCTTTTCATTCCTCTCTTTCCTTTCCTTTAAAAGATTCTCCACATTCCCAAAGATGATAAAGGCCTTGTTAGGGAAGTTGTTTATCTCAGGGCTTCCTGTGTAGAGTTATAAAAATGTATATAAATTAGTACCTAAATCGTTGTTTTATCGCTTCATTTTACCTAATGAACCATGCTTTTTTTTCAACCATTCACGTTGTGGCGCTGCATGGACACCGGACACCGCGGACACCGCGGACACCGACATGTTACGTTATTCATAATTAAAACAACACATTCATCGTTTCTCGAGGTTAAAGTTTTCAGTTTCGCGAGCAACGTATCCAAAGTACCTCAGGATACATTATTATACTGTAAACAGACACGGCCTGTTATTGATGCATAGATTAGTGAGCCTAGATGTTCAATGTCCATGGAAAGCTGAGCATTCCTTTCCGGCATCGCATTCCGAGGGCGTCTATTCGTACTTCCGTACTATAAATATTTTGACTCCTATGAGGCCAAATACGGTCCGATTCGTTAACCGTTTTATAAAAAGCCAATCGCAGATGCGTGAAAAATCGTTGCGTACGTAATCGTTGCGTATCTCGACTAAATAGTTCACAACGTTTGCTAACCACTAATTGCAAGGGCGCTCCACGGTTGAATTTGGAAACCAAATCTGGAGCCCTATTTGGAGCCCTAAGATACTTGAAAAAGCCCTTTAGTCTGTGCATAGATTCTCCTATCATAACAATCTTTAGAGCACAGGCGTCGAATGTGAATGCTGTCCTTCGTTATTTCAATGAAAGATGCTCCGTTGAAGAATTGATTTCTTTCGGCACTGGTGCATAGACGGGAAACACCCAAATGCTCGCCCAAGGTTTGACAAGGCTGACATTAATTTGTCATATTTATTTATTTGTTTAATTTCAACGGTATACATATACCATAAGAACTGATTACATGTCACAAAATGAAAAATAGTAATATAGAAATAATAAAAAAAAATTGTTTAACAAATGATTGTGGCATTTGAATTAGAAATGACACCAGAGAGACAATTACGTACAAAAATCTATAGTACAAATAGAATTAATAATAACTAAAAAGATTTTATGTTGAATTTTTTCGATTGAATCTGAATGAATTTTAAAATGGGGGGACCAGATCGAGAAGTTATATTCGACTTGACTACGTACTAAGGATGTATACAAAATTTTTAGTGTTGAAATATTCCTAAAACCTCTGGAATTTCGAAGAATGAAGCCAAGCATTTTCATTTCTTTATTACCGATTGTGTTTATATGGGATATAAAGTTTAATTTAGAGTCAACAATTATGCCCAGGTCGTTAATTTCTTCGACAGAGGTAAGGGTAGAGTTATTAAGTACATACGGATGAATAATTGGTTGACTTATTCTGCAAAATCTTATTGCATGACACTTATTTATGTTCAGAAAAAGTTTGTTAACAGAACACCAATTAATTAACTTGTGTAAATTATTCTGTAAACAGAGACAATCTTCAACAGTTTTAATTATTTTAAATATTTTCAAATCATCTGCAAAAAGCAACACATTTACATCTTTATCAAATATATCAACAATATCGTTTATAAACAGAAGAAACAAAATTGGGCCTAAATGAGACCCTTGTGGTACACCACTGGTAGCTATAAATTGATTGGAAAGGAACAAATTTATTTTAACAAGTAGTACTCTGTCAGATAGATAGCTTGCAAACCAGTCTAAAAGTTTTCCATCAATACCTAGCTTCCGTAACTTAGCCAGTAGAATTTTATGGCAAACTTTGTCGAAGGCCTTGATGAAATCCGTATAAATAGAATCGACTTGAGTTTTGTTAGCTAATGCGTTTGATATATAGTTTTCATATAACGAAAGATTTGCTAGAGTTGATCTGCCCGACAAAAATCCGTGTTGATTTGGAACAATGAGATGGTTAATACATGGGGAAATTTGATCAAGCAATAGTTTTTCAAAGAGTTTTGGGATTACAGATAGCTTACATATTGGTCTATAGTTAGTGATATCACTTTTATCACCCTTTTTTAATATAGGTGTTAGATAACAACGTTTCCAAATGTCAGGGAAGCATCCTGTGTTGAGGGATTGATTAAACAATAAACAAATTGGCTCAGCCAGTGAAGCAATGCAATTAATAAGTATATTGGGATGCACATTGTCAGGTCCGGCCTTCTTGTTTTTGTCTAGAGATTTAATTTTAGTTATAACGTCGTTTATATTGATGTGAACAGCAGGGATATGTATGCTCTCATTAAGGGTAGGAGGTGGTACATAATTGTCTGGGATATTTTCGTCATAGACACTTTTGAAATAATCAGCAAAATAGTTAACCTTCACTTTCATATCAGTGCTAATCTTTTCTTTGAAGTGTATTGAGATGGGTAAACCTTGTTTGTTTTTTCTAAGAGAGTTAACATGTGTGAAAAAGTTTTGTGTATTAGAGGGAATAGATTTTTCGATATCATTTATGTAATTAAAATACGATATTTTTGACAGTTTTTTACATTGAGTTCTGTAGTTGTGAAATATTTTATAGTCGTTAAGGGAGTTGGATTCTTTGAAGTTTTTGTGTGCAATTTTTTTACAGATAACTAGGTTAATTAGCTCACGGCTGAACCATTTCGGGAACTTTGCTTCTTTGAAGTGTGAAAGTGGTACATAGTTTTCAATGGCCCTATTAATAATTGTGTAAAAAATTTCAAGATTATAGTTAATATCATTGTTGTGGTGAAGAAAGGACCAGTCTTCATTTGCAAGATATTGGTTCATATTAGGATAGTCAGCTTTGGAGAAATTATAAGTAAGGTTAGGCAGAATAGTTGTGTTGTCTGGTGAGTTATTCGTCGTGATGGTTATGCTTAGAGCGGGGTGGTGACAGTCTAGGGGGAGGAGCTCTTCAACCGATTTAACAATATGAATTGAGAGATCACTACAGAATACCAGATCCAGAAGCCGATTATATTTATTGTAGACTTGATTGACTTGATGTAGAGAGAGTAAGTTCGTCATATCTATTATTTCGCGTGCATTTTCTGGCAGGTTTAAGTTGTTAGAAGAGTTTTTATTCATCCAATCAATGCTAGGGGTATTGTAGTCACCAAATAAAATTGTTCTGGCATCAGGGTATTTATTTTTGAAGGTTTCGAGGTCATCAATATGGTTTCTGTAGACTGTGATGTTGGATCCTGGAGGAATGTAGACACATCCCAATAGAATTTTATTTGATTTAGATTTTAGTAATACGAATACCTGTTCCACGTCTTGATGTTTGCAAATTAATCTAGTGGTCGACAGTGATTTATTAACGGATATCAGAACTCCTCCTCCTCTGGTTTTATTGCTGGTGGCTGGATTTCTGTCAAGGCGGTAGGTGTTGTAAGATGTAAATCCAAGTTCCTCTGTATGAATATCAGGATCAAGCCAGGTTTCAGTAAGAAGAAATACATCGATGTTTTGAAGTAATGGAATAGTTGTTTGCAACTTTAAGAGTTTGGTGCGGCAGCCCCGGATGTTTTGGCCATATCCATTGATGTCTTCGAGTTTTTTGGAGTTGACTTAACTATTGTCGGCTTACTGTTGATATATTTAATAGTTAGCCCAACTTCACCTCCCTGAATCCGACTTTCCATGGTTTGACGTAGGTCCAACAAGTGTTTTCTTTGATTTGGTGTTTGGTCGGAAAAAATTTTCACTGGGGAGTTGTTCAGGTAATAGTTTTTTTTCGGAGGATAGTCATTGCTTCAGTCGAGTTTCTTAAGATGACTTTAATGGGCCTTGATTTGTCAGGCCTCACTGCTCCAAGACGAAAAGTGTTGATGGAATTTGGATCAATGTTGTTGTCTATTTTCTTTAGAATAGTTGTGATTTGTAGATTTTCATCCTCGATTTTTTCAATTTGGTTTAGTTTAGTGCTTTCAGGAACGTTTATAATAATAAGATTATTTGCCCTAATCTTTCTTTCTTCAAGCTCATCGGCCGCTTCACATGTAGATTCTAATGAGTTGGGTTTGGAGGTTAATGTTTTGGTTGCTGTTAGCTCACCCTCGAGTGCTGCCATTTTTGCAGCCATTTGTGCAATAGTTCCAAGAATAGCGTTGGTTCTTGGAATAATTTTAGCAATTTGATCCTTGTTTAGTTTGCTACTTGGGTCTATTATTAATTCAGTAAGAGCCTCAACGGCATCTCTCGCCAGACTGATGAATCCCTGTGAGTCCATTTTATTAACTTAAAAAAAAAAAAAAAATTTTTTTTTTTTGGAAAAAATGGAGATGGTTTATCGTGATTCTAAGGTGAAGTGACTTGAGTTGCTTGCTACAGTTGGCCGTGTCAAATGTCAATGTCATATGAGAACGGGTGGTTTTTATGACTAGTTCTTGAATACAGCTCGGCTGTGGAACGACTTGCCGGGCTCCGTATTTCCTACCTGCTTCAACAAGGGTTTCTTTAAGACCTAGGTTCAGTCGTTCCATTTTACAAAAAGATCCACCACACAGCATCCCCAAAGATGACAAGGCCTTGATGGAAATTATTTGTTGAGAAAATTATTTTGGCGTTAGAGCGTTGAAGATCAAATCCAACTAATGGGAGCTAAAAGTAGAAACAATTTTTTCGCTTCGTGTTTCATCTAAATATTAAAGTACCTATTTGGAATAGGCCGAGTTCTCGACAAATCAAAGCCAATTTTGAAAATGATAATTAAAATAAATTTGTGTTAAAAATATTTTATCGTAATGATATATTGAACCAATAAATCTTTTTTTCCATTTATGTTTTCATATTAAATTTTTTTTTTTCATTCATCCTTATCAATATAATTGATGTGCTTTGCCTGTCTCACTAGGAACTCCTGTGTTGAGAGCAGGCGCAGTTTATAACATGATCAGTTTAAAAATACAAATTACAATACAATATTACGTTCAAAATAAAAGTCAATCACCATCGTACCATTGGAAATGCATACTTACAAGGCGAAAAAGAATAAAATAAAAATAAAATAAAAAGCCTTTCATTAAGAGGAATCAACAAGCCAAAAACGAATGTTTTCCTTATATTATCTGTGTGCCTTATATTGCCACAAAATAGATAAAATATGCATAAAAATCGGTTTGCAAACGTAGTCTAGAAGTCACGATTGCAAGCGCATAAGTCGTTTTGAACAGTGGATAAGCTCAGTGTATCCAAACCTTTTTTGTATCTATAATGAAAACCGATTCATAGTAAACATGTTTCGAAAATAGTGACTTAGCACTAATCTTCGATTGATTCTTAATGTAAATAAAATCCTCTATACGGGAGATTATCATTGAGGCTATCATTGTCTCTATTTGTTACAAAAAAGGAAGATAATATCAAACGTTTATTATTATATTATTATAACTAATGAAATTCCTAAACTAATTGGATATTATAGGTAGGTACTTTATTGCTTATCTGGAATCTTTAAACAAACGTGTAATAATTATAACAATGAATCTTTAATTCAAAGTAAAAGTTCAAGGGATCATTGAACTGGGGTTATATATATTGTTATATTCATGATGATTAAATTAATGGTACCTAATATTTTTGAATTACCTGCGTGGCAACTTTCCCTTATCCCTGTCCTCCCCTTACCTGTCCCAATCCAAATACCTGTTCGCACCCTATTTTCTCTACAGTTATAATCGCATTTATTTTATTGCTGTGTATATATATTTAGGTTTATCACTTGTTGAATCTACACCTGTATTACACTACTACCTACTACTACTGAGTCTAGTGTTGACATATTCTTACGTCTGCTATAATTTATTAAAAACCAACATAAAACTGTAGTGTACTAAACTTAAAGACCTAAACTGGGAGGAATGCAGATCCGGGCACCGTCTGGAAATTTAATAAAAAGGCACTTTCTAGATGAGAAAAGTGTGGAAAAGCAGAATAAAACAAAAATTAAGGCGCGCTCGGCAAAATTGAGGGAGATACAACCGTTCAAAGTATTTAAAATTTCACTTTACAAACTGATATTGACAGTTCGCCCGCGTCCGCCCGCCATTTTTTTATAACCTAATACGCTAAACATGGTTTGTGATAGAAAAGAAAGTGCCCCCTTCGTAGCGCCTGCTCGCGTCACGGCAAAAAAACATCCCAGTTTTCAAGTGGTTTAGCGGCTACGCTAGGTTTGTGTAATATGGTTTGTGATTTTGGCGTACTATTAATTCTGTATTAGGTCTGGGATCCAACATAAGCAATGAAAACATGGCGAACGAACTGTCAATATCAGTTCGCGAAGTGAATTTTTAAATACTTTGAACGGTTGTATCTCCCTTAATTTTGCCGAGCGCGCCTTAATTTATTTTTTATTCATCTTCTCCACACTTTTCTCATCTAGAAAGTGCCTTTTTATTAAATTTCCAGACGGTGCCCGGATCTGCATTTCACCCCCTAAACTATTCCAATTCAAAGATCGCGCTTCTAATCAGTGCATTTATATCTTGCGAAGTGTTATTTTTTCATGTTTTTTGTCTTCCCAAAGAAATTGCATGTTAACTGTCAAAAAATAAATAATAAAAATAAAACTGTCATTCTGTACTAAAACAAGCCAGCTGTTAAAAAATACAAAAGTGCCATATCTGTGTTGAAAATATCATACAATCAATTTTATTCACAGCGAAATCACTTTATAAATTAATTTCAACATGAATACACTATGCATCGTTTGTGACAAAAATATTGACAGTCCAGCCAAATTCATAGCGTGTGTAGTCTGTGAAAACGGCTACCATCTTGTTTGTGCAGAGATTGGGGAAAACCTACGTGGTGCTCGTAATTCTCAATGGAAATGTAAAAAATGTTCAAAAAATTTTACGAAAAAAAAGAGCAAAAATACGATATGTGATATGAAAATAGATCAAGAGCCATCTAGCGGCAAATCTACCAAGCAGCTAACTCAACCTTCTAAATCGGCAGTCGAGCAGTCAACAGACGAGGAGAAATTTCCTTCCTCAAACAAAGATGGCGCAAGCGGTTTACTTACGTCGAATTATTTCATTATGGAACTAAATAATTTCAAAAAATCCATAATGGATTTTGTTGAACAAAAATATGAATCAATTATCGCACAAAACAAAGAAATCCTTGATTCAATTAATTTTTTAGCGGATCAGCAAGACCAGCTAAAAAAACGCATAACTGAAATTGAATCCTCACAAGAAAGTTTCAATACTGATATATTAGAATTAAAAAAACAAAACGCTGTATTAGAAAAAACTACTTCTCTTCAGGACGACAAAATTGACCGGCTGGAGTACATTACACAGATGTGCAATATCGACATCAGAGGCATCCCTGAAGCAACCAATGAAAATATTATGGAAACTCTTAAAAAAATATCAAAAATCATTAATTACGGAGAGAACACGATACCTTTACAATCTGAAATTAATAAAATGTACAGACTAGGACCAAAATTGTCCGAAAAAAATCCCAGATCTATAATAGTGTCGTTCAATAGTATTAAATCTCGAGATGACTTCCTACTCAAAATCAAAGAATATAAAAAATCCTCTACCTCCAGTTCAAGCAAACTCAATACAGCAGATTTAGGGCTATCGCAAGAAGCAAAACGGATTTACGTGTCGGATCATTTAACGCAAAAAGGAAAATTCCTACTCTCTCAAACTAAAAAATTCGCCAGAGATTATAACTACAAATACTCTTGGACATCCTCGGGGCGCATTCTGCTAAGACAAACGGATACATCCAAAATTATTACGATTAAAAACATCATGGATCTCGATCGAGAAAAACGTCAACAACTGTGACAGATGATAAAAAGTACCTCAACATTTACTTCACTGCTAAACGAAAATAATCCGGCTAATATCATTTTCACCGCAAGTTTTCATATTATGCGTTTTTTCTTTGTCTTTAAAAATAATGTATTAAATCATAATAATTCATTCTTACTCTTTTTAGTAGTTCTTTCATACAGCAACAAAATCAGTATGAAAATTGTTTATATCAGTATTCACTTTTTTTATTATACGTTATCTCCTTTGAATGTAACTCACATTTGGTTATGATTTTAGATTTTCACGGCCAAAAATTTTATGGTTATTTCCTTTTGGGGTATTATGCCGTGTTGCGCTACCTCCTCCTTTAGCCAACGTTTCGGACAGCGTTACAGTGTCCATCATCAGGGCAGATGTGTAAATGTTAGAGATGAAATGTGTGCTTAAGTACTTCGAAGTAATATCGTGTCGCCAGCACCGATCCACTGCGGGCTGGAATTACAGTATACTTCAAGATGGTTTTTTGCATTTACCTTTGGTGTAGCCGTCAATTACCGGATACCAAGAACTATTGAGCTTAGCTCCGTCGTCTCTATTAATGTTAATAGGATTTTTATGAATTTCAATTGCCTCTGTAATTAAGCGTGCGCTATAGGTTTTGGGTCTTCCCAGGACTTCAGGAACAAATCCGAAGTAATGGCCGGTTTCAATTAAATGCTCGGCGATTGCCGATTTGTCAGGGTGGCCAAGTTTACATGCTCGAAAGTGTTCCGATATCCTTTTGGAGATCGTCCGCTCTGTCTGGCCAACATAGACCTTATCACATCCGGAACAGCTGAGTTTATATACTCCATCTGTTTCCAGAGGAAACTTGGTCTTTGCAGACCTCAGGTAGGTAGGTAGGTAGGTAGGTCTTGTATTTTGGTCGTGGTTCCGAAGGCAGTCTTGATGCTTTCTTTCCTCAACAGTCTGGCAATTCTGTCTGTCACATTGTGAACATAAGGTAGGAAAGCACAGCCTTTAGACTCTTGTTCAATTCTGTCTTCGTTTGGTGTAGATTTGGCTCTTATTATTTGCCTTGTCTGCCTTGCCGGGTAACCGTTACGCTCCAGTGCATCGGTGAGCTTAGTAAGTTCCGCTCCGATATTTGTTTCTTCACATATTCTGGTCGCTCGGGTTACCAGCGTATGGATAAGTCCTCTCTTCTGCGCTGGGTGGTGATGCGAATCAGCATGTAGATACCGATTCGTATGAGTTGGTTTCCTATACACTGTGTGTCCTAGGCTACCATCTTCTTTTCGCATCACTTCCACATCTAGAAAAGGCAGGATTTTGTTTTTATTTTCCAACTCCATAGGGGGCAACTGCATAGTTCATCCCCTTGGCAAGCACAGAAGTCGCCTGTGGGCTCAACGCAAGGGACGAAATGTTAATAACAACTTTATTTTGATCAAGCTGTTTTCGATCACCTTTTTTATCTTGGTTGAGCCTCTCGAATTTTTGTTTCTGTCTCGCATCTGTTGACTGCTTACATCTCTGTGCTTGTTGGTAAGTCATGTTGTCAACTTTCTTCCAATCGTCATCGATCAGGATTGCACTCAGGTGCAGATGTAAATAGAAAAGGTCCCGAGATATTCCATCCAGTTCGCTGCGCACATTGTGGATTCTTTCCCTTAGTAGCGCTGCTTCTGCTCTTTGGAATACCCTATCGGCTTTCCGGGATGTGATATGTCTTTTTATGCGAATGTGTACTGGTACAATCGATTCCTCCTTACATCTCTTCAGGAAAGCCAGGCTGCCCAGTAAGAGGTTCCTTCGCTTTCTCAGATTCTCCAATCGTCGTACCATTCTGTGAACTTCCTCCCCATAGAGGTTCGTCAGATATGATTTTAGATTTTCACGGCCAAAAATTTTATGGTTATTTCCTTTTGGGGTATTATGCCGTGTTGCGCTACCTCCTCCTTCAGCCAACGTTTCGGACAGCGTTACAGTGTCCATCATCAGGGCAGATGTGTAAATGTTAGAGATGAAATGTGTGCTTAAGTACTTCGAAGTAATACCGTGTCGCCAGCACCGATCCACTGCGGGCTGGCATTACAGTATACTTCAAGATGGTTTTTTGCATTTACCTTTGGTGTAGCCGTCAATTACCGGATACCAAGAACTATTGAGCTTAGCTCCGTCGTCTCTATTAATGTTAATAGGATTTTTATGAATTTCAATTGCCTCTGTAATTAAGCGTGCTCTATAGGTTTTGGGTCTTCCCAGGACTTCAGGAACAAATCCGAAGTAATGGCCGGTTTCAATTAAATGCTCGGCGATTGCCGATTTGTCAGGGTGGCCAAGTTTACATGCTCGAAAGTGTTCCGATATCCTTTTGGAGATCGTCCGCTCTGTCTGGCCAACATAGACCTTATCACATCCGGAACAGCTGAGTTTATATACTCCAAACAAAATCCTGCCTTTTCTAGATGTGGAAGTGATGCGAAAAGAAGATGGTAGCCTAGGACACACAGTGTATAGGAAACCAACTCATACGAATCGGTATCTACATGCTGATTCGCATCACCACCCAGCGCAGAAGAGAGGACTTATCCATACGCTGGTAACCCGAGCGACCAGAATATGTGAAGAAACAAATATCGGAGCCGAACTTACTAAGCTCACCGATGCACTGGAGCGTAACGGTTACCCGGCAAGGCAGACAAGGCAAATAATAAGAGCCAAATCTACACCAAACGAAGACAGAATTGAACAAGAGTCTAAAGGCTGTGCTTTCCTACCTTATGTTCACAATGTGACAGACAGAATTGCCAGACTGTTGAGGAAAGAAAGCATCAAGACTGTCTTCGGAACCACGACCAAAATACAAGACCTACTGAGGTCTGCAAAGACCAAGTTTCCTCTGGAAACAGATGGAGTATATAAACTCAGCTGTTCCGGATGTGATAAGGTCTATGTTGGCCAGACAGAGCGGACGATCTCCAAAAGGATATCGGAACACTTTCGAGCATGTAAACTTGGCCACCCTGACAAATCGGCAATCGCCGAGCATTTAATTGAAACCGGCCATTACTTCGGATTTGTTCCTGAAGTCCTGGGAAGACCCAAAACCTATAGCGCACGCTTAATTACAGAGGCAATTGAAATTCATAAAAATCCTATTAACATTAATAGAGACGACGGAGCTAAGCTCAATAGTTCTTGGTATCCGGTAATTGACGGCTACACCAAAGGTAAATGCAAAAAACCATCTTGAAGTATACTGTAATGCCAGCCCGCAGTGGATCGGTGCTGGCGACACGGTATTACTTCGAAGTACTTAAGCACACATTTCATCTCTAACATTTACACATCTGCCCTGATGATGGACACTGTAACGCTGTCCGAAACGTTGGCTAAAGGAGGAGGTAGCGCAACACGGCATAATACCCCAAAAGGAAATAACCATAACTCACATTTCTTTAACTCTCTCTAAGAAAAAATTATATATCCCCATAAATAATACTGTCAAGTTTTTATTCGAATATTACCACTATCTACAATTCACACACACTAAGTATAATACCTAAGATTTATCAAAATAATTCATTCTCTAGTAACAGAAAAAATATTACAAAAATTACAAATCCTACAATTAAAAATTCTAACCTTACTCTTCTTCTAATCAACAAAAATCACGCTGTTTTAGTATTCTTTAAGATAATATCAGTTTACTGTGTAAATATTATTCTTCCTGCATGTTCTCGTAGGAATCTGAGTATTAATACCTTATTTACTCACTGTTTGATGCTCCTATTTTCTGTAATAATCTTTTTATTTTGGTTAACTATTATTATACTCACTTGTATTTACAGAATTTAACTACAAATGCTCGAGCTCTGTCAAAATAATGTTTTTGTATTTCCCAAAAACCATTACTACTGTTTTATTTACATATTTTTTAATCATACTTTTGCATTTTTCACATGTTACTGTATTTAATTATCGTTTTTTATCACACCTATCAATGCAAACCTACTTATGGTACCAAAGTATTATCGCCAAAAGCACTTACCTAGCTATTATCCACTCCATTGTTATAATATGCTTTATGATTGATAATTATGTAAACATTTCCTTCGCTTGTTTTTTATCGGAACATACCTACATTTTCGAGAAGATTTTACGAACTCAAATTAATGTACTCCCACTATTATTCTTATTATTATTATTAATTACATCGCATGTTATTTGTTGTTGTTTTATGAATCACACCACCAAAAGCAATATGTATAAAAATGTAATTTTCTGTCTTCAATCAAGCCAATATATCTTTAACATTTATATGCTCAAAACTGTATTCTTACTTTCTTGTATCAGCATAATTATTATAATAATTGCCTATCTAACTTCTAATTATTCCTACCATATTTCACCTTTTTTGGCCAAATCTCAAGCCTTTTTAATATTCCTTAAGAAAATGGTAGATCACTCCATACATATTTTTTCACTCGCATGTTTTTATAAATTCAACACCATTCATAATGTTTATACCGAAAACAATGTATTCATACTTTCTGTAATGGTTCACTCTGGTATCATCATACTTATTCTCACAAAATATAATGTCATATCGTATTATTCGACATTCTTACTGTATAAACCAATAATAACATTTTTATTAACACAAATATTCCTCACTAGCAATAATATCTTCAGTCGCTTCTCTACTCTAGGTTTACTGACAACATTTACAACATTTATCTCAATAATAAATAAAACTTGGAAAGAAATCTACTGCAAATGCAAAACTGAAATTTACTCAAGCTCCGTTCTAATTACATCTTTGCACATTCCAAAAATCATTACAACTTTTTATTATATTATAACGTACTTATTGCACTCATATCTTTCCCGCATAATCACTTACCATGTTCTTATCTATTTATCAAACTTACCTATACTCTATCGACCTGCTCGTTCTAAAATTAACTTTTGCTTAAATATTCATTTTTTTGTTTTTTTTTGTTTTTTTTTGTTTTTGTTTTTTACAAATAGAAAACCATGGATTTAGAAATGAATGATATCAATGTACAAATAGAAAATCATGGTAATATAATTACCTCTGAAACTAATGTTGCATCAACTTGTATAGATACACTAAAGCCATATACACAATTAAAATTATTCTCTACAAATATTCGCAGCATAGATAAGAACTTCAACAGTCTACTAGTAACGCTTGCTGATTTGAATAATATATTTGACATAATAATTTTAACAGAATGTTGGATCAAATCAAATTATACTCACAAAAAAATTACAGGATTTACTGTTTTCAATACATTGAATAACAAGACACAGTCAGATGGAGTAATCGTCTATGTAAAATCCGATCTCTACCCGACCATCTCTGAATTATCCGTCGACAATGCCAACTGCCTTAAAATTAAAATAAACCAGACCACCATTCTTGCACTATACAGGTCACCTAAACAACAAAATGTTTCAGCCTTCCTTAAATCTTTAGACGTGGCATTATTGAACTGTAGAACAAATGATGAACTAATGGTAATCGGCGACATTAACATAGATTTACTTAAGCCCATGTCAACACAAACACTCGACTATAAAAACCTAATGACTCAATACGGGCTTGTTTCTTATATTAATGTCCCAACTAGAGTAACCGACATGACCAAATCATGTATTGACCACATATTCCTAAGAACAAAAAAAAATTCTAAAGGAATTGTTTATCAATCAACTATAACTGATCACTTCTCAATAGTAATTGGCCTCATGAATAAAAAATCCACTCCCATTACCTCATGTGAAAATACATTAAAGACTACGATCAATTTTGAGGAACTAACCTCCAAAATTAAATTAGAAAATTGGCTCTCTGTTGTAAATTCTTCAGATGTAGATGTTGCATTTAATAAATTTTCTGAAATACTATTGAAACATATTCAGGCTGTTACCGTTGAATCCCCTTTGAACAACTCAAAAAATAAAAAACTAAAACCATGGATAACAGATGGTTTAATTTTTTGTATTAAAAAAACGGGACAAACTCCACAAAAACTTAATTAACAATCCAAATACACAAGCCCAAACATTTTATAAAAAATACAGAAATATTTGTAACAATCTCATCAGAATCACTAAAGAAAACTACTATAAACATAAATTGTCCAGAGCCGGTAATAATAATAAAAAAAATTTGGCAAATTATTAAAGAAATATCTGACACTGACCATTCAACACCAATAATCAACAAATTAAACATCAACGGACTAGACACTTCACTAAAAGTCGACCCTGACACTGTGACCAATCACATAAATGAATATTTTTGTAATATTGGAAAAAACTTAGCATCACAAATTTTAAATAAAACATCTACCGATGAAAATGCTCTTGCCAACAATATAAATAACTCTGCTTGTGAAACAAACAATTCATTCACACTCAACCCCACCAACTCTGCTGAAATTTCACAAACTATAAAACAACTAAAGCCCTCCCATTCATGTAATCATGATAAAATATCCTCAAATATACTCAAAATTATTGAACCTTTTATAAATCTACCACTGGAGCATATCATTAACCTCAGTCTCGACAAAGGTATATTTCCGTACAAACTCAAACTTGCTTTGGTCCAACCAATTTTTAAGTCTGGAACTCCTACTGAGATATCAAACTATAGACCTATCTCCATTTTATCATCACTCTCCAAAATCATAGAAAAAATGGTAAAAAAAAGACTTACTGACTATCTTACAAAATAAAATATTCTCTCGCCTAACCAGCATGGGTTCAGAGAAGGGCTCAGCACAGACTCAGCTATTCTAGAATTAACATCACACATAACAGAAGCCCTAGACAAAGGTGATAAATGTCTGGCAATATTTCTAGACTTAGCTAAGGCATTTGACACAGTCTCTCGTCGAATCCTCCTAGCTAAGCTTCAGAAAATTGGAATAAAGAATAAGGCATTTGATTGGTTCAAATCTTACCTAACAGACAGAAAGCAATTTGTTAAGTTACCATCATACAAATCGTCTCAACCTATCAGAATCAATTTTGGTGTACCACAGGGCAGTGTACTCGGTCCAATACTTTTTCTCATATACATTAATGATTTATGTAGATTAGAAATTGATGGCAACATAATCACCTTTGCCGATGATACTGCCCTGATAATAAAAAGTAAAACATGGGTAGAAACTTTTCATAAAGCGGAACTAATTTTGCAAAATGTTAAACAATGGCTGGATGATAATTTACTAACGCTAAACATAACCAAAACAAAATACCTAACATTCAGTACAAATAATCCAAGTCAACCCTCAAGTAATCATGTATTAAAAATACATTCTTGTAGTAATATATCCAGCTGTTTATGCAATCCATTGGAAAGAGTAGACTCCATCAGATACTTAGGCGTAATAATCGATAACAAACTGCGATGGGAAGAACATGTAATTAACGTCACAAGCCGTATAAGGAAACTGGCTTATATCTTTAGATCATTGCGCAATATACTACAAAAAAATACAATGAGAACAGTATATTTTTCCCTGTGTCAGTCAATCTTATCGTACGGTATAATTATCTGGGGAGGATGCTCCAAAACTGTATTAGATCCATTAATAAAAGCCCAAAAATTAATAATACGGACTATTTACAGAGTTCATTATATACACCCCACAAAAGACCTATTTAAAGACTTTAAAGTTCTTAATTTAAAATCCATATATGTAAAAAATATTACCTCTTATTTTAAATTCAAATTTACAAAAAAAAAAAATTATAAATTCAAAATACAACACAAGATATTCAAACCTATCGAATTATATTATTCCAACAACAAAAACTTCAATGGCCCAGTCCCAGTTCAACTTTCTTGCACCTAAAATTTTTAATAATTTATCATTTGAAATAAAGTCTAAAGACAAATATCTCACTTTCAAAAAGGCGCTTACTGACCTTCTGATGAGTGACAATGACAGTGTTTATAACCTGTTTCACATACTAAAATAGTTATTAATTATTAATAGTTAAAAGAAAACAAAACGTAAGATATAATAATGTTTTATTACTAATGTTTTTGGGTTATTTGTCATTCAATTTATTCAAAATTAAAAACGGTTTTTGCAAATGCAAAATGATTTTAATGCAAAACGGAAATTTTCTAACCTTCGGAACATCCCCGATATGAGAGGTTAAACTTCCATATTCATCGGCTAATTATTATTATATTTAATGTCATATTTTATGTTTTTACCCCGCTTATAGCTCAATTTGACATAATTTTTCTTATAAAAGTAATGCTTTATAATATTATGATGTTTTAATTTAAAATCACTTCATTAATATGTTAAAAAATAGAATTATACCAACGCATATTGTCGAACAGGCTATGCCTTTTGTAATCTTTTTTGTTTCCATTTTTTATATTATCTTGTATTTGTATGTTTTTTTAATAACTGTTACAATGAATCAAAACTTTTCAATAATAGAAAGAGTATATGCCTGAATTATTTATTGTACATATTTACATTGTATTCATTTATCTATTTATAAAATAAGAAATATATATAGCAATAAGCTGCACATCTCACTAGGACATTCCTGTATCGAGATGTGCAGTTTTACAACAAAGTTTTACATTAATGTAGTTTTACAATAATGTAATTTTAAAAAAAGATAAGAAAGAAACATACACATAAACTTAATAAAAATATTATAATAAACCTACAAAAGCAGCATGAGTACAGTTATTCAAACATTAATAAATAATTATATTCTGTCACCATGTTAGAAAATAACACCTCTTTTATTAACATATATCTCAATACTATTTGGAAAGATACTTACTGCAAATACTCAAGCTCCATTCTAATTACACCTTCATACATTTCAAAAAAAAAAAAAATTACAACTGTGTGTAAATGTGTTGGTACTGTGTCCATGGCCGTATATATACATATTAATGTATTCTTGTACCTAGACGCATATATATGTGTAAGTGTGTGTGTGTATATGCCTATGTGTGTATGGATGTGTGCACCTGTATATACGTATGCGTATGCACTCACACATATAAATTTTAAAATAAGGATATGTATCTTCTCACAAACTTATCCTTACCCAATTCTTTTTCTCTTTACTAGTTTTTTTATTATAACTTTACCAATTTTCAACATCATTACATTACTAATAGTTCCATATGTTAACAATAGAGTTCACTTAAAGTAAATATCTTCCATTGTCACCATGAAACAGGCAGCCGCCTAGTATGGTGATTCAATGTATCCAATTCTATGTAAATGTCTAATTATGTAACATGTATTTAAATAAATAAATAAATAAATATATATGTATTTTTTTAATTGCTGCTTTGTCCTGTTTTTTTTTTTCTTTTCTTAAATATTCTTGTTTTCATTCAGTTACTTTTATGTTTCTAAATACCTATCTGTGAACATTAATAATTGGTCTTTTTTTTGTTATCCTCTTATGTATGTTATATTATTAAGACTGTTTATGTTCCTTAAATAAATAAATAAAAAATAAATAAATACGCAAAGGCACAACCGAGTTTGCAGTTTTAACAATGACGGTATTTGAACAATGAACTGAAATGAGATAAAATAATAATAATTTACTTCGGACATACAAACATGCCCACGACACACTTCTTGTGATTTATCTCCTCAGTGGTTTACAGGTGAACTGGCCTAGCTAGCGGCGCAGGTAGTGGAAAAATAGCTTAGTTCAAATGGTAGTTGAATGGTAGTAAAGTCTTTGAAACAAAGTTTTAATGGAGCTTTAGGGGAATTTCGTGCAGGGTAAGAATCACGATAAGGGTGAAGAAGAAAGGACGAAATTTGGGGAACACGTAGATATTCTGACCCAGTTATCTCTTACGTTAATTAATTAGGTTTATATCTGGATTTTATGTACGAGTACGTTGGTTATGTTAGGCCAGAAGAGAAGATCTGCGTGGCTCTGCACTAAGAAGTCTCTACTTTGAAACACGAAATACAAAATATTATCAAAAATGTAATTAAATATCGGAAGTTAAAATAAGTTTAAATATTATAAATTTTGACGGTAAGCACCTCACACAAATTTTTTTTCGGTTTTTACCAAAAATTAATCTACCTAAATCATTTTTTAATTTAATTTTTTTATTCTTTCAATATGTGCTCCACACAGGAAGCCCTAAGGAAAATAATTAATAATAATAATAATAAGAGAAAAGTTCTGGGAAGGAAAAGGGTTTAAGGGGTGCGTAGGAATCTGGGGTTCAGTGTGTCCTGGTCATCCACCTCCAAGACTTAAACAAACCTCACCCCACGAACCCGGGCACCCCTGCTAAATTACCAAACGTAGCGAACCACTTTAATTTATAACATTGTTACAGCATTGAACATAATATTGTACAGCGCCCTTGAGGTGATTTTTCACAAAAATGGCGATATTATTATAATTACTAATATTAATATTATGGCAAAAACAAAAACGTGAAATACATATTTTAAAGGATTTCTACGCTAATTAAGAGAGCTAGCTCTTGAGCTTGGTGTACGAGTTATTTCATAATTATGTACTGAAGTGTACAATAAATATAATCTAAAGTATTAGGATGTTGTGATGTTGTTTGAAACATCATAAATTCAAAAAAAAGGTTTGGGTAAATAACTACTTATTAATAAATAATGTAAATAAATCGTCTGAATGTGACATAACAGACGTTCGATAACCTTGAATGCCGAAATAGCTGTACCAATAATAAATACTGTTTTATTTTAATAATATTAATGATTTTTTGATTTACAAAAATCAAAAGGCTGTAAATGAAGTTTTAAGAATTAAGCACAACCCCTTGCTAACAACCTGGCAGCGGCTACATGGTGTCAGAGTTGCGCTCGGGGACTACGCCCCGTATAGGAACCAGAACCTCGCAGGGCGGGCTCCGACCTACCTTGCAGGCGGCTAGCTCGAACCAACGGCAAGCAGGGGAGACCCTCGTCATCAGGGTGGTGTGGTCGCCGGTAGGCTGTTTGGAATGTTTTACATGGGGGAAATACTGGCCGTGATCACCCTCGAACAATCTCCTCAATAAAAGAACGGTATTTAGGTAAAACAAACAAAATGTATTGTGAGAAAACACAGAAATACAAGGTTAAAAGGCAGTTCCTGGCTAGAATGTCCCTACACGGTAAGTCTCTCAACCTGTCCTCTCTGGGGTCGTCATTGCTCAGGTAAAATCGCGAGGGCAAATAGAACACATTAATTTAAGGGGGCTTACTGCGATGGAGGCGGCAGGTCCAATCCTCGTCCGCAGCAGATGGGATCTCGTTCCAACAGGAGTCTCCAGGTGAAACGTCCCACACACGTAAACATTGTCACTGTACTTTAAATTACGCCTCGGCCTTGTCTGCCGTAACATCTAGAACACGCATTTGCGTATTAAATTCCCGACGCCATATTGCGTCGCGGATGACTCGGGCCACAAAGGTGCCCTGCGGAGAGAATTTCTCCTTAACAAAACAATCGACTGTTCGCGGAGCGCTCTGCCTAGGAAGTGTGGAGAGTCGGCGGCTTCGCCGACCGTTGCTCGCATTTGGCTCCACTAGCGCACGCGGCGCGCTTGCGGCGAAAGAGCGAAACTGTAGTCTGTGCAGTGGCGTGGGTGAATAATTAGTAGGGGCTTATTTGTGCATCGTAACACCCTCTTTCAAATAAACTTGTTTTCAATTTTACACACGAGATAAATAAACTTTTACCCTAAATTAATGGTAGTTGAGTTGTGTAAAATAAAATAAATATTAATAATCTCATCAAATTACTAAAATTTAGTAAATAAAGAATCGAAAATATTGTTTTAATTAATGTTTTTCGATATAAGTAGGTAGTTAACATTAAATGAAATTATCTTTTTTTTATATATGAATACCGCACAAGAGTCCCAACTGCTCCGTTAAGCCAGTGAGACTATGGCATCCCCAATTGGGGTATGTTGTGAGGCCGAAGGTAGTGGGAAGGGGAAGGAGTTAGGGAACAGGAAGGTGGGGAAATACCTGGCTATTCAGATCTGGTCACCAAACACGGCTAATGCCATTTCAAGCAACGTTTCAATTCTGAATGGTGGTCTTACATTAGGGCGATACTGAGAGTATCTTCCTTTCTGGAACGTGCCGCAAATATGCTATATATTATTTTAAATGAATAAATTGTGAAACAACACAAAATAATCAAATAAAATTTATTTTCCACGCCGGGATTCAATCCCGCGACCTTCGGTGTGCGAGTCAAGAGCCTTACCGCTGGACTACGCCGGCCGTCAACGTTATTTTATACTTACCAAAGTGGCAGAAAATTGGTCTAATTGTCGTTTAACTTATAAAAACACACAGTTTTGAAATTATTAAGGATTTGGAAGCATTTAAGGTGATTTAGATTTTCTTTCCGTCAATTTCAAATGCACCCGGAAACGTATCTTTAGCAAATTTAACTTTTTCCCTAGACATTTCTGTCCTATGTTTCCTACGATGTTCAGGAAAAACATTATTACTTTTTTCTTCAGTTAATAATTTAAAAAAATATCTACTCAAACAATAGCATTTTTAAGAGAAAGACGGAAAGTAAGGAACTCCTAAGACACAATAAAAAAATAATAGCTTTTTCTAATATGCCTCATCAGACTTAATAACCGATAAACCATCTAAGAAAAGCATTTTCTTTATTGCTTTCACGGTATATCATCGTACATTTCCTGCAAACCTAGCAATTATCACCCAGAATGTATAGTTTTTTTCAAGAAATATGCAAGACAGACAATTTAACGGCATAAATATTACTTACCGAATAACAAAAACACAGTAGTGGCGGAATAAATCAACCCCGCCTTTCCAAAATACACAATAACTGGTCGCATAAATTCAGTGAAGCGAAAGCAAAAGCACGAGATTCTACCTGGAAAATATATTAATTAATTTAGAACCATTATGTATGTATATGGGGGAGATTAAATTATCGCTCTAGCTAGTGGACTATCAAAAAAACTATTGTTTTATTGAGGAACGCACGCACCGGTTTTGCCGGCAGGTTTTCGACGAAGGTGTTGGTTTTATAGCGACGCGACGGTCCTGGATGGACAGGGTTCTAACCTTTGTTATCTCGTTCTGAGACATAATACACTCAGTACACTCACCCAAATCCGAATTTTTTATACGCACCAGATTTAAATGTCCGGGTTAAATTTTTCCCACAGAAAAAACTAAACCCTTTCACACACTTCCCAATTGATCATCTAGTGAATCCACGCTATGCAATTGCACTATATAAGTATTATAAATACAAAACCATACAAGAACAACATGTCAACCTACCAAAGACAACTGGGAAAATAATTCACCGACTTCAGATATTTTCATATCAGAGGGTTCGGCTCTGTGGAATTCCTAATTGAACCTATAAACCCT
Source organism: Limnephilus marmoratus (assembly GCA_917880885.1). Lineage (NCBI taxonomy): Eukaryota > Metazoa > Arthropoda > Insecta > Trichoptera > Limnephilidae > Limnephilus > Limnephilus marmoratus. Next base: position 47,580,150 of record OU862915.1, on the reverse strand, counting down.
ACTGATCCCTTTATATAAATATTTTAAAAATCATAAGCTTTCCCTGACAAAGGAACGTTTGTTCCGAAACCGGTCGGATTTGCACATCAAATAAGTGGTTTATACAAAGTAAAATTATTTCATTATTTTAAAAATCTTTTGTAATCCTACACGTATTTAAAATGACGGATTTTTGCATTTTTATATATAAATTCTTTGACAAATCTAATATGCCTAAATTTTGAATGAGAGACCTAGGTATAATGCCAGTAGCCGAAATAACAAATGGTAATATTTTTATAGTCTGAGAATGCCAAATTCTTTTAATCTCATTTCCTAAATCTGTGTATTTTCTAATTTTTTCAGAAACAGTTTTTTGAATATTACAAGAATTTGGAATAGCTACATCAATGATATAAGTTATTTTTTTTAATTCTATCATGTAAAACTAAATCAGGTCTATTATGACTAATTGTTCTGTCTGTTAGTACAGTTTTATCATAATATATTTTATAAAATTCATTTTCTAAAAATGAATTTGATTCATATTCATAATATGGTACTACATTACGGCAATCAATCAAGTTATGTTTAATTACCAAACTTTGGTGAATTATTTTTAAAACCTGATTGTCCCTAAATTTATAATCGGACGGCGCTAATATAGAGCATCCCGATATAATATGTTCTATAGTTTCCGGAAAAGCCAAATATTTTCTACATAAATCATCAATTTGATTTATATCTTTGATTATATGCTTCCTATAATTTTTAGTATTAATGACTCTCTCTTGAATGGCAAGCATAAGTCCTTCTACTTCTGCGCTCAACTCTCCAATACCCAACCATTTGGTTGACAAAAGTTTGTCAACATACGTTTGGTTGAGATAATTGAAGTGTTTTGCGTGAATAATTTTATTTGACTAGGAATCTAATAATTCCTGGTTAGTATTTATAAGAATGTTGGCATTCTCGTCATATAAATTTAATGGTGTAATGGTATAATTCTATCTGCCTTGCAAATTATAATATTATTATTTGCTATTGGTATTATTCGAACTTATTATTAATGCAACGATTATATTTTAATACAAGTGTATTTATATTTATAAGTATTATAAATTGACTTAGAAAATAATTGCCTCAACACAGGCTAGCCTAGTGAGGCGGATTATGAGAAACAGTTATAACTTTTTTCTATTCTTCAAGTACCTGCTGTTCATATTTATATTATTTTCTGTTGTTAACCTTTTGTACTTGTATAACTCATAAACCACTGTAAACGTTAACGCTGAATATGTACTTTTTTAGTTTTAATCTTGCAAAATTTCATTCAATAAAGATATGTTATTATTATTATTATATTATAATCTGTCAAAATTTGCAAATACGATATCTAATAACTCATAACCTATTTACCGGTTTCTGATAAAGAAAGGTTTATAAATATATTAATATTAAAGAAAGGTTTTTAAATATGACAAGTACTCTCTAATTTAGAACTACGTAAACGTGCAGATGGAACTATATGCAACCAGCTAGGGCATTTTAATTTATTGCTTATGGTCCTAACGGCTTTCCAAGATAGGTCCAATTTCAAATGATGTGGCGTATTAAAAATAAAATGGATAAAACATTAGCAAGACACTATCTAGATTGCATTTAGTTTGAGTTAAATCTTGCAATCATATATAAAGATAGCAGCCCATAATATGTGCGTTAAGAAAATTAAGATAATGTTGGTAATTCTTAGTCGAAATATGATACAGTTAAAAGTGACCGAATTGGATATAGGTTCCGTAACTCAGTTGGTAGAGCACTTGCCATGTAAGCAAAGGGTCCTGGATTCGAGTCCCAGTCGAGCCAACATCTTTTTTTGATTTTTTTGTCTCTAGCTTTTCGATAGGGTTGCGCTTATATTGTCTTCATTTAATTAAATAAATATTTTCCTTCAAAATATGTTAAATAAAATACTATGCTTAAGATTGAAACTCAAAATCAGAAATTTTTAAGATATCATTCTTGTAAACTTTGACACCTTGGATCTCATGGTAAAGCGAATTTAGAACCCTATCCAACTAAGGTGACGAACTACACTGCGCCTCATAAAATCGATCAACCGCCAGATACAACGAAATAACAATTGCTAAAGGTTCAACGTGATGTTAGAACCTTGTAAACTAAATGAATGTTTCAAAACTTGATGTTAGAACTTTATCACACAAGTATCTACTACGAAAATTATTTTGGTTATGGAGATGAGCAAAAAAATAGTTTTGTATCCAAAGGTTATTTTTGAAAAACATGTTAGTTAGAACCTCGTTCAATCGAGGCAACGATAAGTGTGCTACCTTGTTAAGGTATATTGCCATTCCAATTAGCACTGGCCGTCGAAAATGGACCGCCAAAACCAGGGCATTTCTTCGCGTTTTGTTTTGGGATGGCAGATTTATTATATTAAGAGGGGCGGGAAATATGGCCGATCGCGGATGTTTTTTCTGAACATGCCTAACAATTTTTATCAACGAATGTAAAATAAATATTCATATCTTGGTTTTGTTTTGGTTTGAACGGTCTTGATACGGACGTAATCGGAAACAAGGATTAATTGCTATAACGATTAAGTGGTTTTTAGCAGCGTTTTTAACAATGCTACGTCTGCGGACTTGTGAATATGTAAAAATACTGTTATTTTTCTAGTATTTTATTAGCCGAACAGTTTGTACGAAGCATTTAGACACCGAGCAGTTATAAAGGGTGGAACAAAAACTACCGATATGGTTTGAAAAATATTACACATTACAATAAGATTCAAAATAAAACGGTAGTTTTGCGCCACCCTACATAACAGCACATTAGAGGGAATAAACACACAAAAGTGGAAATATGTCATTTTTAAATAAAATTTTAGACGTATTGACTCTTTTCCACAAAAAAATAAATAAATTGATTTCGAAAGACTGTTATTTTATCTAGTAAAGCTATGTTTTAAATTTTTAGAAAATATGTTTATTTTTAGTACAATAAGATTTTACCGTAGGTCGTTGACAGATTTGTTAAATTTTCAAATGAAATTTTGTATTATACAACACATTTCAAATCATGTAATCGTGAAGTAAAATAAATGAATAAATTATCTGGGAAAGCTACTTTTTAGAATTTTATTTTTAGTTTAAATAAAATCATTTAAAAAAGATTCGCACACGTGTTTTATGACGAAAATACTTCAGTTTGTCTATTTATTTACGGCCTTACAAACTAATATATTAAAGTTTTTTTTACATTCTTATTTTGCTTACACATAATTGAAAAATTATAAATACTTATGATTAAAAATAATTACAAAAAGTACACAATTTTAATAGTTTTATCATCACGCCTTTCAGCATTTTTGAATGTAGGTATAAATTAAAGCATATTTTGAATGAAATAAAATCGATATTGAGTTATTATTTAACCCGCCATTGGTGACGTGTATGTCTGTGAGACCGGGTAATTCGGGAAAGTGTGATCTTTTTTTTACCGTTCATCGAATCACACTGCGATTTCGAGTAGCTGCCTTATTCCACGCCCCCTACCGCCAGTCTACCCCGCGACAGCGATGCGGATGCACGTTATAGAGTTTTGGCGCCAACCCGGTGCGTGAGACCGGCATCACCAACTAACAAATGGTTATAGGTAATTTTATAAGATAAAATAAAAACATAGTTTTATCATTTATTTTATTTTATGTTCCAACTGTCATAAGACTGAGGAAGACTGATTTAGTCGTTAAATATTTAAGATTGTTGGGTTTAAATAAATATTGTTAAAATATCTCATAATTTTAATGCATCTAAAGATATTGCGTTATGTTAATAAAAAAGAATTGATTCAAGGAATACTTCTGTTTTATTGACAGAAAAAAATATCATTTTATAAACATTCCGATGAAAAGTAGCATGAACAGTAAATTATTGAAAAACTGTAGTCGAAAACCCCGGTGCGTGAGACCGGGGTCACCAACGATGTATGTCGAATTCACGTTACCAATGACGGGTTAAAGAAAGCTGGTACGGAGAATAATTATTCTTCCTCATTGGAACAGTCCTGTATGAACGTAAGAACATCTTTCGACGAAATTTGAATTCTCGGCCGCTGGCTGGTTAATGGCCCGTAAGAACAATACATTTGAAACTCCCACAACTGAGCGACAGTTAATATTTTTTAATTGTTTTCCCTTTTTACACCAGAAGAGTTTTCTTGTTATGGCATCATGATCAATAAAAGATTTTCACGAAATAATATATTATACAAGAACATATTACAAGGATCTCAGATTGTTTAATATAATACTGTGCTTAAGTTCTACAACATTACAAAATTGATCCCTTCGGCACCGGTGCATAGTCGGGAAACACGCCAAACGCGTGGCAACATTTGTACACGGTTGACATTTGCCACATGAGAACGGGTCGTTTCTTCGACTCGTTCTTGTACCTGAAAAATACCCTCGACTCTGTGCAGAAACAGGCGGTCCGTTTGATAGATTCTCCCATCTTAACAGACGGATTGCAATCTTTAGAGCACAGGCGTCGGGTGGGAATGCTATCCTTGTTCTACCGCTATTACAATGGAAGATGCTCCGAGGAACTAGCATCATTGATCCCTTCGGCACGCCACACACGCCAAACATGCCAAACGCGTGCCCAACATTTGTACACGGTTGACATTTGCCACATGAGAACGGGTCGTTTCTTCGACTCGTTCTTGTGTTCAACAGCTCGGCTGTAGAATGATTTGCCGGCCTCTGTGTTTCCTTCTTCCTACAACATGGGTCTCTTCAAGACCAATGTTCATTCCTTCCTCCCCTCAAAAAGACCCTCCACACAGCATCCCAGATGACATAGGCCCTGAAGGAAATTATTTTCCTCAGGGCCTTCTGCGTGGAGTTAACGTAAAAAAAAAATCATGTGTTATAAAATAAAAACACAAATGTACGCAAAAAAATGTCACCGGAGACCCAAATTTCATTAACATTTTTTACTCCAAATAATGTCAGAAATCACTAGTTAAAGTAAGTAAAGGACGTCCATTAACATCCTGTATATCAAGCGCCGTTTTCCTTCTGATTTATTGTCCCTTACCAGAGTTGTAATGAGAATCTCGAATATTCCACAACAGAGTTAGGTAAATTGTTACAATTACATGTCATTATCGATGCCTATAGTCAAATACTATCTACAAGTGTTTCAAGTTGCTCTTGTAGCAGGTTTTAAACCCTACCTATTCAATAAATAATTTTATTGATTCTTAAAAACATTATCTCAAAATCAAACAAATAATTTCTGGAAGTATTTAAGAACCACTCAACTTTATTAGGAAATAAATACGAGAATAATATCCAAAGATTAATCAGAGTATTTTATAATGATCAACTCTCCAAACATTTATATCTTGTCATATAAAGCGGAAGCACTAAATTGAAAATCACTCAAATTTATCCCCTATTTTAAACGATGTCAAAATCTTTGATCCGTTTGACAGAAGCAATGATTCATCAGATGATTAGGTAAGGCTTTTAGTCGAAATTAATTTCTGTTTTAATTACCCTTTGACAACTAAAATCAAAAATACCTTTTACTTTTCTTAGAGTTTATCTGTTTTCTTCACAACAAAATCGAAAGAAACTTTTTTTTTTTTAATGTTTGGCGATTGTAATTTTTTTGTACATTATTTTACTATTTATTTATTAACACCTTGAGGGCTTTTACATAAATATGTCGTAGACCGGTCGTAAAATCAGGCAGATCATGGTGCGCCTAGCCACATCATGATTTGTCGCATCTTGAAATGGTGATAGATGTGATGTGCCTGAGGCTCATCATGATGCCTGAGGCTCATCATAATGCCTGATTTCATGATTGGCCTGCGACACATTCATTATCATGGGTAAGTTGTTCAGGGGTATAATAATATGTGTAATAATATTACGTTTGGTTTAGCCACCCAGTAAGGCCAACATTATTAAATTATATTATAAAAGTACCATAAAATGTACTTACATAAATATTCGTTATTACTATCGTTACACGCATTGTATTAGCATAATATTATGTTTACAACGATGAGGTGGGTATTGGTAACCTTTTGCAATATTCAAGCAACAAACAATAAACTGATAAATAAAACGATACCAGATCGTTGCTTCGTTAATAAATTTTTATACATTTTGTTTTAATTAGATTCTAACCTCTCCGACGACTGCTTGGTTTGATCATAATCAAAACTCAATTTCATCCAGACATTTGAAAACCTACAAAATCGAAATACCTGCAAAATACTCCAATCATTTCCATTCGGCTCCAACAAATCCCATTTCATTATAAAACCGAATAAACGAAAGATGAAGCCTTTGAAAATGCATCGGCTGCCCAATCTGACGCCAGACGGCTCAGACAGTCAGGGAAGCGTGACTTATTAATCAAATATTCCATTATGACTTGCTATCGCTGGGATGCATTCCTATTATCAATAATACCTTCACCAGACAGAGCTAATGGACTGCAGAATAAGACTTCGATTCGATGGTTAAACTAATATAACTTAATTGCTGGAGTAGCTCACTGGAGTAGGCACTGTTTGTATTCATGTCATTCTAAGGCTTTATTTGTGGGAAATTTTAATAATTCGCGAGTTATTGGATTATCTACCTGTTCATTGGCGGCTCATAACTTGTGTGCTAGAGCAGCAAGATTGAATTTAATTTCTTAAATAAAATCTAAAAACTTGGTACTATTATTATTAATTGGACGTGGTTACATAAAAAGCACCCGATTTTGGCAAAAATAAGATATTGTTGTTATCCGACGGAGTAAGGTCAATTCTCTATATTCAACTAAAACCAGCCAGGCCGCTTTCATTAAAAAATTCATAGTAATCGCCTTCGTTTTCGCAAACAATATTTATTGATTGTGAAAACAACATTTAAAAATGTTTAGAAAGCACTCTCACCCTCAGCACTCAAACCACTTTTATTTTGACTATTTCATAAAATATATTTATTTCTTTTTACAAGGTTTTCTGCGGAATACACATGTCACATAATAATGGCAAGCAATTGATTGCAGAGCTCACCAAAAAATTATTAAAATGTTTACCTTTATGAGATCAATGTTTCCGACCGCAATTTGAATAAAAAAAATGATAAAACTTTGGGATTTTTTTTCACATCAAATCGACCAAAATTATTTTTTTTAAGTGTGAGGTATCTATTTTAAGCGTGAGGTGAGCCATTTTTAATTTTATGCAATTTGAAAGCCCATTTCATCACCTTTCAAAATCAGTTTGAAATATTTCGATACTATTCAGATATTATTCGGAAAAATTCGATTTATTTATATTTTATTGCAAAGGGAATATTCAAATTGACAAAATATGCCCGTTAAGTGATTTTCATAAATTAAAATATATATTTTTATTTTACAAACCCTGGTTTGAAATTGGGCCAAGCGGTGAAATATAAAGGGATCCATTGGCTGTTTTTATGATAATATTCGCAGGCGTGTTTTTTGGAATGAGCGCTACCAAATCTAAAAACTGGACTCACCATCACATTGGTTGGTATATTGAATATTGTAAAAATGAATCTCTGAGAAATCAACGACATTTACCATCCAACTTTAAGGGTCGGAAAAACATCCCTGGAAAATGTACCCCAATGTCATAAAAAAAAATCACATCAAAAAACTAGACGATATTATCAAAACCTCTGCACACATTTAATCAACTCCAACGTTTGCAACGATTAACAGAGAATCGGAAGCTTACAATGGGTGAAAAGCACTTAGTTTCAGTAAAAATTATATTCTGAAAGTTCACTACCCGGCACTGTTTATTTATTTTTTTTGGTGTATTAATTTGCAAAGAGAGTAAATTGACTATCTCTGCGGTGCTGTGGTAAAAAAATATTATTGTGCTTGTGGGTTAAATTTCTTAAATAAAAATACATGACTAAATTTGTAATGGGACTTAAAATGTAGGTCTTTAAAAAAACCAAAAAGACATTGTAATGTATTTAGGTATACAAATATATTCTTTTGGCATTAGAAACAACTCGTCTAATCCCAACATCAACCGTGAACGGATCTTTCACTCTTGTCCGCTAATGAACCCATATTTTACCTAGAATAAGGAATTGTATACCTAGTATTATGTCATTCGATTCTAAACTATCCCAAAATCTTCAGGAAACTGTTAATTTGTTCGCCGATTTCTTTAGCGGTGTATATGTTAATGAAAATGTAGATAGCAATATCTCTTGCTCTAATTTAGTTGAGAATCTTGATATATCTGATTGTACTCTAACCATAGATGATATTATATCCAAGCTGAAGAGTCTCGATTCCCGCAAATCTGCAGGACCTGACAAAGTTCCACCCAGATTCTTAGTTAATTGTATGCATTCATTATCGTATCCCATACATAAGTTATTTACAAAGTCACTCTCATCAGGTGTGTTCCCTGACCTTTGGAAGTTTAGTCTTTTGACACCCATTTTTAAAAAAGGAAATAAGAGCGACTAACAAACTATAGGCCAATATGCACTATGTCTACATTACCCAAACTCTTTGAAAGCCTGGTACTAGACAAATTGATATCCCAAATCAATCAAACCATCTCACCAACATGGATTTATCAAAGGAAGATCAACCCTGTCCAATTTAATATTATACACGAATGACATTGTCAATGCCTTGACTTCATCACATCAAACTGACTCCATATATACTGATTTCAGTAAGGCATTTGATAAGGTTAACCACAGACTCTTATTACGAAAACTGAAGTTGTTGGGAATGAGAGAGAATATTTTGGAATGGTTTAAGAGTTATCTATTGGGAAGGTACTTAGCGGTCAAAGTTGATTCTTTTACTTCTTATACATTTGCTGCCTCGAGTGGGGTACCACAGAGATCTCATTTGGGCCCGATATTATTTTACTTATTCATAAATGATATAGTTAATATTTTTAGTAATGTCAAAGTTCTATTATTTGCTGATGATCTGAAGATTTACAGAACAATTAGAAACGATGACGATCGCGCCATTCTGCAGTCAAACCTGAACAAACTATGCGCGTGGTGTTCTGCCAATGATTTGCAACTAAATATTGGTAAATGCCAGATTATTAGTTTTTACAAAGGTAAAAATCCTTTTAACTTTTATTATGATATGAATGGTGTTAATCTTCTTCGTGTATCGCAGATTCGTGATCTTGGTGTTATATTCCACGAGAGTCTACAGTTCAATGTACACATCGATGAAATAACAAGCGATGCAATGAGAATACTAGGTTTTATCTTGAGAATGGGGGCAAATTTTAAAAGTATGTTAACATTAAAACATCTGTATTGCTCACTAGTACGAAGCAGATTAGAATACAATTCCTCTGTATGGTCACCATACTACAATGTTCATTCTCAATCATTGGAAAAGGTACAAAACAAATTTCTTCGGTACATCAATTTTAAAATGAAAATTCCAATCGAATTTATAAATTATAATTACTTACGCGCTGAAACCAGACTTCTTAAATTATCAGATAGAAGAGTGTTAATTGATTTATTATTTTTATACAAAATTATAAAATCTTTAATTGACAGCCCTAATTTGTTGGAATTAATTTGCATTAGCATACCTGCTAGACAAACTCGTAGTAAAGATATTTTTAAATGCAACAATAAACTCAACACTAATTACTCCATATACTCACCAATTCCAAGAATCCATAACCTTGCGAATAAATACTGCGAATCTATAGATATATTTAGTGTTGACAGTTATGAATGTTTCAAAAATCAACTAATCTCGATTCTATCTGCTAATAATTAACTTTTATTATTTTTTTGTTTTTCTCATAAAATATTTTTTCATCTAAACCTCATCAGTAAAATGTATACTTACTTTATAATATTTTTGCAGTTCTATTTACACTTTGTTCTATGTCAGGTCTTATTATTATTGTTAATAATTAAAGCTGAATTGTTTTAGTTTTTTGTAAGTACAACTTGTACTATTTCATTTCATTTCTTTTTTATGTTGTAATATTCTTTACCTAACGAGTCGATTGCATTCATATTTATTCTGTTTTATTGTTTATGTAATACATGTAATTAATATTGTTAATTACATATTTGCTTCTTTTCTTGTAAAAGCCCACTAGGGCGTTAATAAAATATAAATAAAAATAAATAACACTAGAAGTGCCTTCCATGCAAATTTGAACGGTAACAAATGTTCCAATTAGCTCAATCGCCCAGCGTTCCGTCTCATTTACACTCGCCTGACATTGTAGACCTCCATCCCAATTAAATTTCGAAAACACTTTTTTGTACGGAAATACAGGCCACGATTAGGCAAATATTGGGATCACGAAGTTCGCTCAGAGGGCACTCCTTATGTTATTCTTTATTCTATGATGTTATGTTATGGGACGTTTAAATATATTTAATTGTTCCGCAGTAATGAACGCTATTATTAAATATTGTATTCATTACGTAATTCAATTTCGTATTTAAGTTTTCAAGTTATGTATAAATAATACTTGCATTGTTTTTCATGTGTTTGCTTCTGTGAAAATTCAAATGTGATGACTGCAGACACATTAGTCTAGGGATATTTATATTTGTATTTTAATTTATTATATATTACCCACAAAAATGTTTTATAAATATCCTGTTTCTGCCTCAAATAAATAATTTAAAAAAAAAATGAAACAAAGTCGGGTTAGTTACACCATTTATAATTCAAGAACGGCTCTACCGATTTTTATGATCTTTGGTTTGTTGGATTTGTCTCCGCCCCAAATTGCAGAATAGCTATTAAAAAATCGGAAAAATTCACTAAAGAAAATTATAAAGAAAATTCTTTTCCTCATACATTTTGTATGGAACTAATTCTAAATGTAATAAATGTGAACAGTTGAAAATGAGACAAACGGTGAACGTATGTCTGCACCCCTCCAAAAGAAAAATACAATAATTGTGATAAATCTCCCTCACAAGTATAAATAAAATGAAACGTAATTCCCGTAAGTCAGATGAAACTTAAGAAAATCACAAAAAAATATAAATCCGTACACAACGCCATCTCTGATACTGACAAAACAAAACACGGAGAGTTGCGCATCGATTATTGCTTCATGATGTAATTTTTAACTTCATGAAAAAATGAATTTAATTCAGCTTGTAAGTTAACACGACAGTTATTGACTCTGAGGCGGTACAAAGTTCGCCGGGTCAGCTAGTAATGTAGAAAAATAATTTTTGTGAATTTGAATTCGAATTCCGAAAATACGCTTCGATCGCGCAAATATTGTTTCCAAACAGACAGCAGATTAGCCGAATAAGAAATTTGGTTTAAAATAGAATATACCAAAAAATAAACACGATCCACGAAAAATCCACGACAGGGAAACGGAAGATCCAATTTGGGAAGTTCTAAAAGACGTTTTTAATCTACTGAAAACACAAAAGAAGGGAGAAAGGACACGATATTAATTTGGAAAGGAGAATCAGGAGCTTATATTCTAAAGTCGTGTGTTACATCACGTCACAAGAATATTTCTTAAATTTATTTATTAAAGGTCAACATACCATTTACTGTATACCTATACAAAATGGTTATACTTGTAGTTCCAACATTTTTCAAACGGGCTCCATCCAAAGTTAGCCTCCCAAAAATCGGTAAATAAATACACTGGGTGCGAAACCCTTTTAGAGATGATGTAACAATGTCAATAAACCTATACATTAAAGAAGTGGATAATCTGTTTGAGGTATCAACTACTTTTGAGCTGAAAACTTGTCTTGAAAAAAATGTCTCTGGTAGGTTTGCGGCTTGATTTTTCGAAGGAATATCCCACAATAGCAGCTGTAGCTTTCGTATGTAGAATCACTGGTTAAAAATGTTCGAAAAATGGCTGTATAAAATTGCCTGTGTAAAGTATTTTTGTGGCAACATTCTGCCTTCGTAAGTTTTTTTTCACGCCCCCCCCCCCCCCCTCCCCTAACTTCGCCACTGGGTACGGGGTACAACAAATTTGTAGTAAGAGTCAAGGGGTACGCAGTAGTGTCTCAACAGATGTCTATTAACAAGTCCTTCAGAAGAGTTTCGACTATAAGAGTTCGTGTCTAATGTATGAACGGTTATATGGAAATAGCAGGTAAAACATGAAAGACAGCTGGGCTTCCACAATGTTTGATTCCCGAACTTCAGAATAACTTAGAGTTTCCTATGGTACAGACGTCAGGGGTCCTAGCATGGTCGATCGATATAGGTTTTACCGAAAATGTCGGTAACTTGTCATCGCTCCCAAGCACGACTGCAGGCTGCTAACGAACCAACAATAGTTCACAATGACTAGGGGTTCCTAATATATTTGACGTAAACTGTTGTTTATTCGTTAGCTACCTGCAGTTGTACTCGGGAGCGATCGCAAGTTACCGACATTTTCGATAAAACCTATATCGATCGACCATGCTAGGGGGCCTGGTCCAGTTAAATATTCCATGTTAAACTATATGTTCGATGTTATGCTAGATTTTGGGGCAGCTTGTAGTGCGTTACCAGAAACCATTTATTAGCAAAAATATTCCCGATTATAAGTAGTACAAAAATATTTATTTTAAATAAAAATAACTTTTTAAACTATCATTAGTTTTAAAAAAAATAAAGATTTCCTAAAAAAAAATGAAAATAATAAAAACAAGATAATTCATTATAAAATTAAATGCAGTTCTACGAATTAAACACAAGAACAATAAATAAAATTCGTGGACTTTAAAATTTCAACATTTTTGATCAAATTTAACATATTTGTAGAAATTGTGGTGTTGAAATATTATCCTAGCATGACCTATATCAATGGTTTCATCTCTCCAGTTTGAATAGGAATACAACCTTTCCAACTGCTCCTCGAAACAACAAAACAAATAATGAGGAACTCTGGAAAGTTCGTCTGCGACTGAACAAATTATGAATAGGGAAGTCGATTGGAAGAGGGGATATTAAAAAGTTTGTTAAGAACAAAAAGCAATAACTCAAATTGTTATGGTACGTAAGGTGCTCTACTCTGTAATTTTATTTAGACGAAGTATGATGGATTCAAAATGAGTTTTGCCACTTTCTTAAATTCTGTTTCCAAAAATTCTCAGGAGTGAAAAATCATGTCGTACGATGTATTACAATTTTTCAGAATTTTGTGTTGCATGTTTGGAGTGATTTTGGCCTTCGATGTTTTTTTGTCAATCATAAAATTAAGTTGTATAATATACACATTAAGTTGTTTCTTTTTTCCATGCTGAATAAAGTTGGTACATTATATTAAAGCTAAAAATCGCGTGAACTCTGGAGTCATGACGCTTGCAAAGTGGAATATCTTGTTTTTTTATCGAAAATTTCTTTAGCACCGTTGTTATTTCAAACTCAATGAAACGGAAACCAGCGATACTAAAAAGAGACAAACACATAGGTAAATCTATAGGATTTAGCCTGGGAGAGAACGAGATAGCAATAAAAATTTATTTAATTCACGGGTACTTAGTGCCAAAATAATACGATAAATCGACAGTCCCACGCGAGTCTCCTTTGGTTTAGTGATACAGCGCCTGACGAACCTCAACGGCCAGACATTTATCGAATCCTACGAAATCCAAAAAAAAATATATTTGTAAAATCAATGTCCAATCTTTAAACCACTCCAAAATAAACAGGCAAAATAAAACCCAAAGAAAGCAACATCTAGCGACTCCTAAGAAGAAAACACAAATACTAATAAGATGATAAATGTATGGGAAATGGTGCTCTGGAATTGGAGTGCGGTACTTCGCAGCCTTTTGGTATCCTCTTTGTGCGGTGCTTCATAGCCTCCCCGCTCTTGTCTACTTTAGTTTTCTGAAGGTTTCACTTCTACCGCGTGTGAATTTCACACTCTGATATTTTTATATTTGTATGCCATTAATTTTCCATTAGAAATGCATTTAACTGTCGACATACCAGGCAACGTGTCATATCGTTGTTCATTATATTCGATTTATTCAACTTGTAAAACTTTTAGAAAAAGTGAAATTGTTACAAGCTACACAAATAAAAAAAATAGTGTAGTCATCATTATCATCATACTTGGCTCTACAACCCCTGGTGGGTCTTGGCCTTCTCAAGAGTCTTCCTCCACTCATCACGGTTTTGTAGCAGCTTTCTCCAGTTTACAATCTCCAAGGTGGATATATCTTTGAGGATGTTGTCGCTCCATCTTAAACTTGGTCTTCCCAGGCTCCTTCGCCCTGTCGGTCTTGAGTTCAGCAGGGACTTTGGTGCTTGATGCTCGGCCATTCTCTCTACATGACCCGGCCACCGAAGTCTTTCCAGTTTATAAATTTTGTGACGTTTAGATCCTTAAACAGAGTATATAGCTCATTGTTGTAACGTCTGCGCCAAAATCCATTTTCTGAAACCGGTCCGAAGATACGCCTCATAATTTTCCTTTCAAAAACATCCAGTGCTCCCTCATTCCTCTTAGTACCCAAGTCTCAGCTGCGCATGTGAGTACTGGTCTGATAAGTGTTTTGTACACTAATATCTTGGTGTTTCTGGACAGCAGTCTGAATTTTATTTGGTTTTGTAGGCGGTACAACAGCGATTTGCGTTCACTATGCGCTTCTGGATCTCCTCTGTGGTATTATTCTCGTTTGTTATCAGGGAGCCTAATCTTGTTACCGTTTCAAAATTTTGACTTCCACGTGAGAGAGTTGGGGTTTGTTGGGCGCATCCTACGGCCATGTATTTGGTATTTTGCTGGTTTACTATGAGACCAAGGCGTCACGTAAAGCATCGGGAGTTTTCGCGATTATGTTGATATCATAAGCGTAACCCAATAGTTGCACAGAGTTGTCAAATATGGTTAAATTGTAGTATGTAACGAAAAACTCCCACAAAGGCAAAACCTATGCGTCAGTAATATAATAATTATTTTCGCAATTCTATGGTAAGTATAAATCATAAAGATGGTATACATTTTTTTATGATAACTAGTGCATAGGTACATTAAGTTATAAAATGAAAACAAAAAATTAAATGAAAACAAAAAATATCATCAAATTTGATATTTTATATGGAAGCTTTAAACCGGACCAATTTTATAAAAATATTGAACCCACTTTTTTTTTTGTATCGATTTTAGAAAAGTATTTGTTCAATCGAAAACAAAACTGATGTAAGTAAACAAACCACAGATGACTGTTGATATAATTTATTTATTTATACTGGGTTTTTACAGATGTTCTCACTCTCATGAGAAAATCCCAGTTATTAAAACTCAGTTAATTTACGCACCAGATTTAAATGTCCGGGTTAAATTTTCCCCACAGGAAAAACTAAACTCTTTCACACACTTCCCAAATGATCATCTAGTCAATTCACGCTATGCAATTGCACTATATAAGTATTATAAATACAAAAAAATACAAGAACAACATGTCAACCTAACAGAGACCAAATGGGAAAATAATTCACCAACTCCAGATATTTTCATATCAGAGGGTTCGGCTCTGTGGAATTCCTAATTGAACCTATAAATCCTACTGATCCCTCAATATAAATATTTAAAAAACATAAATAGATTATCATTTACTCCGACAAATTTTACATCTCGAAGTTATTTCTAAATAAAGATAAAAAATAGAAAATTATTAAAATACAAAGTTCCC
This sequence comes from Limnephilus marmoratus, assembly GCA_917880885.1. Classification (NCBI taxonomy): domain Eukaryota; kingdom Metazoa; phylum Arthropoda; class Insecta; order Trichoptera; family Limnephilidae; genus Limnephilus; species Limnephilus marmoratus. Next base: position 47,564,426 of record OU862915.1, on the reverse strand, counting down.
TCAAATGACAAATAATACAAAGAGAGGCAAAAGACACAAGAGACATAATTAGACATACAAATGATACGTAATATAATTAATACAATATATTTTTTAGCAATCGCAGAACATTTTTCTATCGACAAAAATATGTACTTCAGCACACTCTTTAATATATAATCGAAACTTTTGGTTAAAATAGGCGGAATTATTTTTAAATGCACAAAACTATATTCAGATGAAACATTTTATGGGAATTGGGAACATTTATTTCAATATTGCTAAGACATAATGCAGTATAGAGATGACCGTGAATTATTTTATGTGTACATAAAATACAAATACAGATATAATGCGATGGGTAAATAAATTATTTTATTAAACTTCTTCAATATTCGCATATTCACTTTTAAATTATTAGTTTGGTAGAAGTCGTATATTATTGCTCTGAAAAATGACGATCTCCAGAATTGAAACGTTATCTACTTATGTTAATAAATAAAAACGTAATCTTTTTTATGTTTATGTGAATCCCAACGAAGAGGAAGGTGGAGGAGTACTTGGCTATTTCAGATCTGGTCACCATATACGGCTAAAGCCATTTCAAGCAACGTTTTGATTCTGAATCGTGGTCTTATACACACGCAATACTGAGAGTATCTTCCACTACGGAACGTGCCGCAAATATACTTAAACTATATTATTTTAAATGAATTAATGGTGAAATAACACAAATTAATCAAATAAAATTTATTTTCCATTTCAAGTTACTTTAATGGTTTTGCATTGGTGGTGATACTGAGAGTTTCTTCTATATTTTTTAAAATTATTTTAAATGATTAAATTGTAAAATAACACAATTCGGTCAAATAAAATTTATTTTTAGCTGGATTTGAACCCACGACCTTCTTGGGTTCATTGCCGTCGAGAGTCTCACCCCTCGACCGAGGAGGCCGACAGGAATATATATAAAGCTCATCTAATTTTAACTGTCAAAGAAAAGCTAGAAATCGCTTCATTAATAAGTAAGTTCATTATTTCTCTTCCCGTTTCAGTTGATAAAAAAATTAATATTAACGTCACAAATTTAATTTGACAAATTTATGCAGTAAGGAATTGGAAGAATGAAAAAAAATGTTTTTTCGAGACAATTCACTATCACTTCATCTGTTTGTAATATTTTGTTAACTCTCTAATCTTTCAACTTTCGTTAAGTTTGTTTTTGATGCCGTAACTCCAATCAAAATGAACTCAAAAGCCTAAAATCACAAAGAGTATCTTCAGCCTTAGCGTTGCAGCAAAGTTATGTCATAACTTTATTCAATTAAATACAGTGGCGGGTAGATCCGGGTAAAACAGTCAAAGTGGCTTTACAGAATAATTCGGCAAAGTTAGTTTGAAAGGGGATTAGAGGGGTAAGGCGCACCCCGCCCTCGCAAACAACAATATTCTTAATAAACACTTTTACTGTGATTTAATGGGACGTTATTTAAACAGGAATTATCTTATCTGAGACAGTAAGTCGACTGAATAAACATTTAAGTCCAGGCTGAAGGATTTATTTTACGGTTTGTCCGAATAAATTAGGTCCGATTTTTAGAATCACTCCTTTTACCGTGAAAATTGTTAATAAATTTATTCTATTTTGGGTATTGTTTATTTTAGGGGATGTTGTTTTTTCTTTTAATCAAACTCATTTGTGGTTTCCTCTACTATTAGAAGTTGGCTATCATCAGAACAATCTTTACCCTACAGACAGCATAATTTCACTACTACCAATCACTTAATTTTGAAAATCTTATGATATTTTTGTAGTTCCATAACAACTCAACAAAGCGGCATTTCAACACCCGTTTGAAAATTCATTAAGAGTCAAGACCTATTTTTTTAACCAATTTTTAACCAATTTAACCAATTTTTTAATCACTTTTAATAACCTTTCAAATGAGTGTTGAAGTTGCACATTGTTGAGTTGTTCAGCCACCATTTAGTGTATATCTACGACTACCATGACTTCAAAAAATATTTTATTGGTCGCACCTTATAACGTGACTATTAACGTAAAGTTTTCTCTGATACATGTAATTATTTGATTTAGTGTTCGTTCAACGCTTTCTTCCGTATATCTTACCTTATATCTTACCTTATATCTTAACTTATATCTCAAATTATATCTTATCTTTTATAAGTAAAAATGAATCGCCGAAATGTATGTACGCGCATAACTTACGAACGACTGCACCAAATTGGATAATTATTTTTTTGGTTTTCAAGATTTGTACACAACTACTGGTGAGCTCTGGTAATGTGAAATTTGTATAAAAAATTGCATTAGGTGGCACGCAAGCTGTTTGAAAGCTGAATTTATGTAATGCGGTAGGGGGGAGGGGAACTCGGGTAGGGGTTCGCCGAAGGAGGGGGGGAGGGGAACCTTGGAGAAGGGGGAGTGGAGTGGGGAGAGGGAACGTGGAGGAGGCGGAGTGGGAAGGCGAGAGGGGAAGGGGATGCGGGAGAGTGGAAGAGGATGCGGGAGAGGAAAGGGAACGGGACGAATGGGAATGGACACGCAGCGAGAAACTATTTCTATATTAAATGATATAACAACGCATGCCGGGAACTCGCTAGTGTTTATATAAATACCAGTTTTCATTCAAATCATATTTCCCAGTATTCTCAAAGACATATTTTTGTCGAACAAACTATGATTTGCGTTATTCTTGCTTTGCACAGCGCTGTTGATGTGAGATATCACAAAAAGGACTCTTTAAAAATTAAAAAACATTTTTATTATTTTTAAAATCTGACAAACCAGTGTACACTCAAAACAGTACAAAAAGAAAACTTCCGAGGCATCTTAATCCTCGTCATATTCATTCAAGATGTATTATTTTTGCTCACTTACAAACGTTAAGTCCTCGCGACGGCTTCCCAACTCGCAACACTCCTTAAGCCTCGGTTGACATTTAGCCCGGTCCTAGCTCTGCCACCGCTTTCCCCGCGGAGAGCTGCCTGCAAAAGAGGAAACAGTCCTTAACAAGAGGCGTATAATGAGGAAGCCGGGGGCACTTGACGCAATATAAGAGATAAAAAATATTTATGTGAGAATTATGAATAGGTCTTTTTTATAATTGGGAAAAAAAGTGTCTGTCTTTCCATTACGAGACCAACCATGTCAATACGTGCTTAGGGCTTTCTTGAAAATCATAAAGGTTTTTTATTTATTTATTATAGTTATGCATTGATTCAATTATATTTAATATTTTAAAACATTATTTGAAAATATTTAAACATTTGTTTTAAAGAAACCAATCTCGGGTTCCGAATAACCTGACATTTTTTTTAAATCTTCTACTACCACCACAGTGAGAGGAGGAGTGTCGTGATGGAGGACTTAGCCTACTTAGGTGAGACCTCTGGGGGGACCCCAGTCGCGATGCCTACTCAGCCTGAATAAGCGTGGCGGCTGCTATGCTTTCCGAGGGCATTATATTATCTTACTATTATTAAATATGTTAACGGTTATTATTATAATATTGGATTAAAATATTTAAAATTTAAATGCATTTCTACAAATTAAACCGCAAATATTAAATTCAGAGGTATGTACGAGTACGCATTGGCTCCGTCAAACACTAATTTCATCAGGTGAAAAAAATCAGTCATTTGTAGTCAGGTATAGTCAATACCTGCCCGTTTGTAATAGGTTAATATAATTCTTTATGATTTCACGTTTAAAAATGGTTTTTTCGATGACTGCCTCACTAGTACATGTGTATATGCTCTTGTATGTTCCGTTTTGTGTAGAAATGCTGAAGTGCTGTAGAAATGTGATCCCTGAGGCGTATGCATGGTGAACCATTGATCTTGTGAGAAACGTGGATGATCGGCAAATAATACAAGGCTGATGTAAGCGTAATGAATAAGATTAAGACAGGGACGTTCAGAAGGTTGGGCACACAGAGAGAATGAACGAGGAAAGGAGTGTAAGGAGAATATATGACGCAAAAATGCGTGGCAGAAGAAGTCGGAGACAGGAAGACATGTCACGACCGAGTGAATCACATACTTGAGTAGGGCTATGTCATAGTCAGAATAATAGAAGAGCACGTATAAGATGATGTATGAATAAGAAAAAGGCAAGAAGCGTGTGCCAAAACCGAGTTGTTGGGTGGGCCGACCTCTCTGCCTAACCCTGCGGGAAAACGGCGTGATGGTTAGTTAATTAGTGTTCCACTGGAAACTGTGGAACTATATCTTAGCAAGGCGGATCCTCACTGTGTGTGAAAATATGCGTATTCCTGGAGGATTTCAACTAATTAAACTGACGGCCTCCGTGGTCGAGGGGTAAGGCTATCGATTAATAATCTGGAGGTCACCGGTTCATATAATAATAATAATATATCTTTATTAAACAAAAATTTGAAGATTTATAACTACAAGAAAAAAGTACATCTTACAATATTTTAAAAGTAACATTAGTACAAAAGTTAATAACAAAAAACAATATACATATAAACAGTAGGTACTTAGAGAGTAGAGATTTGTAATTATACATTTAGGTTTCTCGTAACCTGCCTCACTAGGCTAGCCTGTGTTGAGGCAGTTATTTTACATCAATTTATAATGCTGTGGACATACCTACACTTATATTAGAATGTAATCACATAATAAATTGGTTGCATTAACAATAACAATAACATTGGTAATAATAACAGCATTGGTTCATTACTAATTTCGAATTTGGGTGAGTGCACCGGTAAATGCTCTATCATTATTTTTTATCCAAATTTTTATGTTTTTTTTTAAATTTTTTTGTGAATCACATTTTTTTACACTAATTGGAAGAATGTTGTAAAGTCTTGTTGCAAGGTATCTGAAGCTTCGTTGACCAAAAGTAGTATGAGTTATGGGAATTTGTAGCAAATCTTTGTTATTGTTTCGAGTACAGCGAGAATTTAGTCTTTTTTCATAGTATTTATGTATGTTTGTGTATAAATGAGTGAGGATTGTTTTTGCATATATCTGACGAACGTCAAACACATTCATAATATTAAAGATAAAGTTCGAGTCCGTAATTAGGGGTAGTCTAAGAATTATTTTTATAATCGTTTTTTGTGCCTTTATGATTGGATCTAGTGCTGATTCAGTACCGCCTCCCCATGCTATGATACCATACTCAATAACAGATTGACAGACTGCAAAATAAATCATTTTCAAGTGTTGCAAGTCTAGAAAGTTTCGTATCGTTCTGAAAAAGTGCATGGTTTTTCTTATTTTGTTTGCAATTATTTGCGTGTGAAAATTCCATTTGAGATATGGACCAATTGTGAGGCCGAGATACTTCATCTGTGTAGTGCGCTCAATGTACGGACACTGACAAGATTCATCGGAATTCATACATGTGTGTATCCTAATAGAGGCATCATCATGAGGTTGACCTGTTATATTTATGCTTGATGTGACATATTTAGTTTTCTCGGTGTTCAATGTGAGTGTATTTGTATCTAACCACTTTTTTACGATGTTTATTTCCGTTTCTGCTTTATTCTAGACAGCTAGCCAAGTGTCAGCTTCGAACAGTAAAACAGTATCATCGGCAAAACTAACTATTTTTCCCTGAATGTTAATGTTACATAAGTCGTTGATATATAAAAGGAACAAGGACGGTCCTAATATGCTACCTTGTGGTATACCATAGTTAGTTGAGCGCTGATTGCTAAGTGTGTTCATTATTTTCACTTGTTGCTTGCGTTCATCAAGGTAGCTGTTAAAAAAGTTAAGTTCGTTGCCTGTAATACCGATTATTTGAAGTTTGTTTATTAATTTACTGTGTGATATTGTATCAAAGGCTTTAGAAAGGTCTAAAAAAATTGAAATACATTTTTTGCTTTTGTCAAGGTTTTTTACAATAAAGTCAGTTACGGCGGCCATAGCGTCTGAGGTACTCTTGCTTTCTTGAAACCCGTATTGATTTGCTGAGAGTAGTTTATGGCTGTCTAGAAATTTTACTAACTGAGCATTGATAATTTTTTCAAATACTTTGGATAGACTGGTCAGTAGAGTTATTGGTCTGTAATTGTTTATGTCTGTCTTGTTACCTGTTTTATGTATGGGAATAACAATACCTTGTTTCAGGTTTGAGGGGAAGTGTCCTTGACTGATACTAAGGTTAATTAGGTGTTCTAGGGGCAACGTAATTTCCGTAGACAGTGTTTTCAAAATCTTAGCTGTGATTCCATCAACCCCGGCAGAAGAAGTGTTTTTAAGAGAATTGATTATTTTTAGAATCTCTTCCCCTGAAACAGTTTGAAATTTGAATCTTCTTTTAGGAAATTGAAGTTTGTAACGATTTAAAACTACTCGCCCCGGTATCAAGCGCTTGAGAAGGACATATTAATTTTACAACCGTGCAGTTACGAACACGGCAACGGCCGAGTACATAATCGGAGATTGCTAATCAGTTCCAGAGAGGTTGGACAGCTGTCAGGAAGTACATCACGGAAAGGATTCGCAAGAGTTGCGCCATCAGACACGTGAGCGATTGTCGTCATGTTACGATAGATTCTCACATTATGGTTTACTGTATTTATAAATTTGTTCTTCATATAATTATTAGGAAGGACTGGCGCCCTAAGTATCTAAAGCAGGATTACTATTTGAGATTTGAAACTTTAAACCTTTTGATACTTTTACATACCCACAGATCAGCATATTAGAATTGTTATTACACGTCACTAGTCAGATTTAGTTTATCGATCTGAACATGCCCTGATATTCATTGTAAATGTAGAGTCTCTTGCCTTCTAAATTAAATAATTTCGTAGATAATGGATGATAAGGAATTATGAATATAACCTCAATAAAATTTGTTCTTAGCATTACTACATAACTCTTTAATTCCACTTAACCTTACTTAATTTTGTCCTACACATGAAATACATGTTTTACACACTTTCCAGAAATATTACACGAGAAAATATTGGTACATTTGGCGGCCCAGCGTGGATTAAACCTAGTGATCTGTTATTTTGTGGGTAGGATGTAAAATTTTGCACAATGTTTTATGTGTAGTTAAAAGTTTCAAGTGGTAATCTTGCTAATTTGTGAATATATGATGACAGTCGCTCGCGGTTTTGATGCTCTGTGGATCCATTTCGTGATGAAATTCCTAAGTTAAATAATAATTTTACACAGTTTAATATATTTGAATGTCCCCCCTGGAGCTCTAGCGCTCTGCGTTTTTACTGTTTATTGACTTACAGTACGCTGTAGTCAAATTTATTTTTTATTTTTTATGAACGAGACAAGGTTATTGTTGTCGTGAATATTTGGTACATGTGCTAATTATTTCTTTCATACCTACATAGCATAGTTTCTTCGTGTGATGTCGGAACCGCAAATTCTAACGAGGAGTCAGGCCAAGATTCAGGATTCTGTGACAATGGTGAAACAAAATGAAGCTTCGCCGGAGGTACAGGCGGAAACGCAATCGTCTTCCTGCAAGTCATTCCCCGTACACAAATGGAATCTGGTTTTTGACGGATCCACATGCGTACGCAACTTCATAGAACGTGTAGAAGAATTAGCAGATTCTCGTGGTGTAAGTAACATTAATCTATTTTCTAGCGCGATTGAATTTTTTACAGGCGATGCTTTGAACTGGTTCAGGGTGAACCGTTCCAATTTTAATTCATGGCCAGAGATTGTTGCAGGTTTGCAGGAGGAGTTTGAACTCTTGGACCATGACAAACGTCTTGTAGCTCAGTTAAGAACTACTTGTCAAAAACCTAAAGAAAACTTGGGTTCATTTATAACCACAGTCTTACTAATGAATAATCGCCTCTCTAAGAAATTGCCGGAAGAGGAAATTTTAGAAATTCTATTGTGTAATATGTTGCCAAGATACATACATAAACTTTCTCTTACAGAGGTGACTAATGTTACTGCTCTAAAGAAATATGGAAAGATGATAGAATTAGCGGACAGTCGCACGGATAATAGAAACCATCCTGCAAATTCAAACTTTTACAATTCCAAAGCCAATAATTCTGCCAATAATACTACATCTAATAATAGTAGTTACAGGGAGGCTCCACGCAATAATAATAATTATAATCCTAATGTCAAAAGAAATCAAAAGTATTTTTATAACAATAATCAAAGCGCTCAAAACGTGAATTTCATAGAACCAGTGAGATGCTTCCGCTGTGGTCAACCGGGTGTGAAGGCACCTGACTGCAGATGCAAGAACCGAAAAAACTAGCAGCTCGGGTTGCCTGTGCAGTGGGCGAGGAGACGTCTTCATCTACTGTGCCGTGTGACCCGGAGTGGACTAATTGGCTTGCTGTCGTGGAGAAATTCTACCAGGACCTTAGAACGTCAAAGGCGGAGAGAGCGGGTAACAATGATGGCCGTCCTCACATATCATTTCAGGTTCTAAATACTAAATTTTCTGGTTTGCTAGATTCAGGTTCCCACCTGTCTATTTTGGGAAAGAACTTTCATACACATTTTGTGAGATTAGGATTTAGATTGGCGACTTTAAAAGAAAAATTTTCTCTAACTTCTGCGACAGGTCACTCAGTAAAATGTACACAAAAGATAATAGTTCCGGTGCTATATAAAAACATTGTCAAATATTTCACTTTTGTAGTTATGCCTGAGATCACTTCAAATGTAATTCTAGGTATAGACTTTTGGAAACTTTTTAATATTTGTCCAGAAATTTGCAAATATATATCACCACGGGAATCAAAATCTGAGCCGAAATAGTCACAGAGATAAAAGGATTAGAAAACAGCTTAAATTTATCAGATAGACAGAAGCATGAGCTTAAATGTGTCATAGACGAATTTAAAGATATCTCGGGAGACAGGTTAGGTAAAACCGATTTGGAGTATCACGTCATTGACACAGGTGATGCTCAACCGGTAAAACAAAGATATTACCCAGTTTCACCACACTTGCTGCCGGCGGTACACAAAGAATTAGATAGAATGTTAGAGTTAGGTGTCGTTGAACCGAGTCATAGTGCGTGGAATAGTCCTATTTTACTTGTTCCCAAGAAGGATGGATCATTTAGGTTATGTTTGGACAGTAGAACTTTAAACTCGCTGTCGAAAAAAGACAGTTTTCCTATTCCTTATGTTTCAAGCATACTAGATTCCTTAGGCGGTGCTAAATACCTGTCTACTATTGACTTAACAGCAGCTTTCTGGCAAATTCCTCTGGAGGAAAACTCTAAAGAGAAGACGGCTTTTACTGTTCCGAAACGAGGTTTATTTCATTTTGCTAGAATGCCATTCGGTCTTCATGGGGCGAGCTCTAGAATGATGCGTTTAATGGATAAAATATTTGGACCTGAATTTGAGGGCAAAGTATTTTATTACTTAGATGATATTATAATTATAAGCACTTCATTTGAGGAACACATGTCTCTTTTGAGGAAAGTTCGGAAAAAACTTTCTGATGCGGGTCTAACTATCAATATGGACAAATCTGTTTTTTGTAGAGACTCTTTAAAGTTTCTGGGTTATGTCGTCGATAGTCATGGTTTAAGAACCGATCCAGATAAAGTTAGAGCCATAGTGGATTTTCCTATACCGAACTCGCAAAAAAGCTTAAGACGTTTTATAGGCATACTATCTTGGTATAAAAGGTTTATTTGTAACTTTTCTATAATAGCAGCTCCGTTGCATAATTTAACAAAAAAGGAATTTACGGGAAACAAATTTAAATGGAACAATCAGGCAGATTTAGCGTTTAAAAAACTTAAAGATATTTTAGTGAGCGCACCTGTTTTAGCTTGTCCTAACTTTAAAAAACCTTTTATCATATCATGCGACGCATCCGATACCGGTCTAGGAGCGGTCCTGACACAGGTAGACGATTCGAATAGAGAACACCCTATATCATTTATCAGTAGGTCTCTGAATGCTCAAGAAAGAAATCATTCAACTACAGAGAAAGAGCTTAATGCAATGATTTTTGCTCTGGAGAAATTTAGAGCTTATATAGAAGGATCTGTCATACCGGTTAAGATAATAACAGATCATTACAGTCTAAAATGGTTAGTAAATATTAAGTCTCCGACAGGCAGATTAGCGAGATGGGCTGTCAGGTTACAGCAATTCAATTTTATTATAGAACACCGTAAAGGAAAAGATAATATAGTGCCTGACGCTTTATCACGTGATCCCGTAGAATTAGCTGTAGTAGAACAAACTACACCAACCAAAGAATCGTGGTACGATAAAATGTGTAGAAATGTTCTAACCTTTCCAGATAAATTTCATGCTTGGAAAGTTAATAATGGAGTATTGTACAAACACATACAGAGTATGGAAGCTCTGCACAGAGTGTATGACTGGAAAGAAGTTGTACCGAAAGAGTCTAGGAAAGATATAATAACGCAATATCATGTACCTCCTTCGTGTGCTCATTTTGGTATTATGAAGACTTTGAATAGAATTAGTCAGAAATATTACTAGCCGAAGATGGCGGCCGACGTAAAATCATTCATTAGCAAATGTTACACTTGCTTGGGTCATAAGAGTACGAATCAGTTACCAACAGGTTTAATGGGTGATCCTAAATTAGTTCAACGTCCTTGGCAAATGATTGCTACAGATTTATTAGGTCCGTTCCCCAGCTCTTACAAAAGAGGTTATACATATTTGTTAGTAATCTCTGACTTCTTTACAAAATACTCTAAACTTTTCCCATTACGAAAAGCTACTGGAAAGAATATTGCTGAGATCATGGAAAATGAGATATTTTACAAGTTTGGGGTACCTGATACAATAATTTTGGATAATGGTCCCCAATATATTTCAAAAGACATGAAAGCGTTAGTTAACAAGTTTCATATAAGACACCTCTTTTACAACTGCAGGTATCACCCGCAAAATAATCCTGTAGAAAGAATTAACAGAGTGTTAGTGTCTGCTATTAGCTCGTACGTCGGTGGTGATCATCGGAGGTGGGCAGATTGTTTACATGAAATTGAACTCGCTATTAACACAGCAGTACATGAGGTCACTGGATATACTCCCTTTTTCTTAAACTTTGGAAGGGAAATTATTATTTCAGGAAACGACTACAAGTCTTCAGACTTCAACCCTGAAGATATCAGATTTGCCGCACGGGATTCTTGGGCATCGGATTTAGACGAGTTAAACGATATTTTTTCGCAGGTTCGTACGTCTCTAAGGCAGTCGTATGAAAAGAACAAAACGCAGTATAATCTACGTCGTAGGGACATACAATATGAAATTGGCGACATCGTTTGGCGTCGTTCGTTCGTTCTTTCAGACGCTAGTAAGTATTTTTCAGCGAAATTAGCTCCCAAGTTTATTCGCAGCAAAATCATTAAGAAATTGTCTCCGGTTGCTTACATTTTAGCTGATTTAAATGGAAAACCTGTTGGAACTTTTCACATCAAGGATTTAATCAAGCATGAAATCTCAGATTAACGTCGTGTAGATCAGGAGCGTATTTTAATTATTTTGTATACTTTTGTTTCCATTATGCGCAATAATGGAAGCGATTAAAAGATTCCATTTAACGTGAGAACATGACTAAAACTTATGTTCTCACATTGAATGCAATTTTATATTTGTTTATGAAGTTATTTTGTTTGTCCGTGTCCAGGTATTTCTAACACATGTATTTTGCTATTTTATACTTGTTCAGTGTGCAGGGGTGACCTATTCTTACCCTTACGCATTGAATGTGTGCACATGAATATACATAGTACTAAATTTTGTAAATTTATATATTCAAATCAGCAAGTTTTGAATAAGTTTGGATGTGTGTGAGTACATTGCACATCCGTTTGGCATTTTGATGATTCTCATATATACTTTTATCATATTCATTTTGAAATGGTTATGTAATTAACTGTTTTCAAGATGCGCTTGCTAGTCCGGAATGGTAGGCGTATCTTCAAGATAGTTTAGAGTAAAATACAGTTGGGTTTTATGTTTCGTTGTCTCGTTCTGTTTCTTTGTCTTGTTCTGTTTCATTATGCCCGTTGGGGATGTTACATACTATAAGATGGGAAAATAGTGCTTTTTCAATTGCATGTGGTACAAAACCGTGCCTATATTTATCAAATTATTAATGTTAATTTGGGTTATCCCATTCAATAATCTATATTATCAAATGAGTATGTATATTCCTTGCAGGATCTGCTGGATTATGGTTACAATTGAATTAATGATTAATAGTTCGTAATATTTATTATTTTGTTTTGAACTAGAAGGCAAACCGAAGGGTTCATTCAGAATCTTTGGCATCGGGTTACTATTTTCATCACATGATAGCAATCAGATGCTTAGAATATCTATTTAGTAACTTTAGGAAGTTACGAAACCCAGCCAACGGTTTTGTATGAAATTTCCTTTGGTAGTGCTTATTTTATCCATTTGGGTTTTTTTTAATTCACATTTTATGTTGTTCTTCGTCCTTACAAATTAAAATAAATATGAAGTTAATTAAAGAGAGAGATTTGAAATCCTCAACACAAATAAAATGCATGTGGCATATGCCAACGTCGGTTTACTATTCGGGTAATTTTATTTTAAATATAATAAAGTTTCCTTCTTCGGGTTGCGGGGGTCATTCTTGAGCTCGGAATGACCTCAACAAGTCGAACTAGCATTCGATGATTCGATCAATACCTTGTTCTTGATCAAATCATGGAATGTTAATTGGTTCTTCATTCAGGAAGATTTACAAAAATAAAATAAAACAAAAGATAATAATTCAATTTTACTGCAAATTGCATCATCGGATTACATTTTAACTGAAAATTTAAAATTTGATTTATAGCATACTACATTGGGGTATTAAAAAAAAAAATTTTTTTTTGTTTATTCACAAGCTAATTATTCCTTAAATTTTATCAACATTGCATGGGTTAAATTCGATTAACAATTCATAATTTATTCAATATCGAAGACAAAACTTATTTTTACTCAGATCTATGGGGAGGATAATAACATTCATTTTCATATAGAAATTTTAATATCTATTTCACAGTAAAAGCTTAAACTTTTGAATTTACTTGTTAGTAAAATTATTATAAAATTTATTTATAAAGATATTTAAAATCTCATTTTAGAGGAGTGACATCTAGGTGGGCTGTTTTGAAACTTCAATTGCGTCTTGGCTAGAAAATAAAAATTGTAATCATTCTATCAATAGGGTTTTCAAATTATTTATTTATCCGCAGGGTGTCCAGTTTGTAATATTATCTTATTTGAAAATTATATCATATTATTTCAGCTAGGGTTTTTTTTTTCTTTTGTATAACTAACAATCAGTTCTAACTTAAAATTTTTTCTAATTCATCAGTAAACCATTTTATAGTATAGCTTAGTCTTCGCAACATCAAGAATTAAAATCAACATTAAATCGCAATCATCACTACAAGTTCAAGACCTTAACATATACTGTCCGGTGGAATTCATTGCTGCTTTTGGCCAAAACAATCACAATCTACATGGAAGGAAGAACTTCAAATTCATATGGACATGTTTACATAAAATGGACCGGTCATCTGCACTGGACAATATCAAGATTACAGACTATCAAAATTGAACTTCAACCTTCTTCTCCTACCTTGATCTTCAGCCTTCATCTGTATACTCTTTGGATGCTCATCCCAGCAGTTTCAAAATTCATCATGGCCGGATTTGGAGGAAGAGCTTCGCTTTCATACAGTCACCAAACAAACCTCTAAGCTGATAATCTTCTTTCTACTACTTCTGCCTTCAAGTCCTGGACCCTGTACGTGATCTTCATATTGGATATAAATTACCTGGTTTCAAGGGTACATTCTGGAATCAATTCCTCCAGAGCAAATCATCTATTGGCATGATCAGCAAGCTTCCTGTATTGAGATCTATAAATGCGCCAGGAGGGCCTAAAATTTCCTTGGAAATTTTTTTTGAAGGGAAGGGAGTAATGTAACGATTTAAAACTACTCGCCCCGGTATCAAGCGCTTGAGAAGGACATATTAATTTTACAACCGTGCAGTTACGAACACGGCAACGGCCGAGTACATAATCGGAGATTGCTAATCAGTTCCAGAGAGGTTGGACAACTGTCAGGAAGTACATCACGGAAAGGATTCGCAAGAGTTGCGCCATCAGACACGTGAGCGATTGTCGTCATGTTACGATAGATTCTCACATTATGGTTTACTGTATTTATAAATTTGTTCTTCATATAATTATTAGGAAGGACTGGCGCCCTAAGTATCTAAAGCAGGATTACTATTTGAGATTTGAAACTTTAAACCTTTTGATACTTTTACATACCCACAGATCAGCATATTAGAATTGTTATTACACGTCACTAGTCAGATTTAGTTTATCGATCTGAACATGCCCTGATATTCATTGTAAATGTAGAGTCTCTTGCCTTCTAAATTAAATAATTTCGTAGATAATGGATGATAAGGAATTATGAATATAACCTCAATAAAATTTGTTCTTAGCATTACTACATAACTCTTTAATTCCACTTATCCTTACTTAATTTTGTCCTACACATGAAATACATGTTTTACACACTTTCCAGAAATATTACACGAGAAAATATTGGTACAAGTTCTGTTTCAGCAGGTAGATCATTTCCATAATTTGGTAGACGAGAAGCAAGATTTGAACCAATATTTATAAAAAAATTATTGATGTAATCCGCAACGAGCTTGGGGTTTTTTGAGGTGTCAATAATTTGTCCGTCAATACAAAGTTTACTTATGTCCTGTTTGTCTTTGGTGTTTTGTGTATTTGTGGCTTCTCTTAGAATTTGCCATATTTTTTTGGGATCGTTGTTACTTTCTTGGATTTTGTCTCTGTAGTAGATTTCTTTCGCCTTCCTAATGACTTCGCCGCATGTATTTCTATATCTTTTGTAGATGTTTAGTGATATTATGTCGTAAGGATTTTCTTTCACTTTTTTGTGTAGTACGTTTCTTCTACGAATGCAGTTGATAATTGAGTAGTTTATCCATGATTTCAAGGGTTTAATTTTGTTAGGATTTTTTTTTGTTAAAATTGTAGTATTATTAATTAATTCATTTTTCAAAAAGTCAACAAAATAATTCCATGCATCCTCTGAGTTTTTTATTTGTAAAAGCTCTTGCCAAGATTTATTTTTAATTATACTTTTTAAATTATCAAAATTAATATTATTGTATACGATTGACTGATCTCTTCTGTTTTTTGTGGTGTCGGATTGCAATGTGAATATTGTTGTGTAATGGTCTGTAATTGTTGATTTGTAAACGATGCTTTTATTTTGTTTATTTGTTTTGACCATTACGTGATCAATGCACGATGTTGATTCATTAGCTATTCTTGTTGGTGAATTGATAGTACTAATTAATCCATGAAACTCTAATATGTTCAGGTAGTCGTTACATTGATGGTGAGGGTTGTTTGGAAGTATGTTGATATTTAAATCTCCCATAATTATTAAGTTTTTAGTGTAGGAAAGACTAGAGAGTATGCTATTTAGACTGTTAAGAAATGGTGTTATATTGCGAATAGATGGAGAGCGGTATATTGCTAGAATGCACGTATCATTATTATACATTATTTGCATACAGCTAGCATCAATAATGTTTATTTCAGTTACAACAGAGTTTAGGTCATTTTTTGTGTATATCACAACTCCATCGTTCTGACTATCGTGTTTTGACGAGTTGTAGGAAGAGTAGTTATTTATGAATTTAGGAGTGTAAATATTTGTCAACCAATATTCCGTGAGAATAATAACATCAAAATCTATATTTAGGTGGTTAAGCTGTATCTGGAGTTCATTAAAGTTTTTATTAATTGACCTAATATTTTGGTGCATAATAATAGTATTTTTTGAATCGGTTGTTAGGTATTTACATATTTTCGCATCTGATGTTACAAACAAATTGTCTTGATCACCTAGTTCTTCGTAAGTGTTATTAATGTTAATAGCCATATTATAATTTATATTACAAAAAAAATTAGTTTAATTCCCTTAAATGAGAGCTCCACTAGTCCGTGGCCATTACTGGGGATTTCACCCTTTGATTGAAAGAGGTACAGGTGAATTATTGTTGCAGTTTGAAAATAAATGCAAGCAATATGGCCCACTGAACTGAGGGGAATCGACCCAGTGAATGACCTGTAAAAGTGAGGCTCTCAATTAAAAAAATTAATCAATTTTTTTAAGATCATCAGAGTGTTTGATATATATTACACTATCACTTTCATTTTTTTTAACCATCACTTTACATTACTTGTACCAGACATATTTATATCCCATTTCTTTTGCCTTAGTCTTCGACCTCCACAGAAGATCTTTGAAGTAGGTGCCAAGGGTTTCACTAATAAAAATCTTCTGGTATCCGTTTCCTTGGGTTGAGGTAGGGTTGAGTAGCTTCCTGTTCAGTAGAATTTGTCGTCTTTTTTGGGGGTTAGCGAATCTCACGTGGAATTTTGGGGGGACTCCTGGTCGTCGGTCCGGAATTTTCTTGATTTCGAAGATGTCATCGCCCTTTATGTCGACACCTGCAGCAGCGGCCACCCGTTTAATTATTTCTGCAGGCTGCTCAACCTCTTTTTCTGGAATCCCTGCAAATTCAAGGGTATCTTCACGCGTTCTTTGTTCCACTTCTGCTAATCTAACTTCAAGGCTCTTTATTATGCCATCTTTTGCCATTATTTCCTTTCTCATGGTTTCTACTTCCGAGACCAGTTTAATTATAGTCTCCATCTTTAGATGTATATCATCATATTGATGACTGATGAAGTCTCTTGTGCTCCGGTTCTCTTTATTTTCATCATCAATTTTTTTTAGGATTGCGGATTTAAAAGTTTCTAATTTTTTTTCCATCTTCATCTCAATTTTCTCCAACAGGACATCAATATTTATTCCCTGGGGATCAGATGTAGCACTGGTCCCGATTGTTTGACCTTTACTTCTCAGATTTTTATCTGTAGTTGACATTTTGAGCACTGAATTTAGTTTGTAAGGTCGAACACTGCCTATATTCCCTTTTACTTGACACTTGGAATTCACTTATGATATCCTGTTTTTGTTTTCTTTTGTAAAACTGTCAATCAATTATCACAAGTGGGAAGGAAGCACTGTCTAAGTATAGATTAAGATTCTTATCAGTTTGATAAATGCACTGAAACATTAGTTCACTAAAAACAGAAAAAATAATTATTTATTTCGGGAGTAGAGCAAAACACAGCTGTCAATTGAATGTAGGTATTGTTGTGATATAATCGGCATGAGCAAGTTAATTTCAAATAATATGTTTAATTCCACAATTAATTCTTTTTTTTTACATTATATCATTTGCGGCAAGTTCCAGAGTAAAAAATACACTCAATACATGGTGAAAGACCGCACATTGAAATGGTTTTAGCCGTTTTCGGTGACTAAATCAGAAAGCCATGCACTTCCAAATATTCCTCTCCTTTACCTTCTTCCATTTTCCACATTCTGCAAAATTACATTATACCTTATTTGTACACTTATATAGAAGATCGAGATGTAGAGATAGTAAGCTATCCGTAAAAGATAGATATTATGTGCCATCGCGGTCTTTTTTGAAGATCTATAAAAAGGAATATACCATGCATTGTTTTGTTATGTCTCAAAGGGATTAGGCAGTGTTTTCGATGTAAGCTACCAGGCGGCTTGACATTTTTCGACGATTCTAACAATTA
Source organism: Limnephilus marmoratus (assembly GCA_917880885.1). Taxonomy (NCBI): domain Eukaryota; kingdom Metazoa; phylum Arthropoda; class Insecta; order Trichoptera; family Limnephilidae; genus Limnephilus; species Limnephilus marmoratus. The sequence goes on along the minus strand of OU862915.1, from coordinate 47,546,714 downwards.
TCGTTATATTTCAATCAATTTACACATAACCTTAACAAATTATATACCTAAACCTTCCTCACGAATCACTCTATTGGTGAAAACCGCATGAAACTCCGTTCAGTAGTTTTTGTGTTTATCGCGAACGGACAGACTGACAGACAACGCGGAGGACTTTAATTTATAAAATGTAGAGATAGAGATTCTTTGCGGTCTTTTACTTGGGTATACATATTTAGATATCTTTACAACTTGAAATGTACTTTTCTCATCAAAGCCTGTACTGTATTACCTTTGTACCTCATTAGTATCTTATTGTATGATTTAAAAAGGATCTCATTATGCATGTTATTTACACATGTTCTGAAATTCTATTAACTATCCTTTGCTGTTTTACACGCTCATGGGCTTACGTAATTCTAATTTCTCATGATATAGTTTATGCTTTATATTATATAGAATAAAACAAGTACTTTGTTTGAAAACCACTTTATTTTTATTTATATTTGTCGACCGGTTTCGGTTGAACTCAACCTTCTTCAGGACAATAAACATATAAACTAAATTACATTACAGAGTTAACCCTAGAGTGGGCGCGTCTTTCCGTAAAACGTCAGTGGGCGCGTGGGGAGCATTTTGCCGCTCATTTTCGTGGACAATTTTAAGAAGGAATAATGCAATTTAATTATTTTTTTTTCTCAGGATTTAAGTAAAACACTAATAAGGTATGACAAATTAACATATTTATTGAACTCTGTTGTAGGAACTTTGGTTTACAATCGAATTTACAAAAATTAACATTTAAATTAACTTTTTTTAGTTATCCCACATAATCCTTCTATAATATTTATTAAAAATGGAAAAAAATAACAATATTAAATATTTTCCAAATCTACAGGATATGCTTTGGCGAAACAGTCTTCACATAAGTATGTACAATGTTCATTGCACAGTAATTTTGAGCATTTGCAACACCCTTTTTTCGTGCGCCTATTTTCCTTTGATGGACATATACTGCATTTGCCTTCCTTTTTTGAAGATGATACTTGTTCTATAGGAACAAAGCGAGCAATTTGGTTCCTCAGATGAATATTTAAGGTATCTACAGAATACCTTGTGGTCATAAATGGCTTAACCAGGACCATCGCAATCTCCAGCAAGTACTGTCGGCGTAGCATCAAGTGTTCAGTATAGGCTTTGTAAATTATTTGGCTATTTATACCGGCAATATTCAACATAAAAAAAAACCTCATTGGTCACCTGCGAGTCATTCTACCAACAGAATACTCTTCTTCCATTTGGTCCACGACACCAACACCGCCTTTGGTTTCATTATAAAATGTAATCATTTCAGGCTTTGCAGCAGGTCCGGTGTTTTCGTCGATTCTATCATTCTCATGAAAAGTTGATAATAGTAATACTACTTTTTTTGCTTCTTGTCTGGAACATGAGACAGCAAAACTTTCTTCTCACCAAACCCAAACATCGAAGATGGTTTCTTCCTATTTTTAGTGTTCAGAAAACAAGGTGGAATTTAATTTTTACGTAAAGTTCCAACGATGGCCGTTCTATGATCTAGCAACTGATCAGCGAGAGGTATTGAAGTAAAAAAGTTATCCATAGTAATGTTGTGGCCAGTGTTGAAGATATATCGGGCTAATCTTTATAAAAAATATAAAGTTTAACTAAATCGTAAATAATATAAAGCACAATTTTTACTTACGTGAGTGGGCGCGCAGTGAGCAAATTGCCGCCGGACGACACCCGATGGTAACAACCTCCTTCTCAAGCGGCTCTACGTGCACTGACGGTGTCCAGTCTTTTGCCACGGGTTGCGAACGAAAGTGGGGGCAGCTACTAAAAAGCGCAAAGTTTATGCGCAGTAGATTTAAGAATTATCAACGTTTTTTTGCAGAGGGCGGCAAAATGCTCATAGCGCGCCCACTCTAGGGTTAAGATTCTAAGGTTAACACAAAAGAAAGAGAGAGAGAGAGAGCATATAAGAGAGGGAGAGAACATCAGATACTGGTTGGTGGAAGGGTAGGAGGCGGAGGCACGGGTGGGTGGAGGTGGGGGTTACATAGGGAGAAAGGGAATAACTTTAAAATCGGGCTGTTGGTTAATTCTAACTGTTTGTTTAAAATTTGGCAATTAAGTTTCTTTGATTGGATATTTCTAATGCTTCTAAATTATTAAGGCGTATTCCTATTTTATTTATATGTATTATTTTTACTCCTGTATTTATGTTAAATGTATGGTCAGTGTCAATAAAATGGTCAGCAAATTCTGAGAAAGCTGTGCTTGTAAGGCACCTGACGTGTTCTTTAACTCTAATATTTACATTACGCGCTGTTTTACCTATTGGATAAGATTTATATTATGACTGGCTGGATAAGATTTATATTAAGTTATATTAAATGTAATAAAGTCAATGTTATAAATAAATACCCCAATCGTGGATGCCATAGTCACCGGCTCTACACGATTGAGATAAGTTATACCAATAGTAATAAAGATATAAACGCCCTGGTTGCCAGCAATGAACTGAAAAAAGCACAGTACAAATTTTACAATATGGCACGTTTGGCGTTTATTTCATTTTGAAATTAATCTATTTTCAGTCCAAATGAAACATGGGCCAACAACTTACGGAGGACGAAGTTACCTTGAATTGAATAGAGCTCAAAAAGAAGTTTTCAAATTAAGGTTAGATTGTCATTCACGATAATACTAAAATTCATAGCCAAAATTATTGCAAATCAAACTGTACAATATTAAAAACAACAAATAAAATTAAATATCTCGGAGTAATTATCGACAAAAATCTGAAATGGAAGGAACAAATATGTCAAGTAGTAAACAAAATCAGAAAATTAATATATATATTTTTAAGAATTAGAAATTTTCTGTCGATAAAAAATCTATATTTAATCTACTATGCCTTAGTTCAATCCACTCTACAATACGCTATTATTAGTTGGGGACCCGCGTATAAATGTAACCTTCTTCCAATAGAAATTGTACAAAGGACAATTATTAAAATTATGTTAAAAAAATCCTTAGACTACCCAACAGAACGCCTGTTTGAAGAATTTCAAGTACCCACATTTAAAGATTTATATATTAAAAATTCATTGATTCAAATTATAAAGGAAAAAGATAAATATCCATTTTTAAATGAAAACAGAACTCGACTTAAACATGTTTTTCTATGCCCAAAACTAAATACGTCTTTTGCACAGCATCATTATACTTACCAGGGAAGAACTTTTTTCAATCGTCTACCAGAAGAAATCAGAAGCATTAATGATAAAACCCGAATACTGCTCTCTATCAAGAGACATTTTAAAAATATTCTTAAGAAAAAAACTACTGTCAATTAATCTTACAAATATCCTTAGTTTTCCATTACATTCTTTCTTTTTTTAAAAAAATTCACACCATTATCAAATACATACTGCAGCTCACATATATTTATGTACAATTAATTATTTAAGTACTAACTTATAACTAATAACTAATAGCATTTATGTACACTCCCCTTCCATACACAAGCAAATGCTTTAAATGGAAGGGTAGTAAAAAAAAAATACCTGTAAAAAAAATATATATTTGTTGTAAAATTGTAATTATAATAAATGATTCAATAAATAAAAAAATAAAATAAAAAAATAAATCGACAAAAAATATGTGAATAAAAAAAACATATAAAAAAAAAAAAAAAAAAAAATTGTTTTTAAAGTGAAAACTTCTTTAGCACCGTTGTGATTTTAAACTAGATGAATCGAAAAATAGCAACACTAGAACACATCAATTTGGGAGGCGGGAATGGGTGCCGCCGCCCCGGGAACCTTTATTGGATAACCAACACCTCTGCCATAGGTCATTCGCTACGTTTGGTGATTTAGCAGGGGTGCCCGGGTTCATGGGGTGAGGTTTGTCTAGGTCTTGGAGGCGGATGACCAGGACATACTGAACCCCAGATTCCTAACCACCCCTTAAACTCTTTTACTTCCCAGAACTCTCCTCTCCTTCCTTTCCTTAAAAAAACCCTCCATACAGCATCCCCAAAGATGGCATAGTCCCTGAGGGAAATTATTTTTCTCAGGGCCTCCTGTGTGGAGCTCATATTAAAAAATCTACAGGATTTAGCCTGCGAGAGAATGAGATAGTATAATCGGTCTCCTTTTTGTGCTGTGCTTCGTAGCCTGTCGGTTTCCTCTTTGTGTGCGGTGCTTCGTGGCCTCCCCATTCTTGTCTTTTTTAGTTTTTTGAAGATTTCACTTCCACCGCGCGTTAATTGCACACTCTGATTTTATTAACATTAGCTCCACACGGGAGGCCCTGAGAAAAATAATTTCCCTCAGGGCCTATTTCATCTTTTAGGAATACTGCGTGGAGAGTCTTTTTAAGAAAAGGAATGAGAAGATGTTCTGAGAAAGAAAGAGGTAAGAAGTGTGAGTAGGAATATCGGCTTCAGCAGTCATCCACTGCCAGATCCGGACAAACCTCACCCCATGAACCCGGGCACCCCTGCTAAGTCACCAAACGTAGCGAACCACTTGGCGTGACCTGTGGAAGAGGTATTGGTTATCCAATAAATGATTCCCGGAGCGGCGGTACCATTCCAGTTCCAAGATTAAATTACGACATTTTTACGTTTCTCGTTTAACGATTTGTTTGATGTTTCTGCCAGCCCTGTTTGGTTAGCGAGATTTTGATGCATTATTCATAAAGCTTGTTCACTACACTCTACCAGTACACTACAGTCACAGCATCTAGTTGTATTCAAGACCGCGACTCGTGTTATTTCAGGGCGCCCGACAACACTTCACCGGAGGAGTGAAACAAACTTTCCACCACGAAGAAAATGACAAATGTTCGTTCATACGTTTTCAACGTTTCATAAAAAAGAATTATATTTTATATTACCTAGACCTAATTTTTTTAAACTTTGAACAGGGGTTCTAATAATTATTATTATCAAAAATAAAAAAAAAACCTTACCCTACCCCATTTTCTTCCCCTCCCCACTGCCTGTGAATTAAGATGGTCTTAGAATTCGTTCAGTTTCTCTGTTCCATGAGGCCAAATGGCGAAGATATCATCGACATAACCCCACCATACCTTTGGAACAGCCGAAGCTCTGTCGAGTGCCACTTCTTCAAACTTCTCCATAAAGAAGTTAGCTAGAACTGGCGACTACGGTCTGCCCATCGCAACTCCTTCCACTTGATCAAAAAGTTCACCCTGAAATGCAAAATATCCTTGAGACAGTGTCCAAAAAGTTTGCAAATCTCCCTGAGCATTATCATGGAGTCTTCTAGAGGCACATTCGTAAAAAGAGAAACTACGTCAAAACTGACAAGAATACCACTTTCATCAGTCTTAACCTTCTTAAGTTTACTTATCAGAGCTGTGGAATCCTTAATCCAAGATTCAGTTTTTCCAGTTTGCATCTGCAGTAGTCGAGAGAGGTATTGGGACAGTTTGTAAGTAGATGCGCCAAAAGCACTGACAATCGATCTCATTGAGATATCCCTTTTATGTATTTTTGGAAGACCGTATAGGGCAGGAGTTCTGGAGGCTTTTACGAAAAGCCCAGATCGATACTCTTTCCTAATACTGGAAGCTTTAACTAGATCTCCTGTCTTCAGGTCAATCTTGTTGGTGGGGTTGTTTTTAATTTTCTTGTAAGTGCCGGCATCGCACAGGAGGTCTTCCATCTTCTTAATGTAGTCTACCGTATTAATCACCACAGTGGCATTACCTTCGGCAGGCAGAACTAAGATTTTCTCATTGGTGCGCAATTCTTTTAAGGCCACAAACGACCAAAATACAAGACCTGCTTAGGTCTGCAAAGACCAAGTTTCCTCTGGAAACAGATGGAGTATATAAACTCAGCTGTTCCGGATGCGATAAGGTCTATGTGGGTCAGACAGAGCGGATGATTTCCAAAAGGATATCGGAACACTTTCGAGCGTGTAAACTTGGCCACCCTGACAAATCGGCAATCGCCGAGCATTTAATTGAAACCGGCCATGACTTCGGATTTGTTCCTGAAGACCTGGGAAGACCCAAAACTTATAGAGCACGCCTAATTACGGAGGCAAATAAAATTCATAAAAATCCTATTAACATTAATAGAGACGACGGAGCTAAGCTCAATAGTTCTTGGTATCCGGTAATTGACGGCTACACCAAAGCTAAATGCAGAAAACCATCTTGAAGTATATTGTAATGCCAGCTTACAGTGGAGTGGAGCTTGGTATTGCTTCCGAGTACTTAAGCACACATTTCACCACTTAATTTACACATCTGCCCTGATGATGGACACTGCAACGCTGTCCGAAACGTTGGCTAAAGAAGTAGGTAGCGCAACACGGCATAATACCCCAAAAACTAATAACAAAAATATTTTTGGCCGTGAAAATCTAAAATCGTATCCAGCTTATAACTTGGCCGCAGCTCTGAAAAAATAATTATCAATTAAAGAATTAGGCCGCAGTAAAAATAATAAAATGCCAATTAAATTTATATTCCAACTCATTACTGAGTACTGAGCCACTCAAGGTTGGCGGGAGTATAGATTTCCTCGTTGGAAAGCAAAGTTATCGATGGCGCTCATAAAAGTTTCCCGAGTTGGTACGTATTATGTGAGCAGCACATACTCGAAAGCTTTCAGGAGCTTTCTGTAAATTAATTTCTCATGAGTTTGTTATCCCAGCGAATTATTACCGAAGTCTCAACTGCTTTAAGTTCTGATTGGAGATTTAATACCGTGATACAAAATAATATTTTATTTTAATTTTAATTTAAAACTTGCAGAATTTGAATTAAAATGTACCTAAATACATTTTCAGATAATCTATTTACTATTTATTAACGCCCTATTGGACTTTTTACATTAAAAGTATTTTGTAAATTACTTTAATTAAGTGTAACCTAATTTAAAAAATATTTTTTTAAAATTTTTATCAAAAAAAAAATCAATTATTATCGATAAAAAAAACGAATTCAATTAAGAAAATACTATTAAAATAAAATGTAATCTATATATGTTAGAATGTAGAAATACGGATAGGTACAATTATTTGTGTGTGTTACAAACAATAAAATAAAGATATGATGTACTCATAAGGTATCGAATATTAAAAGAGAAGATTTTTAAAAAGAGGAAAAAAAGTTACTTATCAGAAGAAAGAATCGAAGTTGGTTGCCTTTTGAAATTTACCAAATTGTCAAAAATGAATAATTATATCTACGTGTTAGCAATTTTTGTTCATAAAGCGATGAATTCTTGGAATTGGTGATTAAATGATGTAATTAGTATTGAGGTTCCTGTTAAAAATTTTAAAACGTTACCAGTTAAATATAAGCTACCAGTATTTAAGAGATTTCTGAATGATACTTTTATGTAACATAATATTATTACTTGGACCATCGCATGGGGGCGATTGCACATATTTTATATTTCTCTTATTGCTCATTAGTGTTAATTATATCGCACATCCCGTAGAAAAGTATCGTAAGTCAAAAAATTTAATTTTACAAGAGATCGAAAACAAGTTAACGAATTATGAACAAGCGGTCCCGTCGAAAAGAGATGCCCATTACTTCTTCTGGAGATGGAGTTATTTAACTTAAATATGGTGTTAATGGGGAATAGTTAATTATAATCAATTTAGTTATCAGAGATAAATTGTGAAATATAAAATTTTGACTTACGACACTTTTCTAAGGGATGTGCGATATATTTCGGAGTGATAATATTATCTTTGAAATATGAACGACAGTTAAATTTTTTATACAAAAATACCAAACGCGATTAAAAGATGTTCGGATGGGGATAGGAAGTGAAAATTAGAGGTTGTGGGTATTTTTTGATGCCAAATTAAAAAATAATAATAATAAATAAAAAAAAATATAAAAAAAATACTGACAAGGATACCTTAAACACCTAGCGGTATGAAATATACATTACATACGACCTATTCTCGTACCTACCAAATACAAATAAAAAATTCATAAAAATCGGTTGAGCCGTTTCGGAGGAGTGCAATCACAAACACCGTGACACGAGATTTTTATATGTATATAGGCATATTATATGTCATCAGGATAAGGGATGAAAGTTTGAAGCTGGACCCCGTTTATTGCTGTTATTTAAATCTGAATTACCTTGGAAAGTTCTGTTTTTGAAGCTCAGAGTCGACATTACTTATAATTTCGATACTTAAGCTGTCTTAAGATATTGTCAAAACCAAAAGGTTTAAAATCAATTTTGGTCTATTTCAAAGCTTATTGAAATCTCACGTAACTTGCTTGGGTAGTGAACTACATTTATTACACGCGGCTCACGGGCCTTTAAAGGTTAAATTTAACTACGATCAAAGCGTTACATTTACGAAGTTCGTTTTTTTAAAGTCTGTAATCGAAATTTCAGGTATCATTACATACATACATATAGTGCCTACATCTTTCAAAATAATTCATTAGATTCCATTAAATCCATAATTAAATAATGCAGGGATAATGGTTATTTTCGAGAAAAAATAGTCCCAAGAGCGCTTCAATGGGAGTACTGAGTTGATATCCGACTTTGCCCGAGTTTCAACTTAAATTTTTTGAATAACTTTCTTCATCATAAATTGTACATTTTTGAACGAAAAAAATGGCGTCTTTTTTTAATTCGATCTTGGCTGATGTAAGGGTATTTGAAAGTTGTAAGGCTCGTGGTCAGAAAGACGTTGCAAGATAAAAATGCTTACATTGACGACCGAATTCCTGGTAAAAAAGGAGTTCAATTCGGGTTCCATCAAAGCTGCTCCACAAACAGTTGTGGTTATCTATATATTATATATTTATAAAAAGGATGTCTTTCGCAGCGAATTGACTTTGTTTTTTGTATAAAAATCCACAGCTTTATTTTGATTGACGACATTTAATTAGTTGACCTTCGAAACAGAAAAAAGGTCACTGCTTACACGAGTTTTGATAAAAACACTTCCATCTCATTTTCCCACCCCTTGAAACTAAATTTAGACACTTCTTGATGAAATTTTGCACACTTGATGTAAAAAATAATGGAAAGTTATTATCATTGAAGAAGAAGATAACAATAATAATCTAAACGAAAATATGAAAGAGAACAAGGCGCAGAAAAACAGAAAAAGACAATGGTTGCAATTGCAACTGGTTGCAATTTCGCTATTGCCACCTTCTGTCAAACCGTCATATTTTGTCAATGTCATATTTCAAATTTTATAAAGAACAATATTATCTTTAACTAATTATTTTTCCATATTACGGGCAACTACCCTTTTATTATAAACAATCATTCTAAGAATTGGTTAGTAACCTGGATAGCGTTTCGGATAAATATATCCGAATTTATTCATATGGAACTATTGACTTTTTATAAAAGTCTAAATGAAAATGCAATTTTTTATAAGAAAAACTCTCTTTTTATAACTTTTGAAGGTTATTCTCATCAATGTAATATATCTTTGAAGAAGAAGATAACAATAATAATCTAAACGAAAATATGAAAGAGAACAAGACACAGAAAACAGAAAAAAACAATGGTAGCAACTGGGACTTGAGCCCAGACCTCTTGTCTAACTGGGTCGTGCGCGTTAACCAATTTCGCTATTGCCACCTTCTGTCAAACCGTCATATTTGTCAATTTCATATTTTAGAATTTAAAATATTGTCTTCAACTAATTATTTTTCCATATTACGGACAGCTACCATTTTTATTGGAAAAAATCAATATTTATAAAAAGATACTTTTTCTTACAAAAAATGGAAAATTACTATAGTAATTAAATTATAATTATTTTGTTATTATTTTTTGGGGTATTATGCCGTGTTACACTACCTCCTTCTTTAGCCAAACGTTTCGGACAGCGTTGCAGTGTCCATCATCAGGGCAGATGTGTAATAGTTAGGGGTGATGTTTGTACTTATCTACTTAGGAGCGATACCGTGTCGCCAGCTCCACTCCTCTACGAGCTGGCGCTACATTATACTTCAACATGTTTTTTTTTTTGCGTTTAGCCTTGATGTAACCGTCAATTACCGGATACCAAGAACTATTGAGCTTAGCTCCGTCGTCTCTATTAATATTTATAGGATTTTTGTGAATTTCAATAGCCTCCGTAATCAGGCGCGCTCTATGAGTTTTGGGTCTTCCCAGGACCTCAGGGACAAATCCAAAGTAATGGCCGGTTTCGATTAGGTGCTTGGCGATTGCCGAAATTGTTCTGATATCCTTTTGGAGATCGTCTGCTCTGTTTGATTATTATTAATCTTAACCTGAAGAAGAAAACGTAGTTTTCGAAACATGTTGATAATATTGATTATACAGTGGTGTTTATGCAAAGTTTTTTTATTTTTATTTAATTAAAAATGACTGCACAAAGTGTATTGGCAAAGTTTGAAGAAGGAAAACTACTGTTCACATCTGATTTCGAACATGTCTAGCTCTAGCAAGTTGCACATAAAATATATGCAGACTCAAACATAAAATATATCATATTGCAGCTTTATTTATTAGACTCTTTTCTTCTGTGAATTTGTTCAGGAAAACAACAACTTCAGAGCACGAAAAACAATAAAATACATCTTCAAAGCGTAGTACATATTATATTACTTGAACGGTTAATATTACTATATTATTCTTTGTTCATTACTAATGTTTCCTGAGTTCTGGAAACACGTGCCATTATTGCATGAAAAGGTTTCCCATAACTCACGTCTCTCTCCCATTGTATTCTTTGTGAGTGTTGTAAATGTATCTCAAGAACTGCGAATCATAAAATGCAAGATTGGACTCAGTGAACGGAGTTGTAAGCACCTTGGTTCTGGATACTGGGATCGCAGGTTGACATCCTACCAATATAAGTCATAAGACCAAAATAGAAAATAAATAAAGATGATGCTAGTAATTCAATTTGAAATTTCAGATCGATCAAAATGACCATTTTTTCATGATTAGGTCTTAGTGGCTCAATTAGTAGATCGATCAAAATGATTTTTTTTTCGTGATTAGATCTTAAAGGCTCAATTAGTAGATCGATCAAAAGGATATTTTTTTCTTGATTAGATCTTAGTGACTCAATTAGTAAATGGATCAGAATGATCTTTTTTTTTCGTGATTAGATCAAGAGGATCAATTAGTAGATCGATCAAAAGGATCATTTTTTCGTGATTAGGTCTTAGTGGCTCAATTAGTAGATTGATCAAAATGATAATTTTTTTCGTGATTAGATCTTAGTGACTCAATTAGTAAATGGATCAAAATGATCTTTTTTTCGTGATTAGATCAAGAGCATCAACTAGTAGATCGATTAAAAGGATCATTTTTTCGTGATTAGGTCTTAGTGGCTTAATTAGTAGATCGATCAAAATTATCATTTTTTTCGTGATGAGTTATGTTTTTAATTTTAGTTAATTGAGAGCAGTTAGTATTATTTTAACTATGACAGAATTGCCACGGTCGCAAATCGAACCTTAATCAACTGCTTGGAAGGCAACAATACTGACCATTACATTACCCTTTAGTGGAAGATTCTCTCAGTATAGCCCTAGTGTAAGACTACCCTTCAGGAATGGAAACCGTGTTTAGTAAACAGATCTGAATAGCCAGGTACTTCCGCACCTTCCTCTTCCTCGTATTCTTCATCTCTTCACAACCTTCGGCCTCACAACATATCCCAATTATGGATGCCAAAGGATCACTAGCTCCAAAAGGGAGCAATTGGGACTTTTGATCGGTATTGACATAATATTATTAAAAAAAACACCAACAATTGCAAGAACGGCAGCGTACATTCATTTTTACGAAAAATTATAAGAATTATTGTATTTAAAACATTGTATTTAAAACATTGCGTAAATAACCGAAATTTGCTTGTAATTAAAATTGATTTAATAAATATGGTTTATTTCGACAAAAATACATTTTAAAAATAAGCACATTTGCATTTCGAGTCATGGATGCTTTTACTTCGTCTTGGTGGGAGCCATAATTCTGAATTTTAACGTTCGTATAAATGACTTTTGCCGTGTTTCGTGACTTTTTAGTCAATAATCAAGCACTGTCAAAACCTTATTGTACTTCCCATCTCGCCTTCTCCCTCTTTCGTCAGCCTCTCAGTAGGTACCTGTTTGTCAAAAAATTGAGAATGTACTGCTATCATACAAGGAAGGAGTGAAAGTATTTTTTTAAGCCTCTCAAGTTACAAGAGGACGGAAACATAAGAGCAAATAAGTTAATCCATACCGAGCAATAGGAGTTCGTAAAATGGAGCTGTTCTCTTGTGGAAACCGTGCAAACAACTCCGACTGACGATTCTCTCCGTTGTGCAACAATTTCTAAATGATTGATAATGCTAGAACTTCGAGAACACTCATAAATAAAATAGCTCTAGAACAACCAATTTGTAGTGGATTTTTAACTAGCAGAGGGATGATCTGGAATATTTTATTTCGATGACTTAGAATCATTTCATAAACAACTCTTCTAGAACTACCGCTTCCCTTCTTTGTTCGTCCCGCCGAGTTAACCTTTGGGTGGTTAGGTTAATTTTACACCTTTCCTTGTTAACACGCGGGGTTAACGGTAGCCGTTCCTGGGCATCATCTTACAATTAAATTTTAAACATTTCATTGCGAATATTATTTTTACTTTATTGCGCAATGAAGTTTAAAACTCCGGATACTTTATACATTCGTGGAATAGCGATAAGAGTTAAGTAGACCTTGGGTTCAAGGTAAACGATTCGATTCTAACATAAATGTTTTTGATGGCGTGTCGTTGCTTTACTTACTGAAAATCTAAATTCTAGTGACACGCTATTTCATCGCAGCTAATACTTAAAAAAATATTACATTTATTTAGAGCAGCTTAACCCGTCTAATCACAGGAGACCCAAGTTGTCCCAAAACATCATATGCCGTTATAATAACAGGAGACCCAGATTGTCCCAGAGCGACAGTGCATTATTAAAAGTTAGATATCTCTCTTCCTGTCATGCGAATATTTGTGATTTCTTTTATATTAGAAATTGAATGAAATAATGCTTCTCATTGTCTCAGAATTATATGAGCTAGGTTTTTTAGATATTTTACAAACCCGATCAAAAGTGACGGTTTAATTTTTCGCCAATTTGTGACGTATCACATATTTAATTTTAAAATAAAATTGTATGAAAGTGATAAAAAGTGAGGTGACAGTTTTATTACAAATTTTATTTAGAAAAGGAGTCTGTATTTTAAATTTTTAGTTTATTCTATTTTAATTACTTTAATTCGAATATTCGCAGGTATGCATTTTTTAGCCAATTTAAATTTCCAATATTAAAATTTTAATATTTAGAAACCAAAATATTGATTTCTAATAAACACACCGGAAAGATTATTTTATCTAGATTTTAGAACAATTTTTGTTTTTGCAAAAGCGTTAAAAAAAACAATAAATAGGAACATTTAAAATGCTTGGGAAGAACCAGGAATTTTGCGCGCAAACCTTGATAGGCAAAATTTGACAGAAAATTATTTTCTTATTATTCGAAGGGTTAATGACATTTTGCACAAGAAATGCAATTTCTTATTATTCGAAGGGTTAATGACATTTTGCACTAAAAAATCTTACCTTAAATGCTTCCGACATGATAACATTTTTTTGGAATGATGTGAAAAGTGGATGGTGGTGGTTTTTCAAATCTTCATACAAGCAGTGTTTTGAAGGTCAAATATGCAAGAGTACATCAGCCTCTGAATAAAAATATAGATTTGAAATAAAATCCAACTCACTGATTCTGTATGATATATACTACACAGAAATTAGAATGCTTATTATAATATTAATTTTATTTTGAACAATGGTTAAAAGATCTAGGTACCTATTCGTCCACAATATTATTTGTTTGTCCTAGATCTAGGTATTTGTATACAATATTTTTGTTTTCATGTTCTACTGAAGTAGAACGATCTAACTTTTATTAACTATTCTAACTTTTACTTAAATATTGTAAATACATACCTACATAATATTAACAATAAATTGTATATACATATGTAAATTAGAATTATGACCAAAAAGTTTTTAATATACTAAGGGTTGTAATAATCTTATTATTAAAGTGTTGGAAAACGTTCTTCCAGTTTAGAAATATACAAAAGACATCAAAACAATTATATTAGAATAAGAGGCATTTTATGATTTACTAGGATATTTTAGGTAACATTTCATAGAAGAATAACGAAGCAAACAATTCACGGAACCTTAAAAAGAGGGATCTTACAAGAAGCTTTGATTTTTTCTCGATGGAATTTAATTTGTATTCAATAAATGGTGGATTTTAACAAAACGATCACATTGACAATGAACGAAATAACGAACTACATATGAGTTAGGATACAAAAGGCATATCTTTATATACGTACATAAGTGAATGTTCCTTTGTTTGTCCCATATGTGCTCTTAAACCGCTCATTCTATCGCGATGATACTTCTGTGATTTTTTGTGTGCATGCCCACAAAGGTTTTCATACATAATGGTGAGCTCTGGCGTTATGAAATTTCCTTTACCATTCATCTGATTGCAATGAAACTTTGAATATTTTTTATGCGAACGCCCGCGAAGGTTTCTTTATATAAAAGTAGGCTCTGGCATTATGAAATTTGTATAAAAAATTGAAAATAGCTGGGGGCAAGTTGTTTGAAAAATATGTGTATTTCATATAGTTTAACGACAGGGAGGAAAGGTGAGAGAGGGAGGGGAATCTGGCAATGAGAAGAGAAACGAATGAGGGTGGTTCGCGGGATTGACTAAGGAGGGGGTAGGAGGGGAAGGTTGAAGGGGAACGCGAGATGGGAAGGGATGCGGAAGGGGAATGTGTACAGGAACGGGAATACTTGGGAATAAACAATGAGAAATACCTCCGCCGTATGCGCGTAAAATAATCACAAGCAATTTACTTGCAAAATATAGCTAACAACAACTTTAATATTTCTGAACTATTTTGGAGGATTTATTTTAAAGTATTTTCGCGCTTCGCTTGATTTTGTAACCTTGTTTATGTAAAATACAATATTCCGTACCAATGTAAATTCAAATCAAATTTCTAGCATCACAAGATTTTGCAAGTAAGATAAACCTGAGTGCTTAAAATTTCATCAAGTGTTCCTTTTAGAAATATGTGTGTGTTCTTTTTGAAATATACAGAAAAGCATCGGAGTTTGGCGGGAAAAATTGAAATATTTCGAGAAAACCGAAAATTGAGATGTTAAAACTTTGAAAATTGTTACTGTTATAGGCGGCCATAATACGGGCTGGCTAAATATGCCATGTTACTTTATATTAGGTCCTTATATATGAAATTGGCGTTTTGTATGGAAGGAACATAAACTCGATTTTTTTTTAAATATAATATATTTATTTAATCAAAATATGTACCATTGCTATCTATGCACTTTTGCCATCTCACTGGTAGTTCATCGACCCCTTTACTAAAAAAACCATTCGGACGGGAATCAATAAAATCTTTGAAGGCGGTTTGGACTGCCCCATCGGAGTTGAATTTTTTCCCTTGCAAGAAGTTATCCAAATTGCTAAAAAAATGGTAATCTGTTGGGGCAAGGTCCGGAGAGTACGGTGGATGTCTTAGACATTCCAAATGAAGCTTCTCTAATTTGGTAGCCGTCTGTTGTGCAGTGTGTGGTCTAGCGTTCTAACGCGCGTTTGTTGATTTGCTTCACTCAATTCGTGAGGTTCCCACCTTTCAAACTTTTTCATCTTCCCAATTTGCTTCAAAGGATTAAAAGAGTTTTATTACTTATACCGCAACCTGCAGCTAACTCGGACGTGGTTTGCGATGGATCCGCTTCCACAATAGCCTTCAACTCTTCATTATCAACTTTGGTCTCCGGCCGTCCACGGGGCTTGTTCTGCAGGTTGAAATTTCCAGAACGAAAACGTTGGAACCAAAAACGCACTGTGTTTTCTTTTGCGGCACCGTCGCCATACACATAATTAATCCTTCGTGCCGTTTCTGCCTGCAGCACTGGTGCCACGGTGGAACTCGTACTTGCAAATAACGCGATATTTCAAGTTTTTCATTTTGTAAACTAAGTGATGCAAAGAAAAAAAACAATTAAGGAAAAAACAAAGGAATTATAATTTTCGAAACACAAATACATGAGTTAATAGCTGTATCAATTTGAATTTGGAATTCCTAAGCAAAGAGAAGATATTTGAGATCAAATTTGCCAGTACGGCAAAACGCCAATTTCGTGTAAGGACCTAATATTATAATTAAACAAATATAAAACTTTTTTACTTTAATTTTATTGACCGTAACCGGTTTCAGCTCGTTAAAGCCGTCTTCAGACTGGTACAAATTATTATTAATCTACATTTAATCCAAATATATACATTATATATGGGGTTTATATAGGAAGGGGGAGGTTTATATAGGGGGAGGGGAAGAGGGGTGGTCTACAAGTATTTTAATCAATTATTTTAGTGACATTTGTAACTAGTCGTTTTAGACTGTCTAATTTCTAATTATTGTGGTAATTCCAGTAGGCTAATTACCTTTTGTTTATAGCCCACTTCAATATTATTCAGGTAAAAACCTTACAAGAAATGTGATTTATCAATGACCTAATTTTTATCATAGTTATCATATTTTTTTATTTTATTTATTAGCGTTATAAACAGTCTGTACAAAATTCATAAATGACAGTGATAATATTTATGTCATAGACCAATAAAATAACGACAAATTGAAATTTAGAACCATAATACAAAAATACACAATACTACAATATTTTTTAATGATTTTATTGAAACTTAAATTAAAATTCTGAAACATGCATTTGCTAGATAATGTATTGATTTATTTTACTGCATGATTATATTATTTGAAATGGGTGTGGTATAATACAAAATCTATTTTAAAAATTTAATAAATCTCCCAACGACCTATGGAATAACCTTATTATAATAAAAATTAAAAAATTTTCCCAAAATTTATTACATGCGAATGCTAGATAAAAGAACAATCTTTCGAAATCCATTTATAATTTTTTGTGGAAAAGAGCCAATACGTCTAAAATCGTTTTTGAAAATGACGTATTTCCGGTTTTCTCTGGTTTTTTTTTTGTTTTTTGTTTTTTCTGCGAATGCTAGATAAAAGAACAATCTTTCGAAATCCATTTATAATTTTTTGTGGAAAAGAGCCAATACGTCTAAAATCTTTTTTGAAAATGACGTATTTCCGGTTAATGACAAGAGTTTATTATTTTAGAATGGTTGTTGTAATTTAAATCATTTTTATATTAACGTTTTCTATTTTATTGATTTTTTATATATTTTTTTATTATTATTTTTTTATTAGTCAGGTCAGGTAAAAAGCTAGGTAGCAAGAGATTTATTCTGCACTGCTAAATAACTGTAATATTATCAACACCAAGCTCGAAGGTTAAAGAAAAGTTAGATATTGGTTGGAGATTAGAATAATTGTATTGAGAAGATAGATATGGCAGCCCCCGTGGTCGACTGGAGGCTCTACCAGCAACCCGAAGGTCGCGGGTTCAAATCCCGGCGTGCACAAATAATTTTAAGTTGTTTCATAATTTAATGATTTAAAAATAATAATTCGCATTTGGGTGGCGGGTATAGGTACCGCCGCCCCGGGAACCATTTATTGGATAACCCACATCTCTGCCATAGGTCACCCCAAGTGGGTCGTTACGTTTGGTGACTTAGCAGGGATGCCCGGGTTCATGGGGTGAGGTTTGTCCAGGTCTCGGCGGCGGATGTGACTGGCCTTTTGACCTTTCCAGCCAGACTCTCTCAACCCATCGCTTAGCACCGCAGTTGGATTTATACGTCTGTAACTCTTGGACACACTGATCCCTACATTTCTACCCAACCCTTTATACCTTTTTCCTCCCCAGAACTTCCTATCCTTCCCTTCCTTAAAAAGACCCTCCACACAGCATCCCCTAAGATGACATAGACCCTGAGGGAAATTATTTTCCTCAGGGCCTCCTTTGTGGAGCTAATGTAAAAAATAAATAAAATAAGGCATATTTGCGGCCCGTTCGAGAATGGAAAATACTTTCAGTATGGCCTTGGTGTAAAACCACCACTAAGAATTGATACGTGGCCTGAAAAAACTTTTTCTTTGTTTGGTGATAAGTTCAAAATTGTCAGGTACTTCCCCTCCTTGTAATTGGATGCCATAGTCTCACTGGCTCCAGGCGACTGAGAGTAGTTGGGACTATTAAAAATTAAATATACATAATATAAATAGTGAATTTTTACTCTTTTAGCGGTCACTTAACCCGCTCTGATAAAATCTACCGCTGCGCCACTGGACTCTATCGAACGCGCGAGAAATACCTACAGCGTAAGGTACCGCGCGCCGGCCGGTACATCTACCTACAGCGGTTAATAATTCCGTCACTTACGCGAAAGGCCTCGAACATGTGGCTGTGCAATACAACGACCGCAGAAGGTTCGAGCAATTTCTCAGCTTTGCGTGAATTCACGCAATATTACCTGGCGCGCTAGCAAGCTACTCTGCCGGTCGCGCGAGTATATAAAGCGACTCATTTCGGCGCTCGCTCAGTCAGTCAGTCCCAGTACCTTCATTCATCGATCAAGCAACACAGTCCGACCAGTGCCGCGACTAAGTACGTGCCTGCGCGGGGCACTTGTCCGCGCAGTCAGCAACAAGTGAATAACGTTTGTCCAGTGTGACTCCAGGAACATCCCCAACACCTTCGAGGATTCCTTCGCCAACCATCATCCGCTGTCCGGCCCTTCGCGCCTCGACATGAGATGTCTTCGTCCGCAGCACATAAAGCCCGCCGCGCTTTCTGCTTGGGATGCAACCCGTTCTCTGGCATTCGAACCCACCGCGTTCCGCTGCCAGAGATCATCCTCATCGCCTCTCAAGGTTCCTTCCTGCGTCACGTGTGTGCGCCGACTCAGAGGACACACAGCCGCCATACCTCGTCAGCACGACGACGGTCGACCGCCTGGACGCAACACTCCGGCTCCCTGAAGACCAGTGATCTTCACTGCCGTAGTCTCCTGACCATCTTCACGCATCAGCAACGCAGCAGCAACACTCACGGCACCACTGTCACTCCGCTCCGCTTCGACCCTCGCTACGTAGCTCAACAATAAAGACTGACTCACTACACCGACTGACGACTTTTATTTCACGCCCCGTCTCTGCCGATCCGGCCCGCTCCTTCACTCTGATTAACTAGAGAGGAGGAGAAAGCATGTAAATAATAAAAGTTAATTAAACTGAAGTGTTTTTAATGAGTTAACTAGCTCTATAATAAAAAAGTTTTTCTAATAAAGACATGGCTGTTCAAACCTTCTTACCTATTACCTACTTAAATTATTATGGATGGTTTATTCACAGTTATAACTTACGACATTCATGCTTTGTATTCTATCCTAAACATTGACTTTCAACTTTAGTAGGTAAGAAACGTATATTTTTGAATAAGTTAAGTTTTGAAAATATTATACCCTAGTTACTAGCTACTGGCGAACGACGCTCCCCGGTTTAATTACACTTTGCCTAAAAGCTAAAATTATAGCTGAGATATTAAAATTAACGAAGTGGAATTACTTGCTGGAAATGAATCGTAAACTCAAATTGTTTAATATGCAAATGGAATTTCTCTGTTTACCTATAAATTTCATAATATACTTTTGTGACTTAATGATAAAATAAATAACTTTTTTCGACGTTTTTTCCAGCGCGAGATATTTATTTTCATTATAATACTATTTGAAGGCATTCGTCTGAGATATTTAAATGTGGATACTTAATTCTAATGGCGTAAAAGTAAAATATTTGATATTTTTTTATCACACTCGAGGGCGAAAACAATGGGAAATTAACATTAAGTGGATATGAAAAAAAATAGATAATAAAAAATAACGAAAGTTTTCAATCGTAAAGATGAACTCAATTGTTAGACTTTTATATTTTTCTAAGTTATATATTGTAATCTGTAAAAAAAATATTTTCCATAATTTGATCATAGTTAAGAAACACTACATAATTAAAAACGTTTTTTTTTCTCATTTTTAAACGACTTCGAAAAGGAGGAGGTTCTCAATTCGACTGTATTTTTTTTTGAACAGATATTGACGATTCTTTTTTTATTTGAAAGCTGGTGCTTCCCGTGTGGTCCCATTTTAATTTGGTCCAGTTCTGACAATGGCATCCATGAGAAAATCTTATAAGTCTTAAATTTTCATCAAGTATGTGCGCGAAAAATGGACGAATAACTCAATATCACGCCAACCGATTTCGATGATTCTTTTATCATTGGAAAGGATGTACTTCAAGGGTAGTTTGATGAGAGTTTGGTTAGGTTCTGATTATGGGATCCATGACAAAGTAACGGAACTCTCCAATTCTGAAGAACAAATTTACGATACTCGGCCGAATCTTAATCGAATTAAATAGTGTACTTCAGATTCACTAAAAATCAAAAATAAGCAATAATTTTAACAAAACAAAAAAACGACTTCAAAAAATGTATTAAAAAGTAAAAAAATAATTTCGTATTCTTCTACAACTTTATAATCAACTTACTTTTTCTGCTCAACAATATGTAGGTACGATTATTATTTTTGGAGTCCAAAAATAACAATCGTACGTACATATTGATGAGTAGAAAAGGTAAGTTGATTATAAAGTTGTAGAAGAAAACGAAATTATTTTTTTACTTTTTAGTGCATTTTTTGAAGTCGTTTTTTTGTTTTGTTAAAATTTTTGCTTATTTCTTTCGAAAATATTTCATTTACGAACATCATGAAAAATATATAGATATATTTAAAAAATTTATAAAAATCAAATTTAATAATGTTATTATTTCTCTATCTGCAAGTATTTTGGTTTTTTATTATTATTGTAACAGCTGTTTCGGCGATCTAGGGCATCTTCAAACTGTGGTTGCACCACTTTGAGATGACTTCTTTAGAGGTTTCTATGACCAAATAGAAATAAGTCTTCTCGTCAAGTCCCAACTACAGTTTGAAAGTAGCCTCGAACACCAAAACAGCTATCACAATAATGGTAAAATACTTGCAGAACTTTATTTAATTTGTGATAACATTATATTTGATTTACGAGAACATTAAAATAAATTAAATAAAAATTAATGGAGTTCCACGAATTAATCACAAAAATGATCAGTAATGAGAATTATAACACATAAAAAAATGAGTTATATCATTTTCGTTATTGGTTTTTGGGGTGTTATGCCGTGTTGCGCTACCGCCTTCTTTAGCCAACGTTTCGGACAGCGTTCATCATCAGGGCAGATCCGGTTAAAACAAATATCGAAATTACTTTTGGCTGTGAAAATTTAAAAACGTATCCGAGTTATATCGTATTTTATAAAATCGATTTTTCAGACGTTTTTATTTTTTATGTATTTTTAAAAGATGGCCTAGATTTTTTAACTACCTACTCAAATTCATTAGATTTGCAGATGTGTTTAATCGTCTTGTGATAAAAATAAAAATAAGCACCAAAAACGATCAGAAAAATGTAGAATAGGACAGGAAAATTTTTATTTGTGTTATTCACAATTTACTCATTTAAAATAATGAAATACGTTTCAGAGTGGAAGACACTCTCAGTATCGCCCTGGTGTAAGACCACCATTCAGAATTGAAACGTTGCTTGAAATGGCTTAAGCCGTGTTTAGCCGGTGGCCGTACTTCAAAACTGGCTAAAAGTAAACTCTAAATAAACATTAAATGAGAATAAAACTAAATATCTAACTTTTTCCAAAAACAAAAGAGGACAACCAATGAATGAGCATACCCTCAAATTAAGTGAATGTCTAAATACTTTTCCACAATGTTCCTGCCCGTATAGGTATAATCCAAACAAAAAGTATTAAATATCTTGGGATTGAAATTCACGAAAAACTACAGTGGAATTCACACATTGATCTTACCTCAAAAAAGCTAACAAAATCTTAGGTAACATCTACTTCTTCAAAAAATTACGAAACATCTTGTTAATGAGGAATTTAAAGAGAGTACATTACGCTTTATGCCATTCTCGATTGGAATATGGAGTAATAGAATGTGGCTCAGCAGCATCTGATCACATAAAACAACTTAAGGTAACTCAGAATTGCATCATAAAGACCATACTAAAGGTTGATGTTTGATGTTCTAAGCATACTGAAAATCTATGCCAAAAACATTCTAGTACATCACCACAAAAATGATTCAGAGGCAGACACCACATGCTTATAAAACCAGAGCCAAACAAACAGACATACTTAATTTACCAAAGTGTAACTCTTCATTTAGACAAAGAAGTTCTGAATTTTTAGCAGTTAAGTTAGATAACAAACTCCCACTTAGTATCAAACAAATTAAAACAAAAAATAGCCACATTAAGGACATTAAATGTTGGCTGAAGAAACTATCGGAAAATGAACTTACTAGTATACTTAAAACATCGTCAAAGGAGTTTCTGGAAAACCTTATCCAAACCATGAAGTTAAATCATAGAAGTCGTTGAAAACTTATCCAAAGCATAGTCCCCCTCAGCACAGGATCTCCTAGTGAAGAGGACTACGAATATATTTTCTATTTTATATATATACCTAACATGTTTCATATAAAAATGTAAAAAATAATAAATATATAGTTACTAAATAAAAAGATCTGAATAGCCAGGTACTTCCCTACCTTCCTCCTTCCCATCCCCACTACCTTCCCAATTGGGGATGCCATAGTCTCACTGGCTCTAGACGGGAGCAGTTGGGACTCTTGTGCGGTATTCATATAAAAAAAAATACTTCAACGGAAGCATCCTAACAAACTTTTACTGAAGTGAGCAGCCCTGACACAGAGGCTCCAACAAAACCAGATTTTTATGTTTTAAGCCTGTCATATTCTGGATGTAGGTACATACTACACAGATCCCTTAACTGTATTCAACGACATAAATAAAAAAATCTTATCTTCGATCCACTTTTGGCTTAATTTCTGTAGGATTACACCTTCTTTTTAGCCCCTAGAGTCCTTAAAATAACATTTATCTCAAAAAATAGTTGACCGTCTTAAATTTTCGATTACTGAAATATTACGAAGTATTTGAATCAGATGGTTATCGTTTGTTAAGAGCTTTTAACCAGACTGCGGCCGAGAATCCAAATTTCGTCGAAAGATGTACTTACAATCGTACAGGGCGGTTCCAATGAGAAAGATTAATTATTCCCCATACCAGCGTTTTAAAATTATAACTCAATATCGATTTTATTTCATTCAAAATTTGCTTTAATTTATACCTGCATCCAAAAATGCTGAAAGATGATAAAACTATTAAAATTATGTACTTTTTTTTAATTTTTCATCATGTATTTATAATTTTTCAATGATGTCTAAACAAAATAAGAATGTAAAAAAAATCTTTAATATATTAGTTCGTAAGACTGAAAATAAATAGACAAACTGAAGTATTTTCGTCACAAAACACGCGAGCGGATTTTTTTGTATGATTTTATTTAAACTAAAATTAAAATTCTGAAACATAGCTTTCCCAGATAATTTATTTTACTGCATGATTATTAAGATTTGAAATATGTGTTGAAAGTTTTGTTTGAAAATTTAACAAATCTGTAATATAATATTTACCGTATAACCTAATAAGGTTATACGGTAAATATTTCCCTATTGAGTCCACGCTCAATACACACTTTATTTTTTTTTAATTGTACTAGGTAGATAATAGTTAGTTGTAAGTAATTCAGTAACTGGAATTAAAAAATATTGATAATTTTTGTTAAAAATATTTACCATCAATTTATAATTTTCTATGGAAAAGAGTCAATATGTCTAAAATTTGATTTAAAAATAACTTATTTCTGGTTTTCTCTGGTTATTCCCTTTTAAGTAACATTCAGTATCATGAAAAAAACTAATGTCAAATAAAATGTTTACAGAAAACAATTAGAAAGACAACAAGAAGAAAAAAACTACTACATTTAATGTATAATATTCTAAGACAAATAACATAATATCATACAACGTCTTCTGGTTCATTTCCTTTTGGTGCGCATTTTTTCACGGGATTATTTTCGGCAAACAACATTATTTGAAACCATTGACATAGGCAACACTAGTTTTTGCTGTGGTGCTACCAGTACCTATTGTTTAACTGAACACTTTTTTTGTAAAGTACATGCTCGCTCAAGAATACCATAGTTTAAAAGTCCCATATAGTAGTTTAATTCAAATATAAAAACGTATTTAAATAATAATATTATAGTCAGAACGAGAGCCGTTTATCGTCATATTAACTCAGATGATCCAGCGACATGGCAAGAGTTAAATTTGCAGGTCATGATGGATTTGGAATGAAACATGTAAAGTATGCGAAAGGTACTCAACAACAGTGCTCTCCGCTCTCTTCACTACCTTGATCGGCCTGAGACACTTTTCGAAAGAACTGTCCAAAACCATTAAAATTGTTATCTCAAAAACCATCAATTAAACCTGACATCGTCCGTTAATTACAGGACTGTGATGTCCTAGGACCTAGATGGTGGTTTAAGAGGTTACTCATAGATGGCTCTAAATAGTAGTTTAAGAGTTTACCCAAGCACATTTATAATTTGGGCGGTGGGTATGGGTACCGCTGCCATTTATTGGATAACCGATACCTCTGCCATAGGTCACCCCAAGTGGTTCGCTACGTTTGGTGGCTTAGCAGGGGTGCCCCGGATCATGGGATCATGGGATGTCCGGGTCTCGGTAGTGGATACGTTAGCTGCAGGGCAGGCCGGATCCGGAGAGAACAGTTAAGGGAGTCCCTTTAACTTCTCCAGCCGTACTCTCTCGGAACATCGCCTTGCAGTGCAGTGGTAGTGATGGATTCATGCGTCCGTCACTACTGGATACACTGACCTCCAGATTTCTACCCACCCCTCATTTCTTCCCAGAACTTCCTCTCCTTCATTTAGTTAAAAGACCCTCCACAAAGATGACATAGGCCCTGAGGAAAATCATTCCAATCAGGGGCCTCCTGTGTGGAGCTTTTTTTGTTTATTTCACGAAAAAAAGATAATTTTTTTAGCATTATTTAACCCGCCATGCTAGGGATGTCCCTGTGTTATGGCGAGCTAATGTAAAAAAATCATAATTATAAATACGATTGAAATCTTAGGGTCAGGGCCCAGAATTATTACTACCGCCTGGTAATTAAAGCCATCCGAGTTCATTATAATCTATCATCAGTAAACCCGGGGTTTTATTTAAACAGTTGTGAGCCAAACCCGGAATTACAAGTTTGCGCAGCTGATAGGTAGCCGTGTCGCTTTACACAATAATTACACTACAAACATCTTTTTTGGAATTAATTTCGTCAAGGCAACAAATTTCATTCCATTTATTTTATTCTGAGAAAGCGACTCGCATTATGTTAGTCTGGCTAACATACTTACCTGACTAACTCTTCACAGTTTGTTTTTGTACCTTAAAGACCGACCTCGAGTTTATTATGTCCCCACATCTCCTCACATGTCGTCGGATATTGTTTTGCTCCTGGTTTCTTTAAGGCTTCTATATCCGGATTGGGGTAACAAATGTAACATATTTTTTTCCGCTTCCGCTTCCGAGTCATCGCCTCCCCGAAAGCCTAATGGGGCGCCGCGCTTTCCGCAGAAGCCTCTGTAATGGAAAATTATAACTTTCAGCTTTTCGTTGCTTGGAAAAAAACAGGAACATGTGTTTAATTAATCAAACTAGGGCAAAATACTTGTGAGATATCCTTCACTTAGAAAAGTGGAAGCCAAGTGTCGGCAACTATTACGTAACATTACACGGAAAGCAGTTAATTCAATAATACATTTTTACCTTTCTGTAAAAAAATATATTTTCCCTGATTAAAATGCAAATATACTTTAAGTATTCCACTAGTACAATCATCGCAAACTATGGCTCGCGAGCTGCATGTGGTTTTTTGTCTGTAGAGTGCGGAT
Source organism: Limnephilus marmoratus (assembly GCA_917880885.1). NCBI lineage: Eukaryota > Metazoa > Arthropoda > Insecta > Trichoptera > Limnephilidae > Limnephilus > Limnephilus marmoratus. Next base: position 47,520,667 of record OU862915.1, on the reverse strand, counting down.
TTTCAATGAATAACGTGTTTAAAATACATTTTATTTATCTTAATATATAAAACAAAGTCGGGTTAGTTACATCATTTATAACTCAAGAACGGCTGCACCGATTTTTATGATCTTGAATTTGTTGGATTTATCTTCGCCCCGAATAGCAGAATATCTATTAATATTTCTATTAATAGTCTACTAGTGTTTCATAAATCAAAAAATATTTTTCTGTCCAAAATAAAAAAAATTACAAAACGGAACATGGACTTCAAGATACGTCACGATTACCCCCTCAATGAACTTATCTTGTTAGATACATTTTCTTGATGTTTTACGTACAATTTGAGGAAAAAATGAGGGCGCTGTCGTCTATAACTAAACGACAGTATGTGTGGTTGCCAGATTCAAATATAAAGATATAGCGTTAGTTCATTTTTACACCACCGCTAACTTATACGTGTAGCGATGTATTTTCGAAATTTTTTTCAAAACATTTATAGTTATTTTTTTCTTTAATGTATGTATTATTTTCTTTAATTTAAGTATGTCAGACATTTTTTAATTCGCGAGTGATGGCGATAGGGCTCATTGTCTACACCAGTGGTTCCCAAAGTGGTCCGTAAGGACCCCCCAGGGGTCCCCAGGATCATTCAGGGGGTCCGTGGAAAAATTGTAACCCAGTTAGGGGTCCCTGAACAACGTCAGGGGGTCCGCACAAGGTTTAATGTAAAATAATAAAAAAATTGTGACACATTTACTCCAGGTGAAGTGCATACAATAAATTTTCCTAGTCTTGGCAAGAAAGAATGTTTTCAGTTTCCCTTTCAAAATTGAAAAATAGAGATGACGATTTTTTTTGTCAACACAATGTCGGCGAGGGAGGGGAGAAGGGGCCCGTACGCCAAAAGAGTTTGGGAACTGCTGGTCTACACTGTATTTCGACAAATTTGCGTTTAAAATTATCGATATAAGTGTTAAAAAGAAGGTACTTGATTTGTATTTAAAAAAACGTCAGTAAGTTAGTTTTTTTTTTTTACATTAGCAACACGCAGAAGTCACCGAGGAAAACAATTTCTCTAGGGGCCTATGTCATCTTTGAGGATGCTGTGTGAAGGGTTTTTTAAGGGAAAGGAAGGAGAAAAAGATATGGGAAGGAAAAAGGAATGAGGGGTGGGTAGGAATCTGGGGGTCAGTGTGGCCAGGAGTGACGGACGTATGAATCTATTCCTCACACTGCGGTACAAGGCGAAGGGTTGGAAGAATCCGGCTGGAGAGGTCGAAAGGCCTCCCTCAATCAGTCTCCTCCGATCCTGCCCGCCACGCAGTGGTTGGGCAAACGTATCCGCCACCAAGACTTAGACAAACCTCATCCCATGAACCCGGGCACCCTTGCTAAGTCACCAAACGTAGCGAACCACTTAGGGTGACTTGTGGCAGAGGTGTTGGTCGGCGGTACCCATACCCGCCTCCCAAATTAAAAAAGTTAGTTATCAATGTTCTTCATAATATAACTAGCAGAACGTTTTTAATTTTTTTTCTCTCGAACTTAGGCAGTAACCTATTTATTGTTTTCAATATTGCAAAATGTATCAGTGTTTTAATAAAGCTGTAGATTTGTAAAAAATCAAACTAACACACACCTAGTGTCCGCCTGCCCACCAGCAGCCGCAGAAATATATTTTTTTATTAATAGATACACCGTATATTTGTTTGAAAAATAATCAGAGAAACGACAAGAATTACCTTTGTGCGAGTGACTCACCTTTTTTTTACTAAATGATTTACTTTTTCTTGAAGCTTGAGTGGCAATCAGCCAACGTCAAAAACGCCGATCTCGTGGAAGAACTTTTAAAATATTATATTCATCCATTGTCAGAAATCATTTAGAATACAACTCAACCATTTGGAATCCATTTTACAATATTCGTGAAAAATCCATCGAGCGAATCCAACATAAATTTTTACGAAATATAAATTATAGATTAGGAATTCCTATTGAAAATATTAGCTACATGTCACTGTTGAAAATTATGGATCTCGCTACATTAAAAGAAAGAAGAATATGTACTGATCTATTTTTTCTGTATAAAATTGTTAATAACATGTTTGACTCCCCTGAACTCCTAAGGCTGATTAATTTTCATGTGCCTAGTAGAACGGTTCGTCAGATTGTACCTTACCATTGTAACAATTCAGGTACCAATTCAGAAACAAACTCAGTAATGAACCGACTGCACAGTACAGGGAATAAATATTACATGAATACTGAAAGTACTGAAAGTCTGTCAACCTATAAAAACATTGTCATTAAATCTGTACTAGATAAATTTGAAATGTTTATAAATTTTCAATATGTGTCGAATGTATATGAATGTGTATCCTTTATCCTATAATTTACTCTTTTGTTTTAAGTTAAAAAATCTATACTTGATACTTATTTAATTGTTATCTCTGAATTCTTTGATTATAAGAAATGTATTTTTAATTTTATCATATGTAAAAGCCCTAATTGGGCGTGTATAAATAAATAAATAAATAAATAAAGACCCCACTGAGAGACAGCCTGGGTTCTCATTGCCTCGCAAACTCTGGACTGCCATCAATAGGATAAGGTGCTCCCATAGCCGTTGTGCTCACATGATGCATAGATGGGGCCTTAAAGAGTCGGCGACGTGTGAATGCGGTGCGGTGCAGACCACCGAACATGTGGTCAACGAATGCCCGCTCCATTCATTCCCCGGCGGGATTGATGAGGTCCACAAGGCAACGCCTGAGGCCCTAGACTGGCTCGCAGACCTAGATGTCCCCCTCTGACCCCCCACCATACGAAAGAAGAAGAAGAAGAACTTTTTCTTTATTCGTGGAATCTGACAACAGGTTTTCAGAATCAATTTTAAACTATAATATCTCTGGAATAGGTAATATATTAACTAACCGTATAATAATTTTATATCTCTTCATTGTTTAAAAATGCTTTTCACTCATACACTTATAACATCCCTTGATTTTTACGGGTCTGCGCTAGATTATCACAGTTTTGCTGGCCATAATGTACTTGTACATTCTTATATATAAAAATCTCGTGTCGCGGTGTTTGTTGTCGCACTCCTCCGAAACGGCTAGACCGATTTTTTTGAATTTTTTTACGTTTGGTAGGTATGAGTTCGGTTTTAAAGTATATTTCATACCGCTAGGTGATTAGAGTGTTCCTGTCCAGAAAAAAAAATCAATTTTTTTGACAATTTTTTTTTTGTTTTTTTTTTTATTTGGTATCAAAAAATATATATAACCCCAAAATTTTAAACCACCTACCACCACCCTCCCATTTTTAATCGCGATTTTATTATATTTGTATGCATTTTATTTAGTATTTTTGTATAAATTTAACCGTCTATCGGATTTCAAACAGAACGAAATTATTCATGTTATTGGAAGACAGATGGCGCTACGTTCGCCTCACCGAACTTTCATCCACACATGCGCAAGACATTCATTAGAAGCGTCGCATCATTTTGATATTTCATTCGGAATCATGTTCTCGCGTGGGCAAACCATTGAGCTTATTTTTTGTTGGCTAAAGACGCACCGACAAGAAATATCGTACACTCAATTGATCTTTGAAATTCATACTGATTTTCTTTATTTCATTTTCCTACTTTAGTTGGTATTTTTTTGTTTTTATCGGCGGTCAACTTCTCCAGCGCTCCATTCCTCTTTCTGTCATGGATCCCATCCCCACACACTTACATTCGTTATTTTTTTATTTAACAACCAAAATATTCACTAGAAATAATTTATACGACAGAACAACGTTTGTCGGGTCAGCTAGTAAGTGTATAAAAAATAAACATGACCATATATTAATATTCATGCTATACAAACGGCTCTGTTCTTGCGGTGGTTAGAACACTACACTATTTGGGCCAAGAAATCATGTCTAACTAACCATCACGCCGTTTAACGCAGGGTTAGGCAGCGAGGACCTCCAAACATCTCGGTCTTGACACACGCTATTTGCCTCTTTCACATTCATACATCGTTTGATACATACTCTTCTATTATTGTGACTTTTGACGCGGCCCGACTGAAGTATCTGATTCACTCTGTCCCCATTAATGGAGTAACCTGCATTTACCCATCTTTATCTTTCACTATCTTCATCTCTCGTAAACATTCTTTCGTGCATAAATCAACATTACCAATATCTTATGAGTAAGTTTACCAACAAAAGTAGTTGATCTCAATCAAAACAACATATTACATAGTTCTTCGTGAGCGAACCGTAGCCCATAAAAAAGGTTACCAATGGTCGATACAAGTTGTGCTGTAAGTCAGGTGAGCTTATATTGATGGCAATGATATAAATTATACAAGACTTGCCCTTTATTCGCAAGTAGTGCTTGGAAATGGGATATAATAATGTCTGACACTGATGAACAATCACCCTGCAAGCGTAGGTCCTTCTGCAGGTCTGTCTTGGTACACCCTTCTTGCTTCATTCGAATTCATACATCGTCTCATCCATGCTATTCTGGTATTCTGACTTTGATACGGCCAGAATCAAGCAATTAATTGACTTGATTGTGCTATGCTTGATAAATAAAGTGTATTTAGGTAATCAAATAATACGCTTTCCACAGCAACTAAAATATTAACTGCAAATGTACAAGATGAAACAGCACGTAGTCGAAGAATTTTAACCAGCGATTCCTGTTCATATTTGGAGTAAAAATGCAGAAGTCATTTTGCTGACCGATGATACGTATTTTTTTTTCAATTACCAAAAATATATTTTTCCTTCACACCTTGCAATTGAGTTATTGGGTGCAGCCTGGAGGTTCACGTGGTAGCACTCCGTTTCGTTCCAGTTCGTTGCAGTTCAGCATAGTAATAGAAGACAGAGAGAGCGTATCACGTAATCCCGTCGTAGACGCGTAGCAGTTTGTAGTTTGCGTAGCAGATATATGCATCTATTCTTGTTTGTTTTGAATTTAAAAAAAAGATATGATAAGACCGCAAAATGACATTTAAGTATTTTACTCCATATATATATGCTGAGGAATCGCTGGTTAAAATCCTTTGCTTACGTATAGTTACACCCTGTCCAATTAATTATTATTTACATTCAGAAAGTATTTAAGCAACGTGTATGCTCATTATTTATTCGCGTAACCAATACATATAATGAAATCAAAATCGAACCAAACAATAACTACGGTCCTTTGAAAGGCTACGAATGGTTAAACGTATCCAATCGGATACTTAAAAAAATACAGTTTTCCTTTCGTCAAAGAGATATGCACGCCTCTATTTCTAGGACATTAATACACCGCTAAAACAAATCTTGTCGATTATGTGCCAATGCCTACACCAGTGTTCCAGAAAAGTGAGTAAAGTTAACTCTTGTTTTACCATTCACTTTAGTTTTCTGAACTTTTCTAAAGGAAGAGATCATAAACAGAGGTTGGGGAACCGAATTGTGTATTTTGTTTATTTTGTAATATTGCAGAATATTCCCAGTTATCTGAAGCCTAGGTACTGACTTCTTCATTGGGGCCATAACATCAATCACCTCTTAGAAACTTTTTAACCCTTGCCTCTCTCCTTTTGTGGCCATTTTTGCTCATTATAAATTGAATTGTGTGTGCACTAAAAGCATCTTCTATCATATAAACAAGACAAGGCGGAGAACAAAAATGCATTGCAATGAAATTTTATTCAGCTTGGAATGAAGCCACCGTGACGAAAGAAATTTGACATTATTAATACGGATTTGCTGAAGGAGAAAAGTTATAACGTTGATGAGTTGCAACATTACACCGAGCGCAAAAGACCGTTGCTAATCGACAGTCAAAAGCAAGCCTATAATATCATCATAGACCTTGTAAATAAGAGTGTCTGTAGTGGGCGGACGGGGGGGTTGGCTTTGTTTTTTTTTAATGAAAATGTACAGTTTTATTTCGACATTAATGAAATTTTGAACACTTGCACCATCAAAACAAGAAGAGGGTCACTTTCCGCAGGGTAAAAACTACCCCCACCCTATTTTACCTTCCCTCAAAGCAGAATTTTAATAGATTTCATTCATAAAATTTGCACTCTTGACGTACGAAATTTAGAGTCTATATCTGACTTCGAAAAACTGTGTGTAAAACCCAGGCAACATTGGGGACATAAGCACGTTATTACATCGATGATAATTTTACGATGAGTTTTCTGACAAAATATATTTGACAGTCTTACAGTTCATTCTCTGCCGAATGAACTGTAGTTTTTTAAAGTTCCTACGATAAATGCAAAAGTACGTGTGTTTTTTGTTACGCTTTCACGTAAACCAATAAACCGATTTTAAAAATTCTTTCACCAATAAAAAGCTACATTATCAGCGAGCGACATAGGTTGTATATAATGGTATGCTCTAGCGTTATAAAATTTATATACTTAAATGAAAATGTGTGTGCATCATATATTTTAGCGGCAGGAAGGAAAGGCGGGAGGAACGAGGAGTCGGAGAGGGAAGAGACGAGGGAGGGGAAAGGTGGAAGGGAACGGGGACGCATGTGAAAAGACATGCAGGGAGAATCAATTTATTTCTTTGAATGGTATTGCAACGCATGCCGGTAGTTAATAAAGCAAAGTCAACATACTAATTCAATTATTTTTGTTTTATAACCTACTTTTCTGCAACATTTGGCACACTTGTTTCGGGTTGATGAACCCTGTCTAAGAGCAACATAAAACTTTCCTTGTACCCTCATCGGTTCCTACTGCGCTGTTTCTTTTGTTATGTCGTGGTTAGTAAGAATATGTAAGAAAATAAAACATTCGTTTACCTACCTAAGCCGTGAAACAAATCCTTTCACACTTTGTAGTTCCGCTTTGTTCATAAAGGCGGTTTTTTTCAAACATAATCAACTGATGCGACCAGTTTGGGGCATCCCTGGCACCCATTTCTTAGCAGGGGTGTCCGGGTTCATGGAGCGAGTTTTGTCTAGGTCTTGGCGACGGATGCGTTTGCCCACCTAATCCGTAGCGAATCGGATCGGAAGCGACTAGTTTATCTCTTTTGACCTCTCCAGCCGGACTCTCTCGACCCATCGCCTTGCACCGCAGTGGGAGGAATGGATTCGTACGATCATCACTCCTGGACACACTGACTCCCACATCTTCTTCTTCCTTTCCCTAAAAAGACCCTCCACACAGAATTTCCAAAGATGACATAAGCCCCGTGGTAAATTGTTTTCCTCAGGTCGCCTGTATAATACGTGTATTTGCTTAAGTTTTTTTACACTTGCTACGCATATATTAATGTCTGATTACAAGGTTTTAAAAAAAGTTTATCGTTTTCAAGTTTAATTTTTGTTTAATTTAATGTTTTTTTTTTATATTTAATAGTATTAACATTTAATTTTTTGAAAAAGCTTATTCATAAACAAGTTCTTTTACGTAATTATTTTTACAAATTAAAAAAATAGGTATTATTATTATTACGTATAAAAACCTTCAAATTAAAACAACACATAAAAACCTTGAAATCAGTATGTTAATACACGAAGCAAAAAATTAGTAGTATAAAAAGAGTAGTTTGAAATTTCGCACACTTATAATTTATATAGAGAAGGAATGCAGAATACTATTTTTTTAAATTATACATAAAAAATACATAAAAAACATTACAAAAACTTTATAATTTAAATTAATTATGGTCGAATTTCGACCATTGGGAGACCACTAGTTAAAATAATTACATTGACTTGTACCAATAATTACTCTATTTACTACAAATAATTAATACGCAGAGATTCGTCAAAATACTTGCATTGTGCAATGCGGACCGCTGCTGGTTGGGGCTATAATATATGGTGGAAAATAAATGAATGTAGATTTTTTTTTTAAATTATAAGAATATAATGATGATTACATAGGAGTCTTTGTAACTAACTAACTTACCATCACACAGTTTTGCGGCAGGGGTAGGCAGAGAGGTCAGACCGCCAAACAACTCGGTCTTGGCAGACTCCTTGCCTCTTTCACTTTCGTATATCGTCTCTTTTATATAAATGACGATAAAAAACGATTTTTGTTAAATTGTAATATTAAATGAGTTTGACATCATGTTAAACTCTCGAAAGCCTAACTGAGGTCCAAAAACTAGCGTACGTTTTGGTTCTTGACTTTTTGCATCATGCCATCTTTCTTTTCACGCAGAATATCGCTGTGTTGGTAGAGAACTCCCATTTTAAACTCCTTTTGTAATTAAATATGTTTTTTATACCCCTTCTAAACCATTATAAACATCAAATAATAGACGTATGACTTAAATTATTATAATAAAGCAAATGTAAAACTCATTTCCATTTTAATTTATTTACCGTAACCGGTTTCAGCTTGGTAAAGTCATTTTTAGTACAAATTATTCTTAACACTATTATATATCTAACATATGCGAGGGGAGGGGACAGGGATTTAAATCAATTATATTAATTACATTTGTTACTAAGTCGTCTTTGACTGTCGAATTTCTAATACATAGTTTTATATATTTTTTTAAGAATTCCACCATGAATTGTCAGTTTTAAAAATAGACTTAAGACGATTATTACAAATTTAAAAGCCTCTTTAATATGTTTTTTATATATGATCTTAAGCCGCTATATCCCAAATTTCTACGGATTTCTTACAAATCTCCATTAAACATTTGAAGTTTTTAAGCTCTTAAAAAAATATATGTCATTTTTGATGGTAATATCTAGACGCATGCCACGCTGAAACGCTAATTATATGAAATTCCCCAGATAGAAAAAAATCGCAAAGGTTGTTCCGAAAACTATTAAAAACATTTTCACAATTTTCGCTTCAATTTTATCGGTTTAAATATTAACGTTCGTAATTAACCTCCAACATTCGTAATTACATATCTCTCCATCTTCTTCTTTTTATGCGGGTATGCGCAAAACCACCTAGATCACAAGGCCGGGACACTGAATGCAATCAGCCTTCTAACGACTCCAGATACTAATATCTACTGCCTGTATGTCGGACGAATATCTACAGCTCATATGTTGAACTAATATCTACGAACTTCAGAGTGTTGACTAATATCTACAGAGCTAAGGTCGGACGAATATCTATGACGGTCCCAGTGTTGACTAATATCTACAGAGCGTAGGTTGAACTAATATCTACAGAGCGTAGGTTGGACTAATCAGCCAAATGTGTCCAATAGTCCGATATTAGGGATTTTTACATACATACTTACATAAATTAAGTTTTTTAAACTGCATACGCAATAGTACGTTATTCCAATATGCTATACATAATTGCAAATGCAACCTATGCCAGTGCTGTAGATATTCGTCAACACTTTGGTTCCCATAGATATTAGTCAGCAGTATGAGCTGTAGATATTCGTCAACACTTTGGTTCTCATAGATATTAGTCAACAGTTTGAGCTGTAGATATTCGTCAGCTGATGGGTTCTCATAGATATTAGTTCGATTTTTTCAGTTTTTGGAATTCCTGTAGATATTAGTAGACGCCTCCCTTCTAACTTGTATGAAAACCTCCAAAATTTTTATTTTTATAAATTTTTTTTAAGCAACTAAAATATTTTTAAATAATTTAATAAATAAGAATACTTAAATAGAAAAAATAACATAAAATGAGAATTTTTGTGGGATCCCATACAAGTTAGGAGGCTGATTTGAATGAGTGTCCCGGCCGCGTATTTACAATCCCTACCGCGTTTCAGTCGCTTTAAATTTTCAATATCAAAATTTAAATATTTAGAAATAAAATTATTAATTTTTAACATACACATTGGAAAGATTATTTTATCTAGATTTTAGAACAATTTTTGTTTTTGCAAAGTGATAAAAAATTATCAATATAGAGGTGTATTTACAAGATATGGGAATAATATTAAAATTTAAATATTTAGTAATAAAAATTATTAATTTCTAATATACACATCAGAAAGATTATTCTATCTAGATTTTAGAACAATTTTTGTTTTTGCAATGTGATAAAAAATAACCAATATAGACGTATATTTAAAATGTAAATTGTCGTTACCGCGACTGAATCGGTATAGGTTTTGTAAATACGCGTCCCGGCCTTATGATCTAGGAGGTTTTTGTATACGGCGCCTTAAATCTAATAGCTTATTTAATTTATTATAAAATTTGGTATAAAGCAGTGCTTACTTGGGTTACCTAATATTTGTTTCTTTAATTTCCAAATTCTGTAATTTATTGAAGTAAACTAAAAATATGATTCACGTAATATGTCAAAAATTAAAATGTGTCAAAGAAATCCAACCTCCACAACTCCTGCCGCTAGATGCGCTAGTGCAGCACGTTGCAATCCCAACATATGGAAAATACCTATTATTTTATAAGGTAGTAACTTCTACCAAGAATCAGCAGAATCGGAAACAGAATATTTTGTTTTACCAATTTGTTTTCTCAGGTGACCAATGACCAATCTTCACCCATTCAAAATTTGTATATTATTTGAAAATAAATGGGAAACCTAAATGTCTAAATTTCTAGTAAGAAGCTGTAATATAAGCTGTTGGATTCTACTTCAGAGAAACTTTTCACAAAGTAACTCAATATCAATAAGTGACTCTCATCCATCCTGGGGGAGAGGGGGGGGAGGCTGCGGGGCTAAGGGATGACCCTGATCACAGATCCATCCCCCGGCAGCCTTCAATCCTGCCCATGAATACGTTAGATCCTTACAAAATATCTCGTGTCAAAACGCCTCCGTGCTTCTAGACTTCTAGAGGGTTGATATCGAAGATACAGACTACATTAGGTGGGTTGAATTGAAGAAAATTCACTTAAATTGGGAATGTTCGTTGTCGTGTTTCTACTCTTGTTTTTTTTAGATTTGATTTTATTTGACTTATTTGTGTTATATAGGTACAGTATTTATACACATAAAAATACATATTTGGGAGTGTTGACTAATAAAATAGAGACATTTTAAATTAAAGACCAAAAAACTTACAATACTTCTGATTTTAGTAAGATTAAGAAAGGGACTTTCAAATGGTTTGGGCATGAATAAGTGAATCAGATTCTTCATTCAATCAGACATTTCAAGAGTCAAAATAATAGAAGAGTATATATGAGACGATGTATGAATGTGAATGAAGCGAAGAGTGTGTGCCGATACTGAATTGTTTCGCGGCCGATACTGAATTGTTTCGCTTTAATGGCTACGAAAACTACTGTAATTATGAAGTACCACCTACGTTAGGTTAGGTTAAATTATAAATATAACAAAATCATCATATGTGAAGGCAAATAAAACCACTTATATATCATTTTTTTTATTCGTGTGCACGACAACTACATACCTCCTTCTTCAAACACTGAAAAACCTCTGAAAATATACGAAAATAGAAGAAATAATAAATTTGATCAAATTATATTACGATGATTACTTTACCACCCTGGTTCGTCCAAAATTAAACACCCATTCAAAGATTGAAAAATATGATAAAACCAAATTTTTTACTTATTTACTTTTTCAGATATGGCAAACTGCCAAATGGATATTGGAAAACTCTATAGGTCATAACGGGTTGATATTTCCCTTAATTGAATGCATTTGCAAGACGCGACTGTTGCATTTTTTTCTGTCTTTCGTTCGTTCATGTTTCGATTAGTATTATCTTCCTCTTCGATGAAATACATTAATGACCTTCAAAAGTTATTAAAAACTTATTCCAAAAATTTTTTTGCTGATAAGTCACATTTTTTGCTGATAAGATCAAACATATGTTGTTATTTCGATGACTTTTGAATGAAAAAGGGTTTCTCAAAAGCCACGTTTCCTTTGAAAATATTAGATTCCAGCGATCATAAATCATATTTCCAAGTTAGCAGGAATCACTTAATCGATTCATATCAAATGATTTTCTTAGAGGTTCATCTTTTATAAATCTTTTTGTATTTTGTAATATTTTAATTATTTAATTAATAATTTGCCAGCCTCTTCAGACAGTCTAGAGTCTACGCGTTTTACATTGAGTATTGAGTCTCACTATTGCGGAATTGATTTTGGTTGCTTGCCTTATTTAAATAATATCGGTGTTTTAATCGGTTTATTATTTTTAGACGAAAAATGGCGACACACAAAATTTTATAAAGGATTATAGACATATATTTAATTTAATTTTTAATTTAATTTAATTTTTATTATTATTGTACAACAGAATAATTCCAATTACAGTACAATTTAGTTACCCTATCAGCATTTAGACAAGTGACTCTTCAATAATGTTTTTAAGGCATATAAAGAACAGTCACTTACATCCAAATGGTTTGCAAATTCATTTAACAGCACCACTCCCCTCGTCATGCTATGCTTTGCCAAGACGTCTGTTCTGCCGTTCAGTACTTTAAATAAGTCATGATGTCGACATCGGCTGTAGTGGTCTGGTACATATAAATCATAGCATCCCAAGAGAAATGGGCTATTGATGAAATTGTTCCAAATTTTGAAAGACAGAATAGCAAGACTTGCTTTCCTTCTAGTTTCTAGGCTCACAGAATCAGTTTCCTCAAGTAAGTCAATATGGTGCATGAACCTTGGATAGGTTCCATGCTTCCGCATATAAACATACCTGAGCAATTTCTTCTGGATTTGCTCTAACATATCAATGTACTTCTGGTGGTACGGTGTCCAAACATCGCTCGCGTACTCCAGTTTGCTTCTCAGTATGCCATCGAATAACGCTAGCATAGCTTCTTGGTTATCAAATTGCTTACAAGTCCTGATGATGAATCCAAGAAGTTTGTAGCAAGACTGAGTGAGCTGCGATATATGACAAGAGAATGTCAGTTCGGGATCAAAGACGACACCGAGATCTTTCACGGATTTTACACGTGATAACGTTTCGCCTTTTATTTTATAATCGTAAATTATAATGTTTTTACAACGAGTGAAGGACATTGTGACACATTTATTTGTGTTAAAATCTAATTTGTTTGCCAACGACCATTCAGATAGTGCATCTAGATCAGTTTGCATTTTAAAGCAATCTTGTTGGCAGCTTATTTCCATCATTATTTTAAGGTCATCAGCAAATAGTAGACATTTGCCGTTCCTAACACAGTTTTGGATATATAAAGTGATGAAGCTTCGGTGGTGCAAGAAAAGTGTGCGTTTAAATGCAGCAAGTGGTCAAGTTATCCACTACTAAATACAAATAAATTAATTAATATGATTAGTCGAATACACCTTCGAGGAAATGTTTTAATCGTCAATGACTTTTTTTTTTCTTTTTTAAGATTTTTTTAATTTATCTGAGTAAAATTAACATTTTTGCTATTTCTCTCTAAATGTTCCCGTGTCGAGATAGAAAATAATTTATTATTGTTAACAGGTGATGCCGTGTATCAGTTAGGAATTCAAAAAGTTATATGTAAGGCTGCGTAATCTTGTAGTTATGAAAATTGGAAATGCAAAAAAAAGTGCGAGTGTTCATAATTATACAGTGATGCACAAGTAAGAAATGCGAAAAAAAGAATAGCTGTTCATTTTTTCATTTTTATTTTTTATTATTAGGGTGTTTCGGACAGCGTTACAGTGTTCATCATCGAGGCAAATGTGCCCGGATACTGTAACGCTGAAAATCATATCCAGCTCTTCATATTTTTGCAGTCAGTTGGAATTGCGAGAAAAATTTGTGTTCGTAATTTCGCAGTGATGTTTCAGTTAGATTCAAAAAAGGGTACAGGTGTTAGTAATTTTTGAATTTAAAAGCGGTTTTTTGGATCCGCCGAAAAGTTTAAATTATTAGCTTGGAAAATTTATAGAAAAACGATTCGCTGAATAACTCTGAAGATATTTTTGTATTAGCTCCACACAAGAGGCCCTGAGAAAAAAAAACCTCATGGCCTTTTCATCTTTGAGGAAAAATATATGAGAGGTGGGTAAGAATCTGGGGATCAACATGTTATGCACGTATGAATCGATCTCTCCCACTGCGGTGCAAGGCGATGGGTCCAGAGAGTCTGGCTGGAGAGGTCTAGGTTCGGCCTCCCTCAACCAATCCCTCTCAAACCCGTCCGCCACGCAAACGATTAACCAACAGCTAAACAAACCTCACCCCTATGAACCCGGTTCCCAAACGTCACCAATCTTACCGAACCACTTGGAGTGTCCTATGGTAGAGGTTATCCAATAAATAGATCCCGGGGCGGCGGCGGTACCCATATCAGGGTCCCAAATTGATGCACTCGAAAAACCCCGCTCTACCTATAAAGAAGAAATGAAAATAATAATAAAAATATAAATCTCTCCACAGAGAATATTATGATAAAGGTCTTAAACACAATATGTATGCCAACAACGTTATTTCCCCACATTATTATTGTTTTTTAAGCACTTTCCTCCGACCTATTTTTTTAAATCTGATCAACCTACGCTCCACTCTTGCCAGCTTTTCGATGACCTCGACTCTTTCTCCCATCCCCTTCAGCTCGTAAATCTTATTCGAATTCGTATTCATTTATGTTTATGAAATGGTTACGAATACAAAGGAAACGCGGAAATAATATATTTTCTCATACAAATACAATAAAGAAACAATTACTTTGTTCCTTACAAAATGAGCTATGCTATTTACAAAATCTCATATGATATCCTATTACTTGAGCCTAACCAACGTTTCCTAAACTTTAAATGATAATCCCACGAAAAAGTCAACCTGAAAAGCCTTTAAATTAACGTTTGAAAAATTGAAAGACTTTACCATTTGTAATTTTATATTCAAGTAGCTGAAGGGAATTATTCTGATTTAAGGGGTTGAAAAATGGGATGCGAGTGATTTTTCAAAATCTCGCGAGGATAGTGACCTTAATCTAGTTTTAAAGCGTGCAAAATTTCATCGATCACAAATCTCAAAACTGTAGGTTTGAATAAAAATTAAAACCACGCCGGCTGCTCTTCACAGTTATATAAATAAATAAACTTATAAAAGGGTATTTTTTTAAAGTTGTTGATTGCTAAGGCTTTATTCTATACTTTTGGCGGCTTTTGGTTAACGACTGCAAATATATCTTCTTAATATATAAAACAAAGTCGGGTTAGTTTGACCATTTATAACTCGAGAACGGCTGGACCGATTTTTATGATCTTTGATTTGTTGTATTTGTCTCCGCCCCGAATAGCAGAATATTATTACAACTTCAGAAAAATTCACGAAAAAAATAATTATGGAGAAAATTTTTTTCCTCATACATTATGTATGGAACTAATACTCATCTTATGAAAGAGCTGCAGGAATATTGTGATAAGTGATAAGCATAATATTGAGTAGTGAGTGAATTCCAAAAATTCAAAAACGTCAAATATCAATGCAGTGATTGTTTTGCTTTTGTTCTTAAACATATTATGCTGCCCCTCTTTCTTACACACCAAATGTCAACAGTCGAAAATGGGACAAACGGTGAACGTATGTCTGCACCCCTCCATAGGAAAAATACAATAATTATATTAAATCTCCCTGACATCTGACAAAAACAAAATACAGACAGTTGCGCATCGATAATTTCTTCATTGTGTAATTTTTATCTTAATAAAAACAGTGAATTTAATTAAGCTAATAAATGAACACTAAAGCCAGTATTTATATAATGTATTTATTAATACGTTCAAATTGAAAATCACTTTGTAAGGTTACAAAATTTCACAAATCTTGCTGAACCTCCGTGATTGCTTGCAGTTACTGTTGCAAATTACTATACCATAAAGTGCATGAAGTATAGTAATAATACGAAACACAAGTTGACCCAGATATTCACACAAAGCGTTGCTTGCATAAAACATGTTTCAAACGCGATATTATAATGTATTGTATAAAATTCATAAAAGAAAATTCCAGCGAAATTGAAAAAAAATCATTTTCATTTCAAGAAAGAAAATGAATAACACACGCTGAAACTTTCCGAATATCATATTTTAATTTGTCCCTTTCCTGATAAAAATAAAAGGATTGATTAAACAAACAATAAGTCAGTTCTCAGTGCCGTTTGAAAAGGACATCAATGTCGGAAGTTAATACTAATATTATAAATGTGAAAGTGCGCGAGCTTGTTTGTTAATAATAATAATAATAATAATAACGTAGTATTTATATAGCGCAGTTTTGTGATATTTCACTTCAAGTGCGCTTGATTATAATTAACTTAAAATTAACCTATAGTGTTCCTTACGAGTCCTTAAAAAATTAATTAAATAATGTGAAATAACGAATATACAAAATATACAAAGCAATTCCTAAAGAACAATATTAACAACAATAGTGAGTGCTGTTTGGCACAGGACAATATATAATGATAAACCATCACGGTGCCATTCAACAAGAATCATTTAAAATAAATTATATAGAATAGGAGGCAGTTAACATTTAGAAATAATACAAAATCAGAGTGCACATAAAACTATAGTAAGGAGGTAATCGAAACCAAACAATTACCAGAAACTTGAGGAACATGACTTATTAGTGGATTGAAAAGGAGTTAAAATTCATGAAAGGTATGATTTTTTAAATAAGTTTGTTTTTAAAGCTCTTTTGAATTCAGTCAAGTTCTGGATATTAGTAAGAGCTGAGAGAAGTTTGTTCCAAGTGAGCGGGCCAGTTACACGAAAAGATCGATCATAGTAAACGGCTCGATTTGACCTAGAAAGTTCGATTAAACGATTAATAACATCTCGATCTGCTGACCTTAGAGTAAGCTGCCTATCGCTTAAGTTTTGTCGGACACATAGTTCCGATATATAGGCTGGCGCCATTCCTTGCAATGCTTTGAAGGTCATTAAGCAGATCTTGAACTCTATTCTTTCAGGGCATCGAAGCCGCAATCACGCCTAAGCCACTAAACCGATTTTAAAAATTCTTTCACCAATAGAAAGCTACATTATATGCGAGTAAAATAGGCTAAATAATTGTAAGCTCTGGCGTTATGAAGTTATAAATATTAGACGGTTGACGTTGATAAATTTGCGGGAAATTTTATTTCAGGCGTGGTTAATATCTATCTATATAAATAAAAATGAATCGCCGAAATGTATGTACGCGAATAACTTACTGACGAATGCACCAAATTGGATTTTTTTTGTGTTGGTTATTGGTTTGTATAAAACTACCCGTGAGCTCTGGCATTATGAAATTTGTATAAAAAAATTGCAATAGGTGGCATGCGAGCTGTTTGAAAACTAAATGTACCAGGAATGAATGCATGGAATGAGAGAGGGGGGAGGGGGATGGTGTTGGGGGAGGTGGGAAGGGGGAGGAGGTGATAGGGGGGAAGTGGGAGGGGAACTCGGGAGGGGAGTTCGTGGGATGGGGGAAGAGGGGGAGTGGAGTGGGGAGAGGGAAGGTGGAGGAGGCGGAGTAGGAACGCGAGAAGGGAAGGGGTCGAGGGAGAGGAAGTGGAGGCGGAAGGGGAACGAGACGAATGGGAAAGGACACGCAAGTCTTATTGCACTTCCTATAAGAAACAGATCCTGAAACACTGCCAAATCTAGGCGAAATTCAGAGCTTATCAAAATA
Source organism: Limnephilus marmoratus (assembly GCA_917880885.1). Taxonomy (NCBI): domain Eukaryota; kingdom Metazoa; phylum Arthropoda; class Insecta; order Trichoptera; family Limnephilidae; genus Limnephilus; species Limnephilus marmoratus. The sequence goes on along the minus strand of OU862915.1, from coordinate 47,503,110 downwards.
CAATAACAATATATAGATAGTGTATTTCGAAGCCACCATATATTCGATTTCATTGTTCAATATTCAATTGCTCCAGCCAAACATGACAATGTTTGTTTTATTGTTTCGTCGTCAAACACGTGCCAATTTCCACAACACACACGTGGCCTATCGAATCCAAATGGATCCTTCCGACCACATATCCTGGCTGATCCCTTCAGAATTGAAAATACAACCATAACGAGATGATCCATATTCAATTCCTTCCTTCGTCCAAATCCAAACAGATCCGTTTTTGCAACAATTTCCTCGGAAAACCTTCACGAAGGATCTTGTAACCTTTACAGGATATAATAAGATGAAAAATTCATGTATTCCGAGACTGGGCTGGCTTCGCATTCAAAAGGACCTTTTTCGGTGTGAACTTGAATGATGTTTGAAAATAAATATTTTCGCTTCTTGGTTGAATATCACAGACCTTTTTCCTTTTCCATGAACAATTAAACAGCTCCTGTTAGTGTATTACGATAAAACGTTGTTCTATAATATTTTGACTTTTTTTGGTTATAAATGGGAATTAGTGGACAAAACACATATGTATTTTTAAAAAAAACGAGGTGCTTTAGACCACACAACTGAAGTAAAACTTCTGTTTCATCTATAATCTATATGATAGGAAGAAAGAAAGAAAATGTGCGCGCGCACTGCTCTCTCTTGCTCCTGCAGTGTGATACAGACAATAGGCCTGTACTGTGTAACGTAACTGGCCATGAGAGAAAGAGAGAAAGAAAATGTATGCTCGCACCTCTCTATCTTGCCCCTACAGTAATATACGAAGCGTAACTCTCTCTCTTTCTATTTTCACTAGCTTATGTCTCCCTCTCAACTATCGTTCGCCAGCTTTCTCCCCAAGTCAAGCGGGCGTAAAAAAGTTTAACTTCAAAAATTGTGTGCAGTTCACTCGTGGCAGAAGTGTAACCTTCAGAAAACAAAAGTAAACAAGAGTGGAGAGGCTACGAAGCACTGCACAAAGAGGAGACCTATAGGTTACGAGGCACCGCAAAAAGAGAAGACCGACTATTTTATCTCATTCTCTCGCAGGCTAAATCCGTTAGATATACACGTGTTCGTCTCTTTTGTTTCGTTTCATCGAGTTTCAAATCAAGACGGTGCTAAAGATCTTTTCACTTCAAAAAATTGTGTGCAATTCACACGAGAAGGAAGCGAAACCTTCAGAAAACTAATGTAGACAAGAGTGGGAAGGCTACGAAGCCCGCACAAAGTGGAGGTCGATTATACTATCTCATTCTCTTGCAGGCTAAACCCTATTGATGTATGTGTTTGTCGCTTTTTTGTTTCATCGAGTTTCAAATAACAACGGTACTAAAGAAGTTTTTACTTAAAAAAATCAGAGTGTGCAATTCACACGCGGTAGTAGTGAAACCTTCAGAAAACTTAGGTACACAAGAGTATCATTCTCTCGCAGATAAAATTATGTGCGTGTTTGTCTTTTTTTAGTGTCGATATTTTTCGTTTCATCGAGTTTCCATTCAGAACGGTGCTAAAAAAATTTTCACTTCAAAGGAATGTGATTTGGCGACTGCTCTAGTTCATCAGTGCAACTGACCCAAAGATTACGACTTTGAATAATCAGAAAAATACTAGAAAATAAGCATAACGCCTAACAAAATTTCGTTCCTTGTAATTTTGTCGATATTTTCATGCCACTATGGTTTTTAGTGTCGCGGAGTTGGCAAACTTTAGTTTTTCGTACCATAAAACAGATATTTACTTCGTCATAAATCAAGATAGTCCCGCTATGAGTTGGGTGTCAGGCGGATTTGTTCGCCTCTCCCAAAAATAGTGTTTGTTTTATCACATTCGACAAGAAAAATAATATGCTCTCCCTAAACGTGATATTGAAACGCCTCTGTTAAAAAAATCAATAATCTTTTCTTCTTTCTGAGGTTTTTTATCATTTTCTGAAGAATGTTAACTAAGGGTAAATTTATGTTTAATGTCGCTCTAGAAAATACGAAATGAAGCACATGCAAAGATTTTGTTGACTGTGCACATAGAAAATATATTGTTTATTACGTGTCTGATTACTATCAACAGCAGACCCATTAGTGTTTTAGAAATATTATTTGTTTGACGTACTAATTATGCATATTTTGTTCCGACTACTACCTGTCAAGAAGTTTTAAAAAATATTGAGAAATGCCTTCATCTTTGCATTGAAAGATACTCCCAGTATGTTGTAAGACCACCATTCCCCAATACTTCTCCACCTTCCTCTTGCCTATCTCCTTCCCCTCCCCACTACCTTCAGCCTCACAACATATGCCAATTGGGGATGCCACAGTCTCACTGGCTTCAACAGGAGCAGCTGGGACTCTTGTGAGGAATCACTATAAAAAATAATAAACAATTCAGAATTGTAACGTTGCTTGAAATGGCTCTAGCCGTGTTCAGTGACCAAATCTGAATAGTCAGTTATTTCCCCACCTAACTCTTCCCCATCTCTCCTCCCTCTCCCCACTGCCTTCAGCCTCACAACATACCCCAATCGGGGATGCCATAGTCTCACAGGCTTCACACGGGAGCAGCTGAGACTCTTCTGAGGTATTCACATTATAAAAAAATTGAAAAAATTAAATCGAAACATACTTATGAAGTGCATACCTAAAAAAAATACCAATAAGAGAGAAAAATTATGCTTTCTGCACCTCTTTCTTATTTTGACGTTAGAAAGAATGTTTTTATAATATTGTCATTAATGTGTTTTTTGTGTGCATGAGTTATAATCATCCAGGAAATAAATCACGTGCAAGGGAATGAATTAATTCGAAAGCATAGCAAAATTTCTTATTTCTTTCTTTTTTTTACGTTTACTCCAATGAGGACAATTGAAGAGGCCTTGAGAAAAATAATTTCCCTTAGAGCACATGTTATCTTTATGGATGATCATGTTGGGAGGGGAAGGAGTTAGCATCGGTCTGGAAGAGACCCATGTTGTAGGAGGTATGAAGCACAGGCGGAGGCCTGCAAATATTCCACAATAGAGTTGTTGAACTCCAGAACGAGTCATGAAATGATCCGTTATCATGTCAAAATGTCAACCATGCACAAATTTTGGGCATGCGATTGGCGTGTTTTCGACTAAGCACCGGTGCCGAAAAGCTCAATAGCGATAGTTCCTAGGCTAGTTTCCTTTCCCTATATTGAAGTGAAATCTTTTTCAGCACTGTTGTGATTTTAAACTCTAAAAAGACATTAAAAATAGACAAACACATACGTCTGTGGGATTTAGCCTGCGAGACAATGAGATAGTATAATCGGTCTCCTCTTTGTGCGGTGCTTCGTAGCCTATTGGTCTCCTCTCTGTGCAGTGCTTTGCAGCCTTTTTACTCTTGTCTACTTTAGTTTTCACTTCAACCACGTTTGCATTGCACACTCGGTTATTTTTTAATCTGTAATCTTCAAAACTTCAAAAAATGAGAAAATACTATTATCTCTATTATGTCTACAAAAAAAATATATTTTCTTCAACATCCTCGTGTTAAAATAATTACACAGAATCATGAACATGACCATTTTTCTTATTTCACTACGGAGGCCGCCCAGTAGCTAGAAAAACGCCATTAATCTTCTGCCGGAATGCGTGCGGGGCAAAGTGCGGGGGCTGGGAAAGAAAACTCATTAACCCTCGAAGGTCAGCGCGTCACTTGCACACCATTCTTACACACGATCCTACACCTTACATCCCACACCCCACACCCAACACGTGGGGGAGAACTGATGGCTTTATAATTCTGTAATAATTAGCAGCCATGAAGCCGTTTCAAAATGAATATTTTATTATTTTTCTGGGCGAATAATTCCAACCAGTCAAATATATTCAGATTTTGTCCAAAATTCACTGGTCTTTAATTCCAACATTTACGAGTAAAACAATGATCTTGACACATTAACACATCTTAGTCCTCCGTGGTCAAGGGGTAAAGCTCTTGACTCCCAATTCAAAGGTCGCGGAATCGAATCCTGACAAATAAATTTTATTTGATTAATTTAGGTTATTCCACAATTAATTCATTAAAAATAATAAACTTGAAGAGTATATTTGCGGCACTTTCCAGAGTGGAAGATATTCTCTGTATCGCCCTGGTGTAATTCAGAATTGAAAGGTTTTTTGAAATGGCTTCAACCGTGTTTGAAGATCTGAATAGCCAGGTACTTCCCCACCTTCCTCTTCCCCATCTCCTCCCCGCGCCCACTATCTGCAACCTCACAACAAAACCTAGTTGGGGATGCCACAGTCTCACGGGAGCAACTGGGATTCTTGTGAGGTATTCACATAAAAAAATGCGTCACTTTTCATTCAAATATTTTATTAGTAAATCATTTATCGAAAATATCCAATAAGGGCTTACAAATTTTAGGATTTATAACTGGAAATGGGCTAAAAGAAAGGCTAAAAGGCTAACTAGAAATTTTAGGATTTATAACTGGAAATGGGCTAAAAGAAAGGCTAAAAGGCTAACTAGAAATTTTAGGATTTATAACTGGAAATGGGCTAAAAGAAAAGCTAAAAGGCTAACTAGAAATTTCGACAATAGTAAGTGCATTAAGGCTCTGCAACCGGGACCGAAAAGAAGATGATGGAGAGATACGAAATTACGAATGTTAGAGGAGAGCGCTAACATTTACAGCGACAAAATCGATGCGAAAATTGCGAAAATGTTTAATAAAACACGACTCGTTTAAAATAGAGCAAAAATCTCGCGGGCATTATCTTAAACAGCATTTAAAAAAACACTGTGAACTTTTTCATACATATAACTTGTAAAATAACTGAAACAAACGTGTTAATCATAATTTTTAGAGCATACTTGGCGATTTTTTTCTATCGAGGGAATTTTATATAATGTGCGTTTCGACGCGGGCAAAGTCTAGATATTATCTTCAAGAATAACACATATTTTTTAAGAGCTTTAAAACTTACCGCGTTTAAGGGAAATATGTAATAAATCGGTACAAATCCAGGTTGCGGGCCCTTAAACTGCCATATGTTACCTTTGTTTGAAGTCAACTTGAGTACATTCTCTCCCGCCTGGAAACCATATTAAAAAAACCCATGTTCAAGCTATTGAAAAAAAAACAAATAAAATTTTAAATTAGTATTCCAGCAATAACGTTGAACTACAACACTCTTTTAAATATATTTCTATACCTATAAAATTTTATATGATGTAGTTTAAGGTGATAGTCCAGAATTGCTTGCATTAATAAGCTTTCGGATCCCACTACGTAATGCCAGATGTCGGGATTTATTTCAATGCAGAAATTCTGGGACTACCTACCACGTGTATCAGTTCAGTTATATAAAAAGAAAACTGTATAATTTTTACTGTTAATGAAAAGGGCGTTAATAAATAAATAAATCGAAGAACGGTGCGCTGGTTCAAATCCCGCCAAGTACAAAAATTTATGTATGGATCTACATATATACCTACGGATGATCACACTTGCTATAAAAAGTATTTATAGGTCAAAAACAGTGACTTCTCTTCATCTGAACTGCAGTCTTGTCGTCAAAAAAAGAAGTTCCGAAGTGGAAGAGAACCCCAATATACCCTGAAACACTATTTTCAGAATCAAAAGGCTCTGTGCAATGACTTTAGTTTGTTTAATGACCAAATCTCAATAGTCAGATAACTACCTTCCTCTTTCTCTTGCCCTTTATCCAATTTCTTGGGCCTCATCATTCTCTAAAATCAGGAACGCCGTAGTTCCAATTACTTCAAAAACTGGGCGTACTGTACAGGGCCCGCAGATGCTTTAATAATACACAACTGCTAACCCTGTACAAATCACAAGTGCGCCCCACGTCTGGATTTGGCAGCCACCTCTAAAATAATACCCTCGACTCTGTGCAGAAACAAGCGGTCCGTTTGATATATTCTCCTATCCAAACAGACGGATTGCAATCTTTAGAGCACAGGCTCCGTAGTCCAGTGGGTAAGACTCTTGACTCACAATCGTGGGTCGTGGGTTCGAACCCAGCATGCGCAAATAAATTTTATTTGATTAATTTGTGTTATTTCACTATTAATTCATTAAAAATAATATATAATATATTTGCGGCATGTTCCAGAGTGGAAGATACTATCAGTATCGCCCTGGTGTAAGACCACCATTCAGAATTGAAACGTTGCTTGAAAATGGCTTTAGCCGTGTTTGGTGACCAGATCTGAATAGCCAGGTACTTCCCAACCTTCCTCTTCCCCACTTCCTTCCCCTCCCCACTACCTTCAGCCTCACAACATACCCCAATTGGGGATGCCATAGTCTCATTGGCTCCAGACGGGAGTAGTTGAGATTCTTGTGCGGTATTCACTGTAAAAAAAAAAAAAAAGGCATCGAGTGGGAATGCTATCCTTGTTCTTCCGGTATTACAATGGAAGATACTCCGAGGAACTAGCGTCATTGATCCCTTCGGCACCGGTGCATAGTCAGGAAACACGCCAAACGCGTGCCCAACATATGTACACGATTGACATTTGTGACATGAGAACGGATCGCTTCTTCGACTCGTTCTCGTGTTCAACAGCTCGGCTGTGGAATGATTTGCCGGCCTCTGTGTTTCCTCCTTCCTACAACATGGGTCTCTTCAAGATCAATGTTCATTCCTTCCTCTCCTAAAAAAGACCCTCCATACAATATCTCTGATGACATAAAATGAAATGATAAAATGATGAGGGAAATTGTTTTCCTCAGGGGCTCCTGTGTGGGTTAATGTAAAAAAAAAACTTCATACGGATTTGTGTGGCATCACATTCATACTGAATAGAAACCATATCTTATTGTCGAAGTGAACGAACGGTGAATCGAACGGTCTGATCCGTTATCATTAAAAAATGGCGACATTAATAAAGATTTCAAACTGCGTTTCTTGTTAATTTTATTTCCGACGAGCTAACTTACAACTAGTGTTGTGCAGAAGAAAGAATTATTTCGTTTTCATTAATCCAACAGCACAGTTTAAACAGTCACCATTCCGTGAAAATATTCACTACAGTACTATTTTAATGTTTCACCAGCTTGAAAGAATAAGCTAGATTGGTATTTGTATTTTATTAATGGCTTTTATGTAATTTACTTCTTATATATATACATAAAGATGGGTTCCATGCCAAGTCAGAATCAAGTTAACTCAACACCTCTTTGAAAAGTCATTAAAAGCAATGAAAAAAATAATTTTAAAATAGCCGTTAACCCTAATCTAACGCACCCTATTTTACAATTTTTTCATATTTTTTTTGTCATCATTCTTAATGACCTTTCTGAAGTGGTTCTGAATTGGTTTCATTCTGAGTTGGCCGGTCTCCATAAAAATGAATTCCTGTTTCCCTTGGTCCGCCATAACTTCAGAACGACTTTACCTATTGTATTCAAACTTTGGAGATTTGATGTGTGCATGCCTGCGATGGTTTTTATGTACAATAGTGAGTTATAAAATTTGTATTAAAAAAAAATGCAATAGGTGGCAGGCGAGCTGTTTGAAAACTGAATGTACCGGGACTGAATGTATGAAATTCGGGAGGGTTGGGGGGAGGGGAACTCAGGAGGGAGGTTCGCGGGACAGGGAAACTGGGCGAGGGGAGTAGGGAGAGGGAAGGCGGAGTGGGAACGCGAATGCGGAAGGGGACGGGGGAGAGGAATGGAAGGCGGAAGGGGTACTTGATGAATGGGAAAGGACACGCAGGGAGAAAATATTGTATCAAAATACCATAAACACTATGTTATACTATTGTTCTATTATTTATACCAGTTTGAATTGAATATTCATAGCTAAGACAGGACAACGTCTGTCGGGTCAGCTAGTTACGTATATTTATTGATAAAATTGATACCTTGTTATACTAAAACATGTTGGTTAGATTCACTTTTATTTGGAGCTGGGAAAATGTTATTAAACAATGCCACTTATCAATATGCAAACTAACGAAAAATTCTACCTTTACCCAAAGTCAGGTTTTTCGTTTTTTACAGATCTGGGCTTCAGTTATTGTGGTGGATCCGATACCACGCTGCATTTGGTCACACCTGATTTGGGCATAAAGTAAAGTAAAAATATATTATTTCCATTAGCTAAGAGAACGTCGCCGGTTTGGTTAGGTACAAAAACGTTTTACCTCTATTACTACAAGATACCTTAAAAATTCACGCCACGTCACACCGCCAAAGTACAAAGAGGGTTGAATAGAACACTTATGACAGTGTACGAAGCAAATGTATTTGGTAAAAGACCTTGGGAGACCGTACTGAATGACCTGTAGACATTAAGAAAGCAGGATCAATTCAGGGAATAAAAGTATAGGAACTACTAGTAATTTTATTTTAAATACTGGTAATATTCATTTAGTTGCCGCATCAAAATGCATTCGTTTACAGCACCGCGTTTCAGAACGAGAGAGTGGTTTCAGTGTAGCAAATATATGAAAATTGCCTGTTTTTTAAATCTGATTACGAATAGTTCCTACAAAAGCAATGAATCATCAAGGAGACAAAAACTTAGGTAAGTTTGGTATGTTTAGTGCCTAGTTTTGTCGGTAGTAAGCACCTACCTAAGAAAATAATGATCTCTTCACTTTCAATGAGGGGCAAATCTCGTTTATCCAATGTCTATGATACCTATCTAGTTTTATTTTTTTACCTTTGAAATGAATGTGCTTAGAGAGAAAAGGCCATAGAAAGAAGAACATGGATGAGAGTATTAACCTTTGAAAAGAAAGCGTGTTAAAGTCGATCGATAAGTCTAGACTGAATGTTGAGATTTTCATTAAACTCACTCAGTTATATTTGTGTGTTCTGTCTACACAAATATTTGCTCATTACCTGTGATGAGAAGACGCTTTGGAGAAGAAAGAACATGCCTTGAAAGTAACGAGTCAAGTGTTAATTAATGAAAGCACGACATCAAACATATCAAAGCAATTTTGTGCCCAAACATGAGATCGTGGGGGCAAATTCATTCAATCACATGTAAAATATTTATTTAACGTACGTATACCTTCGAGAAGGATAAACGTAAAACATAATACGCATCATGATGAGGGGTCGCTGACTTACCTCAAGAATTTATCGATTTTGAAGTGAGAATATAAAATAAGTATATTTTAGTTGTAATATTATTTGCGGGTGATTACCAAGTATTAAGTATCCCCTTAGTTTATCGGGGAGTTAAAAAATAAGGCTCGTGATTTTGTTAATGTTTCCGTCCTGGATTTCCAACAGCCAAAACCAGTGAGACCTAGAAATCTGTGGGGTCACCAACTTACCCCATTAATTTATCGATTATGATGTGAGCATATTAATTACGTTTATTTTAAATGTTATAAAATAAACGTTTATTTTAAATGTAATTTTGGATTACTAAGTTTCCCTTTTTTATGTGAATACCGTAAAGCGTTCCAACTGCTCCTGTGCCAATGAGACAATGGAATCCCTGATTGCAGTTCGAAGGAGTTTGAAGGTAGTGAGGATGGGAAAGAGATGGGGAAGGGGAATTGGGGAAGTACCTGGCTATTTAGAGCTGTTCAAAAGACACGGCTAAAGCCATTTAAAACAACAATATTTCTGAATGGTGGTTTTAAACCAGGGTGATACTGAGAGTATCTTTCACTCTGGAACGAGTCGCAAACACAATTTATTATTTTTAATTAAGCAATTGTGAAATAACAAAAATTAATCAAATTACCCGTGACCTTCGGATTGTTAGTCGGGAGCCTTACCCCCGAATACGGAGGCGATCAATCATCGGAGTCCATCAGTTTTCATCCATATAATTTTACAAAGTGCAGCAACTAATTCGCCAATTAACCGTGCTCTTCATACGTTCAATAATATTTGCCTAAACTCTGACTTCGAATTTTCTCCGATTCACTGCCCAAATTTAAAAAGAGCATCATGTCAATAATATAAACTGTTCAATGCGCATACATATCCCATAATAACTAAATTTATGTACCAGAAATAAGACACTACAATGAAACATTGTTTCTATATATGTATGTAAATAAAAAAAACGAGTGTGCTTTAGACCACACAACTGAAGTAAAACTTCTTTAGCTCCATCTATATGATAGGAAGAGAGAAAGAAAATGTGCGAGCGCACTGCTCTCTCTTGCTCCTACAGTGTGATACAGACAATTGGCCTGCACTGTGTCTTAGATATACGAAACGTAACTGCCTATGAGAGAAAGACAGAAAGAAAATATGTGCTCGCACCTCTCTCTCTTGCCCCTACAGTAATATACGAAACGTAACTCTAACGACGACGTAACGATAATCTTCATTATCTTATATCTCCCTCTCAACTACCGTTCGCCTCCCTTTTTGTAATGGTCTCGTCACGCAAGTTTACTCCCTAAGTCAAGCGTGCATAAAGAAGTTTTACTTCAATAAATAAATTATTAAAAATCCGATGAAAACGGACTTAGTTTTCGGGTGTGTAATACCATCAATTTTATAATGCTTCTAATATTTACGTCATTTCACCCACATACCAAACGTATCTAATTATCAATATGTTTCCACGGGAATTGTTTTGCGAAACATTTCAATTGTTTTGTAAAGTTTCTGTCGTGTACACATGTTGCTATTGAAATTTCCTTGAAGTGTTCATTGTAAATCGTAGCTATCATTTCGACGATAAACCAAAGGGAAACTTTGAAATGTAATACAGTAATAATTTCATACCGAAATCAATAGGAAGCAAGGCCCTCTTTCAGCGAGAAACTGATTCTAGGTGAAATTAATTATTGAACTTTCGTTTTGGATACGGTCTTTGAAATCCCGCAGCCGTGAAGGTGTGAGATGATACAGGTGTTGTTGTTAGCGTCGAAGCCTCCGGGCGGCTCAAGGCTGTGTAGCTACCGTAGATGTAGGGGATGCTACGTTCTAGGTACTGGGTGAGGCGATGCAAATTAATCAAAATTAAACACAGAAACATGTATTTTTTACATTACCGGATTCCGCAATGTCGCGACTTCCAAGAGCCAATTTTAGGACTTACATTTAATTAGTTGTATTTGAATGAAGGGTGTGGAGGAGGAAAAAGAGATCGGAAGAAGGCTCTTCTTCCACAGAGATATCCGATACTCATATAATATGCTCATGTCGGAAACAACTTCAAAACAGTCACGGTAACGTCGTTATTGAAACCATGGGATCAGCGTCGACAGTGTCGACTCGACACCATAAATAATAATCAGAGTGTGCAATTCACACGCGGTAGCATTGAAACCTTCTGTAAAAGTAGACAAGAGTGGGAACGCCACGGAGCACCACACAAAGAGGAGACCGACTATACTATCAAATTCTCTCGCAGGCTAATCCTACAGATGTATCTGTTTGTCTACTTTTAGTGTCGCTGCGTTTCGTTTCACCAAGTTTCAAATCACAACCGTGCTAAAGAAGTTTTCACTTCAATAAACCAAATCTCTCACTGCATTGATTACTTTTTTATGGAGAAGGTTTCGACACGATTTAACCATAGATATGCCAATATTTGACGACTTTTTTTCCGGTGGGGACTTGTGACGTCACCGACCATAGTCAAGGATAGGGGAAACTAAAAAAGGTGTGACCATAGAAAATATAATTTTCTTTCAATTAAGCACTATTTTAATTTGCATGTTGAGTACTTTTAACTTACTTTACAGACATTATTGTGTACCTACGAGTGCCATCTACCGACAACTGTCAGCCGGACTAGTTTGGGAAGTTCAAGCATTCCCATCGATAACGTTGTATTGTGCAAATTACTCCTTCGCTATCTTATCGCCATTTGCTAATGTGATGTTTCTTACCGTGGTGGTTGTTCTAAAATATCTGACTTACTAATCGATTGTGTCGCTAAACTATTAACATTGTGGTCATAATTGAAATATGCAATCGACATGAGAATATTTTTTTGTCTTGCGCCCCCCATTTTTTTTACTTACCATCTGTCGCGAGTCTATAACTAGCCACGATTATATTTTCCTCGATTTGTTATTCGGATGGGGGGGGGGGTAACTGTCCATACTTTGATTAAAAATGTATTAAATTATTTGTTATACCTTTTGATATTTAAAACAGAAATTCTACCTCTTTCTCCTTGTAACTATTCATGATATATTGTCAAATTTTAATAATAATGATACACATTAGATAATTACCACGTGATAAGCGTTTTTTTTATCTTGTTTAGACCATATTTTTGTTACTTGCCCACGCCCTCACTGTGCCATCTCAACGCCCCATAATTTTATCTGGGTCTTCTACCGCCCCCATGAAAGTCTTAAACGCTCACAAGGGGGCGTTATCGCCTACGTTGAGAACCTGTGCTCTAACCCCTTGTAAGGTGGTACCACAGCGCTCCTACCTTACAGATTGCATTGTAATAATCTACCTTTATGCGTAATGTAAGGTTTTGCTGAATGTTCTACGAATGATCACATTATTATCTTTTATTTCAATGCTTCGTTTAGCATTGTAATATTACTTGTGTAAAACAGTGGAAACTTCACTTGATACGACAGCTTCTGGAATATAATAAAATGCATTATTATTTATTTTTCTTCTTATTTTTTCAGAAGGATACTCACTTTGCGTCACGTTCAAAGCTTTGACAAGAAAAACTCATTTATTATTATGTTCAGAATGTCTCAAAGATATCTCTTTCTTTTCTCGTACCCGGTACAAAGGTCTGGTAACTGGTAACAGTGTAACACTTCCAATGTTTGTACCCGAACCGAGACATGGAGGTTTACATGATGTTCATAGTGGATTTACTTAGGATGCTGAAGACAAATAGAAACAGTGTTGGAAGCCGCCGGCTGTAATTAAATCTTTTCTTGGAAGACGTGCGAGAAGACTTAAGTAAGCAGGAAAAATGCTGGAGATAAATTATGTCGGCAGTTAATGGAAATAAATTTATGAAATTGTTGTGAGTTTTGTGAGGTAATTTAAATAAAATAAACAATTTTCAAAATTAACATATTATTGAATGCATTGCATTTCTTTGGGTTATTAATAAATGACATTCTCTTAATACCTACTAAAGTAATGAATAAACACTATGTAAATTAATGCTAAATTATTAATAAAACCATGTCAGTTTTTCTAGTATTTTTTTTGCGATTTCACCTCAAACTTTTTTTATTTTATTCATTTATTTATTTATTTATTTATTTATTTATTGTTTGAAACATTTACAGAGTGTTAACAAATTATTGCATTAATATTATTACGTTGGAATATGAACTGATATTAACACTCCAATTAGAAATGTTCACAGCATGCGTAATTAAGGTTTAGTTGTTGCTAGACGGAGATGCTAGTAATGAAAAGAAAACAGAAATAATAATAATAATAAAAAAGAAATATAAGACATGAAATTTAAAACATGGTAAGTGTACAGAGAAAGAAACGTTTCTGGAAAGGATAATAAAGTTAAAATAAAGAAAAGACATAATAATAAAGCAATTAACAATCGTGACATATCATTAATCCTGACATATCATCAATTAACAATAATTAAAAATCTTCTTCCATGACATATCATGGTAGAAGATTTTTAATTTGTTTTTTAAAATATTCGAGACTGTTTGCGAAGATATCAATAAGGTCACATTCAATTGTGTTATACAAACGACACATTCGAGACAGTGGATTGAAGTATGCAATATTGTTATTAAATATTTCAATATGGAATATATTTTGACTTCTTAAGTTACGTCTATTAGGAACTTTAATATGTATGTTGCTCAGACAATGGGTGGTTAAAAGTTTATCATGAATAATTTTATATAAACATATTAAGTCAGCAAATTGTCTTCTTTTTTCCAATGTTGTAAAATTAAAGTGTTGTAATCGTTCCTCATAGGATTGGAGTATGGCATTAAATCCAAGTTTAAATGATAGCAGTCTTAGGAATTTTTTTTGCACAGATTCAATTGTTTTAGAATATTTTAAATAATGTGGATTCCAGATAACACTCCCATATTCCAAATTACTTCTGACCAACGAGTTGTACAAGGTTATAATGGATTGGGGGTATTTAAATGGTTTTGATATTCTATGGATGAATCCAATCATTTTCAATGATTTACTTATAATTTTACTGATGTGTACATCAAACATAAACTTTGAATCAAGAGTGATTCCTAGATCTCTTATAGTGGTGACTGCATTTAATAGAACATTATTAATGGAATATGCATAATCCTTCCGTCTTCTGTTACGAGTAAAAGTAATAGTGTAACATTTTTCAATATTTAAAAACATATCGTTTTGAATGCACCAGTTATTTAGTGTGTAAAGGTCTTCTTGAAGCTTAACATGATCAGAATCAGTGGAAATTTTACGGTAAATCTTGAGATCATCGGCAAATAGAACAAAATCACAGCGTAACATGGGGCCAAGGTCATTAATAAAGATTAAAAATAGCAGAGGGCCAAGGTTAGACCCCTGGGGTACGCCTGATGTTACAATTACGGGAGGTGATTCGTACCCATTAATAAGTACTAATTGTGTTCTATGTTCCAAGTAAGACTTAAACCATCTAAATAGATCACCGTGAATACCAATTCGATCAAGTTTCTGTAGTAAAATAGAATGGTTAACTTTATCAAACGCCTTTTGAAAATCTGCGTAAATGGCATCTACTTGAGTTCTTTCGTTAAAAGCATTACAAACGTAATCACAAAAGTCGAGAAGATTTGAGTTTGTGGATTTGTTGGGAACAAATCCATGTTGATTGATGCATAATTGGGGTTTAAAGTGTGAAAATACAGAAATATAAATTATAGATTCAAAGGCTTTTGCAAAACACGATAAAATGCTGATAGGTCGATAATTTTTCACAAAAGATTGATCACCAGATTTGTGTATTGGAACAATATTTGCATTTTTCCATAAATCTGGGAAAGTTCCTGTAGTTAATGATTCATTATAAATTATAAAAAGTGGCTTAATCAGCGCGCTGGAACAACATCTTACAAACAAGGGAGGTATTTTGTCCGGTCCTGGGCCTTTGGATGTATCAATTTTTTCTAAACAAGATTTGATGGTTTCCATGCTAACGTTGATTTTGCCAAGATTAAATTGGTTGTTTTGTATAACTTTCGGCGTGGCAGTATATAATAAGGGATTAGATTGGGTATAAACGGATGCAAAATAATTAGAGAACAGATTGGCAATCTGTTGTCCATTATCTGCAGATATAGAGTCCAGGTGCATTAATTTGGGAATGCAATTAGTAGTGCGCATTGATTTTGAGTATGCCCAGAAAGCTTTTACATTTTCCTGTATGCCTTGTTCAACAGAGTTAATGTATGATGAATAGCATTCTTTTTGCATTTTTTTCGACCTTTTTCTTAGAATAGCAAACTCAGCATAGTCTAGTGGGTTTTTATATTTATTAGCCCGCAGTCTTACCTTATTTTTCTCTTTGAGGAGCTTGATAAGAGACTGACTAAACCATCTGGGGTATTGATTTACAATTTGTGTCTTTTTTTTTGGAATATGTTTATCAATAATATCCCATAAAGTATCGTAGAATAATTGTACCTTATTGTTGACATTTGAGTTACTGAAAAGTGAGATCCAATTAACATTTGACAGGTCCAGACGACATCCTTCATAATTTCCTTTCTTAAAATTGTATTTAAAAGGGCAGTGATTATCTTTTAAGTATTTTAATTTTTCATGTTTTAAAATGATTTCAAAAGGGGGATGATGAATGTCGACATTAGATAACCCTGTTGTTCTGGACAGATTAATATTACAATGATCGCAAAAAATCAGGTCAAGAATATTAGAATTTCCATTAAGAACATAATTAAATTGGTGAAGGTTACACACCGAGGCCAAATTGACAACACAGTGAGCTTTATGGCTAATGTAGTTTGACGGAGCAAGAATTTTGTTGTTAAATGCTATGTCAGGTGTCCATTTAATCTCAGGTAAGTTAAAATCACCAATAATTATAAATTTAGATTTGGGATTACTATGTTGTAAATAAACATCCTGAATATTCTTGATTCTTTTAGAGTATTCATCAACAGACAAATTGGGGGGAATATAAAGTATACATATGTAAATAAATGAGTTCGAATATTCATGCAGTTTTATCGATAACCATAAATCCTCACCATCACTTTCCCAAGATGATTTGTTTGTTGTTATTAGTTTTTTATCAACTGCTGCTAAAACTCCACCGCCTTCTTTGGATGTAGAATTAGTGGATTCGCGATCTCTTCGAAAAACTAGATAACGCTCGTCAAACAATTCATTGCTAAATATTGATGAATTTAACCAAGTTTCAGTGAAGCAGATAACATCGTAATTGTTGATCATAATTTCATTTTTTATGTCATTTGTTTTTGTTCTAACTCCCCTTACATTTTGATAGAAAATTTTAATATCCATTTTGTTGTGAATTTGACATACATCTTATACATTATATAGTTATATAACAATAGAAAAATTAGGTAAGAGAAGCCAAGGAGTCATGATTACGGATTAATACCACGCGCGCGGAGTTTTCATCCTTTCGAACGAAGATACGCCCATTTCTGATCCACACAAATTTATGATTAGTTTCTTTGGCTCTGATCCTTGTAGCTGCGTGCAGGGCCTTGTGTGCGGGAGAGAGGTGTTCGCTTACGTATATTGGTGATTTCGTGCCGTCAATGCCTAGGTGCGCAGAGTTTAGCTTGTTTGTCCTATTTTTCTTATTGAAGTTAGCCACTGCAGCCAGGACTTCATCCTTTACCCTCACGCTTGGGAGCTTTACTATGATTGCCTTGGGTCGGTTGGACTCTGGTTTGAACTTGGCAACACGGTGTATGTTTAGTATTTCCGACTCAGCAATGGGGCGCGTAATTAAGGTTCCAAGCCGTTGGACGATAGCTACCAAGTTCTCGGATCTATGCTCAGGTACACATTGAATCTCTACGTTAGTCTCTCTGGCCATCTGTTCCATGTGGGACACGCGTGTGTTAAGATCGTGTATTTGTGTGTGAAGTTTGGTGTTATCGGCTTGCAAACTTTATGAATTATGAATTCTAAAAATTTTTTTCGATTTCTAAAAGAACTTTTCGTTTTCGTGGAAAGATTTTTCGGTTCACGTCGGCCAACGAAGAACTAGAAAATTGCTTTAATTCAAAGTTAAAAACAAAAAATAAAAACAAATTCTTCATGGGCCTAGCGAAATTTAAAAAAACCACGGACATATGAATATATCTGGACCTGCCCTAAGTGATAAAAACGTATTATTTCCCCCTCCACATGGCGCCGGCTGTAGCTCCTCCTTGGAACCGGCTCGCTCCATGGGGAGGGGATATAGCCTCGCTTGAATCTAAAATGTGTGACGTCATCATTCTTGCCGTGAACAGCGAGAAGCAGACATCCATACATTTAACGAAATAACGGCAGCTTGTGCTATACAATATATCTACGTATCAATATGCACATAGCGAATGTGGGCGGTACTCCAATGTGCTCGTCGCTGGTTACAGGGGTAAGTAAATTATGAAACATTTGTAAAAGTGTTTTAACTAAACACGGCAAGAAAATATTGGGGCGAGCATTTGGCCTTAGCAAATAAGTTTTGAACGTGGCAAGCAATTCGCGCTCCCATGTAAAAAGGTCTATTCATTCAAAGCAGATTTTGCTTTTAAGAACTAAATGGTGATATTGTAATGCGAGATGCCTATATATTGTCAGATTGATTGTTCAACGAATGACAGTCATCTTTCCCCTCTTCGCTCTCCATAGTTTGGTTTTACCCCTCATCTGTAACTGCTTGTCTATCCATTTGGATGTCTATGAAAAAAACTGACATTGTCTCTTTTAAAAGCAAACCATAGAATATTATATACCTACAGAGTAAAAAGACTACTAAAAATACATTATATTCTATATTATCTACCTTCAGAATAAAAATACTACTAAAAATACAGAGTGCGCAATACACACGCAGAAGAAATGAAACCGTCAGAAAACTAGACTAAAAAAGTAAACAAGAGTGGAGAGGCTACGAGCACCGCGAGTAGACCAATAGACTACGAAGCTCCGCATAAAGAGGAGACCGATTATACTATCCCATTCTTTTGCAGGCTAAATCCTACAGATGTATGTGTATTGTGTATGTCTCTTTTTAGTATCGCTCGCTTTCGTTTCATCGAGTTTCAAATCACAACGATACTAAAGAAGCTTTCACTTCAAAAATGTGAATTTGAAAAATAGTGCTTCAGGTTGTTTTATTCAAATCATGTCTCGTTCTCACCCAGAGGGAGTTCAATTCCTAGGCGAGCAAAATCCTCCGTCACGACACAAGCAACATTTTCCTTGAGAGTAGTCAGTTTATCAAAATTCCTTGCAAAAAGTCGGGCAGTTGTGAATTTTTGGTATATTATTTAGGTTGCCACAGTGATGACAAAACCAAGTTTCCGTCCTCGGCAAATCCCTACGCCTGGCGTTACCCGGAAAAAGCAGCAATAATTAGGTTTTGCCGTACATGTCAAAAAATAAAAAATCGTTCAACTCTTTTTGAAAAGAGAGTAAATTTGCAACGTGTTCATTATACATATCACGATTCCCTAAATCCAACTAAAAAAAAACAGTATTTTTTTTTTTAAATATCAATACCAAGAAATTATCAATTTTTTAAAGGAACTGCCATTTTTGTGCTATATTGACTAGAATATTGATGATTCTTTAACTTTTATGAAATATTTACCGTTTAAGTGTGTTGTTAAGTGGGTACGTGTAAAATGTGGCTGTTAGAAAAAGTTACTATTTTTTATGTACTTAATGGGGATTGTGGACTCCTTATGTGAAAAATTCTCAAATTAACAATTAAATCTGGTGTCATGATAAATAAAAGTTTCAGTCTTTGGAATTTCTAGATCAGAGCAGAAATGTTATAAACTGTCATGATAAATTGAACTTTCAGTTTTTATCTAGAATTTCTAGATCAGTGGTGATATTTTATAAACTGTCTTGATAATTAAACTTTCAATCTATATCTGGAATTTGTAGATTAGTGTAGAAATGTTATAAACTGTCATGATAAATTAAACTTTCAGTTTTTATCTACAATTTCTAGATCAGTGCAGATATTTTATAAACTGTCATGATAAATTAAACTTTCAGTTTTTATCTAGAATTTCTACATCAGTGCAGATATTTTATAAACTCTCATGATAATTAAACTTTCAATCAATATCTGGAATTTCTAGATCAGAGCAGAAATGATCAGTGCAAAATTAATAGTTGTGTTTTTGTCGTTTTCATCGCGATCCTTCGACAATCCATTCTAAAAACTGGGATATCTTTTGGAATTTTTTCCAAATTTTCAAAAATGAAAAAAAAATTATTGTGTCTCGGACGACACCTCTAAGAAAAAAGGTAGAGAAACAGCTATGGACAAAGGTAATAGATTTTCTACCATAAAACAAAGTCTTTTAAAATCACAAATCCCCGTTAAGGATACAGGTCCCTAACAAATCCAAATAATTGTTAACAAACATCACCGCCGCCCGCATAGCAAACAAGAAGTAATGTTGCAGCGTGCATTTTGGGCGAAGTTTAAAAATTGAAAACATCGCTAGAAGAAAATTGCATCGCGCATCGCCTCGAAATCACCCCATAAAACCGCCATAAAACTCCCCTGCAATGTTTCTGTGGCAAGTAGATGGTTGGTCTTACGACGGCTGCGGGGATGTGCTCGTATATCGCTATGGGGTGCGCACAGCCTTGCAGAGCTGTAGGGAGGTCTGTACGAAGCAGGGGATGATTATTAAAAAGCAGGATTTGTTCCACCCCCGACGCCAACGGTGTATTACGTGCGTTTTCCCTGATTCGTTCATATTGCATCTCTGTGTGCTTGGGTCGTAAAAATAAATTGTTTTTTTTACGTACCACGTTCAATGGTAACCATATCACTTAAATACCGCCCTATTTATCAACTGATATGATGACCTAAACTACAAGACTGTAACATAAATGTACACCGAGCGAGTCCGTATCTAAGTAACTACCTTCCTACTGAGTAAGTAATCCTACTAAGGGGGTTAAAGGGTCTTTCTATAGTTACTGCCTACCAAATGAGTACGTACGCTACTGGAGTACCTACTTATGTGCCTAAAACTGGTTCTACTTTTACAGTTTGTAGTTACCTACCTATTCAGTATGTAGAATGTAGATACGTATTTATAAGTTACTATTATCTCGAGTTGTTACTATCTTATATTGTTTTCATCTGGAGATATCTTCGATATTGTTATTATCTGGAGTTGTTACAACTTACCAAATCGTATCTATGTCACTCGGTTGTAGATACATAACTCCAACCTACTGAGAACTCACCCATCAGGCTCCTTTATTCTACGTTTCAAGAATATGTACCTTCCTACCATGTGAGAACAACTACCTATCTACCAAGTAGGCCATGTACTATGCGCCAGGCACTTTTGATTCCTACCCCATGTGTGAGTACCTACATTGGTGGAGTATTTACCCTTCATACGTTTTTATCGTACTTTTTGAGTAACTGCCTTCTCTTCAGGGATACTACTGGTGTACTTACCTTCCTGTATACTAATATATCTAAACTAGTATAATAAATTATACCTACGTACAACACAAGTATATCTACCCCGCTATTGACTACCTACATTTCTTGAGTATTTACTATCTACACTACTTGAGTACCCACACTTCTTGAGTAGGTAGGTACCTATACTTCTTCAGTGCCTACACTACTTAAGTACCTACACTTCTTGAGTACCCACACTTATTTAGTACCCACATTTTTTGAGTATCTACACTTCTGAGTGCCTAATTGAGTACCTCCACATCTTGGGTCCCTGCACTTCTTGTTAGTTACACCATTTATAACTCGAGTACGGATGAACCGATTTTTATGATCTTTGATTTGTTGGATTTGTCTCCGTCCCGAACAGCAGGATAGCTATTAAAAATCGGAAAAATTCACAAAAAATAATTATGCAGAAAATTCTTTTCCTCGTACATTTTGTATGGAACGAATTCTTATTTTTAAAAGAGCTGCAGGAATATTGTGATAAGTATAATATTGAGTAGTGAATTCCAATTCCAAAAAATCAAAAACCTCAAATGTCAATGCGCTGATCGTTTTGCTTTTGTTTTTAAACACATAATGATGCCCCTCTTTCGTATACACTAAAAATGTCATCAGTCGAAAATGGGACAAACGGTGAACGTATGTCTGCACCCCTCCAAAGGAAAAACACAATTGATGTATATAAATATCTGGTCTCACGGTGTTTGTTGTCGCACTCCTCCGAAACGGCCAGACCTATTTTTATGAATTTTTTACGCATATTTGATAGGTGTGAGAATGGGTCATTAAATATATTTCATACCGCGAGGTGATAAGGGTGTCAACATTCAGATTTTTTTTCTATTTTTTTGACAATCTTTTTGGTATTTTTTTTTCACTATCAAAACATACCTATAACCCCAAATTTTCACCCTCCTACCCCCACCCTCCCATTTTTTAATAAAGATTTTAGTATTTTTGTATGAACCAATTTAACCGTTGCGTCGCGCGTCGTACGTATTTTAAACGGAACGAAATTATTTATGTTGTTGAATGACAGATGGCGCTCCGTCCGCCTCATTGAACGTTCATTTATATGGCAAAACTACGTTTGCCGAGTCAGCTATAGTATAAATGTACTTCTTGAGCACCAACACTTCTTGAGTATCAACACTACTTTACTATCAACACTTCTTGAGTACCTACACTTTTTGAGTACCAACACTAATTGAGTATAAAAACTTCTTTACCTACACTTCTTGAGTACCAATACTAAGTTAATTCAATTAGTAAGTTTAAAGATTGGTACATCCAGAATAATTTATTATTAAATGTAGAAAAGTGCGAAACCTTGACTTTCTTCAGAAATAAAAATCCTGTTTTATTAGAATATTCCATCAATAACGCATCTTTAGAAAGAGTCACGGAAATGAGAGATCTTGGAATTATTTTGGATGAAAAACTAAACATCGCCAATCATATCCACCAAATTGTAAACAAAGGTATTGGAGGGGACCCACCACTTTCCCAACGGCTGTGTGAGGAAACTGATTGTTTAACCTCCTTGGCCGCACACGTCAGGACTCTAACTTTTTGTAAAAAGGAAGCTAAGTACATTTATTTTTTAAAACGAACGAAGACCATTAAGTCAAATTAGTTTCAAATAGTTTGGAACACCCGCTCGCAGTCCTCTTTTACCTCATGGTTGTTCTACAATACAGTACTAATCTGCTGAACCTACCAATATACTGCTTACTTATTTATTGCTGGTTTCTTAATATGAGATGGATCTGTTCATGCACGGGGCATGGGGATGAGGGTAACCTTGCAGTTACTCTTGCTAAGACGCTAATGGATTTCGTTGAGTTATGCCCAACCACCAAACAAGAAAGGTATAACACAATTAAGTGGTACTGACGGTAGTTGTCTTCTGGCTTGGTGATAGTCACAGATGTCCATAGCGCTCGATATTGTTCTATTTGATTGTTAGAACTTCGGTAAGGTTTGAGTCACGAGTTCACACAAAATATACGAAAGAATACGGTAGGATTTATACTTTATGTGACGATATGATGAATAACACTTCGGCTCGGTGCGAAATGTCACTATACGGTCGGGGGTTAGCAACGGACTGACTTGTTGACGATAAAGCGCTTGTCACTTGTTGACCGTGTAGTTAGGTACCCTTATTGTGCGGAATTCCCAAGTCTGGGTTCCTGCCGATCTCGTATGACAATCGAAGCACAAAACGAAAGAAATCCATCGGCGTTATGAAACATTCCGCCCACCAAAATACAGCAAATTGTATTTTAAAGAAAAGTTGAACGTTAAGCGAAACGCAGAATGCCATGAAATGTAACGTCGATGAAAAGAAGACGAAGCAGAAGAACTAGTTTTAAACGATAACTAGATGTAGATAAACTAGACGTAAAAAAAATAAAACGAACCGCGAAACGATGATGATTAGTCACATTGCCTAGGCAATGGACACGATTAGGTGAATGGTCTTGTAAGAGAAGATCCATTCAAAGTACGAACCGTAACGATAGCACAAGATTTTTAATAATGATTCTAATCACTTGCTCCGTAGAGAGTGATGTCCAATGTTTGGTTAAAGATAGAATACGAATTTCGAAATGATTAAGTAGAAAATCCGAACGACGAGAGGCTTTGTTAGGAAAGTTGTGTACGAATAGATAACAGTAAGCAGTAAGACGTTGGAGTTTCCGAATACGATATAATTTGTTTAATAAAAGTTTAGCAGAATATATCATGTTGGACTAATGACGATTGAACTCGTTCTTCAGAGTGGAGTTCAGTTTTGTTAAAATGGCCATCTGAGATGGGCCAAGAGTCATTTGGCTGGACAAACCCGGAGGGCTCCGCCCACCATAATACGTTACGGATAAGAACGGCCTGAGAATGGCCACGTGAAGCGATATCCGATGGATTATCAACCGATGATGCTTGAAGACGATGATTAGATGCGATAACTGTCAAAAGCGATAATTGGTTGGTGTAACGATTCCCGTGACGAGTATCATCGGGTGAAGCATCCGGTGGCCTCCACTTCCATCCCAATACCCGGAGAGTAAAAGAATGATGAACATTCTTGAAGATTACATCAGTGAGATAGTAGTCCGACGGTAGAAAGGCGCGAAGTTTCGGTTTGTTACAATCCCACTTATGCAGATCAAGTTGACCTCGTTTGGTATGTTCGATGACTTCGGATTGCGTTAGTTGAACTTGTTCCAGACTGGAACAGCCGATGATGATAGAATCGATATTTGAGTCCGAAGTGATCGCGTGACGTGTGAGTGATAATAAGTAACCTTTCTTTTCTGTCAACGATCTGACAATACGATAGGACAGAATAAAGGCAGAGATATCAGAAGTCACAGGGTGTAATGGGTAATCCGGAGTAGATTCCGATAGTTGATGACGCCAAAATATTCTTTGGAACGCGCGATTTGGCTCTTGAAGAAATATTTGGCGATACATTTGCCATACCTCAGCAATGAACACCACAGATGGTGAACGAAAGTTTTGCAGAAGTTCAGCAAAGTTCGTTTTGAGCTTGGGAACGATAAGGAAGGCATCATTTGACGATGATTCATTCACCTCCGTCAGCGAGGCATCGAAGACCATTCGCAACATAGTGGTAACGGTGCCCGGACGAAGAATGCAATGACGAAGTATGTGATGCATTTCCTTGAGTAAATCTTTTCCAGGAACACGTGTCATGTGACCACTGTGCAAGTAGTCAGTCATGAAAGCGAAGTACGGTTCACGTAAACTGAGCTTTACTGTCGGTTTACGTTCGAGTGAAAGGATGATGCGCGAAGAGACTTCGCGCGAACCTGGGAAAGCGATATCCTTATCCTTTTCGCCAAACGGTAAGGCTACGATGGATTGTCCCGAAGGGTCACGTGAGTGATTAGTGTGATGGACCTGCTCATCACGTTGTTCTTCAGGGGTGAGATGTGAAGACTGAGGGAATGTGTCCAACTCCCTCAGTTTCTTGACCTTTTCAGGAAGACGGTACTGGTTGGTTTCGATAAATTGACTAGAAAAGTCACGTGAGCGATAAATGCGATACACTTGTTCACGACGTTGTTTGGTGGGCTGTGAAGACTGAGGAAATATGTCCAACTCCCTCAGTCTCTTGACTTCTTCTGGAAGACGATACTGGTTGGTTTCGATGAAGGAGTTTGTTTGACGATCGGTAGCAAAACCAACCGAATCCAGAGGAAGCCAACCGAACAGTGAATTGATAGCTGAAGGCTGGTGAAGATCACCCGTTAATTGGGGTCTCGGTAGAGATGGCAAGATCTCAACATCTCGAAGTAGGTCAGTCGCTCCTGTGTCAGTTATCAGTTTGTGACAGTCAGAGTCGGCATGAAGTATGTCTTGGAACAGATGACAAGATAATTGGTCGAATTGAATCGTTGGCGATGGAAGTAACTTCGTGTTGAAGGTAGTTTGTCCCTTAACATCGACATCGAAATTAGTGACGCCTGACGCGGTTGTAGAAGATTGGCCTAAGCCACGGATTTTCTGAGAGCTGACTGGACGCTCGGCAGTGCGATTGGATACGAAGTGTGCTTGACTGTCTGAATCGGTCAACCCACGAAACGTTTGAAAACTGCCGGAGGGATCACGATTGCTAATATGAGCAGTAGGCAAACGTACGATGGATCTATCACCGAAGTTAGCGAGGAAAAGAACTGGAGGATCTGAAATAGAAGCTCCTTGAATGGCAAACATGGTAGGTCGTTGGTACTCCTCTTCAGCAGAAATTTTGTCTTCCCTATGAAGAAGAGTGTGGTGCTTACGATGACATTTCTGACAATCAAACACAGATTTGCAATTCGTGAGAGAATGAG
The DNA here is from genome assembly GCA_917880885.1 of Limnephilus marmoratus. Lineage (NCBI taxonomy): Eukaryota > Metazoa > Arthropoda > Insecta > Trichoptera > Limnephilidae > Limnephilus > Limnephilus marmoratus. The sequence continues at coordinate 47,477,604 of OU862915.1, read as the reverse complement.
AAGGCGTGAGACAATTCAGGCACCAACGGTGTGCCTTGGCGAATAGAGCACGTTCCTGAACCGATTTGAGTGCAAATGATTTGCACTTAGCGATATGGTGAGTACCCTTGCAAAACGCGCACTTTGAAGTGAACGCAGTCAAGGACCCTTTGATTTCAGGTTTTGCCTTATTCATGTCACAAGTAAACGATGACGTTTGTTTTATGACAGCTTGATCATGAAATGTTGAAAAGTTTTGGTTTGGTAAGATAATGTTCGCGGGCTCCGATTCGAAAGATTGATTCGTTAATTCCTTGTGAATTACGACGATTTTGAAATAAACATTATCAAAAGCTACGCTAACTTGATTTTCAATGTCCTTTTTTTGCCTCATCTAAAGCTAAGATATCAGCGTGAACGGTTTCAAAATCATTAACAATTTTTTGCAACTTCGTATAATACGCTAAAAATAATGGATAATTGGTTGCATCTTTCAAAACGCTTTGACCGACCTCATACACCTTGTTTATTCTGCTGATGGCAACGTTCCGTCTTCTACGCAAGCCTTGTAAAGTACTAGACATTTTTTTAAAAATAAACAAATGTACTAACGAAATAAACAGGAAAACGTTTTGAATTAAAAAATAGAATTTGATATAATTTAAATACCCGGTAAGTCGTAAATAATTAAGAACTGTCACCGAATTCTACGATTTATTGTTTGAAATTCGTTCTTCAAAATGACATTTCAATTCACGTAACATTTCATAGCATTCTTTCGTTTTGTCAATGAAAGAATTTATTTATCTAAAGGTTTGCTGGTTATCGGCACCAAATGATGATCATGCACGGGGCATGAAGATGAGGGTAACCTTGCAGTTACTCTTGCTAAGACGCTAATGGATTTCGTTGAGTTATGCCCAACCACCAAACAAGAAAGGTATAACACAATTAAGTGGTACTGACGGTAGTTGTCTTCTGGCTTGGTGATAGTCACAGATGTCCATAGCGCTCGATATTGTTCTATTTGATTGTTAGAACTTCGGTAAGGTTTGAGTCACGAGTTCACACAAAATATACGAAAGAATACGGTAGGATTTATACTTTATGTGACGATATGATGAATAACACTTCGGCTCGGTGCGAAATGTCACTATACGGTCGGGGGTTAGCAACGGACTGACTTGTTGACGATAAAGCGCTTGTCACTTGTTGACCGTGTAGTTAGGTACCCTTATTGTGCGGAATTCCCAAGTCTGGGTTCCTGCCGATCTCGTATGACAATCGAAGCACAAAACGAAAGAAATCTATCGGCGTTATGAAACAGGATCACAAAGCAAAAAAAATCTTTTAATGGGTAGGAAGTAATTATTAATCTTGTGGATAGATTCAACTATATTTCTATTAGAATTCATGTTACAATCTTGGAAGGCATGAAGATAAAGACGTGGAACACAGAGTCAAACTTTTTTATAATATATGCCCAATCATGCTGTCTCATTCCTTACACGGTTGCCTCTTTCGCTAGACATACGTTCCCTTACATTAACATAACTTAGTAGATACCTATCGGAATACTAAGTACACTTTTAGAGTAACTATCTGCCAGCTAAAATAACAACAATAAAAGCTTTAGAGCAAGTTTCATGAAACACAGCTTGCTTCATAACAATATGCAAGTATGAACTCACGGATATATTATGCAAGTACAGGTATAAAATGGTTCTAGAAGTTATTTCTCTGAGCATTACGGTTTATGACGGCTAAACTCTTAAAATAATATGAACGTCATAGTACAGGAGCAAGAATTTTATTCTATTTTTATTTCACTGCTGCGCGGACCACGCTGCTAGAACTCCAAATGGAATAACACACAACAGTGCTCAACGGAACATGTTAATATTGTGAAGAGTGTCTTGTAAGGAAAATATAATACGCGAATTTGAGTGATTGAAGTAGTCGGGGACGCCCGAGGAAGTTACGGCATGATCAAGTGAACCAGATAACAAAATTGTATGTGTGAGACGACGTATGAATGTGAATTTTTAATTTTTTTTTTTTTATTGAAAGAATAGATAATACATATAATCAACAAACAAGTCCTGTTTAGCTAATTGAATTGGCTTGTCAACAGGTGCTTATATTGAAAGGGAAATATGTTCTGGTTCAATATAAGTGTAGAGTAATTTATACGGCAGAGCAGAGACCAGAGCTCAAGATTATGGGAGTAGTAGTTTTCTGTCAAGTAGGTAGGAAATCAGAAAATAAAAGAAGATGAATTTTATAAAACTATATTGTAGCCAACAACAAAACAAACATGAGAGAGCAAATTCATACCAATGAAAAGTTAGGATTAAATTTATACCAATGTAATATTAAGAATACAAAAACATAAACATACCAGATGGACTCCTGGACACGCTAAGCTAACTAAACGAATATAACACCGGATGACGACCGCAAACTTGGTTCGTAGAGAGAAAAGGTCCCGGGACGAGACTTCCAGCCTCATCAACCGGGGTCGGCGCGGAATCCAGGGAGCCTAGGTCTTCCTTCTAGCTGGGGAGAAGGACGCTACACCTCCAAGGAGCGTCTCCAGCCTCAGGCTGTCTCAACAGACTCCATCCGAAAGGCACGTGGCCCAACCAGTCTCTATCAGCAGAACCAGAAGAACTATCAGCAATCCGTGACTTCGCGACGCGGGGTCATAAAGGCATATTATTCTGCCACAACAAGGACCAATCCCTTGACAATTACATGTCAAAAAAAAAAATTTCCACAAAAGGGCCAACTGCCAACATTGGAAAAAAGTGGGATTCACACATCCACTAAAAATAATACCGTACACGAACTACTCGTGTTACGAAAAAACACCCCGCGCCTTTTTTAGATAAAATCAACTTTGATTCACATGATTTAACGAAATTAAAACACCTTCATGGTGAGTAAATAATTGACCAACCCTAGCCCATTGCTGCCAGGCAGGAAGTGCCCATAAACAAAAAAATAATTTGTCTTCCCAAAAAAATTGCCAGTCTCCAAAAAAAACACCATAGACAAAATAACCAAATACTAGCACTGCACTAGTCACATAATATTTACGTGACAATATTTTAGTTACATATACATTTTTTAATTTTAAAATGCACGTCTTATATATACAGATTCAACATATTTTCATACATATCAATATCAATATAAATATTTTTTCCGATAGCCAATTTTTCATCATATTATGTTTAACCTTATTCATAGAATTACATTGCTTTGTAGTGTCAGGTAATAAATTAAATATCTTCTGTATGATGTGTTCAAACGTTCTCCGTCCGTATGTACTTATTGTTAAATTTCGGAACTATTAACCCGTCGTTGCGCGTGAATCTAGTGCTGTCTTTATGTTCTAATTTCTCTTTATGCTGCGGGGTAAATATATGCTGAAATATAATTTTGTGCCATAGTATTGCCTTAACAGGTAAAATTTTGGCACTCTGAAACAGCAACGGTGTATTATGTCTCTGTTTGAAAATATTAGGGACGACTAATAATTTTACAATTGCGTTTCGCACAACTTGGACTTGTTTCAGATTGGTTATAGTAGTATTTCCCCTTATTGCTAATCCACATCTTATAATAGATTCTGCCAGTGACATACTTATTATTGCAAGTGTTTCAGTTGATAGGAAAAAAATTAATGTGTACATTCTGCCAGCAATTGATCTGAGTCTTTTACAGTCTTTTTTTTAATATGTTTGTCCCATTAAAAAAACAATCTACTGTAACACCAAGATACACGCATTCCGTAACTAATTCTAAGCTTTCACGTTTACAAGTAGTTGGAATATTTTTATGGATGCAATTAAAATTACGAGAAATAATATTAGATTAAATAGAAATTTGGCTTTAGGTGATCTTAAATGCATTACTTTGATTTTTTAAGCATTTATTAATGGTCCTGCATCATGTGACCATTTGACAAAGTTGATTAAAGTCAATTTGCATGAGTTCAATTGCAATTTTTAGATCTTTATGTGATATGACCAATGCCGTATCATCTGCGAATACAAAATGTTTAACAAATGAAAAAAGTTTTTTCATTATAGTTCATTAATTACATATGGTGTAGGTCCCAATATGGAACCTTGTGGAACTCCTGCAGATACATTTTTGGTTTTACTAAAAGTATTATTTATTTTGGTACATATTTTTCTATCTCTAAGATAATCTTTAATTAAGCAAGTAGTTTGTACAAAGACCGATTTATTTGACGGTTCGTCCTTTTTGCCTATCGTTATAACGTTAGTTATCTTGCCTCTACACAGAATATCATTATTGAGACAGGCACAGGAAAACATATGTATAAACCTTACTTAATAATAATATTTGGATGACTTGTATCGCGCCGTTTTTGTAAAAAAAATATAGAAGTAGATACCTAATAAATAAATAAAAAATAAGAGTGTGCAATTAACACGCGATAGAAGTGAAACCTTTAGAAAATCGCATAAAGAGATGACCGATCATACTATATAGCAGGGTTAATCCTATAGATGTATGTGTTTGTCTTTTTTTAGTGTCACTATTTTTCGTTTCATCGAGTTATCACAACGGTGCTAAAGAAGTTTTCACTTTAAAAAAATACACGCTGTAGTAGTGAAACGTTCAGAAAACTAAAGTACTTAGACAAGAGTGGAGAGGATACGAAGCACCGCACAAAGAGAAGACCGATTATTCTATCTCTTTCTCTCGCATGCTAAATCCTATGGATGTATGCGTTTGTCTCTTTTTAGTTTCGCTTTTTCGTTACATCAATATATTTTTCTATTTCTAATTTCTGTTAACTTCTATTAAACTGTGCATTCTGTGAACATTTTTAAGTGGACTATTAACATCTACGCTTTTTACAATGCTAATCTAATGACTTTTTTATGTTAATACTCTGTAAATGTTCCAAAACAATAAATAAATAAAATCAGGTTTCAAATCACAACGATGCTAAAGAAGTTTTCTCTTCAAAAAATTACCTAACATAGTTATTTTAGTTAGTGAAGAACCCATCTCATCGATAAAGATTGATCGATAACTTTCGGTAACTTCTCATCGATTCCCAGCATTACTGCAGATCGCCAACGCATAAATAACAGTCCACAATGACTAAGTGTTCTTAAAATATTCGACGTCAACAGTTGTTTGTACGTTAGCGATCCGCAGTTCTACTAGGGAACGATGGAAATTTAGCAAAAGTTATCGATACAATATAGGCAGTCGTATTTTGTACCAATAAAGAAACAGTATTTTTACAATATTTAAATCATAATATAACTTTTCACAAAAGTAGCTCTGTCCACCTATTGTAAAAGTAAACATTGGAACCATTGTTTCAGATGGACTAACATTACAGCAAATGAAACTCATATCGTGGCTTTCGGACAGTAACACGAGCAGGGAACACAATTACACTTATATCCATGGAGAAAAGATCAATAAGATTATTGTTAGGTTTTATAGTGACCATAGGATAATACACTTTAAACTTTAAATACCACTTTGAGGATCAGGCTTTTAAGATAATGGTATAATGTTTTCACCGTTAGATTTAGGTGTCACAGCGGTAAAATTCTTGATTCTGGATCAAGAGATCACGAGTTCGAAACCCAATACGGGCATTATAATATGTAAACTAATTCATATTATGTGATTATTGAAGTGAAACTTCTATAGCCCCGTTGTGATTAGGAATTCGGATGAAACGGAAATGACGCGTACAGCACCTGCGAAGCATAATACTCGTATGAAGACTCCGATTGGTTGAGATACAAAACGGAAACGGCGCCAGGTATGCGTTCATTGGCTGCATTGATTTTATAACCTCAATTTTCAAGGCTCCTTGGTTCTTCATAGTTTGAGATTGTTTTGGTAAAATTGGTAACAGGTAATGTCATTGCACCGAAATGACTGAGATATAAACAAAAATAATATACAGGGTGTTAAGGGACGTACTTGACTTACTTTACCCAGTGATTCATGACATTATTTGGAGTAAAAAATGTAAATGAAATTTTGGTCTCCGGTGACTTCTTGGATGACTTTTTTTTTTTTTTTCAAAATTTTTTTCTTCAAAATCAAACAATTTTTTTTTTTTCTGCATGTCGTTACTGGTCACTCAGCCGAGTGACCGACCAACCCCTAAGCCCGCCTCCAACTGTCCAACACCTACCATTTTTTATGTTTTTGTAGAAAAAATAAATTAAAAAACTCTAAAAATGTCACCGGAGACCAAACTTTTATTTGCATTTTTTTCCCAATAATGCCAGGAATCACTGGTTAAAGTAAGTCAAGTACGTCCCTTAACACCTTGTATATTATATATTCTTAGGAACGTGTGAACAATTCTGCCAGAGGCAGTTTTTTAAATCAATTATTATCCAGCTTCAAACCTTTCAAATAATAAATCTTCCAGTTTAATACATTTTAAATGGAACCTTTAATTTTGAGGACGAAGGACGTCCCTTTAATGGTCCATTAACGAGTAACGACCCTTGCAGGGCTCGAGGGCTGGGGCCGAACCTTTCTAAACATTGGGGTCATTTTTCACCGGAACTGAAGAGAAAAGGTGAAAGTAACGAGGGAAATGCTGTTCTTGGATTTGACATCATTAAAATATAACATTTTGGGGTGTCTTGAAAAAAAATACAGCATAATCCGTTGTGTTATAAATACCTATCGTTATAATAATATCCTTAAGATTATTGAGCTGATTTGCCGTGCTGGGGTGTGCGTATATTTTAATGTTATTATTTATTTTATATTTTTTCCAAAAGAAAAGCCATCTATCAGGGCCTGTGTTGCCTTTTAGGATGATGTGTGGAGGGTTTATTTGGGGAAAGGAGGGAGGAATCAAATCTTCCACAGCTGAGCTATTGAACACAACAGCCGGTAGTGGTAACTGTTTAACATTGTATGCTACAACAATCTTACTTATAATATTATAAACGCGAAAGTTTGTATGGATGTATGTGTATTTAATACTCTTTCTCTTATTTATTTATTTAACCCCTCCGAATTTTCGCGTATATTCGCTTCTGATGTCTCACACGAAATGACATTTTACGAAATCTTTGTGTTATTACCGCTTCACAATTAAAGCTCCATAAATGAAACTTTTCTGATTGTAGCCGAATAGTAAAATCTGTTTTAGAAAGGTTAAAAATATGCTTTTGAATTATTATATTACAAATAAATATTAACATTTGTAAATATTAAAAATTAGAATGCAAACTTTATAAAAATGTAAAAATGACTCACGTGATGTTTTTATGTGAAAACGGTACTAAAATCACAGATTATGTATACAACAATACTTATTCCATTGTATAAATGTATAAGAAATACTTTTGGCACCTCACTTTTTTATCATTTCAAATAAAAATATTAAAAAAAAATTAACAATGTCGAGCGCGGTCGATCCGCCGCGCCGCCGGTAGGAAATTTGGCGGGATAAATTATGTGTCAGACTGCGCGAATGACAGAATATTCTTGTTATGTATTTCTATAGAAAACTTGAATAGGGATGTACAGCTTTATTCACTATCGACCTTTTATTTTTTGTTTTAGGGATGTCACTAAAAGAATAACGGAGTTGGAACGATTTCTATGGAGACACACGCGTTGACGTTTATAAACACGCTAATTGTATTTGACTGGGTGACCAGACAACTCATAATGAAACCAACTCAGAAGCACCTCAGAAAGGTCATTAGGAGTGATGATAAAAAAAATTAAAAAAATTGGTCAAATAGGTTAAGTTAGGTTAGGGTTACCGGCTATTTTAAAATTATTTTTTCACAGCTTTTAATGACCTTTTTGAGGTGTTTCTGAGTTGGTTTCATTATGAGTTGACATGGAACCATTTGACTGCTATCGTTTTTTTAACGCATATATCTGCTTACGTTGCTGACCGGACGCCATAGAATGACTTTTACATTCAAGTGATAGGTACATGATGTTATAAGTATACAGTGGTACACCAATGACGTTATATTCTGTGGTACACAGGATAATATCAATAATAACGAAATAAGAATGAACATTTAACAAAGTTTAAGTGATAAAGCAAGTATTTAGGTTTTTTTTTTATTTATAATTTCTCACCTTACATGTGTTCTTATTTTTTTAAATACAAAAATATTAACCTCACTAGGACTAGCAGCCTGTATTGAGGTTAACATTCATAAATTTGAGTGATGCATTTACACACAAATCACTAAAATACAAAACACTACATCCAAAACACTAAAATATTATAGGTATAGGATATTATTATGTGTTACTAAATTACTATTACTATATTAAATAAAATAATATCAATGTTATAATTACAGAGAACATAATATTTAAATAGGATTATTTAGAATAAAAGGATGTAAACAAAGGGGGCTTGTCAGAAAAGTTGTCAACAGTATTTATGCACACTAAATAGAGTAAATTTGTATTGAATTTATTGTTACCTTCAAAGTTATTTTTGTTTGGAATTATTAAGCAGGTATTGCTAATTAGCTAACTGTTTCAGGGCTGTCAGTTAATAAAAGATTTAATAATAGTTTTGGTTTAAAAAAGATTCATTTTTAATAAAATAATACATTTAAAAGCTATCTCTCTTCAGTCTGATAGAAAAGATATCTGAAGTAAGTACCTAGTTGAGAATCTAGAGTAAAATATTAATTTATCTTGAATTTCCCGCCCGGCTGGGCTTTTACACGTTTTTTTAAATTTATTTTTATTTATTACAAAGAACATCTAAGTAAGCACAACAAAATCAAAGCAAAATCAGAAACAACATCTAAAGCAAAAACAAATTAAAAACGAAATAACATCGAAATTAATAGGTACTCCGACATGCAAGATGGAAATATGCAATACTAGGAAAATTACAATACATTGCCCATTGGTAACATCTCGTAACAAGTCGATGCTGAGCTACTTTTTTCAGTCAAATTAAATTAAATTTGATGTTTTTCTTTTCAATATAATTGTGTAAAGACTTGGTTATATTTGGTGAATGGTGTGTTGAATATATCTACATGAAACTTTTCAATAATATAACTCATATATCAGAATAACATATATTCCATAATTTTTTAAAGCTAGCTAGAAAGGGGACGCGGGAGGGGAACGGGGACGCACAAGAAAGGATAATCAGGCAGAAACAATGTATTTCTTTGAATATGGCATTGCAACGCATTCCGGGAACCAGCTAGTAATATTATATTATGAGAATATGTTGAAATCAATTTGCTGGCCAAACAAATTATTGTGGCGAAGAGGATGTCCCTCAATTTTGTTTTTCGGCATTAACATACTCGTATATGTAACATAATTCATATGAAAAATATGAACTACTCGTATGTTGCAATGTCACAAATGCTTGAGATCGAAATAAAAACGTTGCTTATTTAAAATATAGGGTGCTAAGTGACGTATTTGCCTTACTTTAACCACGTTATTTGGAGTAAAAAATATACATGCAACTTTTACATCCCGTGATTTTTTAGATGTTTTTTTTCAGCAATATTTCTTCAAAATTAAAAAAAAAACTTCCACCTGCCATCACTGGTCATCCAGCCCAAACCCTCACCCAATATCTATTGATTTTTTAAATGTTTTTGGTTGTAAAAAATATCACCGAAGACTTTTATTTAAATTTGTTTCTCCAAATAATGTCAGCAATAACTGGTAAAAGTAAGTCAAGTGCGTCCCTTAATATCCTGTATACGAGAAAAAATATTAATAATTGCCGCTGCTTAAATATGCAATTAAAAATTATGCTAACGCTATCAATGCTCCACAGACGAACCGAATTTGAGAAAACGAGATCACTCGATAATTTTAATACTTGCCACTCTTGATCATTGCGATCGATATCTTATATATAAAAATGAATCGCTAAATGTGTTACTAAGCGCAAATCTCGAGAGCAGCTGAACCGATTTCGCTAATTCTTTTTTTAGAATATTCCTTGAAGTACGTGGATGGGTCTTACGGAGAGAAAAATTAAGAAAATTGGATAATTTCAGAAAACCTAATGACTATCGCCCGTTTGACAGTTCGCGTGTTTGAGAATGACGTTTTGCAAAATGTTAAATCAGAATTCTATTTTTGAAAATCATTAAGTTGATAAATTTATTTAAAGTAGGTACTCCCCTAATAGTTTGAATCGAATCAATAATTTTAGATATTTTAAATAGGTATATAAATACCAAATTTAATATTTAATAAAAATTGTAAAAGGTGGCATGCGGGCTGTTTAAAAACTGAATGTACTGGGATTGAATATATAGGGGATAGGGGAGGGGGAGGGAGGAGGGGGGAAGGGGGGACGGGGGGGAGGGGGTAGGTGGAGGAGGCAGAGTGGGAACCCCCCTTACACCATGCGAGCGAAGCCGCGGGTGTGAAAAGCTAGTTTATTATAAAGCTATAAGAAAATATATTAAAAATAATTATTACCTAACTAAATCTCACCTTGCATAATTTTAAACTGATTACACAAATGAAAGCCAACTGTAAGTTATATATTACCTATTTAATAATTATTGTTGTAACTAAGTTCTGTATCCCACCCAATGAAATGTATCCAACCAATAATTATAATTGTAGGTTATGATAAGTACAGTAGGAACAGGCTCTAATGCCGCCACGAAATGCCTAGCGAAGACCCAAACCCAAATGCCTCTGAAATGCTTACCCCAAATATCTTCCCCGAGACTTGGCGAATTAAAATTTACACCAAGTTAGCAGTTACCCGCTAGTTCAGAGGGATGTTTATTGGATATTTTAGCTACCCGCATTAATATAATTATTAAGTTTGTCATGTTTGCTTCTCAATTAAGGCAGACTCCCAACTTAATGAAGCGCGTAAGTTTGGAATGAGGAATTATGGTTTTGGGATGTTTAATAAAAGTACAGCTTCAACTAAATACCATTGGGACTGTTTTACTCCCAATTTCAGGCACAGTAATTGTGCTTACACTTGCTTTCTATACAATCTTCAAGGGAGTGGTATAAAAGAAAAACCGCCATTTTGACCTCATGATTGATTGGTATTATTTATCTCTCCCTACCGAGAGAGATATACAGATATAAATATGTATCCGGCTCGAAGGACCATGCGTCAGGTGGTGGTGTGGTCTCCAGATAGTCTGCAGTCAGGGTGTAAGTTGGCTGCTTTATGGCTTCCTTCAGTTTCACACCAAGGAACGGAGATGTAGAGATATGAGAGAGTTTGAGGTAATCCTTTGTTTAGTAAAAACACTTGTGTTTTGTAAGGGATATTTGAAACTTTTTATTCTGGTGAATAATTTTACAGAGATTCGATTCTAAACACTTGACTGGCGATAATAATTTAGACTAATTAAAGTTTAGCAGAAGCGAAAGACGAATTGAGCTAAAGAGAATTTAGGGGAATGAATCTAGGAGAAAGTGTGACAAGCAAAATCAAAACACGCTCTTTTATAAACACAAAAGAGAAAGCTGATGCGGCCACAGACAAAAGAGATTGTAGACAGACAATTCATAGCAATATTTTAGTAAGAGGTGGCATAGACAGTAAAGTTTAAGGTAAGAGACTGTACTGAGATAAATTAGAATTAAAAGTATTCAGTGCTACATGACGTTAAATATAAAATAAGACAATCACAACACACAACATCCAACAATATACAATCTTCAAAGCAAAACAAAAACGTCTCTACGCCATTCAAAAACAACTTAAAAGTCGAGTTGTTCAAAACGGCCACCCTAACGAAGGTTCAGGTTCACACCGCCATCCTAAAAAAGGTTCAGATTCAAAACCGCCACCCTAACAACTGTTCAGGTTCTAAACCGCCACCCTAACAAATGTTAAGGTTCAAAACCGCCACCCTAACAAATTTTCAGGATCAAAACCGCCACCCTAACAAATGTTCAGGTTCAAAATCGCCACCCAAACAGTTCAGTTCAGTTCAGTTTCAAAATAAAGGTTCAGGTTCAAAACCGCCATCCTAAAGATCAGGTTTAGAAACGCCAATAAGCTACAAGTTGAAGTGAAAAACCTTCACTATTCAAAATATATTTGGTCTTAGAGCATGTGAGAGAGGTTTTTGGGGTGGTACACCTGTTTCCGTCAATGCAAGAGCGAGACAGGTGATCTCACTATAAAAGGAGATGCAGACATCTCCTCGCTCTCTTTTCCTACCGCCAGCACAATAGATAGGACGTTACAATAGCCAACAAGTACAATAATATTCATCTCGCCAAACGCGTATTATTACTAAAAGACCTAGCCTACACTCCGAGTCTGTATATAACAGTGGCGCAGCCTACGGAACACGATTCTGCACAATACAGCAGCTCGCGAAAGAATCGACGCGCAAAAAAATTTGGCACGAAAATTTGGCAGAAAAATACGCGGTAACATATTATTTTCGGGTCGGTAAGAAAGGCCGGACCGAAATTAATCCAACACTTCACTGCAAGGAGTGAAGTGGAAGAAGACACTGGAGCCAGCCAGCTTTTCGAAAGGGGGAAGCACGGGAGGTCCAGCGTCAAGTGGCAGCATCTCTGAGGATCAAAGATCGGGGATCCAGGTCGCAGGAGTGATCTGGGGCAGCCATCAGTAGCGGTGTTACTGTGTTACGGGTCTGGAAGGAGCCATCAAGTCACAGGGTCAAGGAGCAGTTTCTAGAGCAGGGTCCAGGGATCAGACTGCAGAAGAAGAAACCTCATTGGGAAGTTTTTGTTTTTTCTGTTTTCTTTCTCTCTATTTGTGTACCTTCTGGGCATTGGAAACATGGAGTCTCGAGGATTGGAGTCCTTCAGTTTGCGTGACGGGAACTGGGAAAACTTCAAGGTCCGCCTCGAACAATTTCTCCTCGTGAATGATGATAAGTTTGCATCAGATGATAAGAAAAGGGCTATTTTCCTGAATGCATTGAAAGATGATTGTTTTTCCTTATTGGTTAATTTGTGCATTCCTAAAAAAGTAACAGATATTAAGTTAGAAGATTTGATATCTAGACTTGATGAGTATTGTTGTTCAACGAAATGTTTTTTTGAAGAGAGATCTAAGTTTTACAGTGCTAAACAAAGAAATGACGAATCAATTCGCGATTTTGCAGTGCGTTTAACCTGTCAAAGGCCAGGGTTTTTTACCTTACCTTTTTTAAATTACCTTAAGAACAAGAATGGAGGAAGCTATTCTGAGCTTTTCCTTGGTACAGTTTCTTTATACAAAAAAATTTAAATCGCATCCAAATTATTTGAATTAATATTCTTTTTTGAAATTCGAGTCTCGCGTGCGGGCACGTTCCTGGCCTTTCACAGGTTAAAGTCTCTTTCTACTAATTGCAAATTTGGGAATAGTTAATCAGTAAATTTAAGGGATTTCTTTGTATTAGGATGTAAACCAGGTAAGGTTAGGGAAAAATTATTTCTCGATAGTGAATTGTACTCGTTCAAAAAATGTGTACAAGTCGCCGAGTGCATTGAACTCGTAGCTTCAACTCAATCGCAGTCCCGAGTTGATAATACGGTTTATGCTAATGTCCAGGTCAAGGCAGCTCGAGTCTCTTCTAATTCACGTGAGAAAGATAGAGACGAGTATCGTTTCAATCGTGGCAACAGGGCACGGTCGCCGTCGCCAGCGAACGCTATGAAACATAAATGTACCGTTTGTGGACCCAACAATTACATCGCGACGGAATGTAGATATAAAAATTATTTATGAAAAATTTGTGGTACGAAGGGTCATCTAGCAAAACAGTGCAAGGGCAATGGGTAGAAAAATTAGAACAGTATTTGACTCTCTGATTCCAAGGAAAGTTGAGGATAGAACGGGTAGTTCAGGTTCTACTCGACGAAACAAAGTAATGAAAAAGGTTACTCAGAGCCAAAACAATCAGAAAAGACATTATAAGGGTAGAGTTAAATCAGGTTTTAATATAGGTCAGAAAGTAATGACTAGAGATTTCAGATCTCAGGGTAATAGGTTATGGGTCCCTGGGGTTATTGTTGATAAAAAAGGTAGTAAAATATATTTCATAAAAATTAACAAGTCTAATATGGTGTGGAAAAGGCATTTAGACCAGCTAAAGGAATTACATGTTTCATGGCAGGAGGAAGATAACCAGGAATTCGCGTCTGACACGTTGGAATTGTCGACGGACGAATTAGATCTCTCCGGTATGTTACGTAATAGAAGTGTCTCTAATTCTGTTTCTCCATGTTTCAGGTCTAACCCGTGGCAAGGAAGGCTTCGGCCTAGGTGAAAGCACTTCGCAGTCGAGGAGGAGGATGGGACGAAATGGACAGAAAGGAAACAGAAGGAACGAAAACAAATGTTGTGTTAATTTTAAATAATGTATAAAATATGAAATATAATATAATAATATAATGTATGAAATATGTAGCTGTAGGAATAAAATATGTAGCCAGGATTCTCCAATTTAAGTAGGGGAGGATGTGAGAGAGGTTTTTGGGGTGGTACACCTGTTTCCGTCAATGCAAGAGCGAGACAGGTGATCTCACTATAAAAGGAGATGCAGACATCTCCTCGCTCTCTTTTCCTACCGCCAGCACAATAGATAGGACGTTACTATAGCCAACAAGTACAATAAATATTCATCTCGCCAAACGCGTATTATTACTAAAAGACCTAGCCTACACTCCGAGTCTGTATATAACAGAGCAGAAACTAATCTAAAAATGATTGATTTGAAAATGTGAATTTAAACGATTCTAAAATAACCATGAAAGTATGGAAATATCATCTTCAATTACTTTTTTTAATGCCTGACACATGTGGATGGTGGCGGTTTTTGCTTTTATGCATGAAAATATGTATTTATACTTACTATTTAATACTTTTCCTTGTTCAAAATTATAATTATATATCGTCGCTGGAAAGCAATCTGCTGTAACCGCCACTACCTATGAAAATGCGTTTATACATTTTGCAGGGTTTTTTTTGCGTCGATCTATCTGGGTCCCTTGACGATAAATAAGAACTGTACGACGTTGGAAAAACTAGCCGTTTTTTCAATAATACGTTTTTTAACTGGTGTACACACTTCAAAATCCTGTGTTTTTTACATTTGGCTGTTACGACAATATTCTACTTTTAAAAGAAACGACAAAATCACTTAAACGGCTGGTGCTTATAGCATTTTTAAATATTGCATTTAAGTGTCCGCGGCGGATAACTTGTCAGTACCCACACCCATGCGTATTAAATTTACATCATTTCCATTTCAAACACATTTTATTTGTATGTTGTAAACCAAACGACTTTTGCCCAAAAAAATAACGACACACATTTACAGCTATTAAAATTTCAATATTGATATATGTTTATATTAAAACATTTTTGGCGTACACAAAAAAATGTCAACTACTGTAAGCGCCAAAAACATTGTCCTTCTTCACTTATTCAAAATTTTAATATTACCATTTGGGAGATAATAATCTTCTAGCATTTTAAAATTGGCATTTCATAAAAGTCATGTTTTTTTTCTAAAATCTGAAAACTTTTTTGGTTCTGGTGAACAATTTAGTTTTTGGCTGTTACAGCAATATTGCTTTCTTGTGACGATATTTGGTAATAAAATATTAATTCATCTTACTTATATGTACTTACTTATGAAGAAACATTTCATTACGAATCTATATATTAACTAGCTGACCCGACGAACTTCGTACCGCCTCAGAATCAATAAATGTTGAATTAAATAAAGTTTTTTTATTTAGTTAAAAATTACACAATGAAGCAATTATCGATGCCCAACTGTCCGTGTTTTGTTTTTGTCAGTATCAGAGATGGCGTTTCCACTTATTTATAACCAACACCTCTGCCATAGGTCACCCCAAGTACTTCGCTACGTTTGGTGATTTAGCAGGGATGCCCGGGTTCATGGGGTGACTTTTGTGCGGGTCTTGGTGGTGGATGTGTCTGCCCACCTGCTGCGTGGCGGGCCGGATCGAGAGAGACTGGCTGATGGAGGCCTTTTGACCTTTTCAGCCGGATTCTCTCGATCAATGGGTCGAAAGAGTCCGGCTGGAAAGGTCAAGGTAAAAGGTCAATTCCGGTCAAGGCAATGGCCTTGCACCGCAGTTGGAGGGATGGGTTTACTCCCGGATACACTAACCTCCAGATTCCTTCTCACCCTCATGTCTTTTTCCTTCCCAGAACTTCCTATCCTAACCTTCCTTAAAAAGACCCTCCACACAGCATCCCTTAAGATGACATAGGTTCTGAGTGGATCTTACTTAAAAAAAATGCCTTTTATTTCATAGATTTATTATTATTGTATTTTTCCTTTGGAGGGGTGCAGGAACATACGTTCACCGTTTATCTCATTTTCGACTATTGACATTAAGTGTGTTAGAAAGATGGGCAGCAGTACATGATTAAGAACAAAAGCAAAACAATCATCGCATTGACATTGAAGTTTTTGAATTTTTGGAATTCACGCACAGTTAAATATTATACCTATCACAATATTGCTGCAGTTCTTTCAAAATATGAGAATTCGTTCCATACAAAATGTATGAAATATTTAATTTTCTTCATAACTATCTTTTTCGTGATTTTTTGCGATGTTTTAATAGTTATTATGTTATCCGGAGTGGAGACAAAATCAACAAATCAAAGGTCATCAAAATCGGTCCAGCCGATCTCGAGTTAAAAATAGTGTAACAACTCGACTGTACTAGACGTTTGTACATAAACTAAATATAATAGGGAGCTGGCCACAATGACACGACAATGGAGTTTGGTACGCCAGTGGTCTTTTAAATGAATTTACTACTTTGACAAATGCTTCTAGGTATAATGGCAAAAAACTGATTTGAGTACTGGATTAAAACACTTGAAAATAGGTTTGAACTGGAAGACTTTGGTTGTAGAAGACTGTTACTTCGTTGGTGGTAGATTTTTAACTGACTTGTGGCGGGATAAAGGGCCCTATTTATAGGACCGACCCGTGTTGAACTTTTGTTCTAAGAAAACTCCCTGTTTTTTTTGCAGGGTGTGTAAGTTAGGCAGTTTTCCTGGTCGCTATATTCGGCGATCAGATGTTGCACAATTATACGCAATAGTTCTCACCAAGTCGGATCAGTCCGTCCAAACCATCGTCTCCCATTATTTTTATTATATTTATAAGAAAATGTACAATGTTTACATATTAGAACCAAATCACAATATTTTGGAAAAACATTTTTTCAAAGTGCGGAAAACACAGATAGGTTTCAGTTTTTAGGTTATTATTTTAGCACATACTTATTTTTTGGCGCTGATATTTATATATTGGTCGTAAATGTGACCATTTTCTCGTAATTTAGTTCATCGTTTTCGAGAAGGTGAATTTGGTTACGTAATTATTTACGACTCGGAGATTTCCTTTATTCAGCGTTGACCAATTAGAGCTCGGCAAGTCGCGTGGTGGGGGACATGTAAATAGCGGAACATTTCCTTGGTTGTGTCTATTGCTTCGCGTAGCCTCCGGCAGAAGAGTTACGTGGTTGTTTAGATGTGTTTAGGAGTCCAATTTTGATGCTGCACGTATTCATTACCAATTGCGTCTATGTTTTCAATTGATAAGTTAATTGAAGAACGTAATGGTGTTGTAGACATCGTTTGGAAGATTGACAAAGCAGCTCTCCCATTCTTTAGTGAAAGCGCTGGCGGCATGGTATTGTGTGATTGTGTGCGTTGGCGGCATGGTACTATGTGGGGACGTAAATTTCAATGTCGATGTTTTTACTTGTCTCATTAGCTTATGTGCAATCATTCGTTACACACCTATTTCCTTGACACGTTCCATACATCGACTTTGTTTTATATATTAAGATTTAAAGATATACTCGTGTCTCGTAAAAAGCAATGCTCGTGTGAATGGCGTGTATTAAAATAAGCGTGTAAAATATCCTTAAAGTAGGTAAATATCTACATATAATATATTTTACATGAAAATTATTTTTTTTTCTATATTTAAAATGTTTAAATTCATCTGGACAAACTAAGTTACATCCCTTGATAATAACTATTTAGGACCTTACTAATAAGCATATTTTAAATTTTACATTAGGTACTGATAAACAACCATTAATCTATAGTAAATAGTTAATAATCCGTAGTAAAATACTTTAAATACGTTTATTAGTAAGGGGATCAGTATTTAAAAACAACGCCTACGCTTAGTATTTTTTTTTATGTACGACGTAGTACTAAACTTCTATGAAAAGTATAATTCGGTGAACTTTTACATAAAATCTTTTGCAAATTCAATTAAGGAGGCAGGTATGCGTGCCGTCGAAACCATCATTGCATAACCAGCTCCTCCGCCATAGTTCACCACAAGTGATTTGCTACGTTTGGTAACTTAGCAGGGGTGTCCGGGTTCATGGAGTGAGTTTTACCCAGGGTTTGCCCACTTACTGCGTGGCGGGCCGGATCGGAAGAGACTGGTTGAGGGAGACCGTTTGAACTCTACAGCAAGACTCTCTCGACTCATTGGAGTGGGAGATGGATTTGTACGTCTGTCATTCCTGGACACATTGACCCCCAGATTTCTACCCAATCCTCAAACGTTTTTCCTTCAACTACCTCTTCTTTGTTACCATAAAAAAATCCACAGAGCATCCTTAAAGATGACAAAGGCCCTGAGGGATTTTTCCTCAGGGCCTGCTGGTTGGAGCTAAAATAAAAAAAAAAATAAAAAAAATATTTCTTTTCATTACTTCTTATCATTATTTCAACACTAAAACAATGATATTTATTTTGTAAGTTCTCAGTAAGACAATCTTTTATCCTACATAGTTAATATTAATATTTATCCTTCATCTACAAAATACAAAATGTACTTATACACACAAACTCAACATTTATAAAAACGTCACAAGTACACGTAGATTATACTAGACAACATAATATTGTACACAAATACTGTCAAGATTGAAAGTGGCAAGAGAAGCATTGGCCACTAGGGCGTACACATATAAATATAATCTCCTTCCAGATAACCTAAAAATGGAGAAGAATATAAATACCTTTAAAAAACTATTTAAACTTAAGTTGTAAGATTAAAATTAAAAATATTACTACTATACTATACACTACTTTATATACTCTGTACTTAAGTTAAGAAAGCGGAATGTATCATTTCTATTAACTTAAAATCATAATTTAAAAAAATTTAAAAAAAGTTTTTTGTTGCCATTCGAGAATTTGCAACTCAAATATTATATTACAAAAATAAAAGGATTCGAAGGAGAAAACGATAATTTTATGAAAACCTTATTTTAATATAATGATATCCAGATTTATGTGGATTATTAATGTGCCTCTGGGGATTACGTTTCAAACTTTTTGTCATTGAAAGTCTTCATACCTCCAAAGCTAAAAAATCATCAATTTATATTAAAATAATTTCTCTCCTAAAAAAGTTTCACTCATCTGCGACGTGGGAATTAAAATTGTTTTCTTCATAATCTTCAACCCTACTTTCAGGTTAAAGGGTGGGCCGCGGATAAAAGAACACACAAATTCTGCCCTTTGATAAAAAAAAAAATTATAAACATTTTTTCGAAAAAAAAAAAAAAATTTTGTCAACCGAGATCATAAGAAATTATAATCATTCGAGTAAGAAAATCATAATTCTGTAATTTTTTATAGTAAGTCATAGAAGTACGATTGTGACTGTATTTTTTAACTTTACTTCGTTTCTAAGCTTATAATATAAAATTTCGCATTTTTTTAGCATTGACTCCACACAGGAGACCTTGTGGAGTAAAAATTAAAATTTCCTTCAGGGCTTATATCATCTTTGTGGGGGTTAGGGATAGGAAGGAGTCTTGAAGTAGGGGGGGGGGAGAAACACATTGGCCGGCAAATCATTTTACAGTCGAGCTGTTGATTTAAGAACGAGTCGAAGAAGCGACTCTTTCTCATGTGACATATGTTAACCTTGTATATATGTTGGGCTAGCATGCTTCCCGACTATGCACTGGTGCCATTTCTGTACAGAATCAAGAGTTTTTTTTAAATATTTTGGGGATCCAGGCCAGAGGTGGCTGCCAAGTTGCACAGCGTCACCAGTTGTGTATGTCAGGCCGGATTGAGAGAGACTGGTTGAGGGAGACCTTTTGACCTCTCCGGCCGAATTCCCTCGACCCATCGCCTTGTACCGCAGTTGCAGTGTGGATCCACACTTCCTTTCATTCACACTCCTCATAACTTTTTCCTACCCAGGAATTCCTCTCCTTCCTTTCTAAATACCCTCCACATAGCAAACCCAAAGATTTATTTATTTTAAAGCTCCATAATTATTTCAACAGAATTATCGTACAAGTCCTCTGTGAGGATACCAATGTCTCAAATATCTAGCCTGCTTATATTCTGCATATACCAACTGTAAACTGTAAGTATCCTTCTATGCACACAAAAAGTAATTTTATTGAATTCTTTTTGACACATTAATTAATTACAGTATTTTATGCTTCATAGATCATATTTCGACTCTCTTAACCTAATAACAGCAAATAGCTAGTTTTAATCCACAACCGAGCACGCCATAAAAATGAGCATTTTGCGAAAACACTTTATTATCGCGTCTTCTTCTTCTACAATTTAGCTACTCTATCTTCAACCACCTCCTCCTTTTCTAGGTAGGACAAAGTCTAAACTCAGAGAAAGTTTAATCCGAGGTAAGCAGCTTTTCTTTTACGACATATTTCGTGAAAGCAATAGAACCTCCCAGGAGATGAATCAAGGATCGTTTTTCCAAAGTTGTGAAAAACTTTCTGAGTGAAAAGTTTAATTTCTATGATAAAAGGCTACTGGAAAGTTTGGATCTTCAATTTTTTACGACAGTTACCTACTTTATATACGTAGGATGCACAAGTTATAAAGAAAATTCGTTTATGAAATTATGTTTGATAACATCATTGTTGTGCACCTACCCTAATAATCACTAAATATAAAACTGTTCCTTTTTTCCATCTTATCTATATATTCAATTTGTTTTTCGCAACTTCTACAAAAATAATTTGAATAAAGTGAATCCTTATATTTAACCAGCATGTATTTAAGCATTTTGTATTTAACCAGCCTCAGAGCATTTTTTGTTAAGTTTTGTTTCTTTTTTAGCTTTGACATGAGCTAAGTACATTTAATGATGAAACTGTGTAATTTTCTTGTTACGTTCTATTCTGTCTTTTTTCTTTTCTATCCTTATCTTTTCCATGGATAAGGATATGTAATCATTTTTTGTAACCTCGTTTTTTTTTTCTTTATTTTTTTCTATTGTTTGTTTCTACTTACCCAGTCTTTTATTTTTCGTCTATACTATAGGGTGCACTTATACATTATATTTAATACCTAGGTATGTAAAATTGTAATCATTTCCTCCCATCTATGAATTGTAAGTTCCTCCCGTTCTAAAGAAATGAGTTATGGAACTCATCAGAATTGCCTTAGCAAGAAATAAAAAGCAATAAATAAATACACTTTTTTTTATGAATTCTGTACAGTAGTTTCAACCGCTCCCAACCGCCTAGAGCCAGTGATGGTGAAATAGTGAGCGAATAGCGTCCCCAATCGGGGAATGTGAGGCTGAAGGTAGTGGGGAGAAGAAAGAAATGAGGTAGAGGACGGTGGGGAAATTCCTGGCTATCAGATGTGGTCACCAAATACGGCTAAAGCCATTTCAAGCCAGAATGGTTTGGAAGTCATTCAAGTTTAGATGCTGTGTGTTTAGATGTAATTAGCATTATATTTTGTGATACGTTGCAAGATTTTTTTAAATGTGAATACCGATCAAGAGTCCCAACCATGGAGGAAAGAATAGAGTGTAGATGGCACTAGGGCAAATAGGCCCAACGCTTCAAATAATCTCAAACAGGCCCAAATGGGCGGGGCATGAGCGTGGCTTACTACCTTACTAGGCCAATATGATTTTACCGCTCGGCGAGATGTTCTTATTGCAAAAAGTGGGTATGATTACCAGTTATGGCTATTTTTTGCTGCAGGTATATTATTGATATTTTGATCTTACGGGTTTCCGGTAGATTCAGTAGTAAGAGAGCAGTGGAAGAAACTTGTAGGTAAAGATGGTTGGAATCCAACAAAATATTCAATTCTATTATAATAATGAGGGAGTACTTCACCATACTCTTGATAGCTTATCCATACGATAACGTATATTGTAGTAATATCATATTAATTTAATATAATTCGTTTTTTGTGGGTACCTCTTTCTTTAGAACCAATGCAGGCGCTGAAATCGTAGATGCAAATGTAGAGATAAATTTGCTCTTGGGAAATCAGGTTTGTAAAAATGTTCTATATTCCCGTATATAAAAAATGAATGAATATGAATAAATGAATGAGATACGAGGTGGCAAAGTGAAAATTCGAAAAGAGCACATCGAAATCTATTAAAATAGCAATTTTAAAAACTCCCGGAAAACTTTCCAGGCAAAACGATTGAACTACTAGTGAGGGTAACAATTGAAATAATTACTAACAATTATATCTACCTTGTGAAGAATCAATAAATAAAAAAATTGATTTTAATGTGAGCATTGAATACCATTATGAATTGTTGCTTAAAATGACTATTTTTTTTCTAATAATTTTACATGAAGGTAGTGCTTCTTTTTGTTGTTGTGTAGTTTACTAAAAAGATATCTAATAAAAGAAAGTTTATTAATATTTGATATTGTTTGTATTATCTAACTCTTGATAAAAAAAACCGTTGTAATAAATTTCCAAAAATTAAATAATATAAGAAATAATAAGTAAAAATGAAATAATAAGTAATAATAGTGAGAAGTGGTTAAAACTGGGGATTATCCCCCATTCTGGCCAGAGGGATGGGCATATCCATTTTAAATCCCACCCATACTTACCGCGCGTCCCTTA
Source organism: Limnephilus marmoratus (assembly GCA_917880885.1). Taxonomy (NCBI): domain Eukaryota; kingdom Metazoa; phylum Arthropoda; class Insecta; order Trichoptera; family Limnephilidae; genus Limnephilus; species Limnephilus marmoratus. The sequence goes on along the minus strand of OU862915.1, from coordinate 47,454,677 downwards.
CCTCTTACCGCAAACTGGCGACAAAATTATCGAAGAAAAAGTTCCTATCGCCACCTCCACTCTATTCTTTCTCCGTGGTCCCAACTGCTCCCAATCGCCTGGAGCCAGTGAGACTATGGCATCCGCAATTGGGGTTTATTGTAAAGCAGGTTGTGGGGAGGGGATGGAGATGATGAAGAGGAATTACCTGCCTACTCAGATCTAGTCACCGAATATGACTAAAACCATTTTAGCAATGTCATCGTATCAATTCTGAATGGTGGTCGAAATTAATTCGTTTTCAAATTGAGACGTCATTTTTTTACATTTATTCCACACGGTGACACGAAAAATTATTTTCCTCAGGGACTATGTCGTCTTTGGGGATTATGTGTGGAGGTGAAGGGTCTATTTGTAAAAAGGTAAGGTATGAACCTGGGTCTAGACGAGACACGTGTTGTAAGAAGCAGAAAACAAAGAGGCCGGCAAATCATTCCACAGCCGAGCAATTGAATTCAAGAATGAGTTGTGGAAACGACCCGTTCTCATGTGACAAATGTCAACTGTATGAAAATGACATATCGCTTGAACAAAGCAACATTTGGTACCAACCTAACTAATTAATTTACAATTTTTAATTTAATATATCGATGAGATGCAGGGCTGGACAATATTTAAAAATATTCAGACGTTATTAATAGCCTAGCGACTGTAAGGTTGAAATGTAAGAACCCGACTTCGCACATCTCTGACGCCGCGCTTTATGCAAAATCATCTTCATACTTGAAGTTTGTTGAAAAGCTACATTTGTAATAGAACCGAATTCAAGCAAGTAACAGCTAGCGTGAGGAACGTCGGTTGGCAGGCGTAAGTACTGTAGGATTTACTAATACCACGCTATAATGCTAATACCACGCCTCTGTATATTATATATGACGACATTGCCCGTGTGTACTTCTTGGTAACGAAATACAAACCCCTTGAAAGTGACCTCGAACTTTCCATCACAATGGCTTTATTAAACGTGACGAAATACGAAACACTGAAGGACAATAATTAACAAAGTATATTTCTACAGTACGGATCAGATTATCTGACCACGTTACACCGTGATGGGGGTTGTTTACTGTGGATATTTCGCTGTACAGTACCGGGCAATTTTAAATCTATCAAATTGCAGTGGAATCACGTTCGTTTTATGATAGCTACGTTAATCAACTGATGAAGAAAATTCCTAATTAAAATACGTCCCTCGCGGAGATTACTTCACTTCATTTTATATAAACACTCAGGAAGCAGGTCGGTAAGCAGACATCTAAATCCATCCGTTTACGGGGCAAGAACTGAAATGTGCAAGTCACTATCCACAGGATAGTGGTCCGCACACAGGTTTCCAGTTGTCAACGGCGACGCAACCAGTCACTCGCAACTGATTGCCAATGCGAGGTTTCCAGGTTGCCATGGTTGCGCCTCAGGACCGGTCAGTTTTCGAGTAATTTGCGATGTTTAGGAGCAGGAAAATAACTATTTGGTTCAGGAGATTGATTTGCATTATAAATTATTATCATTTTATATTACGGTTGATAATTGCCAAATTATTAGGTTGATAATTAATAATCATCATTATCTTCTTCCCCTTATCCTATTCGGGTCGGGGACCCACTGCATCGACAAGGCTCTTTCATGCGTCCCTGTATTGTGCTGCTTGTTCGGCCTCGTCCATGGCAGTCCCATCCTCTCCTCTCACAGTTTCTGGAGTTGCCTCGCTCAACTGTATCTGGGGCGGCCCACCGGAACTCATTCTTCTGAAATAGCACTCAGTATTTTCCTCGGAATTCGGTCATCAGACATTCTTAGTGCATGCCCAATAGCTTGTGGCGTTCTCCATAGAGAGAAAAAATGGCCTTATTTTTAAACGCCCGGGGTCTCAAAAGTTTCGTATGATCTGTAGTTATTCGAAAACGTAAAAATAAATTAAATTATTGTACACAATTAGCCCGCTAAAATGGCCTGAAGTTTTGAAAAGAATACATTTCGTGATTTGGAAAAAATAAAACAAAGGGTCCATATTATATTTTGTACCAAACTTAATTTTTATTCCATAACTGCAGTACAAAGAACACAAAAAAATATTTATTTAAACATATGTGATGTGTTTGTTAAAAATATAAAGGGGGAAAATAACACTTTTTCTGGATAAAATCAGTATTCTTGTTGACTTACTTGTATTCATAAACAATTTTTTAATAACAAAAAAACGTTAAAATCATATCAAACGTTAAAAGGTTAAATTATTAAAAAAAAATTATATTATTTAAATGTTTTAGGTTTGTTTTCTGATTTTCAGCGCATTTTAGCGGGCTAAAAACCATTTTAAAAAAATGCAGTTCTCATTTTCTTTGTAAGACGCAACTTTTGAGACCCCGGGCGTTTCCGAATTCAAAATTTGAAATAATTGACACATCTAATGCCCAAGCCACCTCAGTTGCGATTTTTCTATGAAGAGTAGCAGTGGTTCGATGTTTAAATCGTATCGGATCGTCAAGTTTCTTATATGATCACATTTCGTAACCCCTGCCACTCCTCTCAAGTACCTCATTTTGGCAGCTTGGACTCTAGAGCGCGTTCTTTCATTTAGCATCCATATCTGGTGGCTGTAATTGAGCGTCGGGCGGGATAGAGTTTTGAACACTGCCATCTTTGTCTTGATACTGCCTTGAGGCAAATTCAACCCCAAGGAATTTGAATCTGTCCAACTGTTTCAGCTGAGTCCCATTGACGAGTATGTTGCACTGAGTTTGGTCCCTTCCTATAACCATCACCTCTGTTTTTGAAGTGCTCATCTTCATTCATGCCGCCGTGCAATCTTCGTTGAAACAGTTGATCCACTCTTGTAGTCCCTCCTATGTTGTCGCTAATCTCGCGATGTCGTTAGCAAATAGTAGGGAGCTGATTCTAGTATCGCCTACTAGTGCTGCATCCAGTGTTTGACTGTTTCGGCTGATTCGGTCCATGAATATAGTGAAGAGGATTGGCGACATAAGGCACCCTTGTCTGAGGCCAATTAAACCACTTCAAATTCTTCCCAAACTTTACCGTTTAATCGGACCCTACTGCTAATTTTTTCATATAAAGGGTTGATAATTTATATTTTTATTAAACAAGCTGATATGATTCTTGATATCGTAAAGTTGAGTTACGTCGTGAGAAAAGATTTTTTAAGTTGCCAGCCAGTTTTCGTTTGGTTTCGGTTTCTACTTGAGCGAAGGGCCTAAGGAATTAAATAATCTTTATCTTTTGAGTAAAATAAATATACAGTTTTGGAAATAATTCATAACAATCTTTTCAATTTATTAATTTAAACTAACGAAATTGCATAAAAAAAATTAAATTTACACAGTGTTTCACAAAAAAATAATCGTTTCATGAAACCATCAGTTGTTTATTACCAGACCTCAATCCTCTATTTTGTATTATCTTCGCAGCAAACAACCCGACTAAACCCTTTGACATTGAATAAAATAACAACGTGTTTGGTGATCGGTGGATAAAAATTAAGGTCTCTTGTAGAAGTTCAAATTATTGTCTTTCTTCTTCCTCTTCTTCTTCTTCTTCTTCTTCTTCTTCTTCTTCTTCTTCTTCTTCTTCTTCTTCTTCTTCTTCTTCTTCTTCTTCTTCTTCTTCTTCTTCTTCTTCTTCTTCTTCTTCTTCTTCTTCTTCTTCTTCTTCTTGTTCTTCTTCTTCTTCTTCTTCTTCTTCTTCTTCTTCTTCTTCTTCTTCTTCTTCTTCTTCTTCTTCTTCTTCTTCTCCTTCTTCTTCTTGTGCCCTGTCCGTTCAACGGACGTTGGCTATCATATTGGCTATGCGGACTTTGTTGTCTTCTCACATGTCAAAGATATGAAAGTTTTCGGATTTTTATGGTTTTGATAACTTATTTTTCTTTATGCATCCGAAGCATAACATTTTCATTTGTAACCCTGTCCATCCAGCTTATTTTAAGTATTCTTTTGTAGATCCATATCTCGAATGCCTCAAATTGCCTAATTAGTTCTTTAGTAAGCGTCCATGCTTACATTCCATAAAATAATATCGAAAACACTTAGCATCTGACCATTCGCATTCGTAATCCAAGGTTGAGATCATGACTGCAGCAAATCTTTTTCATGCGGATAATGGTTACTCGAGCTTGCTCAATGCCGCATTTGATTTCAACCGAAGGATCCCATCTATCATTTACATTGCAGCCCAATTATACAATACTTTATACCTTCTCTAGATAGCAGCTGACCGGGAGATTCTAAGCACCCCTGCCCCATTTAAGGGGCGCCTGTACTCGGGGCCGTTGTATTTATCAGCCATTACCACGATTTTTCCTGAGAAGATATGATGAGGTAGTTTCCCGTTGCTTTCCTCGTAGCAGTATTGTAACCTGTTAGATAAATACGTTATCATCGCTTGCAAAATATTGGTACCAAGCCGTACCGAAGTTGCTCTTCTTCGCCTTGATACTGCCAGGTACTTCTGCCTTCTAGCAGTGGATCTCTCTTAGTCTGACTCCTCATCTGTGACCTGTCTGGCTTGGGATGCCCTTCTGGTAGTTACACTACCGCCAGCATAGCTATCAGAGTCCTTGGAATACTCAAGCCTCCTCACCCCGACAAGGTGGAGATCCCATCGAGGAGGATTTGTCTTTCATAGTTTCTATTTCTATGACTATAACTAACCGTCGCGCCCGTGCAGTTTACCTGCAACTCGGTCTTGGCACACACTCCTTGCCTCATTCACATTCATACATCGTCTCATACATGCTCTTCTATTTTTCCGACTCTTTGCATGACCCGACTCAAATATCTGATTCACATGGTCGTGCTATGTCTTCCTCGGGTGTCACCGACTTCTACTACCGTTCACATTTACGTCTTATGAATATAAGATAAGGAGAATTCCTTACACTCCTTTCCTCGTTCATTCGCTCTACATGCCCAAACCATCGTATTTTATGATATTTTCTTTAAAACCGTTCAACATTAAATAAAATAACAGAATGTTTGATAATCGGGGATAAAAATTAAGGGCTCAAGTAGAAATTTGGGGGTCAGTGTGTCCAAGAGTGAGGAACGTATGAATTCATCCGGGTCTAGGTAAATTGACCGAATAAGGAACTCCAGTGAAAAATATTATGGCTTAAAAAAAATATGTTCATATTATTGAAATTTTAGTGGTGACGTCACAGTTCGACGTGTCGTGACGTCACCGTAAAGTCATTGTATGGGAATGTATGATATGACAATGACACAAGCCATTGTATTAATTTATTCCTTTATTTACATACTGTTTATAGACATTTAGTTGTTGTGTTTATTGAATCATTATTTTGGCCTAAATAATGTTTAAAAAATAAAGGTATCTCTTATTAGTTTATCTCTATTATTGAAAATATTCAAAAACTACTGCACAAAAAAATAGGCTTTTTCTAGGGAGAATACTTACAACAACGGAATTCAAAATGACGGTAGTTGATCAGCTGATTGCCCGATTCTATAGTATTTTTTCAGGAGTGATGACGTCATACGATTCACCATATATACGGTGGTTTTCGGGGGATCTTGAAAAATTAAAACTTTGACAATTATTTTAACTATTAAAACTAACTCTAAAAATAAAAATAAAAATGCCGTTATTTAAGTTAGAAAGTCATTATTCAAAAAAATTGGACTGGAGTTCTCTATTGCCATTTTTCGAAATCAATTTTTCGAATTCATTCAATTTTCATACAGTACGTACAAGAGTATTTTATTATAGGATGGACAATATCAACTAACCTAACCTAACCTAACAATATCTCGGTAGGCAAGGTATCTCGTCTCGCAAGAGAAATATATATTTTAAAAGTTGATTAACGAATTCGAAAAAATATGTCTTTCAGCCAATTGCTGTTTGAAACACTGAAATTCGAAAAAATTGATTTCGAAAAATTGAATTCGAAAAACGTGGGCGATGTTCCGAGAGAATACGGCTGGAGAAGACAAAGGGACTCCCTCAACCGTTCTCTCCCGATCCGGCCTGCCATGCAGCTAGTGGGCAGAAGCATCCGCCGCCAAGACTCTTACAAACCTCACCCCATGAACCCGGGCACCTCTGCTAAGTCATCAAACGTAGCGAACTACTTGGGGTGTCCTATGGCAGAGGTGTTGGTCATCCAATAAATGGTTCCCAAATTGAAAAAAGTTGATGATTAAAATACAATGGAGTTGGAGTTGGACATAACAATGAATTAGATTTTTCAATTGATGATTTACCTACCGAACGACCTGTACGAACTTCATGAAATTGCAGGATTCAAATTGAAGGTACTTTGTACGTGCATAACCTTGTTTGTTTTGGTTCTATGATAACAATATAAAAGCAGGATATTGCTCATCGAAAGATCATTTAGTTCGCTGCATCCTGGTGCAACAGTCGATCATTTGTTCTAACTTCAAAGGTTCCCATTTGGATTTTCTTCTACCTAAGAAGGTAAGTTTCACGTTTGCCTTAAAATATCAGTGTGAGTAGTATCACTACCACTGAATTACTGAATGTCAGGTGCTGAGTGACGACGATAATTTAAATTAATTGGAATAGGTCGAAGACTAAACTTGGAAGCTGTGAGGAATGTGTATAACATTGTGTGGATGGTTCATAAAACACTTTTCCTGGATTTTGTTATTGTTCTAATTATGCAAGCAAAAAATAGATGTCATGTTGTGGATGCTCGGAGCATTGTTACCGTGATTTACAACGAAACAAGCATTTTGTGTTCTTATCAAAGGACTAATTGCAATTCCAAAAAACCCGTTCTATAAATATTTGTTCTAAACACTACTTAAATTAAGTACAATGAAGGCAAGGACGGTTGTTTCAAAGAATTTTAACAATTCATCAAATTACAAAGTCAATATTCAAGTTCGGTAACTAACTAACTAACTAACCATCACGCCATTTCGCAGGGGTAGGCAGAGAGGACGGACCGCCAAACAACTCGGGCTTGGCACACACTCTTTGCCTCATTCACATTCAAACATCGTCTCATACATACTCATCTATTATTCTGAATCTTGACATGGCCCGTCTCAAGTATCTGATTCACTTGATCGTGCCATGTCTTCCTCGGGCGTCCCCGACTTCTTCTACCATTCACATTTGCGTCATATATTATTCTTACACTACTTTCTACATTCATTCGCTCTACATGCCCATGCCATCTGAGGGTCACTTTCTTAATCTTACTCACTACGCTTACATCAGCCTGGCATTCTTTGCGGATCTCCACATTTCTCACACGATTTTACCACACATATGTCTCAGGGATATCATTTCAACAGCATTCAGTCTGCTTTCATCCTTTCTCTGCCAGCTCCATGCCTCATTGGCATACATCAGGGTAGGTACCAGGACTCCTTGCGGTCTGCTAGCTTCACTTCTTAGACAGTTTTTTATTAGCGCCAACTGCACTCAGTCCTTCATTAATGGAGTTACTTGCATTTACCCTTCTTTCAATATCTGTAATCGGTCTTCCCATCTCTCGCAAAAACTTACTACCCAGTTACACAAACTCATCCACCCACTCAATTTCTGATATTTATATACTATGAAACAACCGATCCTCATTAAAATAATAACAGAACTTGAATAAAACTTGAACAATTTTGAAACTAAGGCTTAATTATATATAAAACTGTAGTTTTGCTGACAATATAAACTCTTTTTTCTGATTGTTTAAACGTTTAAACGAACAATTCTTTTCCATTCTTCTCTAATTACCGAAGATTTTGCAAAGTAGGTAAGATCACACCACATACAAGCTTATAAAATATATTTATGTGTATTTTACAGACCATGGCAATGCAGAGAGGAAGTTACTGCGATGATGTCTTTCCAATTCACATCCTACCACCAGCAAACGCTAGAGACTACCCACCAGCTGTTCCAGTGAGAAGAAGCATCGATCACGAAGCCAGACCCTCTCTGTCACCCCTCAAGAAAATTTTCATCGTCCTGTTTACCACCACGATCTTCATCATCATTCTCCTGGCGGTGGTCATCGCAAACGTGTACTTCTTCAACAACTACTTCCGTGTCTTTCTTTTGCTGGTGGCCTTACAAACGTTTGCTGTATTGCTGTGTGTATTGTTCGTTTTGTATTACTGGTGCTGCTATGAAGTTGAAGACGATCTTCCGCAGTGTGAACAAGAGTATCCTACTCGCGTTTCATTCTCTATTTAAACCCCTGCAGGATTTCTGGTTTCATTAATTCAAATCTCCTCAACAACTGTTTTTTTCTTTATTCATATTCATATTTTTACATTATTTTTTAATTTTTTATATAATAAATGTCTTCAATTTGAGTATGGGTACTACTGCCTCAGGAAGCATTTATTGGTTACCCACATCAATGCCAAAGGTTATCGTTACATGGGGTGAGGTTTGTCTATGTTTGGCGGTGGATGCTTTTGCTAACCTACTGCGTGGCGGGCTGAATAGGGAGACCTTTTGCCTCTTCAACCGGACTCTCTCGACCCATTACCTTGCATCGCAGTGGAAGAGATGGATCCTTATGTTCGTGACTCCTCAGCACATGGACCCTTATGTACATTTTTCCTTCTCAGAACTTCCTTTCATTCTTTTCCCTGAAAAGACCCCCCACACAGCATCCACAAACGCAACAAGCCCCGAGGGAAAAAATTTCCTCTGGACCTCCTGTTTGGATAAAATGTAAAAAAAACATTTTTAATATAAATATAAAGCATACGTAATATTTATTATAGATATTTTTCACCATAATATAGGAAACAATGTTCGTGTGTTGGGTAAGAGAGTTGCACCTAAATATATATTTTTATTTAAATTAATGGATCCATTCAAGTCATTCGTTTTCCACACACATGTTACCATTATTAATTATTATTTTTTTTAAAGAAAGACAAACATTCCTAGGTTACGAATTACACAACAATGTTTGAAAATCTCCTACTACCACCACAGAAAGCCGAAAATGTTGCTTGTGTTTTGATGGAGGACTTAGCCAGCCGAGGAACCAAATACGTGACGCTCGGGTGGGACCCAAGCGCTATGCCCACTCAACCACTGACCAGTCATTGGTTATACTTTGCTTATTTCTAATGTTCATTATGTACACAATTTTTTTTTCTAAGTACTCTTAATCTTTATCATAATATCATAATCATCTACTCGTAAATGATTATGATATTATGTAATAAATCATACATGATGATTAAAGTATGTAAATAATTCTTATATTATGTAATAAATAGTATAAGATGATTACTGTTCTAAATATTTCTGATATTAGGTAATAAATCATATAAGATGTTTACAACATGTAAATAGTTCTATTATTACGTAATAAATCATAAAAGATGATTACAGTTAGTAAATATTTCTGATGCTATGTAATAAATCGTATAAGATGATTAAAGTATGTAAATAATTTTGTGTTTTTATTTTTTTATTCTTTTTAGGATAATCTTTTCTATGTGTCTTGTATGATGTGTGGAACTCTTTATGGTATTAGAATATAATATTCTTAATAAACGAAATAATATAATTTTTAATTTTTACAATACAACCGTGAAAAATATTTTTATGTAAAATCTATCTTAGTGATGAATGATGAATGGTAGTAAATAAATAAGGTTTGTGGGAAACAGAGAAAGAAGGAAAAAGAAAACAAAAATGACTGTTTCGGCAGTGAGAGGTCATATTTCTAACTAACCATCACGCCGTTTTCGCAGGGGTAGGCAGAGAGGATGGACCGCCAAACAACTCGGTCTTGGCACACACTCTGCCTCATTTACATTTCAATTTTAGCTAAAATGCATGTACATTTTCCATATTTTCTAGATTTGAATAAATAGAGTAAGGTACATATTTTGAGCATGGTCAGATCAATGTTGGGATTTTAATGTTACTCTGATAGTTTGAAGATGTATTAATTATTAGTTAATGGTTTCTTATTTTATTTATGCAACTATTTCTTATGGGACAAGAGTCCCAACTGTTTGATGCCGGGGACACTACATATCGTCGCCTTAGTTCTTAATTGTTCAAACGACCATTTGAAAATTTTACAGCAAGAGAAGGTTTTTTTTTTATTATTTCAATGAAACATTATGATAGTTGCTTATGATAAAGCTATTTCCGTAAGGGCAAAGGTCTCATTAGTTTAAATAATCCTTAGCGATGAACTAAGTGATGAACTATCATTTTTTATACATTATTTTTAGTTTTAACGTGGAGATTGAACAAAATCTAAAATGGTCGTTTGGACAATTAAGAACTGAGGCGACGATATGGCACCCCCAGTCGGGGAATGTTGTAAGGCTGAAAAAGGGTAAAAGATGGAAAAAAAACAAAAATCACTTTTTTTATATTGAACTTAATAATTAAAATCTCAAATTGTGATATTTTAATGTCTTCACTAATTAAAAAAATTACAAAAAAATCTGTTTCTGTAATCAATGATACGAGTAAATACTTCGATTCTGTCGATAAAATTCAAATTCTAAATTCAAAGTACAAGATCTACAAAAATGACGTCGAATAAACAGATCCTAATGGCCAAGTTGGTTAACCCCTCGGGTTAATTTGTTCGCTTTTGGGAACAGCTCATATAGGTCTCACAGTAATCATTGTGTCTTCCTTACTATAATGGTGAGATTAATGATCTAAATGACGCAAAAAAGAAGAGAAACCATGTTATATTTTCAAGTCAAAAAATTATCCACAGAATAATTAAAATGTACATCTTCATGAAACCTAAATTTCCCACCGCAATTTGAAAAAATGTATGAAGCTTGGTAAATTATTTTTATGTGAAACGAGAAAAAGTAAGGTGATTATGACTTATGACGTATGTAATGCTTATGTCTAAAAAAATATGTATGTGTTTTCGTTATTTTTTGTTATCAGTAATTTTAGTTGGAAAAAATGTAAGGTTAACCATTTTTAAAACTTTTCTGTGCTATCTTTAAAAAAAATTGTATTTCAAAAATTTGTATGTTTATTTCTAATAACTAATTTGAAAGCGTACTTCATCAGTTTTCAAAAGCAGTTCGAATATGTTCAGAAATATTCCATTTATTGCAACAAAAATCTGACCTGTTCTGTTAAGACGCTGGGGTAAGAGAAGAAGTCCTGGGTTTGATTCCCAGTTGCGACCATTACCTTTTTTATTTTCTGTCTCTTCTTCGGTATCATGTTTCGTTTAGATTTATTAGCATTACTTCTTTTTAATGATATTATTATCTAAAAACTTCTTAATTCTTCTGGCGCTAATTACATATATGTTATTAAGTCACTAGTTTTGGGTCAGCATTTATATGTCTTAGTCATAAGTCACTAGCTATAAGTCTTAGATGTATGTAAGTCACTAGTTATAATAATTGTAAGTCTCATTTGTAAGCCTGTAATATTAATTATTTTATATACTTATTTGTACGTGCCCCTGAGGTGATTTTTCACAAAAACGGCGCTATATAAATTAGCCAAATATTATTATTATTAAATATTATTTATCATTAGTTGATAATTTAATTTTTTCCTTTTCATGTGTGTTTTCATTATACAGTTGTTTATATTAGCGATCACTCCTTCCCTGAGCACTAACACCTGCTTACATCAGAAAATAATAATATTGTACGAAATTATACATTAAAATCTGTTATTTCACTTAAAAATGTAGTAGAAATGATGTCTAATAAAAAAATCTACCTTCTATCAATAATTATTTTATCCATTTCCTACGTAAAACAGTTCTTTCCCCCTAAGTATTTACTTTTCGTCTATAAAAGAAACTACTAAAATCTAGTATACCAACTGTTTCAAAACTGTACTCTTTGTTGGAAGGACTTTTGAGTTGTTCAAATTCTTCAAACAGAGCAGCTGTGTGGGGTCGTTTGTCTTTGCCAGTCGTAAGTAATCCCGTCTCCCTCCCCCGGGAACACTTTGTATCTCAGATCTGCGGCCAGTATATTGCTTCAGTAAATGACTTGCAATTATTATTGTTCTAGATTCAGACGAACATAAGTCGATGCTGGTATTTCATTTTGTACCTGCTTACATATTTACATACCTACATCATTGAATCTATATATGTATAATTTCAAAACATGCTTGCTTCTAAGTATGTATGTGAGTTCTCTATGCATTGCTAAACCATTCATCCTATTGCGATGAAAATTTGGGGATTTGATGTGCGCATGCCCGCAATGGTTTCTATATACAATAGTGAGCTCTGGGGTCATAAAATTATGCGTTGCTTACCATTCATCCGATCGCGATGAAACTTTGGGGATTGTGCATCCCTGTGCATCCCTGCGATTGGAGTGGGGAGGGGAAAGCGGTAGGGGGAGGGGAAAGTGGTAGGGGGAGTTCGCGGTTCGCGGGACGGGGAAAGCGGGAGAGGGAAGAAGGAAGACAGAGTGGAGTGCCATAGCGGGAATTCGCTAGTGGGTAATAAACACTAGAAATACCTTTCATGTAGATTTGAATAGAAATGGTTGTCGCCGCAGCGTCACCTCAATTGGACAAGGTTTAACAAACTTTTTTTTTTTAAATGACGTTTGAATGCAAAATAATTTTTTTGCGCGTTACCAAAGTAATTTTCAGAGCTATCTGTGTTATATTTTCGTATGTACGTCGTACGCGTATGACAAAGTTCTAACATTTCACAGTAATTGCATTTTGTTTGTTTCTGACCGTTGGTCGTTTTTACAAGGCGCATTTTAATTCGTAACATTAGTTGGATAGTTCTAACTTCGCATAACCATGTTTTGAGGTGTCAAAGTTTGCAAAGTCGAATTGTTGTAATCTATTTAACAATTGCTGATTTTGAGGTTCAATATGAAAATATTTTATTGAAACGTGGCTCTATCTTAGAATGGCATAAGTAAAATGTAGTTCGAACCTCATGCAATGAATTATTACGCCCTAGTTGGTTGCACATGGTTCCATCCGCACGTTTAGATGTGTTCTTAAATGGTAAGTAGGTACACATCTCATAAGCTTTCCTTTAACATATTTGGCTTGACTTACTTTAACTTTGTATATATGAATCTCTATATTTCATGTACTTAGCATGTTCAGAAAGTCAGTGTACTGTGACCATAGCGGGCGGGGGTTTTTGGTTTTTTTGAGGGTTGGCAAGACTGAGAAGTAGAAGGGGGTCTCCTGACCAAAACGAGCATCGCAGGAACACTGTAGTACGTAAACTCATGCTGCAGTGTCCAGTTGCGTGAAAGATGTCGGCAAAAAATTGTTGTGATCCGCTTTTCATCCACGGAAGGAATAACACCTCCAAGAAAAAAAGGTGAGGATTTCTGAGATCTATTGTGACTGGAGATGACAGTGAGTGACTCATTACAAGCCTGGAAAAAAAAACCGTCGTCAAAGTGGCATCACATAAATTCCCCATCTGTCAAAAAAATGAAAACCACAATTTCGGGCAAAAAAAATGAGTTGGCATCGCGTTTGAGTCCCACCCAGGCATCACGTGTGCGATTCCTTGGCTGACTCCATCACGACAGAAGCAATATTTTCCGCCTACTCTGGTGGTAGTAGGAGATTTTCAAATATTGTTAGGGTATTCGTAACCCGGGAATGTTAGTTTTTCTTTTAAAATAAAATTTAAAAAATAGGAAAGTTAAGTTAGATCCCTGTCCAGCCAGTGACAACTAACTTAGTACCATTTGATTTTAGCCCATTTAGCAAGCGCTCTGTCTCTCGTACACTTGCCTGACACCTACTATCGCCAATCCATTTGATCGTAACGAAAATTTCATAATAATGATATAATACGTATATATATATATATATACGTACCCACATCCCTTTTCTTTCCCTTAGGCTCTTTTTACCTATTTAGTGATAATATGTCCACCTAAAGACGTGATAAAGATGATTTTCAGGTGTTCCAAAAAATACTGATTTTTGTGTGTGTGTAAATTCACACTTATGTCCAGCATATGGCTATAGATTCCTTTCAAATTCTTTAATGTTAAAATTTGGTACAAATAACGGTAAATATTTGGTACGGTATAAATACCAATTATTCTTTCTCGGCGACCGAGTTTCCTCTTAAGAGGGTATAACCAGAGAAAACCAGAAATATGTCATTTTTAAATCAGATTTTAGACGTATTGACTCTTTTCCACAAAAAATTATAAGATGATTTCGAAAGATTGTTCTTTAATCTAGTAAACGCATGTTTTAAATTTTGAGAAAAAAGTTTTTTTTATTATAATAAGGTTATACCATAGGTCGTTGGCAGATTTGTTAAATTTTCAAAAAAGTTTTTTTTATATTATACAACACCCATTTCAAATCATATAATCATGTAGTAAAATAAATCAATACATTAACGCATGTATCAGAATTTTAATTTTTGTTTAAATAAAATCATTTAAAAATATATACGTACATATGTTTTATGACGAAAATTGTTCAGTTTGTGTATTTATTTGCGCACTTACAAATTAATATATTTAAGATTTTTTTACATTCTTATTTTGCTTAGACATTATTGAAAAATGATAAATACTTATGATCAAAAAATAATTACAAAAAATACATAATTTTAATAGTTTTACCATCACGCCTTTCAGCATTTTTGGATGTAGGTATAAATTAAATCAAATTTGGAATGAAATAAAATCGACATTGAGTTATAATTTTGAAAAGCCGGTACGGAGAATAATTAATCTTTCTCATTGTAACCGCCCCGAATGATCATAAGAACATATTTCGACGAAATGTGGATTTTCGGCAGCTGGCTGATTAAACGCCGTTAATCATAACACGATTATACTCGGAATTGCAATGTTATTTATTAAACCACTCGGGTTAACAATCTATTAACAAGTGATTAACAAGTACTGCTTCACAGGAAGAGGTTATGAAGCAAAGAAAATCTTATTGAAGTAGGCGTAGATAATATCACAGACAGTTATAATAATACCAACAGTATCCACTGGAAATAATTTGAAAATATGTTTAAGAAACGGTTTTATCTAGCGCTTTTTGGCATAATATGGCACTATTTAAATACCTTGGATTGCTTTGCTGCCAATTTTGGCAAATTTTCCCTTATTTGTAAGTAATTACGTAGAAGTTTACAATTTTATAATATTTTTTTTTATAAATCCTACAAATATGTGATAATCAACAAATGATGGGTGAATTCATTGGCTATATATAACTTTAATCAGTTTGTATGTCTTTATATTAAAATTCGGAGGTATGATTTTTTTAATGTGGGCGGAAAATATTCAAACTGATTTCCAAAAATTTCGAGCAATCGGAGAAAAAAGTTTTAAATTGCACTGTCGCTCCAGTGGTTATTCTCTCTGGTACGTTAAAATAATTAGTAGGCATATTTAGGTCCAGACAAGAGGAGAGCCAGGCGTCGGAGAGGGTGGGGCGAGTATATTTTGCTCAATACTCCAGAGTGCAACTGAGCAAAATTAGTAACGGTTGACATCCAATACACTAAGTACGCATTTGAATAAGGGGTGGGTGGCAAGGGGGAGATCCTGTTTAGTGCGGGTTCCTATTAACTAGGGTTAAATTATTGATTAGGTCGGTCAAGGGACGTAGGATTTACTCGAAAATTTGTAGATTCATGCTTGTTTGTTGTGCCGACGAATTCTGTGATAATCTTGTTATTTTTTTTAATAGAATACGTTATTTTGCATTATAATAATTATCCGACTCACTGATTGTTGTATTTTTGAGAAAATTAAGGCTATAGAAGGCCTCCGTGGTCGAGGGGTAAGGCTTCAATCTTTAGGATTCAAAATCCTGGAGTGCGCCAAGTACATTTTATTTGATTAATTTGTGTTATTTCACAATTTAATCATTTAAAATAATATAAAATCCATTTACCGCACGTTCCAGAGTAGAAGATCTTCTCAGTATCGCCTTCGAGTGAGACTACCATTAAGAATTGAAACGGTGCTTGAAATGGCTTTAGCCGTTTTTGGTGGCCAGATATTTATCTCGTACAAGATCCAACTGAGAGACAGCCTGGGTTCTCATTGCCTCGCAAACTCTGGTCCGCTATCAATAGGATAAGATGTTCCCATAGCTGTTGTGCTCACATGATGCATAGGTGGGGCCTTAAAGAGTCGGCTATGTGTGGATGCGGTGCAGTGCAGACCACCGAACATGTGGTCAACGAATGCCCGCTCCAATCATTACCCGGTGGGATTGATGAGGTCCACAGGGCAACGCCTGAGACCCTAGACTGGCACGTAGATCTAGATGTTTCCCTCTGATCCTCCTCCATACGAAAAAAGAAGAAGGTATCCGATTAGCCAGGAGCTTCCCCACCTTCCTCTTTTCCCATATCCTTCTCCTACCCTCTCCCTTTAGCCTCACAAAATCCTCCAATTTGAGATGCCGCCGGCTCACTGGCTATAAAAAAGGTAAATTTTCTTAGAAGACTAAGACGTAAATTAAATAGAAACACTACGGAGCTCATTTATAAAACTATCGTTGCTCCACATTTGGACTACTGCTCTACAATGTTATATTTGGCCAATGAAGGAAGTTTGAACAAACTAGAAGTTATACAAAACAAAGCTATGAGATGTATACTGGGAAAAGGCAAATACGCAAGGATTGATCAAATGAGAGAGGAGCTAAATTGGATTCCAATAAAAAAGAGACTACTATTTAATGTGTTAATTTTTGTGCATAAAATTATGAAAAACCAAATGCCAAAATATTTTAAGGATGAAATTGTTTTTAATAGAGACATTCATAATTACGAAACAAGAAATGTAAACAGAGTTCGATTGCCACAAATGAAGAAATCAAAATCACAGAACAGCCTAATGTACAGAGGACTAAAGATGTATGATGAAATGCCTGAACGTATGAAGAATGAAGAAAGAATGAACGTATTTAAAAAGAAATGTTATGCTTACTGTAAAAATATTTAAATTTATCAAATGAAATGTTACATTGTGCTTATTAGTTTATATGCATGTAGTATAAACTAACTCAATAAATAATAATAAAAATAAAAAAAAATAGGCGGTTGGGAGCATTTGGGACTATTGTGCGGTATTTACATCACAAAAAATGTGGGGAAAAAAGGAGACCGTGAAGAAGGAGGTTGGAAATGGAATGACTATTCCTAAAACGGACCAAAATGGACGCTAAACAGGACGAATATTATTATTTCGAGCAATGTTTTGTTGAATGTGTTCTTTTTTTTTTACATGAGCTCGACACAGGAGGCCCTGAGGAACATAATTTCCCTCAGGGCCTATGTCATCTTTATGCTCACCTATGATGCTGTGTGGAGGGTTTTTTTAAGGAAAGGAAGGAGAGGAGAGTTCTGGGAAGGAAAAGGGTTTAAGGGGTGGGTAGGAATCTTGGGTTCAGTATGTCCTGGTCATCCGCCTCCAAGACCTAGACAAACACCCCATGAATCCGGGCACCCCTGCTAAATCACCAAACGTAGCGAACCACTTGGGGTGACCTATGGCAGAGGTGTTGGTTATCCAATAAAGGTTCCCGGAGCGGCGGTACCCATTCCCGCCTCCCAAGTTAAATAAAAAGTCTTGTATACAGGTTCCAGTATATAATCAAAATCCACAAAATAAATGACATAATTGGTGCATTCATGAAACTTTGATAGATTCTTCTTGGCACTCTAAATGGAGGTCTGCAGAGTAAGTGGTGGAACACCCCCCTAGAGGTAAGGGGAGGAGGGGAATTTTTGAAAAATACATGTTTACAAACTACCTAAGTCGAGTGAGGTATGTTTTACTAAGTTTTCTTTCATGATGAATCGAATAAGACCACTCACAAGTCCATTGTCTCAATATTTGGTTAGATAAGGCAGATTTTCAATAAAGGCACATGAAAATTAGAAGTATAGACCCCCTAGAGGGGTGTTTTATCATTTCAGATCTAGTCACCAATCACGGCTAAAGCCACTTCAAGCAACGTTTCAATTATGAATGGTGGTCTAACACCAAAGCGATACTGAGAGTGTCTTCCACTCTGGAACGTGCCGCAAAATTTAATTTAATTTATTTTTAATTTATTAATTTTCAACGCCCTGATGGGCTTTTACATGACAAGTTTATAATACAGAGACAGTTTTTTTGAATAAAAAAGATAAACTATAAAAATATAACTAGTAGGTAAACATCATACAGTTAAATTTAGGAATGATAGTGCATTACAATAAAAGAGAAAGTTTCTAAGTTGTAAATGACATAGAAATAAACTAGTAGGTATGTTTCAAATATACCGTTCATCATTTTAAATGATTAAATTGTGAAAGCACAAATCAATGAAATAAAATTTACTTGCGCACGCCGGCATTTGAACCCGTGACCTCGAGATCGCTAACCAGCTTTGCCCGCAGGCTGTCAAAATCTATACGATATTTATTATTTTTTTTTTCAAAATATTTTATTTGTTACGAATTTTTAGGTTTTTTTGGCTACCACACAAGGTAGCCAAGAAAACCTCAAAATGTTGGTGCCCGTGTTGTAGTAGTCATATATTTAATATTTTATATAGTATTTTAAAAATACTATTCTATTGAAACAGATACTTCTTCTTCTTTCGTATGGTGGGGGGTCAGAGGGGGACATCTAGGTCTGCGAGCCAGTCTAGGGCCTCAGGCGTTGCCCTGTGGACCTCATAAATACCGCCGGGGAATGAATGGAGCGGGCATTCGTTGACCACATGTTCGGTGGTCTGCACCGCACCGCATTCACACGTCGCCGACTCTTTAAGGCCCCATCTATGCATCATGTGAGCACAACGGCTATGGGAGCACCTTATTCTATTGATGGCAGTCCAGAGTTTGCGAGGCAATGAGAACCCAGGCTGTCTCTCAGTGGGGTCTTGCACGAGATCGGCGTTTTTGACGTTGGCTGATTGCCACTCAAGCTTCCACCTATCTTCTGGGGTGAGAGGTGTTCGAAGGAACTCCTTCTCCTTCCGTCCAGAAGGGTTTTCGAGACTTTAAGCGGCATGCCGGGTGAGAAACGACATCATCGTGCAAGGGTATTTCGCTTTTTTGCAGCGCCTTCTTGTATTCCCTCAGTGTTGCAATCTCTCGCCTGATATTTGGCGGGGTTATATTTGCAAGTACGGGGAGCCAAGGAAGAGGAGTCGATTTTAAGGTTCCGCTGATGGTTCGCATTGTGGCATTAAGCTGAACGTCGACCATGGAAGTGTGGGCGCTTCTGGCCCATACTGGAGCACAGTATTCAGCTGCTGAGAAAACCAGGGCAATGGATGCCGTTCTGAGCGTGTTGGCGTCGCATCCCCAGCTAGTACCAGCCAGCTTATTGACTAAGTTTAGTCTTGTCCTGGTTTTTTTGCTCACTGTTTCCACGTGTTTCCGGTAATTCAGGCTCCTGTCCAAAGTTATTCCAAGATAGCGGGGATGGGGGTCATGGTAAATATTTTTTCCATCAAACTGAACACAGAGTTAATCGCGAAAACAGATACTAAATATGCTAAATAAAGATTAAGAAATTCATAAAAGTAAGTGAAAAAAATCATATTTTAGAGAAAAATAGAGATAAAAGTGAAAATTAAAATTTGAAAATACAGAAACTAATTATAGAGATTTTGTGTTAAGAACTCATGTATTCTATACAAATATATAAATTAAAACATATTTACATAAAAATTATTACATAAATAAAATTAGGTTGAAAAATTAAGAGAGAAAAAAACTAATATCTATGCTTTGGACCACACGACAGAAGTATAACTTCACTAAATTATATCTCCCTTTCAACTTCGGTTCGCCTCGCCCGAGTGTTTGCCTCGCCCGATCACACTTTTCATAACGCTCTCGTCACGCATACACCAGCTTACTCAAGACAATAACATTAAGAGGGTATTACCAGAGAAAACCAGAAATATGTCATTCTTAAATCATATTTTAGATGTATTGACTCTTTTCCTCAAAAATGGATTTCGAAAGATTGTTCTTTTATCTAGCATTCGCATGATTTAAATTTTGAGAAAAAATGTTTATTTTTAGTATAATAAGGTTATACCATAGGTCGTTGGCAGATTTGTTAAATTTTCAAAAAAAAATTGTATTATACCACACCCATTTCAAATCATATAATCATGCAGTAAAATTAATCAATATATTATCTGGGTATCGCATGTTTTAGAATTTTAATTTTAGTTTAAATAAAATCATTAAAAAATATATACGTACATGTGTTTCTTGACGAAAATTTGTCCTTTTGTGTATTTATTTGCGCATTTACAAACTAATATATTTCAGATTTTTTTAACATTCTTATTTAACTTAGACATTTTTGAAAAATGATAAATACTTATAATCAAAAAATTATTACAAAAAGTACATTATTTTAATAGTTTTATCATTACGCCTTTCAGCATTTTTGGATGTAGGTATAAATTAAAGCAAATTTGGAATGAAATAAAATCGATATTGATTTATAATTTTAAAAAGCTGGTACGGAGATTAATTAATCTTTCTCATTGTAACCGCCCTGTATGGTCAAAAGAACATATTTCGACGAAATGTGGATTTTCGGCCGCTGGCTGGTTAAAGGCCCTTGGTCAGAACATGATTATACTCTGAATTGCAATGTTATTTATTAAACCACTCGGGTCAACAATCTGTTAACAAGTGATTAACAAGTGCTGCTTCACAGGAAGAGGTTATGAAACAAAGACAATCCTATTGAAGTAGGCGTAGATAATATCACAGACAATTATAATAATACCAACAGT
Organism: Limnephilus marmoratus; assembly: GCA_917880885.1. NCBI lineage: Eukaryota > Metazoa > Arthropoda > Insecta > Trichoptera > Limnephilidae > Limnephilus > Limnephilus marmoratus. The sequence continues at coordinate 47,433,878 of OU862915.1, read as the reverse complement.
ATCTACAGGAAATAATTTAAGAAAATGTTTAAGAAACGGTTTTACCTAGCGCTTTTTGACATAATATGGCACTATTTAAAATACCTCGGATTGCTTTGCTGCCAATTTTGGCAAATTTTCCCTTATTTGTAAGTAATTACGTAGAAGTTTACAATTTTATAATATTTTTTTTTATAAATCCGACAAATATGTGATAATCGACAAATGATGGGTGAATTCATTGGCTATATATAACTTGCACGATCGTAAGAACAACTTTTGACGAAATGTGGATTTTCGTCCGCTGGCTGGTTAAACGCTCTTAAAGAAAAATAGAAATAAAAATGGGAACAAAAATTTTGAAATGCTGAAATTAATAATTAAAATGTAGTGTTCAGAACTCATGTATTCTTTGAAGTACGCTCGTCCCCATTCAAATATCCAATGTTGTACACGTACTATACAAAGGATTTAGAATTACTTGACTTTATGTCAGAGATATGGAGAGAAACGTATGAGAGATGTATGAGAGATGTATGAGAGATGTATGAGAGATGTATGAGAGATGTATGAGAGATGTGTGAGAGATGTATGAGAGATGTATGAGAGATGTATGAGAGATGTATGAGAGTTGTATGAGAGAGAGATGTGGAGAGTAGATGTGAAAAATTCTCGAACGAGGTAAACAATATTCTTTCTTCCATTTGTTCTTTCTTCTTGAGTCGTGTTGATTCAAGAAATCTTTATACCCATAACGTAGAGTTCACTGTTCTGGTGTAATATCAAAGACAAATTTTCTAAAAGTGTTAATTTATTGATCGCCAAACGAACATAAAAAAATTGTTGAAAGCAACTTGTGGTAGGTAACTTTTGCAAGTATGTTCAGCCACGGTCGAGTTCAACCGTTCGATTAATAATTATCGAAATGTATGATTGAATCCGGTGTTAACATAAATTACCCGGTCGTTTTCGCAAGAAATAATTAAACTTTTCACTTACCATGTTGGCCAAACTTACCCCGGCAAACTTCGTGATTTATCTCCATCGATAACTTTTATCGGACCCTTATCGAGGCCCCTGCTTCGGGGGTAACTTTGTTTCGCACGGCCAACTTTGAGAGTTGCCTGAAAATTGAACGCGGCTAATAAACTTGCTAGAATAATATCTTAAGTTGGCCGTAAAGATGGTAATAAAGAGAGATTTATGCGTGTTTTCAATATGTCAAACTGAATATATTTTGCTTAATTTGATAAAGACTAGAGCCTATTATATATATGGAAGTATTTACTAAAGATAAAGCCGGTGTCTTTTGTTTCAGTTATCTTAATATTCCTTCCAGAGTGATTAGTGACAGCTAATGAATCAAAAAGTTGCGATTGTGTTTCCTAAACCTATTCTCTCCTCTCAACTCTTCCACATATTTCCTTCGGCCTCAGAGCATTTTCCAATATTGAAAAGAGCGCTTTACAGTGATTCTCGTGTTACAACTGAGTCTAGTCAACATCAGATTACCAAATCGACACACCAGTTACGATGACTTTTTTCAATGAAAACTTGAAAATTATTCTTGAATTATTATAAGCAATAATTGTCAGCCTGAAACACTCATTTACATTGAAAAATCTTCCGAGAAAAGATACTTGCCGCCAACGGGACTTGAACCCGTGTCCTTCTGATTATTCTTGGTGATGTCTACATTTTTAACACAGTTGATGTTTAAAATATACCTGAACAATCCTTTCATGTCAATTTGGGAGGCGGGTATGGGTACCGCCGCCCCGGGAAGCATTAATTGGATAACCAACACCTTTGCCACAGGTCTCTCCAAGTGGTTTGCTAGGTTTAGTGACTTAGCAGGGGTCCCTGGGTTCATGGGGTGAGGTTTGTCCGGGTTTTGGCGGCGGATGCGTCTGCCCACCCGGATTGGAAGAGAATGGTTGAGGGAGTCCCTTTGACTTCTCCAGCCGTACTCTCTTGGAACATCGCCTTGCATCGCAGCAGGAGGGATGGATTCATACGTTCGTCATTCCTGGACACACCAACCCCCAGATCCATAACCACCCCTAATACCCTTTTTCTATTCCACAACATCCTCTCCTTCCTTTTCTAAAAACACCCTCCCTACAGCATCCCCAAAGATGACAAAGACCCTGTGGGAAATTATTTTCCTAAGGGCCTCCTGTGTGGAGCTAATGTAAAAATTATGTACATACCCTCGGTATAGTTTTGGCTTACGGTGCCGTCTCACATGCCGAGACGCTACGCACTTGGCATGTATTTCGCCGTCAACTACGAGTAAGTTGAGACTCTGGTCGAGAAATTGCCTCCGTACATGATGCTACTTACAAGCTACTCGATCCTTGTGTGCGTATCATTTTTTTTTTACATTATCTCCACACAGGAGGCCTTGAGGAAAATAATTTCCCTCAGGGCCTATGTCATCTGGGATGCTGTGTGGAGGGTCTTTTTAAGGAGAGGAAGGAATGAACATTAGTCTTGAAGAGATTGGTCATGCGCGCCGATCGTAAGTACCTCTACCCCCTGTACGATTTTGCTGGTGCTCGTACACGGCGCTACGCGACGGCTGTCGGTCACACGCGACGCATCGCATCATTTGTGCCTGCTACTTATTCGTTTGACGTTTGTCAGAAATGGCGTCGGAACATGAAAGTAATGTTAGATTTGTTCTGGCATTGGAAAAAAATGCGTGTTTACCAGAATTACTTTACCAGAATATGTAGGAAAGATTTTGTGGAGAAGGCGTGGCAATCCGTGCACAAAATCCTTTCTTACATAAGTTGGAAAAAAAGTCATTTAACATCGCTTGACATCGTGTTAGCTCCACGGCTGTATGTGAAAATTGGTCAAGATCAGTATATTTCGGGTAGCGCCGTGTACGGAAACCAGTATTAAAGAGTTGTATATCTGAAGGGTACTTGTGGTTACGTCACAATCACTTAGTTTGTAAGTATCTCCATGAACGTAGGGCCAAAGAGTTCATTATTCTAGCGTAACCACTTCCGCACTCCAGATAACTCAAAATCAGACGAGGTACTCGCGGCATATTTATTTATCTTTCCATATTAAACCATTGGAAACTGTACGCTAGTCCTAAATATTTCAATTTCCCCATTAGACTACTTTATACGTGCCGACCTAATAATTTTAACGGAAAATTGCAATTGCATAGTCGTGGTTATTCCGGATCGTAAAACGTTATCGGCAAACAGAGTTATTTAAACTTTCGTAATGGGTTACCGATATGTTATTCGTAAGTGCATCCATTTAAGGGGCCATTTCTCGCCACCGATGCACCACTCAGTAATGCAGCCCCAAAGAATAAACAAAATTAAAAGATGTGTTACATTGCAGATGGGTGAAGCATCTATTAAATCAATTTATATGGAGATATGTTTTTAGATTTTCGGGGTGTTATACCGTGTTGGGCTACCTCCTTGGGCGTTGGGCCAACGTTTCGGACAGCGTTGCAGTGTCCATAATCAGGGCAGTTCTGCCGGATCTGCCAGATCTGCCCTGATGATGAACTCTGCAACGCGAAACATGAAAACGCGAAACGTTGGCTAAAGAAGGAGGTAGCCCAACACGGTATAACACCCCAAAAACAATTAACGAAAATTTGTGTGGACTATCCAAAAAAGGATGAGGTGGTATTTATTTTAATGGAAACAATTTCTTAACATTTTAACAAGAAGTCTGATCTCTAATGTAGAAATAAATTATACGTGAAATATTAAAAATACAAATAGTTATTTTAAATAAAACTTTAAATCTGGTGGAAATGCTTTCGGGGAAGAACTCAATTAAAATGCCATTAATTTTATAAATGGAAACGAATTCGAAATGAAACATTTTAATACACGTCACTTCAATTAGACAAGGTTTTATCTTTTTCGTTGCTTGTTTTTTGGGGTGTTATGGCGTGTTGCGCTACCTCCTTCTTTGCAGTGTTGCAGTGTCCATCATCAGGGCAGATCCGGCAGATCCGGTAGATGTGTGAAAAGGTTATATCTGCCTTTTTTTCATAAATGACCTTTGAATGTAAAACCATTTCTTTTGTTCATTTATTTCTATAACCAAAATAATGTTCAGAATCATAAGAAATTCTGCAATCAAGCTCCAATTTTTTCAAAGGGTTCTAACATAATTTACGCTCTCTACTGTGGTTGTATAAGGTTCTAACTTTGCCTTACCATGTTCTGAGGTATCATTTTTTTTGAGGTTCATAATCATGTAAAGTATTTTAGTGTATCATATTTTAATGGAAAATATTCAAAAAGGGCGTGGCCCAGGCATGAAAATGCATTAGGGAAAAGTTATTAGAACCTTATGCAATGAATTATTTTGCCTTAGATGGTTGCTTATGGTTCTATCTGCATGTTTAGATATGTTATAAAATGGTAAGTTTCTGTTGTATTTAAATATTTCCCTTTAAAATATGTTCAATTAAAATTATTTACACAATATTCAACCTAAAATCAGAAATTGCTTAATAGATAATGAGAAATCGTTTTTGCAAACTTTGGCACCTTATATCACTGAACAAGGTAAAGTGAAATTAGAACCCTGTTCAACTGAGGAAAAAAACGTGATATCCAAGAAAATAGTTTGAGAGGTCACTCATAGATGGCACTAGACAGTCGTTTAATGGTTTGCCCGTAGATGGCGTTTACCTTTCAACAATGCAGGTATCGATGGGTATAACGAACACTGTTGTAACCTCTAGGCCTTTGACACCTTATATCACTGAACAAGGTTAAGTGAAGTTAGAACCCTGTTTAACTGAGCGAAAAACTGATATCCAAGAAAATAATTTGAGAGGTCACTCATCGATGGCAGAAAGTAATTTAATGGGTTACCCATAGATGGTGTTTACCTTTCGACAATGCAGGTATCGATGGGTATAATAAATACAGTTTTATAACCTCTAAGCCTTTGACACCTTATATCACTGAACAAGGTAAAGTGAAGTTAAAACCCCATTCAACTGAGGAAAAAAAGACATATCCAAGAAAATAGTTTAAGAGGTCACTCATAGATGGCACTAGATAGTAGTTTAATGTGTTACCCATAGATGGCGTTTACCTTTCGACAATGCAGGTATCGATAGGTATAATAAACACTGTTGTAACCTCAAGGCCGGGGTCCAGAATAATCACTACCGCCTGCTAAATATGAGATCACAGATCATTGTTGTTATTTGGAGTTTGGTGTAGGCGCGATATGTGATATCTTGCAGATCTTAGTAAAACGCGCATGGACGAGATGATTATTTATTTGCACAATAAAAAGTCTGTATTGTAAGCTACGTGCTAACTATCGGAGCTGTCTGTGATTAAGGAGAGCGAGCAGTATCATTCATCGCATTTTATACGTATATCTGCCGTCTCGCTCTTGCATATTTAAAAAGGCAGGCGTACCAACAAAACCATTCTCACATTCGTCATTTAGGATAAATACGACCTCCGTAGTCCAGTGGCTAAGACTCTTGACTCACATTCCGGAGGTCACGGGTTCGAACCCCGCATGCGCAAATAAATTTTATTTGATTAATTTGTGTTATTTCACAATTAATTCATTTAAAATAATATATAGTATATTTGCGGCATGTTCCAGAGTGGAAGATACTATCAGTATCGCCCTGGTGTAAGACCACCATTCAGAATTGAAACGTTGCTTGAAAATGGCTTTAGCCGTGTTTAGTGACCAGATCTGAATAGCCAGGTACTTCCCAACCTTTCTCTCCCCCACCTCCTTCCCCTCCCCACTACCTTCAGCCTCACAACATACCCCAATTGGGGATGCCATAGTCTCACTGGCTCCAGACGGGAGCAGTTGAGATTCTTGTGCGGTTTTCACTGTAAAAAAAAAAAAAAAGGCAACTCCTTCCATTTTCAATGGTCGATTCCTGATTTATTTCATTTGCCTACCTACGTCACTTTGCTAGTACTTTTCGTCAAAGTAACCAAGCATCTCCCCAAAGGTAATGTTTTGAAAGGAAAAATGCCTGTTTGGAGGTCTGGTGAAATGATAAAGTTAAAGTTTTAGTGGCATGATCTTCTAATAATTATTTTTCGATGAATGTTTTTAAATTTTCATGAAATCGGTTATAAATTATTACCCAAGACTATTGTTTTGTTCTTCTACATTTCTATAGTCAAATAGCGCCCTAATGCACATGACTGCAACTTCGAAACGATGCGATATTTCTATGTAAGATCGTTTACTTCAAACATTATTATGGACGAACGTTTATGTTTGGAACGAATTCTGTATGAGATGATAAGGTGGTCATATTTGGAACTTGGAAGTATAGAACACAATAAAATGCAGATATGGAAATGTGCAACCGGCCGTTTTCTTTGGAAAAGTGGGTTGCCTTCAGTAGGCACATATTTTATTTGCTTTTCAAAATTGCATTATACGAGTATATCTCAAATAACGTAGATGCATTTAAGAGATATGTGTACGTGCATGCTGTTTTTTACGTTGGTTTCACGTAGAAGGCCCTGAGGAACATAATTTCCCTCAAAGCCTATGTCGTCTTAAGGGATGTTACGTGGAAGTTATTTTTAAGAAAACTAAAGAGAGAAAGTTCTGGGAAGGAAAAACTTGGGTGCGTAGGTATATGGGGGTCAGTATCCAGGAGCGGCAGACTTATGAATCAATCCCTCCAATTGCAGTGCAGGGCGATGGGTTGGGAGAGTCCAGCAGGAGAAGTCAAAAGGCTTCCCTCAACCAGTCGTAGGTGGGCAAACGCGTCTGCCCGCCAAGACCGGGACAAACCTCTCTGTGATGGCCTGTGGCAGGGGTGTTGGTTATCCAATAACGGGTACCCATATAAAATTGCATAAATATGGCGAATCCACTGAAAAGCACATTTCTAAAAGAGTAACTATAATTATTAATCCATATTCAAATTCGACAGAAAACTAATTGTCACAATATCTTAGGAGGTTAATAAAAGAGATCAGTGCATATACATTATTGCTATCACTACGGAGCATGTTTTTATTAAGGAGCTGTACCGAAAAAATCATACTCAAAAAGCCAATGTTCACAAATATTTTAATTTATAAAATTCACCAGGTTATGACGGCGTCTGCCTATCACCTGGAGAGATGAATTTTCTAAGATCTAAGAGTTAGAGTTCAACAGAGGGCGATGAAGTTTGAAGTAGATTCTTTCACAATATTGGAGTCCAACGGAAGTCAAATCTCTTCAGCAATAGTACTGTGATTTTGCCTGTGGAGTCATTTTAATTGATGGTAATTCAAGAGTTATTTAGTTGATTTAATTCAGTCAATTAATATATTGTCATTTCTCTAAGCCTTTAAAAGGCTGCTCTAAAACACAGTTAAAGCCATTTCAAGCAGCAACGTTTTAATTATGAATTGTGGTCTAACACCAGGGCTGTACAGAGAGTATCTTCCACTCTGGAACGTGCCGTAAATATACTATAATATATTATGATAAATGGATGCACGATTGGTGAAATAACTTAAATCAATCAAATAAAATTTACTTGTGCATACCGGGATTCGAACCCGTGACCTTCGGATTGCAAGTCAGAGCCTTACCCATCGAATACGGAGGTCGACCATCAGCAACTGTTCCAAGATCTACTAAGCATTCAATAGTTTTTTACTGGAATTATTCAAACAAAGAAAATAATTTTCAGAATTTCTTTACATCTGATAGATAGGGATGTCGAGAGTGAAAAAAAATATCGATATATCGATGTATCGATATTTATTAAAATATCAATATCGACGTCGATATATTAAGGAAAAAATATCAATGTGTCGATATATCGGTCAAATTTTCAAAAGATTTTGCGTTTTTAAAGTAATAGTGTATTCAGCTCAATATTATCAATAGTAATTTTTATACATAATGTGCATTATTTTAATGTACAAAAATCTCAATAAAAATAAAGGTATTTTTATCAGTATTTATTTTTATTGGGTAATAATTACAAAAATATCAAAAACTAAAAAGCTGTCTTCTAACTTATATGTAAACTGAGACGCATACAAAGATTGTTTGTACAAAGTTTGTATGCGTCTCAGTAACATTCTATTGGCGTATTTTTATGTCAAAAAGGACTTCGTGTTTGGAACAAGGTATAGTCAATAATCTTAGACAATTAGGAACCAACACATAGAAGTGGCGTAGAAAAAAATGGCGAAAAATAGCATACATTTCGATGTATGTACGTACACATATGAGATAGTATTAGTGATCACAAATAATAATGCAAAGACAATAGATTTGTAAGCTATTAATAGTTAAAATTTCAACCGCCAGATGTCATGACCCAATACAGTTACTTTTTTCCGTTCGTTCCTATGCGGTTTTGGATTCTAGTATCTTTAGTTCCATAAATAAATAAAAATATCGTTTTTGATACAATTTTCGATATTGGAAATTTTGTATCGATACATCGGATCAAAATATATCGGCTAAAAATATCGATGTATTGAATTAAAAATATCGATACATCGATATATCGATACCTTTTCAACAAGCCTACATTTATACATTGTACATTTATATTATTGGGAATCATTTAGTATTTATAATCTTGACAAGTGGAGGAAAATAAAACACGACTGTTTAACAGTTTTCCCCCTTTCCTCAGAGGCATCTTATTACTTCATATCTGATGTTTCTATTTGGTTGAAAATGACATAAAAGTTGCAATTTTCCTGTCGATTCAACTCGCGTCCTGAGCTGCAGTTTGCCTTTACTGCCGACATGCACTCGCTTGCAACAAATACCCGCATCACCGCGAGTTACACTTTATCTTTGGATAATGCGGCATAACACGCCATCTGTCGCGAATTTCAAACACATTTTTTATTACTCGCAACACTGGTTTTAGTATTGTTGCCGATTGATATACTTGCTGCCTTTCTCGTCTTCAATGATGATTTTTCTATTGTAAGAAACTTTTGATTTTCAATGGTGGTCTTTGAAAAGGGTGAAATTGAGTGTGTATTGATATTGAGTGATATATTTTCTCATTAAGACAATATTATTCAGAATCGATGCGTTGCGTTAATGGCATCTTCTTCCCTTTTCTCATTTCTTCCCTCTTCTCTTTTCTTCCCTCAATCTCTGCCTCACAACTTGCCCCAATTATTGCAGATGTCATAGTCTTACAGGCTCAGAGAAGTTAAGATGCTGTGCGGTATTAATCTGTTACTACCACTCGGGAAGCGGTCAAAAAACCCCTACTTAAAGAGTGGTTGGAAGCAGTGTCGGCTCGTGACTTTTGGGTGTGCTAGGGTGCTAATATTTGAAAAAATGGCATCATGGATGTTGTCGTATGCGAAAAATATTTTTTTTTTTCGAAAATCTGTTTTTTGTATGAAGATTTTTCAGGAAATCGGTGCGGCACACCGCCAAACTGAAACTTTCTGAAATTTCATTAAAAAAACTGATTTCAAAAAAAAAATAAAATTTTTTTTTCGACTACAACAACATCAATAATGCCATTTTTTTTAATATCAGCACTCTAGCACGCCCAAAAGTCACGAGCCGCCACTGGTTGGAAGATCCAGATCTTCCTCATCTCTTTCATTCTACCATTATTTTTAGCCTCACAACATATTTCAAAAATTGGGTATGATGTAGTATCTTTAACACGCGGTAGTTGGAACTCTGTGGCGGTAAATCCATAATTTCTATTTTTTTTCGGAAAATCTACACAGGAGGCCTTGAGGACGAATATTTTCCCTTAAGAACTATGCCATTTTTTGGGGACGTTGAGTGGATGGTATTTTTAAAGAAAGTAGCGAGAGGAAGATCTGGGAAGAAGAGGGATGAATAGGAATCTAGTGTTCAGCTTGTTCAGCTCAATAAAAATACTTCCCCCTTTTGGATCTTTTTGAATCATTTTTATTTATTTAATATTTCATTATGCGTATATAGTAAATAAAGCATTTTTGAAGTGTAAACTTCTCTAGCACCGTTGTGATTTGAAACTCGATAAAAAGAAAAAGCGTCATTAAAAAGAGACTAACACGTACCTACATCTATGTGATTTAGCCGGCGAAAGAATGGGGTAGAATAATCGGTCTTCCCTTTGTTCGGTGCTTCGGAGTTTTCTTTAGTGTTCTGAAAGTTTCACTTCTACCGCGTGTGAACTGCAAACTTGCATTTTTTTAAATAATTAGCATTAACTCACAAATAATTGCTAAAGTTGCCTCTAAAATCACGAAAAATTGTATTATTTAGATCACAAATAAATAAAATAATACATATCTCTATTATATATTTACTATACCTTTTAAATTAAAAAACATATATTATTTAGGTTGGTTGGGTGATGTGGCCCCAAATCTAAATTTATATATTTATGTATAAAAAGTCCGCCGAAATTATTTTTTTTTGTAGGTGAAGGCTATCAGTAATCTTGTAAATAATCTTACTAGTTCTCTAATATTTCGTCAAATTACTTCCAACCTTGTGAATTGTGAATATCAATGATTTCTAAACAAGACAATACTACTGGGGGCAGTAAAAGTAATGCCTCCTATTTTTTGTATTTAATAAAGTTAGTTAAGTGAAGATTTTGAATTTGGTGCAATTCCTCAAACCTTTTTCTACAACAGGTGGCAGCACTGCAATCGCTTGCAAAATAACCGACATCGATGTTCGTATTAGACAGAGTTCCGCGATTGATTCTTCACTGTAGAAGGTGAAACGCCCCTTCGAATTCAAGAAAGACTGAAAAATGTATACCATGATGCAACAGTGGGAGTCAGCACTGCTAGACGATGGGTTCATAACCGTAACGAAACTGAAGGACAAACTCCACTATTTAACGAAAATCTGGTTGACTAAAAAGCGACTGCACGCAACATTGAGCGAGTTGATGTGGTGACCCGAGATAACTACAGATGTCACATTCTTTCCCTCAGTAAAGGCAGTGTGGTGACGATCATTCGACAGCTGATTATTCGACAAAAGTTTGTGCAAGGTGGGTACCAAGAAAGTTAACGGGTTAGCATAAAGAAACAAGAAAAACAATAGCCTCACAACTATATACCTACCTATTATGTTTCTTTGTAAAAGATTTATTTTATTTAATCACAATTTAAGAGGTCATTACCAGAGAAAGCCGGAAATACGTCATTTTCAAAAAAGTTTTTAGACGTATTGACTCTTTTCCACAAAAAATTATAAATGGATTTCGAAAGATTGTTCTTTTATCTAGTGAAGTTATGTAATAAATTTTTACTATTTATTTTTTTATTTTTAGTATAATAAGGTTATTCCATAGGTCGTTGGCAGATTTGTTAAATTTTCAAAAAAGTTTTTGTATTATACCACACCCATTTCAAATAATGTAATCATGCAATAAAATAAATCAATACATTATCTAGCAGAGTTATGTATTAGAATTTTAATTTTAGTTTCAATAAAATCATTAAGAAATATGTACGTACATGTGTTTCTTGACGAAAATTGGTCCATTTGTGTATTTATTTGCGCACTTACAAACTAATATATTTCAGATTTTTTTAACATTCTTATTAAATTTAGACATTATTGAAAAATGATAAATACTTATAATCAAAAAATAACTACAAAAAGTACACTATTTTAATAGTTTTATCATCACGCCTTTCAGCATTTTTGGATGAAGGTATAAATTAAAGCTAATTTGGATTGAAATAAATTCGATATTGAGTTATAATTTAAAAAAGCTGGTACGGAGAATAATTAATCTTTCTCATTGTAACCGCCCTGCACGATCGGAAGAACAACTTTCGACGAAATGTGGATTTTCGTCCGGTGGCTGGTTAAACGCTCTTAATCAGTGAAATTTGAAAATTTCATATGTAAATGCCCCGAAAAAGGGCGTAAATAAATAAATAAATAGAAAACCATTTACCGCCAGCAATTTACAAGAAGTTTTTGAAAAGATCTGAGTTTTTAGTTCTTTCGATGTCTTAAAATGTTGTTAAATTGTTATCTTACTGGCAAACCTTAATCACTTATTCTAGAATATGTAAATGAATCTCAAAATATTCAACTAGCGCAACTTACCCAGCAAAAATCCAGAAAAGAAAAAACCAAAAAGATACGTGAAAACCAGTGATATAATCAAACCAGGCATGAATCAAGAAAATTCATTGATTATTTTAAATATCGGAAAAAAATATATTTTAAATATCGCTCGTCATTAGGAAATAAAGACAAAATTATGTACGTTTTTTGATGAGGTTGTTAACGTATTTTTTATTTTTTGTGAATTTTTATTTTAGTAATTTGTGCATTTAAGTTTACAAAATTTCAAATTAATTATAATATTTCATATTGCAAACTAAATTTGATATAGTTTTATGTAGCTGCTACAATACATCTTAAACTTTCCAATTTTCTGGTAGCGTGTTATATAACTTCATTCCTTTGTACAGTAAACTGTTCTGCGTATTCGCCTTGTCTTTTTTTGAAGCCTGTTTTCGTTGCACGTCCTTGTGTTATGTCTGTGAATGTCCTTGTTGAATATAATTTTATTTGAGAAGTATTTGGTAAAATGTTGTTTATTGTTTTATGTATAAATATCATCGTATTCAAGGTCAGCATCTGTTTCACGGTCCGCCAATTCAGTTCCTTTACCATTTTGTTTACTTTTGAAAATCTATTTCGCCAAAGTATTATTCTCATTGCCCTGTTTTAGAGAATATGAAACTTATTTTGTTCTTGTTCGTTACATAGGAAAATGATAGTTGAGCAATAGTTAAAAGGTGGAGCAATAATTGATTTGTAGATAGTGATTGCAGTTTTACTAGATAGTTTTTGCCGAATTCTTCCCAAAAAAGATATTTTTTTTACAATTTTCTTTACTGCATATTCTGCATGCTTGTGGAATGTTAGTTTGGAATCTAATATAACTCCTAAGTATTTCATTTCAGTAACATTTTCAATAATCTCACCATCAATTTTAAATTTAAGTACTTTCACTGGATGTCTTCTATTTAGTGTAGGAATTTCAATTTGAGGATTTACTTGTTAAGTTCAATTATTTCTGGCTTTCACCCTTCGAGGGTGTTCTAGGCCGTCATTTAAAATTAAAGAGAAAGGAAAGGTGAATTTACACATTAATTTTATTTAAATGAGCAAATTTAAGAAATATATGGTAGATTGGAGTAGAGTTCAGACTGAGATGAGATGTTGAATGGAGGGGAGACAATTTTTAGATAACGCTTGATAGAAGAGAGGATATTTATTTAGAGAGGGACAACCAAAAAATATGTTGTCTAAAGTTCCCACATCTAGACAACAGAACGTACAATATGGGGAGTCAAGGACGTGAATTTTAAAAAGGTGGGAAGGAACGGAACAATGTCCGATTCTCATTCGAATAATGAGGAAATTTCTAACTCTTTAAGTTAAAATGAAAATAAAGTATTTTAACTATTTTATTTCATCGTTTCCATAAAACAGTTGTATACCAAATTGTGTATGTCAGAGGTTGTAGGTGGATGTACATTTACGATATTTTAAATGAGAAATATTCAAAAATATACAAAATCAAATAGTACCTCGCAATAGAAAATAATACGAGTACACAACATGAATACATTAATGATTTTAAAATGACCATAACCTGCGAGAAAAGGCATTATTGTTTTACTACTTTACAGCTACAAAAGTTTGATTGGAAAATACAACAAAGTAGAAATAGAGAAAGGTTACGGGCATCATTGCCACCATTTTGACATGCGTCAAAATAGAGTCGCTAAACTGTATGCAAGTTACGTTAAAAATGTTAACGGTCAACGCAAAATCGATAATTATTTGAATCGCCCTATTGATTGACGCGTTACGATAACCAGAGGTTCTCGATTAGGTTCGCTTATATTTCTATCTGTGCAGAGGGCATAAAAATTATACTCTTTTTACTACCGTAGAACTTACCTTGTGTATTCTATTTCACAGGAAGAAACCCACAAGTTTAGTATTTGCTCTCATCAATCATTCGCAACATTAGCATAAAATCAGAGGCAGGGAGACAAAATGGAGGAAAAGAAAAACGAGGAAAATAACATAATATATTATATTTCCTCAGACCTAACTCTCACCGCCACTAGTCAAGAGGCAGTGAAGCAATACAACTTAAAAAGCAATCATTCCATTTTCCGCCAAGTTTTTCTGACTTTTCCCTTCGTTTTTCTGTTGCCTCGGTAAGAATCGATCAATCCTTATTTTACGAATGGGAGGGAAATTCATTAAGCATTTCTCAGGTGCTGCGATGGACTCTTGTAGATAGATACACGAGGGACGCAAACATTCCCAGATATATCAGATTGAAATTTAGAATGTGAACTGAGGAAACGCAAGGCAACATTCTAAAAAGGGTGGAATTTTGAAATGTACTATGATTTATTGGGTACATAGAATTACATATATGTAAATAAGAGGCGATATTCCTATATGTATGTAAAGGAATACCTACCCAGAAATGCATAGGGATTCCTTCGTGTTCGAATAATGAATTACTTTTCAAATGTCTTTCATTGATGTGTTGTCATAGTGACATACAAATAGATTATTATTGTTTTTGACGAGCTATGTAGCAGACATTCAAGTAATCAAGATATCAAAAAAAAAAAAAGTGTTAAAGTGTTTTAATGTTTTTAAGATCGACAAATAAACTTCAAATGTAGTTTCTTTGTTAGCAGAGGAACACATGATTTGTTTTGTCATTACCAATAAAGAAGTACAACCAATAGACAAATTGTCTTATATGTATGTATGTCCTGTAGAGTCAAAAACTACTCTACCGATATAGCGCAAAATTTCAGAAGGTATATCCAGAGAAAACCGGAAATATGTCATTTTTAAACCAAATTTAGACGTATTGACTCTTTTCCACAAAAAAAATATAAATTGATTTTGAAAGATTTTTTTTTCATCTAGTAAACGCATGTTTTATATTTTGAGAAAAAATGTTTATTTTTAGTATAATAAGGTTATACAATAAGTCGTTGAGAGATTTGTTAAATTTTCAAACGAAAAAATCTTATTTTACAAGACATATTTCATACCATGTAATTATACATTATTATAAATCAATACGTTATCTAGTAAACGCATGTTTCAAAATTTTATTGTAGTTCAAATAAAATCAATAAAAAATATAACTGAACACTTATTTATGACGAAAATTTCTCTATTTTGTCTATCTATTTACGGTCTTAGAAATTAATATATTTGAGATTTTTTTTCGTTCTTATTTGTTTAGATATTATTAAAAAATGATAAATACTTATGATCAAACAATAATTACAAAAAGTACATAATTTTAATCGTTTTATCATCACGCCTTTCAGCATTTTTGGATGTAGGTATAAATTAAAGCAAATTTCGAATGAAATAAAATCGATATCGAGTTATAATTTTAAAAAGGTGGTACGGAGAATAATTAATCTTTCTCATTGATCACTTTTTTTACATGACCTTTTAGAGAAAGTTCTGAGTTGATTTCATTCAGAGTTATCAGGTTTCCGAAATAACATATGTACCTACATCATTAACCTTTGTTACATAAGTTTAGTTCATAATGTACAATCTTTGGTACTTAATATATTAATAAATTGCCAATAACTTAAAGCTTGAATAATATATTCCCCTAATGGTAAAAATTAGCACAACTCCACCATATGAAATTAACATATTGCATATATTATCATACCCCTCTATCCCAAGCCACAAATTCTTCACTATTTGCTGGCAGAATGGTCATTTCGCATTTCACCCCCGGCACTTTGCAGCAGAGCGTCTGAGCATCCCCGGGGAGCAGAGAGTGAGGGGGAGAGGGTAACTCGCCCTCGGCGAGGACTTGTCAGGGGGAGAACATTTATCACATTTGACCGCGTCCAGGGGACCGGAGCCGGGTAGCATTCCCTAAAGAATGGCTAGAATTTGCATGGCCAACTCCCAAATGCGTGGCTAATTTGGACTTGTTAAAAATGATATTCAAAATTATGGTAGCAATTCAATGAAAACATCACTGGATAAAAAAATTATGGATCAAAATTTTATGTAAACATTAAAGAATCATTAACCCATGTGATGTGATTGTCGTCAGTTTAATGTAGTCATTGGTAGGGATATATAAAAAAAATCCGACGTGGGTTCGAACGTGAATTCAATCTCATATAAACTCCCTGGGCAAAGCCGGGCACCCCAGCTAGTAAATAAAAAAAACAATATTTTACATTAAAAATTATCTAAAAATTTACTTAATAAATCATAATAGAATAATGAAATAATTTTACTTTGTATAAACCACTTATTTGATGTGCAAATCCGACCGGTTTCGGAACAAACGTTCCTTCGTCAGGGAAAGCTTATACTAATTTGACAGTTTCGAACAATGTTTTATTATGGTAGGGGTGGAGCTGTTGCTAGATAATAATGTAGATTGGGTAGGTAGGTATTAGTGTAGAGTGGGTGGGTAGGGGAACAAATCCATGATTGGGCTATGTGATAATTCTCCTTTCCCCTCTTGATTTAACTTGGTGTAATGTTAAATATATAAAACTCTCCTCGTCATCGGCAAGACAGTTGATATTTCTATCTTTTGATGCTGATTTATTTTATTTTTGGAATTCTTTCATCCCTTCAAGTTTTCTTGAACTTTTCTTTTGGCTCTGATCGATATTTAAATCTTTAAGGCTTTGCATGTGTGTAGTAGGGATGGAAAATTCCTTCCCTACGTCACACAAGCCTTCATGAAAATTGGACCCTTATTTTCTTTGATACTACAGAAAGCTTACTTAAAGCTCCCTTGTACTACATACCTTTAGAGATATATGTACTTAACTAATTAATACGTTATTTACGACCTTGAACGTAAATATTTTCGTATTTATGTTGTAATTAAACTCCATCAAACGTTGTGTAATTTTTTGATTTATGATATGGGACTTTAATTACTTTCATTCTTTGTGGTAACTTCTTGATTCTAGTCAGAGCGTTGAGTTTCAAACTGTATTGGTC
The DNA here is from genome assembly GCA_917880885.1 of Limnephilus marmoratus. Classification (NCBI taxonomy): domain Eukaryota; kingdom Metazoa; phylum Arthropoda; class Insecta; order Trichoptera; family Limnephilidae; genus Limnephilus; species Limnephilus marmoratus. Next base: position 47,416,856 of record OU862915.1, on the reverse strand, counting down.
TCTCTCTTGCAAATCTAACTTTAAATAGTTTCTCTAAATGAACTAACTTTCCTCCGTCGCTTATTATGTTTTCCTACATCCTAACGAACTCGTAAATAACCTGTACTAATCGAATTACGCATGTTTAATTGAACAAATAATTAAGTATGACTCAAATGATTAATTGTTAGTAAATTTGATTATGATTGTTTTGTATCTGCTTGTCATCTCTCCAATCCGATTCAGCTGCTATAAGGTACATATAAAGATGGGTTTAGTAGGTTAATGTAATTAATAGATTGCAAATTTGACGAACTCAGAATACCCTTTTTCTGCCGAAAATTTGGCTCCTTCCTCCTACAAGTAAACCAGGTGATCAAATTCTAACTAGAAATTCGCACAATCTTCTGGCGCGGATCGGTTAATTGATACCTAAGTTATCGCGTCCTAACCGTCCTTCCTTATGCCATCATGCACTGCCTTCAGGTCGTCATCCGAGCCTAGATACCCCCAAATTCCTACTCCTCCAAGGTCTACTATTTACTTAGGGCGAACCGGTTTCGTCCTATATGCAATCATATACTCACGGTGTTTTGCAGAGTTACGGGTCGTGAGTCCTCCCTCCACGTACAAAAACTGATGTGAGAGTAACTCTGTCGAGTCTAAAACGCTAATTGTAAGCGGGTCCACATCAACCAGTGTACAGTACATAAAAAGATATATATGTAAACATACGTTTGGGTAGGATTATAACTCACAATATAAAACTAGCTAGTCTTATATTCCGAGCTCGGATCCCTCTCATAGAATTCTGCGAAATTCTAAGTTTGGTTAACCGAATATATACATATTAAAAATGGGAAATATTAATAAATACTAATATAATAAGCAATTATCTCGGTTTGTTCTGGAGTGCCGAAAATTCCAAGCTTTTGATTGATTTGGTTGACAATTTTCTTTAAGAGATTGCCATCTCTATTATGTGTTTGGTTAATGGTCCTTGGTTTTTAAGGAGCGACCACTGCCTCCTAGTGTTGAACTGTTTTCTAAATTTTCCCCCAAGGTTCAACTTTTGGTAAAATTTTTTTACTCTCCCGTGATTTTTCAATTGCTTCATGTAAATTATTTATACCTATAAGATCAATTATTTCATAATTTTTCCCCGAATTTTTCATGTAGTTCTTCAATAATCTTTTATCTGACTATCCCGTGATTTTCAAATGTTTGATGTACCTATTAGCTACCTAGGAGAGTAGTTAATCCATAAAATTTTCTCAAATGTTCAATGATACTCTTCAAGTTCTTTTATTTGACTATGCCGTGATTTTTCAAATGTTTGATGTACCTTTCATTTGTTTAGCTTATAATAAATCTAATTATTTTCAAATTGTTCAATCCTAAAATATCTCTTCAAGTTCAAATTAAAGATTGTGTTTAACCCCTTTTTTTTATATATATAATTGCGCAACGTTATGGTGTTGCCCTATCCTAAGATTGACATCTTCCTTTAAAAGTATCTGACCCAGTGCCCCAGTGACCGAGTTGTTTTATAAACAATTTTAGTTATGTCAACATTCCCACTGGCCTCGTGACCTAGATCCAAGAACGCGTGACACCCGTTTACCTTTAACATTCCCGAATGTGAGATTTATGGTCCTAAATTTTTCTTTTGAATTTAATAGTGATAATTTCCTTTTCGCCGAGGACTAACCTGTTCCCCGATAAATATAATTATAATGCATACATATACTTTGTCTCGATACATAAATACACAGATATATGTACACTTATTATAATTGAAATAAATTCTAATATCATAACTCATTTTTTGATCATTTTATTTTAGCTGAAGTTATAATAAATAGTATATATACTAAATAAATACAAAACTTTGACTTGGAAATTTGTCAAACACATAACTATTTTAAATAGTTACGGATAAATGCAAAGATAGGCATTCGAAATCGAAACCTTTACTTTTAATATAAGTGTTTTTCTTTTTGATTAAACTTTCTTGGAATATATATATATATACATATATATATATATATATCTATTTTATATATATAATATTTTAATATAGGTACATATCACATATTAAGCAAATAATATTTTGTTATAATAATATAAAATTTTATACCGACGATCAGCTGCCCTCTGCCTCGTTCATGTCTCTAGAAATTTTTATACTTTGTAAAGACTTACCCCAAAAGGTCCACTCCTGTCGGGTTCAACACGACAAACCTTTTATATATTTTTTTTTCTACCTAATTCAGCTATTGTCTAACTACCTAGATTAATCATCTTTATTCATTCTTTCACTATTGCGTTGACTCTAAACTGAATTAATTGATGACTAATCTTTATCAATCAAAATGTATTATATTTTCAAAACCCGTTGGTTAACTTAACAAATTTATTTTATTATTTTTTTATTTATTTTTATTATTTAATTCTTGTATCACCGAACTCTTTTATTTTGCAGTAAGATAACGTATTTCACTATTTATTCAAACTTTCCGAAATAATAATTATTATCAAGTTATCACAATCTCATTTAACAACACTTAATAATTTGTATTATTTATTCCAAAGTCCATATTTATTATTATTACTTTATCTAACACTAGATTAATCCTGTGATAAATTATTACGTTCGATTTTCACTTTATTTAAGGAACTATTACTGATATGTTTTTTTTTTTTTTTTTTTTCCAGTATTAAGTCCTAAAATTTAAACTAGATTATACTAAGTCCGAAATCACTTCTATTGCCTTGACTCCAATTATTTCAGAGTCATAAAAATTTTTAACACTTAGACAATTTTTCAACTAATAACCGCTTTAAACGTCACGTCACGTCTCACAAACTTCCGCTTTTCAAAACCCCCGATGACTAACGAAAATTCACTAAGTCCTGTCTTTTAAACCCCTCTCAGGATTAGAATGGCCTATCTAAGCTATCTTTGATCCACGAATTTAACCTATAACAACTCGAGATTTCATATATCGATTCTGCCTTTTTTGTTTAACTGCTGTTAGCTCCACCTTTCATGATTTTCTTCATGCCCTCTCTCGTTTAAACATTTTTCCAGGATCGGACCGGCGATATTACGTCAAAATGCCCCTCAACCCTTTGTCTGTTGGTTATACAAAATTAGCTCGAATTTCATAATTTTTTAGTTATTTTTTTTTTCTCAATTCGTAAGAGGTCCGTCTTCAATAAACTGTATATAATTCTCAATTTTGTTTATCGCTACCAGAACATGAAAAACTCAAGCCAAAACCTTTAATGTGCGTTTTCCAGTTTTCTTTTTTCTAAGTTCCTTCTTATTCTCACGCCACCTATATGGATCAATTCAATTTTGAACTGTATTGTCTCTAATTATGTCGTAGACTTGAATTTTCATATTTTCCCTTATTTCCCTTTTATTCACGATGTTCTTCCTTTGCTCTTCCTCATTCATTCTCATGTAGCTTTCCACAATTATATGATTTTTTATATTTCCAGCCGTATTTATTTTATTAATTGTTAATTTAAGATTTTCTTTGCTTTCTTTGGCCGTATCAATTCACCCATAGTTTCACCGTACATTACTCTGATATACGTATCGTTTTTCGATGTTTGCTGCCTCAATAGAAAATTTCATTTTCTATTTGTTACTAATTAATATATCGTTTACCACATTTTTATAGGAGATACTCCCACTTCGGCCCTTAAATATATGTCAATTTTTATTACTTCATATGGTTCCTTCCTCAAATTCCGTCCCTTTCTTCCCTGAATTCACATTAATTTAAAATTTGACATGTGTTTATGTCTGGACTTCGATGTACCGACCGATAACTCAGCGTTTATTCGAGAGTCGTAAAATCTAATCGTTTTTAGTTTGAATAAACAGTCCCTATGCCCAATGATAATTTTTATCGTCCAAAAAGCCATTAAAATGGGTTTAATCGCCTAAAACCGTGTTCGTTTTCTGATTGTTTTAATAACAAAATCACGTGTGGGGTCGTCAACTCAAATAATGTTTACGTCTATCATCAAACTTTCCTATCTTCCATAGTACTTTCGTCAAACAATTGACGGAAAACAATTCCTTTTTGTTTGATTTACCTAACGCAATGTAACCAGTATGACCTCCCTATTCCAAATATATAACGATATCTATTTAAACTCGTCTGAAAACGCAAAATTAAGTCGAAATCTTATATTGTTCAATAAACACTTCCGTTTAAACGTCCAGTTTTTCCATTAGATTTCCTTTTCAAATCGTTTTCCCTGACGTTACAAGAGTGACGTCCCTAATTTCCAGCGTTTTTCTTCCTTTTAAATGTAAAATGTACACTTTCCTTTCAATCTGGTCTCCCTGACTTTCTATGTACTCGTTATACGGCTGAATAACCCTACAGTAGCTTTTCTTACGTTTTACACGTCTTTTCTTTAACCTTCCTCTGATCATAATTTTCTTGCTATTTTCTTGCCTAGTTTTTCCAACATAATGTGGATTAATTTGCTCGTTAACGGCGGTTGCCAACCCCTTCATTGTACTGATTGTATATCTTAAATTTGGGGTCATCGAATCTAATGCACCGAGCGTGAGACCCTGTTTACATTATAGTGTATTGATCTTTCGGTCGGTGACGATATTCTTTCTCATAAATCTCTGATTAATTGCTTAGTTCAAAGTCCATTCCTTTGTTCAAAATCTGGCTACGCCTTCCATTCTGTGATTGATTTCATTAGTTATTTATAGCTTTCTGTTTAGACCTGATTGGCTGTTGATTTCAACTATTTATTATTACGCTGATTAATGATGATTTCTAGCACCCTCTGGTATTTTCTTTTTGAATTAAAGTGGGAAGCTACAATATTTTCTTATTTTCACTGTTGGTTAATGCAATTCATCACAGTTCCCTCCTCTGAACTCAATTTGCTGTGGCTAACGTTGTATTTTATTTAGGCGTCTTCTTCTTTTTTTTTTTTTTTTTTTTTTTTTTTTTTTTTTTTTTTTTTTTTTTTTTTTTTTTTTTTTTTTTTTTTTTTTTTTTTTGTTAGACACCGAAATTGTGTTCAAATTTAGGCCAGCTACCTTTCCCTCCCCATGTCGTTATTCCTTATCTATTCTTCGTATCCTATTGCTCCCTATGTCCCCTCCTCATTTTGTTATCCCCTATCTCTTCTTCGCGTCCTATTACTCCCTATCTCCCCTCCTCATTTTGTTATCCCTTATCTCTTCTTCGTATCCTATTGTTCCCTATCTCCCCTCCTCATTCTGTTATCCCCTATCTCTTCTCCGTATCCTATTGCTCCCTATCTCCCCTCCTCATTTTGTTATCCCCTTATCTCTTCTTCGTATCCTATTGCTCCCTATCTCCCCTCCTCATTCTGTTATCCCCTATCTTTTCTCCGTATCCTATTGCTCCCTATCTCCCCTCCTCATTTTGTTATCCCCTATCTCTTCTCCGTATCCTATTGCTCCCTATCTCCCCTCCTCATTTTGTTATCCCCTATCTCTTCTCCGTTTTATCGGATTGTTAACAATCTTGAATTGAATCTCATTGTATTTTCTATTTTCTTTTCGCGTAGACTTTATTTTATGGAATTTTCTGTAATTTTGATAGACTCAAAATTAATCTCTTTTTCGCTGGAACACGCCCCTCGACTCGCGTGTTTTGGTGGTCCCCAACCAAATTGGACTAAGACCTCCCTTACAATGATTTAAGTAAAGATTGTTTACAATCTCGCGGCCTTTCGACCAACTGAAAAGCGGGTGGTCTCTTGGTGTGCAAATAATTGTTTTTGTTTGTAAGTATAAGTTTTTGTGAAATGTATATGTTTTCGCACGACCTCACCCAATCCGACAATCAGTGGTATACATGTTCTATATAAATTTTCCAGCATTTTTTTTTTCTTTATTTAAACTTTATTGTCTAATCCTTAATTTCTAATTGTTATTTCATAGTTCATTCAAAATTGTCCTAACCTAAGTGTTACCCACTCTAATTTGTAATTTTCATAAATGTTCTTAATTATCCTCAATAGGTTCAGCGTTCCCGTTTTTCCCCGTTTTTTTTTTAAATCTAACTATTTATATCGTAATTCTAATGTTACCTTCTTAAATTTACCTAATTTCTACCACATCTCTACCGATAAACATTTTTATTTCAAGATTTCAAAACATTTTTTTTTTTTTCTAACTCCTAAGCAATGTTTATTTAAAACCCTATTCTATAAAACGTACCATTATGTGTGTCATATAATATCTCTAATTCTTTTCCTCTTAAGTGTCCTTAATTACCTAACAAAAAATTTTTTTTTTTTTTTTTTTATTCACTAGCACATCAAAAAAAACCCCCCCTCTTTTTTTTTTTCTAAATTATAAAATCAAAATTAACGAATATTTTTACCTTACTCTATTTCTATATTTAAACACGATTGTCGCTTATTAAGAAGCTTGTTCACTCACTCTTAAAGACTCGACGACGACCCGCCCCTCGCAAGCAAACTGATAGCCTAACATTTAAGTAAAGTTTCTTTCTTCCCCTACCCCAAGACGTATCCTTACATATTTTTATTTGTATTTCTCAGTCGTTTATTTATTTATTTATAAATATTTTCAAATATTTGCAAATTTCGCATTCTATTCGTTGACTTCCACTAACTTTAATCCTGATTGTTGTTCCTTGTTACTCGTGTAATATCTCGCTAAATGTATGGCGCTATAATCTCCTTTTATTTCCCGAGTTACCGGATCAATTAGGGTATACGTGTTACTGTAAACTACTGATCCGATGACGTACGGCCCTTCGTAAAGTAAGTTGAATTTCTTAATTTGTTTTCGCAATAAATTTGACTGTGTAATCTTTTTCAACTTGACCATGGCTCCGATTTCATAGGTCACTAGTCTTTTATTGAGATTATAATATTTTTGTCGATTCGTAGCGCTTTTCTCCAAATTTTTTTGCGCCACCATTCTAATTTCATCTATTGTTTTCGTAGGTTTTCCACACCCTTGAGTATACTTGTCTAAACTATAAGTTGGTGATTTCCCGAAAGCTATCTCATTTGGTGAAAATCCTGTTGAACAGTGTATTGAATTATTGTAAGTCTGCTCTATTTCTTTAAGGAAAGCTGACCATTTTGTATGTTTTTCGTGACAATAAATACGAAAAATTCTTCCTAATTCTTTATTTACACGCTCAGTTATATTCGGTCCAGGATTTCGTACTGAAGTATGTACGATTCGTATGCCCATTCTATTCATGTGACTTTCCCATTTTTTTGACGTAAATTGAGATCCGTTGTCAGTTAACAAAGCATCTATTTGTATGATCTTATTAAAATCCTCTACACAATTTAACACGGTCTTAGTACTTGCTATCCTTAATTTATATAATTTTACAAATCGGCTGAAAGAATCCTGGATAACAAATATGAATTTTACGCCACCCATTCCCCTCGGTAATGGTCCGTATAGATCTGCCATAGCTAATTGTCCTACTTCTTTGGTCATAATTGATTTACTTGGCCCGACAGTTGGTCGAATTTCGCGCTTCGCCATCTGACAAAGGTGACATCCTCTTACTATGCGTTTTATGTCTCGGCTCATACCTGGCCAGTAATACCTGTCTCCCATAGCTGATCCTGTTTTGAAAATTCCCCCGTGCCCAATTTCTAAATGTATCATTTTTATTAACTCCTCAGTCAATTCCTGTGGTACTGCTAAAACCGTTTTGTTTAGCCCTGTGGTGTAATACAAAGTTTTACCTATTTTCTTGTAATTTTTTAAATACCTATTAACATTTTTTGTCGGTGGTCCGAATTTTCCCTTGCGCAAGTACCCGAAAATTTCTCCCAAGAATGTGTCCTGTTTCTGTAGTTCTGTTATATTTTCTAAGTGTTTTCGAATGTGTTGTCTACCTTTAACCGCAAAAGCTGCTATTTCTGGGCATGTGTTTTTCTCCTCCTGCACGTTTTTCGCATCACAAGAGTAACGAGATAAAATGTCAGGTCCTATATTTTCTTTTCCTTTAACGTACTCTACAGTGAAGTTAAATTGATTTAAATACAAAATCCACCGAGTTAGGCGACTACTGTACATCTTCCATGTCTTCAAAAACGTCAACGCTTGATGATCTGTTCTTATTATCAAATGTACTCCTCTTAAATACGTCTCAAATTTATGTAGAGCATATATTATCGCCCACAACTCTTGCTCCGATGTTGTCCACTTTAACTCTGGTCCCCTTAAAGCTTTGCTAATAAATCCAATAACGTGGTGGTTTCCTTCGTTATCTAGCTGGTATAACTCCCCCCCTATTGCAAATCCCGAACTGTCTGTCTGTAAATAATATGTACTATTTGGATCATGATGATGTAAAATAACTGTTTCTAAAAATAATGTTTTCACCTTCTCGAATGCACGCTGTTCTAAGTCACCCCACCTCCAAGTTCGATTTTTCTGAAGTAAATCACATAAAACACGTGTTGATTCTCCATATTTATTCGCGAATCTACGGTAATAATTGCAAAGTCCAAGGAAAGCTCTAACTTGTTTGATTTTCTTGGGTACCGGAAAATTTTTAATCGCGTCTATTTTTTCCGGATCCATTTGAACTCCCAAAGGCGTTATAATATGTCCCAACATACGCACTTCTGTGAATAAAATTTGACATTTTTCGAGTTTACAAGTCATGTTTGCTGCCTCTAACCTCTCAAGTACCGCGTCTACATGTTCGAAATGATCTTCTTGGCTCCCACACGTATATATTATTAGATCATCCAAGTAATTAGCGCAGAATTCTCTCAGTCCTGGGCCGAGGATTTTGTCCATTCCCCTTGAGAAACTCCCAACTGATGTCTTTAACCCCTGCGGCAATACCTTGTATACATACAATTTCCCATTGTACACAAACCCGGTATATTTACGACTCTCTGGACTGATAGGTATCTGGAAGTAGGCTGAATTTAGATCTATCGTGGTGATGAATTTTACGCCATGAAAACGCTGTATTATCTCAGAAGTTAATGGTGGTTTCTCTACTTCGGCGTGCATTCTAGTATTTAAAAACCTGGCATCCAAAAGAATCCTAACGGTTCCGTCCTTTTTTAAAGTAAACGTTAGAGGACTAGAAAACTGTGTGGCCTCCCTACTGATGATTCCTAGTAATTCCAATTCTCTAATTTTTTCGTCAACTTTATCTCTATAAGCAAAAGGTACAGGATAAGATCTCTTAACGAAGGGCGTCTCGTCCGTCATCCCTATTTCGTGAGTGTACAAAGTTGTGAGACCCGGCCTGTCTCTAAATACATTCTTATGTTTGATTAAAATCTTTTCCAACCCTTCTTTCCCTTTTAACTCCAAATCTAGCCCGGACACAAATGTCGTTATTCTACGCTCGAGACACGCCGTATCATTTATTTCGGGGTTTACTTCGATACTAATTATTTTTCCACTTGCGCAATTTTGATTGCTAATCTCACCTTTAGGTTTCCTATAAGTTATCGATGAATTTACCAATTCTATTTCCCTTTTACCAACTTCTGTTTTTATTTTCAACTTCCTATTTTCCCCACATTTAAACTCAGCTGTGTATTCGTCCAACCAATTGATACCTAATATAACGGGCCTAATCAACTTGGGTATTATTAAACATGGCGTATTTATTGTAACATTTTCAAATCGTAGTGGGACTAAAACCAACCTAGATATTCTCTGACTTTTGTGTCCTATAGCTACCTTAATCTGTATTGCTGTTACTGGCATAATCGGATAAAGCGTTTCATCAGTCAAATAGTTTTCGTAGAATTCTTGTGCTACACACGTGATCTGACTTCCGGTGTCTATTAAACAATGAACTTCCGTGTTATCTATATATGCTTTGGCTTCCGGTAATAACGGTAAAGTGCTACCCTTTTCTACTTCCTCATAATCTCGGTCCTCAAAAATGTTGTTAAAACCCCTAACTTCCCTACCCAATTTTTCTTCAATCATTTCCAATTTATTCCATTCGTCAGTTATATGTTGCAGTGAATTGACGCATACTTCCACACGCATTTCCTCCTCTGTTCTCGTTTCTTCCGCTCCATCCTTCCGTCTTTTTACGTACTTTTCAGCTTTTACTGGGGCAGTCATTCCTTGTTCATCCTTTCCTAATCCTTTCGTCGGATTCCACCCCCATTTCATCATAATCTTCAATGCAGTGTTGTGTCTTGGCGCCGGCGTCCCTCCTCCTGTGTGAGTCGTATCCATGGAGACTAATGAATCAACCCCCGTCCGTTTCCCGAATTATCTGCGACCACTAGCTCCTTCCCGGTTGTAGGTATTGTAGGATTTCCTTTTGGTGAACTGCTAACTTCGGTGCATTTGCTGCAACTAACGCCTTGGCCCACACTTTCTATCGCGTGTATCCTCCTTTTTATGGCGTGGTAACGGTCACGGTATTTGTCCTTCTTGCTAACTTCCTCCCCACTCCTCTTCTTTAAGTTCCGTTCTTCTGGCGTACATACCATTGTATCTAGTTTTCGAAGAAACTCAGCGGCGACAATCTCGTCTCCTGATTGTCCCGAAAACCATAGCGATTGAATTTCCTTCGGATAATGCCTCATAATTTCGTCGACTATGCCCAACGGAGTGTCAGTAATCTTCAAAGCCTTAGCAAGTTCCCAATAGTTTGCGAAATGAGTGAGCATGGATATATTTTTCTTGGCATCATATAACCCCTCTGCAAGTCGGCGGCGAACTTCATTTTTCTTAATGTCTCCCCAATAGGTAGCTAAAAAATCTCGTTCGAAATCTAACATAGTCTCCCATCGCTTATTGTACAATTTCGCCCACGATTTGGCTTCCCCTTTTAAATTCTCTCGTACGACAATTAAAGGATCCGTACGTTTCACTTTTCTAGTGTACTCTTTTAAATCCTCGAGGAAACTAATTGGATTTTGATTTCCGCCGGAGAATGATGGTCGCTCCTGCTGCGGTAACATTTCCACGACTTGGAGAACGTTTTTCTGCGCATTATCCTCTCCTATCACCGCCACTGTTGCTGGTTTTTCCAACTGCTTCTCGAGCTCCTGCATCTTATTGACGAGCGGTGCTAAAGCTGCCTGAATAATTGTAGTTACATCTCCAATGTTCACTGTTGAAGTCTCGGCTGAGATATTCTCCCCGATTGCTGTCACTAAAGCCTGTGTTTTCCTTCCTGTTCCACGTTTCCCCACCATCTTCTTAAATTTTCCGAGTTTCGTCGGCTAATGTTTATATTTTCCTTACTAAGCGACAACCTTACAATCTCTATTTTAATATTCTTAATTATTTATGTAAATGTTGCCTTTCTTATTCTATATATATATTTTTTTTTTTTTTTCAATTTTCTCGTTTTTCTTATTTTTCTTAAATTTTTATTCTTTTTTATTTTTATTTTCCTTTACTTCGTTAATCTTATCTTCGATTTTTTGTTCCTTTTCCTCGGGTTTTTCCTGTGAAATTATTGGTTTATCATTTTCATGTGGAAAATCTATTTTTCCACACTCCCTCTCAACCTTGCCTTGTTCCCCTTCTGGCTGAGCTCCCTTGTCTCCTCCCATATTCTCCACACGCAATGTAGAATATTTGGAACGCTTGAATATGTTTCTAAGCTCATCTTCCGTTGATATTTCTCCAACATCTCTTTCTGTCGCATCCGCCTTCCTCTTTTCGGCCATTCTCGTTTTAATGAATTTAAATTATCGAATTAAATATCGACTATATGTAATTGAAAAGTTTTTTTTTTTTTTTTTTTGGAACCTGCCCCCCTATAGACACATTATTTTCAATTATATCATTTTTATTTGCACAACGATTGCAACCCGAATTAATCCAACTCTAAAACGCACACTTTATTTCAATTGAATGTAGGTAGTTGTTAAAAAAAACGGAATGAATATTGCAACCCTATTGTTAATAAATATCCCGTGATTTTCGTTCAAACAATAATTATTCATTGTTTAGAATGTCAACCACTCCTTCATGGTTTGCAGTACCTATTGATATTCTCGCAAAATCTGCCCTGAATTCGCAATACCCATCAAAACAGACTTTCGCACATCAATTTGCAATATCTACTGATATTTTCGCAAAATCTTGCCTTGAATTAGCAATACCTATCAAAACAGATTTTCGCACATCAATTTGCAATACCTACTGATATTTTCGCAAAATCTTGTTTTGAATTAGCAATACCTATGAAAACAGATTTTCGCACATCAACTTGCAAACACCTATCGCAAAATCTTGTTTAGAATTCGCAATACCTATCAAAACAGATGTTCGCACATCAATTTGCAAATACCTATCGCAAAATCTTGTTTAGAATTCGCAATACCTATCAAAACAGATGTTCGCACATCAATTTGCAAATACCTATCGCAAAATCTTGTTTAGGATTTCGCAATATCCACTGATATTTTCGCAAAATCTTTTTGAATTCGCACTTTTAGAGTTAAACCTCTTTTTTTTTTTTCGAAGTCCGAATAATCAAATGTTCATTTAAATAGGTTATATACCTATCATAAACCTTTGTCTACGATATTAGAAGTTCTCAATTCGACGCTATCCCCAATCAAGTATTTAGGTATGTTATTCTATCTTTTTTTTTTTTTCAATATTTACATTAAATTTGCAAAATCTATTTCGTTGTTCATAACAACTGTCATAGATCCCTTTGTATTCGTTGATTTCTACCCTCCTCAAAATAAACATATTTACTGCAATTTTAATAATCGAGTATTTTCAAATCGGTAAATACCTATTGACAACTGTTTAACACCGCCATATCTGATTTCAACTTCTCATTTCGATCCGATTGAATGAATGTATTTTTCCCATCAACATGAGCTCCACCAAACCCTTTTAAAATGTATTCTATATTTATGTTCCTTATATTTTATGTTATGTCTTTTTATGTGATAATGTTCACATACAAAACATAACATTATCTATAAACAATGGTCACATTATGTAGATAAGTTCCCCCTTTTATCTCCGAAGTGTGTTTCCTCTTTTATCGAAACCGAATGTTGATATTATTTTTAACAGATGTTTATTTTATAATGCCTCAAAGTGGTGCGTGTCGTTTTCGATGTGTCCCACCTTTAAATGCTAGATGTTTTTTTTTTTTTTTTTTGTTATCAGTATCTCGATGTTGACTTTTATCAATCTTTTCGATGCTTACGAACACCGCGCGTTATCTCGAATCACATTGTTTACATTACGGTCGTTAACATTCCTGACCCAGATATGTCAATTCTTAACTCATTATATTTGTTATTTATGGCCTGTCTTGACTATTTGTTTACATAGAGCATATTTGACCTAAATTCTTTTGTATACAATAACAAATGAAAGGGGTCTTTATTAACAAGTTCACGGTCACTCGATTTAACACTTTATATTGACACTTTTTAAAATTATTTTAAACTGTAGAGTTTATTCGTTAGCACTTTTTTTTTTTTTCTTTTTTGTTATGTTTATTTATTTCTTTATAAATAATTTTTCTGTGTTTGTTTAACGTCGCACTATTCTGATTTTTTTATTAAATTATTTTCACTTCAATTAAAATGAACTTTTTTTTTATTTTTTTATTTTTTTTTATTTTTTTTTATGATACGTCCTAATTTTGTTATTATTATTTTTTTTTTTCAGTTTTTACAATAGATTGACCAATAAAGTTTTTCAACGCAAACTTGTATAACTCTGACTCCTGGTCCACGGCTTTGCAGTGTGATAATTCTCCTTTCCCCTCTTGATTTAACTTGGTGTAATGTTAAATATATAAAACTCTCCTCGTCATCGGCAAGACAGTTGATATTTCTATCTTTTGATGCTGATTTATTTTATTTTTGGAATTCTTTCATCCCTTCAAGTTTTCTTGAACTTTTCTTTTGGCTCTGATCGATATTTAAATCTTTAAGGCTTTGCATGTGTGTAGTAGGGATGGAAAATTCCTTCCCTACGTCACACAAGCCTTCATGAAAATTGGACCCTTATTTTCTTTGATACTACAGAAAGCTTACTTAAAGCTCCCTTGTACTACATACCTTTAGAGATATATGTACTTAACTAATTAATACGTTATTTACGACCTTGAACGTAAATATTTTCGTATTTATGTTGTAATTAAACTCCATCAAACGTTGTGTAATTTTTTGATTTATGATATGGGACTTTAATTACTTTCATTCTTTGTGGTAACTTCTTGATTCTAGTCAGAGCGTTGAGTTTCAAACTGTATTGGTCTCTCTCTTGCAAATCTAACTTTAAATAGTTTCTCTAAATGAACTAACTTTCCTCCGTCGCTTATTATGTTTTCCTACATCCTAACGAACTCGTAAATAACCTGTACTAATCGAATTACGCATGTTTAATTGAACAAATAATTAAGTATGACTCAAATGATTAATTGTTAGTAAATTTGATTATGATTGTTTTGTATCTGCTTGTCATCTCTCCAATCCGATTCAGCTGCTATAAGGTACATATAAAGATGGGTTTAGTAGGTTAATGTAATTAATAGATTGCAAATTTGACGAACTCAGAATACCCTTTTTCTGCCGAAAATTTGGCTCCTTCCTCCTACAAGTAAACCAGGTGATCAAATTCTAACTAGAAATTCGCACAATCTTCTGGCGCGGATCGGTTAATTGATACCTAAGTTATCGCGTCCTAACCGTCCTTCCTTATGCCATCATGCACTGCCTTCAGGTCGTCATCCGAGCCTAGATACCCCCAAATTCCTACTCCTCCAAGGTCTACTATTTACTTAGGGCGAACCGGTTTCGTCCTATATGCAATCATATACTCACGGTGTTTTGCAGAGTTACGGGTCGTGAGTCCTCCCTCCACGTACAAAAACTGATGTGAGAGTAACTCTGTCGAGTCTAAAACGCTAATTGTAAGCGGGTCCACATCAACCAGTGTACAGTACATAAAAAGATATATATGTAAACATACGTTTGGGTAGGATTATAACTCACAATATAAAACTAGCTAGTCTTATATTCCGAGCTCGGATCCCTCTCATAGAATTCTGCGAAATTCTAAGTTTGGTTAACCGAATATATACATATTAAAAATGGGAAATATTAATAAATACTAATATAATAAGCAATTATCTCGGTTTGTTCTGGAGTGCCGAAAATTCCAAGCTTTTGATTGATTTGGTTGACAATTTTCTTTAAGAGATTGCCATCTCTATTATGTGTTTGGTTAATGGTCCTTGGTTTTTAAGGAGCGACCACTGCCTCCTAGTGTTGAACTGTTTTCTAAATTTTCCCCCAAGGTTCAACTTTTGGTAAAATTTTTTTACTCTCCCGTGATTTTTCAATTGCTTCATGTAAATTATTTATACCTATAAGATCAATTATTTCATAATTTTTCCCCGAATTTTTCATGTAGTTCTTCAATAATCTTTTATCTGACTATCCCGTGATTTTCAAATGTTTGATGTACCTATTAGCTACCTAGGAGAGTAGTTAATCCATAAAATTTTCTCAAATGTTCAATGATACTCTTCAAGTTCTTTTATTTGACTATGCCGTGATTTTTCAAATGTTTGATGTACCTTTCATTTGTTTAGCTTATAATAAATCTAATTATTTTCAAATTGTTCAATCCTAAAATATCTCTTCAAGTTCAAATTAAAGATTGTGTTTAACCCCTTTTTTTTATATATATAATTGCGCAACGTTATGGTGTTGCCCTATCCTAAGATTGACATCTTCCTTTAAAAGTATCTGACCCAGTGCCCCAGTGACCGAGTTGTTTTATAAACAATTTTAGTTATGTCAACATTCCCACTGGCCTCGTGACCTAGATCCAAGAACGCGTGACACCCGTTTACCTTTAACATTCCCGAATGTGAGATTTATGGTCCTAAATTTTTCTTTTGAATTTAATAGTGATAATTTCCTTTTCGCCGAGGACTAACCTGTTCCCCGATAAATATAATTATAATGCATACATATACTTTGTCTCGATACATAAATACACAGATATATGTACACTTATTATAATTGAAATAAATTCTAATATCATAACTCATTTTTTGATCATTTTATTTTAGCTGAAGTTATAATAAATAGTATATATACTAAATAAATACAAAACTTTGACTTGGAAATTTGTCAAACACATAACTATTTTAAATAGTTACGGATAAATGCAAAGATAGGCATTCGAAATCGAAACCTTTACTTTTAATATAAGTGTTTTTCTTTTTGATTAAACTTTCTTGGAATATATATATATATACATATATATATATATATATATATCTATTTTATATATATAATATTTTAATATAGGTACATATCACATATTAAGCAAATAATATTTTGTTATAATAATATAAAATTTTATACCGACGATCAGCTGCCCTCTGCCTCGTTCATGTCTCTAGAAATTTTTATACTTTGTAAAGACTTACCCCAAAAGGTCCACTCCTGTCGGGTTCAACACGACAAACCTTTTATATATTTTTTTTTCTACCTAATTCAGCTATTGTCTAACTACCTAGATTAATCATCTTTATTCATTCTTTCACTATTGCGTTGACTCTAAACTGAATTAATTGATGACTAATCTTTATCAATCAAAATGTATTATATTTTCAAAACCCGTTGGTTAACTTAACAAATTTATTTTATTATTTTTTTATTTATTTTTATTATTTAATTCTTGTATCACCGAACTCTTTTATTTTGCAGTAAGATAACGTATTTCACTATTTATTCAAACTTTCCGAAATAATAATTATTATCAAGTTATCACAATCTCATTTAACAACACTTAATAATTTGTATTATTTATTCCAAAGTCCATATTTATTATTATTACTTTATCTAACACTAGATTAATCCTGTGATAAATTATTACGTTCGATTTTCACTTTATTTAAGGAACTATTACTGATATGTTTTTTTTTTTTTTTTTTTTTTCCAGTATTAAGTCCTAAAATTTAAACTAGATTATACTAAGTCCGAAATCACTTCTATTGCCTTGACTCCAATTATTTCAGAGTCATAAAAATTTTTAACACTTAGACAATTTTTCAACTAATAACCGCTTTAAACGTCACGTCACGTCTCACAAACTTCCGCTTTTCAAAACCCCCGATGACTAACGAAAATTCACTAAGTCCTGTCTTTTAAACCCCTCTCAGGATTAGAATGGCCTATCTAAGCTATCTTTGATCCACGAATTTAACCTATAACAACTCGAGATTTCATATATCGATTCTGCCTTTTTTGTTTAACTGCTGTTAGCTCCACCTTTCATGATTTTCTTCATGCCCTCTCTCGTTTAAACATTTTTCCAGGATCGGACCGGCGATATTACGTCAAAATGCCCCTCAACCCTTTGTCTGTTGGTTATACAAAATTAGCTCGAATTTCATAATTTTTTAGTTATTTTTTTTTCTCAATTCGTAAGAGGTCCGTCTTCAATAAACTGTATATAATTCTCAATTTTGTTTATCGCTACCAGAACATGAAAAACTCAAGCCAAAACCTTTAATGTGCGTTTTCCAGTTTTCTTTTTTCTAAGTTCCTTCTTATTCTCACGCCACCTATATGGATCAATTCAATTTTGAACTGTATTGTCTCTAATTATGTCGTAGACTTGAATTTTCATATTTTCCCTTATTTCCCTTTTATTCACGATGTTCTTCCTTTGCTCTTCCTCATTCATTCTCATGTAGCTTTCCACAATTATATGATTTTTTATATTTCCAGCCGTATTTATTTTATTAATTGTTAATTTAAGATTTTCTTTGCTTTCTTTGGCCGTATCAATTCACCCATAGTTTCACCGTACATTACTCTGATATACGTATCGTTTTTCGATGTTTGCTGCCTCAATAGAAAATTTCATTTTCTATTTGTTACTAATTAATATATCGTTTACCACATTTTTATAGGAGATACTCCCACTTCGGCCCTTAAATATATGTCAATTTTTATTACTTCATATGGTTCCTTCCTCAAATTCCGTCCCTTTCTTCCCTGAATTCACATTAATTTAAAATTTGACATGTGTTTATGTCTGGACTTCGATGTACCGACCGATAACTCAGCGTTTATTCGAGAGTCGTAAAATCTAATCGTTTTTAGTTTGAATAAACAGTCCCTATGCCCAATGATAATTTTTATCGTCCAAAAAGCCATTAAAATGGGTTTAATC
The DNA here is from genome assembly GCA_917880885.1 of Limnephilus marmoratus. NCBI lineage: Eukaryota > Metazoa > Arthropoda > Insecta > Trichoptera > Limnephilidae > Limnephilus > Limnephilus marmoratus. Next base: position 47,398,657 of record OU862915.1, on the reverse strand, counting down.
GCCTAAAACCGTGTTCGTTTTCTGATTGTTTTAATAACAAAATCACGTGTGGGGTCGTCAACTCAAATAATGTTTACGTCTATCATCAAACTTTCCTATCTTCCATAGTACTTTCGTCAAACAATTGACGGAAAACAATTCCTTTTTGTTTGATTTACCTAACGCAATGTAACCAGTATGACCTCCCTATTCCAAATATATAACGATATCTATTTAAACTCGTCTGAAAACGCAAAATTAAGTCGAAATCTTATATTGTTCAATAAACACTTCCGTTTAAACGTCCAGTTTTTCCATTAGATTTCCTTTTCAAATCGTTTTCCCTGACGTTACAAGAGTGACGTCCCTAATTTCCAGCGTTTTTCTTCCTTTTAAATGTAAAATGTACACTTTCCTTTCAATCTGGTCTCCCTGACTTTCTATGTACTCGTTATACGGCTGAATAACCCTACAGTAGCTTTTCTTACGTTTTACACGTCTTTTCTTTAACCTTCCTCTGATCATAATTTTCTTGCTATTTTCTTGCCTAGTTTTTCCAACATAATGTGGATTAATTTGCTCGTTAACGGCGGTTGCCAACCCCTTCATTGTACTGATTGTATATCTTAAATTTGGGGTCATCGAATCTAATGCACCGAGCGTGAGACCCTGTTTACATTATAGTGTATTGATCTTTCGGTCGGTGACGATATTCTTTCTCATAAATCTCTGATTAATTGCTTAGTTCAAAGTCCATTCCTTTGTTCAAAATCTGGCTACGCCTTCCATTCTGTGATTGGTTTCATTAGTTATTTATAGCTTTCTGTTTAGACCTGATTGGCTGTTGATTTCAACTATTTATTATTACGCTGATTAATGATGATTTCTAGCACCCTCTGTGTTCTTTTCATCAATACTCATCTCAATCTACTTAATTGTAGATCCCTATCGTCAACAAGAATTCAATTTACTTTGAACCGGTAGATGTCGCAGGTGTATCTGTTTTATAATTAATTGGTATTTTCTTTTTGAATTAAAGTGGGAAGCTACAATATTTTCTTATTTTCACTGTTGGTTAATGCAATTCATCACAGCTATATGACAATATTTTTTGTTTGTTGATAATAGATTCATTATTTTTAAGGGATTTTTTAATTTCCAAGGCTTCTAAGTTATCTAAACGTTTTCCTTTATGATTAATATGAAGAATATTTATCCCTGTATTTTTTTCAAAACTATGGTTATTTTGAATGATATGGTTAGCAAACTCAGAAAAATTATTATTATTAAGATTTAAGGTGTCTTAATAATAATAATTTTTCTGAGTTTGCTAACCATATCATTGAAAATAACCATAGTTTTGAAAAAAATACAGGGATAAATATTCTTCATATTAATCATAAAGGAAAACGTTTAGATAACTTAGAAGCCTTGGAAATTAAAAAATCCCTTAAAAATAATGAATCTATTATCAACAAACAAAAAATATTGTCATATAGCCCAATCATGGATTTGTTCCCCTACCCACCCACTCTACACTAATACCTACCTACCCAATCTACATTATTATCTAGCAACAGCTCCACCCCTACCATAATAAAACATTGTTCGAAACTGTCAAATTAGTATAAGCTTTCCCTGACGAAGGAACGTTTGTTCCGAAACCGGTCGGATTTGCACATCAAATAAGTGGTTTATACAAAGTAAAATTATTTCATTATTCTATAATGGATAACCACAAAGTAATAGCTACATTCAAAAATACTTAATAAATCGCTGGTATTTCTTGAAAATAAAATTTAAACCATGATTTTAAATATATTAATAATTATAAACTTAATTTAAACCATTTAAGAAATATCAGTTGCTTATTATTACAGTTAAAAAAATATGTTCAAGTCGTTAAATATTCTAGGTCTGAAATCAGGTGGAATAATATTAAAATGATTCCGTTGTTTAAATATGTGTAATAAATACGATATTTATATGGAATTCCACATTTCATAATCATTCTAGCAGAAATATTATAAGAATACTGTGTAACGTTAAACATTTTCTTTTATGAACATAATATTTTTACAGGTATTACTTCTTCACCATATCAAAGAAAATTCACCAACCAATACATCCTTGAAGTTTATTTAAATTCGATATTTCCAAAGCTCTTATACACATATATTTTAAATTATACATGAATGTAGGTATATACATGATAGATTTAATAGGTAGGACTGATAATAAATTTACACATATTCCTTTGAAAGCTTTTACACGAAGAAAGGTTGAACCGCCGTATTAAAATATTCTAGATTTCCTCGATTATTATAAATGTTACAAAATAATTAATACCGTACCAAAATATTTGTTTTCCACTGTCATTTTTTAGCATTGTACATGCAGCTGTTTTCACTCGCGTGAATCCTAATTCCGCTATATTACGAGTATACACATGGTTTCAGTGTTTAGATTTAAAGAATTAAACTTTGTCGTATTAACACAATAATTCTTGAATGATCGTGTTAATTTTATTATTTATATTATAAGTATTAAAGTATGTGTCTAAATAATCATTTTGATTTTTGAGTTTCATTGTGTATGATGTGTTATTGTTTTCGATTGTTTTAGACATGTATTTGTCATTCAACCAGCTTTCTGTTAGCACAATGACATCAAAATAATTTTTAAGCTGTTGGAGGTAGGGTAAAAGCCGGATAGTTGTGCCACTTTCCAAAAAAACCTTTTTTTTTTAAATGTACTTAACAAGAATAATGCTAAGTAGGCATTTGATCTTTTATAGTTGCCTATTTTTGTAAACAAAATTAATATTGGTATTGAGGGGGTCCTTTTTCATTTGATCTCTCGAAAAGGGGATAGTTGCCTACTGTAGCGGATAGTAGTATAACGTTAAAAATGCTTCGGGTGATAAATGCCTCGTGCAGGGATATACAATAAAAATACAACAAGAATAGCCTCGAAACTTTAAGTTACGTAAGTTATTAATAAAATATTATTATTTATCTTAAAGAGCAATTAGCTTTGGCATTAGCATTAATTATTAAAAATATCCAAGGTTGTCACTTTTCCACATCTCATGCAATGGTTTTCGAATGATATACAAGTTTCATGAATAACGTGACCATTTATTTTTCTCCCAAACCGGGACACCGAAAAAAGTAGGTACTTAATAATAATAATAATAAATTTGGACAACTTATATAGCGCAGTACAAAAGAGACTAGATTTCAATTCATCTTGCGGCTACCAATCGCATGGACGAACGATTGAAATTCTTGACGCTTGTTCAAAATTTAAAGAGACGTTTCTTTACTAATAGAAATAGCAATGTGTTATTGGACTAAAATTAGCATGGATTTTACGAGTGGTTTTACTTTACTTAATTAATATTTAATTAATACTTTAGTCTGTAGGAGGCTAGATCACAACTCGTCTTGCAGTTTACCAAGCGCGCGGATTATTGGAATTCTAGCCTTTTAATAAATTAAATCAAATATCTGTATCACAAACTGAGTCATTTTTCGAGCCTTACACTTTCATGCAATGCAATTGACAAGATAGTATTTTTTTCAAGTTATATTAAGATTAGCTATGTTGTTTCCATTCCAACTCAGAATGAAAACAACTCAGAAACACCTCAGAGAGGTCATTAAAAGCTATGAAAAAATAATTTTAAAATAGCCGATAACCCTAACCCAACTTAACCTATTTAACTAATTTTTTTATCATCACTCTTAATGACCTTTCTGAAGTGCTTCCGAGTTGGTTTCATTCTGAGTTGGCCGGTCTGTACGTATTTTTTCCTTATCAGGCACAAAAGCTCCTCTTTTCTGATAAGGCATACATGACCAAAAGCGCCCTTAAATATAATATTTTGTAAAATGTATACGTATCGCATTTTGGAAAACGGGACATTTTGGCGTCCCGAAGATATATTCGGGGACACCAGGACACGCTGCCTGGAAACAGGTCTGTCCCGGTGAAAACGGGACGTCTTGTCACATTATTCATGTTACATCTCAAATATTATTAATTTGCTTGTGTAAAATCTTGTAAGAAAAAAAAAAAGATTCAAAGGTAGTTCAAATGATACATTTGAACGATTTACCTGCTAAGATGATTAAAAAATACCTACAAATACACTATCTCGTATACTTAATATTTTTAAAATGACCGACAAAAACACTTAACAATCTGTTAACAAGCAATACAAAATCCTCACCAATATGGCTGACTGCGTGGAATATTACTGTGTAAATACAAATGACCACAATTATTTGACCAACATAACAAAAGGAAAAAATAGAATTATAAAACCAAATTTTGGGTTTCTTTCTGGTGTTTCAGCGCAGATTTTCATAACGCTATGTTAATGCCGCCTCTAGGTTAAGTTATTGGGCTCCTATCCCGTTGAATTTTTTTTATCAATTTGTTTAGCTGTTAACATGGTGTTTACTTTAAGATGATTATGAAAATTGTTACTTATATATATTTTTAATAATTTTGTTTGAAAGTTATAATTTTGAAGGTATCCCCTGCTGACATAAAGCCTGCGAACCTGCGAACTCAGCGAACTCAGCGAACCTGCAAACCCGCATTACAACGCGAACTAGGGATAAGTTGTCCTATAATTTTATACAGTCTTTTTCAATAATGTTTAATGGGGATGATTGTTCAACATCCACCGGGTGAAATTCTACCGTAGTTTATTATACAGGTGAGGACATTATGATATTCATTTCAATGGTATGAAAGGAATCAACCCAGGGAGACTAATTTGAAATATCCAATCACGGAAATACTATTAAGCAGCAATTCTTTGAACATCCTTATGCAGGGTGAGTGTGTGTGTGTATCGACCCGTACGTAGAATCTGAAACCATCAAAGCGAATGAAAGCAAAGCTCATTCAAAAGCGAAATGTTTTGCGCGAGAGGTCCTTTGAAGGAATCTGTCATGACATGTTGGAATATTTATTCACAGGGTTAATTATGAAACTGCATTGTTGGGTTATGAACCTGGTTGCTCTCTGGCAGCGGTGCGCGGTGAACTATGACTATTTATTTCGATTCTTACGATTTTCCTGCAAGTATTTTTATGTCCGAAAAGATTGAAAAAACCTTTATTTTTGTGAAGAGTTTCTAGAACTCGATGTTTTGTTGACGTTGTTATAATCAAAAACAATTATTCCCCGCAAGACTTGAAGAAATACTTTCTCCCTGCGTGTCCTTTCGCAATCGTCTCCATTCCCCCTTCGCGTCCCATTTCCCTCCCACGTCCTCTTCCTCTCCCGCCTTTCTCTTCCCCTTTCTCTGGACATGCACACAACAACTCACCAAAATATCATCGCAATCGGATGAATAGGGGTATGCGGGTATGCGAACATCGAATCACCAAAGTTTCATCGCGATCAGATGCATAGTTTATGAACGCATAAAGAATAAACAAAGAAACAATCATTTTTATGTAATAACTATCGATCAAATTTGGTACCTATTTGAAACTCCTATAATTCTTGATTTGATTAAAAGGATTCGATTAGTGTGAGTGTCATAGGTGAGCACTTCAATTAAATTCATAAATTTAAAGAATTTATTCAAAAATTGAATTTTGATTAAGAACAATCGATGACTTGCGAAATGTCATTTTCAAAATGTGACATGGTTGACAGTTTCGTAAGAGTTTTTATAATAGTTAAAAAAACTTTTCAGGTATGTTGTCACGTGGTTGTAATAATCCCAAAACTTTCGCGAGAGTGGAAAGAAGATATTTTGAAAGTTTTAAAAATTTCCTATGTTTTATATTATAACTGTCTGAACTTCAGACCTTAGAATTTAACTATATTTAGCCAAGACTCACACCTCTCGAGATCCTACATAAAACATTAGGTGAGAGCTCTCATAGCTAGTTAGATAAATTGTCAACAGATGTCAGAAGGTACAAAACTCTGGTCAGGCCAGGATATTATTCTATAAATAGCTGTTTTTTAGGGTGATATACCCTCTTTCTCCTCTTCGCTTCGCTGAAACCACACTTAATTAACTAGTAACTCCTTGGTCTGTCTCGGGTAGTTTGTATCTTCCGGTTATAAAAATGTAATTGGAAATAGAATCAATAAACTCAAGAGTCCCTTAAAAATTGTCCTGAAGATGAGTCTTTCATTACCAGTTCCTTACCTTAAAACTTTACAATAACAATACATAAAGGACAAACTGTGGTGTTTGTATGAACGTGTAAGTAAGCAAGCAAATAGTATGCTTGCGAGATTCTACAAAAGGCGATGCATGTTAGAAGTATGTCTCTTTTGCTACAGGCAGCTCCGGGCAGCTCCCCAATAAATAACAGTGATAAATATCAATACTCTCTTCTTTTGGGGTGTACTACACACATTATACCAGGGCACAATACAGCGACACATTACAACTGGCGCAGCGACGGAAAATTAAAGAACCTGATGGCGAACTTGAACTTGATTTGGAGGATAAATTACTGACATTTTTAATAGACATTAGGAACACACCTTGGTTATGTACGGGAGTAGAACCTCGTGTGTTAATGTAAGGAAGAAAAATTAGGTTGTTCCAAAAATGGGTAATGACAAGTTTATCGATTAAAAAAAACATGATAAAGTTAAAAACAAAACGTTAGCTAGTCAAAATAGTTAAAAGAAATATTACCAGGGTAAAAATTTTTAAAAATTCTTTGATTTAGGATCAAAAGTTTTGACTAAAGAGTTTAGAAATAAAAGAATAACTGGATTTTGGGAACAATTATTAAAGGATTAGGGAGTAGGACTTATTTGGTAAGGATACATTCGACAGGTCAGGTTTGGAAAAGGCACCATGATCAGCTTTCTGATAGAAATGTTAGGTGGGGGGAGAGTGACTGATAATCCGTTGGACTTTGGTCCACTCTCAGATGTGGACAGAACCTTTGCTAATTCCCCTGTTCTTTGCAGATCTCAAACACCATGGGAAGGGAGACTGCGTTCCAGACTACACCCATGCCCACGTTATACAAAGTGAAAAAAAGGTGTTTTAAAAAATAAAAGTGTTTAAAATTACATGATTGAATAAAATGTACATAAAGGAATACGTAGCTATTTGTTTTGTATAATGTTAGAGAAAATAATATGGTTTCATGTAATTATTGTTTAAGTGTGGGGGTGTGGTGTTCGTACGAATGTTTAAGTGAGCAAGCGAGATAGTATGCTTGCGAGATTCTATAAAAGGCGACGCATGTTAGAAGTACGTCTCTTTTGCTACAAGCAGCTCCCCAATAAATACCAGTACTAAATACTTATACTCCCTTCATTTGCCGTATACTACACACACTATACCAAGGCACAATACACGACACATTACAGAAACAAAAAAGCAAGCAAGCAAACATACTTTCATGTTTTATATATTATGTAAAATATATTAAATTAAAATGACGCCACAAAGTGAATTTGCCATTATTGAAGAAATAATTAAAATATTATAAATTATTGAAGAAATAATTCATAAATTTCCGGAAAGCGAATTGTGTAGAAACTTTGACATTATCTTTAATTGAACCTATTTATATCATAGTTCTGACTCAGTCACCCTAGTTTTATAATAAACCCCTATCCAATTCAGACGTTATTTACAACCATTTCTTGAATAACCAACACCTTTGCCGTAGGTGGTTCGCTAAGTCTGAGGTCTAAGCAATGGTGCCCGGGTTCATCGGGTGAGTTGTGTTCATGTCTTTGCGGCGGAAGCGCCTTCTCGTCAGCTGCGTAGCGGGCCAGATCGGGAGAGGCCCGTTTTTAGGAGACTCCAGCTGGTCTCTCTCGACCCATGGTCTTGCACATCAACGAAAGGGATAGACTAATATGTCAGTCACTCCTGGACACACTGACCCACCCACCTACTATTTTTGGGTAAATTTAGAAATGCGTTTATTTATTGAATGCGTAAATCACAATAAACCACGTTCACGCCAAATCGTTACATTACTAAATTACTTTCATAAAACTTTTTACAACGAATCAATAAGAAATTTTAATATAGAATCGTCATCCTAATTAAAGTTGTTACTTGTTCGTCCGATTTCCTAATGTTGCAGTCAGGTACAGTTATATTAATTGTACCTATGATTTAAAGTCTGCACGCTTTTAAAATACATTCTAAAGCAATACACTTCAGCCCTTGATACCCTCATTAGCAAACGAGCAACTCAAGATTGGAAATTGCTTCCAAACGCAATCATTTGTTTCGCCGAGTAGTCGATTTGTTTGCGAACAACTTGCCCCCGAGTGGGTAGCACCCCCCACAGTACCTACCCCGCAACCTAACTACCCCTGGACGTAGATTTAGCTTATGCAGCCGAACAGGAGTCCGCAGATTAAAGGTTGGCCAAGGCTTCCCGGAAATATTGCTGACATTTTGGTTAGCATAATAATTGATGCAGTTAGGGGGAATCACGTGGTTCAATTTGAATAAAATACTGTAATCTCTATGTGCATTATTAACTCCGTCATAAAAATTAAAGACAAATATTTTTCTTGTTAAAAATATTTTTCTTGTTTTCTTGTTCAAATATTATACTTTTCACATGCTCATCAGTTTTTTTTATGAAGACGAACTGAACATCAATTGGAGAATTGGGTAAAAAGGTTAATTCTAAATTATTGCTCTGCAATATTCAACATTTTTTTTTATTTATGGGAGGACGGAGGATTCAATTCAGAGCATTCGTAGTTAGGTCAACATTTTTATTTTTTAAATGACCTACTATTTGATATGGTTGGGTATTTACATTGACAAAAAAAAATTAAGAACATTTTTTAACATTATCTCCACACAAGAGGTCCTGAGAAAAAAATCCCGAGGGCCTATGTCATCTTTGGCGATGCCATATGGAGGTTCTTTTTAGAGAAATAGAGGAGAGGAAGCTCTGTGAAGGAAGTAGGTATTTGCGGTGGGTAGGAATCTGGGGATCAATGCGTTCAGGAATAATGTATGAATCTATCTCTCCCACTGCGGTACAAGGCCTGATCCGGTCATGGCCAAGACCTAGGCAAACCTCACCCTATGAACCTGCGTATCTTAGAAAAGGCAATCAATGTAAAATGCCCTTGAGGTGATTTTATCGCAAAAAGGTCGCTAAGTATCTACGTAAAGTTAACAATGTATTTATGTTTTATTATTTTGAAATATAGAATATGTTCTTGCACCCCTGCCTACATTCTGAGATAAAAAATTAAGTTTAATTAAATGAAGACAATATTAGCGAAACTCAATCGAAATCTGGAGACAGAAAAATCAGAAAAGATATTGGCTCCGCTGGGACTCGAACCCAGAACCCTTTTCTTACATGGAAACAGCTCTACCGATTAAGCTACGGAGCCCATATTAATTGGTCACTTTTAACTGTATCATACTTCGACTAAGAACTACCAACATTATCTTCACTTACTTAACGCACATATTATTGGCTGCTATCTTTATATATGATTACAATATTCAACTCGAACTAAATGCAATCTAGATAGTGTCTGGATAAATTTTTATCCATTTTATTTGTAATACGCGACATCTATTGATTTTTTCTGCAAGTCTAGGATGAATATTTATTATTAATTTTTTAAACTTTATGAGTAAAATCTCAAATTATAATATTAATTCTGGGTTCGAGTCCCAGCGGAGCCAATATCTTTTCTGATTTTTCTGTCTCCAGATTTCGATTGAGTTTCGCTAATATTGTCTTCATTTAATTAAATATTATAATTTGAGATTTTACTCATAAAGTTTAAAAAATTAATAATAAATAATTAAGTAAATAAACTTTTAAAAAATCCATTCTCTTCGAAAACTACTTTCTCTAAACAGAAAATTATCGCGAACAACATGAATGAAATCAATCAAGACCTGACACCTGTTGCCAAAAATCAAAAACAAATTGCACAAACAGCGAAGTCTACAACCGCACAGCCAGAAATCAGTGAAAATCTAGCATGATCATTCACAGATGGCTCTAATCAGCTGTTAAGATTGGAAATATTTTTGAATTAACTAGAAAATTTTAAAACTACAATGATTTCTTTTGTGGACAAAAAACTAAGCATTTATGATCAAAAATATGAAGCAATATTAATACAAAACAATGACCTACTAAAGTCATTTCAATTCATAGCGGATCAACAGGAAGATCTAAAAAATCGTGTGATTTCTATGGAAAAATCACAGGTTAAAGATAATGCTGATCTAATTGAATTAAAAAACCAAACCTCCATTTTAACGAATACAATCTCACAACAAGACGTCAAAATCGACAGACTAGAATATATGCATCAAATATGGAATATTGAAATTAGAGGCATTACGGAATCCATATCTAATAACTATTTAGAAGTTCTCAATAAAATAGCAAAAATTATCAACTTTGAGGACTCTTCAGGAAATGTGAACTCGGCAATAAAAAAAATCTGTAGAATGGGGCCTAAAATTGATGAAAAAAAGCCCAGATCAATCATTGCGACTTTTAATAACACACTAGATCGGAATAGTTTCTTATACAAAATAAAAACATACATAAATGCCACAACTTCCAGCACAAATAAATTAAATACATACGATCTAGGATTATCGCAAGATGCCAAACGAATATACATGTATCGGAGGAAAATTCCTCCTAGGACAAACTAAACGATTCGTCACAGAAAACAATTTTAAATATGCGTGTGGACATCTTCAAGGCATCTAAAGGAAAAATTGACAGCTCAAAAAAGTCTAACTTCGTCGTATTGCTTTATTAGTATTCTTTAAAATAGATTTCTCATCCAAAGTTTTTGCAGTGTATTTATTATTCACGTAGTTTCAGATTCTTTCAATAGATGTCGATAGGTTAGTTTGTAATACGAAGTTCTGCCATTCCTAACAGATGGCAGCTGAGTTAATTATCAGAAGAATACCATCTATCGCCGTTCGTATCTTATGTACGAACGGTTACGATGATGGCTGGAGGCTCCAGTGAAATAGGGCGGGCTTGCTCAGTCAGCCCGCCGCGCACCGGCGCAAGAGAACTTGTAAATATTCACGATAACCAAATAAACAAACTAGTAATCATTCGAACCTATAACTAATTGGAAGATACCCAGCACATCTCAGGTTGTTTCTACTAGTGGAAGTTAAGAGACATTGAAATAAGTAATACCTTTTCTAAGTACAATTTATCAGCGCCTTTGAAATTTAGAAATTACAGGAAACAATGTAGCACTGATGATGTGTGTTTTATGTGCCTATGGATGTCGAAGGGCCTTGAATTGTGTTTTTAAACTGTGTGAAATGTAGAAAGAATGTACATAAAGAAAAGGAGAAAAACACTTACTGCGCAGGCACTTTTTTCTTTCTTGGCTGGGTTTATTATGCACCGGTATGAGTACGAGTATATTAATCGCGGCTACTTGCGGTATGCGGAATTTGGTTTGCGGATGCGGTAAGCGGTATTGGAATATAGATGTTTATGCGGAGAAGTTTGTTTAAACACTGAATGTGGGTAATATAAAACGACAGGTATATAGGGATGGGTTTGAAGGAACATGTGACAATACTAACCACAAGTACAGAGACTATGGTGTATAGACGAATGTAAGTAAGTGTAGCTGTGTATGGTGTAAATTCCCAACTAACTGGAATAAAATTAAACAATGTACAATTTAATTTTTTTTAGAAACTATTACTTTTAACACTCTCTTTTATAACTTTTTTGAAGGTTAATCCCATGAATTTAATATATTATTGAAGATGAAAATAACACTAATAAATCTAAACGAAAATATGAAGAAAAAAAATCTGTGTTTATTCATATTTTAGTTTAGATTTAGTGTTTTCTTCTTCTTCAACAATATATAGTTACCTATATTTTTATTTATTTCGAAAAAATCAACAGATTATTATAACCATTACATTAAAATTAATAACACACATACGAGTATAATCTTATAATAGATTTTCACACAACTTAAAATTATAATGAATAACTAAGTGTCCTGTACCTACCCGTGGGTTAACATTTTTACAAAAATAAATCATTTTATAAAGAATAAAGATGATGTAAAAACATGTATAATTTCAAAATATAATGTATTGAAAAATTTATTTTATTAAAAGACAAATAACTTTGTTTACATCACTTTATTTTTTATACACAATCTACATGTTTCGTGAACAATGTTGACATCATCAGGAGTAAATGTATCATGATGATTTGAAGATTGTTCACAAAACACGTAGATTGTGCATAAAAAATAAAGTGATGTAAACAAAGTTATTTGTCTTTTAATAAAATAAATAATGCCATCACAAAGTGAAAACCTTTCAGAAGAAGTTTTCTTCGAAAAAAAAAAAGAAAAATTTATCCTCACTACCAAACCGCAATAATAATACGTAGGTATCGTAGGTACGTAATTTAATGGCAAGTAACTGGAAATGATTCATAGCAACAACATCATAACTTGCAAATATTTGATAGGTAGGTGTAGTCGTTTTTGATGGGGCTGTTAATTTTTTTCTGCATTTTTTCTTCTTAGTGTCTCTCCAAAGAATGGTTTTTATAACGGAAACCAATGGTAGGGGATCTTTCCCTATTGTGACAGGGATACTTATTACGAGGTGGAAATTTAATTCTACAATTCCGGATATACGATATCTACGCTATTTCGCATCTGAATTAGAACAATCAATCGCTCAAATCCCCTCCAATCCTTTCATCCAGCTACTAGTTGCAGTTCTCCATGCAAATTCCCAGCGCCGGTTGCACTTCTCAAGTTTTCTGATCCCAGTTTTGGGGTGAATGCTTTACACGGCAGAACTTTAAAGAATCTCACGTTTTCCTGACGTTTGAAATACGAGAATGACGCCGAACAGCGCCGGTGAACGTCGCGTCTTATTATCTCGGAATTTTAATCAAAAGTTTCTACCGGTGACGAGTAACTCACTGCGTTTTCATTTTAGTACGCGATGGTTCAGTCGATATTCCATGTGTATGCCACTTTCAATGCTTCGAGTTTTTGGCACCAACAGTTTGATAATAATACTCAGTTTGCTTTAAAAAATCAGAGTGTGCAATTCACAAGCGGTAGAAGTGAATTCTTCTAGTAGACAATAGTGGGGAGACTACGAAGCACCGCACATAGATGAGACCGATTATATTACCTCATTCTCTCGCAGGCTTAATCCTATAGATTTATAATGTTTGTCTCATTTTAGTATCGATATTTTTCGTTTTATCGAGTTTCAAATCACAATGGCGCTAAAGAAGTTTTCACTTTAAAAAGACAAACAGACATTCCCTCGGACAGCCTCCGTGGCCGAGGGTTAAAGCTCTCGACTAGTAATTCGAAGGTCGCGGGTTCAATTCCCGGTGTGCGCAAATAAATTTTATTTTACGCATTTTTTTTATATCGCAATTAATTCATGTAAAATAATATATGGTATATTTGCAGCACGTTTCAGGGTGAAAGAAACTCCCAGTATCGCCATAGTACAGGGCCACCATTCAGAGTTAAAAATTGGCTTGAAATGGCTTTAGCTGTGTTGGTGACAAGATATGAATAGCCAGATACTTCCCCACCTTCCTCTTCTCCATCTTTTTTCCCTTCCCAATAGCTTCACCCTCACAATTGGGGATGCCATAGTCTCACTGGCTTCAGACAGGAGCAGTTGGGACTCTTGTGTGGTATTTACGTTGAAAACCTCATACTACTTTATTATAGTAGAAAATGTTGCGTGTGTTATGACGGAAGACTTTGCTAGAAAAGGAAATGAACCCGCGACGCCTGAGTAGCAACCCAAAGTATATGTTAACTCAGTTTACAATTTGGGAGGTGGGTAGGGATACCGCCGCCCCGGGAACCATTTATTGGACAACCAACACCTGCCTGCCACAGGTCACCCCAAATGGTTCGCTAAGTTTGGTGACTGAGCAGGGGTGCCCGGGTTCATGGGATGAGATTTGTCTAGGTCTTGGTGGCGGATACGTTTGCCCAACCACTGCGTGGAAGGCTGGATCGGAGAAGACTGATTGAGGGAGGCCTTTTGACCTCTCCAGCCGGATTCTCACGACCCTTCGCCTTGCACCGCAGTGTGAGGAATAAATTCATGCGTCCGTCATTCCTGGCCACACTGACTCCCAGATTCCTAACCACCACTCATACATTTTTCCTTCCCGTATCTTCATCTCCTTCCTTTCCCTTAAAAAACCCTACACACGGCGTCCTCAAAGATGACATAGGTCCCTAGGGATTTTTTTTCCTCGGTGCCTCCTGTGTGGAGCTAATGTAAAAAAAATGAAATTAGTAACCTACGAGTCCTAGATGAACCAAGCCATTTACTCAATATGAATTGAAACTTTCTGAGGGAACTGGCAGGATTTCTTAACACTGCCACGTATTTCAAGAGTGTCGTTTACCAAAGTGGCGCAGTGGTAGGAGTTTTTTCAAGAACAGTAAATTAGGCGATATGGGTATCAAAATACGCATATAGAAGGAATAAAATAAATAAAAACTTTTGAAGCAAAAAATGTGAAGAGAATGAAGAGACTCCAACTAACCTATGTTGCCAATGTCTCGTCCTGATAGGAAAAAGGCTTAGTTACCTTTGAAGATACATTGTGGAATCAAGAGACAGCCAAATATCTAACGACAATCCTGGTGAACTTTATCAAAGCAACCGGGTTACTATCAAAGGAATGAGGTAAAATGGGAGATTGCACAATGGGCCCTTTGCCGGAGTTCACTGTACTATGTAAGCCGCCTCCATTTTTATTAAAATTGAAAGATCGGTTGAACACTTTTTAAAAGTGTTCAAACGACCATTTGCTTCAAAACTACAGCACATAAAGAGTATAAATAAAACAATATATGAATCCGAAACTTTCTATATACAGGGTGTTAAGGGACGTACTTGACTTACTTTATCCAGTGATTCCTGACATTATTTGGAGTAAAAAATGTAAATGAAATTTTGATCTCCGATGACATTTTTGATGTTTGTTTTTTTTTATTTTTTCTACAAAAACATAAAAAAATGCTAGTTGTTGAACAGTTGGAGGCGGGGTAAGGGGTTCGTCAGACACCCGGCTGAGTGACCAGTGACGGAAGAAATTTTTTTTGTTTGATTTTTAAGAAAAAAAATTTGAAAAAAAAGTCGTCAAAAAAAGTCACCGGAGACCAAAATTTCATTTACATTTTTTACTCCAAATAATGTCAGGAATCACTGGTTAAAGTAAGTCAAGTACGTCCCTTAACACCCTGTATATATGGTTTCTATATATTATAATGGGAGCTCTGGCGTCATGAAATTTTTTCCTACACCATTCATCAGATTGGGATGAGGTACGCACGCTTGCGAAGGTTTCTAGATAAATAGGTGGCGCGTGAATAGTTTGAAGATTGTATGTATTTCATGTAGTTTAATGGCCGGGAGAGGGTGGGTAATCTGAGAGCGGCGGAAGGGAATGAAGGAGGGGGAGTTTGATGAAGGAATGCGGTGGTTTTAGGAACTTTCTTAGAAGATGGGAATTAAGGTAGCGTAAAACTCATTGTATTGTTAATGTAGCAGGCTGTATTGATGATGTCCAACATAAGATTCACATCTCACATAAAAATGTTTCAAACTGTACTCAGATTGTATGATCACCAATAGTTATAATTTGAAAACTTTTAATAAACTCGTAATTTAGCATTTGATACAAACAGAAAACACATAGACACTTAATCATGGAAACCACTGCTCACTTGTTGAAAGTTATTACTGCACTGATTTGCAATGTCAAACTAGGTAGAAGGAAGTATGTAGGTGGGTAGGTTTATTTGAAGGAAGTATGTTGGAAAGGGAACGGGATAGAAATATCTCCAAACATACCGCCCACCAATTTGACGTAGGAAAATTTAATTAATTAAGTAGAAAGTTATTTTAAAACGAAAAAGTACTTTAAAGTATTTAAAAAAAGTTTTTCAAGTTCCTTGATCTGGAATATCATCATCATCATCATCTGTGGCTCTACAACCCAGGTCGGGTCTTGGCCTCCAGCAGAGCCTGCCTCCATGACTGTCGGTGTTGTGCTGCGTTGCGCCAGTTTCGGATGCCGATGGTGCTTGCATCCTTCACCACTCCATCCAGCCATCGAAGCTTTGGTCTTCCAACTCTTCTCCGACCCCCAGGTGCACCATCCATAATTCGCTTTGGAATATCTCCTTCGCTCATTCTCTGGATATGTCCAGCCCACCTTAGTCTTCCAGTTTTGATTTCCTTGGAGATGTTAGGGTCCTCGTAAAGATCCTGGTTGTATCTGATACGCCATTCTCCATTATCACAGACTGGGCCGTAAATCCTTCGCAGCACCTTCCTTTCAAAACTTTCTAGGGCTCCTTCATCACCCTTACTGATTGTCCAGCATTCCGAACCATACATAAGAACAGGTCGTATAAGGGTCTTGTAAAGCAGGACTTTAGTTCTTCTGGTAAGGTGGCGAGATTTCATATGCTTCTGTAGCCCAAAGTAGTATCGATTTGCAGCTACTATTCTTCTTTTGATTTCGCTGGATACATTGTTGTCATTTGTCACCATAGTACCGAGATATACAAACTCGTTGACAGTTTCAAATGTATAATTATCTATCTGTATACTTGGTGGTTTCTGGCGTCCATGTACGGGCATATATTTTGTCTTCCCCTCGTTGATGACCAATCCCATGTTCCTTGCCGACGTAGCTAAGCTTTTAAACGCCGATTTTAGTTCATATTCTGAGCATGCGATCTGGAATATATAGGTATGTATTTCGGTTCCAGGAAAATTTTTAACAGTAATTCATCTTGAGAGACCGTTAAAAAATTCGAACATGTTAGTTGTAATAGGTAGGTAACTAATCACTCAGAGGTCATCCAAATAACAAATTTACGCACTACTCTAATGTGGTAACTATGAAGGTTTTTAAGCTATAAACAAATTCAATGCAATATCAAATGAACAAATTTTATAAAACATTGTTTATATTATGTGTATTGAAAGCAAGTAGTAGATATTTCTATATGTTTGATATATATTGGCTTGGATAACAAAGAGAAATCAAAATTGGATAACAAAATTGTACGAGTATCTAGAAGATTCTAGAAACATAATAAAAACACAATATCCGCAGTGCTCTCGTTCTATGAGCGTAAAGCATCCGGTGGTTATCCGTACATTCTATACAAATCCAATGATTTGTTTGTGACAACTAACCAATAGTTTGTAAATAAAACTGAATCTTCCATTTTCTATAACTGCCCTCAGTTGGATTATGACATCCCCGTTGGGGTACGTTGTGATGTTGAGAGGGTTGTGGGGAAGGAAACTAGACGAGATAGTTGCGTAATACCTTTTTTTTCAGGTTTTGTCACCGAACAAGACCAAAGCCTTGGCAGGGGTGCCCGGATTCATGGGGTGAGGTTTGTCTAGGTCTTGGAGGCAGATGACCAGGACACACTGAACCCCAGATTCCTACCCACCTCTTAAACCCTTTTCCTTCCCAGAACTCTCCTCTCCTTCCTTTCCTTAAAAAAACCCCCTACACAGCATCCCCAAAGATGATATAGACCGTGAGGGAAATTATTTTCCTCAGGGCCTGCTGTGTGGAGCTCATGTAAAAAAAAGCCATTTCAAGCAACGCGAGCGCTTCGATCATGAATGGTATTATTGAAGTAAAACTTCTTTACTCACGCTCGACTTGGGGGGTAAGCTGGTGAATGCGTTACGAAAAGTGGTGATTATACGAAAAATGTAATGCGAACGGTAATTGATGCGAACGGTGATTGATTTCTAGGCGAACGGTCGGACAAATAAGGATAAGGATAAGGATAAGGATAAGGATAAGGATAAGGATAAGGATAAGGATAAGGATAAGGATAAGGATAAGGATAAGGATAAGGATAAGGATAAGGATAAGGATAAGGATAAGGATAAGGATAAGGATAAGGATAAGGATAAGGATAAGGATAAGGATAAGGATAAGGATAAGGATAAGGATAAGGATAAGGATAAGGATAAGGATAAGGATAAGGATAAGGATAAGGATAAGGATAAGGATAAGGATAAGGATAAGGATAAGGATAAGGAGAAGGATAAGGATAAGGATAAGGATAAGGATAAGGATAAGGATAAGGATAAGGATAAGGATAAGGATAAGGATAAGGATAAGGATAAGGATAAGGATAAGGATAAGGATAAGGATAAGGATAAGGATAAGGATAAGGATAAGGATAAGGATAAGGATAAGGATAAGGATAAGGATAAGGATAAGGATAAGGATAAGGATAAGGATAAGGATAAGGATAAGGATAAGGATAAGGATAAGGATAAGGATAAGGATAAGGATAAGGATAAGGATAAGGATAAGGATAAGGATAAGGATAAGGATAAGGATAAGGATAAGGATAAGGATAAGGATAAGGATAAGGATAAGGATAAGGATAAGGATAAGGATAAGGATAAGGATAAGGATAAGGATAAGGATAAGGATAAGGATAAGGATAAGGATAAGGATAAGGATAAGGATAAGGATAAGGATAAGGATAAGGATAAGGATAAGGATAAGGATAAGGATAAGGATAAGGATAAGGATAAGGATAAGGATAAGGATAAGGATAAGGATAAGGATAAGGTTAATTTCCACTTCCAAGACTTGCATTCATTCAAGAATAATAAATCGAAATTCAAATGGATGTATTTTAAAGGGAACGAGCACGTTCACCCTTCAACCGATCAAATATGTATGTAATTTGCAGCGCTACACCCTGTATTTATTTATTTATTTATTTATTTATTAACGCCCTTTTTCGGGGCTTTTACATATGAATAGTAAGAAATACACAGTATTTATTGTACATAACTGAACTGCCTTCGTAACAATATTTTATATTTGTTTAAAGATAAATTGAAGATGTCCACTGACTTGGTATAATTGTTTCCCTCCATTAGTATTCTGGGCAAAGAGGAATACATATGATAGTTAGTTCCAGAATTACTGCACTGAAATAAATCCTGACTTCTAGTATTACGTATTGGAATCCGGAAGCTTATCAATTCGAGCAATATCGGACTGTCAACTAAATCATTTAGAATTTTATACAGAAATACCAAGTCAGTGAAAGTTCTTCTGTCTGACAATTTCAGCATATTCATATCATTCAAAATAGTATTGTAGTTCAACATAACTGCTGGAATACCCATTTTAAAATTAAGAAAACGTAAGAATTTGTTTTGTATTCTTTCAACAGCTTGTACATGTATATTGTAATATGGGTTCCAGACGGGAGAATTGTATTCAAGTTGACTTCTAACATATGCAAAATATAACAGTTTTATACACTTAATATTGTTAAAATTTCTAGTTAGCCTAGTTATAAATCCCAACATTTTTAAGGCCTTATTAGAGATTTCTTTTATGTGGTTAACAAATGAAAGATTAGATTGAAAAGTGATGCCCAAGTCTTTAATTTGTGTTAATGTCTCCAGAGTATTGTTATCAATGTTGTAATTGAAGATCACTGGATTTTTTATTCGAGAAAATCTAACTATATGACATTTACAATTACAATTACAACATTGATAACAATGCCCTTCAGACATTAACACAAATTAAAGACTTAGGCATCACTTTTCAATCAAATCTTTCATTTGTTAACCACATAACAGAAATCTCTAATAAGGGCTTAAAAATGTTGGGATTTATAACTAGGCTTACTAGAAATTTTAACAATATAAAGTGTATTAAACTGTTATATTTTGCCTATGTTAGAAGTCAACTTGAGTACAATTCTCCCGTCTGGAATCCACATTATAGTATACATGTTCAAGCTATTGAAAGAATTCAAAACAAATTCTTACGTTTTCTTAATTTCAAAATGGGTATTCCAGCTAATATGTTGAACTACAACACTATTTTAAATGATTTGAATATGCTCAAATTGTCCGACAGAAGAATTTTCTCTGACTTGGTATTTCTATATAAAATTCTAAATGATTTAGTTGATAGTCCGGTATTGCTAGAATTGATAAGCTTCCGGATTCCACAACGTAATACTAGAAGTCAAGATTTATTTCAGTGTAGAAATTCTGGAACTAACTACCATATGTATTCTTCTTTGCCCAGAATACTAATGGAGGGAAACAATTATACCAAGTCAGTGGACATCTTCAATGTATGTTTAAACAAATATAAAATATTGTTACTGAGACAGTTCAGTTATGTACATTGAATGCTTTGTATTTTCTTATTATTCATATGTAATGTAAAAGCCCCGAAAAAGGGCGTTAATCAATAAATAAATAAATAAATTTTGAGATATTTAAGTAAAGTCTATTTTCATTACACCAAATTAACAATTTGTTGATATTATCTTGAAGAATGTTGCAATGATAAATATTTTGAATTATTCTAAAAATTTTGAGGTCATCAGCAAAAAGTAAGATAAATACATCATGAAATATTTTTGTAAGATCATTTATAAACAAGATAAATAATATTGGGCCAAGGTGTGAACCCTGTGGAACTCCACTTGTTGCATAAATTTTTTCCGACAATGAGGATTTTATTCTAACAATTTGTTGTCTTCCAGTAAGATAGCTTTCAAACCAGGCTAATATACTGCCACGTATACCAAGCTTTTTTAATTTCCAAATGAGAATTTTATGGGAAACTGAATCAAAGGCTTTACTAAAATCAGTATAGACAGAGTCTACTTGTTTTTTTTCTTTAAAAGCATTGGTTATAAAATTTTCATAAATAATCAAGTTAGAAAGTGTACTTCTACCTGGCATAAATCCAAACTGGTAAGGTGATATTACAGGTTTTATTTGGGCAAAAAGTTTGTCAAGTATTAGGCTTTCAAATAGTTTCGGTATGGTGGATTGAATGCATATTGGTCTATAATTACAAACATCACTTTTATCGCCCTTTTTGAAAATTGGAGTCAAATAACTATGTTTCCACATATCGGGAAAAATTCCACTGGATAAAGATAAATTAAAAAGTTTGGTTAATGGAAGAGCAATTACTTTGATACATTCTTTGATAAATATTGTGGGGATATTATCCGGTCCTGCAGATTTGTTGATATCTAATGATTTAACTTTAGTTACTACATCAGAGAGACTTATGGTACACTGCGAAATATCAAGAGTTTCATCTAGAGTTGTTGATGGAAGAGGAGCATTATTTGCGTCTGTTGAATAAACACTTTTAAAAAATTTTGCAAACAAGTTAACAATACCATCAGTATTATTGCTATGGCTGCCATTTAGGTGCATAATGCTGGGGAATTCAGAATCATCTTCTTTAAGAGATTTCGAATATTTCCAAAAATAATTAACATTGTTTATTATGGAATTTTGAATTTCATTTATATGGTTACGGTAGCAACTCATAGACATTTTTTTACACAAAGTTCTTAAATATTTAAATTCACTGTAATCAGAATTTTTTTTATATAATTTATATTCTTTATGTTTAAGTTTTTTGGTGATAAGTAGATTTACAAGTTCTTTGGTGTACCATACCACGTGTTTGGCTTACATATTACGGTTGGAACATAGATGCTAATAGCCTTTCCCAAAACAGAATAAAATTTATTTGCAGCTGTGTTAATATCATCATATTGCACAGATGACCAATCAAAAGAGAGGAGATAATTACATATTTTCTCGTAATCAGTTTTGAAAAAATTTTGGTAACTGAAAGACAGTTTACAGGTATTATCATGTACATTAGAAATAATAACTTCCAGTGGAGGATGATAACCATCAATGGGCACCAGCGGTTCACTACATTCTTCAATTACTAGTGACTCTAAGTTAGAAAAACATAAGTCTAGAGTACGATTATTTACATTTGATAAAGTATTTGCCTGATTCAGGCCTAGAAATAACGCCATGTCTAGAATAATGCGTTCGGACTCACTCACACTGATATTATTGTCCCTGTTCACCCAATTCACATTTGGAAGATTATAATCACCAGCAAGCAAAAATGTTGCATTAGCATGCTTTTTTAATATAACTTCCACTTCCTCACTATGGCACCTGTATACTTCATTGCTTGAATTTGGTGGGATATAAATACAACCAACAATAATCTTTTTATTCCTGGCAACATTCACTTGCACGAAGATTTGTTCAAGAAGTTTGTGTTTAGTTTTAATTAAGTTTGATTTGTATTTCTTGCTGATAGCGATTAAAACCCCGCCACCTCTGCTTTTAGCACTTGTCAATGTATTTCTGTCTAATCTATACACATTATGATTTATAAAACCTAATTCACTAGAATGAATATTAGGTTCTAACCATGTTTCAGAAAGTAGAATAAACTCGTGCCCAAACATTGGTAGTGTAGATTGAAGTAGACTTAATTTTGTTTTAAGGCCTCTGACATTTTGGTAGTACAGCTGGCAATTTTTTGTTTGGTGTTTTTTAGAGGAGTTTTTTAATGGCATAAAAAATCAATTTTCTTCTTTTCAGCTTCAATTTTCCTCAAATGTACCGAGCATTCATTACTCCAAGCATAATGGTCAGTTGGCAATTGTAATTTTAATTTCTCATTCATTTTTTTGCAGTTAATGCACTGAATGTCGTTTTGACAGTTTACATTTTCATGTGCTTCGGAACATCGAGTGCAAGCTTTTTCACTTCTGCAGTCTTGTGCTTTGTGCATATAGCCATTGCACTTGTAACATTTTAGAAGTGAGATGTTGTCAAAAACCCGACATCTATCCCATCCAATATTTACTTTACCTTCTTGTAACATTATGTCGTAAGTTTTTCCATCGACTTCCATGAAAATGGTGAAGTTGACGTCACCTCGTTTAGTTTTTATTTCTTTTATATATTTTATGTCAATTTTCGCTTCAACTGTTTGCAGGTAATCATTTTGCATTTTAATTTTTGAAATAATTTCTTCTGGAGTGAATTTATCCGATAGACCAATAATTTTCAGTTTGGGATTCTTGGGTTTTGGTGTATTCACGTCATATTTTTTTCCCATCTTTGAAATTATTTGCTCTTCCATCTTTTTTGTTGCAGCTATATTCTTGCACTCTACTATTATAGCCCCTTGCTTAAAGTTTCTTATTCCGGTAACACCAAAATTAACAGGATCTATGTTTTGTTTTATTTCGTCCTTTGTTACGGTATTTTTTTGAGCCTTATCTTTTGGCTTAATAATGACGATAGGTTCATGTTTTTTACAATTTGTTTGTTCTTCATTAATTTTACCATTTTTCGTAACTTCAGCGTACGATTTCGATTCAATATTTAATTTAAGATTTTCAATGTTCTTATCTATGTTAGATAATGATTGAAACAATCTGTCGAGTCCATCATTCTCATTGTTTATTGGTGCCTTGCATTCTTGTACCATGGCCTCAATATGACTCATCATTTCGCACATGCTTCAGTTAGAGAAGTCTTTTGATCCTTTGACAAAATATTAGAAGTCAATGTTTTGTTAAAATTTTTCACAAGAATTTTTGCATTTTTCAGCCTCTCCTCTGGTGTGAGGGAAGTCATTTTATATTATTATTAATAAAAAATATAAATATTATGTTGATGTTTACAATAACTATCACCATCTATTGGGCAATAGTTGTATTAAAATATTTTCCTTTACAAATTATGCATGCATTGCCATCTGTTGATTAGTAGTGAAACTTATTTATAATTTTATTAATGCATGTAGTTATTCACTGCCCTCTATTAACGGGTAGCATAAATATACCATGTATAAAATAGTGTGATAGATATTATTATAGCTGAACTTAAACATGCAGAACAGATCTAACTGACATATCTCCGTGTGAGATATTCGAGAAAATATAAGATTGGATAAATTTAAAATCACTGAAAACTGTCGGCTTTCTAATGATAATGGTAAAGAGAACAATTGGACAACAATCACACCCTTTTATATTATGTTACTCATGCTGTCTCACTCATACACGCATGTCTCTTTCATACCGCAAGACATACATTCACCACACTTATTCGAAGTATGAAACAGTTGAAGAAAAAAAACATTTACGTATGCAAAACCTATTTTTCTAATAAATTCAAAATAAATCCAAAATCAGTTGGTTCTTTACTGCATAAATCCATCCAACTAAGGGGTGTTTGTTCGCTCTTTATTGCTTCAATAAATGTTTTCCGCGTTCTGTTTCGTACGTCTATTGGAGGAAATCTCGTAAAAGTGCATTGTGTTATGCCTTCTGATACAAGATCTTATCTTTCTTCTTGCTATGATAATTGTGTTCGCCGGTTTCTGTAGCAGTTAAGAATAATATTATTCTTGTTTTAAGCAAGCTTCTTTGTGTGTTAAAACGTTCTGCTAACAAGCTAATGCTGGAAGAAAGTATATTGCACTCGGAAAAAATATGTATATTTGTATTCTACTCAAGCCAAGCTGTTTCCTTGAAAAATCAGTATTAATTTTTTAATGGTGAACAATTATAATGTATATGTAATTTAAATTGGAAGTGAAAACTTCTTAAGCACCGTTGTAATTTGAAATTAGATGAAACGAAAGCGAGCGGAACTAAAAAGAGGAAACATCTACATATATGATTTAGCCTGCGAGAGAATGAGATAGGAATAAAATATTTATTTTATTCACGGTTACTTGGTTCCAATATAATACAATAAATCCACGGTTCCACACAAACCTCCAAGGGTCTAGTGGTATGAAGCGCCTGACGAACCCTAGCGGCCAGATATTCATCAGACCAAGAATCGAATCCTACAAAATAAAAAAAAATAAAAAATTTGTAGAATCAATATCCAATCTTCGAACCACTCCTAAATGAACAGGCAAAAAAATACATAGAAAACGATATCTAGCGACTCCGAAGAAGAAAACACAAATAATATCAAATAATTTTTATTTTTATAAAATTAATTTCCAATTTTCAAAACACTCCACAATGAACAGGCAAAGAAAACATACCTAGCGACTCCGAAGAAGAAAAGACAAATAATTAATATATGCGTTAAAGAAAATGAAGATAATGTAGGTGGTTCTTAGTCGAAGTATGGTACAGTTAAACATGTCATATCAACACCGTGGCGCAGTGGTTAGCGCGTTTGCCCGGAAAGCAAGAGGTCCTGGGTTCGAGTCCCAGAGGTGTCAATATGTTTTTCTGATTTTTCTGTTTCAAGATTTTCGATTGAGTTTCGCATATATTGTCTTCATTTATTTAATTATTTTTATCTTTGTAAAATTAATTTTCATTCTTCAAAACACTCCACAATGAACAGGCAAAGAAAACACAAAAGAAAGCGACACCTAGCGATTTCGAAAAAGAAAACAGAAATAATAATTATTTTTATATTTGTTAAATTAATTTCCAATCTTCAAACCACTTCAAAATGACTAGGCAAAGAAAACACAAAACAATGCGACATCTAGCGACTCCAAAGAAGGAACCACGAATAGTAAGTAATAAGATGACAAAATGTATAAGAAAAAGTGCAAAATGTAAATTGTGTTAATGTTAATGTTAATGTTAATGCAAAATTTTTTTATACAAAAATGTATAAAAAAATGGAGTTCGACGACAAAAACGTGGAAAAAATCATTCTTCGCATTGATAAAAAAAGTGCTTCGAACTCTCCCCTGTACAATCTGATTTTTTAAATTATTTTTGTGACTTTTTCTTTTTTATTTAGATTTAACAGTATTATCTTCTTCTTCAGTGATATATGATGAGAATAATCTTTAAAAGTTAGTTCTTAAAAATTAGTAATTCTAATAAAAATTGAAAATTCATTTAGACTTTTAAGGATCTGTAGGTGTCCCATATAAATAAGATCGAATATATTTATCAGAGACACCATCTAGGTTACAAACCAGTTGATTAAACTTTGTTATCATTTATAAAAGTAGCTGCCAAAAATACGGGAAAAAATTGTCAAAGTATTGTTAACTCTGAATTTGAAATATGGGGTTGACCAAAATGACTGAAAACATGAAGTCTCAATGGTCGAGTTGTTTTAGGCGCTTGTCCCGTTAAAACGAGAGATCCTGGATTTGAATCCCAGTTGCGACCGTTAGCTTTTTATTTTTTTTTCTCTTATTCTTTTTCATATTTTCGTTTAGATTTATCAGTCTTCAATCATTTATTTATCTTCTTCAATGATTCACCATATTACCTTGATGAGAAAAGGTACTAACTAAAGGTACTTTACCTTCCCCAAAAGTTATTACATATAAAGAGAGTTATTCTAATTAAAACACAGGAGGCCTTGAGGAAAATAATTTCCTTCCCTCTGTAAGGTAGGAGAGGAAGTTCTCAGAATGAAAGAGGTTTGAAGGATAGGTAGGTATCTGAGAGTCAGTGTGTCCAGGAGTCACATATGAATCCATCCCACTCACTGTGGTGTAAGGCGTTGGGTCGCAAGAGTACGATTGAATAACCGGCCTCTCTCGATCCGCCCACCACGCAGCTAGTAGGCAGACGAATCAGCCACCAAGATCTGGACAAACCTCACCACATAAACTCGAGCACTCCTTTTAAGTCACCAAACGCAGCGAACCACTTGAAGTATGGCAGAGGTGTTGGTTATCCAATGAATGGTTCCCGGAGCGGCAGTACCCATACCCGCCATGCAAATGCCAAATCGTATCTTTTATCTGTTTAACGCGGAGCGTTTATTACCTGAAATAATATAATTAAGTT
The DNA here is from genome assembly GCA_917880885.1 of Limnephilus marmoratus. Lineage (NCBI taxonomy): Eukaryota > Metazoa > Arthropoda > Insecta > Trichoptera > Limnephilidae > Limnephilus > Limnephilus marmoratus. The sequence continues at coordinate 47,371,930 of OU862915.1, read as the reverse complement.
ATTTATACAACTGTTTTGAAACTTCTTTAGCACCGTTGTGATTTGAAACTCGATGAAACAAAAAAGCGACCTAAAAAGAGACAAACACATACATCTATAGGATTTAGCCTTCGAAAAAATGAGATGGACCAATCGGTTTCCTCTTTGTGTGGTGCTTCGTAGCCTCCCCACTCTTGTCTACTAATTTTTTTTAATGCTTCACTTCTACCACGTGTCAACTGCACACAATTTTTTTGCTGTTATTAATAATGGATTTTTTAGGATCTAATGTTTCTTAATAAAATAATAATTGAATTTCACGATCCCTATACTTGCATCAAAGCATTGGTCAGTAAACATAACGCAGATAAAAAAAATATTTTATAAAAATTACAGATTAATTTTTCCACTCGTGCAAAACTTGATCTTTCTAGTGAGCTTTCGAATAATAGAAACAACCCTCCAACTCTCGCGGAAGCACTGCTCATCTTCAAGTCTTGAGTATTCAACAATAATGCTACGGGAAAACTACCTCCAGGGAAAGTTCAATTTCCATAAGAGCCATGTACTAGGTACTTCCAGTACCCTGTGTACCCAGGTTCACCGCTACCGACCAATTTGTTTAAGTGCTTTCCCAACAATGAAGTCCTGTAATACAAATGCCGGGGACCAGAGCGATAGCGCTCTCCTTCAAACCGACTAGGTACCCATTACTTCGTTTTTATGGTCTGGTTATGATTGATATTTTTAAGCGAAAGTATTAGTGATGTGAGTCGTAATGTCGCAGCCAGTGAGACCCTATATTTTTTGTATTTTTAATTTTTTTGCTTAACATCTACGGTAGTTTGTCAAGAAGTGTGTCGAATATAGTTTTTGACGTGAAAATTATTTAGCAATTTTGTGATTTGAAACTCGATGAAACGGAAACGAACGACACTAAAAAGAGTCTGAGAATGAGAAGAGAATGAGATAGCAATTCTCTACCTCCTGAAATTAGAAACACGCAAACCAAAAGTACATTTAAAAGTAAAATCATTGATCACCTCAAATAAACATATCCATCACAAGTATTTAATAACAAACTTACCTTTATACCTACTGTGTTTATATGTAACCATGTACCTACTGCAATCTTCTATTTATATATATTTATAACATACTTGAATTGTAAATTTAAAAAAAAAAAAAAAAAATTATAATATATTAACCTGCCATTTTCATAATATTACTACAAAATCTTAGATAACCACTCTGTAAATTGCCATCTCAACACAGGCGTTTCACACCTAGTGAGATGGGCAATACGTCATTTTATAACCAAATGTAATATGAAAATAATTAAATAAATAAAAATACAAAATTTATTTATTTCACGGTACTCGGTTCCACCACTTTCCCAACGGCGCGGCGTTATAAAAAATCATGTGGTTTCCTCCTTCACCGCACACCTCAAGACCCTACTTTTTTATTAAACAAAGCTACATTTATTTCAACTCTTTTTACTAGAACCTCCAATGTCCATGCATACGGGATTAGTAAGCAGTATGCAAGTACTTACATTAATATTGTACAAAAGATAAATAGAAGTAGCAGCCCGTGGAGTAATTCTTCTGAAATAGGTAACATAAAAATAAAGATATCAGTGATAGTAAGAGAAAAAGAAAAATAACGGCTATAACCAGTCGAGGAAACCTTTTGAAAGTAAAATAAGCAATAATGAACAGTTATATGATTATGTTATAATGTAAGTAATTACTAGAGTACTCGGTTCTAATATAATAAGATAAATTCATGACCCCACGCTAGTCCCCTTTAGTGTAGTGCTATAAGGCTCGGTGCAAATGCACGTTTTCCGTATTCGATTTTCGAATTCGTTTTCCGTATTCGGACATTCGAATGCATGGAATCAGTACAAAATACATTAACTGACGCACACGATCGTTTTTTTTTCCGAACGGAACAAATTCCGTACGTACGTTTCGAATGCAAGCCGGCGCGTTCGGAGAAACCTAGTGGAAAAAACCTAATGACGTCATGCGGAACGCAGCGCTAGCGTACATTTTGTTTTTGCTGGCGCACACGGTCGGAAATTTCTATTCAGTATCGCACCCGCACCGCGTGCATCGGACGTATTCTTTGTATTTGTTACGCATAGAATCGCAACACGATAATGTGTGAGGCAGAAACTTTCGTTATTAAATCATTATTTTTTTCTTCTTCATTATTAACAGAAATGCAATTGCTAATAAATCGCTGTCCTCCATCGTCGTGCGTTCACCACGCTATCACTATCTGTACTGACGTGTATACATTCCGAATGAAGAAAAACGAACGTTTGCGCTAGTCTCACGGAATTCCAAATCGAAATTCCGCATTAGGAAATCGAATACGGAAAACGTGCATTTACGACCAGCCTAAAGCGCCGAACGAAGCTTTGCATTGTTTTATTATAATTATTCATTTTGGAGTGGTTTGAAGATTGGATAATGATTTAAAAACAATAAAAAATAAATATTTCTCGATTTCGTAGGAATCGACTGAATATATATAATTAATTATATATAATTCAGTCGATTCCCACGAAATCGAGAAATTTTTATTGTTTTTAAATCATTATCCAATCTTCAAACCACTCCAAAATGAATAATTATAATAAAACACAAAAGAAAGTGGCTTCTAGCGACTCCGAAGAAGAAACCACAAATACTAATAAGATGACCAAATGCATAGGAAAAGGTGCATTAAAATTCGACGATAAAAATATGGAAAAAATCATCCTTCACTTTGATAAAAACAGTGGTTCGTAGTCTTGTCTAGTTTAGTTTTCTGATGGTTTTACTTCTACCGCGCCTAAATTTTACACTGTCATTTTTTTTAAATATATAATGGTTTATTAGTGATATTATTTTAGCTCATACCGTGGAAATCACGGTACATTATGCTAGTACTTAAATGTAGTATGGAAAAAGCGCAGACCATTGAAAAATTATAAAATCTGACTACACTTCTCAAACGCAAAGAAATTTTAACAAACGAATTACATTTATCATTTCAAATATTTTTTATAGAATCGTGCTTCATCGTTTGTCCGAATTCCGGGCATAATCAGTTTCAATTTTCAATTAATACATTTCGATAGAGCCTAAAAATTCACAATATATTGTACAGCGCCCTAGAGGTAACTAATAACAAAAAAAGGCGCTCTACAAATTATCCAACGATTATTATTATTATTTTGAAAATGACACCCAAATTTAAAACAAATTCTAATTTATTTGACAAGAGTTACAATCACTTACAACCAGACCCACAACCGAAATTAGTATGATTGATGACAATTAGGTAGGAGTTAAAAATGCTTCAATGCATGCTGGTTCCCGGCATGCGTTGCAGTGCCATATTCAAAGAAATAAATTGTTTCTCCCTGCATGTCCTTTCCCGTGCGTCCCCGTTCACCTCACGCGTTCCCCTTCCACTTTCCCCGCCCACCCACTCCAATCTCCCGCTCCCCGTCCCGCAAACCTCATCCAATCCCAGAACATTCAGTTTCAAACAGCTCGCGTGCCACCTATTTCATTTTTTTTATTCAAATTTTAATTTTTCTTACATTATAAATATTCATTTTCGTATATTATAAGAACAATCAATCAAGTTTGGTACATAACATAGGTACCTTATTAAAATATCTATAATTTATAAAATCCGTAGACAATTCTTTTAATTAATGCAAAAAAACTGTTGCCTGTTAAATTCAATTTCATCTAACGCGCGAACTGTCAAAAGTGCGAAGTTAAAATAGTCGTTAAGTTTTCTGAAATTATCCAATTTTCTGCGCAATTTTCTTAATTTTTCTTTTCGCGAGAACCTTCAACAAAGTATTAGAAAAACTTAAAAGTTTAAAAAAAAAGATTAATGATATAAGTAAAGTCGTCCTGAAGTTATGGCGTGATCAAGGGAAACAAGGATTCATTTTTATATACAGATAGATAGATTGATATGCATAAGTAAAAAAGTAGATATTATGAAAGTTGGATTTCTTTTGCATTGTGATCTGATATGCAACCTTTTGCCTAACTTATGCTTACTAATTTTATTTCATTTTTTATTTATGGCTTGCAAACAGAATACATCACATAATGATTGAAATACGTTTCAACACGGTTGTAGCGATGATTCCAATTATAGGTGAGCACACTATTCATTACCATATTATTGGTGCAACGATACGTTTAAATTAAAGGCAAGTATATAAAACAAAGAGGACCAACAAAGTATTGGTAAAAAGCATAAGTACTTACATGATAAAATGAGGAGGTCATCAATACGTTGTTAGATACACCTACCTGAGGTGCCTACCTTCTGCCGACAAACTAGCTCAGAATGGTCAGCAGAGCGGAGGAGACTATCATCAGGGTGGTAGGATCTCTGAGGCGTTTGTGTGGCATCCCTGAAATAAGCTCAAATCCTACGGGCTGGGGGAGACAGTGAAACAAGTGGCTACGGTAAATAACAGTTGTATTGGGTAGAATTCTTTCGTAAACAACCATGATACAATAATGCAAGCAGAGTAGTACAGGGTAGCAACAGTAATTCTATCTAAATCGGGTGAATTTGGCCCTAAAATCTCTCTGGGGGCGGTCATTTATCTTCGCGTTGAATTTACAAGGAACACACGCATTAAAGAGGGGTTAAATAGCTCAGGTACTCACAGCAGCAGCCTGGTCTCTTGGGGATTCGGTTATGTGGAGGGAATTTAGCCGTTCTTGGCATTCCCGCCTGTCACTATGCAAAACACAACCGCCATGGCGGCTTCGCAGAATGTTCCGGAACAGTGCAACATGGTTCACGTACACGTACGCTCGAAGCGAGCTCGGGGGCAGAATGGCGGGCCGCGGCTGCTAGCCGGTCGGCCGTGGCTCGCGTTCCACCGCCGTCAGCGCGCAGCGCGCTAGCGGAGAGAAAGCGCAACTGTTTGTCTACACAGTGGCGTGCGCTCTAACTTGAGAGGGGGCATTTCGTATATCGTAACACCGTAAGTATAAGTTCCTTCCGAAGGCAGTTTTTTTTTACATTAGCTCCACACAGGAGGTCCTGAGGAAAATAATTTCCCTCGAGGCCTATGTCATTTAGGGGATGCTGTGTGGAGGGACTTTTTAAGGAAGGGAAGGATTGGAAGTTCTGGTAAGGAAAAAGGAATATAGGATCCGGCCAGCCACGCAGCATATGGACAAATGCATCCACCGCCAAGACCTGGACAAACATCACCCCTTAAACCCGGGCACCCCTAAGTCATCAAACGTAGCCAACCACTTGGGGTGACCTATGTCAGAGGTGTTGGTTATCCAATAAATGGTTACCGGGGCGGTGGTGATTAAATTCAAAAATATATCCGAGTCATTATCATTGCAGTATTATGCAATCGAGTAATTCTTGACGTCGGTTTTTACCTCTCCAGCCGGACTCTTGTACCGCAGGGGGAGGGATGTATTCATCCATCCGTCACACCTGGACACATTGATCTTCAGATTCCTACCCACCCCTCCTTTTCCTTTCCAGAACTTTCTTTCCCTAAAAAGACCCTCTGCACAGCATCTCCAAAGATGACATATGTCTCGAGAGAAATTGTTTTCTTCAGGGCCTCTTATTTGACCGGTCAATGGTTGAGTGGGCATAGCGCTTGGATCCCACCTGGGCGTCGCGTGTTCGATTCCTCTGCTGGTTAAGTTCTCCATCACAAAACGAGCAACATTTTCGGCTTTCTGTGGTGGTAGTAGAAGATTTCCAAACATTGTTGGGTTATTCGTAACCCGGGAATGTTTTTTTTTCTTTAAAAAAAAAAAATCAGAAAAATTCTTGAATGAAATAATGAAAAACAGTTAGTACAACAGTTATTTTGACATCTACCTGAATCTACTTTTATGTGCTACCTGTGAATTTAGCGATTTTTTTATCTTCCGGAGTCGCTGAAAAAAATCTTAGTGCCACAGGGGTTGCCACTTCCAAAAGGTTGTGGACCGCTGGTCGAGAGCACGGTGATTCCTATTTTGGTGGATTCATTCATTCAGACTTTTATCATGAATATGGTCTGCTCTTTTCTTTATTATCATTTTATCAGGTGGACTTTATGGGGTATCATGACCAAACTGAAATGGAGGTGGAATGGGAGTAGGAAAAAGTATTGTTAGGAAGTACCTGAATACTCAAATCTAGTCACTAAAATAGCTTATTCCGTTTCAAGCAACGATGTCGTTCCTTTTCAGAGCGGTTATTTCTTAGAATATTCTGAAATTACCCTCCATTCTAGAACGAAGCGCAAATACTCGTATATTTTCGACTTAAGAGGGACGGTTGCGCGGCCTTTTACATATAAAATTTAATTTTTGATACGAGTCCAAAATACTTAACCAAACTGAATTCATTTTTGAAGTGAAACTTCTTTAGCGTCGTTAGTGACTTGAAATTCGGGTGAAACGGAAATGCGTCACAACTCAGTTCTACACAAATACTCGGTTCTAATATAACGCGGTAAATTCGCACCTCGGCGCGTGCCTTCCATACCGTAGTTGGCAAGGTGCCTTCCATAGGGTAGTTGGCAAGGTGCCTTCCGTAGGGTAGTTGGCAAGGTACCTTCCATAGGGTAGTTCCCAAGGTGCCTTCCATAGCGTAGTTCTCAAGGTGCCTTCCATAGCGTAGTTCCCAAGGTGCCTTCCATAGCGTAGTTGGCAAGGTGCCTGACAAGTCTCAGCCGCCATAGAGACAGAAATCAAGCGAACGGGGGTTCGAATCCTACCAAATCCAAAAAAAACATATTTATTTTGTGAAATCAATATCCAATCTTTAAACCACTTTAAAAAAATAAAAGCAAAAGAAAATAAAACGACATCTAGCGACTTTCTAGTTTCACTTCTTCCGCGTGTGAATTAAACAATCTGATTTTTTTTAAATAAAAATGTATAGCAAATACCACTTTTATTTTTTTATATTTAGATTCATAAAATATTGTATAGACCATTAAAGGAGGGGAATGAAATGAGGGAGAGGAAGGTGGAAAAGTACCTGGCTATTTAGATCTGGTCACGAAATACGGCTAAAGTCATTTCAAGCGACGTTTCGATTCTGAATGGTTGTCTTACACCGAGGCGATATTAACAGTATCTTCCACTCTGGAATGTGTTTCAAATGTATAATATATTTTTTTAGATGAATTAATTGTAAAACTACACAAATTAATAAAATAAAATTTATTTGCGCAGGCCAGGATTGGATACCTTGCGATCTTCGAATTGCGAATCAATAGCCTTACCCCATACGACCATGGAGGCCGTGAAGTAAAAATAATTAAATATAAAATCAAAATAAAACATTTTAAAGCGTTTTGATGGACTTAATTTAACTTAAAAATGACAGATTTAGGCACCGAAATATGTCGAATGTAAATTTAAAATTTTGACCAGAAAAAGCGCCTGGATACGCGCCATAAATATATTTGTATCCATTTTCTTAATCAATTAATAATTTATGCTATGAGACCATGAGGGCGCCATCTATGGTTTTTGTATTGTATTGAATTTACCTATGTGGCTTGAGATGCAGTATATTCATGCGTTTCCTTACCTTTGTGAATCAGGCAATTACTTCTGACGGGAGTGTCAGTAAAAGGCCAAGAGATGTCTCTCCTGGTCAGTCATAAGAATAATTCATCTAATACTTGAATTATTGTTGTACAAAATTTGGCACGTATCATTAATATGCAAATTTATTTATTGTTGAAACTTCCTTGCTGTGCGAAACATCTGTTAAGATTATGCAATATCGCCTTGATATTTTGAGTGAAAAGAAGTGTCTTTTGTGCTGGACATCATAAAAGAGCTGCATTCTCTGAGTGAGTATTGTTCTGTTTTCAATTGAGATTTTGGAATTGCTGGGTCAACTGTTTTTGTGTCACATAGGGAAGAATTCAATTTTCGTTAATTTACATAGGGTAGTCATCTCCCTCGTGTCAGGGGCTATTTACACGCCCCTACAGCGCCTTTTGACGAGGTTTAATTTTATATTTCATTATGTTAGCGTAATAAATAGGTTGTTAAGATTATTTTTCTAGTAATAATTATTAACTCACAAAAAAAATCTAATTTGCCTCTAAAATTATGTAAAAAAAATTTTTTTGTGGTTTTTAATTTATAATGTTAAACACAAATAAATAAAATGACACCTATCCGTACCAGATATTTGCGTGAACTTTTGACTAATTTTTTTCTGTTTGAAAACTCAAATCCAAATTTTGATTTTGAATGAAAAAGGGTGCGCAGGCTTTCCTATTAACTATTTACCTACATCACGCTAAGGTCAAAATAAGCTATTATGAATTTTAGATTTGACTAGCAAACATTCTTGAAACAATTAAACAATGATTTTTTGTTTGTTCATATGAAACAGATACTTTTTGATGTGATTAATGAATTTTTTATTGTAAAAATATTATATTATTGTACTTCATCTCTCGTCTAAAATCTTGATACAATCAGTTCCAATTTTGAAAATGTTACTTATTTCAAAACAAATCCCAGTTCAATGAACCAGAGTTACAATCACAGATAGACAACCGAAATTGGTATGTTAAACGATGGTTTTTTGCACTGAGTAACATATTGGAAGACATTTTTAGAATCGCCCCGAAGAGAGCTGCTGACCAAATAATCGAAGATGTCGCTTTCAAATTTCCATATAATATTGAAATAAGTGGCAAAAAATACAGAAAATATCTAAAGACCTCTGTCATTCGTAGTGAAAGATATTATTCTGGACTTGTTGGCTCTACTTATATTTTGAATATAAGTAGAGCCAAAATACCTATTTAAATACTCTTGGGAAGGTATTTTTATATCTTCCTCGCGGTATTTTATCATTCATTTATTATTTATTTATTAATTATTTATTTCATCTTCCTTTGTAGAACCCTAACTGATTTTAAGTCCTTGCATTGCATGAAAACACTCTACATTTCATTAGTTAGATGTCAAGTTGAATATAATTCACCTATTTGGTCCCCTTTCTATAAAGTACACTCTAACAAAATAGAACGAGTTCAACACAAATTACTTAGGTACTTAAATTTCAAACTCAAAATTCCAAAAGAAAACATTAATTATTTAAGTTTAATGAATCGACTAAATTTAATTACGCTGTCTGACAGAAGAATCATTTCAGACCTAATTTTATTGTACAGAATTATGAACAACCTAATTGACAGCCCTGCCATCGTTTCTACTATTAAACTTCTTGTACCGACAAGGAATACTAGACAAAATATAACATTCTTTTGCAACACATACACAACTAACTATCAATCACACTCACTTACCAATAGGATGCATTATTTAGGCAACAAGTTTGGTGGTATTGTAGATGTATTTGCTGATTCCCTTTACATTCTAAAATGCAATTTAAACCAACACTTTGTTGAATCCTACAAATTATTGTAACATGGGTATAATATATTTAACGATTTGATTTGTTATTGTAATGTTTATATTATATTTCGTTCTATGTTATTGTTAAATATTACATTGTTTAAAATATTTCACGGGTTTCCACAAGATTATACAAGTGGTTTTTTTTTTTTCTTTAAAAACTACTTGTATATTCTTAAAAGTTTTTTCACTTTTATAACTTTTGGTATAAATTCTATGTATGTGTAATCCTAGATATCTTAAATATTATTTTCTAATCTATGTAAAAGCCCCTACGGGCGTATAACAACAATAAATAAATAAATAAATTCTTTTTTTCTCCCTTTGCTAACACTTCGGCAACCTGAATTATTAAGAACAATCCTCTTAACTACATACATCACCAACTTGTCCATACATTGTGGATTCAGCAAATACAAAAAATCTCGCTAGTAACGACGGCACCACACAAAAAACGTAATTTCGAAAAGAGGAAGTTGGAATACTATTGGACACTTTTTGATGAAGTACGTTTAATTTGGATGAAAGTATTTTTGGTGAGTAGTTTCTTTAAGCTTCTGTCATGTCCACGTGCACTTATGTTTGATGCATAATTCAGAGTGCATTAGGTCAAGCCGTAAACTGCTTTGTGGATGCTCTATCGTCACATTCTACCCTCTCGCTGCATTGTGGATAGCACAAAGAGAAGCATTAGGATGGTGGGTTAACTAAACAACAGGGATTAGGCGATACCTGATACAATGGTGACCATTATACAAGAGAATGTATTCCTTATTAAAAGCACTCCACTTGTAGCTCGTAGCTCCTTTGTACTCTTAGATGAATTAAGAAGTGAAGATAGGTTACTAAGACAACGCGCAAGGTTTCACTGAACTAGGTCCTGTGGACATACTTGAGATTTATTGCATTTAGTATCGCACATAATTTAGACAAGTCTTCATCAGCTGCCACAAAACACGTCGCTCTACCCTCTTTAAATTCAATAAGTTAATCAATTTGGAAGGCGGGTATGGGTACAGCCGCCTCGGGAACCATTTATTGAATTACCAACACCTCTGCCGTAGGTCACCCCAAATGTATCGTTACGTTTGGTGAATTAGCAAGAATGCCTAGGTTAATGAGGTGGGTGAATGGGATGGTTGTCTGAATCTTGGCGGCGGATGCGTTTGCTTACAACTGCGTGGCAGGCCGAATCGGAAGAGACTAATTGGGGGAGACCTTATGACTGCTCAAGCAGGACTCTCTCCAACATCGCCTTGCACCGCAGTGGGAAGGGATAGATTCATACGTCCATCACTCCTGAACTTACTGACCCCCAGATTCCTACCCACTCCTCATACCTTTTTCCTTTTCAGAACTTCCTCTTCTTCTTTTCCAAAAAATACCCTCCACACAGCATCCGCAAAGACGACACAGGCCCTGAGTACAATTATTTTTGTCAGGCCTCCTGTGTGGAGCTAATATACACAAAAATCAGAGTGTGCCATTCACATGCGGTAGAAGTGAAACCTTCAAAAAACAAAAGATGAGAATTTGGAGGCTAGAAACACCGCACAAAGAGGAGACCGATTATATTACATTATTCTCTTGCAGGCTAAACCCTACAGATGTACGAGTATACGTTTGTCTCTTTTAGTGTTGCTATTTTTGGTTTCGAGTTTCAAATCACAACGGTGCTAAAGAAGTTTTCACTTAAAAAATTCAGCTTTTCCGTCCCTTGTAATCGTTTATATTATGAGCCATGGAGCTATTAAGACCATTGTTTGCCGGCGACCAAACTCGATTTTCAATAATCTCATGACTTTCGTTTGTCCCTTTCTAACGAAATATTGTGTTTGGGGTGTGGAACGGGGAGGCGGGAATGGAAAATTTCTATGTAGTGGTATTTAGCTGCAGCGATAGCTAGCAACATAATGGTGTTATAGAGGTTTAAAGAAAAGGCCGCGTAATTATTATGTAACATCATTTTATCGGAGAATACGAGGAATGATCTTTTTGTTTAGTGTCTTGAAATTAACGGATATATTATATTATTATAGGAGATACGGGAATCGGATGCATGACGTCAAATTGTAAATAAGTAAAATAGAGCGTTAAACAAAATAAGGCATTTATTTCCATGCCCGAATACTTGCACGAAGACGGTGAAATGCCCCTTTTGTTGAGTATAATATTTTTAGGAGACACCTATAAAATTGGAGACTCCCGACATATTTCGTAATGGTGTTAGTGTGTCCGGTGTCCGGTGTCCGGTGTTTACGAGACGTGTACACGCGAGAAACCACCGAAACGAAATTTTAATTTTATATGTCAATATATTTTCGTCAAGACGAGAAATCACCCTTTTGCTTAGTTCATCCAATATTAGCTGAGACATGTATTGTTAGAAGTGCTCCGGAAATAATAATGATAGGACACTATATAAAGAGGTAAGATTTGTTTGTTTGTTTGTTTGTTTGCATCGAATAGGCTCCGAAACTACTGAACCGATTTGAAAAATTCTTTCACTGGTAGGAAGCTACACTATCCCCGGGTGACATAGGCTATATTATATTTTCAAAAAAATTAGGGATCCTTACTAAAACTCTCATAATGTAACCCAAGGTGTAAAAAAACTACCTAAAATATTCTTTGCATCGCGTGCGCTGCGAAAACTATTAATGATAGAATAAAATAATGTACTACGACTTTGCAGAAGATATCATTATTTACAAAAAGTGTCGCGACAGCATATGTCTAACTATTATAGTTATGCCACAATAAGTGTTCTTTTATTTGAACATTTTTATTAAAATGTCGCCGCTTGAAAAGGATCTTTATTAGTATCTTGGTTTTAATCCTTACCAAAATAAATTATTTCATAAACAAGACTGCTTTAATACCTTTATTTAACTTTTTGAATTATTCAATTCGGACATACCATTCGAAAGATATCGCGAGTTTAAAAGTGCAAGTATTAGATAATTTATAAAGTTAGCTAGGAAGGGGAAGCGGGAGGGGAACGGGGACGCACGGGAAGGTGATTCCGGGAGAAAAAAGTATTTATTTGAATATGGCATTGCAACGCATGCCGGGAACCAGCTAGTATTATACAATTCTGCAAAGAATTCTATTAGGAAACATCTATGTATAAAAATCAATGTATGTTTGTAACGGGACGAATGGGAAAGGACACGCAGGGAGAAACAATGTCTTTATTAAGCGCCATTGCAACGCATGCCGGGAACTCGCCAGTAAGAAATAAAAGATTGTACCTTTAGAAAACTTAAATTCAGAATAATAACAATTTAAATGCTCAGCGAGATAATTCCAAGGAAAAGTTTATCAATATAATGTCGTCGAAGACGAAGAATATTTTTGGAATAAAAAAAAAACAGCAATAAAAACGCCTATTAAAATTTAGTGTTAATACTCATTTTGGGAGGCAGGTATGGGTGCCGCAGCCCAGGGAACCATTTATTGGATAACAAACACCTCTGCTACAGCTCACACCAAGTGGTTCGCTACGTTTAGTGACTTAGCAGGGGTGCCCGAGCTCATGGGATGAGGTTTGTCCGGGTCTTGGTGGCGGATGCGTCTGTCCACCAATTTCATGGCAGGCCAGATTGGGAGAGACTGGTTGAGGGAGACCTTTTGATTTCACGAGTAGGGCTCTTTTGGAACATCATATCATCATTATATGATATGATAGAATCATTCGTCCGTCACTCCTGGACACACTGGCCTCAGATTCCAACCCACCCCTTCTACCTTTTTATTTCCCAGAACATCCTCTCCTTCCTTTCCTAAAAAAACCCTCCACTCAGCATCCCCGAAGATGACATAGGCCCTGAGGGGAATTATTTTCTTCTGGGCCTGTGTGGAGCTATTGTATAAAAACATAATCTTGTCCTTTGTTTATGTCAGATTTGAAAGTCAAATAATATGTGTAACTTCACATTCAATTATAGGTACTGTAAAGTTCCAAAACCGGCGTTTCGGAGTTTACTATATATGTATATATGTTTTCTATACATACGCCTCAGGGATCTCTTTCTACAGCTTTTTTTAACATTAGCTCCATACAGGAGGCCCTGAGGAAAATGAGGGGTCTTTTTAGAAAAGGAAGAAGACGAAGTTCTGAGAAATAAAATGGTAAGTATTGCGGGTGATTAGGAATCTGTGGGTCAGTGCATCTAGGAGTGACGGATGCAAGAATCCATCCCTCCCACTGCGGTGCAAGGCGATGTTCAGAGAGAGTACCTACGGCTGGAGAAGTCAAAGAGATTCCCTCAACCATTCTCTCCCGATCCGGCCTGCCATGCAGCTGGTGGGCAGACGCATCCGCCGTCAAGACTCGGACAAACCTCACCCCATGAACCCGGGCAACCCTGCTAAGTCATCAAACGTAGCGAACTATTTGGGATGACCTATGGCAGAAGTGTTGGTTATCCAATAAATGGTTTCCGGGGCAGTGGTACGCATACCCGCCTCGCATTCAGTCTAGGTACTTTCATTCACCTCTGCCAGTTCCCATGCCTCACTGCCATACATACCTAGGTAGGTAGGTACCCCGATATCGTAGAAAATATTTAAAAAATAAAAGCTGAACTGCAAAAATTTTTAATCTTACAACCTACCAAGTAAACACAAATACGTTGAATATGGTTGAATACGTTCTCGATTTTTTCGGTTAAAATTAAAGAGTTCAAAAATGATTCTAAAACAACGAACACCTGCATATTGTCAACAAACAAAGACATAGATACACATATTGTTAATGTAAGGCGATTGAGTTATGTATGTATTGGTTTGTCGGCCCCCGGCCCCCGGCCCGCGCAAGCTACGCCCCGTACGGCTGGCAAATGAATGGATGAGACGGCATCAAAAAACCTAAGTAATTTTACTACAAATCTGCGCGTATCTAAATTCGGTTTTTTACACGAATAAAACTGTTTTCAGTGCAGAATAAAATTTTATCGTATACTTCATCATATTCCTGACTCAGGATGTGAAGAGTTTTTTTTTTAAATTGCGTCCATTTGCCCAGAAAAAAATTCCAAAGTTGCCTCCTAAATTCATGAATAAATCGTCATCTTTTGGGGCCTATATTTTATAATTTAAAACAAAAATCGAAAATCGGATTCACATCCTAACTGTATACATGCCTAACTTATCAATTAAAAAAAAGAAAAAAATATTTAATTGGATATTTTAGCCGTAAATCCAAAACAAAATTTTGTATGAAACAGGCCACGCATGCGTTCCTCTTAAGTAGTACTTAATTTCTCAAAACAAGAGATAATTCGCCATATTACATAATTCAAAACTTGATTGAAGCAGGATAATGCCTTCAGCTAGATGAAAATGAAAAGAATGTTTATGGAAAACACAAACAAAGCACTGACAAGTGACAGTGATATGATTGCCGTGTTGTTATAAAATACTCTCTATTGTTGCCATGTTTTCAAACTGTTCCATGTTTTTAACCGGAATTGTGTGTACAATATACAATGTGTACTTTCCTTGTTCTTAATAAACCGCAATTTGTATATACAAAATTTCTTGATATTGATATTCTATTCAATGTGAATGGTTTTTTTGGTTAATGTGGTTGGACTATGATGTTAAAAATGTGGTATAAAGTTCGGTTCTGTAAAACAATTGATAAAACCTGATATTTTTGGGTTAATGATTGCATTGTACCTATATATTAGCGAAATTCTATGAAATCAACTATTTTTTAAGTGAAATTCTTTAGCGCCGTTAGTGACTTGAAATTCGGGTAAAACGGAAATGCGTCAAGACTCAATTATACACAAATACTCGGTTCTAATATAATGCTGTAAAGGCGCGTGCTTTCCATAGCGTGGTTGGCAAGGTGCCTGACAACTCTCAGCGGCCAGAGAGAAACCAACAACGAAATCTAAAAAAAAAACGTTTTCATTTTGTGAAATCAATATCCAATCTTCAAATCACTTTAAAAAACAAGCAAAAGAAAACAAAGCTACGCCGTCTTAGGGTATGCTATGTGGAGGGTCGTATTAAGGTAAGGAAGGGGATACAGTTTTGAGATGGAAAAAGATAAGAGGGGTGGGTAGCAATCTGGTGGTTAATGTATCCAGGAGTGACTCAATGAATTAATTAATCCATCCCTTCAAATGCGATGGGTCGAGATAATCCTACTGGAGAGGTCAAAAGGCCTCCCTCAACCAGTGTCTCTCGAATCGGCCCACCACGAGGATTGTCCGAGTCTGGGCAGACCACCGCCCAGACTCGGACAATCCTCTCCCATGAATCCGGACCCTGCTAAGTAACGAAAGAAAAAACTAACCCGTAATGTGGGAAGGTTCTGCTTTTTGTAACTCTTTGAGGTGACCTATGGCAGGGGTATTGATTGTCCAAAAAAATGGTTACCTGGGCGGCGGTACCTATATACACCTTCCAAATTAGAATATTATTATTCTGATGGATCCAGAGGTAATATGCCTAAGGGTTAGACTTAGAATCTACATCAAAATATCTTTTTTTTTGCTCTAGAAATCTAAGAATATTTAATGTTTATTATTCAATGACTCAATTGGGATTGTAAGTAACATAGTTAAATACATAATTGACTAATAAAAATCTTGTACTCAAAGAAATCCCAAAAGGAGGTAGCCTTAAAATTATGGTTAAATCAGTTAGGTAAGATTTAGAATCAATCTTAGGTGTTACATGAAAACACTAATTTATTAAATAATATATAATCATATTAACAAATCTCAATGAAACATGGCACATATAATAATCCAAAATAAAATTGTAATGGTTTCAACTGGCTATCGAACCAGAACCTTCGTCTTACGGTGACTATATTTAATAATTTATTAATTGAGCTACTTAAGGTATTTTCCATATTTTTCTGTTTCATGTTAGTTTGATTAATTATTACAATGAGGTATATAAGCTTTAAGGTTTCAAGGAACCAAGGGAGGGCGGACTCTTACGACGTGGGGCCTTTTGGGAACCAAGGGGGAGTGAGAAGGAGAGATGATTCCTGGGAAGACACATTGTCGAACCAGAAGATTTGGCCTCTTATCCAATGACAACCCTGATGAAGTTTGTAAAAGGTACCGGGGCCCATGAAAGGAATGAGGCAAAAATGGAGATAGTACAATAGGCCTAAGTGTTCACGGGAACTACGTGTAAACCTTACGTCACAGATCAAAGAAAAAACCTCATTGGTAAGTCATTTCAATAAATTGATTTATAAATTTATTTTATTTTTATTTTATTTGATGCAATATATTTACATTATAAAAAACAATTCAATGATGTTGGCCTCACTGGGTGGTTTACCCGTGCTGAGGCCTCCATTTCATATACAAAATTATACACATAAATTATACACAAAATTATACAATACATATAAATAATATTGGTGAAAAAACGGAATAAAGTAAATAAAAAAACATATGATTAAGATAAATTAAACTTAAAAAGTATGTAAAATTAATGTAAATTTGAAAATAAATAATATTATATGTATAAGGTTAAAAACGATATTTTTAATAAGTATTGTGTGTTTGTGTTTTAAGTTGGTTTTGTGTGTTACTTAATTTTTTTTATTTTATGCTATGATATTTTGGTAGTATTGTCTATTTTGGTCTTTAATCCATTTTGTAATTTTGTGTCAATTTTTAATTTTTTTTTAATAATGTTCTAATTTTCAATTCACCTGGCGGTCCGTTTTATAGATTCTCCTAACCTAACAAACGGATTGCAATCTTTAAAACACAGGCGTCGGGTAGAATGCTATGCTTGTTCTAACGATATTTCAATGGAAGATGCTCCGAGGAACTAGCATCATTGATTCCTTCGGTACCGGTGCATAGTCGGGAAACACGCCAAACGTGCATCCAACATATTTACACGATTGACATTTGTCACATGAGAACAGGTCTCTTCTTCGACTCGTTCTTGTGTTCAACAGCTGACATAGACCCTGAGGTAAATTATTTTCTTCAGGGCCTCCTGTGTGGAGTTAATGTAAAAAAACCTGGTTTCAAATCTAAAAGCTCTATTGAAGGAGCCTGCCGTGAACAATGCTTTTACACTCATCATTCAAAATTGTAATACAATAATGTAATGTGATATTCTTAACTCGTATTAATAACTTTGGTTCAAATATTATAATCCCTGGGAATTGATTTTTGCGCGTAGATATATATGTTTTATTGTAAAACATCGAAATCGAGGAGTAACTCAATAATATTACAGGACATTTCATGAATTTTACGAAAAATGCTGCGTGAAAATAATACAAAGGGGGTATTATATTCGTTATTTACGCTCCTTGGTAAAGTCAAAGCAACGGCTAATATGGCATGCCCCGTCGTAAATATTGTATTTACACAAAAGCGATCTATAAATTCGGGATTTGAAAAAATCCTCTATGATTCTGGGAATAAATCCAATCCCACGTGTACCTAACAGAGGCCTCCACTTAAACATGTTTTACGTAACATTTTGCCAATATTTCGGTACTTTCTAGATCATTAATAACAATAAAAGAAACGCGGAAAAATATAGGTCTGCCACAGCCACAAACCGGGTCATAAATCATTTTTTCGATTTTATTGACTTTTGTAACAATGGCACCAAGCTTCCCCTCTGTTTGAATTTATTCGTTCTCATTGTGCTTTATTCAAACATTAATAAAGCTGGATATGAAAAATATTTGCGGAAAATGGGGGAGCGTTGTGTACGGTGTGGCATGACTCGTGAAACTATTTGTTTCGTTTCGTTTACGTCACGGAGGTAATTTGCTGAATTTATTGCGTGTGTTATGACGGTATGTCTATTTATATTACAACGTGCGCGCTGCCGAGTTAAAACTAGCACAATTATTTTGGGCGGCATTTTGTGACCTTGGAAATTTAATAAAAAATTGTAGTATTTTTTTAAAACAGGAAGTATTTTAATTCGTAAGCCGAGATTACGTACCATTAGGTACTATTAGTACTGTTAGGTACGTATGATTAGATACTTCAAATCCTGTTTGTAATGGAAAAAATTTTAAATATTTTTTTTTCTTAAATGCGATTTTAACCCTTATGTATAAAGAAGCTGTATGAAGGACAAGATCACCATCGCTTGCGCCAATATCTTTCTTGGTAGAGTCAATGATTTCATCCATGTGGCAATACTACACTAATTGTGTTTGAATTATCTGTGACTTGCAAACGCTGTCAAAACCGAAAGAGTCTGTTCTACAGAATTTTCTGTGAAGTCTACGCTGAGCAGGAGCTAGCAGCATTGATTCCCTGCGCACAGGTGCATGTACGTGAAACTCGACGGCCACGAGCACAACGCATGTTCATAGTTGGTTGACGAGAACGGGTCGTTTCTTCGACTCGCGTGTGGAATCAGCTACCTGCATTTGTTTTTCTCCTTCGTGTAATCTGGGCCTCTTCAAGACCTGCATTAATAAGTCGCGCCCTAGCGTCCTGCCAACAATGCTGCCAAACCGGGTGGCGATATAATTCCCCTGTCCTTATGTATGCTGAACATCAAAAAAAATATATAATAAAATAAAAGGTGGGTCAAAAAAAACTGTCAGTGTTATAATTAGCCTACGATTAGTTCTTACATTGCTTAAGTTGTCTATGGGCTCTTTGAGTCACACGGTCTCGTTTCTGAGATGTGCCGAAGGTAACCGAAGATAACCGAAAATAGGTGTGCAGAGTCATTATAATCCTCAACACAAGAAACCTGGTTTTCGTTTAAAAAGCACGTTAGTCTCCCGAACTACAATTATAAATTACGATAGTGGACAAACAGTCCACTATCGTAATTTATAATTAAGTTAAGTTAACAGACTTAAGTTCTTTGAATCACAGTTCAAAAAACTTAAGTCTCAATATCTTCCAGTACTGGAATTCTCCAGTCTGGTCTCAGTTCCTACACAATATAACGAATGTCTCTGAAGAGAAGATAAGAAGCAATAACACTATAACCTTGTAGTAAAAAATAAATATTTAATTGAGGGCATAAAATTGCTCATTTATTCGCAAACTCGTTTAAAATAGAGCAAAAGTCCTGTGGAAGGTATCTTAAGTATCATTTAAAGCAACATTGTGAATTTTTTGACAACTATAACTTGTAAAATAACTGAAACAAACGTGTTTATAATAATTTTCGGAGCATACTTTGCGATTTTTTTCTATCGAGGGAATTTTATATAATTTGCGTTTCGGCGTGGAACGCTTCTAGATATTATCTTCAAAAATAACATATAGTTTTTTAACAGCTTAAAAACTTCAAATGTTTTAGGGAGATATGTAAGAAATCGCTAGAATTTCGGGTAGCGGCGCGGCCTTAATCCACATTTTGGTTTTTTATTTGAAGTTACTTTTATTTTCCTTATTTTTTTTATCAAGTGAAAGATTGTTGAATAAAATAAAGCAAAGGATTATCATTAATAGTAGAAACTATTGCAAACTGTAGAAAAAGTGGAGGAAACAAGAAAAGGAAAGAAGTGTAGCAATCCTTTTTTGTTTCCCCGAAATGATGACGTTATTGTGATCTACTTCCACATCACAGTCTCCCGGTTAACTATTGTTAACTTTATTCCAAAAGTGCTTTTCCGCCGCTCTTCACGGTCCCGTGGACAAAAGGGCCAAAAGGAACTCTCAAAAATGTTGTCAACCGAAAAAAGGAATTGTTTTCGAAAAGAAAACCCTTTTCATTGTCCTGACAGGAAAGACAATGCTTCAATTACGACCATTCTAAAGAGGCTCCCCAGGACAAATAAATAAAATTTATCAAATTCTGTATTATTTTGTCTTTGTCCTTTTGATTCGAGAATATCCATTCTCTGGTTTAATAAATTTCAGGAAATGTATTACGATCACAAATGAATGAACGAATACATTTATTATAACAAATTTGAAGACAAATATAAATCTGTTCTGGAGACAACTAACTTTGTGATTTATATTAATAATATCACAAGATGAAATTTATATTTTCATTACACTGAAGAGATATAGTGATTTATTAGTTTTTTTTTTGGTTCCATGCCAACTCAAAATGAAACCAACTCAGAAACACCTCAGAAAGGTCATTAAAAGTTATGATGTGGGGAGGGGGGAAGGGGGGAGGAGATGGGAGGGCGGAGGGAGTGGGGACAGGGAAGGTGGAGGTGACGGAGTGGGAACGCGAGAGGGGAAGAGGATGCAGGAGAAGAAGGGGAGGCGGAAGGGGAACGGGACGAATGGGAAAGGGCACTCAGGGAGAAACAATTTCTTTATTAAATGGCATAGCAACGCATGCCGGGACCAGCTAGTATTTAATAATTTCATTGTCCGAGGCCTACAAGTCGAAAATTTGTTATGTAATTTGTCGACATTACTTTTCATTCAAATCGACATAAATCAGAGTTCTAAGGAAAATCAAGTTATTTTTTCATACACCACTTTATATATTTCGAAATTTCATCTGGTTTCGATACAATTTAGAGGACGAAAGTCAAAATGGATAAATTTTAATACTTTAATTAATAATAAAGTAATTTGTGTTTTAGGTTTGAAAATTTCGTCGAATACAAATATTACACAAAACCCCAAGTGGATCGCTACGTTAGGTGATTTAGCAGGGGTGTCCAGGTTCATTGAGGGGGGATTTTGTATGGACTGGTTGATGGAGACCTTTTGATCTATCCAGGAGTACTTTCTCGGAACATCGCCTTGCACCGAGGAGGTTTGGATTCACGCGTCTGTCACTCCTGAACCCACTAACCCTAGATTCCTACACCCCTGATACCTTTTTACTTCTCAACTACCTCTCCTTCCTTTAAAAAAAAAAGTATCCCCAAAGATGACGAAGGGGAATTATTTTCTTCAGCCTCCTGTGAAAAGCTAACGTTTAAAAGAAACCTTCAGAAAACTAAAGTAGACAAGAGTGGGGAGACTCTTGCGAAGCATAGCACAAATAGGAAACCGTTTATACTACCTCATTACCTAGCAGGTTATATATAACATATTTTAACTATAGATGTATGTGTTTATCTCTTTTTAGTGTCGCTATTTTTCGTTTCATCGAGTTTCAAATCACAACGGTGCTAAAGAAGTTTTCACATCAAAATAGTTTATGAATGATACGTTTTTAGATTTTCACGGCCAAACGTAATTTCGTTATTTGTTTTTGGGGTATTATGCCGTGTAGGGCTACCTCCTCCTTAGCCAACGTTTCGGACAGCGTTGCAGTGTCCATTATCAGGGCAGATCCGGCAGATCCGTCAGATATGTATTACGTCTGCCACACATCTGCCGGATCTGCCGGAACTGCCGAATCTGCCCTGATGATGAACACTGCAACGCTGTCCGAAATGTTGACTAAAGAAGGAGGTAGCACAACACGGCATAACACCCCAAAAAAATGAAAATAGTTAATTAATGTTTACCGATACTGGGGTTGGCATGTTTTTGTTAATAAGGTGACTCTACCAAGTAGAAAGTTTATAATTTTTATTTCTTCATTATAATTATAGGACTTTCATTTTTCTGAGAAAAACACGAAGCAGTCTTAAAATAAATAACACGAATTCGATAAAATTTTGTCATCCATTAACGTCCATTAATTTCTCCTCTTCATAAACGTTTGAAGTTTTCCTTTGATAATAAAACTTATTCCAAGCTTTCTGGAAGTCACTAAAATGTTTCCAATAAATAATTCAGTATTCGAAGTGTACTTTAGATAACTCAAAACTTGTAAAATGTAAAACGTGAAAGCTTATTTTAACCAAATTTTCTATTCTTAGCCTCATTTATGTAGGTGTCGAATTTTTTTTACTATAACTACAAAGATTCTCTGATTTGAGTCGCTATTCAATGTGAACTCAACAAATTTTCAAATCAAAATAAAAAATTCGAGTGCAGTTAACACGCGGGAGATGCGAAACTTTACCAAGACAATCTCAACCAATTAAGAACCAAGGAGCCTTGAAAAGTGTGGTCATAATCAAAGCGGGCAATGAGCGCAGACCTAGCCTCATTTCCGTTTTATATCTCAACCAATAGGATCCTTAATAGGAGTTTTATGCTTTGCAGGTGCTGGATGCGTCATTTCCGTTTCATCACATTCCTAATCACAACGGGGCTATAGAAGTTTTATTAAAAAAAAAAACAAAACCAAAAATTTGCATGTGAATTTTTAATTATGTATTTTTTTATATCTCCCTAAATGTTATTACAACAGAATAATATTGATTTACTTTACGTAAATATTAATTAATGTAACGTAATTTTTTATTTATTCTAGATTTACGTTAATACAAATTACATACACTCTCCTGGTACATATTACTTATCCTACTTGTATATATTATTGTGTTAAGTTATAAATTTTAAAGCGAAGTGATAAAGTTTAAAATTCTGAAACCAATTTTTAAAGTGAAAAGTTACAGAGAAAAGTGAAGTGAAAAGTTAAAAATACAAATTGAACAAAATAAAATAAATTATATTAATTAATTTCCGATGAGAATTTATAATCTAAAATAAATTCGAAAATCATTGTAATTATTTGACCATTTTAGATGACAGTAGAAATGACAACATTTATGAAGAGATAGGACACTTTTATATAAGAATACAGGACAAGAGTCCCAACTGCTTCTAACTGTTTGGAGTCAGTGTCTAAAACACCTACAGTTTGAAAGTGAAGGGAAGTATCTGGCTATTCAGAACTGGTCACCAAACACAACTTTTCGATTCTGAATGTTGGTTTTTTTTTACAATTTCGTTATTGACTGATTTACATTGTTATGTTCTATCGATGCATTTGATCTCATTACAGTAAGCGACCTGTTATTACTACCTCGTAAATTTTGGAGACGAGAATCAGAGAGGAAATTGTCTATTATGGAACAAAGAGCACATTTTGTTACAAATGTGTAGTCACAAGCTGAAATGGGCAAAAGCGATTCAAATGAGGAAAAACATTGAAATAAAAACAACATAATTTTGAAAATAAATACAATATATTAAAAATAATATTAGAATCTTGAAATGAAACCAAACAGATGTCTTATCTTCGTTATTTGTTTTTGTGGTGTTATGCCGTGTTGCGCTACGTCCTTCTTTAGCCAACGTTTCGAACATCGTTGCAGTGTCCATCATCACGGCAGATCCGGTAGATGTGTTATTTTTAGTGGTGAAATGTGTGCTTATTTACTTCGAAGCGATACCGTGTCGCCAGCTCCACTAACTTTCATCGGTTCAAAATAACCGTGACAAGCAGTGGCGTCATTGCCGCGGAACGGAATAGAAAGTTCTATGAAGATTTGTTGCATATAGGTACTACTTATAAGTTCGGACCCTATAATATCTGGAATTGCCATAATATAAAGAAAACATCCTGATATCGTACCCACGTGCTGTCTTAAAATTTTTGTCGATTTCAGAAGTGCCAGCGAAGAAACTGTAGAAGTCTGTAGACAGTGCCACTATAGGAATTTTATTATTTAAAAGTTGTGACAATAGTGACTCAACCAGTAGTTCGTCAACAAAAAATGTCAATCTGTTTTATTCCTTTATTATGTTACTAGCTGGTTCCCGGCATGCGTTGCTATGGCCTTTAATAAAAAAATTGCTTCTACCTGCGTGTCCTTTCCTATTCGTCCCGTTCCCCTTCCTCTCCCGCGTCCTCTTCCTCTCCCGCATCCCCTTCCTATCTCGCGTTCCCACTCCGCTTCCTCCACCTTCCCTCTCACCACTCCACTCCCCCCTACCCTTCCACCCTCCCAGATTCCACTCCCCCCCCCCCGCATTCCGTACATTCAGTCCCAGTACATTCAGTTTTCAAACAGCTCGCGTGCCACCTGTTGAATTTTTTTTATTCCAATTTCATAATGCCAGAGCTCACCAGTAGTTTTATACAAACCTTATCCTGTCAATAACGAACACAACAAAAAAAGAATTATCCAATTTGGTGCAGTCGTTCGGAAGTTATGCGCGTACATACATTTCGGCGATTCATTTTTATTTATATAATAAAAATAATATATATATATAAGAAGATAGATAGGTAGATAGATAAATAATATATTTAAACTAATTACCTTGAATAAGCTCACGCTTATTGAGTTATTTGAATCAATACACAATAATACACGCGTTATTTTTGATTTTGTTTTGAATTGCAAATTTTGTAACAGTGGTTAAAATAAATGTATATTTTTTTTAAATATATTTTTTATTATATTGTGACGCTTTTGCAACCTTTACCATGGAAAAATATTTTTGTATAGCTAGATTGGGTTTTGGGACCACTGTGCGACGCCGTGAATACGGACGTGCATAATGGTACCGTGAAGATTCGCGGGTCTTACAAAATCCAATCCATCGTCGAAGTGCTGCAGTAGCGCGGTAGTCCAAACAGTATCCCTTGTACAAAACGAAAGCATTTATCTTTTCATCTGAATAAAAATCAAATGTTGACAGAGAAACCTTATGATTCAGTTCGAAATTTCACAAGCCTTCATGAAAGTCCCCGTAGCAAATAGGGCGTAAAATTTGTATAATTTTGTAGCACGAACGCTCTGAATGAAACCCATTAGGGTGGCCTCTTTATACCGATACAAACCCAGCATTCAGTTCTGAATACAAAGGACGCCCTCGACATGATGTTTGAAACGAAAACGGGGGTTGTCAATCGAGGGCTCGTCACTCTTTTTCTCTCAAAATTCCTTGCGGTAGATGTGGATTGGATTTTGTAAGACCCGTGAAACTTCACGGTACCATTGTACATTATTTTTTCTACGTAAATAAAACCCGTAACCTTTCAATTTAGGGTAAAATGCGTAGATAATTAACATTTGTACTGTGTTTACATCCATAATTTCAGGGTGTTGAAAAATTGAACAGTTAAAAATCCAGGTTCTTCAAACATTTCTCTGTAGAATTTGCTTTCTTCCATTCAATTTGATATTCACCAATGTCACACGACTCCTGTTAGTTGACTTTGGTGTTGACGTTTTAGGTATAATAGTTCTAGGAAACGGGTTAGTAGACATTTTTTTTACCTACAACATATTAATTATTTGAAACTGCGACCAAATCGCATCACTGGAATTGCGGAACTTTACTTCACTTACCCGGTTTCAGAAACTGTAGAAGTACCTACTAGACGGAGAGGTGACAGGATTTTTCATAACGATCATGGATACGGTTAGATTTACATTGACAGTTTGTGGAGTGGTCCACTAAGGTGAATGATGTCGGTCCCCCTTCTCTCAGTGGTTGCAACTTCGAGTTACAGAACTTACAAGAGGCTTCATTGTTGCGAAAAAAAAACGATTAGAGAAATGGTCAGTTTTAGTACATATTCAAAGTATGGCGTCTCCACAGATGAAACAAGTTGGTCTGGCAGCTCTAAATGGATGCATTCCAGAGCTATTATGCGTGCAAAACACTGCATTGAAAAAAAACGATAACAGAAATGGTACCTATTCAAAGTATGGTGTCTCCACAGGTGAAACGAGTAGGTCTGTCTGCTCTTAGTGGTTGTATTTCAGAGAAAAAAATAACAGTGATTAATAAAATAAAGAATTAAATCGAACAAATCCAATTTTTATTAATTTAACTTTCATAATCTAATCATCTTTGGGTAAAATCACAGATCACCCTGGGTCATCCCCCATCCATCATTTTGTAGAATATTGTTAAGCTTAAAGAGTTAAATATTTACTTACTTCTAATTTTCTTTTAATATTTTTGAGCTTTTTTATTAGTCACATTAAAATCTATACTGAACCACAAAATACAGTATTAAATCCAGTTTTTTATAAATATTTAGCTTGGAATATAATCTAATATTTTTTGGGTAAAATCACAGGTTCATCATTACTTTAACTGCCCAATCTGTTATCTATAATCCGCACAAACAGTTTGTCCATTTTGTCGACACTTCAAACGTGTATCACGAAAGCTCGAGAGTGGATGAGACAGAAGACGGAACCGCTCCAAAAGAAAAACATTGTCTTACTTTTTCGAATTAACGTCGTAATAATATGTGAGAGTAAGATAGGCCTGTTGCAGGCGAAAAACAGTACTTCTTCAATGAAAAACAGTATCTTACCCTCTCGCTTAGCACGTTTCACACTGAAGGCCCATTCCGTGTAAAGACCGAGAAGACAACCTGTTATTTTTAAAACAGGCTGAAATATTGAAATGAAATAAATGCAGCGAAGTCCACTCCCTTCTTTCTCCATAAATAAGGGTATTGCGTATACAATAATAGCTCTGAAATACAACCACTGAGAGCAGACAGACCAACTTGTTTCATCTGCGGAGACGCCATACTTTGAATAGGTACTAAAACTGACCATTTCTGATTTTTTTCGCAACAATGCACTGACTTGCGCGCATCATAATTCTGAAATGAACCACAGAGCCGCCAGACCAACTTGTTTCATCTGCGGAGACGCCACACTTTGAGTATATAGATACTAAAACTGACAATTTCTCTGATCGTTTTTTTCGCAATAATGAAGCCTTTTAACTGTATTTAACTATAAGCCTGTTAACTATATATTAACTATATAACTGTTAACTAAAGCCTCTACAACTCGAAGTTGTAACCATTGAGAGCAGGCAGACCGACATCATTCACATTAGGGGACTACTCTACAAACTATAAAAGTAAATCTTTCCTTATCCATGATCGTTATGAAAAATCCTGTGACCTCTTAGACTATACCGTATACCTTATACTATACTGTATGAAAGAGTTTTGAATTTATTTCATATTCGTTTTAAAATAATATCTTCATTTTATAACCAACTAGCAGACCCGTCCACGCTTTGCTGTGGCTAACAAAGCACAACACCATTACCCAACCTTTATAAAATACACACCACCCGCCTGCCAGCTGCCCACTGCCTGAATTGAATATTTAAATTTCTCGGTTTTTCTCTACTATAATAAGCATGTATTATACATATAAACCTTCCTCTTGAATCACTCGATCTATTGACGAAAACCGCATGAAAATCCGTTGCGTAGTTTAAAAGATCTATGCGCACATACATTTTGAGTGACTTCATTTTATACTATGTAATGATATTACACTTGTAAGTAGATAATGACAAAATTTATCCTGAAAACTATTTATATTGGCCTACGCCAAATTCTGAGTTTAAATTGTAAAAAAATCCTTATAATTTCAACCACTTGATACGATGTTGAAGTAATATAAAATCTTTAAATATACAAACCTAATTTTGAAAAACGAGATATTGGGTCGATGATAATTATTCAATAATGTTAAAACCTCACAAGAGTCCCCCAAGCTGCTCCCGTCTGGAGCCAGTGAGACTATGGCATCCCCAATTGGGGTATGTTGTGAGGCTGAAGGTATTGGGGAGGAGAAGGAGATGTGGAAGAGGAAGTGGAAAATGTACCTGGCTATTCAAATCTGGTCACCAAACACGGCTAAAGCAATTTCGAGCTTCTCAAATATGTATAGTGGTCCTACACCAGATCGTTACTGGGAGTATCTTCCACTCTGGAACGTGCCGCAATAAACTATATATTATTTTAAATGAATTAGTTGTGAAATAACACAAATTAATAAAAATAAATTTTATTTGCGCACGCCGGAATTCGATCTCGCGACCTTCGGATTGTGAGTCAAAGGCCTTGTCCGTCAACCACGGAGACCGGCATTTATCAAGTTGTTTCAATTGCTCAGAATCATTAGAGAATTTGGTTAACCTTTAACTGCTGACGTAAGGGGCCGCTCCGTCCGAGCAACAATAATAATATAGAAATACTCCCGCGTACGCGACGCATTCGCCGCTTCCATTAGCTTCGAATTTAGTGACTCCAGAGCCGTAAGTTTTAAATTTTTAAAGTTAAATTCATTTTAATTATTTTTGCAGGCCTCTCTGACCCATCGTCAGTACTTACGTGACTTTTTTAAAGTTGATTTTTACTATGTAAAAATTAAATTTTTTATTTATTTATTTATTTCAACGCCATAAAATGGCTATTACAATCCGGTGATACATAGTGGTACATAGGAGGATAATTTCAATGATAATATATACATTAAACAAAGTACATATGTATGATAACAACTAGTATTTAGTTATAGGATACAAATATATTTTACAACAAGAAAAAAATAGTATGAGCTCGTACAAAATACACATTTTTATGCAGAATAAACATAAGTAAATTAAGGTGAATTCTCAGAAAAATTCTCAACATCAAGTATAATATACCTACTTTACTTTTAATTGTACATATTGTTTGATTCTAGGAATTGGCTAAAATGGAGTACATAACTTAGTAATGATATTATTGTTACCTTCAGTTGAAATTACTGAAGTTTGAAATGATTACAGGTACTGCTAATTAGTTCTGCTTATCAGGGCTGCCAGTTAGAGAATCAATAATAAATCTTTGGTTTAAAAATAATAATTTTGAAAAAAAGTTATACATTATTAGCTATCAGTGAGCTATCACTTAACTATCTGATAGTAAATATAAATAAAACAAGCAGTTTGGAATCTATATTAGAGTATGATATAGACGCCGTGCAGACGAACACTATTTAACATTAATTATTGTCATTGAGGTATGATATTATAGCCTTCTTATAACTATATTCGGTGCAGTTGAACACATCTACTACTTCTGAGAAAGCATTTCCAATTGCATGCAATCTAGGTATAAGCGAGTATCTAAATGACTCAGTCCTGATATTTTTGTTGCAATTAAAAAGAATTTTGGATCGAGTAGTTCTAGTAGGTATGTGGAAGGTAATTAGGTTTAATAAATCAGGAATTTACTAAAGTTTCATGAATATGGTTTATTCGAGACACTGTTGAAATATTATAATAAAAGTGAGTTCATTGTTTTTATTTAGTTTAATAGATAATACAGGCTGATTTCTGATCTCAAGTGATTTTTGCCAAAAATTATCATGTAATCTCCAAATTGTCAAATATAAGTTACTCAAATAATAAAATAAAATAAGTTACTCAAATATAAAAAAGTAGGAAGAAGTAGGAAATAGAAGTAGGAAGTAGGAAGTAAAAGTAGGAAGAAAAGTAGGAAGAAGGTTGAGTTCAACCGAAACCGGTCGACAAATATAAATAAAAACAAAGTGGTTTTTAAACAAAGTACTTGTTTCATTCTATATAAAAAAGTATGTTATTTTATTTGGTTTTATTTATATATATATTTAAATTGCCAATAAATGATAATTTGGACCTACAAATTTTCATGGACCTCTAATATATATGCATTTAAATTAACAGGTCCCCACGTCAGAGTATACGTAAAAAAATCACGTCGACAGTTAAAGGTTAAAGATGACCCGGGTGCTCCAATCCTTACTGCTAATAGGGTTTACGTAATCGCAATAAAATAAAAACAAAATTGTTTCAATTTTGATTATTTTCATAGTAGGTAAGTGTTGTAGGCATCAATAAAATTGTCTGAAAATTATTGTTTTTTTCCAAAAAGTGAGTGTTGTGCGGTTTATTCTAAGTTCATTCAAAGTTCAACACCCCTGTCGAATGTGTAGCCCCGTCGCAAAAAGCATAAGATCAAACACTCGTGAAGCATTCTCGAGAAGGGTTTTCTCGACCCTTGAAGTCAAAATATACCTTTTATTAACACACCCCTTGTAGAGCCAAAATGGCCGAGTCGACAGTTACACATACATTCAATTTCCTCGTGGAGACGTTGAAATATGACCTAGATCAATTTGTAAGGCGAATCGACATGACTCGTGGGACTTTGATTTTTATCCGTGGAACTTTGGAAGTACTCAGATGTAAAAGGTTTGAGTAATATTAATCTCATAGTTATATTCGAATATCATAATAATAAAAACTAGCAGTTAAAAATCCGCTCCGCTGTTTTACTGCTGGGCCCTGCGGGCGACGTTTGGTTCGGCCTCATCTTTAGTGTTGGTGATCATTTTGTAAATACAATAGGAACTATTTCCAAAATCAACCCGTTCCTCGAATCCACTGTCAACGTATCAACCAGTGATGTCTAGTCCCGGCGAAAAAGTAATAAACAGCCGCTTGATACAACTGAGTATTACCGTCAAATTTTCGAAATCCAGGAGATACTCCAGGTTCACAAATTCGTAGAACTCATACCTAGGAAAGACACGTCCCTGTGCGTATTGCTGACTACTGATACGAAGTAGGTATCTTTCCAGACAAACTAAAAATTGCTAAAATAATTCCTATTCATAAAGACGAATGCAAAAAAAATGTCCAAAATTATCGTCCAATCTCTATACTTCCAGCTATCTCTAAAATATTTGAATGTATCATTAAAGAAAGACTATTGAAATATCTCGAACACAACAAAATTCTCACGTCAAAACAATACGGTTTCAGACGACGATCTAACACTAAATGTGCAGCTTTTGATTTTATATCAAATATACAGAAACATATTGATCACGGGGATTTTACGGCGGCAATATTTATTGATCTAAAGAAGGCGTTTGACACGGTGGATCATAACGTATTGATCGAAAAACTGAAACATTTGGATATTGTTGGTACTCCTCTGGAACTTCTCCGATCTTACCTATCAAATCGCTTCTCGGCAGTAGAACTGGGAGGAGAAACGAGTGAGTTGGGTAAAATAACATGTGGAGTGCCACAGGGATCAATTCTTGGACCGTTGCTATTTCTTATCTATGTGAATGACATAACAAAGTGGGGTATTAAAGGAACTCTGCAACTCTATGCGGACGATACAGTAATTTTTTACAACAAACTGAACCTAGCGGAGCTTGAAACGGAAATGAATGCTGATATTTCTAAACTCACAAGCTGGTTAAGAATAAACAAACTAACTCTTAACGTAAAAAAAACTCATTATATACTTTTTGGCAACAAGAAAAATATCAGCCTCAATATCAAAGTTGGTGATAACTGCCTCGAAAAGAAAATGAGCACAAAATATCTGGGCCTGATCGTAGATTCCCAACTTTCGTGGGATCTCCACATAAATCATGTAAAGGAGAAAATTACACCCATAACTGGTGTACTTTATAGACTCCAAGGATTACTACCCGTACCTTTATTAACATCAGTGTACTACGCCATGGTACATTCACACCTTTCTTATCTCTGCTGTATCTGGGGATTTGCCTCAAAGAAATTGATAGCTGATCTGCAGGTGGTTCAAAACCGAGCTCTCAGAAATGTTTTTGGACTTCCATGGGACACCCATGTCAGAGACATCTATTCAGTTTCCGGTATTCTTCCAATCACAGTCCTTCCTAAACATGAAATCACAAGCACCATCCTACAAATTACCCAACAATCAACTCACACTAACATCAAGCCACTTTACAATCAAGACATCCACACTCACAATACTCGAAATAGCAATAAAATCCGCATACCTCAAACACACACTACAAAATATGGGATAAAATCTCTGAACTATGTTGCCTATACACTATATAATTCGCTACCAGATATGTACAAGGGAATTCAGCAAAATAAAAAAAATCAGAGTAATGCTTTAAAAGAATATTTTTTAAGTATGTATAAGGATGAAACTTTGTAATTTTCTTGTCATGTTTCAATTGTCTTGTCTCTTTTCTCTTCTTTTCTTTTCCATTAAGTTTGTAATCATCCATATCTGTATAACCTTGTTCCCTTTTCTTTAATTGTTTTCCATTGCTGTTTATTCTACTCAACCTGTCTTTTATTTTTCTTCTACATTGTATGTGAATCTTATATTTTAATATCCAAATTCCTATGTAAAATTTTAACTATTACCTCCCACCCATGATTTGTATGTTCCTCCTGTCCTAAAATGAGTTCTGTAACTCATCGGGATTGCTATAGCAAGAAATAAAAACAATAAAAAAAAAAAATAAAAAAAGTGGCGACATCTTGTGACGAATTCTTGAATTAGAAACCGAATTACAACGGTAGCTTTCTCTGAAAAGCCACGTAAATAGATGTTTATATGGTGCGGTGGGTAAGGCGCGGCGGCAGACATGCGTTCGATGCCGGATTCTTAAAATTTACCACAAAAACGCTACGGTATTAACAACGTTCGATAACATGTCGTCACCTTATTTGAACAAGGTTCCAACTAACGTTTTTTTTTCGGAAATGACCTTTGAATCCCAAAACATTTCTTTTGCTCATTTATATAACCAAAATATTTTTTCGCCTTACTAGACTAGGTTGTGTTGAGTATAATACCGATGAACATAAATAATATCATAAAAATATTTGAATGATTTTAATAGCCCCGTTTTTTGTAAAAAAAATCACCTCAACACATATACCCCTAAAAAGGGCGTTAATAAATTAATAAATAATTCACTATGAAAAAAGAAATAAAACCTCGGGAACTATTTATTGGATAACCAACACCTCTGACTAGTACTCCCCAAGTGGTTTCCAACTTTTGGTGATTTAGCAGAGGTGCCCGGGTGAAGTATGTTCAGGTCTTAACGGGGGATGCGGTGGTGGGCGGGATCAGGAGAGGCTGGTTTATGGAGACCCTTTCACCTCTCTCACTGGTCTCACTCGACCCATCGCCTTTACATCGGGATCGGGATAGATTCATAAATGTAAAATTGCGGATCTGGAATATTTTATTATTTTTATTAACAGCAAGCCAACTTGTCAAACGAAAACATTGAGATGAAAAATATATTATATTTGGTTTTCGTAAAGTTTTCGGTATGAAACTCTATAAGCTGATAGGGAATAGTAGATTTTATTTGTCAACAGATAGAATGCTAAACATGAACCTCCTAATTTCCTACCATGACAGGAAACAAAGATTTTCTATAAAGAGACGAAGCTGACTACTCGTAGGTTCGTATTTGCTTTGTAGCAAATTCGTCACTATGTTGGGACTGGGTTATTTATAACTTCACTTTATCCTGTTCTGAAATATGAGGTGACAACGTTTGCAAAGACGATTTCTCATAATCTTTTTAATGATTTCTTGTGGTTAAATGTTGTGTAAACCATTTTAGATTTACATATTTCAAAGGAAAGTATTTATGTCGGGCGCATACTTGCCTTTTTAAACGACTTCAAAAAGGAGGAGGTTCTCAATTCGACTGTATTTTTTTTAATGTTTGTTTCCTCAGAACCTTAGACTGAATGAACCGATATTTAAGATTCTTTTTTTATTTGAAAGCTGGTGCTTCCCGTGTAGTCCAATTTTAATTTGGTCCAGTTTCGACTATGGCATCCATGAAAAAACCATATAAGTCAATTTGCATTAAGTATGTGCGCGACAAATGGACGAATAACTCAATATCACGACAACCGATTTCGATGATTCTTTTTTTATTGGAAAGGATGTACTTCAAGGGTAGTTTGATGAGAGTTTGGTTAGGTTCTGATTATCGAATCCATGACAAAGTAACGGAATTCTTAAATTCTTGGGAGCAAATTAACGAAACTCGGCCGAATCTCTTAATTTGACCCTAACGTCGTTATGGTCAAATTATGTCTGTCTCATATGAGCAGCACGTTTAGTAGGCCTACCCATATTCAGAAATATTAGTTAGTGTAAAACGTTTACAATAGCTTTCCAGAAACAATTTTTTGTCATTTTTTAATAAGCAATATTTTCACAGCCACGGTCGTTTATCAAATGAATAAAATTTTGACGTCATTTTTTAGTTAGGCGTATCTGTTTTGTTCATGTTGAACGTGGCCGTATCCAATCTGCTCAATGTTCTAGGGTGAGCAAATAAATGTGAGAGGATATTTCGGAAACTCGTAACATGTTATATACTTGATTTACGTGGATGGGAAACCTGTTCAGGGGTTCTTCGTTTACTTAAAACAACCCTTACGATGATGCCTACATAATGTAAACATCCTGCCGACGGCCACGTAATTCAATGATTTATTTACACAATATGCACACGCATTAATCAAACCATACGATATGTCATTGTCAACGAGATCATAATATAAAACAATAATCGAATTTCAAATAAATTAATGGTAATAACTTTTAAAACTAATGAATCTTACAATAGTACATAGTTCTGTCCTAAACTTGTATATGGTGCTTTAGAACACTCTCGTCCAGGCCGTGGCCCAGTGGCAGGGCGCGCCTCTTCACCAAACATGGAGAATTCATCTGAAGCCCCCGTAGTAGATTTACGAGTACTAAATAATAATAGTGATTTTTCCACGAAAATGGCGCTATATATATATTTTATATAGCGCCATTTTCGTGGAAAATCACCTCAAGGGCGCTGTACAAATAAATATATAAAAGAATTAATATTACTTATAACTAAGATTTACAATTACAACTAGTGACTTACATCTAAGACTTACAGCTACTTATATTACTGGCTTACAACTAAGATTTACAATTATAACTAGTGACTTAGCTCTAAGACTTATAGCTAGTGACTTATGACTAAGACATATAGATTCTAACCTAAAACTGGTGACTTATTAACACACATATTTACAATTAAGATTAGTGCCAGAAGAAGTAGGAAGTTTTTACATAATATTACAATTCGAGAATACGGGTGCAAAAAGTATAATGAAGGTTAACTGGATATACGGGAAGGTATAGATATTTTTTGTAAATTAATAAATTTAATAGTCCATTTTTACTGCATTAAGGTGATTCATCGCTCAACAGTATACAGATTGAGGTATCACAATTAACAGATTACATTAAACAGATTGAGTTAACTATAAACAAAGAGAAAAGAGAAAAAAAAAACTATTAAAAATTGCAAAGTTTAAATAGAATGATGAATTTATGGAAAGGAGTATCGGAAAAAGTGAGTTTTCAGTTTGGATCTAAATTCCGCTGAGTTGGTTATGCATCTCAATTCCATAGGAAGTTTATTCCAAGCTTCAGGGCCGGATACTGCGAATGCACGATCACCAAACTTAGTGTTCAGATTTCGATTAGGTTCTTTCAACCTTCCAATCGCAGAAGATATCGCTGATCTAAGAGTTGACTGCCTTAGACCAATATTATCCGGAATGCATAGTTCAATGTGTGTATATAGGGTGTTAAGGGACGTACTTGACTTACTTTAACCAGTGATTCCTGACATTATTTGGAGTAAAAAATGTATATGAAATTGTGGTCTCCGGTGACTTTTTTTGACGACTTTTTTTTTTCAAAATTTTTTTCTTCAAAATCAAACAAAAAAACATTTCTTCCGCATTTTTGTAAGTTTTTGTATACAAAAAAAAAAAACATCCAAAATGTCACCGGAGACCAAAATTCCATTCACATTTTTTACTCCAAATAATGTCAGGAATCAAAGTAAGTCAAGTACGTCCCTTAACTCCCTTTATATATTTTTTAAAAATCTTTTGTATATTATTTTATTTTTTCTTTTTTATCTAGTAAATCCATTTTATGTAATGTATACTTTTATATGCTGACAGAGTATTGCACTCACCGCTCTGTTAGGCTGAAATAAACAACTTATTATTATTATTTTTATATACAGGTTGTTAAGGAACGTACTTGACATATTTTAACCAGTGATTCCTGACATTGTTCGGAGTAAAAATTGTAATTGAAATTTTTATCTCCGGTAGCTTATTCGATGGCTTTTTTTTTAATTTTTCCTTCAAAATCAAACAAATAAAAATTCTTCCACATGTCGTCACTGGTCGCCCAACCCAATCTCTTACCCCACCCCCAACTGTCTAACACCTACTATTTTTTTATGTTTTTAAAAATTTCAAAGGAGACAAAAATTTTATTCATGATTTTTACTCCAAATAATGTCAGGAATCACTGGTCAATGTAAATAAAGTACGTTCCTTAACACCCTGTATTACATTATACGTATTTACGTAGTGTCCGATGTTACAAGCGGGAAACGGGTAAATTTAAATCACATTTGGAGTACAATAGATTTTGTGTCGTAACTTTTTTTTTGTGAATACCGCATTCCCAGCTGCTCCAAATCTCTCTTGAGGCTGAAGATGGTGAAGAGAGGTATAAGATGAGAAAGTACCCGACTATTCTGATCTGTTCACCGAATACGGCTAAAGCCATTTAAAGCAATGTTTCAATTCTGAATGCTGGTATTTCACCAAGGTGATCCAAATGGGATATTCCACTTGAAACGTAGCCCAAGCATACAATAAATTATTTTTAATTATTTACTTGTGTAACAAATCAAATTATTTAAAAAATATTTACCTTTTTAACCCGCGACCCACGGATTCATAGTTTAGAGCTTTATCAAACGAATTTATTTACAGGGTTAATTTTTATAGTTATTCGCTGGTACATACAGTACCTACTATATTTATACTTTACATACAGTACTGTACTTTGTACTTATTCGCTGGTACGTAGAGACACGTAATTGTTTCCTTGATGCATTTGAATGCGATATGATTTATTATTTTGTTATTCGCTGGCTCTCTGCACACCCTTTCGAGGACACTTAGATATATTTTGTTTGAGTAGGTATACCGTATTTTCCCTAAACCGACTGCATATTTTATATAAGTATCTATTCCTGGGGGCCAATTTATTTTTATGTCCTTACTGTCTGTATATGATATATTCAGATTATAATTTTTTAGTTTAGTTCATATTATTTCCTATGCCAATTATCCTTCTGGAAACTTATAACTGAGATTAGGTACGTAAATTTTGGCGTTCACATTTATGGAAAACTCTTTGATCTATCATTAAAAATTAAAAAATATTGTGGCTTTTCTAGAAGTCAACCAAACCGTTCAACAATTAATCCCTAGTTTTCGGCAAAACCTTTGAGTGTTTTTTTTGTGTATTTCTTATTAAATCATGCTTAAAGGTCATGACCCAAAGATCCTTTCGAAAAACAGATTTGGTTAACAGACCAGTAACTACATACTATGGAAAATCAAAAAATCATAACGTCACAAAAAGCCATCAAAGGCAAAAGCCGTCATTTGAATAAAAATATTTCTTCAATCATTCATTTCTAAAGGCAGAACTTTACTTTTAACTCAGTGATTTCGACGATTTCATAAATAATACTTCAAAGACTAATGAGCGGAACACGAATAGGATTAAATTGGGAAGGAAAATCAAACGGTTATGGGATTAAAAGAAAAAAGGTCAAGCCTGACAAAATTTTCAAATACGATTTCTGGATTAACCTTTTAAAAAAATGTAACTTATTGAATTCCGTAAATTTTACCTGCGCAAAATAATGTAACGTGGATATGAATCGCTGTGAACTCCGCCGATGTAGCAGGATACCGAGGCCATACGTGGAAAATTGTTGAAAATTAAATTTCTGATATATACAACGGCGCCACATGCGAATATGCAAGAAGCAATGGGTGTGGTGCTCTCCACGATATTAAAATACTTGCTTTTCCCCGTGGAGAAATTCTGAAAACATTTGTTTTTGAATTTCAGTTTAAATAAATTAAATCCTTGAGACAGTCACATACAAGGGCTTTAGTAGTCTACTATCTACATATTTTCGTAGAACGCACCATGATCTATGTTCTATTCATTTATTTTTTAGACTTGTGTAAGTGAATAATGGAGGATATCACGAATCTTGTAACCGGCGCTCAATCGGTCATTTTGAAAACCGGATGCTGATTTTTGGCAAAAAAAAATTAATTGTATACGAACATTGCAGAAGAAAATACTAATGCAAAAAAATAACCGTATCGAAATGGGGAAAGATCCCAATGTGCCTAGCATGGAAGATCAATAAAACCCTATATCAATCTGATATTGACCAAATCCATCATCTATCGTTAGTTATTAATATTTGCGATATCTTTACAGCAGCAAACACTTTGTGGAAATACATAATTGTAGTAAACAAAATCTAACTTTGTTTCAATTTCACTTTATTATTTCTTAATCCAACCGGTTTCGGTTCATCCTGAACCTTCCTCGCGAATTTAAATATATTGAACATAATACAGATATACATGGTATTTAAAAGAAAATTAGAAGGGGGAGACAGAACTTCAACTTAAGTGGGGGCGAGGAGGGAGGTGCCTAAGAGGGAGGGGTGAAAGTGGGCGGGGGTAATGGAAATATTAAAAAAATGGGGTTGTTGGACAAATCTAATTGTTTATTAAGTAAATTGGTTTTATTTATTTTTAATGACTTTTTATTTCAAGGGCTTCAAGATTATTAAGACGTAGACCTATCCCATTTCCATGCAATACCAATCCCCATTTCCAATACCCGCGCCCACGTTCACCCCTCCCTCTTAGGCACCTCCCTCCTCGCCCCCACCAAAGTTGATGTTCTGTCTACCTCTCGCAATACCACGTATATCTGTATTATGTTCAATATATTTTTATTCACCCCTGAGAAAGGTTCAGAATGAACGGCAACCTGTTGGATTAAGAAATAATAAAGTGGAATTGAAACAAAGTTATTTTATTGTGTTTATTATAATATTTACGATCATGGTCAAAAATTAGTAAAATATATTCCGACCGACGCATCGTCGCGACGATTGATAACTTTTAGCGCATCCTCCGTAGTAGAGATAATTTTCGGATAACTATCAATATACGCATTTATTTGGATAATGTCATTCGTCAAAAATACTGGCGTAACTCTTCATATATATGTACTTATTGAAGTGTAGGTATATCCCGTTTTTCAAATTTATTAGAAACATCCTTGTTATAGGAAGGTAGCGCAACACGGCATAACACCCCAAAAAAAATATCGGAAATCCTTGTTATTAATCAATTTTTTTTTATTTTAGAATTGGTATGGAAAGCCGGAGAAATATGATCTGGTAATATGCGGGATTTTATTAAAGATAAATCGCCTGTGAAGTTTTTTTATAATATTAGGTTGTTACTAGGTTTGTTGTTATTATTACCACTATAAATATACTTTTTTGTTAAAAATTTTGCATGCTTTTTATTAACTAGTTGGTTAATTATTTCAGGTTTATATCCATTGTTTATAGTAATCTGTTTTATAATGTTATATATATCATAATTATCATTGTTAAAAAGGGGCATTAATAGCACGATGTATCATTGAGTTGAAGGAGGCGAGTTTAATGAATAATTAAGATGTGTCAAAGGGTGAAGTGAAGTAGACGGTATAACATAATCAGTGTGTGTAGGTTTTCTATATATATTAAATACATGCTTATTATTTATTATTATCTAAATTGATATTTAATCTAAGAAGTTTAAATAGTTGTTATCGTTATGTTGTTGTAAATTTTATATTTCGGTGAAGGTTATTAATAAGCGTGTCAAAACCGGTCGCAAAAAATTTAAATTTAAAGTAACAAATGTACATTGAAAATTAAAACTCTCCAAAACAAAAATGATTTTTAGGGTGGGTTTCTTCATTTACCGAGAATGCTAAATGCAATGCTAATTGTAAAAATAAACAATCGAAATTTAAAATTGAAACGAAATTTCTATGCATTTGACCGTTTACTTTTACAATTAGCATTGCATTTAGCATTCTCGGTAAATGAAGAAACCCACCATAATAGTTTACAACAGGGGTGCTCAAACGGTCGATAACGAGTGCTTTTTTATTCCAACTCGAGATAAATTTGCTTATGTAAATAGTCCAATTCACAGTTTTTATTTTAGTTGATCCTCAATTAGGCCTCAATAAGACCGCCCATTTTTCTTGCCTTTTTGTTTACTATTTATTTATAGCTTATATTGTCAATAGTCACGACTTTTTTATTGTTTACTTCATCTCTGGTGTGTGGTGTCATAAGTCCCAATAGAAAAAAAATTATCAAATTATTGCATATTCAATGTGAAATATTGTAAAAAATTGCCCCCTTCAAAAGCCCGAAGTTATCGATCTAATTTCTAGTCTATGGTTTGGTTTATATAATATGAGCCCAAGTTCTAACTCGAAGGCGATACGTAGTTTATTAAATACATAATACAAAATGAGTGCGGTGAAGAGATTAACTCGTAATTTAAAACCAGTTTTGTGATCAGAATATCAAATTCCAGTTGCTGATTCATCTGCTGACACATTTCGAAGGAAAACATTAACTTATTCGACGTTCAGTTTTCAAATTCTAGTTGCAGACCATGTATGTGCTGCCAGAATAAATAAAAACGTTTTTCATCTGAGTGTCGCTTTAAATCGCCGCACACAGATTTAATATCAGTTCATAATAAAGTAAAATTTCTGTTGTAATAAATATCTCAAAGGAAAACATTATCTTTTTTTTTTTTTTTTTCAGTGAATACCGCACAAGAATCTCAACTGCTCCCGTCTGGAGCCAGTGAGACTATGGCATCCCCAATTGGGGTATGTTGTGAGGCTGAAGGTAGTGGGGAGGGGAAGGAGGTAGGGAAGAGGAAGGTTGGGAAGTACCTGGCTATTCAGATCTGGTCACTAAACACGGCTAAAGCCATTTTCAAGCAACGTTTCAATTCTGAATGGTGGTCTTACACTAGGGCGATACTAATAGTATCTTCCACTCTGGAACATGCCGCAAATATACTATATATTATTTTAAATGAATTAATTGTGAAATAACACAAATTAATCAAATAAAATTTATTTGCGCATGCCGGATTCGAACCCGCGACCTCCGGAATGTGAGTCAAGAGTCTTAGCCACTGGACTACGGGGGTCGTCATCGCTTCTCGGCCTGTTGGCTAAGATCAAAGTGTAGTATCTTATTATGTCCTGCCAGAGTCAAAGAGAAACGAATATCGAAGGAAAACATTCTCTTATTCGGAGTGCAGTAATAAAATTCTGGTTGCAGACTATGCATGTGCTGCCAGAATAAAAATTAAAATTATTAATTCCACTTTAAACCAGGTTTGTGTTAATAATGTAAAATTCGAGTTGTGGATTCATTAACTTCTGGAACACTGACCTACCGTGACAACGCATTCAACCACTGTCTAGGCTAAGATTCTAAAACCCGATTTTTTCCGTAATTTTTACCTATCTCAATTTGAAAATAATCAGATATCACAGGCTTAGTTATATACCGGTAAGGCAAAGATCCTGGGTTCGATCCCCAGTTGCAACCGTTACCTTTTTTATTTTCTGTGTCTTGTAAAGTCTCGTTTCAATTATTAGTGGTTTTTGTTTCAATGATTTGAATATTCCATTGATGGTGTGATGGGTCAACCCCCCCCCCTAAATGAAAACTTTATAATATTTCTTCTTCTCGTGCGTTCAGATCTCCGGTTGGCAGATCTTACTCTCGTACCTACTGAATGATTCGCCATTAATTTTTTTGAATCATGACTTATTTTTCCCACCCCTGTGACTGAACACAGTAAAAGGTAGTTTTCGGGGAATTTCTTACAATAAACCCTTTTCTCCACGTTGTGTGATTTTTTTTTCGGAGCACCTAGAACATCTAGGATAGGTATTTAATGTCTTTCTTGGTAACTTTCGGTTCTTTTAGGTAAGGTGTGGAAGAATAACTCTGTATCTCTTAGACGTCTGAAGGACACGCCCTGTCTAAACTATCCTAAATTTGTCTCACATAATGAGCACTGTTGTTATTACTCTCGCTAGGCTATAAAATTGATCTCTCCCCCTCTACGTCCTAATAAGTTTTAATGTACGTACCTGGAATGTTTCATTTCATGTGGATAATTGGCGAATTCTCTGCACCGCTCTCCATGGCTAGATGCTATACATAATCGTGATAATATGTTCTGTTGTTAGTAAACACAAACTTATACCTAGGATGGAAGTATGAAGACGGGATAGAGGATAGAATGGATGGTGATGGAGAGGAAATTCTTTGCAAACTAGTACTGGCTCCTCCACTTGACCAAATTGACTAGGTGGTCAACTCTCAGGACACGACCCTCCGACCAATGCATGATGAGGCTATACCCATGGCACCCGGAAAATCTCTTGACGATAAACCAGATACCCGGACCCCTCCATAACAAAAGAAGAATGGCCTTCAAACCTTTCCCAGACAACTCCAGTATCAAACACCTCCGGAACTACTTTACTGGCTCTAGAAGGGGTAATCTATTTCGCCCCTTATCAAGACTCTATTCACGGTACAAAGTGGCGTAAGCTTGTGACAGGCAGATCCTTCTCCCACGTGACCGACCTAGCGTTACAGACCACCTCTGGAAACCGACTTATCCCCACCCTTGTAAGAGATACGTTTGCTTCCAGGTCGATAGGATTAAAAAATGTGATGATGCTGCAGGAATCTCTCCGCAAGAAGTCATGCTCATGCCTCCATCCATACTACCTTGCCGGTAACTCGAGATGCTTTTGGTCAAGACGCCTCCGTCAGCGAACCATGCCCTTTCATACTGTTGGCATCTCATTTCATACGACCTGTCGCGCCCATCCGCTCGACATAGTTCCGCGAAAGGGAATTGCTTCCAGCACCTCGCGAGACCCGATCAGTCTATGGTGAGCATCCTCCAACATGACAATGCAGAAAGACTCTTACCGGGGGACCACCAATTGACACGTATGTGTGGCCTCGGTGACGTCATCACATTGTTCAATCGTAAAGATTTAAAAAGGCGTAATTTCAACAAGTAGGAATTCAGCGGAGTACCTGTTAGTTTTATTTGTTTCATATTTTATATCGCGATTCTGCTCTTCTGCTCCCTTGTCTAAAGATGTTCAGCTGCCCCGGGTTGCAGGTAATCGCCTTCAATTTGATATGTCCTACTCTCGGAACGCCCTCCATTTGGTTGAGTGTACAGCACCCCCGAGATGTAGGTACCTCGCTTGCTCGTTCATTTTTTTTGTGTCAGCTCGGAATCAGCCGTGTGCCGAGAAAAGGTCACTGTCCAGGGTGGTGACTGGTAACATCTGTGAAATATGCCTAGTACCTATTCTGGGATAAATAGTACATCAATCTATTCGATACAGACACTCACGCAATTAACTGTCCAAGATTCGCGTTCTATTCACCACCGGTAATCAGCAGGACCTGTAATTTACGTTATAGATTCTTTAACTCACCCCTACGTAATTGTTTAATTCTCCGGTCGGGAAAACATGACCAATTATATCTTAATTACGTATCCTGTAGACCTGCACCTATGGAGAAAACACAAAGGCTCCTCCCTACGATTTCCTAAATTTTGTACGACGAGGCCTAACGTAACCTTAGATTTACGATTAAATTTAACCCCCTCCCCTTATAGTCAGAATTTGATTGGAGGTATCTTTATCGCTTCAGTCTTACTATCTCGCAATTGTAATGTAACCGAACTAATATCTGTTATTATAACTCAATATTTTCACTGTCCTTAAATACTTTTCACTAATTTTTCAAGTTCCTAAAAGCTTTTCACCACTGGCTCGTACCTCTTTTCCTGGATCTAATTAAATAACACTTTGCATAAAATCCACTGAAGTTAGATCGACAATCCACAGAACGATTTTCGCTAAGTCTTCGAAAATTCTAAAACACTTCCGTTTCGCGCGCCGTTTTCCAGCCTTTCCTTTTGAGATTTCACACTGAACTTCCCACTCTTGCCTAAAACAGCCCTTTTTAATCCCCCGCTTCCCCATTAATCAAACTTAAATCTTACAATTCCGACCTTTAAACGCACAACCTTCATAGTTTCCAAATCTAGTATCGTATCCCGCGGTTTACGACATTTCGTCCTGAACGATCCTCCCAACACAGATTTCGTATTGCGCGAAGCACTATCTCGTAGAATCGGACAGGGGCGTACTCGGTCTTGTCTATACGAATCTCCTGCAAGACTAGCGCCTACAAGATATCATTTACCATGTGAATAATTATCTCAACTTTTCTCGAAAATCTATCGTGTCCGTTCTACCATTTTTAAAATCGCTTCCACGTACGGTGTGTCCTGAAAATTTGAGATAATTTCCATACTTTTCTCGGTAACTCCAAGTCTTACCTCAACTCGGCAACCTACAACATTTTCCGA
The DNA here is from genome assembly GCA_917880885.1 of Limnephilus marmoratus. NCBI lineage: Eukaryota > Metazoa > Arthropoda > Insecta > Trichoptera > Limnephilidae > Limnephilus > Limnephilus marmoratus. The sequence continues at coordinate 47,327,574 of OU862915.1, read as the reverse complement.
CCGTCATCTACTATGCATCTTATTATTGCACAAATCCCATAACACGTCACCTTCTAGGTATTTCGTCATTTTAGCATTTGACTATGAATTTTCTAACAATTAGTGACTGAATATTCTTATTCAGACGTATCCCTTATGTGGACATGCGGCTGTGTTTGTTCCTGGCTATAGGACGCGTTCCTTGTGTCCGCATACATTTTCTCAATATTTCCCGCGTTCGCAAATACCAAAGTACAATCTCTAGTCATTTGACCCCTTCCTAACCAAGGTCGCGACACTCGTAAGGCCTTGTTTAGTAATAACCTAAACTTTTATGGTCTCGATTCTCCTTTTTACGGGCTGTAACCTCTACCAAAGCCTAACTCCATACCTGCCTCCGAACGTTTTTTATCTGCATTTCTAGTTCCTCCTACCATATCCCATCTCCTACTGGCGTAAAACCCAATAAATCTCCGTTGTTATGCACCTATCAATTAAGAAAAATACTTAAGAAATCAAATATTTTAAAATCCTGACAGGCCGTTAAATTTTATGGCTTTTCTTAATTTCCTATCGCCTATATCTCGCGTATAACCTCGAGTGGTGATTCCGGCTTAATGAATATCCTAATGACTCAAAACTGTGTTAGATCGTTTCCACTTCGACCCACTCCAATACGCAAGAGATCGACAACATTTCCTCCCCTCTCTCCTATCGGATACAAAATTCACCCGAAATCTTAGATTTTATTTTAGTCGTTAACGTAATCGATTCCCTCCCGAACTCCCGACTACCCTGACATTATCAGCTTTCGTGTTTTGACTACCGTATTACGTTCCTTCCCAATACCTACATGCAAATCCCGCTGGAATTTTGTTTGGGAAAAGCGATATTGATTGTCAATGCCTACTCCCGTTTCTATTCTCATACAATCGAAATCGTTCGTTACTTCATGTTTAATTAACGCATGATTTTTGTCCTTTCAAAACCTCCGTCAACGAGATATTTGCAAAACTCGCCGACCCCCGACGCGAAATCAACTGTTGTCAATTCCCTCGTGCTCCTCATAAAATGCGATTTATGACCAGGTTAGAAGTGTTTTTACCACTTAAATATATATATATATATATATATATTTAAGTGGTAAAAATATATATATATATATCGGTTTAGACCGTGGGACAACTTTTGTGTCTCAATTTGACACAGCCCCCTCACACCACGCCCCGAGATGTGATTGGCTGATATGCGTCTAATGGCTTCCAACCATACTAGGATTTGCTAGTCGTTTTTATCTTCCAAAATTTGTTTACACCCTTCGTAGTAGAAAAAATGTTCAATCATTGCAGTTTCCCTTAATATTGCTTTCAAAGTTAATCAATAGATGTCGATAGTGTGATCATATTCGTAATTAAATAAAAAAAATATATATTCGCCAACCATCCGACAAAGCAGGTTCAACACAATGGATACATCCTTCAAAAGGTATTCCAATAATATTGAAAGACTCTTAGGTTCTGAATAAACTGACATTACTGGAATTCATTCTACTTCCTAAAATGTATGCAGAAAACGTTGCTTGTTTAATGACGGATATTTCAGCTAATAGAGGGTTGCATGTTTTGGGCAAATCAGCTAATAATCCAATCTTAGACTCAACGATAAACATTAGTCAGAAGGTAAATCGTTTTATTAAGGCCTAATAAAATATCGAATAAATGAGTTAGTTACCTACCTAAAAATAAATTGCAAACAAGTAGGATAAGAAATATTTCTTTAGATCACACTACCTTATTGAAGTGAAACTTCTTTAGCGCCGTTAGTGACTTGAAATTCGGGTGAAACGGTAATGCATCACAACTCAGTTCTACACAAATACTCTGTTCTAATATAATGCGGTAAATTCGCACCTCGGCGCGTACCTTCCATAGCGTAATTGGCAAGGTTCCTGACAAGTCTCAGTGGCCAAAGAGACATACATCAAGCGAACGGGGGTTCGAATCCTACGAAATAAAAAAAAAACATTTTTTATTATATGAAATCAATATCCAATCTTCAAACCACTTTGAAAAAACGATCAAAAGAAAAGAAAGCGACATCTAACGACTTTCTAGTTTCACTCCTACCGCGTGTTAATTACACTCTCTGATTTTAAAAATTGATATTTTTCAGAATTAGAATGTTGTTCATTTGTTCAAAATGAACAGTTAATGAGCAAAAAATAATGTTTTTAATGTCTGCTCCAATGGAGTACCCATAGAAATTATTCCGATATTCGTCCATCTTGCCAGCCCGAGGTATTAATGATTAATCAGTGTTCCCTTTGATTGTGATTTGAGAGGCTTTGCATAAAAAATATGTCTGTCCGTCACAGGAGCGCTGCAGATGAAACGTGCATATCTCCGAGTAGGCTGATTAAAATTTTACCATAGTCAGCCAGCCTCCCCCCTACCTCCCTCCACCCCTCTGTGTCCTTCTGTTCCCGTGCTCCCTGCCCGAGGCGGGTTCTGTGTAAGGGTGGAAAAATCTACCCTGAAATAATCATTATCATTCTCCCGATGCCGTATTAAAGGTGCTTTTAATCACGGAATTTTAAAGACTCAATCACAGAAATGTAAATTAATGTCGGAACAAAAAAATATGTTTAATTAATATGAAATACTTCAGTACATTCAATTGTACCTGCGTACGTTACTTTATTATATAACACGGTATATTATGATTTCAGATTTACATGGCCAAAGATTTTATCGTGATTAATTTTTGGTTAGTGTCGAGTAGGCTTCCCCATTCGCCAACTACAGTCCCCTGATGATGTACACTGTAAGGCGTTCGAAACATTAGCTAAAGAAGGAGAAGGCGGAACGCGGTATAACATGTAATATATAAATGCCTACCAGTACTTGCACTCTAACATTATTAATGCGTTACAAATCATAGGTACATTAAAATTTATAATCCATAATGCCTACCCATTAATTATTTTATATTTTCTTTTTTCTTTTTTTTTTTGATTCTACGGATTCTTTCGTAATCCTCTAGCTAAACTAGGGCTTTGCAATGCCCTTTCATGATCTAACTAACTAGTTTTACGGCTCATTTGGCCTTATAACTATTACCTTCTGAAGGTGATTATTTAATTGACTGAATTTACTTTTACATTAATGTTATCGTGAGGAAAAAAGTCTTTACTGGATAAAAACCTCACCAAGATTTCTTTTGCTCCTATGAGGATTTCTTACTTTATAGCTCACCGATGCACTGGAGCGTAACGGTTACCCGGCAAGGCAGACAAGGCAAATAATAAGAGCCAAATCTACACCAAACGAAGAAAGAATTGAACAAAAGTCTAAAGGCTGTGCTTTCCTACCTTATGTTCACAATGTGACAGACAGAATTGCCAGACTGTTGAGGAAAGAAAGCATCAAGACTGTTTTCGGAACCACGACCAAAATACAAGACCTACTGAGGTCTGCAAAGACCAAGCTTCCTCTGGAAACAGATGGGAGTATATAAAATCAGCTGTTCCGGATGTGATAAGGTCTATGTGGGCCGATAGAGCGGACGATCTCCAAAAGGATATCAGAACACTTTCGAGCGTTTAAACTTGGCCATCCTGACAAATCGGCAATCGCCGAGCATTTAGTTGAAACCGGCCATTACTTTGGATTTGTTCCTGAAGTCTTGGGAAGACCCAAAACTTATAGAGCACGCCTAATTACAGAGACAATTGAAATTCATAAAAATCCTATTAACATTAATAGAGACGACGGAGCTAAGCTCAATAGTTCTTGTTATCCGGTAATTGACGGCTACACCAAAGCTAAATGCAGAAAACCTTCTTGAAGTATACTGTAATGCCAGCTCGCAGTGAAGTGGGCTGGCAACACGGTATTGCTTCGAAGTATTTAAGCACACATTTCACACCTGCCCTGATGATGGACACTGTAACGCTGTCCGAAACGTTGGCTAAAGGAGGAGGTACCGCAACACGTCATAACACCCCAAAAACAAATAACAAAAATACATTTATACTATTATTTATTGTTCTGTTATACTTGGTGGAATTATATTGTATTAAATTGAAATTAAAACAATTTTTTAACTTATTTCCACATATTTATTTAACCAGTACCGGTTTCGTCCTGTTATGGACATCTTCAGGCTGGCAAATAATCTTTCATCTTCAGATTGCCAGCCTGAAGATGTCCATAACAGGATGAAACCGGTACTGGTTAATTAAATATGTGGAAATAAGTTAAAAAATTGTTTTAATTTCAATTTAATACATTTATACTGTTATTCTTCATGTTGTTGTACTATATGCAATTATGTTAATGGTACAGGTTGTGCCTTATATTCATTATTAAATAAAATAATTCAAAAATAAATAAGGAAAACAAATAAACCAAAATTTAATGTGTATTTATAATATAGAATGTATTCGGTTTTATTTAATTATATGTAAAGGAATGGTTGAAATATAAACCGTAATTAATATTGGTTTAAAATGGAGTTAAAATTAAAACTGTATGTAAATTTCTGGAGAATGACTTATTAAAAAAATATTATTACAAACGTAGCGTACTTCAACTCAATTAATTCAATTTCTAATACAGCCTACTCATGACAAAGAGAATTGCACTTCCACATCAAACAGTCATAAACGTATTATTATTTTGAAGAATATAATCTTCAAAGAAAAGTAATTAATATTCTTTCTCGAAATATTAGAATTCGCATGACAAATTTAAAGATATCAATCTAAAATTGATTATTTTTCAATATTTAATATTAGTTTGCCTAATAATAACAAACCATATTTTAAATGTGGCTTCGACAATGGCATCTACCGACAAAAGATGAAAACTTTTACTGTACAGAGTTGTATGGGCAAAAAGGGTGGTTTATGTTACTCCCTTTCTGTAAGGGAAGCTCTGATCTTTTGAACATACAAACTTAGCTAACTAGTTAAATTCCTAGCTTTATGGTTTTATCGCTAGGTTGACGACATGATAGTGGTGATCATTCGTGGTCAACAAATAAATTCTTTACAATTGAATAATAATAGCACACAATTACTAAACACAAATTTAATTACTAACACGCTACAAACATTGGGCTATGGCAAAAAAACATGAATATAAAATTATGATTAAGCATCCAAAAATTTTATCCACAAACACGCATTAAATAATTAAATTATATTCTTAATACAACCACAGAATAAACAGAGTGTATAATGGAGAGCATAGAAGAATATCAGCTCCAGTTCTGATGTCGTCTATCCAAGTCCTGATCAAAAAGGGAGGATGCCGATGAGATGCCTCTAACCATCTGTAAAGAAAATTTATATTTATTTTAAGTGATAATACGTTGTAAACAAATTACATTGTTTATTATTATAAATAATTCTATATTATTATATAGAATTATCAACACGGGATTGGCGTTTAGTTCAAAACTGATATATAAGGTCTTTCGTTAAGGACGGAAGAACTTTGACAGTTGATAGGGGCCATATTGTTAATGCGACATTGGCTGTCATTTCTTCAGTCTGTTTTGCCAAATCACCGTGGACGAATATAGCGATCAACAACACGTTCAAATTATAAAATTGTTGAAAATTTAATTCATTGTTCAATTGTTTAAAATTGTTTATTGATAAAATCTCACGTGGAGGTGATGTGAACTGGCCACCGAGGTCATGCGATTTGACACCGTTAGATTTTGTCTTGTTGGGTTTTCAGTCGCAAATTTTCAGTCTATGCAAATAAGCCACAAACCACAGCGGTTCTCAAAGCCAACAAAACGCATGCCATCTGTCAAATTCAGCCTGATTTGCGAAATTATATTATTTATTTATTTTCCAGAGTCATGGAAAATTGGTCTTTTCGGGTGCAGGCCACCCAGAGAAGCCGCGGCAGATATTTGATCTATTTAATATTCCATACATAATGGCATCGAAAGGCCTTTCAAATGAATAAAAAATTTCGGTAAAGGATGGAAAAGCATGCCGCTACACTTTTAATAGGAATATATTTTGAAAAGTTACTACTTTTAAACTTAATTACCACAAGAACCATCGGTTTCAGTCGAAATAGATAGAAAAATAAGCATTTAAATTTTTATTTCATAATAACTTCTTAGTACGTGATTTTTCCTTTACGAATGACATATCATGTTGTTTTCTTTCCAAGATCGAACATTTTCAAGCGGTACCAATTTTTAAATATTAAATAAGATTGCAATACCGCAAAAATTACCATCTGAAAATATAAAAGCATTCACGAAACAAGTAGCTAGAAACGGTATATAGACAATATTATTACGAAAATACCTGATTTGCCTAGAACGAAAATAAATAAAGGAGCACGCATTTTTGTTTTCAATAACATATACATCCCAGGTTTTGAAAGTTTGTACTCCAATTAGGATTTGTCTAACGGGTTTGTGTAATTATTCTAATAACTAGAAAATATATAAATAAAGAAACATGCACGCGTTTTTCTTTTAAACAAGATATACATCCCAGGTTTTGAACGGTTTGCATGGCTAGCAGGTTTGTCTGACGGGTTTGTGTAATTATTTGAATACCTACCTAGAATGAAAATAAATATAAGAACGCGCACGCATTTTTCTTTAAAACAAGATATACATCCCAGGTTATGAATGGTTTGCATGGCAAGTGGGGTTTGTCTAACGAGTTTGCCTAACCTAATAACCTAACCTTACCTAACCTAATAACCTAACCTAAACTTATAGCCTGATAACGTAACCTAACATAATAACTAATATTTTAACCAAATATCCTAACCTAATAACCTAACCTAATAACCTATCCTAATAACCTAACCTAATAACCTAACCTAATAACCTAACCTAATAACCTAATAGCCTAATCTAACCTAACCTAACCTAACCTAACCTAATCTAACACAACTTAACCTAACCTGATTAATAATACATTGATTAGAATTCATCCTAAATATACTCAATTATTTATTTATTCAAAACATGAAAAATTGTACTGTGCAACCTTGCGAATATGTGTGATTTTTACGGTACGGCAACATTTTTTTAATCTTTATTGATTGATACCCTGGAAATAGTAGAAATTTTTCAGTACGCAATATAATGTAATACGAAATGTCAGCCGTAACGCGAAATTATGTACATTTTTTTATGAAATGCAAATTTAAATGCATATTTTTCCACCGGTCCCGACTGAAACCGATGTTTTTTGTGGTAACTAAGTTTAAAAGTAGTGCACTTTTCAAAACCTGTTCCTAATAAAAGTGCTTCTTTAAACCCCCGCGGAGGTTTCTGGATTATTACAACCACATGACAATACACTTGAAAAGTTTTTTAATCATTAAAAAAACCTTTTTAATCATTAAAAAAACTGTCAAAAATGTCAAAACTTGAGAATGACATTTTGCACAACAATGATTGTTAAATTAAAATTCTATTTTCGAACATCTTTAAATTAACGGATTTATTTGAAGTACTCACCTCACACTTTGAATCTAATCGAAATTTTGGACCTTAGACAGACCTGTGGATTTCAATGTCTTAAATTTATTTACATGCGTCCAAATAACTTTCTAAAAAATTCAAATCGTACCAGCCAAAGACGTGGCACATGTGAGTATGCAGTACCCCACTGCAAAACTAGGTTGTCCCAAAGGCATATTAGTTTTATAGCTCCAAAAATGTATAATTTACTATGTACAACCTTTAAAGAGAACATATGTCAAAATCTTCAATCTTATAAAAAATGTACCAAAATTTGGCTAAAAAACACTGAAACAGATATTTTTTTCTTATAAGATTAAATAAAGCCATTAAATATATCTATCATTGGACAGCTTTTAGAGAAGATTTATAATATTGTTTGCTAGTTTTTTATGTTTTTAAATTGCACTTATAACATCTATTTTTTTTTTTTTATGACAATATAAGGATAACGTAAAATTACAAAATAAGTAAAAATACCAATATAGTGGTTTGTTTACAGTCCTCCTCACTAAACTTATTATTCAAAAAATATTAAAATATTAAACTTATTTATTAAACTTACTTATTCTTACAAAACTTACAAATATAATAATAACAGTGCACACTGTTATTATGCTATAGTTTTTAAATGCATTTATTCAGTTACTTTTTTAAATCCCTAATTTATGTATACTTAAAATATTCACTATAACCATAGAAATAAAAATAAAATTAAAAAATCTGTATTATACCCACGCACAGACATTGCCTTTGTGGGATTTTTTTGTTCATACATTTATTATATTAAGTTTTTTTTATATACTTTTCATTATTTCATGTATGTATTATATGTATTGTATCAAAAATTTTCAATTAAAAAAAAAAAAAAAATTAAGAATTATATATATTTAAAATAGGTACCTACGGTAGTTTCCAAAATTAGTGTAAACAATTGAAACAATTTCTTTATTAGTGGCATAGCAACGCATGCCGGGAACTCGCTAGTAAATTATACATTCGTACAACAGTTATTCTAATGTACGCATTCAAAATCTAGGAACACCTTACACATATAAACTCAGACCGATTCACAGGATACACATTAGCGTGTGTCAATTATTTCAACTTTTGAATTCAGAAACGCCCGGGGTCTCAAAAGTTGCGTCTTGCAAAGAAAATGAAAACTGCATTTAATTTTTTTTTAATGGTTATTAGCCCGCTAAAATGCATTGAAAATCAGAAAACAAACCTAAAACCATTTTTTTTTTAATTTTAAATAAAAAAAAAATTCAGTAATCTAACCTTTTAACGTTTGTTTTTTTATTAAAAAATGCGTATAACTGACAAACATGAAAAAAAGTTCAACTTTATGAATACAAGTAAGTCAACAAGAATTCTGATTTTATCCAGAAAAATTTTGTTATAATTATTATAATTTTGTTTAACAGTGAACGTATGTGCAGACATACGTTCACGGTTTTTTCCCATTTTAGTGTGTAAGAAAGATGGGCAGCATTATATGTTTAAGAACAAAAGCAAATAAATCAGCGGATTGAAATTGGATTTTTTGAATTTTTGGAACTCACTCGCTACTCAATATTATACTTATCGCAATATTCCTGCAGCTCTTTCAAAAGATGCGTAATCGTTCCAAGCAAAAAATGAATTTTCTTCATTACTTTTAATTTCGTGAATTTTTCTAATGTTTTAATAGTTATTCTGCTATTCAGGGTGGAGACAAATCCTAAAAATCAAAGATCATAAAAATCGGACCTGCCTTTTTCGAGTTATAAATGGTATAAATAACCCGTCTTTGTTTTATATATTAATGATTTTGAATATTCATAATGGTACTTACGAGTCTAAAAACTCCTCTGGCGCCTCTCAGAATTCCTCCAAGAAAATCATCATTGTTCTGAAAAAAAATGTTACGTAATTTTCCATTTAAAAATATAAGGAAGTATGAAAATTTGTTTTATGACGAAGTTTTCAGTGCTTACATTATTAGATTTTGAGTCGTGTTGGTTTGGTGAGACTGGATAAATTTGCTGAAAAGATTGAATTCGAATATTAGTAAATTAAGTTTAAAAAAAATAAAGATGATTATATTGAAAAACTTCCTTGGAACTTACCACCGAAAGAGGCTGTTGTTGAACGTACTGAGGTGAAACTACGTGATGTGTCTGAAAATAAAGATGAGGAGGTTGTACAAAAAATTTTAATTTAAAATGTTAATTATTTTTGAAGAAGGTAATTCTTAAAAAAATTAAACGAAACATGAAACTGAACAAGACTGAAAAATAAAAATTAAACGGAATCGAACCGAGAACTTCTTATATTACCAGCTCAGCGCCTCAACCAACTCTTAGGACTAACCAACCATTAGGACCTATTTATTTTACATCGTTTTTGTCGATCTCATATTTCAAATTCAGAATTAACCATGCATTCTTCAATTTTTTTTTCATATTATAGGTTGCTGTCTTTTTTCTTCACCTCTTCCTTCCCTGCGATGTGCATGTAGTACACATTGCTTCTTACACCTTTAATAAATTGGTTTCGTTGGCCGAGTTGTTAAGGACGCCATCCCGGTAAGACAGATCCTGGGTTCTATTCCCAGTTACGACCGTTACCTTTTTGTTTTTCTATTTCTGTTTTTTATGATAGGTACATACCATAATGAAAAGATTCTGTTATCGCAAAATTACATTTACCTAAAATAACTAATAAAATATTTGATAGGTCATCATCAAACACACATATGGTTCAATGAACCATGGTTAGTTTTAAATTTTAGCATCATTTTCATAATTGGAAATGGTAGTATCAAGAATTCAGACAAGTGGTAAAGTAGGTACCTACCCATAATATAATATTTTTCAACAGTTTCTTTTAAATTTTATAGTTTCTTTTGCTAAATGTCTTAGGGACAATTTTGACAAATAAAGTCAAAGTTCGTGATTTTTAATTTTTCACTTTTTAGCTAAGATACAATAAGTAACATTCAATGCACCAGCAATACTATAATTAGGTATAATGAACCGTGATTTTTAACGGGTCTCCGCTAGTAGAACATAACTATTCTATATAGTAATTGGTTCAAACAGACTTACCCCAAAATTACCAGAATCCTGATCGTGTGAATAATATGAATTTATTGGTGAATCTCCGTATTGACCTGGATACCCCTGAAAGAAAACAGAACGTTTACAATTAAAGCAAATAGGATATAAGTACCTATAAGTTATACCTTTTGTACTAAATGTAAATTTTGGACAATAAATGATTTTGATTTTGATTTATTTATTGGTTTTAGTTGCAAAAAACAAACATTAAAATGAAACGCTGCTTGTTGTATCTATTCACTTACTATGGATCTTACTTAACCCTAGAGTGGGCGCGCTATGAGCATTTTGCCGCCCTCTGCAAAAAAACGTTGATAATTCTTAAATCTACTGCGCGTAAACTTTGCGCTTTTTAGTAGCTGCCCCCACTTTTGTTTGCAACCCGTGGCGAAAGACTGAATGCCATCAGTGCGTGGGGAGCCGCTTGAGAAGGAGGTTTTTACTATTGAGTGTCGTCCGGCGGCAATTTGCTCACTGCGCGCCCACTCACGTAAGTAAAAATTGTGCTCTATATTATTTACGAATAAGCTAATCTTTATATTTTTTATAAAGATTAGCCCAATATTTCCTCAACACTGGCGCAACATTACTATGGATAACTTTTTTTACTTCACTAACTCTCGCTGAACGACCATCGTTGGAACTTTACGTAAAAATAAAAAATAAATTCCACCTTGTTTTCTGAACACTAAAGATTGGAAGAAACTCATGTTCCAGACTCAAGTCTCATGTTCCAGACGAGAAACAAAAAAAAGTAGTATTACAATTATCAACTTTTCATGAGAATGATAGAATCGACGAAAACACCGGACCTGCTGCAAAGCCTGAAATGATTACATTTTATAATGAAATCAAAGGTGGTGTTGATGTCGTGGACCAAATGAAAGAAGAGTATTCTGTTGATAGAATGACTTGCAGATGGCCAATGAGGTTGTTTTTTCAATGATGAATATTGCTGGTATAAATAGCTAAATAATTTACAAAGCTAATACTGAACACTTGATGCTATGCCGACAGTACTTGCGGGAGATTGCGATGGTCCTGGTTGTGATGAACCTGCTTTGTCGAATGTTTGGCGAATAATTTTTTCTTAAATAACAAATATGAGCATACTACCGACATCCGTGGGGTAGATTTGATAGTGAAATTAAAAGAATGTGGAGCAATTGGGGCTGGCCTGTCGAGGAAGGATTTATCTACTAGGGTAACGAAAGCGTTCAACAAATCAGAATAAGTATCGAACCATATTAGGGGCGTCCCATCAATCACAGGAAAGAGCGAGATCTGATGCCTCTTGGTGGATTTAGAACAAAATATTGTCCCACGTTTTAGGGAAGAGTTATTTTAAGTGGAAGGAAGAGTCATAAATCATGAGTCATAAATCGCGTTTGTAGGAAAGAGAACGGAGTCGGCAACGATTGGTTTCAAATCTAGGGTCGGGAGTTTTAGAAGGAATAGGTTAGAAAAGCTAAGGTTTCGGATTGGATTTTTGTGTCTTTCAGATAACGCAGATGAAAAATGTGTTCGATCCCTTGTATTTGAGTGGGTTGTCAAGATCGATACATTAAAGCTGAATTTATCTCTTGATTTTACGTGTACGAGATTCAAGAAAGTAATTAGTGAAACTAATAAAAATTAATGTCCTGTCAGAACTTTAAATTATGTGCAAATTCAAGTATTTTTCCTGAAGTGCAGTTCGCATAACTGTGAGAATTTATGAGGGATAAATTAATGTAAAAAACGTTGGAAGGGAGGTTTGACATTGGACCTGCGAGATGGAAAGAGGGTAGATTAGGGAGACTTTTTCGAATCGTCAAAGGGGCTGGACGTGAAATTTGAATTTCGAAGGGACGAAAACGGGGGAGTTGACTGTGAGATCTCGTAAGAAAAGGCTTACCAAAAGCGCGCGAACCGGGGAGTGTCTTGGAATTTTCGGGGACTTAGCGAAAAACGTTCGGTCTAACTTCAGTGGATTTTGTGCAAAGTGTTATTCAATTAGATTCAGGAAAAGGGGTACGAGCCAGTGGTGAAAAGCTTTTAGGAACTTTAAAAAGTTAGTGAGATTATTTAAGAACAGTGAGAATATCGAGTTGTAATAACAGTTATTAATTCGGTTTAAACAAGCGTGATCTAATAATAAAAACTTCAGTATTACTACAATTTAAACGGTGTTGACAAATAAATGATAATAATAAAATTGCGGGTTTTAAATCAGAAATAATATAGGATATAAAAAAAAATCTTAATTACGATCAAACAATCGTTCTCTTGAAATGGAAAAAAAAATGTATTCCGAATAGTTAGAAATAAAACAATAATAATAATAATCTATGAAAACGTTCAATCTAGTGGTTTCGATGCGAAGATGTAACAAGCGGTGATTTAACCTTAGAGAGCGCACATATTTAAAGAGGGACGATAGGTATATTTGAAGTAATCTTCAAACATCGGACAACAGGAGTACATTACAATTGCGAGATAGTCAGACTGAAGCGATAAAGATACCTCCAATCAAATTCAGACTATAAGGGGAGGTGGTTAAATTTAATCGTAAATCTAAGATTACGTTAGGCCTTGTCGTACAAGAATTTAGGGAATCGTAGGAAGGGTCCTTTGTGTTCTCTCCATAGGTGCAGGTCTACAGGATACGTAATTAAGATACGATTGGTCGTGTTTTCCCGACCGGAGAATTAAAACAATTACGTATGGGTAAGTTAAAGAATCTATATTTAAATTACAGGTATCTGGTTGCAGAGTGGCGTGAATGGAACGCGAGCCCTGGGCAGTAAATTTCAACAGTTCCAGCGCCGAGAAAATTAATATTATTGCAGCGCTGATATGGATATGTTTAAGCGTTATTATCATCTAGGGCAGTGACGTTTCCTCCCAGACAGCTGATGCCGCGCTGACACAAAAAAAATGAACCTGACACAGAGAATACAGTCAACCAAATGGGGAGCGTCTCGAGAGTACGACATATCAAATTGAAGGCGATTACCTGCAACCCGAACAGACATCTTTAGACAAGGGAGCAGAAGAGCAGGATCACGATATCAAATATGAAACAAATAAAACTAACAGGTACTCTGCTGAATTCCTACTTGTTGAATTACGCTTTTTTAAATCTTTACGATCGAGCAATGTGAAGACGAACACCGAGGCCACACATACGTGTCAATTGGTGGTCCCCGGTAAGGATCTTTCTGCATTGTCATGTTGGAGGATGCTCACCATAGACTGATCGGGTCTCGCGAGGTGCTGGAAGCAATTCCCTTTCGCGGAACTATGTCGAGCGGATGGGCGCGATAGGTCGTATGAAATGAGAAGCCATCAGTATGAAAGGGCATGGTTCGCTGACGGAGGCGTCTTGACCAAAAGCATCTCGAGTTACCGGCAAGGTAGTGTGGATGGAGGCATAGGCATGGCTCTTGTGGAGAGATTCCTGCAGCATCATCACATTTTTTAATCCTATCGACCTGGAAGCAAACGTATCTCTTACAAGGGTGGGGATAAGTCGGTTTCCAGAGGTGGTCTGTAACGCTAGGTCGGTCACGTGGGAGAAGGATCTGCCTGTCACAAGCTTACGCCACTTTGTACCGTGAGTAGAGTCTTGATAAGGGACGAAATAGATTACCCCTTCTAGAGCCAGTAAAGTAGTTCCGGAAGTGTTCGATACTGGAGTTGTCTGGGAAAGGTTTGAAGGCATGCCGTTCTTCTTCTGTTATGGCGGGGTCCGGGTATCTGGTTTATCGTCAAGAGATTTTCTGGGTGCCATGGGTATAGCCTCATCATGCATTGGTCGGAGGGTCGTGTTCTGAGAGCTGACCACCTAGTCAACTTGGTCAAGTGGAGGAGCCAGTATTTGCTTGCAAAGAATTCCTTTCCCGTCACCATCCATCCTATCCTCTATCCCATCTTTATGCTTCCATCCTAGGTATAAATTTGTGTTTACTAACAACAGAACATATTATCACGATTATGTATAGGATCTAGCCATGGAGAGCGGTGCAGAGAATTCGCCAATTATCCACATGAAATGAAACATTCCAGGTACGTACATTAAAACTTATTAGAACGTAGAGGGAGGGAGATCAATTTTATAGCCTATTGGGATCATAGCGGGGACAAATTTAGGATAATTTAGACAGGGCGTGTCCTTCAATCGTTTAAGAGATACAGAGAAATTCCTTCACACCTTACCTAAAAGAACCAAAAGTTACCACGAAAGACATTAAATACCTATCCTAGATGTTCTAGGAGCTCCGAAAAAAAAAATCACACAACGTGGAGAAAAGGGTTTATTGTAAGAATTTCCCGGAAAACTACCTTTTACTGTGTTCAGTCACAGGGGTGGGAAAAATGAGTCATGATTCAAAATATTAATGGCGAATCATTCAGTAGGTACGAGAGGAAGATCTACCAACCGGAGATCTGAACGCACGAGAAGAAGAAATATTTAAGGTTTTCAATTAGGGGGGGGGTGAACCATCACATGGTTAAGCCATATATGACCGCAAGGTCTTCTGTAGATACCTTAAATATTCCTCTGAGGAACCAATTTGCTCGCTTTGTTCCTATAAAACAAGCATCATCTTCAAAGAAGGAAGGCAAATGCAGTATATGTCCATCAAAGAAAAATAGGCACACGAAAAAAGGGTGTTGCAGATGCTCAAAATTACTGTGCAATGAACATTGCACATACTTATGCGAAGACTGTTTCGCCAAAGCATACCCTGTAGATTTGGAAAATATTTAATATTGTTATTTTTTCCCATTTTTAATAAATATTATAGAAGGATAATGTTGGATGATTAAAAAAAGTTAATTTAAATGTTAAATTTTGTAAAGTCGATTGTAAACCAAAGTTCCTTCAACAGAGTTCAATAAATATGTTAATTTGTCATACCTTATTTGTGTTTTACTTTAATCCTGAGAAAAGAAATGAATTAAATTGCATTATTCCTTCTTAAAATTGTCCACGGAAATGAGCGGCAAAATGCTCCCCACGCGCCCACTGACGTTTTACGGAGAGACGCGCCCACTCTAGGGTTAAATGGTTAAGAGTAAAGTAAGTAGAAGATTTTATTAATAGCCACTTATTATGACAAAACTGCAATAAGCAGTTGAACAAATTAGTAAATTATTTCAACTCCTTATAATACTCTATTCAAATACAATTAC
Organism: Limnephilus marmoratus; assembly: GCA_917880885.1. Lineage (NCBI taxonomy): Eukaryota > Metazoa > Arthropoda > Insecta > Trichoptera > Limnephilidae > Limnephilus > Limnephilus marmoratus. Next base: position 47,311,789 of record OU862915.1, on the reverse strand, counting down.
ATTCTCTCTGATTTAGATAAAAAAATATTTTTTTATGTATTACAGACTGTGTGTCCATTTACAACACACATGTGACATAAACTACACCTTTATAGAAAAATAAGAGAAACTTTAAATAGTAACATGAGATACATACATAATATTATAGAGGGTAATAAGTAGCACTTAAATGCCTCTTGAATTCTTTAAGGCTACTGTTAAAGATGTCAAAATTATATTTATAATTATTTACAGTTTTAAAAGCGTTATTTAACAACACCATATCTCGTGTCATGCGATGCCGAGCCAGTACGTCCGTTCTGCTATGTGGGATACATAGAAGATCGTGGTACCGTCCCTGGCTGTAGTTATTCGGCACATACAATTTATAACATTCCAGGAGGTATGGGCTATCTATTATTTTTTTTATGATTTTGTACGCCGTTACTGCAAGGGCTCCTGCAGTAACTCCTCCTCGACTGGAGACTTAGGCAACGCGTTTCTGTAAGCAGATCTTCATGATGCATGAATCGCGGGTACTCCCCATGCATTCACATATACAGGTGTCTTAGAAACTTCTTTTGAATCTTTTACAATTTCTCAATGTATTTTTTCTGGTATGGGGCCCATACAGCAGAGGCGTATTCAATTTTAGACCTTATAATGCAGTTAAACATAGCAGCCATCATTGATTCAGGTTTTTAAAACTGTTTGCACGATCTTATGACAAACCCTAGAAGCTTTAGCATGATGTTGTCAACTGCAATATAATATGGTCTGAAAATATAAGTTTGGGATCAAAGACTACCCTTAGGTCCTTAAAGGATTCACTGGTGATAATATATCTTTTTAACACTATAATCAAATTTGATAGGGTTTCTCGAAAAGATAATAATATAATATCTTATAATATATTATTAAAATATAATATCTTCAATTGTAACAAAAATTAATCTTTCATAAAAATGTATGAAAAACATGTGTATTTTTTTAAAGGTATTAAATGTGCACCAAACTATATATGTAAAATGGTATATTATGTAAATGACAACGACATACATTATGGAGAATTTCCTGTTATAATAATGTTATATATTTACGGCGTAACTGCACGTACCCGAAGGATTTTACCCAGTGTTTCCTGAGCATATTTGGAGTAAAAATGTTGATCTCATTTTGCCGTCCGATGACGTTTTATTTTTATTAAAAACAGTAATAATATGTTTCCATCACACGTCGCAACTGATTGGTTAGGAGAGTAGAGCGTTTATAGCATAGCGTGTCTTGATAAGCGTTGCGCATCGTTCTAGCAATACTGTAACGCGAGAAACAGCGCTTATCGAAAAATATTTTTGAAGTGAAACGTCCTTAGTCCCGTTGTGACTTGGAATTCGGATGAAACGGAAATGACGCATTGCAAACTGCGCTCATTGGCCGCTTTGATTATGATGTCACTTTTTGAGGCTCCTATTGATTGCGATATGAAACGGAAATGACTGGCTAGGTCTGCGTTCATTGGCTGCTTTGATTGTGACCTCACATTCAAGGCTCCCGTTGATCAAGGCTCCGCGTGTGAACTGCACTCCAATTTTTTTTGTTCGTAATTGAAAAAGAATATCATCGGACATCTAAATGTGTTCAGGAATCGCTGGTTGTGCTCCGGGTACGTGTTTATATGTAATCTCTGTGAATATCTGTACGTATGTATCACGAAAATTTAAAATGCAGTAAAAGACAATATGTTAATCATTCATTGAAGCGAAAAGCAAGATACTTAATTTTTTTTTTAAATCATGATTTTGTAGACCTAAAAGTATGAATTTTTATATTAAATAACACTGAATAGATCGTTCTGAATACTTAACGTTTTTTGTAAATTTCTTTAATAATATTTTTTAGTTTTTAGAAATAAGACCTCTTAAAATACATTTCGTGAAAGACGCACATATTTTCCTTGAAATATTTCAATGACACACATTGAAAGGGAAAAAAACAGAGAAGACTGACACACTTACCTCATTTTTGGATTCATTGTCTTTACAACATTTCAGATTTCCGCTATCGACATAATACATTCGTTTAATGTTGAAATCTACAACTGATTTATCCGTTAGGTATAGTTAAGGGCCCGCAACCCGGATTTGAACCGATTTATTACATATTTCCCTTAAACACGGTAAGTTTTAAAGCTCTTAAGAAATATACATATATATTATTCTTGAAGATAATATCTAGACTTTGCCCGCGCCGAAACTCAAATTATATAAAATTCCCTCGATAGAAAAAAATCGCAAAGTATGCTCCAAAAATTATTATTAACACGTTTGTTTCAGTTATTTTAAAAGTTATATGTATGAAAAAAATCACAGTGTTTCTTTAAATGCTGTTTAAGATAATGCCCGCGAGATTTTTGCTCTATTTTAAACGAGTCGTTTTTTATTAAACATTCTCCATCTTCTTCTTTTCGGGCCCGGTTGCAGAGCCTTAAGTATAACAAATAAATTATTACTTACCCCTAAAGACGGAGACGGCCAGCTGGATTCAAATGTTGGTGCCACATGATCATGGTGTATGTCGAATGTGTGGTAGTGGTGTTCCTACAACAATATTTGTATGTTTTAATCTGTCTGTTAAATCGACTGTAAAACCTACATTATAATTGGATCGTCTTAAACCATAGTGAACTAACTCACTTTTTGAAATTTCTGATTTAGTACTTGAAATAAGGTCTCCAAATCATAATCTAGCTCTTCCAGAAAAAAACCAATCAGAGAAATACTGACTAGACCAATGATAGCCAGCTTTTCTCTAATTAGGTCTTCTTTTTGGCCGAGCTAGATTATGATTTGGAGCCCTTATTTCAAGCTGTAGCTCAAAAATTACAATGGTTTAACACGTCCCAATTTGTAAAACGACGTTCATGCATATATATTTAGGTTTCATCGTGTACAATGCAGAGATCTTCGAACTAAACAAAAAACTAATTTTGACCATTTTAAATAAATGATCACACACGCACGACTTATTAAAAAAAACGTTTTACAGATATTTAAACGTTTTTTTAATCCGATTAAACCTAAACATATTGTGAAAGTGAACACACTTTCGAAAATTATAAGTTCATTTTTCATTATTTAAATTTAAAAAAAAAAAACATAATTCCATTCAATTATGTAAAATTTCACAACAAAATAATCTTTCTACGTCAAAAATTCAGTCAATCTAATATACAATAATTTTTTTTTATCTTCTCTCAACTACAACAAAAAACGTTTTCACTATTCAATGCACAACTTTTTCTTTGACTAGTCATACCCTTTGAACGACACGCGACGCGACGAATAAATTAATGTTATTGAAGCCACAAAATAATATATAATATTACAAGGATGATTTTAATTATTTCTTTGTCATCAGCGTCATCACTTCAATATCAAATTAAAAAAAATATATATATTGCACAAACATACAGAAAGTACAAAAGGTATAACTTGTAGGTATATCTTCAATCAATATACTACGTCAATGAGGTATATCCTGTTTTTTACAGCTAACCCAACATACATGTTATATTATAAAACCCAATATGTTATACTCGTATTATATGCAAATCACAAACACGGGTATTTTTTATGTAAGGTGTTCATTTATAGTGTAATGACATTTGTTTAAAAGGAATGTTTTTAGTAGTGATTTAAGTTTGAGTAAATCGTTTATTTATTTAACCTTTAGCTACTGATATGATTTTTTTTACATGTACTTTTTTATATGTTAGAGATCCATGAAAATTTTTATGTCCAAATTATTACTTATTGGACAATTTAAATAAAAAAATCTTTTTTACGTATTAACATTTATATTTGATAATTTGGATATTATGTAATAATTTTTGGCAAAAATCACTTGAGATCAGAAATCAGTCTGTATTATCTAACTAAATAAAAACAATGAACTCACTTTTATTTTAATATTTAAATAGTGTCTCGAATAAACTATACATAATCAACTTTAGTAAAGTTGTTTATGTTTATTTTTATATGGAAAAAATCAACTTTAAAACGCACGTAAGAACAGACGATGGGTCAGAGAGGCCCTCAAAAAATTGAAGTGAATTTACTTACAGACATTTTACTATAAAAATTTAAAATTTAAAACTTATGGCTCTGGCGTCACTAAATTTGAAGCTACTGGAAGCGGCGTATGCGTCGCACGCGGAAAAGGGAAGTATTTTGATATTATTATTGTTGCTATGACGGAGCGGTTAAAGGTTGATGTTACGTGGAAGGTACTTTAAAGATACTTTAAAGATACTTTAAAGATACTTTAAAGATACTTTAAAGCCCATATAGAAGGGTCCTCTTGGAAATATAGTTTTTTTTATTGCTTTTGGTATTAATAAGTTTTTTGTGAACCTTGTAGCATATTTATGTGTTAAATTTTTTTGTGGGAACTTTTCTGTAGATGATGGAACTAACACAGGCATAACTCTATTGTAAATAATATGTCTGTATCTGTCAGAAGTTTAAGACTTTTAAATATGGGTCCTACATGAGTTGATCAGAGTTTGTAATTTTTCGTAGGCATCTCTTTTGGATGATAACAATATCTTTAGCGTTTTCTGAGTTTCCCCAAATAACTATTCCGTATTTTATCATTGAATATACGTACCCATAGCATTCTGTGATTACTGACTCTACATTTAAGAATTTTCCAAGTGTGCAAAATAAAAGCTACTGATTTTTGCTACTACTCTTGATATATGTTATTTCCAATTTATATTTGCATCTAGTTGTATTCCCAGCACTGAACAAGTTTATGAAGGCTCGATTAATTGTTATTAAAGTTAACATGTATGTTTATAGGTGTAGCTTTTGCTGGACAAAATTATACAACTTCAGTTTCATTCGGGCATCACTCATCACAAGGGTTATGCACTGCTATATTTATCCCAAAATGATACGTCCTGATAAAACTCGTCCATCGCCTATCTATTATGGTCAGACATAAATATTCACAGATTTAGAAAGAGAGAAATCAGAGCTTTATCTTTGCATTTAAAAGTTTACTGTATAATTTGATAAAATTCTCTGAAACAGAAAACCGCCAAACTGTTCACCTCGGTAAAGTTTGCCGATTTTTTGTCAAAATTAATATTTTTTAATAATACGTTTGTCTAATTAAACGCCTTTTTTAGTTTCGTGCAAAGTGGTAAACGAAGTTATAAAAATAAGTATCTGTAAGCGATTTTAAAAGTTTCAGATATGTTTGAGTTCAAAATTTAATATTTTTAATTGCGTATTATAATGTCCGACGGCCAATTTCGTATAATACGCCTGACGGCTTCCGTGGTTGATAGGCCAGGCTTTCGTTTTAATATTTACATTCGATAAATTTTCACAATTTAATCATTTAAAATAATATGCGGTATATTTGTGGCACGTTCCAGATTGGTATTATCTCAGTATCGCCCCGGTGTAAGACCACAATTCAGAATTGAAACGTTGCTTAAAATGGCTTTAGTCGTGTTTAGTAACCAGATCTGAATTGCCAGGTACTTCTCTACCTTCCTCTTCCCCATCTGCTTTCCCTGTCCACTCATCTTCAGCCTCACAACGTACCCCAATTGGGGATGATATATTCTTACTGGCTCCAGACAGGTGCAGTCAGGATTCTTGTGAGATATTAAAATTAAAAATAGGCCGTTTAAAGTATAATAATCTGAAAGAGTCTTTGATCTGCTTTCAAGAATAGTATTTTATTTTTGAATATGTTAAAAAGACAGAAATGGAAAGTCGGTCTGAAATATTTGAAGATATTATATTTATTTGTACAGGCTAGTGGATTTATCAGTAATTTTAATTTTCTCGGAACCGATGAGAACACTTCAGTTAATGTTTAATGTCGCACAAGAAAATAATTGGTAATTTTCATTACATGAATAACACAACATTTAGTTACTTCCTATTGAAATAGCTATTATTATAATAATTTTTGGCAGGTTTGGGGTTTTCCATCAAAATTGAATCGAAAAGCAGTTTATTGTTAAAACTTACCACTTCGGCGCTGTCGTGTTTCTTATCATCATTGTTCCTCTGTTCCCAGCCACCGTGGTCCACGGAAGATACTGAATTTTCCCATACTGAGGGCTTGTGGACTATCGATGCATGGCTGAAGCTTGGAACCGGTACAGCTGGTACTTGTATTATGTGATAGATGTGCTAGAAAATTACATAATATCGTGTAAAATACGTCATTTAAATACTGGAAAAAAATGGAATATCCCTAGGGCAGTGCCATCTTTTGATTTTTTCGCAAAGCTGTGGCAATGTTTTCTAATAAATGTACTTCAACTTTAATATTAAAAAGTTTTTCCATGTAACAATAGATGGCAGTGCACTTGTAAATTTTTGGTTGTAATTTTATACTCGCAGAGAAATCCAAACTCAAAGGTTATAACTACAACATAAACAAAAATTTTAACAAAACAAAAAAACCACTTCAAAAAATGCACTAAAAAGTAAAAAAATAATTTCGTATTCTTCTACAACTTAATAATCAACTTACTTTTTCTACTCATCAATATGTAGGTACGATCGTTATTTTTGGAGTCGGTGTCAGCCAGTTTGTAACTACGTACACAGTTATAGGTGAGACGTGCTTGCGTCGCACGCGCGACTTGACGAAGCGAGAGCGGGGCCGCGGCGGGAGGGGAGCTGTCAAGTGAAAACGTCGGGCCGGGTTACCTTGGCTGACACCGACTCCAAAAATAACAATCGTACCTACATATTGATGAGTAGAAAAAGTAAGTTGATTATTAAGTTGTAGAAGAATACGAAATTATTTTTTTACTTTTTAGTGCATTTTTTGAAGTCGTTTTTTTGTTTTGTTAAATTTTTTGTTTATTTTTTGATTTTTAGTGAATCTGATGTACACTAACTAATTTGTCTGAATATCAGTAGACCTACTAAATGTGCTACTCCTATGAGACACACATTACTTGACCATAACGACGTTACGGTAGGTGACTCAAAGATCCGGATAGCCTATATCTACCGGATCTGCCCTGATGATGGTCACTGCAACGCTGTACGAAAATACTTTTGGCCGTGAAAATCTAAAAACGCATCAGCCTATAAAAGATTCGGCCGAGTATCGTTAATTTGCTCCTAAGAATTGAAGAGATCCGTTACCTTGTCATGGATCCCATAATCAGAACCTAACCAAACTCTCCTCAAACTACCCTTGAAGTACATCCTTTCCAATAAAAAAAGAATCTTCGAAATCGGTTGGCGTGATATTGAGTTATTCGTCATTTGTCGCGCACATTCTTTGCAAATTTAAGAATTATATGGTTTTCTCATGGATGCCATTATCAGAACTGGACCAAATTAAAATGGGACCACACGGGAAGCACCAGCTTTCAAATAAAAAAAAGAATCATCAACATCGGTTCACCCTGTCGAAAGTTCTGAGGTAACAAACATAAAAAAAAAAAAATAAAAAAAAAAAAAATAAATAAAAAAAAAAAAAAAAAAAAAAAAACAGTCGAATTGAGAACCTCCTCCTTTTTGAAGTCGTTTAAAAAGAATTTTCGTTATTTGTTTTTGGGGTGTTATGCCGTGTTACGCTACCTACTTCTTTAGCCAACGTTTTGGACATCGTTGCAGTTTCCATCATCAGGGCAGATCCGGCAGATCCGGTAGATGTGATCCGGGAGATCTTAAAACTTATCACAACTAAAGAAGGTTAAAAGCAAACCTTTTGTTTATTTGTCATTAATAATACAATTATTACAATTTAATATGGTCTGTAGAAACCTGTCATGGCGAGTTAAATAATAAATGTGAATGGTAGAAGAAGTCGAGGACGCCCAAGAAAGACATTCGAGTCGAGACACTTGAGTCGGGCCATGTCAAGAGTCAGAATAATAGAAGAGAATGTATGAGACGTTGTATGAATGTAAACGAGGCAAGGAATGTGTGCCAAGACCGGGATGTTTGGCGGTCCGTCCTCTCTGCCTACCCCTGCGGAAAAACGGCGTGATGGTTAGTTAGTTAAATAAATTAACTACATTATATTCACCTTTGTTTCCTTTTGAGGCTGTGGCGAAAGAGCTCCAAATAAAAAAGGTTTTGCCTGAAATTAAAAAAAAATAGATGCATAACTAAAGAAATTACTTTCAGTTTTTGAAGTTTTCAAGTTTGTGATAAAATTAATTGAAACCGTCCTCTGGGAAAGGTTTAGATACATTTAATAAACGTAAAAATCATATGAAGAAACATAAAAACTTATTATTTTACTATATAGCCAATGAATTAACTTGTATTTTAGCATTTATCTCATATTTGTAGGATTTATAAAAAAAATAAATAAAAAACGTGGCGTTTATAATCGCACGAATCCTGCGTGTTGTTACTTTGAAACTACCGTGAGGGGTACTTATTCGAATCAACATAAAATATTTTCGATTTCTTTATGTTATCTGTGTTAAACTTGATAATGGAATATGCACATCTATGGAAAAGGGACTTACTTTTAACAGTAAACAGCTGATCAGAAATTCGACGTGAAAAACTATTTAAAAAATTGATTTTTAATATCGTTCTAAAAAAATTGTCTACGAAGTTCGGATTTGCGACATCTATGGTCATAATAGATAAAGCATTTCAATAGCTTCGTTTTAAAATAAATGGCTGGCCGTGGAAATGTTTTAAATAATTACAATAAATGTTTTACGAATGGTAGGAAAATGTGGTCTAATTTTGGACCGCTATCAATCACATAAAAATAAAAGTGGTCGATTTTTCGACCATAATCACTCCAGTGGATCTATAATAATATTGTAGGTACCCTAGTTAGACATAGATAGTAGGTACAGTATAAAAAATATTCATTTAGGTTGTGTGTCTGTGATTGTAACTCTGGTTCAATGCACTATTATTTGTTTTAATTTAAATGTCACTTTCAAAATTGTAACTGATGTAGGTACTCGTATCAAGAACTCAGACAAGAGATAATGTAGGTACTTACCTAAAAATATTTTTTATCGGAATTTATTTATAGTAATTTTAATTAAATTTTTTTTACTAAAAAATTAACCGTCTATTAAGTAAATATGTATATTCTAAGTATGATTTTTCAATGGCTTGCACGTTTTAGTTAATGTGAAATTAATATGCACAATTTATTATAATATTTTGGAACTTATGAACAACTACACGTACCAACTTATATCACGCGGATTTTAAATTTGTTATTTTTTATTTATTAAAAAGACGAAATAATTCAATATGATTGGAAAATTAAAAATATTTTGCGGAAAAAAGAAAAGTCCCAATAAACTACTTTTAAGCAGTTTGTCAATGGGTACTTTCAATTCAAATGTTACAGCATGAATTTAACCTAACTTCATAAACCGAACTCTATGGTGTTATTTTTACATTAGCCCCACCCAGGAGGCCCCGAGGAAAATAATTCCCCTCTTGGCTTTTGTCATCTTTGGGAATGCTGTGTGCAGAGTGTTTGTAGGAAAGGAAGGAGATGAAGTTTTGGTAAAGAAAAAGGAATGATGGGTGGGTGGGAACTTAGGGGTCAGTACGTCCAGGCGAGACAGACGTATGAATCTATCCCTCCTACTGCCATGCAACGCGATGTCCCAAGATAGTTCTGCAATTGAGTTCAAAAATTATCTCTCCACCGATCCGGTCTGCCACGCAGTTGGTGGGCAAACACAACCGCCGCGGCGCGCCGCCAAGATCCAGACAAACCTTACTCCATGAACCCAGGCACTCCTGCTAAGTCACCAAACGTAGTGAAATACTTGGGGTGACCTATGGCAGGGGTATTGAAAATCCAATAAATGGTTCCAGGGATCTCCCCGCCTCTCAATTTGCATACTAGTGTGAACATTAAAAGGCGACAAATAGGATATATTTTGTTCCCAAACTCTATCAAGGAAATCATATTGCCCACATTATATTGTATTACTATAAAAGGCTAGATCGCATAATAGGTTACAACGTATCTTGCTTATTTAAAAAAAATGTACAAAAAAAAAAAAACAAAATATGTAATCAGGTGTTATGTACCAGACCTACTTTAACCAGTGATTCCCGACATTATTTGGGATAAAAAGGTACATGAAATGTTGGTCTCCAGTGTCATTTTCGATGTTTATTTTTTCTAGAAAAATATAAAAAAATAGTAGTTGTTGGACAGTTGGGGGCGGGGTAAAAGGCAAAAGGTTGGGCGGTTTCTCGGCTAAGTCACCAGTGACGACATCAGATTTTTTTTGTTTGATTTTAAAGAAAAAAAATTTAAAATAAGTCATAGAAAAAGTCACCGGTGACCAAAATTTTGTATACGTTTTTTACTCCAAATAATGTCAGGAACTACTGGTTAAATAAACAAAAATTTTAACAAAACAAAAAACGACTTCAAAAAATGCACTAAAAAGTAAAAAAAATAATTTCGTATTCTTCTACAACTTCATAATCAACTTACTTTTTCTAATCATCAATATGTAGGTACGATTGTTATTTTTGGAGTCGGTGTCAGCAAAGGTACCCGGCCCGGCGGGTTCACTTGACAGCACCCCGCGCCGCCGCGGCTCCGCTCTCGCCTCGTCAAGTCGCTTGTGCGATACAAGCACACCTCACCTATAACTATGTATGTAGTTACAAACCTACCTTGACTGACACCGACTCCAAAAGTAACAATCGTACCTACATATTGATGATTAGAAAAAGTAAGTTGATTATGAAGTTGTAGAAGAATACGAAATTATTTTTTTTACTTTTTAGTGCATTTTTTGAAGTCGTTTTTTGTTTTGTTAAAATTTTTGTTTATTTTTTGATTTTTAGTGAATCTGAAGTACACTAACTAATTTGTCTGAATATGGGTAAACCTACTAAACGTACTGCTCATATGAGACAGACATAATTTGACCATAGCGACGTTAAGGTCAAATTAAGAGATTCGGCCGAGTTTCGTTAATTTGTCATGGATCCGATAATCAGAACCTAACCAAACTCTCAATAAATTACCCTTGAAGTACATCCTTTCCAATAAAAAAAGAATCATCGAAATCGGTTGGCGTGATATTGAGTTATTCGTCCATTTGTCGCGCACATACTTATGCAAATTTAAGACTTATATGGTTTTCTCATGGATTCTATTGTCGGAACTGGACCAAATTAAAATGGGACTACACGGGAATCATCAGCTTTCAAATAAAAAAAGAATCATCAATATTGGTTCACCCAGTCAAAAGTTCTGGCGTAACAAACATTAAAAAAAAAAAAAAAAAAAAAAAATACAGTCGAATTGAGAACCTCCTCCTTTTTGAAGTCGTTTAAAAAAGGCAATTACTTCCCTTAACACTATGCATATATTATATAATATTATCCGTAACACCCTTATTACCTTCTGTGTAAATGCGCGGTGAGATGAAAATGTAGGTACTTTATATTTATTTATTTATTTATTTATAAACGGAAACAAACAGTACTTTAGTTACATTTGTGAAAACAATGTACAATTATTAGGTATATTTCATGGTGGGTACCTATGATGTGTTTCTTTGTAGTGTCTTATTTATTGTAGGTATAGTAATTACCGGGTTATGTGAGTAGTGGGAAGTTGTGTGTGTGTGTTAGTGTGTGAGTATGTATGTATGTATGTATATGCATTGAACAAATTATATTATTGACATGATGCTATTTTTAAATTTAGGCAGTGAATTAGAATTTAGACCAATATTATTGAACGTATGAAGAGCACGATTGATTGGCAAATTACTTGCTGCATGTATTTATTTATTTATTTACGCCCTTTTACGGGGCTTTCACAAGAGTATGAAATTTAAAAATTACATTATGATTAAATAATATATAAATACTATATATTTCTTTAACAAAGAAATATAATTGGTATTTTGCAATGTAATATACAGTATTTATTGTACATAACTGAACTGCCTCAGTAACAGTATTTTGTATTTGTTTAAAGATAAATTGAAGATGTCCACTGACTTGGTATAATTATTTCCCTCCATTAGTATTCTGGGCAAAGAGGAATACATGTGGTAGTTAGTTCCAGAATTTCTGCACTGAAATAAATCCTGACTTCTGGTATTACGTAGTAGAAACTGGAAGCTTATCAATTCAAGCAATAACGGACTATCAACTAAATTATTTAGAATTTTATGCAGAAATTCTTCTGTCTGACAATTTGAGCATATTCGTATCATTTAAAATAGTGCTGTAGTTTAACATAATTGCTGGAATACCCATTTTAAAATTTATAAAAAGAAAGAATTTGTTTTGTATTCTTTCAACAGCTTATACATGTGTATTATAATATGGGTTCCAGACGGGAGAATTGTACTCAAGTTGACTTCTAACATATGCAACAGTTTAATACACTTTATATTGTTAAAATTTCTAGTTAGCCTAGTTATAATTAAACGTGTGGAATAATTCTGTATGGCACGTACGTCTTAAATGCATGTTAAAATTAACAAGGGAAAGAAGTTCAGGACACTCAATGTTATTATTTGAAATTTTGTGTATAAATGTCACAACAGCTATTGCTCGCCTTTGTTGCAAAGTTTAAAGTAAGTAAATAATTTAATAAAACGATATCATTACCTGTGTCATGTAAATCAGCGTGGTCAGCATAAAAAACACTCTCCGTGTGGTCATTTTGGTTTCCTTTATCAACAACATAATAACAATATGTAACTAACGCTTTAATAATAAATGTAATATATGTAGGAATTAATGTTTTTCGATATTTTCCAAGAATCATGAATGGTTACTAAAGAAGTTAGGTATCAAATCACTATTATTCAAATGAGTTTTTTCATCAATGATAGTTAGGCACTTTCATCGATTTGTAAATTTTTTCTCTGGTTTTATCCGTGTTGTCAAATGTAACCCAAATCTTTCTGTCAATGTGACCTCTGTACTCTGTATTCACAGAAAACCTGTCCGAGCCAAGCCGGAAGAAACTAACTGCTTTTTGTAAAGGTGGAATTTTTAAAACTTTTCTTTTTCAATCTTTATTTTTTTATGAATACCGCACAAAAGTTCCAACTGCTCCCAACCTTCTGGAACCAGTGAAACTGGGTCTAGGTAAATTGACCGTATCGCAATTTTTCGTAATCAATTTTTCGAATTCAATTCTTCGAAATGCAATTTTTCGAACTTCAATTTTTCGAAAACATATTTTTCGAACATCAATTGAACGAAACACTAGTTTTTCGAATTGATATAAGTGTGTGTACAGTGCATAAAAGAGTATTTTATTATAGGATGGACAATATCAACTAAACTAATCTAACCTAACCTAACCTAAGTGAAATACTTACATATTTTAAAAGTTGATTAACAAATTTGAAAATAGTCTGCTCCCAGTGAGACTATGACGTCCCCAATTGTGTTATGTTGTTAAGTTGAAGGTAGTAGGTAGGAGAAGGAGATGGGAGGAGGAAAGTGGGGAGTACTGTATGTGGGGAGTGGCTATTCAGATCTAGTCACTTAACACGGATAAATCTATTTCAAGCAACATTTCAATTCTTACACCAGGGCGATACTGAGACGAAATTAAATTTATTAAGAGCGTTTAACCAGCCAGCGGACGAATATCCACATTTCGTCGAAAGTTGTTCTTACGATCGTGCAGGGCGGTTACAATGAGAAAGATTAATTATTCTCCGTACCAGCTTTTTAAAATTATAACTCAATATCGAATTTATTTCAATCCAAATTAGCTTTAATTTATACCTTCATCCAAAAATGCTGAAAGGCGTGATGATAAAACTATTAAAATAATGTACTTTTTGTAATTATTTTTTGATTATAAGTATTTATCATTTTTCAATATTTAATAAGAATATTAAAAAAATCTGAAATATATTAGGTTTGTAAGTGCGCAAATAAATACACAAATGGACCAATTTTCGCCAAGAAACACATGAACGTACATATTTTTTAATGATTTTATTGAAACTAAAATTAAAATTCTAAAACATGCGTTTGTTAGATTATGTATTGATTTATTTTACTGCATGATTATATTATTTGAAATGGGTGTGGTATAATACAAAATCTTTTTTGAAAATTTAACAAATCTGCCAACGACCTATGGAATAACCTTATTTTACTAAAAATTAATAAAATTTCTCAAAATTTATTACATGATGTATTTCTGGTTTTCTCTGGTAATGCCCTCTTAAGTTTTGCTCAGAAATCGGTATAAAAATAATATTTTTTTTACATGAATACCGCACAAGAGTCTCAACTGCTCCCGTCTGGACACAATGAGTCTATGGTATCCCTGTTTGTTATGAGGTATGTTGTGAGGCTGAAGGCAGTGGAGAGGGGAAGGAGATGGGAAAGAGAAAGATGGGAAGGTACCTGACTATTCAGATCTGGTCACCAAATACGGCTAAAGCCATTTCAAGCGACGTTCCAATTCCGATAAATACAAATAATATCGGGCAATTATTTCATGTTTACCAGATAACATATCAAACATGTTTTTATGTTTATATCGAAACACGTTTCTCAAGAATAGCTAACTTTATCTAAAAAAAAAGAAAAATCTCCCGTTTGGGAGACAACTGTCAAAACAAAACGTGTATACTTATGTAAAATTTGTATTTATACATAAACCTGAATATACACTCTACTGAAAAAAACATAAATTAAAAGGTGTTTTCAAAGAAATAATGCGCTTTGTGCTATTTTGAAAACTTAAATCTTTTCGTTTTTGCAACGTCGATTGAAGAAAACGAGTTTTGGCATTCATGTACAACATATTTGGTAAATAGTCAGAGGCTATGTTCATGGAATAAAAATTAGAATCGACAGTATTACTAGCGCAAGCGATTCTTATTTTGTCCTCTACACATTTTAAAAAGCATAAAGATTGAAATCGCATCACAAAAAAATTCAGAGTGGAGGGGATCAGGACGGGTCTCCGGAGCACTTTACCACACGTTACGTTAAGTCAAGAAAGAAGTTAAAAATAAAATAGATACCTACAAAATACCTCGACGTAACGAGATATGTATTTAAAACATAGAATAAAGAAGAAAACTGCAGATATCTTCCATCGGCCAATCATTATGTAAGCGTTTCATTTAGCCCATTAATCACGCGCGTCGTCTCATTCACACTTGCCTAACATCGTAGATCACCATCCCATTTTAATTTCGTAAACCATAGTAGTTTGGTATTGGTATTGGAAATTTAAGGCCTGTTTTGCCAAATATTTGATCACGAAACACGTCTACGAGGTATTTTTTTGTGTTCTTCTTTACTCCATGATTTAAAACAATTAATTACATTATATTGTAGGTACCTATGTCTAGAACCAATACTTAGAAATTCACTGACTATTGAAACAATTATATCGAAATGAACTCGAAATTTACGACTGTTTCACGGCGACCAGTGTACGTCGTGGTGAAGAGATAATAATTGACTGAACTGCTAAAAATTTGAATGCCTGAATTAACTACTTGTGTATATCGTGCTATGTAAAGAGAGTTCTGTTTTTGTACCATATATAATGCTAAAAAATGTTAATATTGAACAAGAATCCAATATTACTATGACATTAGAAATTTATTGATTGCATGCTTACATACACCAAGTTCCAATGTTTTAACGTAAAAAATGGTGACCTACTAAATACTCTTACGTGCACATTTAACCAGTGTCGAGCCGTGTTTATTTTGATTTCCTATGTTACAAATTATCATCTAGGTTCTAGGTGTATGGAAAATGTAAAGAAATAAGACCGAGTTGTTTGGCGGTCCGTCCTCTCTGCTTACCCCTGCGGAAACGGCGTGATGGTTAGTTAATTAGGTACCCGGCATACGTTCCTATGCCATTTAATAAATAAATTGTTTCTCCCTGCGCGTCCTTTCCCATTCGTCCCGTCCCCCTTCCGCCTCCCCTTTCTCTCCCGCGTCCACTCACCCTCTCGCGTTATCACTCCGCCTCCTGTACCTTCCCTTCCCTTCCCTCTCTCTATTCCCCCCTCTTCCCCCGTCCCGAGAACCCCCCTCCCCACTACCTGGTTCCTCTCCCCCCTCCCAGGTTCCCCTCACCTCTCCCAGGTTCTCCTCACCCCTCCCAGGTTCCCCATCCCCCTCCCGCATTCCATACATTTAGTCCCGGTGCATTCAGTTTCCAAACAGCTCGCGTGCTCACATTGCAATTTTTTTTATACAAATTTCATAATGCCAGAGCTCACCAGTAGTTTTGTACAAACCTTGTCTTGACAATAAGGAACACAAAAAAAGAATTATCTAAATTGGTGCAGTCGTTCGGAAGTTATGTGCGTTCATACATGGCGATTTATTTTTATTTATATGGATAGATTTGAAACTTTTTTACAATAACTCCTCGCAGGTGGATCTGAGTAAAATAATTTTCCTGAGGGCCCATATCATATTTAAGGTTGCTGTAAGAAGGGTCTCATGAAGAAAAGGATGGAGAAAAACTTCGGCGAAAGGAAAAGGGTACGAGGGGTGGGTAGCAATCTGGGATTCAGTGTGTCCAAGAGTAATGAACGTATTATCTATTATCCATCCTCCCCACTGCGGTGCAAGAACGAACAAACCTCACCCCATGAATCCGGGTAACCAATCCGGCCTATAATACAATCCTAATATTGTTATACCTTTTCGTTACATGCAGTAGTGTAAATATACAATATATTATGACAAGAACATCTTAAAATTGTCAGCACACGCGTACATTATAGTAGATACCTTTTTACATCTTTTTGGTATTTTAAAGGCTAATATTATAATCATATTTCAGAAAACACGCAATTTTACTAACCTTGTGTAATGCTAAAAGCTACTCAAAACAGCATACATAACAACGGCAAATCATATTTATTATATTTGAACTAAGGCCAAAAGAAGACCTACCATGCTTATTTTAGGCAAAGGCAAATTAACCACTAGGCGCCACTGCTTGATATAAATTTATTCCTAAGAAGACGCAAAGTTCTTATGATATAAAACTTATTTGGTAAGAAAATATAATTAATTGTGATAGGATTGAACAGATTTTTTATCTGAAATTATTAAAGTACTCCACAATTCGTGCGATTAAATATCGAAAAAGACAAAAAATATGAAAAAAATTGGAATTGGTCGCAAAAAACCACATTAAAAAAATTTACCGGTAAAAAACAAAGTTTTTTTAATATTTAATTTCATCTGTTTTCAATTATCGACCTAGTTGCGCCATATCTTGGGCCGGATGGTAGAAAATTTCAAAGATTTTTCTAATATTTATTGGCTTGACTGAGTCTTAAACCTTCCTACACAGGGACTGACTAAAGTGAGCTAACAACAATGCCAAATCCTAATTGGACGGTACCAACATTTATTTCGCACGTATATTAACTGCTATAAATTTTAAAGTATGGCGAGAAACACGATACAGAAGCCTTCTGGTTTCAACATGATGAAGCCATGGCCCACGCGGTCCATCGTTCATGCGAAATTTTGCAAAAGCTCTTTCCAGGTCACCTGATTTCTTTGCGGGGGATATTCCACGACCCCCTCGCTCTCCCGATTTGACTCCGAGTGACTTTTTTCTGTGAGGATACGTCAAAGCTGAGGTAAACAAACTTCGACCTCAAACCCTTGAAGCTCTGAACGAGGCGCTTGAGGACGTTATCGCTGGAATTCCGCAAGATATGCTGGGAAGAGTGGCCGAAAAGTTCTTTGAAAGGCTCAATATGCGTATTGCTTGCCAAGGCCGCCACGCCAAGCGATATCATTTTCAAAACATTATGAAAAAAACGGCATCATTTCCCCGACCTAACGACATCCGCCTCGCTCGTCTGCTCGGTCTGGGGGGCCTTCAGTGATTTTTTAAAACTAGTAACTCCACCCTGTATTAAACTAATTAAAAACAATGAAATTATAATTTTTCAATATTGTCTCGAATAAACCATATACATGAAACTTTAGTAAAGTTTTTTTAATTTTTGCATAGTAAAAATCAACTTTAAAAAAGTCACGTAAGTACTGACGATGGGTCAGAGAGGCCTGCAAAAATAATTGAAATGAATTTAACTTTAAAAATTTTAAAACTTACGGCTCTGGAGTCACTAAATTTGAAGCTAATGGAAGCGGCGTATGCGTCGCACACGGGGAAGGGGAGTATTTATATAATATTATTGTTGCTCGGACGGAGCGGCCTCTTACGTTAGCAGTTAAAGGTTAACCAAATTCTCTAATGATTCTGAGCAATTGAAACAACTTGATAAATGCCAGTCTCCGTGGTCGACGGACAAGGCTTTTGACTCACAATCCGAAGGTGGCGGGATCGAATCCCGGCGTGCGCAAATAAATTTTATTTTTTTTAAATTGTGTTATTTCAAAACTAATTCATTTAAAATAATATATATTTTATTTACTGCACGTTCCAGAGTGGAAGATACTTCAAGTAACGCCCTGGTGTAAGACCACTATATATATTTGAGACGCTCGAAATTGCTTTAGCCGTGTTTGGTGACCAGATCTGAATAGCCAGGTACATTTTCCACTTCCTATTCCCCATCTCCTTCTCCTCCCCACTTCAGCCTCACAACATACCCCAATAGGCCACTTGCATGGATTTCATAAAGACTTGGAAAAAATCATGTGGATAGATCTTTTTACTAAGATTAAGAAAATGTTAGTAAAATTGTTTAGAAATGTACAGATTTTTTTATTTTTAAATAAATAAATCCATTATTTGGGCTCCTGACGTCACTACATGAAAATGTCCCGTCTCCGAAAATGTTCCTATTATTTTTTTTAAATTCCACACTGATTTATTTTTTTATATGGCATCACTTTGATTTCAGGCGAATTTTTGAATTCGTTCACTAGATTTATTGTTTGTTCTCTGCGAACTTATCATTTGGTTTCACTTTTTGACAGATGCTCTGAAGAGAACCCCGTACTTTTAATACGGGGTTCTCTTCAGAACGTGCAGATGATGTCGGTACGTGTTTTAGAGGTATAATGATTATGGTGCTGATTATAACAAAATTAAATTTTATAATATTCTTATTATTATTATAATTTACAAGTACAAGTATATTACATTGAATGTAGTAATATAGACGCTGTTCATTATAATGATTTATGATCAATAAGATGGATCAAGGAAAAAAAATATTTATGAGATGTAACATTTTTGGTATGCCTCGCTATTCTGCTGTGCCATTCGTGTGGAAAACGTTCTTTTTTTTTAAATGATTTTCGGCTATGTAATTATCGTTTTTTCACACCTATAAAATTATGTCCCGTCTTTCCGGTTTATAAAAAATGGTCTGATTTATCGGATTAAATTTTCAAAAAATCCCCAGGGTTTCAAAAATACGATTAAAAAAAAAAAAAATACGGAATGTCTTAGAATATTTGCCCAAACCGGAAAAAAATTTAAAAAAAATTGATGCAAGTGGCCTATTGGGGATGCCATAGTCTCACTGGCTCCAGACGGGAGCAGCTGAGACTCTTGTGAGGTTTTAACATGACTGAATAATTATCATCAACCCAATATCTCGTTTTTTTTACAATTAGGTTTATATATTTAAAAATTTTATATTACTTTAACATTGCATCAAGTTTTTGAAATTATTAGGATTTTTTTACAATTTAAACTCAGAATATGGCGTAGGCCAAAATAAATAGTTTTCAGGATAAATTTTGTCACTATCTACTTAAAAATATAATATTGGTTATAAAATGAAGATATTATTTTAGGGAACGTACCCATACTACGTGACACGTTTAGGGGGGGGGGGGGTCTTCAAAATGTCACGCTCCATACAAATGAGCGGCGGGTTGCTTAGGATTTTGGTCACCGGGGGGGGGGGGGGGGGGTTAAAAATTGCAAAAAGTTGGTCACGTAGTATGGGTACGTTCCCTAATAGCTTTTAAAACGAATTTGAAATAAATTCAAAACTCTTCCATACATTTTAAGTATAGCCTAAGAGGTCACGGGATTTTTCATAACGATCATGAATACGGTTAGATTTACTTTTATAGTTTGTAGAGTAGTCCCCTAATGTGAATAATGTCGGTCTGCCTGCTCTCAATGGTTACAACTTCGAGTTATAGAGCTTACAAGAGGCTTCATTGTTGCGAAAAAAGACGATCAGAGAAATTGACAGTTTTAATATCTATATTTTCAAAGTGTAGCGTCTCCGCAGATGAAACAAGTTGGTCTGGCGGCTCTCAGTGGTTGCATTTCAGATTTATGATGCGCGCAAGTCAGTGCATTGCGCATTGTGGCGAAAAAAAACGATAACAGAAATGGTCAGTTTTAGTACCTATTCAAAGTATGGCGTCTCCGCAGATGAAACAAGTTGGTCTGTCAGCTCTCAATGGTTGTATTTCAGAGCTATTATTGTGTTCGCAATACCCTTATTTATGGAGAAAGGAGGGATTAGACTTCCCTGCATTTATTTCATTTCAATCTTTCAGCCTGTTTTAAAAATAACAGGTTGTCTTCTCACTCTTTGCCCGTAATGGGCCTTCAGTGTGAAACGTTAAGCTAAGCGAGGGGGTAATATACTG
This sequence comes from Limnephilus marmoratus, assembly GCA_917880885.1. Lineage (NCBI taxonomy): Eukaryota > Metazoa > Arthropoda > Insecta > Trichoptera > Limnephilidae > Limnephilus > Limnephilus marmoratus. Next base: position 47,291,199 of record OU862915.1, on the reverse strand, counting down.
TTTTTCATTGAAGAAGTACTGTTTTTCGCCTGCAACAGGCCTATCTTACTCTCACATATTATTACGACGTTAGTGCGAAAAAGTAAGACAATGTTTTTCGTTTGGAGCGGTTCCGTATCCTGTCTCATCCACTCTCGCGCTTTCGTGATATACGTTCGAAGTGTCGACAAAATGGACAAACTGTGCGGATTATAGATAACAGATTGGGCAATTAAAGTAATGATGAACCTGTGATTTTACCCAAAAAATATAAGATTATATTCCAAGCTAAATACCTATTTATATAAGTGGATTTAATACTTTATTTTGTGGTTTAGTATAGATTTTAATGTGACTAATGAAAAAGCTCAAAAAATATTAAAAGAATTATTAGAAGTAAGTAAATATTTAACTCTTTAAGCCTTAGCAATATTCTATAAAATGATCTGTGATTTTACCCAAAGATGATTAGATTATGAAAGTTGAATTAATACAAATTGGATTAGTTCGATTTAATTCTTTATTTTATTAATTACTGTTATTTTTTCTCCGAAATACAACCTACTACGGTACTAAAACAGACCATTTCTGTTTTCGTTTTTTTTTTCGCAACAATCCAGTTACTTGGGCGCATCACAGCTCTGAAATACAACCATTTAGAGCTGCCAGACCAACTTGTTTCATCTGTGGAGACGCCATACTTTGAATATGTACTAAAACTGACCATTTCTCTAATCGTTTTTATTCGCAACAAGTAAGCCTGTAAGCTCTATAACTCGAAGTTGCAACCACTGAGAGCAGGCAGACTGATAACATCTGGTGTTTTTCAGTTTTCATCATTATTATTATATGTATTTATTTTTTCTACTTTCATTGTTTTTTTATCTTATCTTACCTTATCTTATTAATCTTTTGTGTAACACACAGAATTAGACTGTATATATAGAATATGTTTAGATTGTTTATCTAGTTTCTTATCTCTGTAATATTAGGCAAAAAAAGTTAATAATTATTGACTTTAGTTATTATTTGGGCATGATGTGAACATTTGTAATTAGGTTGTAACTTGATTTTTATAATTGTTTGTTTTTTTAAATGCATGTAATGTTATTAACCTGTAAATGTTCCTAGTAAAGTAAAATAAAAATATTTTTTTTTAAATTCTTCTTTTGGATGATTTTTTTGATTGATTTGTGTACTGACCATGATTCTTAGTAAGAATCCAAAATTTCCATCCGGTCGGGTCGGTGCCATAGACCCCGAGAAAAGGGCATTTAAAGTTCTACCCCAAGCCGTTTTTTTATTATTATTTATTATAAAGACAAAGTAATACAATATGTCAGGAAAAAATATAAACATTTTACAGAAAAAAGAAAAGTCCCATTAAACTACTTTTACTTTGAAGATATAAATAAACTTATTTTACTTTATTTTGCAGTTAGAATTTTTGTGTTACTGTCCAACACAATTTTTTTTCTTTCGGCGATCCAATTCTTTAACATAGTATTTGATTTACAATTTGTATTTTTTTTTTATTTCAGCAGGTAACATCCTATTAATAAATTTGGTATCATATAGTCCTGCGTTTTTTGTCCATATTTGTTTATGTGCATAGGTTAATAATTAGTCCTTCATGCGCCGTATAACGGGAATTGTAAGTGTGGTCCAGTTTATGTATGTATGCAGGGTTATTCTTATGCTGAGATATAATTTTATACCACAGAATTGCTCTTAGAGAATTTTGAGATTCTGGTAAAAGTACGGGACATTATGTCTTTGTTACCTAATAATTTAACTAATGATTTTTTAAAAGATTACAGGAAAGTCCCCAGGCTGTAATTCCATACCTTATGGTAGATCCAGCTGATGGTAAATAAATTATTCGAAGTGTGCATATTTGAACATAAAATTTTAATTTATATAATCTTCGGTTCGGTGCCATAGTGCCATAGGTTATGACCGACCCCAAGTTTTACAAAGTGATAAAACGACCAAACCCAAGCGTAAAAACGATGAACTTTTTAGAAATTCTTCTTTTGGATGAGAGTGATTCGTGTACAGACCATGATTCTTAGTAAGAATCCAAAATTTCCGTCGGTTCGGTGCCATAGACCCCGGGAAACGGGCATTTAAAGTTCTACACCGAAGCGTTACAACAATATAAACTATAATCTTTCACGAATGTTTCTTTTTACCGATTTTTTTCATGTTTTCCATAAAGAACATTGTTTTGATCAAGAATCCAAAATTTCAGTCGGTTCGGTTCCATAGGCGTGAGAGGAAAATAATTTCTAATTAATAATTCTAACATAACAGGATTGACCCTAACTATTCATTCATTCAAGAAAACGAAAATTTAAATGCAAACAGATTTATTAAAAAAAAATTACGAATTATTTTAAAAATAGCTTTTTAATATTTGAATACATATTTGTTCAAATTTGAACATGGAAATCTAACGTGGTGTGTTGGTGTATCTTTGTATTATTACATTGTAAGTTGTGAAGAATTTAGTAATTATCGTAAAAATAAAGATATTTGTATACTTAATATATCTACCCGTATAAATGAATCCCTGTTTCTTTTGGTCACACTATAACTTCAGAACGACTTTACCTATTTCATTCATCTTTTTTTTAAGTTTTCTAATACTTTGTAGAAGATTCGGAAAGAAAAATTAAGAAAATTGCACAGAAAATTGGATAATTTCAGAAAACTTAACGACTATATTAATTTTGACAATACGCGCGTTTGATGAATGTGAATTTAGCAGGCAGCTGTTTTTTTTTACAAAATTTATCTATGGATTTTTAAAATTAGATATTTTAAATAGGTTCCTATGTTAGGTACCAAATTAGATTGATTGTTCTTATAATATACAAAAATGAATATTTTGTAATATATGAAAAATGAAAATTTGAATAAAAAAATTGTAATAGGTGGCACGCGAGCTGTTTGAAAACTGAATGTACAGGGCTGACTATATCTAACGCGGGAGGGGGATTGGCGGGACGGGGGAGCGGGAGAGGGCGGGCGTGGAAGGGGGACGTGGGAGGGGACATGGAGTGGAGAGAAACAATTTATTTATTTTGATATGGCATTGCGACGCATGCCGGGAACCGGCCAGTATTCTTATAATTCTCGACATCACAACAAGATTGTTATGAAATGTTATTAAATTTATGTAATTAAGAAGATATTTTATTTTATTGTCACTTACATAAAAGCTTTAATAAATTTTATTGACCACTTACTTTCTCAGATAAAAAGCGTCATTTTGTCATCTCTGTTATGTAACAAAAATTAGTTTCTAGAAAGGGGCATTAAATAATAAATACCAACCGTTTTATCCAAGTAAAACATTATTTAATTTATTAAATAATACATAACGATACAATATCATTTATAACAATAACTTAAAACGATTTAACTCTTCAAAAATTCAACTCATAATTTTATAAAATTTGACTTAAAATAAATAGTTTTTTTGCAAAATTTTATCAATATATTATTATTGTTTATCATCAACAACATCGAAATAAATATCTAGACTGCTTCTAAATATTTACCAATTAAGTTAAGTTATTTACAAATTTATTTACATTTACTAAATTACAACAGAAAAGTTTAATTTTATCAGCCTACAAAGAAAACAAAATTTACAAGCAAAAAAAATAATAAATTAGAGTGCACGAATTCAAAAATGATCAGAATTTTTGTATTTTTCAAAAAACCCTTATTCAATACAATATGTTTTTCAGTATTGCTATAGAATTTACATAATATAGGGAAGGCGCCGAAGTGCTCGTCAGTGCCGCCGTCGTGTCTTTGACAAGAAAAAGTAAAGGTAAAGTCGTCTCTTGTCTCTTTGACAAAAGCCTCCGTAGTACGTCATTCGCACGTTTACTTGATCAATCCCTTTAGTATATTTAATTAAAATACTCCCATGTTGTACGAAGAAGGAAACACAGAGGCCGGTAAATCGTTCCAACTGTTGAACACAAGAACAAGTTGAAGAAGCGACCTGTTCTCATGTGACAAATGTCAACCGTGTACATATGTTGGGCACTCGTTTGGCGTGTTTCCCGACTATGCGCTGGTGCTGAAGGGATCAATGACGCTAGTTCCCCGGAGCGTCTTCCATTGTAATACCGGTAGAACAAGGATAGCATTCAAACCCGACGCCTGTGCTCTAAAGATTGCAATCAGTCTGTTAAGTGTAAACATGCCTGTTATTACAATCTTATGTTATTTGATAAGTAGAATAAATATGTTATATTTATGGTAACATATCCATCACAGAAATTGGAAATGATGTAAAGGACATAATATTAATTGCAAAGAGAGAAAAGAAGGTTTTTTTTTCAAAAAATTATAACTATCTCTCTTTTGGTCTAACACGAAATTATAACTATCTCTCTTTTGGTTTAACGCGAAATTATGACTATCTCTCTTTTGGTCTAACACGAAATTATAACTATCTCTCTTTTGGTCTAACACGAAATTTTATTATAAAATAACATTGAATAGATCTCTCAGATTACCTTTTTATAAATTTATTTAATATCAGTTTTTAATAAATTTCTTATTTTCTGAAAAAATTCTTCCTAAAATACACCTATTTCCTAGAAATATTTCGACGACGCAGATCAAAAGAGAAAAAAAGGGGAGAAAATTACGTATTTAACTAATTTTTGGATTTATTGTCCTTTACCGCTTTTCGAATTTCCGCTATCGTTACCCGAATTTCTAACGATTTCTTACATATTTCCCTTAAACATTTTAAAGTGTTGAAGCTCTTAAAAAAAATCTATGTTATTTTTGAAGATAATATCTATACATTCCCTACATGCTGAAACGCAAATTATTTGAAATTCCCTTGATAGAAAAAAATCGCAAAGTATACTTCGAAAATTATTATGTTCAAGTCTGTTTCAGTTATTTTACAAGTTATATGCATGAAAAAATTCACAGTGTTTTTTTTAAATACTGTTTTAGTCAGCTCCCAAGAGATTTTTGCGCCGTTTTAAACGAGTCGTGTTTTATTAAACAGTTTCACAATTTTCGCTTCAATTTTGTCCTTTTAAATATTAGCGCACTCTCTCCGACATTCGTAATTACATATATCTCCATCTTCTTCTTTTTGAGCCTGGATAAGTTATAATGTTAATATGCCTTAAGGCATACTTATAACATTTTTACAATTTTGTTATTAATGGCCGGACCGGTTGCTCCTCATGACAGCTATCTTTAGACTGTGCATTAGATGAAACTTGTCCTGTCATTCAAAACAAGTGAAATAAAATTATTTATTTGTAAATAATGCCATAATTAATATGGAAGAATTTTCAAAATTAAAAATGGGTATACCTACTTAAAATGGTAATGTTATGTCTACTTTTTTATGAAAGTGCTCGTCTGTGGTCTTAAGCCGCCACTACCCGAATTTCTACCGATTTCTTAAATATTCATATCCCCCTTAAACATTTGAAGTTTTCAAGCTCTTAAAAAAATATATGTTATTTTTTAAGATAATATCTAGCCGTGTTCCATGCCGAAACGCAATCCCTTGATAGAAAAAAATCGCAAAGTATGCTCCGAAAATTATTATAAACACTTCGTTTTACTTAATTCAGAAGTTATATATATATATATATGTATAAAAAAATCTCAGTATTTCTTTAAATGCTATTTTATGAGATTCTTGCTCTGTTTTAAAGGAGTCGTGTTTTATTAAACATTTTCACAATTTTCGCTGCAATTTTATCGTTCTCTCTCCAACATTCGTAATTACAATTTCATATCTCTCCATCTTCTTCTTTTTAAGCGGGGACACGTCGCCTTAAGCCAAAAGCCAACATGTACTAGAAATGTTTAGTTGAAAAATGGCATTTCTCGTCAGAAAATTTAGAAACATTTTTGGTTTAATTGTCTTGTTTCGATTGGTGGATGGATCACTTGTTTGTAAGATATTGTTATCATATTTTATCAAGCGTAAATGACACAAAACTTACACAATGAAATAAGCACCTAAAAACTATGTAAAAAAATACCAGTTTAAAAATGTTCTTGTTTTCGTTCTTCCTAGATCATAGATTTACAAGCAGGATTATGTATTAATAATAGTAGGGTGCTGGAGAATTGGGATCTGGGTGATGGGCCTCAGGCGCCGGGGTTTGCATTTTCGTGTCCAGATGATCCCTGAAGGTAGTCAAGGCACCCTGCAGCAACTCTGAGCCAGTTGAGACTCCGCTAACAAACTGAAAGTAGAAAAGAAATAGTGTGCACAATAGAGCAGAGTGCAAATTGAGAGCAGAGTGCAGACTGAGAAATGAGATCGACCAAAATGACAAAAAATAATTAGTTCCCAATTTTTTGTGTTGGTTGAGGCATTGCCCCGGTAAGTCAGAGTTCTTGAGTTCGATTCGCATTTGCGACTGTTAACTCTTCATTTTACTCAGCTTTGTTCAGTTTTATGATTCGTTTAGATTTATTAGTATTGTCTTCTCCTTCAATGATTAATTTTATTGAGTTTTATTTCAATAATAGCTGTTTAGGCTCACCGTTGTTGACGCTCCTTTAACCAATCCCGTTGCTGAAGAGATGCCGTTCACCAGCTGAAAAAATTTAAAAAATTGTCATACATTTTTTTAAACGTTATGCCGATTTAATTAAATTTCTGTTTCTGAATTACTTACAATTCCTAATAGTCCCCTTGCACTCTGGGTGAGGCCGGTAACGATATCCTTGGTCTGAAAATTAAGAAAAGTTTTATTGTTTGCTTTTGATAAATTGCAAGTAGGTGCGTGCCATGAAGATTTCTTCAGTACTGCAGCAGTAAGGTTTTTGAATTCAATCACTGGGTTTATTGAATTCTTATCATCATCAGATATTTCGACTTAAGCAAATTGTTGTCATAAATTAATTGTATTTAAAAAACAACACCTAATTGCTCTCATAAGTAATTTACCGAAAATAAAATAAAATTCCAAAATGTTTTCATGAAAAGCGCTACCCACAGAGATAGCGTTTTGATTTGCAACAATAATCCAGCAAATTTTGACACAGCATTAATTTGAGACATTTCTGAAGATACTCTTCATAAATATCACGTAATAAAAATAACTCTCTTCTAGGCTGTATGCAGGCATTTGGCATTGCAATGTAATCTGTGTTGGCATATCGTACAATAATAAATAAAAAACATAGAAAAGAACTAAATATTAAGAAAAAAACAAATACAATGAAAACAAGGATTGTGGATGTGTATTAAATATCAAAAAAGTTTTACAAGAGAAATAACAAAAAAATATATTACATCTTATGTTCCTCATGCGAAAGTTATTGACGAATCTGTTTTTTGTATTTGGCTATTTAACTAACTAAAAATTACATTTAAACCTTACATCAATACGATAATGACCAAATCCGTCATCTATGGTCAGTTGTCAAAATTTGCGATCACTGTCAACAATTGGTAAGAGATATTCTGACCTTATTTCTTTTTCTATTTCTTCTCAATTCTATTTTTTGTATAAAACCAACTGTAGAGTTAAAAAAAAAATTATATAAGTATATTTTTTATACCAATAGGGCGAAGGAGCCTGGGAAGACCAAGACTAAGATGGAGCGACAACGTCCTCAAAGACTTATCTATATTGGAGCTTCTAAACTGGAGAGAGCTGGCCCAAAACCGAATTGAGTGGAGGAAGATTTTTGGGGAGGCCAAGACCCACCAGGGGTTGTAGAGCCAATAGTATTGATGATATTTTATATATTATTTTTGTCTCATTTATTCTTATTTTGTTCCTAATACTACTGATATCCTCATTAGTGCCACTGTAACTTATAATATTGTCATTGTAATGTAAAAGACTTTTTATGGCATTAAATAAATAAATAAAAAAAATTCCGGACTCCATAGTCTAAATAAACACCTCTTAGAAAAACGCAACGAATTTATTCCATTCGATATTTGAGAAACTAAAGTGGTTGAAATAGGACTAAAAGCCTGATCAACTAATTAACTCCCATTTAAAGTCAAAAAGTAAATGCGGACTGCAAGTGCCAATCCATATTTCGGTTAGTATTTCAATTCAATTTTCCAATTAATTAATACTTTTACGTAATTGCTTGGCTTTTGAAATTTTGCAGTTCAATCAATTCATTAAAAAAATACCTTTAGTGATGCCAAAATACATCGATTTCTTATTTATTCCGGTCAATATCGGTTCGGCCGTCAACGGTGACACCGTGGTCAGGACATCCATATAAATTCATCGCAGTTGTGTTTATTGATGCGTAAGTTGTGTCTATTGATGCGATATTGTAAAGTTATCAATTTCATCGTGCTAGAGCTCTTGATGTAAAAAATTTTATGGCACTGCAAGACCTTGGTAACCGAAAAATTTGTCCATAAACTTTTTTTTTAACTATTTTGGCATTATATTGATTGGAAATATTGAATGAAAAAATAAAATAATAAAAATACTGTATGACCACAGTTTCGCAGGTCTGCGTGTAAAATTACTGATTTGCTTACGATTTTTGCTTGATCAACAGGTGAGGCATCTTCTGCAGGCGTGGGAGCTGGCGTCATTCCGAAAGATGGAATCACCAGTCTGATGAGCGACTTAAGGGGATGGACAGATTCCTCGTTTGCTGGCTTTGGCCTTGCCTTTACTGCCGTTCGTGCTTTGTAAATAATTTTCTTTGGTCCTTGGTAAACTGGCTTCGGTCCTTGATAAATTGGCTTTGGTCCTTGGTAAATTGGCTTTGGTCCTTGGTAAACAGGTTTAGGTCCTTGGTAAATCGGCTTGGGTCCTTGATAAATTGGCTTTGGTCCTTGGTGAACCTGTTGAAATCAAACAAATAAATATATCGGAAGTGAAAAAGTCTATTGTGGTGATGAAGATATCGGAGAAATGTGATGAAAATGTGTCATTTGTTACAGTTAAGAGAGTATAGAGTACACAGAATTTTCTGTTTTTATTTTTTTGTATACCGCACAAGACTCCCAATTGCTGCCAACCATATCGAGGCAATGAGAGCATGGCATCCCCATTTGGGGTAAGTTGTGAGACGGGAGGGTATGGAGGGGAAGAAGAGGAGGGTGAGGAAGATGGGGGGAGTCAAAGGCTATTCAGATCTGATCTCTAAATACGGCTAAAGCCTTTTCAAGTAACGTTTTGATTCTACACATACGATATAGTATGTTTGCGGAACGCTCCAGAATGGAAGGCTTCAGGAAATCGATATTAAAAGTAAAAACATTTAAAATAATAGATACTACGAAGAGGGCACAATGTCATAAAGTTAGGGCCGGTTAGAACATCAAGGTAGAGCCGGCCTTAATCAAATATATAGGCCTGTTGTGATTGTTTCTTAAGAATGTTTAAAAAATACTTACGCTATTTGTTTGGAGGTAGTCATTGTAGTACTGACGATTTGCTGCAGGATATGGCTGAGAAAGAAAAATAAACTGATTAGTTTTTTGCTGAATTAGAACCAATTCGGAATATTTTCTACATCTGCCTCATCTAAAGATCCATGTTTTATGATATTGAAACATTAACCGCAATAAATAAAAAATGAGAAACTATTTCAGATGTCACTGGAATTTGAATTCGGAACTTCTGCTTGCGAGCGGCCGTATTACCAAAGGAATATAACAAAGGTGTTTCTCTATTGCGATTTTCTTAAAAATCATCAGCAATAAGACTAATGCGTTATATTTTGTTAAAGACTGCGTCCATATTTATTTTGTAAACTAATGACTAGTCTCAAATCAGAAATAAATAATTTTTGAGGGGGTTGTTTTGGGGATATACCCAATTAGGTAATTACAAAAGAGACTCATATATCTTTCATTAATAACTTATGTATAATAATTGTTCTTTAATGTATTATTAATATGATTCTTATTAATATAGTAGTGCATTACCCCAGCTCCGTCTAGACCAGGATCAGGAAAGTAGGACATGGCTAAGTCGTTTCCATTGAATAACTGAAAAAATAACAACAAAATCTTCACGGTAAAAACATTATACAAAATTGTAATTATAGCTGCATGGAACTGGCAACTTTCCAATCCGAACAGAAAAAAATGTACGTGCAAAGATACGGTTTTTTATGGGATACAAGATATTCATTTGGCAGGAACCAGTGGATATTTAGCACCCTTTAATCAATGGAGTTAAAAAATTGAAAATACACGAAAATACATAAAATTGCTAACCAAGTATAAAATTCTTCAATAATCACAAATTTACTTTGTGATTATATTACGACAGTATTAGCGAAACCCAATATAAAATCTGGAAACCAAAAAATTCGAAAAAATTTTTGGCACCTCCGGGACTCGTACCTAGGACCTTCGGCTTTACGGGCCGCTGCGCTACCAACGCATACATAACGAAAGCAGACAATAAAATGTGCGTTAAGACAAATTAAAATAATGTTGGTGGTCCTTAGTCGAAGTATGGATACAGTTAAAAATTACTGAATTGGATAGGGACACTTTAGCGCAGTTGGTGGCGCAGCGGTCCGGAAAGCCGAAGGTCCCGGGTTCGAGTCCCAGAAGTACCAAAATATTTTTACAGATTTTCGATTGGGTTTCGCTAATATTGTCTTCATTTAAATAGAAAATAAATATCTTTGTATGCACTACTATATAATCAAAATAATGGACATGTTTCAAAACCAAACTTTTAAAGAAAATTAATAAATATATACGATTGCCTCGGAACAGACTTTGTGAGGTGGGTAAAAGAAAACTATGTACGTAAATGAAAAAAAAAAAGCCTAGGTTGCCGGCACTGAAACGATAGACAAATAAGTATCTATAGATAATAAAAAAAACATTACAGTGCGTGGTGATTAATTAGTTATTAATTATCATAAAAAAACAATTGTATGAAATTAATAAAATTATTGTATAATTATTTTCTTATTAATACTTACAGCTAATTATAATTATTGATTTTTTGATTTAGACTAATTATTTTAATTATTTTTTCTTAAAAGTTTTTTATTATCTCAATGCAATTTTATTTTTCCTTAAATAATTTTTATATTTTATTTTGTATAACTATTTTTATGATTTGTAAGTAATTAATCACCTCTACTTTTTAATATTTTGTCTATGTTATAGTTTATTCTAATTTGTCTATACTTGTTTGTCATTTATTTTTCTTTATATTGACATATCCTGATGAAGATAACATTGTTATCGAAACATGTAGATATTGTTTATAATATAGTGGTTTAAACAAAGTGATATGTTATTCATTATATTATATAATAGGTAATTATTATTGAATTTATGTATATGTTAAAAACTTTTATGAACTAACACAAAATAATCACAGAGTAACATCGACTAAGTGTTATACTTTGTCAAAGCAGAGTAACCAAGATATGTTAATAACAAAAAAAAAATGAATATATGAATTAAATTGAAAATACATTTAAGAAATGGCTATATAAAAAAAAATATATATTAATAATATTTAATTTACTAATAACACTTTTTCTGATTTCTAAAATTTCAAAATTAACTAATTGTGTTTGTGTGTAAAAATTTTAACCATTTTTTTTGTATTACGTGAGCGCCACACGGGAGGCCCTGAGGAAAATAATTACCCTCAGGGCCTATGGCATCTCTGGGGATGCTGTGTGGAGGTTTTTTTTAAGGAAAGGAAGGAGGGGAGAGTTCTGGGAAGGAAGACGGTTTTATGGGTGGGTAGGAATCTGGGGTTCAGTGTGTCCTGGTCATCCGCCTCCAAAACCTAGACAAACCTCACCCCATGAACCCTTTATTTAAATCAAAGGAATATGTTTCCAAAATGTGGATGGCAAATTCAGAATAATAATTATTATTCAAACATCTTGGGTGCTCCTTACATCCACTATTAAAATTTCTAGAAGGTTTGACTTCTAGAAATTTTAATACTTGACTGTATAAAAAAATAGTTACAGTCGTTACAAATCAGGGCCGTAGCTAGAGTTGAATTTAAGATAGGGCAGCGGTAATTACAGGTAGGGCGCAAGTGAAATGATCTGATATGGGTTGGGGGGGGGGGGGGGGGGGTTCCGGGCGGCACTTTTAAGGGGCGGCAAAATTTCACAATAAATAATAATAATATCTTGTTAAAATTTTAATCATTTTTTTTCATATTTTTGTTGCTTATATGATTCAGACCGATTGAAATGGGCACGGAATTTTTCATTACTTATTCTGTGGCAAACCTGGGGAATCCCCTTTCTTCAAGTGAATGTATAATAATGTCATCTTGATAACTGCAGCGACTGGCAACACCGTCCGGGTCGAATTTTGTTTTGCGATTGGATTTTTTATGACTAATATTCAGTGAGAATGATTGAGAGAGGTTCGTGGGCGATGCGCGACAATTCTAAGAAAGTTTCATGGATCATCAAACCATCCATGTGTTCCAAGTACAAAAGTAAGAGGAAAACCATTTTCTTGTTCTGAGTATCTGAGCTTAAGCTGAGGACTTAGCAGATTAAATCCTGGGTTAAAACCAGTTTCATGTTCCGAATGATCTGTCAAAATTCCAGTAGCGGATTAATCTGCTGACACATTTCGAAGAAAACCGTTCTAATATTTCGAGTGGAGTTAAAATTTTTATTTCAAACCATTCCACAAAATTCGTAATTCGTAGGAAAACCATACTACGCATTATATGAGAGTAATACTAATTAAATCTGTGGACACGCAAGCAGATTTACCCTTAATTTAAAACCAGTTTTGCGGTCAGAATGTAAATTTGTAAGTAAGAGAAGGTTACTATTTAACAAGGACACTTATTTTTTTATAGAACGACCCTCCAATTATAATTAACTAAAACTAGACCCTGTTGTTCCTGCATACGTTGTTAGGGAGCAGTATGCAAGTGCTGGATCTGATGACAAACCGTTTAGTATGGAGAAGGCCCGAAGATATCGATCTAGGGATTGGTTTATTTATGATTCAACTGTTGAATAAAATCCCCAAACTGTTTGGGAATTCCCCCTAAGCAGTGATTGCAATACGCGCACAGCCTCTCACCACTTACTTCAATTCCATCTATGGGCAGAATAAAGAATTGATACAATATGATTCTTTGGTTAATTCGAAGCTGTTTAGTTAGATGTCGCTACGCTACCCTAATAGGAAGTATTTTTTTTCAATTATGTCAAACAATGAACAAACAGTTTACTAGTATATTATCATAGTCGATGGTATTTCTTAAGGTAGGGCACAGGTGTTTTAAGGTAGGGCATTGCCCCCTAATGCCCCCCCCCTAGCTACGGCCCTGTTACAAATTAATTTATAAATCCAAGATTTATTCAAAAAATCATCCTTGTCCTTGTTAAATAATAGAGATATAAAATAATATTATTTGTGTAAAAAGCTACCTAGTTGTATAATAGGGTGACCGGACAACTCAGAATGAATTTATTGAAAAGTCATTGAAAGTGATAAAAAAATATTAAATATTGGTCAAATAGGTTATGTTAGGTTAAGGTAAGGGATATTTTTCATTTTTTTCCATAGCTTTTAATGAATTTTCAAAAAGGTGTTCAGTAGATTCTGAGTTGCTATGAAATCTAATTATAGATAGTATTGGTTGTGAAATATGTCAATTATTTTGATGAAATAGTGATTTATACCGAAATAATAATTTTAATTAAATAATAATTAAATCACATAAAACACAAAAAACAAACATTTCGGTGGACGCCGGGTTTTGAACCTACTACCACTGGACTGAGCCAAAGAGGATGTTGTAGTTTTTAAAATATTGACTTTTGATACGACATTTCAAATTATGCAACGAAAGATAAAGGGTCTTACATCTTTGGGTTGTGGGTTAACAAACTGATTATTATTGGTCTGCAATGCTGGCGGATATCCCTGGAAATCATAAACATGTATTAAAACCAGATTTATAATGACACAAATAATTATTAATAACAATAACCTTTCGTTTCACAAGTTTCACAGATAGTTTAAGTACTAAATTTTCAAGACTGCTCAATGATCATAAATAAAATTAACGGCAAGATTAGAGATTCATCAAGTACCTTTAATTTATTTATTTATTTACGGACAAATGGTCCAATTAACAATATAACATACACAAATCGAAAAAAAGAGATACAATGAAAGGAGATTACATATAGATGAAGAGCATTGACAAAATACAAAATAAATATTTATGTTTCTTGAATTATGCCACTGAGAGCTCCGTTATGACCTATCATTTTGATACATGCGAATGTAAGTAAGTAATTAATAATATTAGTCATTGTCATAAATCATTATTGTTGGTCAGTCAAAATCCGAAAATTGCATTGGCTTCTAAAAATTTACCATACTGCCATCTTTGAATGGGTCATGAAAGTTTTGCTTCGTCAGTTTTGGTTTAGAGTTCAGACACAAAACATTTTTATAAGCTTCTCACTGTTGATCATAGATGTCACCGCCTTCCACTTTCAGTGGACATTATTTTTAGTTTCAATTTAAAATAAATTATCCCAGTATTTAAAAATAAATGCTCATTTTTTAATGATATTTTAGATGACTTACCGTGTTAATTCCTCCACCATGGCCAACTGGTGCATCAGCCTGCAAATCAATAACATTAAATACGTAAATTTGTAATTTTCATAAAAATATCAAAATGTTAAGTATCGATAGATATATTATTGTTTATGCTTCAAAAGATGTTTTACCTGAACAATATAGAAAATGCATCCTAAAACGAGAGCTACGCCGTATGATATCATTGTGATTTATTATGTTTTCCTGCGGAAAAAATAAAATGAATTTCTTATTATACATTTGATGTAAAAATTTATGGGTTTCAGTATCAGGCCAAATAATGTTTTATGTCGCAGGCCAATCTTAATTTCAGGAAGATTATGATGCGCCTAGCCTAGCCACATTATGATCTGCCGCATCTTAAAATGGCAGATCATCATGATCTGCATGATGCACACAACGATCTGCCATTTCACGGTGCGGCAGATCATGATGTGGCTTGGCGCATCATGATCTGCCTGATTTTACGATCGGTCGACGACACATACCTACATGTATATAAATTATATTATGCACAATTATATGATAATAGCATGACAAGTAAAAAGTATGTTGACGATTAGCTGCAATGCAGCTGTGAATGCATTATGGTCCAGTCAACTTTAGTTTGTTTGCCTGTTCTAAGAAACTGATCATGACAACCTTTTTTGTTGATTGGTACGTAATATCAAATTGTAAATGTGGCGGCACATCATAAAATAATTTATGTTTTGGATTTGGTAACATCCTAACGGCGAATAGTAAAAAAATGAGAAAACATTTGAAATTTTGAGGGATGAAAAAAAAATACTACTTAACAGTTATCACACCACATTTTTAATAGTATTTCCGAATCCTTTTTTTACATTAACTCCACACAGGAGGCCAGAGCAAAATAATTTCCCTCGGGGCCGATGTCATCCGAGATGCTGTGTGGAGGGTCTTTTTGAGAAGAGGAATGAATGAACATTGGGTCTTGAAGAGGGGCAACCAACCTCCAATGGTCTTGAAGAGACCCATGTTGTAGGAAGAAGGAAACACAAAAGCCGGCAAATCGTTTCACAGCCGAGCTGTTGAACACAAGAGTGAGTCACAGAAGCGACCCGTTCTCATGTGACAAGTGTCAACCGTGTACATATGTTGGGCACGCGTTTGGTGTGTTTCCCGACTATGCACCGGTGCCGAAGGGATCAACGACGCTAATTCCTCGGAGCATCTTCCATTGATATACCGGTAGAACAAAGATAGGATTCCCACCCGACGCCTGTGCTCTAAAGATTGCATTCCGTTTGTTAAATTAGGAGAATCTATCAGATGGACCGCCCATTCTGCACAGAGTCGAGGGTTTTTTCAGGTATTTTGGGGCTCCAGACCAGAGGTGGCTGCCAAATTAAACCGTGGGGCGCATTTGTGATTTGTTCAGGGTTAGCAGTTGTGTACTATTAAAGTATCTGCGGGCCCTGTACAGTACGCCCAGTTTTTGGGAGGCTAACTTAAAACTCTGGCTTCGATGGAGCCCCCATATCTGAGCTGGTCACTTAGAGTTACACCAAGCATACCAATGGAGGGCCTGTTCGGATGATTACTTCCGTTGAAGGAGATTAGATTTTTATTTTGATCCCTTTTAGACGAAATCAGACATGATTGGGTCCTGTCAAAAGCTAATATATTATTATTTTTGTACGTAAGGATGATTAATTCACAAAGTTTCAGTTAGTTGTGACAGGAATTAAGCCACAACTACATTTAAAAATACTACGTCCAATGAACGGAAAATGGGGGTGGAAGGAAATCTGTGAGGGGGTGGAGAAGGGAAAGGGACATTAAAAATAATATTTTTCTCCCGGTTTTTGATCTTTCTCCGCGATACCTAGTGAGAGTATTTCGTGCCGTTGAATGTATGCTAAATCTAAATAAATTAGAAAAAAGTTCTTTAACGATTTTATTCGTTACCGATCCGATAAAAATATTCGATTTTATTCACCTATTGACTTTTTCCAAAAGTCTAAATGAACATTAAATTTTATTGGAATAACTTGTTAATAACTTTTGAACGAAACACCCAACAATCTGATATCATATCATGGAAGAAGAAGAACATTGTGATAATTTATAAAGATAGCAGCCAAAAATATAGAATAAAGTAATTGAGGATAATATTGTTATTTCTGAATTTGAAATATGAGATTTATAAAAAACAGTTTATTTAGACGTATATAATTTCTATTAATATTTAGAAATAATTGTAATAATTACTGTTTCGCATTCTGAAGGCTTTGAATAACAACATAATATAAACATTTAAATATAATTGAAAAATTAAATTTTATCCTTTTTTAAACCAGAAGTTTGTATAATTTTATGCGTGAAAATGTTTCTTCTAAATTATTATTTTTTGGAATCACGAATAGTCCAACTTTAACGAACTCTAAATTCGTGGTCAAGTTCGAATAATAAAATAATCGCAACTTTACATACAGGGTGGCCCTTAACTGTATACCCAGTTTCAATTAACAATAAATAAATAATGGTAAAACTTAGACATGTTTTACCATTATTTTCAAAAACTACAATAAATGGAAATTTTATTGACATAATGTTTTAAAAATTATATTGTCAAAGTGAGCTCCATCAGCCTGTTGACATTGTCTAAGGCGGATTCGAAAATTATCAAAAAACACGTCGACAAGTTGACCGTGGGATGGCGTTAATTTCCCTTAAAATGTTTTGTTTTAACTGATTTATTGTTGTCGGATTGTATTCATAGACTCTTGATTTTAAGTATCCCCACAAAAAATAATCGCACGGGCTGAGATCTGAGCTCCGTGGGGGGCACTCAATGTCTCCTCCTCGTGAAATGAGTTTTCCGGGGAACATCTTCTTCAAACGGTCCATGGACAGTTTAGCAGTGTGACAGGTGGCGCCGTCCTGCTGAAACCAGCTCCTGAAATTGTGGCCTTGAAAATCTTGAAGAGCTGGGACCAAGAACTCCTGAAGCATCTGACAGCAATTCTTAGATTTCAATGTCATAGCAACTCTCCTTTCGTTTTCAAAGAAATATTGGTCAATGATACCCCTAGCTGATATTGCAGACTACACAATGACCTTCGGGCTATGCAAGGGACGTTGATGCTTCTGTCTGAGGGTCTTCTTCTTTTTCTTCTATTCTCAGACCAATACCGGCAATTTTGTTTATTAACATGGCCATTGATATGAAAATTGGCCTCATCGCTGAACATTATGTTGAAAAAATTGTCAAAACGTTCCAGCATCACATTGGCAACATTAAGTCGAAGATCGGTGTCATTTGGCTTCAACTCTTGCGTCAGTTGAATTTAATAAGCTTTTAGATGTAAATCGTGGCGTAAAATTCTTTGTAAAGTGGTCCTCTTGATGATAATGCTTGGCTTCTCTTGCGAGTAGTTTGTTGTGGATTTTCCCTCACTGATTCACTAACACGCTGAATAACTTCTGGTATCCTCGCTGACTTCGGGCGGCCTACATTAATTGTTTTTACTGTTGAGCCGGCTGTCTCAAACATTTTGATCCATTTCCGAATAGATTTTGCTCTTGATGCTTGATCAATGTCCCGTAAACCGAAATGAGCACGGTACATTCGTCTTGAAATCGTTTCGGAATAATTGTTTATGTAATATACACGAACACAAAATGCGCGCTGCTCTCCCGTGAACGGCTCCAAGGCGACTAAAATTTCCACGAAATAACGCGTCTAACGATACCCCCCGAACCGCGCTCGCCCCACGCATTGTTCAAAAAATAACGAAACAAACCGCGAACATAATTAAGGTCCACCCTATATAACCATTTACGATTTACGACAATTTACTAGGAAATTAATAAGGCCATTGGTAATTAAAAGTAAAGCTATTTGTCAAAAGATTTTCATTATAAATGTCCATTGTTATTCAAATGCGATCCTAAACATGCCCATTTCTCGATAGGTACCATGATTAACTGCGTTGTAAATGGTAATTAAGGTTTTTTTTAAGGAGGGGAAGGAGGAAGGGTATACGAAGGTGGGGGAGTACCTGGCTCTTCAGATTTGGCCACCAAACATGGCTAAAGCCAGTTTGGTAGCCTGAATGGTGGTCTTACACCAGGGCGATACTAAGAGTATCTTCCAGTCTAGAACGAATGCAAATATATCATTGAACTTGCTGCAAACATACTACTCATTATTTTAAATTAATAAATTGTGAAATAACTACTTCACAATCCGTGGTCTTATTATTGTTGGTATTATGATTATATTAATGAAATATTTTTATTTCGGTTTTATTTAAAATATTTATTTTTATGATTCACTTTAATTTTTATTATTATTTCTATAATGTGCATTGGGTCCTTATTTTTATTTATTTTTTGTTTTCTAAACAATATTATTATTCTGGATATTACATTATATAAATAACGTATGTACGACTACCTTGATACGCGTATGAGACTAGTATGGTAGTCGAAAAAACATTAATAAATTACAGCAAGTAAGTGAAAAAGAGAACATAATAAATAAATAAACGTAGATACGTAGGTTATCTGCAAATAGCTTCACTATAGTTTGATTATGTCTTCATAAAGCGAATCAGTTGTTGCGTGCTATAATATGTATTAAGAAATCTTGTTCATAATAAAATCGTTTTTATAAAATAGTTATGATAAGTTCACTGAGCTTGGAACACGAAACTTCAGGGCACAAAGCCAATTATAAATTATAACCCTTGCCGACCTCCACTGAACTCTGGAATTTTTTTTATTTTTAAGGCTGTTTTTTTAAAGAAATAAATACATTTTTTTACTTTACTTAAATTGCTTTTAGCCAGACGCTGACGCTCACCAAATGTAACAAAAATATTTACCAGCGGTCACAACCAAAACTATTTAAATATCTTAACCACTGGAGCGATCACGCGAAATAAATAAATTTGCCTCGATTGCTCGCGATTCCACAGACGATAATTTTAAATTTTTTTCGCCAACATTAAAAAAATCATACCTTCAAATTTTAACACAGAAATATAAAAACTTATTATAGTGCTATATAGCCAATTAATTAACCTGTATTTTACTGTTTATCTCATATTTTTAGGATTTATAAAAATAATATTAAAAAATCGTTTATAACCGCGCGAATCCTGCATGTTTTCACTTTGAAACTGCCGTGAGGGGCACTTATTAGAGTCAACATAGAATATTTTCGATTTCTGTATGTTGTCTGCGGTGTACTTGATAATGAAAGGTGCAATTATATGGAAAAAGGATTTCACTTTAACCGTAAACAGCTGATCAAAAATTCGACGTGAAAAAATATTTAAAAAATTATTTTTAACATCGTTCTAAAATAGTCTACGAAGTTCGGATAAAGCATTTCAATGGCTCCGTTTTAAAATAAATGGCTGGCCGGGGAAATGTTTTAAATAACTGCAATAAACGTTTTACGAATCAATCGTTTAATCAATCGCAGAAAAATAAAAGTGGTCTATTTTTTTACCATAATTGTTCCAGTGATTAAAAATAAGAACTCAAAATGGTATTTTGTGTGCGTGCATACTTTGATGAAACTTACATTAATTTGATATGTCTTAGGCTAAATATGTTAAAAAAAATTTTACAATATTCACCAAATCCCCTAGATCATTGATTTTCAAAGTGGGGGGCGCGCCCCCCCTAGGGGGGCGCGAAGACATGTACAGGGGGGCGCGGGCGCGGGCGGCGGTATCACTACGATCGCCGTATACCCGCGCTACCGCACGCATCTGTGGAGTAAACCCTTTTTCATGTTCCGCAGTTATACAAGTTCTCAAAGGAAAGATTTAAAAACCCACAATATGATTCACAAAAGAGAAAAACTATTTTCATGTCCTGACTGCAACTATTCGTGTCCTCAAAAGAGATGTCTAAGAAGTCGCTTGTTGACTCATAGTGCAATTATTAATGTACTACGAAGAGAAATCTAAAAATCACATGTTTACCCACAGTGAAGAAAAACCTTGTTCATGTTCTGACTGCAACTTTTCTTCTTCTAGAAAAAAAATATCTAAAACGGCACTTGCTAACTCACAGTGACGAAAAACCTTTTTCATGTTCCGACTGCAACTCTTCAAATTATTACTATTCATGTACTATTAAAAAAAAAACAAAAAATCACATGTTTACCCACAATGGGAAAAAACTCATTTCATGCCCTGACTGCAACTATTCTTCTTCTCGAAAAAAAAACTAAAACGGCACTTGCTAATTCACAGTTATGAAAAACCTTTTTCTTGTCCCGACTGCAACTATTCAGGCGGTACAAAACGTTATCTAAAAGTCACATGTTTACCCACACTGGACAAAAACCTTTTTCATGTCCCGACTGCAATTATTCATGTTGTACAAAGGAACTTTTTAGAAATCATTTGCTGACTCACAGTGCTATAAAACCACTTACATGTTTCTACTGCGACTATTCGTGTTCTACAAAGAGGCACAGAAATCACATGTTTACCTACAGCAGACAAATCCATTTTTGTCCCCAACGTAGTTATTGAAGTTCTCGAAAGGGAGATTTAAAAATCCTTAGTGCGATTCAAAGGGGAGAAAACCTTTTTCATGTTCTGAGTGTAACTATGCATGTACTACGAAACCCATCTTTAGGTAATATTATTATATTTTAGCGGTAAACTAACCTGTGTGTAATAACTAAAAAGCGTTGTTTTAGCTAAAAAATTTCATATAACATCATTCATATGTTCCATAAATTTTTCATTATTTTTTCTTTTGCTGTCTTCCAAATATGGTTGGCATTTTTTAGTTGTGCTGCGCTGGTAAGTCAGCATGAGAGCCTTTATAGGCCAATAACAGCTGATGATGTAAATCTCCGGCTTTAGAGGACATTATAATTCCTACAAACTCACATTAATTGTGTTTATGCGTATTTCGTGTTTAAAACACTAACGAATACTGACAACGAAAATAAAATAAAAATGACGCACAATACAGTCAAGGAATTCCCCGTACAACATAAACCAAAAGGGTTGCCAACTTGGAAGATTTTAATTCCCTAGTATTTTTTTTAAATAAAGAAAAATATGTTACGTAACGCGTCGTTCGAGCCCCCCCCCCCTCCCCAAGTGCGTTACGTAATACTTGAACGGCCCCTTGCTGAGCCCCGGGCCGAGGGGAGGCGTGGGCATATTCGTTTTAAGCAGTAGGGAGGCGCGATACTAATAAGTTTGGGAACCCCTGCCCTAGATCATATAATTAAATTTAATAAAAGAGCATACTAATCCGTTATTGATACGTATATTTTTAGAAGCCAATATTTTAATTTGACTTTTAGTCGTAAAGCCTCGATGACACAGGGCGAGTTTACAAGCTACTATCTACTAAGTTTAAAAGCGGATAAATCGGCGAGTGAGATTGTCATGATGACACACAAAACTGACCACTCGCTCAGTAGCGTAGGAAACTGCTAGCGCCAGTAACAAGAATAACGACGCCTGCGTGAACTAATTTTGACAGTTGAAATCAGCTGTTAATTGGCAGCCATCTTGAAAAACATAAATCAACCAATCACGAGCAAGCGTGTAGCGAGTAAAGTTGACGACCTTTCAACTTTTTTCGTAGATTGTCAACAATCTGCTAGTTAGCAAGTAACACGATGATACTGAGCGAGTTCACTAACAGATAGTGAATTTCCCAGATAGTAGCTTGTAAACTCGCCCTTTGTCATCGAGGCTTAAGTAATACCTACGAGTAGCAAGTAGGTACAACAATACATTTTAAAATCATAGAAAATTAATAATAAAAATCGAGTGCAGTTCACACGCGGTAGAAGTGAAACATTTACCCACACAACTCAACCAATAGGAGCCATGAAAAGTGAGCTCATAATTAAAGCGATCAACGCGCAACGCGACGCATCGTATGTACTGTACATAGGTAAAGTTTCATTCTACCTCATTCTCTCGCGGGCTAAAGCATATAGATGTATGTGTTTTTTTCTCTTTTTAGTGTCGTTTCCATTTCATCGAGTTTCAAATCACAACGTTGCTAAAGAAGTTTCACTTCAATAAATTTCATTACACTTCTGAATTACATTACCTACATCAAGAGAATATTGCACTTAACATAATTGTTACGCTGAAAATATCGGCCGTTCGGCTTCGCGGCTTTTTTAACACAAAATTTAAATTTGTATTTGAGGCCAAAATACTTAACTGAAATGAAAAAATATTTTTCAATCAAAAGTATAGGAAATATCTACTACAGATATGTGCTACTTTATTTATTTGTGTTTAAATTATAAATAGAGGCTAAAGAGAAATTCAATTTCTCACGATTTTAGAGGTAGGTATCTTTAATATTTTTTTGTTAGTTAACTATATTTTAAAAAAAAAGTAATCTTACCCAATCCACTATGAAAATATAATGAAAATAAAAATTAAAACAATCCAAGAAGGGCATTTCTTGGGACAAAATTTATAATTTTTATTTGACAAATTTGTTTTTCAAATTAAATCGGTCATCTGTAAGTAAAATTTAAACCCATCAAAATGTTTTTTCAATAGTTTTTTTTATTGTACATATCTTTTTACTTACATAGATGTTAGGGTAAAATAGTTATCATAATAATTATCATTATCTCCCAATAATTGCCAAAGTTGGCTCTAAAATCATGAAAAAACGTATTATTATTTTATAATTTGAAACAACAAATAAAGTTGCACATGTCCATAGTAGATATTTACTGTACCTTTTGAGGAAAAAATGTCTTTTCAATTCGGTTAAGTATTTTGGCCTCAAATACAAATTTAAATTTGGTTTTAAATTTAAAATGGCTTCAACTCGAATTAAAGTTTTTAAGAAAAAGGCCCTTTAATAATTTAGTTTAGGAACTTTTTTGTAAAGAAAGACAAGCACTCCCGACAATATTTGAAAATCTCCTGCTACCATCACAGAGTAAGCGGAATATGTTTTGTCGTGATGAAGGACTTAGCCAGTCTAGGAATTTAACACACGACGCTTGGGTGGGACTCAAACGCGTTGCCAATTCGGCCACTGACCAGTACTAACAACATGTGATCATCGAAATAACTTTTTGTTTTCACAATTTCCACTTTTACATATTCACAAATCTCACATGTTTAAAAAATAAAACATACCTTCCCTCACATATTTGCAAAAAAATATTTCAAACTTTAACATTGATAAATATTCAACGTTATCGCTACCCAAAAAAAAAATTAAAAATAAAAATTCTATTCCTTCCCAGCCATTTACAAACCATTTGGCGATGTTCACATAATATAAAAACTAAATAAACTTTCTTTTTTTAATTCTAAATTATAAATGACAATTAAATCCAAACAAAATGTAAATACTTTCTTAAGAAAATTTAAGAGAAATTGAAGACATTCTGGGGAAAAGTACAAATAAAGGGCAACATCAAAATAGTGATGAATGCAAGTAGTTTGTAGTTTATTAATATTAGGCAAATGTTTTAAAATAAACATCAATTATTACCGTCACAAATGTAAAGAGTACTAATCGCTGTATGCGTAAGATCTGCTAAAAAAATTAAATCAATCTATTTATCCAAATCAAAAATTAAAAATAAAGTAACCACAGCAGCCGAGAGTTATTTACGGAATTAAACATAATATATGTCTGATTTAAGATAATTCTTATTCCAGTCATTCTGAAAATAAATAACTCATCAGTATTTTAAAAATGAATAATATGTCGCCGTCAGCAAATGATATTTCTTTTAAAAAAATTAAATAAAACAATTTTTCTCGAAACTTCATAAACACCAAAAAAAACTACAATTCGTTCAATAAATCACCAAATTGTTAGGTCTTTGCTTTTCCAAAGTCGAAAAAAATTGTTGAACTTTTGCAAAGATTCTTAAATAAAAGTTGGAAATATATTTAGAAAAGAAAGCGTCGTCTTTTCAGTAACAACTTATCACATAGTTACTTTTTACACAAAGCTCCAATCACTCACTTGTAAATCTAGAAATTGAAAACTTTAAGAACATTTATTAAAGAACTCTTTCATGGAAGAAAACTATTTTCTAAGTAATCACTCACTTTTAAACTCGTATAACTTTTGCCAAAATATAAATTTGTGCTAAACGCTTGCACTTTTTGACACGGTTGAGACTTCCTATTGGTGACACAGTTAGGTTGACAGGTTCTTATCTAATGACTACGAGATTAGCGATGTCTATCGTTTTGTAAGTGAACCATCTCCAAAGATCTTTTATTAAAAATGGTGGGAGCAGGGTATTACCGAAAGTGAAAATGACGCCTTTTGTGACACTCATTTTAAATTTTGAATTATTTTATCATTAACGTCTGCATTAGACTTAGGTATCCTGGATGAAATGATATTTAACATTCAAACCCCCTCTCCACACATATTGTGTCGAATAGGTATATTGTTTAAACTATATTTAGTTTAAACTATATTTATTTTAAACTATATTTATATTATATTTAATTGTAAAATTAATTACATGTTATTATATGGTAAAATAAAGTTTTTCTATTTCTATTAAATGGTAAAATAATGTTTTTCCTAAATAATTAAAAAATGTTTTTCTATTAAAATACATAAAATAATTCGTCATACACCTTTTTTAGAGCGAAGCTCGAGTTAAAGAATACGTACTGCAATTTAAAAAAAATTACACATTTTTTTATTTATTATACAAATAATAGATAATAAATATTACGGAAAGAAGATGAGAGAAAAAAGAAAGACATTAAAAGAATATCCATTATCATAATTATTGAGTGTATTATACAGAATTACTAGCGAGTTCCCGGCATTCGTCGCTCTGCCACTTAATAAAGAAATTGTTTTTCCCTGCGTGTTCTTTCCCATTCGTCCCGTTCACTTTCCGCCTCCCCTTCCTCTCCCGCATCCTCTTTCCCTCTCGCGTTCCAACTCCGCCTTCTCCGCTTTCCCTCTCCCCACTCCCCTCGTCCCGCGAACTCCCGAGTTCCCCACCCCACTCTCAAGTTCCCCTCCCCCCTCTGGGTCCCACCCCTCTCATGAACCCCGTTCCCGATTTCCCCTCCCTCTGCCACATTCTATGCATTCTGTCCCGGTACATTCATTTTCAAACGCGTGCCACCTATTGCAATTTTTTTAAACAAATTTCATATTACCAGAATGTATAGAACCCATAAATAGAAATCTATATATAGAAACCTTCCCGGGCCTGCTCACAACAACTCACCAATCGGATGAATGGTTAAGCAACGCATAACATCCCACGTACATAGAGAGACAGAAACATATTTTCATTTTTATATATAATATATATCTTTATCTTTAATATATAAAACAAAGCCGGGTTAGTTACACCATTTATAACTCAAGAACGGCTGGACCGATTTTTATGATCTTTGATTTGTTGGATTTAGTTATTAAAACATCGGAAAAATTCACTGAAGAAAATGACGAAGAAGATTCTTTTCCCCATACGTTTTGTATGGAACAAATTCTCATCTTTTGAAGGAGCTGCAGGAATATTGTGATAAGGAAATCATTTATTGGATAATCAACACATCTGCCATAGGTCACCCGAGAAGTTTGCTTCGTCTTGTGACATATCAAGGGTGCCCGGGTTAACGGGGTTAGGTTTTTCCAGTTCTAGACGGCGAATACTACCTTGTACGCCTCTTTCCACCTTTTCGGGCCGGTACTTCGTCGTTCTAGACGGACACTCTCGACAGTCTCGACCCATCATCGCTTTGAATTGTAGTGGTAGGGGAAGATTCATACGTTTGTCATTCATTGATACAATAATCCCTAGATTCCAACCCCATACCTTTTTCCTTCCAGACATCCTCTCCTCTCTTCCCTTAACCCTAGAAGTTCAATCTGGGTCATTTTTACCTGTACAAATGCTTTCTCTTTCGCGCACTTCTTTTGATTGCCCCAATTGATCAAACAAACTTAGCACCCGCCAAGAGCCCACAGGAGACGGCGGTGTTGCCTTGGTGAGTCCCTTCATATCGGAGTTATCATACTGTTGTAGGTCAATTTGTAATGTGTGTGAAAAGTGTTTATAAAGAAAAAATAATTATAATATTTAATTAATTGAAGACAATATTAGCGAAACTCAATCGAAATCTGGAGACAGAAAAATCAGAAAAGATATTGGCTCCGCTGGGACTCGAACCCAGAAAAATTTAAAAAATTAATAATAAAATATTCATCCTAGACTTGCAGAAAAAGTAAATAGATGTCGCGTATTACAAATAAAATGGATAAAAATTTATCCAGACACTATCTAGATTGCATTTAGTTCGAGTTGAATCTTGTAATCATATATAAAGATAGCAGCCAATAATATGTGCGTTAAGTAAGTGAAGATAATGTTGGTAGTTCTTAGTCGAAGTATGATACAGTTAAAAGTGACCGAATTAATATGGGCTCCCTAGCTTAATCGGTAGAGCTGCTTCCATGTAAGAAAAGGGTTCTGGGTTCGAGTCCCAGCGGAGCCAATATCTTTTCTGATTTTTCTGTCTCCAGATTTCGTTTGAGTTTCGCTAATATTGTCTTCATTTAATTAAATATTATTATTTGAGATTTTACTCATAAAGTTTAAAAAATTAATAATAAAAAATAATTAGGTATATAAAACTCTTTAAATGTTATAAAACATTTATTGTTAGTAGAAAAAAGAAGAGCTTGTTTGTTTGTTTTTTTTTTTGTTTTTTAGTTTAAACGAAGTAAAACCGAAAAGATCCCAATTAATACCAAATTTTAATATTAATTAGTAATAGTTGTCTTTAAAAAAGCCTAAATTATTCTAATTATGCTTTTTTTCATTTCCTAAATAGTTAATACGAATAAATATTGATAAAAAAATAATAAATTACACAGAATAAACCATGTTACAAGTGTATTTATTCATGTGGGTAAATTTGACCTGTGATTGTGCTTTATAGATAGCAAAATATGATTGGGCTTCTAGGGATAAAAAGTCCCGCCACTCAGCATACCTGAAGATGACATATGCCTTGATGAAAATATTTTCGTCAATGCCTTCCACGTGGAGTCAATGTAAAAAAGTTTGAAATGTTAACATTATTTTTAATTACAAAAAAATCTTCGTTTTATATCATTTATATCAATGTCCGGTAATAAAATCCTGATTTGTGTTAGTGGGTGATTTATAATCTCAAATTTTGGTTGCGTAGTGAAAAATGCATATTAAATTTTACATAACCATAATTTGTTGATGAAATATGTTATCTATGCTTTTTAAACGACACGTCGTTTCGTGCATAACTTTCTGGCTTAGGTACGCGCTAAAAAAAATCAAATTGATTGCGTTGTGACACTTATTTTAAATCTAGGATTTTTAACGAATCTACTAAACTAGACGATGCACCTAAATAATTTAGAAAACATTTCATTCGAAAGAACTTATATAAACACATAATTAAATTATTAAAATTGTTCACCTATGTGTTGAAATTATGAATTAATTTATTGAATGTTTTCAAAAAATATTCGCAAATTTATTCCGGCGGCTCGCTGTTAATTTGAACATTAGGTATACTTAGGTATTATTTAATAAAAATTATGCTTATTATTGCAATTTGTTAATACATTTTTGATTACTTTGTCGGTTTTCTAAGGAAGAGTTATATAATTTAAAGGTTAAAGCAGCTAAAGTCAACATTCGATTAATCGTTTTTTTCTTCTTTCATCTATCTACCTATTCAGTTATGCATCTTAAATTAATAAGGAAACGTTTCATGTACATAATACGCAACATTATGCAACAACGAAATTATGCAGGACGATTATGGTAGGAATTTTGGAAAGGCCTAATAACTAACTAATCAACTACTAACTTTGTGTTTCGCTCGTACATCTTTGACGGCCGGCGTAGTCCAGCGGTAAGGCTCTTGACTAGCACACCGAAGGTCGCGAATCGAAATAATCGATTAAAGTAATATTTTTTTTTTTACATTAGCTGCACACAGGAAGCACCGAGGAAAACCATTTACCTAGGGGCCTAGGTCATCTTTGAGGATGCTGTGTGGAGGGTTTTTTAAGGGAAAGGAAGGAGAAGAAGATATAGGAAGGAAAAGGGTATGAAGGGTGGGTAGGAATTTGGGGGTCAGTGTGGCCAGGAGTGACGGACGTATGAATCTATTCCTCACACTGCAGTGCAAGGCGAAGGGTCGGGAGAATCCGGCTGGAGAGATCAATAGGCCTCCCTCCATCAGTCTCTGATCCAGCCCGCCACGCAGTGGTTGGGAAAACGTATCCGCCACCAAGACCTAGACAAACCTCATCCCATGAACCCGGGCACCCCTGCTAAGTCACCAAACATAGAGAACCACTTGGGGTGACCTGTGGCAGGGGTATTGGTTGTCCAATAAATGGTTCCCGGGGCGGCGGTACTCATACCCGCCTCCCAAATTGTATAGTATATTTGTATATTTGCGGCACGTTCCAGAGTGGAAGATACTCTCAGTATCGGCCTGGTGTGAGACCACCATTCAGAATTGAAATTTTGCTTGAAATGGCATTAGCCGTGTTTGTGACCAGATCTGATTAGCCAGTATAATACCCCACCTTCCTCTTCCCTATCTCCTTCCTCTCCTCACTACCTTCAGCCTCACAACACACCCCAATTTGGATGCCACAGCACTGGCTTCAGACGGCAGCAGTTGGGACTGTTGTGCGGTATTCATAAATAATATTTAAGAAAATGCGATGAAAATTAGTTTGGAATAATTACAATTGAATTAAAAAAAAGTATTCACTAATTACTATTCTTATTTGGGTCGGTTGACAAAAAAAAGTCTTTAATTTAAGACTGACGGCCTCTGTGGTCTCGATTAGATTAAGGCAGTCCAAAAGTCACGGGTTCGAATCCGGCGTGCGCAAATAAATTTTATTTGATTGATTTGTATTATTTTACAATTTATTCATTTAAAAATATAGTACCTATATTTTCGGTAAGCCCCAGAGTGCAAGTCCCATACTCCCATTATCGCCCGATTTAGTAGTGTTTGGTGACCAGATCTGAATAACTTCGTACTTCCCCAACTCCCTCTTCCCCATTAACTTCCCCTTAATACCTTCAGCCTCATAACATACCCAGATTATGATGCCATAGTCCCACTTGCAGCAGGTGGGAGCAGATGGGACTTTGTGCGGTTTCACATAAAAAATCATAACGCTTTTCTGAAGGATAAACCGCCACATATTATATATATTCCTTTTCAAATTTGCTATTCTGTTACTCTCTCTCAATGCCGTGACTTGTCTAAAGAATTTGATTGACTTTATTGTGCCATGTCTTTGTCTTTTTCGGGCATTGCCGACTTCTTTAAACTCATTTAAAGAGTTTTAAGCATCCCTTTCTTAATCTCAATGCTGATGCTTTATCTTGCGTTCTTTATGCATCGCTACAATTATCACAACACGGTCATCGCTACAATTATCATTTTGGAAGGCAATAAATTATTGGATATTGAGTGTCCATGCGTAATGAGAACACTTGCTGGTATGATAGGCGTTCTTAACCTTTTATGTAAAAGTACGTGAAACGCATTGCAAACTTCACAAAACATGAGCATATGAGGTGTGGTAGGTACGTGAAACTCGCTGTATAAAAACACCCCAGAAAAGCATCGAAATATTTTCTATCAGTGATTTTTATTATTAATATAATTCGTCAAAATCTTTTCCCATATATCAAAACTTTCTGATTCCTTCACAACAAACTAGGCATTTTTTTCTGGCTCCAGAAGTTTGACATGTTTGAAAACACACAAATCTTTCTCTTTCAAACTAAAACCCAACTTCTGCCTGCCGTTGTAAACATTTTTTCTCGTATAGTAAGTAGCAAGTTGTCCGGTTGTGTAATTTCTCTCCACATTCAGATAAAACCTCAAATAAAAAAACTTTAAGGCGCACAAGTAAGTAATTAAATAAACAGAAATTGCTGCAAACCTTGTTAATTTACACTTTTAAAAGGGTGATAACGTTATAAATAAATCTTAGTTTTTATTCGATAAATTTATATTATAGAACCACTGAATTAAATAAATCCTAGACGTGTGATCTAAATCGATCTGAAATAAAACTCTTCCCAAGTTAAGTGATTAACCAGGGGTGTCCAGGTTAATGGGGTATAGTGGTTTTAGGTGTTGTTGGCGGATACATCTGGATCTAGAGAGATTAATGAAGAGGATCTTTTAAACTCTCCATTCATGCTCTCTCGTCCCATAGCCTTGCACCGCAGTGGGAGGGGTGGGTTCTCCGTCACTCCAGGATACATTGACCCCCAGACTCTTACCCACCGCTCACTCTTTCCTTCCCAGAACTTCCTCTCTTTCCTTTCCACAAAAATACCCTCCACACAGCATCCCAGAGACAACATGAGCTGAAGTAAAAAAATGTATAGATATAATTTTTCATTATAATGGTTTAAAATAACCTTCATAGAGACAAAGAATTTTCCTAAGGGCATTTTATTTGAATCTATCGATTGGTTCAATGCTTAAAAAATATCAGAGTGTTCAATTCACACGCAGTAGAAGTGAAACCTTCAGAAAACTAAAGTAGACAAGAGTTGGGAGGCTTGGAGGCACCGCACAAAGAGAATACCGATAGGCTACGAAGCACAGCACAAAGAGGAGACAGATACATATACTATCTCACCCTCTGTCAGGCTTAAATCATGTAGATGAATAGTGTGTCTCTTTTTGGTGTCGCTATTTTTAGTCTCATCGAGTTTCAAATCCCAACAGTGCTAATAAAGTTTTCAATTCAAAAAACTTCTTAGGTTTTCAAGTGTTTCCTGTTTTTTTCATGAGTAAAGCCTTTTGAGCACAATTCAATGATCCTCTCGACCCTTCACCTTATACCGCGGTGGGAGGTGTGGAACGTTTATCTCTCCTGGACAAAATTATCCCCAGATTTCTACCCACTTCTCATACATTTTTCTTATTAGAACCTCTTTTCCATCATTTCCTTAAAATACCCTCCACACATAGTCCCCAAAGATGACCTAGGCTCGGACAGAAATTGTTTTCTAAAGAAGCTAATGTAAAACAAAAAATAGCAAATATATTACGATTTTCCCTTTTCAAATATATAAGTAGGTATTATTCTTTGTTTATAATTATTCTCCTTTATTCTGATTCGTTTTTGTTTTATGTTTATTCAAACCTACAACAAGAACACGCAAATACTTTTGACCCTAGTGACCTCGCAACGTCCAGAGCCCGAACACTTGGAGTTCAGGGCAGTAGTAAACAGAAAGTTTGGTCTGTAAATCACTTGCTTACCCAGTGAGGAAGCTCTCAGTGGAGTTCGCTCTCTGATCTCTTTGGCGTTTCACCCAGTTTGAGAAAGCCCGTAGCATTAAAAAGACATCAGGAATAAGATTTTGCCGCCTCTGAAGCCTTAAGAGTGCACATCGCTGGGTCAAACTTTGGACATAGTTTTACAGTCAAGTGTTCAACATAAACTTTTAAGTTATACACATATTTAGCTTTGAGGAAAGCGTAAGCGTTTATTTTTATGTTTTTTCTTTTAGAAACAAACAGTTCATCACATTAACAGTACACTACAGTACTTTACATTACATTTCGTCTTGTACTTTACATTACATATTACTTTCCTGCGACGATATACATTAAATTAGTGAGATACGTTTTAAGATTTTCACGGCCAAAAGTATTTTCGTTATGTGTTTTTGGGGTGTTATGCCGTGTTGCGCTACCTCCTTCTTTAACCAATGTTTCGGACGTCGTTGCAGTGTCCATCATCAGGGCAGATCCGGCAGATCCAGTAGATGTGTAATTTTTAGTGGTGAATTTAAGCACATATTTCACCACTGAAAATTACACATCTACCGGATCTGCCGGATCTGTCCTGATGATGGACACTGCAACGATGGCATAACACCCCGAAAACACATAACGAAAATTAAATTAGTGGTAAATAGATTACAACATTTTAAAATATAATTACTAGGATCGGTACCAATGACCTCTCCATGAAATATCAAGACATCTGGAGTATCCATAAATTTTGTGGAGGCTAATACAATACTAAACAATACATAGGTACAGATACTTTAATAGTGCACAACTGCTAACCCTGTACAAATCGCAAGTGCGCCCCACGGTTGAATTTGGCAGCCACCTCTGGTCTGGAGCTCCAAAATACCTAAAAAAAACCCTTGACTCTGTGCAGAAACGGGCGGTCCGTTTGATAGATTCTCCCATCTTAACAGACGGATTGCAATCTTTAGAGCACAGGCGTCAGGTGGGAATGCTGTCCTTGTTCTACCGGTATTACAATGGAAGTAGCTCCGAGGAACTAGCGTCATTGATTCTTTCGGCACCGGTGCATCGTCGGGAAATATTATTTTCCTCAGGGCCTCCTGTGTGGAAAAAAAAATAAGTGCAAAAATAAGTGGACTTAGAGTTCTTGCTCGAGGGGTATTAAGGCAATCGACTGGCAATCTGAAAGTCGCGGGTTCTAATCCCGCACGAGGTATTAAATTGTGTTATTTCACTTTTATTATAATTTGACCATCCATTATAACATAGTATAAAATGAAGTCGCTCAAAATGTATGTGCGCATAGATCTTTTAAACTACGCAACGGATTTTCATGTTGTTTTCACCAATAGATAGAGTGATTCAAGCGGAAGGTTATATATATTACATATGTATAATACATGCTTATTATAGTAGAGAAATGCCGAGCAATTCAAAAATTCAATTCAGGCAGCGAGCAGCGAGCAGCGGGCAGCTGGCAAGCGGGTTGTGTGGATTTTATAAAGGTTGAGTAATGGCGTTGTGTTTCGTTAGCCACAGCAACGTGTGGCCGGGTCTGCTAGTTAAAAATAATATAAGGTTTATTTGCGGCACATTCAAGAGTGGAAGATACTCTCAGTATCGCCCTGGTGTAAGACAACCATTCAGAATTGAAACGTTTCTTGAAGTTGTTTTAACCGATTTTGGTTAACAGATCTGAATATCCACTTACTTCGCCACATTCCTCATCTTCATCCCCTTCCCCTCCTCACTATGTTCAGCTTCACAACATATCCAATTCAGTATGGGTACCGCCGCCCCGAGAACCATTTATTGGATAACCAACACCTCTGCCATAGGTCACCCCAAATGGTTCCCCTACGTTTGGTGACTTAGCATCGTGCCCGGGTTCATGGGGTGAGGTTTGTCTGGGTCTTGGCGGCGGATGCGTCTGCCCACCAGCTGCATGGCAGGCCGAATCTAGAGAGAATGGTTGAGGGAGTCCCTTTGACTTCTCCAGACGTACTCTCGGAATATCACCGCATTGAGATGGATTCATACGTTCGTCATTCCTGGACACACTGTCTCCCAGATTCATACCCTTTTCCTTCCAGAACTTCCTCTCCTTCCTTTCCTATAAAAACCCTCCACACTGCGTCCCCAAAGATGACAAAGACCCTCAGGGGATTTTTTCCCTGGGGCTTCCTGTAAGAAATATATATCCCAATTGGGCACGCAACAGTCTCATTGGGTCCAGTTAGTTAGAAGCAGTTGGGACTCTTGTGCGGTATTGGCACATAAATAGCCCTTTGCATTGTGCCTGAAAAATTGATCATCTAAAAATTAGAAAGTAGTCGAAATTTCAAATATCAATTATAGGTACTTTCTTAGCATTACTAATTAAGGTACCTACTTAAAAGTGCATTTGCATTTAAATACTCGTATCAAACATGCCGGAAGTCAAACCACATGACCTTGATTAAATCACAGAATAAGAAACTTAATTCTTGGTCCTTACCTCATTTCTATGAAAGTTGACAGCAAAAACTCTGAATACGTATGGTACTTTTTAATAATTATAACCAAATCGAACTAGCTAAGACTAGACATTAGACATGAAACTTTGGCTGAAAAGAAATTACAATTTAATCCAATACCTCGTCACGCCATTGTGCCTAATGTATTATCTTTAATGAAAGTGTAAGATTTTTTATTTGATAGATCAGATTAATCCTTGACCCTCGTTCTGGTGGGATTAAAAATACCTAACAACACAACTTCTTCATGGAATTACAAAAAAATGCATTTAATCTTTACACAGTATAAAGCAAAGTCGCTACCGCTGTCCGCTGTAGGTACGCTTAGATCTTTTAAATTACGCAACGGATTTTCATGCGATTTTCACCAATAGATAGAGTGATTCATGAGGAAGTTTTTCGTATATAATTTGTCAAAGGTTTGTGTAAGTTGATTGAAATCTATATAAATAAACATGAATCGCCGAAATGTATGTACGCGCATAACTTCCGAACGACTGCACCAAATTGGATAATTATTTTTTTGTTGTGTTCGGTATGGTCAGGACAAGTTTTATATAAAACTATTAGTGAGCTCTGGCATTACGAAATTTGTATAAAAATTGCAATAGGTGGCAAGCGAGCTGTTTGAAAACTGAATGTACCGGGACTGAATGAAAGGAATGCGGGAGGGTGGAACTGGGGAGGAGGGGAGCGATTTTTATTAAATGGCATAGCAACACATGCCGGGAACCAGCTAGTATATAATATATAAAGAGAGCGGGCTGGCAAGCGGGCGGTGTGGATTTGATTTTTTATTTGAACAGATTGCGTTGGCTATAAAGGTTGGGTAATGGCGTTGTCAGTAGATGGCGTTGTGTTTCGTTAGTCACAGCAACGTGTGGCCGGGTCTGCTAGTATTTATTAAATCTTTAAACGTATAATAATGCTGTTGGGATTTGGATCTGATGATGTTGACAGTTTTGCAATATCTATAATCAGGGCAGACATTCATTTAAAGAACAACAAATATTGGCCGTGAAATTCTTGAAACGTAAAATTAACAACCAAAAATTGAATAGTATTTAAATATTAACTAAGAAATAATCCACTTCTGCTTGTCAGAACGCGCCAATAACTCCCGATATGCCAAGATGCCAAACATAACGTCCCTAACCATGTGGGTCGGCCGATGACCCCATGAATTTTTCTGTCTTATGGGCATTTAAACCAAAGAAATCCCTTTTTTTGTTGTTATTTGCCATTTATTGGGCAGTACAGTATAACCACATATACAGAAAAAGGTTTACTGGAATTCGACGACAAAAATATGGAAAAAATCATCCTTCACATCGATCCAAAAAAGTACTTTGTAGTCTCCTCACTCTTGTCTACCGCAGTTTTCCGAAGGTTTACGCCCACGCCTGTGAATTTCATACTCTGATTTTTTTTATAACATTACCTCATTTGTATGTAAAAAGATAATATTATTCCCTATGTAACCATCTTCGAGAAATTTTTATCGTTTCATTATTGTTTTTCTGGAGGGTTTTTTTTATATGAATAAGAGTCCCAACTGCTACCGTCTGAAGCCAGTGAGATTATGGCATCCCCAATTGGGGTATGTTGTGAGGCTGAAGATAGTGGGGAGGGGAAGGAGATAGGGAAAAGGAAGGTGGGGAAGTACCTGGCTATACAGATCTGGTCACCAAACACGGCTAGTGCCATTTCAAGCAACGTTTCAATTCTGAATATAATATATATAGGTACTGTATGGTTATTTATGTTGTGAGAGTGGTTTTGTGTTTTTGTAAAATGACTGGCGAAGGACCTTGAATTTTGTGTTACTAATCACTGCTTGCAATAGTAAAATTAAATGTCGCATAGAAGGAATGACTCACCGGAAAAAGGATACGGATCTTGTATGCTAGCAATGCTGCATTCGCTTCCATCCAAGAGGCACGATCACAATAGGCGTAAATGTTCGTTATTTTTATAGTGCACGGAGCAGTTATTTTTAATAGCGGGTTGACCGATGGCCAAGCACAGTTGTTGTTTCGCGGCGGGAGTTATATTGCAGACTTTCGTGAGCAGAGCACAGTGATGGCTATATGCAGCGGGAGTTTATTGCAGACTGATTAAGATTGTGGGTAAGCGAGGGGGGAAAAGGTAGGACAAAAGGACTTGCAACAATAATTAATACCAAGTCCAAGCAGTGATAGTATGTATGCGTGCTGTGTAGGTATGTGTATGTGTAGGTATTAGTATGTGCGTAACCAGGTACTATACCGTAAATATACTATATTTATATTATTTTAAAATAATAAATTGTGAAATAACACAAATTAATCAAATAAAATTTATTTGCCACGCCGGATTCGATTCGATTCGATTCGGTGTGCGAGTCAAGAGCCTTACCCCTGGACTACGCCGGCCGTCAGGGTTGGTTGGAGGGTTGGTTCTTCTGGAGGTTTA
Source organism: Limnephilus marmoratus (assembly GCA_917880885.1). Classification (NCBI taxonomy): domain Eukaryota; kingdom Metazoa; phylum Arthropoda; class Insecta; order Trichoptera; family Limnephilidae; genus Limnephilus; species Limnephilus marmoratus. The sequence goes on along the minus strand of OU862915.1, from coordinate 47,254,318 downwards.
ACGCACTTTTATGATTTTAAATAATATAGTAGGTACCTTAAAGCACAAACCACTCATAGCCATAGACTTTGTTAAGGACTTACATGGTTTAACCTTTTTTTATTTAATGACAATATAAGATAAAGTTACAAAATAAGTAAAAATACAAAGTAAAGTGGTTTGTTCACAGTCCTCCTCACCAGGTATTCCTGTTTCGAGGCGGACTGTATGTTGTTACATGGGTGTTGATTTGTATTTCCTCATCTTCTGGTTTGCTGATTTTCACAAAATAAACAATAAATCAAATTAAACTATTTATATTTGTTGCCTGCGGATTGCATTTGGGGTAGGTACTTCATAATTTTAATGATTTCCTCATCTTCATGTTTACTTAGCCTTATTTTGATTTCTTTTTTAAACTATTGTATCTCCATGGTGTTCTAAATTTTAATTGGAAGGGCATTATATAATTTTGTAGCATGGAAATTATGGTTTTTTCCGGCCAAAATATGTATTTAATTTCGGGATATTCAGTAGTTTTGAAAATTTTGTCTTTGTAGTGTAGGTAGGTCAGCAAGGTATTAATTTTTCTTTAAGGTACAGATATTGATGTGGTCAGTAAGATAATAATATATATACAGTTTAAATAGCTAGGCAGGTTCCTACAAGGCACGGTCTCTCCATGCATTCTATGGATGAAGTGCTTCCCTTCCTTTTTAGACGTATAATATACATATATATTTTTTTTTATTTATTCCGAATTGAAAAAAATTGGGCTTAGTTTTTTTCTATCCGTAAACAGTAATAGATGCTGCAATTTAACAACACCGTCTCAACGTCACAGGCTAAAAACAACAAAACCCGACGCGCGGAGTGGACCGAAATACATACTAACAACTCCATTCTCGATGCTACTGTTTCGAATGTTTGCGCGTTTAGTTCTGCCTGCCAAGTTTTGCCTGAAGCAGTATACGCATTCGATGGGAGCATCCAACGTGCAGAAAACGATTTTAATGAACATAGGCGTAGAGCACAGAATAGCATAACAAAGCGCTTGGATTAATTCGGTACATTTTAGAGAAGTTGTTCGCGCGACCATTTTGACAATTTTACTTGAATAACGTATGCCGACTGATACGGTATAGGATTTATAGAGCTAATTTGAGATACAATTTTTTCAGATATCGCACCTTGTTTGTGGGCTAGTTTATAGATTTTTATATTTGATATTAGGTATATACCCACTTCAGCATCCCTTATACAAAAAGTCACCGACCGCCACTATATTTTACCGGGCTTTTACTGGATTTTTATTGATTTTTTTTTAACGTCTTATGTGAATTTTTAAATTAGAAGTAATTAAATGTATAATCTTTAATTATTTAAGAGGATTTATAGTAATTCAATTTAGTAAGCAATTTCTTCATTAAACCAAGGACGTTAATAATTACGTTTTTTTAATTTGCTGTTCAGAGAATTAACAAGATAAATCAATAAAATGTGACATTAATCTTTAAATATATTTCTGTTGATTTGCCCAGCAGAAAAATTAAACATTATTTTACTTTCCCTGAAATATGTCAACAATAAACAAAAATTTGAACAAAACAAAAAAACGACTTCAAAAAATGCACTAAAAAGTAAAAAAATAATTTCGTATTCTTCTACAACTTTATAATCAACTTACCTTTTCTACTCATCAATATGTACGTACGATTGTTATTTCTGGAGTCGGTGTCAACCAAGGTACCCGCGGCCCGGCGTGTTCACTTGACAGCTCCTCTCCCGCCGACACCGACTCCAAAAATAACAATCGTACGTACATATTGATGAGTAGAAAAGGTAAGTTGATTATAAAGTTGTAGAAGAATACGAAATTATTTTTTTTACTTTTTAGTGCATTTTTTGAAGTCGTTTTTTTGTTTTGTTAAAATTTTTGTTTATTTTTTGATTTTTAGTGAATCTGAAGTACACTAACTAATTCGATTAAGATTCGGCCGAATATCGTAAATTTGTTCTTCAGAATTGGAGAGTTCCGTTACTTTGTCATGGATTCCATAATCAGAACCTAACCAAACTCTCATCAAACTACCCTTGAAGTACATCCTTTCCAATAAAAAAAGAATCATCGAAATCGGTTGGCGTGATATTGAGTTATTCGTCCATTTGTCGCGCACATACTTGATGCAAATTTAAGACTTATATGATTTTCTCATGGATGCCATTGTCAGAACTGGACCAAATTAAAATGGGACCACACGGAAAGCACCAGCTTTCAAATAAAAAAAGAATCATCAAAATCGGTTCACCCAGTCGAAAGTTCTGAGGTAACAAACATAAAAAAAAATACAGTCGAATTGAGAACCTCCTCCTATTCGAAGTCGTTTAAAAACGTTAGACACACATCCGTCTCTGCTTAAGATGTAAATGAATTTACATATTATTTATTCGTATTTCAGAAGAAAATCACTGCAATGTTCTCATAATATTGTGAAGGTTTTTGATACAAATTTGTTCACAAAGTAGTCAGGAATTGTGGACATCTGGAAACCAAATATAATATTGATTTTTTTTAAAATAATTGACAGGCTTCTACAATATCATCTTTTTTGCTTTCGAATTTTCATGGACAGTAACAAAATACGTTAAAAACTTCTAAAACGTAGCTCTACACCCACACATTGCAGTTTCTTTGTAGGTGTAGTAATGATTTCACTGCACTGCTATTGTAGTTGGTCATACTCTATAGGTTAACGTAAAAATAACAATGATATAAAATATAATTAAATAAAAAAAACAGTCGATATTGTCTTCAAAAGGCGAAAGAACTGTCACACAGCAGAACTAGTTTATATAGGTTTATGGTTTACTAGGTCACAAGTGGTTCGCTACGTTTGCTGATTTTGCGGTGATCATGGGGTGAGTTTATCTAGGTCTTGGCGGCGAATGCGATTGCCCACCTACTTCTTGGCGGGCCAGATTGGGAGAGACTGGTTGAAGGAGACCTAACCAAGACCTCTCCAGCCGGACTCTCTCGACCTATCGTCTTGTATCGCAGTGTTAGGGATGGATTCACACGTCCGTCACTCCTTGTCACAATGACACCCAGATTCATACTCACCCCTCATACCTGTTCCTGAACACTTAAAAGTAATGAATGCATTATGAGATCTGTATCTTACTGGATAACTTATTAGTTTTTTTTACAAAAAAAATCCTGCAGGATGCTGTGTGGAAGATCTTTTAAGAACTTCTTTCTCTTCATCTTTCACACATCAACCTGAGGGATTATTTTGTAAAAAAACTGATTAGTTTAGATATTATCCAGTGATATACAGTTCTCAAAATACATTCATTACTTTTAAGTGGTATCAAGTGTCGATCAACCCACACTCCTTATATACAAGACAAGACTAAGTCTCTTTCCATAATTTATTTACAAATTTTGAAGAAGTCAAGACGAGTCTTGTAATCCCTAATATAAAATGAACACGAGACAGTCAGATCCTCTTTAGAGCTCTTAACAATTCGTTCCCATTTCCAACCGTCAACTCGCATCAAAACACAATAAATGTTATTTGCAGTTAATTGACAGAATGATAGATTAAGGTTTTTTCGACATTTTATCCGTATCGGGAGACCTTGCCAGCGTTGGCGGTAATTGATTATTTTTTGTGAAATTTGGTGTCAATCGTTTGAGTAGGTACCTGGAATATAAATGGTTATTTATTTACTGTTAAAGACGCATCGATCATATTTCGATTTTTCAATAAAATAAAGTGTTTTGTGTTATTGTTAATATTAGAATTTTAGTTTGTACGTTGGAAAATATTTAATTTTATGTAATACTAGCCCGATCCCGGCATGCGTTGCAATGCCACTAATAAAGAAATTGTTTCTCCCTGCGTATCTTTTCCCATTCGTCTCGTTCGCCTTCCGCCTCCGCTTCCCCTCCTGTGTCCCCCTCCCCTTACGCATACCCCCTCCAATTTCCCCGTCTTCCCTCACCCCTCTCCCGCGAACTCCCCTCCCGCGATCCCCTCCCCTCTCCCGCGTTCAATATATTCAGTCCCGGTACATTCAGATTTTCAAACAGCTCGCGTGCCACCTATTGCAATTTTTTTTTACAAATTTTCTCTTACAAACATTCTTTTTTTGTATATTATAAAAACAATCAATCAATTTTGGTGCCTAATATAAGTACCTATTTAAAATAAATGTAATTTTTGATTAGATTCAAAGTATTCGATTTTGGTTAGTACCATAGTTAGTACGTCAAATAAATTCATTAATTTAAAGAGTTACGAATTTTGATTGAACAATCACTGTTTTGGAAAATGTCATTCTCAAATTGTGAACTTTTTGACAGTTTTGTAAGAGTTTTTGTAATGATTAAAAAAACCTATCACATGTATTGTCATGTGGTTTTAATAATTCAGAACCTTCGCGAGGAGGGAAATAAGGTATTTTGAAAGTTTCAAACATTTTCTATGCTTAATATAGCAATACAGAGAGTCCCATGTACCTACTCATATATTCATATATACCTATACACCTAAGCAAGCATATTTTAATTTTTATATATATGGATGTCTCTTACAGGGCTGGCAGATCCTTTAATAGTGACCAGCTGCTAACCGTCTACAAATCTCAAGTACCTACGACCAGCAATTGATTTTAGGAGCCAACTCTGGTCTGGAGACGCACCTACTTGATTCTGTGCGAATGAGAGCGGTTTTGTCTGATTGATAATCCGTTGTTAACAGACAGATAGCCTTTTCTGACAGACGCAAATTTGGTATGTTGAGTCTGTTGTAAAGGAATTTTAATGGATCCAGCTCAAAAAAGCCAGCAGCATTGATTCCCGGTACACCGGTGCACGTGCGTGAAACTCGACGGTCATGAGATGATTATCCGTTCACAGTTGATGTCAGATTTATGAAAACGGGTCGTTTCTTCGACTTTTTTGTGTAAGTAGGCTCATATGTGGAATGGACAGAGTATTGGGAGTCAATTGTTATTAGCCTGAAATACTCATCTACATTGAAAAAATCACCGTGAGAAAAGATACATGCCGCTGACGGGACTCGAACCCGCATCCTTCTGATATCTGGTCAGGTGCTCTTTATCCACTGAGCTACGTCGGCTTATCTCCTGCCCGCCAAATAATTCAATATATACTAGTGTTTCGTTCAACAATTTCTGCTAACTACATTTTTCCACCTGAAAATAACCAACTTTATTTTTGTGAGAAAGGCATTGTAAGTGCGAAATCTCCCACTGGGTGGCGTCGAGACGAATTTTTTGGTACACTACATTTTTTGGTGAAATACTTTAACTCGTCAAATATTAATTATTATATATTTTTTTTAATTGGTAAACTAATGTTTAAGACAAGATTTTTATGCATAAGCACAAATGGTAACAATTATTATAAGTAATAATTATTAGTCTGAAACACTCATTTACATTGAAAATTCTCCCGAGAAAAGATACAAACGCCGACGCGTCGCGACGGGAGTCTGCTATGCCTCAATAAAGCATTGGCTTGACACAAACCTCCTCACACTTAACATCGACAAAACACAATATATGACATTTTCCATACGCAAATACGATATACCCAACAACTGCCCTAAACCAATCATCCACTCGTGTCCACTCAATTTAGACAATCCGGAAACCACATCTAATATTAATTGTACGTGTTCGACCCTCAAATCATCAAAAATAGTTAAATATTTGGGAATAATCATAGACAACCAACTACGTTGGGAAGCTCACATCGGTGACACAGTAAAAAAACTTCGTAAACTCTGCCATATATTCTGCTCCCTTAGGTCTATCTTAGATTTACAGACTCTAAGAAGCGTATACTTTGCCCTTTTCCAATCCATAGCAATATACGGTATAGTGGGATGGGGTGGTTGTGCTGAATCCATTATTAGACCAATTATTTTAGTTCAAAAACTAATTCTGAGAATTATATTTAAATGTCAACCTACCCATCCGTCAAATGAACTCTTTGCAAAAATCAGAGTCTTAGATATTCGACAGCTATTTACTAAAACAAGCATTTGTTATATACGAAAAAATAATCTATTAATTGCTCCACAACATCAAGCACACACCCGCTTTTCATCAAACCTGGGTTGCGTGGTCCCAAAAACTAACACCTCATTCGCTCAACGACAATTCTGGTTCATCGCTCCTAAAATATATAATGCTCTGAGTACTGACATAAAGTCAAGTAATTCTAATTCTCTTTTTATAACACGTGTACAACATTGGATTTTTGAAAGGGGACGAACGCACTTTAAAGAATTCATGAGTTCTAACACTACATTTTAATTATTAATTTTTGCATTTCAAAATTTTAATTTCCATTTGTATTTCTATTTTACTTTAAAATGTTGTTATTTTTTTCTCTTAGTTTTTCACTAAATTTATATATGTTTTTAATTTTGATTTATATAATTATATGTTTTAATTTATACAGAACACTTGAGTTCTTAACATTTAATTTTCATTATTAATTTTTGTATTTCAAAATTTGAATTTGAATTTTCATTTTTACTTTTCTTTAAAATATGGTCTTTTTTTTCTCTATAGTTTTAAGTATTTCTTAATATTTTTTGAAATGTTAAAATATTAAATGTACGACTACCACAACACGGGCTTAGCCTAGTGTGGTAGCCAAAAAAAACCCAAATATCTGTTACTAATAAAAAATATATGAAATAAAAAAAAAAAAATAAAAAAAAATACAAAGGACTATCTCATCAAAACCGTGGTTTCAACAAATCCCGCTTATTCGAATGAGAATTGGACATTGTTCCGTTCCTTCTCACCTTTTTAAAATTCATGTCCTTGACTCTCCAGATCGTACATTTTGTGTTCTAGAAGTGGGAACTTTAGATGACATATTTTTTGGTTGTCCCTGTCTAAACAGATATCCTCTCTTCTATCATACCTTATCTTATATTGCCTCCTTCCTTTCAACATCTTATCTCTTCTAAGTTTAAACTCTACTAATATCATCCATTTAATTCTAAATTTGCCCATTTGAATAAAGTTAATATATAAATTCATCTTTCCTTTCTCCATAATTTGAACCTAGTTGAAGGGTGAAACCCATAAACAATTGAAAAAAATAAATAAAAGTAGGTAGACTGCACTATTTACGTAATACGTATCTATACGTTACGACCGCATGGTCTAGGGGTACGGCTCTTGACTCGCAAGAGGAAGGTTGCGGGATCGAATCCCTTCATGGGCAAATAAATTTTATTTGATTAAATTGTGTTATTTCACAAAAAATAATTCTTAAAAAATAATGTATAGTATATTTGCGGCACGTTCCAGTGTGAAAGATACTCTCAATGAATCGATTTCTCAATCATCGTCATCAGATAACGGACGTGATCTTCCGTCAGATTTGTGTGATTTTTACATATTTACTGTGACATATTTTAATTTAGATCGTTTTAAACACAAATTCCTGCTATTATACATGAATATTTATTCATTTAATGTGCATAGAAAAAGCAAATAAATCGCGCAAATCTGACAGGAGATCACGTCCGTTATCTCATAACGACCTCACAAAAGACATAGAATCGCTCTTCTGGTGTAGAACCACCATTCAGAGTTGCTTGAAATGGCTTTGGCCGTTGAATAGCCAGGTACTTGCCCCCCTGCTTTTCCCCACCTTCCTCTTCCCAATCTCCTTCCCCTCCCCACAACCTTCAGCTTTACAACATACCCCAATTGGGGATACCGTAGTCTCACTGGCTCCAGGTGCGAGCAGCTGAGACTCTTGTTAGGTATTCACAAAAAATGTATAATGAGTCTAATAATAGTCATTGCTACTACTGGGATTTAAACGTGAAAGTGTTTTATCATAAAAATAAACTACATATGTCCCCTTATCGGTTATAATTTACACACTGAACAGATCCAAAAAAGTAGTCAACCCACTTAAAACTATGTTAGGCAAATTAGGAAGTTGTTCCAATTTTTTATAAGTATTCGCAACAAATCTCAAAGTGATACAATCAAAACAAACGCCAAATATTCTTCCTCAAACTTTCATTTTTACCGTTCTTCTTAGAGATCGAAATTTAATATTTTTGCCATAAAAATTAATATTTAGTCGCCAAACCACTCAAATTTAGACCCATTCACATTCATAATCGCTCGGTTTATTGGTTATTGCAAATTTTTGTAAGATTTTTGCATAGTTATTGAGTTTTTAACGAGTTTCGTTCGCGGATGTATAAATTCAAAATTCCATAGTAGTACTATTTGTAGTGAAAAGGAAACAACTTCTTTGCAAATGGACAATTTGCGAAATCGTCTTGAATAATTTTAATCTTAATAATCCATCATAAATAGTTAGCAGTAAGCCAATGAAAATATCGTTAAAATCAATAGGTAGATTATCCCTTTCAGACCGGATATAAAACTGGCAATGATAAGAGCATATTTGATAATGAGGTATTTGAAAATCTTTAGTCTTTTTTTTTCATTTTTTTTTTCAAGCGAAACTTCTTTAGGCCCGCTATGATTTGGATTTCGGATGAAACAGAAATGACGATTACTGCACCTGCGACGCATCGACTGCGCTCGTTGGCCGCTTTGATTTTGATGTCACTTTTAAAGGCTCCTAATGGTTGAGATATGAAACGGATATTACGCTAGGTCTGCGCTCATTGGTCGCTTTGATTATGACCTCACTTGGTATTGGTTGAGGTTGTTTAGGTTAAGTTTCGCTTCTACCGCGTGTAAACTGCACTCGTTTTTTTTACCATATCTCCACACAGGAGGCCTTGAGGAAAGTAATTCTGCTCAGGACCTATGTCATCTTTGAGAATGCTGTGTGGAGGGTCTTTTTAGGAAAGGAAGGAGAGGGGGTCTGAGAAGGAAAAGGGTATTAGAAGGCTGTAAGAATCTGGGGTCAGTGTGTCCAGGAGTGACGGACGTATGAATCCATCCCTCCCACTGCGGTGCAAGATGATGTTCCGAGAGATTACGGCTGGAGTAGTCAAAGAGAGTCCCTCAACCATTCTTTCCCGATCCGGCCTTCCATGCAGCTGGCGGGCAGATGTGTCCGCCACCAACACCACGACAAACATCATCCCATGAACCCGGGCACCCTTGCTAAGTCATCAAACGTAGCGAAGCACTTGGGGTGACCTACAGCAGTGTTGGTTATGCAATAAATGGTTCCCGTGGCGGCGGTACCCATACCCGCTTCCCAATAGTTTAAAAGTTATCGTTACTTTCATTTGAAAGAACATAGATTGATGGTTGGAGGGTGTGTTTTACATTAAACGACAAATTACACACCGTAAAATAAAAATATTACGCTGTATTCAATAAAAAAAATAATACCTACTTGTTAGATAAACCCAGCCGGGTTACAATTAACTTGACAATATTTGAAAATCTCCCACTACCATCATTGTTATTTTTTTTATTTTTATATGAATACCGCATAAGAGTCCCAACTAATTCCACCATTTGGGGCCAGTGAGGTAATGGCATCCCCGATTGGGATATGTTGTGAAGCTGAAGATAGTGGAGAAGGAAAGGAGATGAGAAAGAGGAAGGTGGCTATTCAGATCTGGTCACAAAACACGGCTAAAGTCATTTAAAGTAACGTTTCAATTCTGAATGGTGGCCTTCACCAAAGTGATACTGAGAGTATTTTCCACTCTGAATCGTGCCGCAGATGTACCTTATGTTATTTTAAATGACTAAGTTGTGAACTAAAAAAAATCAATCAAATAAAATTTATTTGCGCACGGCGGGACTCGAACCCGTGACCGTTTGAATGCAAGTCAAGAGCCTTACCCCTCGACCACAGAGGCTACGATCACCGAGGAATAAAATTAAACTCTCGACACCTCACTGACCCGTAATTGAAAAAAATGGGATAAAAAATTCGTTCGAGATTAAACATAAAAATCGCCTTTCAAAATATAAAAATGGCTGCAAAGCTAAAATCCTGTAAAAAAATATCACGCCAAAATTTTTATTCGGCCTAGATGTTTGGGAAGTTAACATGAAATCCGCGTAATTCCTAAAATACACACGGTCTGAAAGGGTTTAAATATCTCCTAGGACTTTGCGGATATTAAGAATGTACCTACTCACCTGCATGTAATATTTTAATTAATATTTTTGGTGAAAGTGATACAGGAAAGTTAACTACGATTTGTAAATAATATTTTTACATTTTGAAAAGTAATTTAGAAATAATGATAACTTCATGACCTACCGGCAGGCGGCGCGCGGCGCGGCGCCGGCGTCCATATTTACAATATTGAAGTCAAAGTCATTACCTCCAAATTCTCTTTTTTGGACTAATGCGAAGACGACATAGAAGCAAGTGGAATAATCAAAAATTGACAATATTTTTGTTTTTATAAAGTGGGCTAATGGTACTTCCAATTGGATAAGGTTGTGAGGTGGAAGCATTGACATTTTTAGTAATAACCTAAAGAAATATCGATATGAAGTAACGCGTACGATCGATTATTAATATGAGAGTATGGAATGTATTGGGAGCATCTCCTATCCTTTTCCTATATTCCTCTTCCTCTCCCCTTCTATAACCCAATATTAATTTTAAGATTAAAACTTCATTTCCAGTGAGCTTAAGAAACTTCTGCGGCTTGACTTGTGGGTATATTTATCACTGTATGTGATGTAAAAGCTGTTTGTTAAATAAACGAATAAATCCATTTCTTAATTTTTCTCATTACGCTTACATCAGCCTTGCAGATGTCCACATTTCTAGCACAATCATTCACGGTTTTGCCACACATAGGCCTTAGGGATTTTTCTATAGCATTTAGTCTACCTACTTACATCATTCCTCTGCCAGTTTAATTGTTTGTAACGGTAGGTATCAAAACTCCATTTTGGAGTTATAGCTTCGCTTCTTTGGGCAGTTTTTGTTAGCGCCAACCGCGTTCGGTCCTCTCAATTAATGCATTTACCCTTATTTCAATTGTTCTTTCAGCCTTCCCTTCTCTCGAGAACAAACCTACTTATTTAATAATTTGATTACACCTTCATAATTACATAAATGAGATTAAATTTGTGCTAAAGAAATTCCGCAAAAATCAGAGTGTGCATCTCACAAGAGGTGGGAGTGAAACCTTCTGAAAACTAAAGTAGACAAGAGTGGGGAGGCGATGAATCACCGCATAAAGAGGATACCGATGGGCTACGAAGAACCGCGCAAAGAGAAGACCGATTAGTCTATCTCATTCTCTCGCAGGGTAAATCATATAGATGTACGTGTTTTGTCTCTTTTTAGGGTCGCTATTTTTCGTTTCATCGAGTTTCAGTTAGGAGATGGGGAACAGAAAGGACGTCAAGTGCCTGATTATTCAAAACTGGTATGTTTTATATTGAATGGTGATCTATCACCGATGAATAAGGTACCATTCTGATTTCCTTATTGAAATATACATAGCGGAGGAATTAATTCATTTTGTGTAATATCACTGAATTGTAATTTACAAAAAATATATGATAAGTAATAATAATTTTATAAAATTGTTTCTTAACGAAGGAAGGACGAAAGAAGAACCTTGGAAGGTTTATAATCAGTAAAGAGGGTAAAGCACCCAGTGAGACCCGCATTGTCAAATGATTGTTAAAAATGTAAAGTTAATGAATCAATTAAAAAAATAACGTTAGAAGTCAGATGTCAGATTTTGGAAATGATTTAGGTACCTATAAGAAAGTACTCTAAAACGTCTCTTATTAACGCAATGAATAATTTTGTCATACTAGCTCAGTATTGTGGAAATGTATTCTGGTTTTTTTTTAATTTTTTTTTAAATTTTTCCAATCTATTCTGCTTTTTTTAAATCAAGAAATCGATATAAAAATCTTATTTCCTGAACGATTCACATAATATTTACAGCGCCATTGGGGTGATTTTTCACAAAAATTGCGCTACAAAAAATTAGCCAAATATTATTATTTATTATTAATATTCGACATGGGTACCTCCAGGATGCCACAGAACTATCCTATTTTTTTGGCCAACTTTCATGAGTTTGTGATTCCATATTTTACTTAAATGCCAGCATTCACATTTATTTCTTCAAAATTGTCAATTGTATTATTGATTCACCTACATACTCGTAACTACAACTCACCCCGTTCAATATACTTCCGTAGACTCTGTAATAATGCACTGATTTCCCTCAATCAACTCTTGACAAATTATGGATATTATTCACCTCTGTCCAAAATATGTGGACTGGTCACTTCAAATCAAGACCCCTTTTGGTATAAGTCTAAATAAATGATTTTGAATGGTTAACAATTGATGATATTTTATAACTATGTATTTTGATTTCTTTCTAAGACTTGACTTGACTTGTCACTTCTGTTTTCTTATGTTTATCTCTGATTTTTTCTTTGCTTTCATTTATCAACCTTTAATATTATAATGTACTGTACAAATTGGTGTTATTTTATTGTTAATTGGACCTTAGTCCGTTAATAAATAAATTCCACTGTCCATTCTTACAATTAAAGTTTTTTATGTTTTTGTCTGTGCTTGTTTGTGATTTTTGTTAATTTTCATTTTATCCTGACGAAGAAACCATTGCACCCAGCGCCCTTGAGGTGATTTTTTCACGAAAATGGCGCTATAAAAATCATCCAACAATTATTATTATTATTAATTATTGTATTGTGATTAAGTAAATTTGCGATTATTGAATAAACAAATATATTTTTTTTTAGAAAAGCTATCTTTTTATAATTTTTTAAAGGTTATCCCCATCAATGTAAGATGAAGAAGAAGTTAACACTAATAAACTAAACGAATATGATAAGCAACAAGACACAGAAAAATAAAAAGATAACGGTCGCTACTGAGACTCGAACCCAGAACCTCTCGTCCTACCGGATCTAACGCCTCTACCAATTCGGTTATTGAGACCTTTTATTTAAATGTATTTTTTGTCAATCTGAAATTTCAAATTCAAGAATTAACTGTACCATTTTTTCCATATTATTGGTAGCTACCTTTTTTCATTGCACACAAGTGTTAGATGAACTGGTTTGTAACCTAGATAGTGCCTCGGATAATATACACGATTTTAAAGAAATCGTAACGGCGTTTGTCTCAGTAAGATAAGAGGTTCTGGGTTCGAGTTGCGACCATTATCTTTTTATTTTTTTGTGCCTTGTTTTTTTTTATATTTTCGATTAGATTACTATAAGTTTTACGTTCTTTTTCAATGATAAATAAATGATTCTTTGGTTGTTGAAATGCTGATACCATTTAACAGTTTTGTTTTTATTTTATGTGAGATCTACGCACTTTTAATTGGTTTGGGAGGTTGCTGTCCTGATTTGTAAAATGTGTCATAAATCGTCGTAAGTTTCCTTAATAAAAGAAAGCGTTTAAGTTTGTAACAGTATACGGAGTTAATACAGTTGGTTTTCCATAGTTCAAATAGTTTCCTGTCCAGGACTAATTCAGTAGACACCATCCATCGCAGGCCCAGCTTCTAGAGTTGCTTTCCGTAACTTTGACGAGTGTTTGTGAGAGAAATTATTTTCTCCGGGCCCTGTGTAGAGATAATGTAAAATAAAATTACTTCATTTCTATACGTTTACGGGGGCAGTTTTTCATTTTTACGTTATTAAAAGCCTTTATTCACTCGGCCTGTCTGCGGTGGGGGCTTCGAGGTGGACGGAGGTCCACAAATCACTCTGAAACAAAGGGAACATCTTACACTCACGCATGCTTGAAGGACCACCGTACCCAGTGCAAAGGGTCTTCCTTTCTTGCTAAAATGACAAAATACGACCCTTATTACGTTATTCTATTGCGTGTGATTTTTAATAATTATTGCATTGTGTTTTTTAACCTCTTGTAGAAAATATGATTTATTTTGACTGTTGTGGGTCGGGTGATTTATTTTAAACGTTTCCTTACACAATATCGGCGGTAGGTATAATTAAAAAAATACAATACCTTGGTTAAGGGCATACACGAGGCATGTTCAGAAAGTAAGAGTACTGAGTTTTATTATTTTTTTGAAAAAGTGTATTTGAAAAAATATTAAAGGATATTGTTGATACACTTATTGAATATTTTTCAAATAATTATCAACCCTTTCAATGCACATGGTGAGCCGTGGCAAAAGTTTCTTTATGCCGTCCTCAAAGAATTCTCCCGCCAGCCCCTTCCCCCACTCCAGGACCACTTTCTGCGCCTGCTCGGCGGTTGAAATTTTATTTTCATACTTGCCTTCAGGAAGGTGAAAAGATGATAATCTGAAGACGTCGAGTCAGGGGAATACGGGGGGTGGTTCAAAACATCCCAACCAAATGGGTCCAAAAGCATATTGGCAGCTAAGGCTTTGTGAGGACGGACGTTTTCGTTAAAGAAGCACATTTATCTGGTCTGCATTCCCCCCCTTTTATTTTGAATTCTCGTATTGAGTTTTTTAGGGTATCACAATATTGTTGTGCATTGATGGTCTCAACTTGATGTAAAAATTCGACCAAAATGATGCCTTTTCGGTCCCAAAACACTGAGGCCATGACTTTTTGCCCGAAATTGTGGTTTTCAATTTTTTGACAGATGGGGAATTGGTGGGACTTTAACTTTAAGGATGGTTTTTTTTCCCAGGCGTGTAATCAGTCACCCACTGTCATCTCCAATCACAATAGAGCTCAGAAATCGTCACCTTTTTTCTTGTAGATGTTATTCCTTCCGTGAGTAAAAAGTGGATCACAGCACTTGGCGGGATTTTTTGCCGACATCTTTCACGCAACTGGACACTACATCGTGAGTTTACGTACTGAAATGTTCCTGCGGTGCTCGTTCAGGTCAGGAGACCCCCCCACTACTCAGTATTGCCAACTAAAAACCACCGCCCATTATAAACATGCTAAGAATTATATCGCATGATATAGAAGGTGGATGAAATTTGACAGTTTCACTCGAAAAGTGTATTTTTCACATGTTTCATTTTAAAAAATCTGTTTCGTTGTAAAAAGATATAATAATCAAGTGTTGTAATGTTATAACACAACAAAAATATATGTATTCCATATTCTCACATCATAATCGATTAATGTACGGGATTAATCGGTGACCCCGCACCATGACACATATTTGAGATTTAGATTTATTGAGACTTCTTGTAGATATATTACGAATGCTGTAGTGTATCTACAAGCTTACGAGTTAGTCACATAGATGGCAGGACTAAGAACTGTCCCAAAAGTCCGCCAGATGGCAGATAGTTTAGTTCAGGGTTTGGGCAACAGAGGGTCCGAGGGCTCAGGTGCAGTCTTTAGGATTTCATTAGCGTCAGACTCCAATTAGCCACTTCCTAGATAGTTCGACTATCGTGGTCAACACTTGTGCACGCGAAGTATCAAATAAACTCAGATTTATACGAAAGAACTTTATTCGTGACAATTAAGAAATCTCCTTCCATGGTGAGTTGGAGAACTGTTGGCTAAACCCCACAAATGCAAAATAAGTACGTTCCATGCGATTGAATGAAATTGGCCACTGGATCTCACGTTTTGAGAAAAAAATTGCTTTGAGCAACTGATGTCGTGCAACTTCTTCATGCGAAGCGGGAGAATATGGGGAGTTGAAGCAAACAGTTGAAACATGAATAAAGACATTTTTTAGTTAAAAAATATCTTTATTCATTACAAAACTTAGCAATCAGTTGTTCGTCTGGCAAATTGTTGTAAGTGTCCTTATCACCAGCAGTGAGACATGTAAATGCCCTCTATTTTGTACAATATATAACAAAGTCGGGTTAGTTACACCATTTATAACTCGAGAACGGCTGGACTGATTTTTATGATCTTTGATGTGTTCGATTTGTCTCCTCCCTGAATTGTAGAATAGCTATCAAAAAATCGGGAAAATGGACGAAAAAAATAATTATGAAGAAAATTCCTTTCCTCATACATTTTGTATGGAACGAATTCTCATCTTTTGAAAGAACTGCAGCAATATTGTGATAAGTAAAATATTGAGTGGTGAGTGAATTCCAAAAATTTAAAAACGTCAAATGTCAATGCGCTGATTGTTTTACTTTTATGCTCCCCCTCTTTCTTACACACTAAATGTTAACAGTCTATAACGGGACAAACAGTGAACGTATGACCGTATCCCTCCAAACGAAAAATACTATCTAACTATGTATGTGTATTTGTTACTTTTTCACGCAAAAACTACTGAATGGATTTTAATGAAACTTTAAAATAATATAGCTCATACATCCGAATAACATATTGGCTATACACAGAGCTGGGCAGTATTTGAAATACTTGTAATTGAAATACGTATTTGAAATACAAATACGTATTTTGTATTTGTATTTCAATTACTTCCTACAAATGTATTTTGTAATTGGTATTTCAATTACCTGGGGCTGAGGTATTTTGTAATTTGTATTTCAAATACTTATGGCTTCAAAATACATTTTCAAATACATTTAGCGATCTTAATAATGATAATGAAAAATAAACTGACATAGATAATACGTAGACTAAAAACGCTAGAATCCAGAGCTATATGTTATGTATGTTAATATTTAGAGTTGGCAACACGTCCTGTGCTATAATAGCACTGTTATTGTACATTTCTATCATATTTGTATTATATTGTATAATGCTTGTCATTGCCTTGTATTGTACTTTTTTGTGTCATCGTATTGATCAAGCACTATAGGAATAATTTGACTGAATACTAGATTATTTTAAAGTTAATTACAGTAGAGCGCACTTGAAGTGAAATAACTAGTGTCCGACCGAAACAGGATTTTCTACCGAAAACGAAACCGAATATTCGATATCTGTCTCAGTTTCGGCCGAAACCGAAACCGAAACTTTTTTAGACATATTAAAAATCTATTGTTTACAGAAATTCGGCTTATTTTTTACACTTATATTCACTATAAAGTAAGGACCTCATAAATTGAGTATTATAATTTTAATTGCGTTTACAATCACAACATTTTTGTACATTAACTCCACATGAGAGGCCCCGAGGAAAATAATTTCCCTCAGGGCGTATGTCATCTTTGAAGATGCTGTATGGAGGGTCTTTTTGGGGAGAGGAAGGAGTAAATGGTCTTGAAGAGACAGTTGTAGGAGGGAGGAAACATAGAGGCCGGCAAAACGTTCCACAGCCGAGCTGTTGAACTCAAGAATGAGTCATAGAAACGACCCGTTCTCATGTGACTAATGTCAACCGTGCACATATGTTGGGCGCACGTTTGGTATGTTTCCCGACTACGCACTGTTGCCGAGGGGATCAATGGCGCTATTTCCTCAGAGTATCTTCCATTGTATTACCGGTAGAACAAGGACAGATTCCCACTTGACGCCTATGCTCTAAAGATCGCAATCCGTTTGTGTTAGGAGAATCTATCAATTGGACCACCGGTTTCTGCACAGAGTCGAGGGTTTTTTTTAAGGTATTTCGGGGCTTCAGACCAGAGGTGGCTGCCAAATTCAATAGTGGGGCGCAGTTGCGATTTGTACAGTGTTAGCAGTTGTGTACTATTAAAGTATCTGCGGGTCCTGTACAGTACGCCCAGTGTCTGAGAGTCTAAAACTCTGGCTTCGATGGAGCCCCCATACCTGAGCTGGTCACTTAGAGTTACTGCTTCCATTCATGGAGATACTTACAAGATACTTGATCTTCGTGCGCGTATCATTCGCGCTGATCGTAAGTACCCCCCCGAACGATTTTGCTGGTGCCCGTTGTGATGAATGCCAACCTTCAACCTACGAGAAGCCTACAAGAAAAAAATTTTTCCTCTAAATATTATGTAGAGAAAATGGTACATTCGGCGACATCTGTCCGAGCAGTTGGGAACTATACAGAAATCTGCATAGAGACTGGAGCGAGGGAACCCCCATATCATAGCTATCTCGAGGACAAAGGAAGTTTGGATTCTGCCAATGAGGGAGTAAATAAGGCGATTAAAAATAATTTGAACCAATCAGAGAAATTATAGGCGTGTATCGTTTTAGTGGGCTTTGATCAGATTGAGCGGCCTTGAATTCTTTCCCACAGGAACGAAAGTTCAACGAACGGAATAGTAAACAGAACTAAAGACAAAGAGTTGAAGGATTATTGACCCGGGTCGTGTTTATTTAAGGCGCGATCGAGAACTGCAGGTTTTGGGCACCTAACGTTTCAAATGGAAACAAGAAAATCTTAGGCGGAAATGTTGAAAATAAGTAAATGAAAAATCATCAATAAGGGCACGGAAAACGTAACATGAATGGTCCCAGGGGTCGATTTAATTAAAACCGATCTGGAATGATCACAAAAAACGGGTAGAATCTCGAAAATTTTCACAAACTGAATATAATAACCTGAAAAAGTGGGAAAATCTATTGATATGGAAATGGAATGGTGAAACGAAGTTATTAGAGCCAAATATCTCAAAAGAAAACTGATTGGAACTACTTAAATTGACTTTAATAGGTACCGATATAAGGATTACTCTGATCTGACAACACTATTCACGATAAACAGGATATTGAAAATATTGCATATCAAAGGCCACGGTACATTTTGGTCACTCTACAATTAAATCAAATCACAGGAAAAGATGCTTAACGTAGCCTGACACTGGGAAATGCGTGAGAACCGTCGAAGGAATCGCTTACCGTTTGACTAGAGAAAAAAGGTTGGCTATCACTTTGTTGATATGACTTTATCCAAATAAAATTATAGAACATGATTTCAAGCAATTAAGGGTATCATTAACACGAAACGACCTAAACAAAATTATACAAGTTAAATACGAATATTTACTCTAAAATAAAAACATTACTTTTATGGTGTAGGCATTAAAAAAATGAATTACGAGCAAGTACATGAAATTTTTAATATAAATACCTGTCAATGAGAAAATTTATGTGATTTTTTACGAGAGAGAGACACTAAACTAATTTGGTTCTAAGACATGAGATAGGGAATTAGCAGAGATTTGACAAAAGGTCATATACGGAGGAACCGAATTTGGTCCTTTTCCTATGAAAGTCTGGGCGATCAGGGGTGATTTTTCTATGAAAGGAGAGCTCTAAAAAGTTTTTAAAAGACCATGGTTTGAGAAAGAAAGGGAATTCGTTGGGAGATTGAGGGAGAGTTCGGATGAAATAACGGGAAGTGCGCGATCAAGAAAAATGTAAAGGTGCGCGAAGAAGACTAGTAAACTAGTGCTTCTAGTAGAGTTGAAAAATGTCTACAAGTGTTTGCAAAAAAATAGTAAATTCAGTGTTTTATTTTCCCTTTAAAATTGAGGAATAAAAATTTCAAAGACGATCAACGGAGAGTCCGGAAAAGTACCTAAATAATACTTCGTGAAAGTTCGGGTGTTTTATAATGAAAGTGTTTAAAGTCAGTAAATAAGAATTAAATGACATTCGGGGTTCTTTCTTACAACTTATATTTAGTGGTTTTATAACATTTAACAAAAATCCAGTGTCTTAAAATAAATCAAATTACCGGATAAAAGAAAATATAACACGCGATTTTAAAATTAACTATAGGTGATATAATAATTAAAACTTTAACCTTACTTTAAATAACATGACATATGTAAAATAAATAACAATAACGAATTGTTCGAGTCACGTTTAAACTACAGTGGTTCAATAATAAAGCGGTTAAAAATCCTTTGTGAATTGAATAACGAAATTGTAATAAACAGTAGTGATAATAATTCGTACACTTGGAAAACGTGCGTATCTACGGTTATTAATTCTAAAGTGATATTAAAATATTGAGAATAAATAATAATTTACCTAATTCCGGACAATAAAATTAAACATCTGATTTGTTATTTGATGAATCACCTCTCGAAGGCGAATGAAATAAAACAGTAATTAATACGAGGTTGAGGAACTAAGCGAAATACCGAAGTGAATTTTAAATAGACAGATATTTGAAGAGTTTTTTTCATCATCAGAGTCTTTTCTCAAAAAGGGCCGATAGGAATCCATTAGCTAGGAAACGAAAAAAAAGGAAAACCTCGATCACAATGTCGAAGTTATGAAAGTTCCGACTGGGAAAAATTGTAATCGATCGAGGGCGGTAAGATAAAACCAATTATTAATTATTTTCAGAGACAAAGAAGAAAGGGACGAGCGTGCATCACCAATAAATCAATCGGACCTTTGAAGTTTGTCACTAACACACTAATAACAATTTTCACTTGCTCGAAAGTGGGTCAAACAGGAAATACCTGCTTTAGAGTTAGGATACATATGTAGGTATTTACTTCAGTTAGGTAAATACGCTAATTTATTATAACTCATATAAAACGAATCGAGGCGCGTAGAACGTAATAAATGACTATCGTGGAAGCTCTTTATTCTATATTTCGTGTGCGGGAGTATACAAGCGTCTCAAAATTAGGTCAAACAAACAAATACCTACTTATAAATTAGGTCATACAAGTACTTGTTTTAGTTAGGTAGGTCTATTGTTTACATAAGCGCGTATAAGGATAGGCGACATACGATATCAGTTTGATTCGTAACCGAAATACCTATATTTCTCAGAACTATGTAGGTCAAGCAAACTATACCTTAGTTGAAGCTAGGTCATCCAGATACCTCTTAGGTTAGCAAAGTACCTACTTAAACGACCAATGTTTGGGCAAAGCTAGCACAAGTAAAATATAAAAGAATTAGTTAACCAATGAATTGTGTTTCAAAAGGACAATGACCGTAGAAATAAACAATCTCCAAAGTAGGTCAGTATACCGAAGGTCGTCTGTGTGAAGAGTAAACAAACAAACCATAAAAATGATGTACCTATTTAATATCGGTCTTTCGTTCATCGGAGTTAATTAACTATTGGCACAGTTTAATTAGGTATTACAAGGTGTGATAGGAGTGTGCCTCTTAATCATTCTAGGTAATTACATTGGCGTACTTGAATAATAATAATAATAATAAGACGAGGGAAAATAATTAACGACAACACATAAATTAAATAAACAAATAACCATGAGAAATGAAATACGTAACGCAAAAATCAATAGAAATAGCAAATTGATAGGTATAGCTAATACCTACCGAATCCTTTCACCGACGAGATTAGTGTATGTTATATGACCTTCGATTGTGTATCTAAAATTTCGATTAGAGTTCAATGACACGGTCACCTAAATTCCATCAACGAATAAACAAAACAAAAGCACAAAAGTCAAGGGGCAGGTTTATCAATCATAGCTTACGACGGAAACTTCGCCCAATATGTGAAAGAAAAATCGACGTTAAATTCACTCAATTCTAAACAACTGATTATACTAGAGCAATCGCCAATAGGTAGCATTGATTCCGCGCGCAAAATTTCGCAAAGTAAAGTACTGCGACTAGCTTCGAACTCAAAGAGAGCTCATCACAATTATTCAGGAGGTCATTGATTCAATGACAACTTGACTTATCTCATTTTAAATCTTTCTTATAGCAAGTAGGTATCCAAGAACCCATAAATACCCATAATCCTAAAACCTAATACACGAGGAGCTAGTGACCTCATTTAAAAAACACTGGTGTTCAAATACTCATACAGTCCTGAATCCTAACTTTTCTCGAACGTAAGTTTCAAGGCTACGGTATGTGTTTATGAGCCATCCGGAAATGTAAGTGTCAACCTTTCCCGAACGGAGAGAGCTTTGATCTTGTGGCGGTATTGTCGAGGTGGGGCATACGGGGAAGAGGAAGGACGTGTGCGGACAATACGCAGACGCGGCATTAAAGCTACAGGTTATTCGCATACCGGAAGTTCTTGTCAAACCTGAAAGCAAACATAAGGTTCACGAGGTGAGTTTTATGTCAGCTAGTCAGAGGTGGAGTGTAACGCTGGGTCGGTCACGTGGGAGGAAGGATCTGCCCGTCACAAGCTTACGCCACATTTAACGGATAGAGACATGATAAGGGAAGACATGAAATACCCCTTCTAGACTCAGTAGAGTTAAATTCAACCCGGAGGCGTCGGAAGTCGGAGTGGGACAGAAAAACGGCATGAAGACTTGGTATTCCCCCTGCTGGCGTGAAGGGCCCCTTTCATAGCATGAGACGCTCGTCGAAGAGAGTAAAACTCGGATCTAAGGACAAGCCTAGCAAACGTACTGGGAGAATTCGAGTTTGTAATTGTTGTTCATCGGTTTTCACTTGGTTAGCGGAGGAGCCGACTTTTCAGCAAACATATTATCCCCCTCCCCACATCCATCCATCCTTACTATTTCAACGGTTTTGCGAATACTAACAAATAACACTAACTATGTATACAAAACATTATGTTAGGGGAAGCTGCAGACAAGAACTCCAATTGAGAAAACCGGACTCTCGAATACGAACATTCTACACTGGTAAGGTAAGGTTTTTTTATTTCTTGAAATGATGTAATTTATTAACTGTTGTTTATGTTATCGATGTATCAGCGGTGATAGGAAGAATTAAATAAACACACTAAATTCCTACGGAAATCAAATAGACACAAAGTCTAAGGCGGGGTTAGTTTATCAAACTCGGTAAAAGATACTCAAATAATAATAATTAATAAATCGGAAGATTCTCACCCTTTCTCTAAAAGAATCTATGGGTTACCACACGTAATACATTATCTTCTCTACATATGTGTGCATATTAAGTATGCAAACAGATGTAAAATCTAAAACAAAAAATACACAACGCAGATTATAGAAATAATGTGAACTAAAATCTTAAATCTTGATTACTGTGAGAAAATCGCAGGGATTTAAGAAGATAGGGTAGGTTTAGCTAGATTATAAGGTATAGGGGTTTAGAAATCACGAGCCTGAGGTAGAAATAAACCGAAAGGAGGGTTGAGTCAGGCCATCATACCTAGTGGTGTGATCAGTAGGACATAAGGGTAGAATTATGAGCGTGGCTACGAGACAGGAGCTACGAGATTTAAACTACGAGGTAGAAGCTTAGAAAAGTAAATCAGCTAGGTAGGGTTCATCACAATTGGTGTCAAAAGCCAAGGGTGGCGGACCATTACACCGTTTACGGCGCAACGCGGTGGCTGTCGGTTTCCAATCAGTATCACGATACCGACAGTGCTGATCGCACGCGACGCGTCGCATCATTTGTATCTGATACTTATTCATTTGACGTTTGACAGAAATGACGTCGGAACATGAAAGTAATGTTAGATATGTTCTGGAAGTGGAAAAAATGCATGTTTACATAACTATACTTTACCAGAATACGTAAGAAAGGATTTAGTGGAGATGGCATGGATTGATGTTGGAAAAAAAGTCATATGACATCGCTTGACAGCGTGTTAACTCCACGGCTGCACGTGAAGAATGATCAAGTTCAGTATATTTCGGATAGCGCCGTGTACGGAGACTAGCATTAAAAAGTAGTACATCTGCAGGGTACTTGTGGTTTCGTCACAATTACGTAGATTGTAAGTATCTCCATGAACGGAGGGCCTTACACCAAGCACATCAAAGGAGGGACTGTTTGGAAGATTGCTTCCGTTGAAGGAGACTAGATTTAAATTTTTATTTACACTTGTTAAATAAAAATAATTGAAGTTTGTGATCATATAAACTCACAATACAAGCACGCCGGAACAGCCGGCGAACTCAGTTGATGATGGTGGATGACACACGAGCCACAAACTCACCCGAAGTCAGTCAAACGGCACGCGATAATTCACGAATGCAGAGTTTCGGTGCGGCCGAAGGTTCGACTGATTTTCTGCCGAAACCGAAACTGATGCCGAAAATAGATATTTTTTACCGAACCTTGCCGAAACCGAAACCTAACCTTCGGTCGGTCACTAGAAATAACACAAAACTGCGCTATATAAATGTCGTAAATAATACATTATTATTATATTATCTAACACCTGAGTCTTTTACCACAAATTTTACAAGTGAAGCGGAGATGAGATGTGTCTTTTGAGCAATATGATTGGTCAATTTTTGCACGTCTCTGTTTAACTCTGCTCGTATTATTTCTTCTATGGAAACGCACCCTTAGATAAGGGCATTTACAAAAAATTTATTGCAACCAAAGGTTCTACCAAAACCAAATGTATTTTGTATTTTGTAATTTGTATTTTGTATTTGAAAGAAAAAAATGGTTAAAATACAGTATTTTGTATTTTGTATTTCAAATACACGACTTGAAAGTATTTTGTATTTCGTATTTTAAATACATGCGAAAAAGTATTTTGTAATTTGTATTTCAATTACAGCAAAGCATGTATTTTGCCCAGCCCTGGCTATATATAATGGTAAGCTCTGGCGATATTTGTATAAATGAAAATATGTGTATTTCATATATTTTAGCGGCAGGAAGAAAAGGTATGGGACACGGGGGAGTTGAGGTACGCTGAGAGGGAAGAGGCGAGGGAGGAGGAAGTGCGGGGAAAGTGGAAGGGAATGGGGACGCACGGGAAAGGACATACAGGGAGAATAAATTTATTTATTTGATTGGCATTGCAACGCATGCCGGGGACAAGCTCGTATAAGTATAAAATAAAACAAATGCCCTCTATTAAATAACTTTATTGGATAACCATTCTATAAAGAAAAGAAAATTACACAATTAAAGAAAATAAAACATTGCCTTAAAATAAACTACATACATTCATGGTGTCTTCAAATAATTTATAATAATATGGTATTCGTTACATTAATATGGTTTATAATATAAAATTGGTACATAATAATATTTCATTTCAACCCCGGACGGTTTTCTTGGAATCTTAATTAATTATAAGATTAAAATAATAATGTTTATATTATATAATTATATTATGGAAAAGTATTTATAATGGGTTGCATTAGGAGTATATTATTTGATGTCTTAAACAAAAGTTGTCAAACAGATATAACACCTAAGTAATATTTTCTATTTGTTAATGCAGGATATTTATTTTATTTTTACAATTTATTATTAACATCCATTAACGGTTTTATATTACACTACCGAAAAAAAAGAATTGGAACACAAAATAATCCAACTAAATTGTTTAGAAATATAAAATTATATCGTATTATAAAATAATAATGTTACTTGTAAGCCACCACACTTCTAGTTATAACAATTCGCGAGCTTACCACGACAAGTTCTAATGGCAGAAAACCATTGAATCCTTTTAAGTCAGTAAGGTTCTACAGAAACAGTAATGAAGACATGAAAATTTGTACAGGGTACAAAAATGTGCTATTCTTTTTCTGAATTGCAAAACTTATCATAGAAAGGTCGAGAATACAGATGGTTCCTTAGTACTACGAAAAATAATTTTAAATATCTAACACGAAATTTATTTAACATTTACATTGAAATAAATTTGTTATCATTTTTCTTCTATGAAAAAGTATCAAATAATTTTTAACCTGTTTCAATTCGTAGGTATTTTTCTCATTTATGAGTTTGTTATGATTTAAAATATGTTTTATTATTTACAAAGCAATTACAATTTTTAAAATAGCACCTTTAAAAAATTCAGTCAAATGAATATTCCGGAATTAGGCATACTGAAATAATTAACAAACTGTGATTAATTATTACGACTAAATATTAGTCATCTCACTCTCAAATAATTAATCAAAATATGACATTTTGCAAAGATTTTGTTCATACTGATAATGTACCTTTTATGTAAACGTTTTTAGTAGATATTAATAATGTTAGGACATATAACAAACATTTCTTAAACATATTATGTTAATGTTTTGACCACAATAACAATAAAAGCAAATTTTAAGTCAAACTATAAACAATATTGTAATATTAATATCTTCCTAATATTATAAACAATCTTTCATATTTATGGCTTTATGTTAGATTAATATTATATATTATTTATATTAACTTGAAGAATTACGTTAGTATACATTTATTTTTACCTGTTCTGTACATTATAATAATATATTGTTAGTTTGGCAAAGAGAATTCCAAAGAAAAATAAAAGAAACCATTGCACCAACACCGGCCAGAAATAAGTGAAAATATTTAATAGCATGCAAAAATAAATGAAATACTTAATACTAATCGATAGAATATGAAAATAATAAACGCCTTAATTTATCAACTAGCTTCGTGAGCAAATCTGGTAAAAATTATTCATACATTTTAATTTTATTTTTACTTATCTATGTTATCTTATCATCGATGTTTAAGTACTACCATAATTTAGAAATAATAATAATGAAATAATTAAGTCCAATAATAATTGACTTTTTTCATGAAAATTCACATGCAAAAAATAATTTTCCAAAAAATATTATGTGTCATATATATATTTTTTTACATAATATTTTGATGATAAATCTGATCTTTACAATATAATACAAAAGTAAAAATTCTTTAAGTTTTCAATTTTTCATAACTTTGTTTAATTTTTTTTTTCTTAATTTATGTGACATATTTATTATTTATTTGATATAATTTTGATTATAATATAAATTACAGCAATATGGAAACCTTCACCGATATAACATTTTTATAATCTACACTTTATTATAAATATATTTAACAAAAACATCAAATTTCCCTTAAATATTAAAGTAATAATGTTGAATAATTTGTATAACCTAAGTGTTGTATAATATTTGATATTGTTGGTAATTTACGTTCATTCAAGGGTTGGCGCTGATCTGTCGTTTGTCATCGTTTTCCTCAGCTTGACAGTTGCAAATTGGTTAACCCTGGAAATAAAACAAATAAATTATATTCTGACGCTTAAAGCAAACGTCATCCTGGAAAATGTTTAATTGTATTCTAGAATCGTATTGCACGTTGGCCCTAGACGTTAAATTTAAATCATGATAAGACACATTTCACCAGAATTATGGTTCAAAACCAAGACATTGTTCATCAAAACCCTTTATTTTCATCGAGATAAACGAAGTAAAAAATCAAATCACTTGAAAAAATTGATTTTGATGCTATAACAAACGTCAAAGCATCAAAATGTTGGAAGAGATACCATATATTTACGCAATAATTTGGTTTCTTTTCGGAAGATTCTCCCATAGCAAATAACAGTTTTTCTCCAAAAGTGGAGATACAATATATTGGCTTTAAGCCTTAAAATTTAATTTATGCTTTATGCTCTATAGAAATCACAAACATCAGTTGTAAAAGTAAATTGTAAGTAGCGTTTAGGTTTGTTTTTGTCATTTGCTAATAATTCCTTCGGGGCCTACATTTTTTTAGAAAAGGAGGGAAAGTTTTTGATAGGAAAATGGTACGAGAGGTGGGTAGGAATCTGGGGGCAGTGCATCCAGGAGTAACTAAGGTATGAATCCAACCCTCCCACTGCGGTATAAGGCGATCTTCCGTGAGAGTCCTGCTCGAGAAATCAAAAGGTCTTCCTCAACCAGTCTCTCCCAATCCAGCCTGACACGCAGTTGGTGGGCAGAGGCAAACCTGGACCAACCTCACCCCATCAACCCGGACACCCCTGCAAGGTCACTAAACGTAGCGAGCTATTGTGGTGACCTATGGCTAAAAGGTTAAAATAAGTCCAAAACACAAGAGCATTTCGGAAAGTTAACGCCGTTTGGCTATATATAAAAAAAAAACCTGCGGATGGGATAACATTTTATCAGGAATCCCTAAAAACCATAGCTTTCTTTTTTAAAAACAGCCAGTGTTCACAAAAATTCGCTACAATTTTTTTTTTTGTGAGTGTAAACCAAAACTAAAATAAAAATATATTTTATTTAATAATATGCGGGGATCTAATTTGAGGAACATTTAAAAAAAAAAGCTTTTAAGTTGAAATACATTTTTTCCGATACTCAATGCTAGGCAGTTTGTCACGAGGAAAAATTATATCTACATAAAAAGACTCCAAATCCTGATTTCACGAATCAAGATAAAAATGGCGTCCACTTCTTTAAGATTTTTTTTAATATTCAGCACCATTCGTCTTCCAAGATTTTTAAAACCGTTTTATTTTTCATAAGCCTTAAATTTTCTTGGAAATATTCTACTTTAAAAAGTTATTATATGTTGAGATTGACAGTTGTTTACTTGAAAAGGCGGAGGGACAGACATTTAAAAAACAATTTTTCAAAAAATATGCAGGGTAGGATTTGCGCGTACATTTCTACCATAAATCTATCTATCTATCTAAATCTATATAAATAAAAATGAAACACCGAGATGTACGATTATGTACGCGCATAACTTCCGAACGACTGCGACAAATTGGATAATTATTTTTTTTTGTGTTCGTTATTGTCAAGACAAGGTTTGTATAAAACTACTGGTGAGATCTGGGGTTATGAAATTTGTATAAAAAAATTGCAATAGGTGGCACGCGGAAAACTGAATGTAACGGGACTGAATGTATGAAATGCGGGAGGGGGGAAGGAAACTCGGGTAGGGGGTTCGCGGGAGGGGGGAGGGGAACCTGAGAGGGAGGAGGAAAACCAGGGTTCACGGGACGAGGGAAGGGGGGAGTGGAGTGGGGAGAGAGAAGGTGGAGGAGGCGTAGTGGGAACCGAGAGGGGAAGTGGACGCGGGAGAGGAAGAGGAGGCAGAAGGAGAACGGGATAAATGGGAAAGGACACGCAGGGAGAAACAATTTCTTTATTAAATGGCATAGCAACGCATGCCGGGAACCAGCTAGTCGGTAATAAAATTCAAGTGAACTAATAAATAATTTTACTGGAAGAAGCAAAAATGGGACTAGGTAGAGCCTCCCCATGCTTTCCACCGATTTTCGAATCTTGCGTTTTACGTATTCTGCGTCCCATAACTTAGAATTAGAAAGACAACCGTAACCTGTTATTTGTCTCAATAACGCCGTCATATAAAAGGGTTGTTTGTTATCCCCATACAAGTCTACACGGTGGCCAAGTTAGTTGACACTGGCTTAAGTTTCCCGCCCGCCATCATTTCATGGAAAAATTCAAAGCCATGAAGGGAAGAGAGGTAGTTTGTTCTTATGCCGCCCAGTACGGATGGGCAGCAGCAATAATTTATGGCGTCGTTTGATTCCGATTGTACCGTGTTTACATTTTTGATTTTTCGCGAGGAAAAAATATTTTCGGAGAAGGATAAATATAAATCGGTTGAATATCTTCCCATCTCGATGATATTGAGATGGGGTCGAGTATTTGAATAAAAATCTGAACGCTTTTCTGATTTTCAGGATGCCTTCTCTCAAGATCAATATTGTTATACAGTTGTTTTATTCTCGATTCACATTTTGAAACAAAATAGGAATTATTATAATGCTACCAGATCATATCAGCGGGTAGAAAAAGACCACCATTCAGAATTGAAACGTAGCTTGAAATGGCTTTAGTCGTATTTGGTGACCAGATCTGAATAGCCAGTAGATATATCTGAATCCCCACTTCAGCCTCACAACATACCCCAATTGGGGATGCCTAGTTGGCATAGTCTAGTAGCTTCGTAGATGCCATAGTCTCACTGGCTCCAGACGGGAGCAGCTGGGACTCTTTTAAGGTATTCACATAAAAAGGCATAAAATTTTTAACAACAGTAACATTTATTTATCTAGACACTTTCTTGCTTACATAATAAGTATTTAATTTAATTTGAGCCAATTATTTATCCTTGGTTAAACATGTCGGTAGTCCAGTTGATTAGTCAGACATCTCCAAATACTAAGTTTTGAGATGATAAGGAAGGCAATATTCGAATTCTTACCATAAATCAAATATTTTTACGCGTGTTTGTGTTTTTATGCATCCGAACCATAACATCTTCATTCGTAACCCTGTCTATTTATTTTAAGTATTCTTCTGTAGATCCACACCTCAAACGCCTCAAGTCGCCTAATTAGTTTATCAGTAAGCGTCCAGGGTTCCATTCCATAAAATAGTATCGCAAACACGTAGAATCTGACCATTCGCATTCGTAATCCAAGGTTAAGATCATGACTGCAAAACATCTTTTTTAAGCGGACAAATGTTGCACAAGCTTGCTCAATGAAGCATTTGATTTTAACCGAAGGATCCCATTTATCATTTAAATTGCCGCCGTTATGGTTCGGATGCACAAAGAAAAAGAAGTTATTAAAACAGTAAAAATCCGAAAACTTCAATATCTTGGACATGTGATGAGACATCCAGAGAAGTACGAGATCTTGCGTCTCATATTGCAGGGAAAGATTGCCGGAAGACGGGGCCCTGAAAGAAGGAGAACCTCATGGCTGAAAAACCTGAGACAGTGGTTTGGACAGTCTACTGAAGAGCTGTTCCGAGCCGCAAGTAAACAAAGTCCGCATAGCCAACATGATAGCCAACGTCCATTGAACGGATAGGGCACAAGAAGAAGAAGAAGAAAGAAAGAAGAAGAAAAACTGTTGTTTACGTATTAAATATGCTCTAAAATAATATCGGGAAGCATAACGGTCCGGCACATTAGTCGCATGACATTTTGAAATATACTGCTAGGGACTCGGAAAAAATCAACGTATTGTTTAATTCACTACAAGTTTTTCGTCATTATAATTGATTTGGTGGTGTTTAGGAGTAATGTGAGTATTGTACCAGATAGAGATAGAGGATTCTCTTGCACATATAACTACATATTCAACTCAAATTTTGATTTTTCGGGGATGTCTGAGTAATCAACTGAACTATCGATATATATAACATGAAAATGATTTTTTCAGACAGATATAGATAATGCTAACGGTAATTTCGTTTTCTTTTATACTAGCATTATACATAATTACCTACATCTATGTGATACGAACATAAAATACTAGTGTACTCACAACGACAACAAAAGTAAATTCGTAATGCGAAATTAAAATATAAAAAAGAAGAAAGTAAACTAAACTACAATAAAGCTTACCTTCTTACTGGTTACTTCCTGGGGCTCTGTTCCCGACCCCAAAGGTCAAACCAAGGTCCGTAGGTGTGACCGGGAGGGGGCCCAAACTCATTATTCTCGTGTCCCTTGGACCTCTCCCGCGGCGGTGATCTGTACTCCATCAGGCCAATCTCCTGCTCAAACTTCATCACTGTCTGCATTGTCGGCCCCACGTTGTTGGCTTTCAGCAGTTTGGTTCTGGGCAGCAGTTGTGGTTTTTGCTGCTCGGAGCTTTCATTGTACTTATGATCATCGGATTGCTCTGTGTAATAACTTTGATTGTGTTTCCCATTTGCATTTGAGTGTTCGCTGTAATGACGACTGCGTTGTTGCTGTTGAATTTCTTCTTTCTGGTCGTAGTACTTTTTGCTCTTTGCTGCCTTCTTGGAATCTGTCTCGTGGTTTTGATAGTACTTGTCTTCTTTCCTCGAGTGCTCCGAATACTTCAGGGTCTCATTCGAGTCTGAATACATTTTCAGTTCACTTTCATTCTCTTTGAAAGTTTTGAAAGTACTCATCCTCTGGGGGGCGTGATCCACTTGCGATTTAGGGGTTGTCTTTTGTCTTTCGGAAGAAAGAGTTGCGCGGAGATGAGGCTTGATTGGACCGTTATTGTCACTGTCGCTGATTTCTGACATGTACGTGGTTCGGTCTCTAGATTTCTCTGAAGCCTTGGTGTTATATTGGGCTTGCTGAGCCTGCAGTCTCCTGTTTTCCAGTTCTCTTTGCTTCCTTAAGGTCATATGATCATCCACTATGATGCAATCGTAGGGATCCGTGCTTGAAGCGATCGAATTGCGTTCTGTCTCACTACCGCTGACAGATTCAGCATCGTTATATTGCTGAAGAATTTCCTTACGCTTTACGGTTTTAACTACTAAGCCTTCACCGCTCTCGTCATCATAAAAACTGTTTTCAAAATTTGTTTTAATTGTGCTTGAGTTTGTCAAGTCAGAGTTATTCGATTGCCGTTCATTGCGAGAGTTATACTCGTCATCCATTATTTGTTGTGGTGATGGTTTGATATTTTTAATATTTTTAGCTTCAATGCGATTTTCTCCCCCAGACTGAGGTTTCTTTTCACTCTTCACGAGACTCACGATGGCACTTGAACTTTTAGACTTTTGCATTTTGTATTTTTCCAACCTGTCGAGAGTTTTGTTATCATCGACACTTACTTTTGGCATGTTGCGCTTAAGAGTCGTGTCACTGCCTTCTGACATATTATTCATGTTCATGTTCATATTGATGATGTTTGGCTGGTACTCAATGGGAATATTCATGTTATCAATGTCAGTATACATTTTGCGCTTGTATTGTGGAACAATATCAACCAGATCCCTGTGCTTCCAAAGAGCCATGCCCTCGAGGATATCTTCAGAAGTTGTGCGACCAAACTTCCAGAAGGACTTGGTTCTCTTCACTTTAGTTCCTTCCTTGTCTTCGATCATGGACCGCAGAATGATTTGCTGATCATCAGTAAGGTAAGAGTTCCTTCCATTAGTGTTACTACCGTAGGTCTGTCCATTGCCGTTCTCCATTGGCCTCGGTCGCTCGCGTTGCAAGGTTTGAGTTTGAGTATGTCCGTTAGATTGCCCTTCAGTATATCTTCTAGACCGATCTTGACCGCCTCTGATAGTTCAAAATAAAATGAAATGATAAAAACACAATACAATGAAAAGAAAACAAAATAAATCTAAGATGAAATCAAATCAAATAAGCAACATATTGACTAAATCTAAATTATAGAACTACTAAATAGTTACGTACATTTTTTACAAATTAAACTTCAATAAAGATACTGTACAAATAACAAATCTATTGCTTCTTTGGAAGTACTATACAGCACACTTATAAAAAGCTTCAATATAATACATTACTATACCTGATTGGAATCCTGTGTCGTGGCGCGTTTTCATCATCAGAATAGTCGACTTCAGGCTGTGGAGGTGGTTCGTTAGAGAATCCACTGTCATTGGAACTGTGTAGGGACACGTTTCCTACTGGAGCCACTCCCTTAGGGATAGCCCTTGCTGCTTGTCCCTGGACCCTTGCAGGAAGAGTTTGAGGTCCGAAAGACTTGGGGTCTGGAACGGACGGGAACCCGGATGCACTTGATGTTGAGTTCTTCATGGTGGCAGATTTGTTGGGCTGGCTGGGCGTGGAGGATTGGAAGGTAGCGCTCTGGGACTGAGTGATCTTCTTCTGGACTTGTTGTGAGGAGGAGTTCTGGGAGGGGATGGAGGATGGTACGGTTGGAGTGGGAACGGGTGCAGGGAGGGTGGGAGCGGGGCCGTGGTTGGCCTGTTTAGCGGAAGTGGAAGCCGTAACACGTCGAATCTGAAAATAAAATACGAATTTAGTGCATTCATAAATACAATAACACTTTTATCAAATTTTTTTTTTTTTAAACATTTACAATATTTATCGCATTTATTTGTATTTTTGTGTGATACCGCAGAAGGTATGTTCATCTGAGGGTCATCTGAGTTATGACGTGACATTGAAGTAAAGAACTGGAGGATAACAAAAAAGAGGAAGGTTTGAAAGCACGTAGATAAAACCATTTATACTGCAAATAAATGTAGATAGATTCTGCGCTATTCCTACTGTCAACCATAAATTATTTAGTGTACACATTGGTATCACCGATTCTATGAGAGCTATTCCCCTGCAACAGAGACTGTGATTTTTATTAGTTTCACCGAAAAACGATATTTGATTACCGCAGCGGATAATTCAATTTATTTTGTATTTTTGACCCAATTTTTGTGCCCGAAAAAATCATTGTGCCAAAACGTGGAGTCTGATAGTAAAATTTGTTAATATTTTATCTATTTCACCAATTTGCAAGCTTAAATTCATTACCCCTAGAGAGTACGGAGGGTGAGGTAGACTGTGACGCGTGTGATAAAATAGCGTTGCAGCCTTAGGTATGTCATAGTGCCTCGTTAATAGGATTAGTGAACAGCGCTATCGTTTTCATTTAGCAATATTCAGAAATTATCGTTCCCTGTGCTTCATCATTAGCGAATGATGATTTACGCTTTAATATAAGTAGCGGATGTGCAGCTACTTTTAACACATTTAAATACACTTGCCTATGTGGGCTAACAGTTTCCCTGTAAAAGGCACGAACATCCGTCGGTATCTATCATATTTTAGAGAATTAAAAAATTAGATGACCTTGCTCAAAAGGCTTTTACAGTAGGTAAAACATAATGACGTACAATTTCGCTGGGTAACCTGCTGTTAATTACTCATTGGTATTGAGAAACATTTAAAAAAATCGATTAAAATTATTCAGCATCGAAAAAAACTATTATAATAATAAATGTAAAACAAAATAAATGCCCGGGTTGCCGGCACTGAAACTGAAATTGAATAGAAACACGAGCCAGATGAAAACACAGGAAATAAAAAGGTAACGGTCGCAACTGGGAATCGAACTCAGGATTTTTGTCTTAGAATCGGGATATACTACTAGACCATTGTGACCTGTTTTTTTAAAGGCATTTTTGTCGTTCTGATATTTTATAGTTCTATTGCGACCATTGCCTTTTTTATTTTCGGGGTTTTTTTGTTCTTTTTTGTTTTTAGAATTTTTATTTTTTGAAGTACAAATTTCTTTAGCACCGTTGTGTTTTGAAACACGATGAAATGAAAAAACCGCATTGAAAACAACAAACATCTATAGGATTTAGCCTGCAAGAGAGTGGGATAGAATAATCGGTCTCCTTTTTGTGCGGTTCTTCGTACCCCCCCCCCCCTCACCCGTACCCTTGTATACTTTACTTTTCTGAATGTTTCATTTCTACCGCGTGTGAACTGCACACTTGTAATTTTTTGTATTTTCTTGTGTTAAATGGATGTGCAATTAAATACCATTTTGATTTTGTTTCCTTCATTAAGAGCGTTTAACCAGCCAGCGGACGAAAATCCACATTTCGTCGAAAGTTGTTCTCACGATAGTGCAGGGCGGTTACAATGAGAAAGATTAATTATTCTCCGTACCAGGTTTTTTAAATTATAACTCAATATCGAATTTATTTCCATTCAAATTAGCTTTAATTTATACCTTCATCCAAAAATGCTGAAAGGCGTGATGATAAAACTATTAAAATAATGTACTTTTTGTAGTTATTTTTTGATTATAAGTACTTATCATTTTTCAATAATGTCTAAATTTAATAAGAATGTTAAAAAAATCTGAAATATATTAGTTTGTAAGTGCGCAAATAAATACACAAACGGACCAATTTTCGCCAAGAAACACATGTACGTACATATTTTTTAATGATTTTATTGAAACTAAAATTAAAATTCTAAAACATACGTTTGCTAGGTAATGTATTGATTTATTTTACTGCATGATTTTATTATTTGAAATGGGTGTGGTATAATACAAAAACTTTTTTGAAAATTGAACAAATCTGCCAACGACCTATGGAATAACCTTATTATACTAAAAATAAAAAAAAATTATAACGTGCGAATGCTAGATAAAAGAACATTCTTTCGAAATACATTTATAATTTTTTATGGAAAAGAGTCAATACGTCTAAAAACTTTTTTGAAAATGACGTATTTCCGGTTTTCTCTGGTAATGCCCTCTTAAGGGGTTTTGGTAAATGTCCGACTACTTTAGTATATCTGAATCAAATCTACCATTTAATTTTTTTAAAGAATGTTTCTTGCAATATGCATATAAAATAAAAATAAAATCTGTACCTTAATATTAGTGCTCTTTTAAGTTTTTTTTTCTTTGTTTATGGTTTGCCTTAGTTTTGGTTCATTGTAATAATATTACCTCTAAAATGTTAAAATGTTATAAGACGGTTGCATTTTCTAAAGATAGAACCATCCAATCTTTATCTTCATTTTTTATACAAGTTGCTCTACAAAAATATATTATACCGAATGAAAATAAGAATTTCATATTTCTAACACATCGGATTTAAAAAATTCGTAATTATAATTTAGAGAGAACACATCTGTCTCAGTTTACTCAAATTCAAATTCGAAGATTGTACCTAATCATCCATGCAAAATGAACAAAAGTTTAATTTTCTGTAAAGGTAACCCATAATATCTATTCATTCAAATCCAGTGTTATTCCAGAACTAAACGTTGTTGTTTGCATAAGGTATTATGCAAATTGTTTATTTTGGTAGCAATTCTGTTGTACTGGTACCTAACATTTTACCCTTCCCACAGCCCGTTGCGTATTATATCCATTGGGTTGTGTTACGTAATAAAATTAAATAAATACGAATAATTTATTGTTACATTTAAGTTTGAAACTATTAGTGAATAACAAAGATAAATTTTGCAAAACAAAGATAATATTTTAAACAACTTTATGAAAACTATCAACTTTAGTAATAACTTTAGGCAAATTTCCCCGTAGAGTTTATTAACATTATGTTTACAGTGTTCACATGAGCTCCACGTCATTCTTCGGGATGCTGTGTGGAGTGACGTTTTAGGGAAAGGAATGAGAGGAAGTTCTATGAAGGAAAAAGTGTGAAAAGAATTTGGCAGTTAATGAGACCACGGACGGTCGTTTGAATCCATCCCTTCCACTGTGGTGCAAGGCGATGGGATTTTTAGGCGTTAGGTCTCCCTCACCCAGTATCTCCTCATCCCTCCCCCCCTTAGTAGGTGCGTAAACGCATTCTCCGCCAAGACCTAGACAGACCTCACCAAACGTAGCGAACCAATTGGGGTTACCTCTGGCAGGGGTGTTGGTAATCCAATAAATGGTTACATGCGTGGTGGTACCAATAACGGTATCCTAATTTTGATATGTTTTCATTTTCAAAATCTGTTTCTAACCATGTTAGAATGCTTTTGCCATCCTGAGCGATACAAAATTTTATAGTTGAAGCCCCGAAAATAGAAATTTTGTTAGGCCTTCGATAAGAATTTTTATTATTTGTTATTTTTCAATAACAGCAATATAATCTGTTTTTTTAATTCTTTGGTTGTGAACCTTAGCTCACGAGTTTGCAACAAAAGAACGTTAGTATTTTTTTTTCTTTGTTATTTATCTATTTTTTAAAGAAACACAAACATTCCCGAGTTACGAATAATCCGACAATATTTGAAAATCTCCTACCACCACTACAGTAAGCTGAAAATGTTGCCTGTATCGTGATGGAGGACTTAACCAAACGAGGAATCGAACACGCTACGCCTGGATGGGACCAAATGCGATACCGACTCAGTCACTGACCGGTCGACAATAAACGTCTAAGTTTATAGAGAAATACTAAAATCTTGTAACCCAATCAAAATTCATATTTAAAAAAAATGTTTTTGCAAGGGCTGTGTGGTATTCAAACCGTTCAATAAGTTGATTGATTTTTAATTTATTTATTCATCTTAACTATCAAACCATTCCCTGCAGGGACAAGCAGAGAGAAGGGATCGCCAAACACATTCACACATCGTCTTATACATATTCTTCTATATTTCTGACTCTTGGCATGCTCCAACTCAAGTATCTGATTCTATTCATCGTGGCGATGTCTTCCTCGGGCGTCCCCAACTTTTTCTATCTTTCACATTCTCCTTACACTCCTTTCTTCGTTTATTCGCTCTACATGCCCAAACCACCTGAGGGTTCCTTTCTTAATTTTACAAATTACGCTTACATTTGTCATGCATCATACATGGTTTTAGCACACGGGAGATATAGCTAAGGGATATCATTTCTACAGCATTTAATATATTTTCATCCGTCCTCTGCCAGTTCCACGCCTCACTGCCATACGGCGGGGTAGATACTAGTACTCCATGGTGAACTGGTAGCTTCGCTTCTTTGGATAGTTTTTTTGTTAGCGCCAATGGCATTCATTCCTAATCGAGTTACTATCAGCTATCAGCCTTTCCATCTTTCGTAAACAATTATCCCAGATATACAAACTCATTCACCGTCATCCACCGTCCATTCACTCATCCACCTGCTCCAAGCGTACGGATTACTGGCAGGCGCGGTCCGTCCATAGACACTCTGGATGCTGCGCTTCCGTTCTTTTCTAGGTTTAAAATTAGTGTAATAAGTATTATTATGTATTTATTCCGAAATAAAAAACTTTGGATTTTTTTTTTAACCGTAAACCGCGCTATATACTGCAATAACAACACCGCTACCGTCCCAATCTCAAGAACAATACTAACACGACACATGGAGCAGGTCGAAATAAATATGTAATATGTATACATTCTCAATGTTCGAACGTCGCGTAAATTCACTACAACACTCAATTCAACACCAGCAAAACAGTGGATGCTCCGTTCATTCCGCGTCCACGACGGAGAAACGAGTGTGATATTTTTGATATTCGCGCAAGCGCGTTTAGTCAAGCCTGCCATGGTTGAAGTAAGGCAGAATACGGATTCCATTGGAGCATCCGACTTTAATGCTTGTAAGCACAATGCACAGAATAGCGTATCCGAAGCGAGCAGACTTGGTACCATTAGAGATTTGTTTGCCAGACCATCTTTCGGCAGTTATTTGTTGTCTTGAATAGCCGAATCCGATTGATACATTGAATATCTTTCGTAATACCTATTTAATTCACTTAATTTAATTAGTTTAATGTTAGTTAGTAGAGCTAATTTGACGGACTATTTTTGTCGATAATTGCATCTTGTTCATGGGCTAGTCCATAGACTTTTATATTTGATAATAGGTAGATACTCCAGCATCCCTTATAAAAAAGCCACCGACCGCCACTGTTACCAGATCACTTTATTCAACTTTATTTAACACATTTTTTTTTTTTTTAAACCAATACATATAATATACAAAAAGATAAATATATATATAATATATGATATTGGTGGTAACAATACCTCCCTAATTGAGAAATTCTCGTGTTTAGGGAGGGAGCACTATCAGATTGACAGTACTATACATACTTGACAGTTGTTATACATAGAAAAAATATTAATTGGCATTTTTGTTCAGAGTGGAAAATATAAGTTGGTACATCGTAATACATACCTAAAACTAGTTAATGGCAAAATGTTTTTTAAGTTTTTGTTTAAAAATTTCATAATTCCTTTCTGATTGTATTTCTTTATTGTATTTCTACATGGGTGATGTACTATGCCTGTCTTGTTAGGAAATGTGTTGAGAACATGATGTTGTCAGACTTACATTAATGGAAATTATCAGCTTAACGGGACTATTTCAGTATTACACAGATCTGAGCCGATTGTTCTATCTCCTGCGGCTAAGCAGGATTAATCCTTACTTTGTGCGGATCAATCATCATTGATCTTCCCATCATGCCAGCTACTATACACAGTGTTTCTGGAGCTTTAGCATGGTGAAATAGATAACTTTACAATATCGGATCGATAGGCGTAACTTTCGTAATATCGATGTTTCGAGCAAGGTTTTACTATTGACAGTGGAACCGACATTGACAGGATATAAATGAGAAATGGATATATGCTGGAAATACTCGAAATATTTTCTGCGAATTGACTAAAAAAAAATGTCAAACGCCAAGCAATTATGTAAAAATATTAATAAATTGAGGATGCT
Organism: Limnephilus marmoratus; assembly: GCA_917880885.1. NCBI lineage: Eukaryota > Metazoa > Arthropoda > Insecta > Trichoptera > Limnephilidae > Limnephilus > Limnephilus marmoratus. Next base: position 47,214,864 of record OU862915.1, on the reverse strand, counting down.
GAATTGAAATACTAATCAAATTGTGCATTGGCAGTTCGCATTTACTTTTTGACAATTAACAGAAGGTAATTAGTCAGCTCTTTAGTCATATTTCAACGGTCAATAAGTTTCTCAAAGATCGAACGGAGTAAATTGGTCGCGTTTTAGTTGATTTATGAATCGTGCATACGACTTATTTCAATTCTAAGAGCTTTGTTAGTTGAATCCGTTCATTAAAAGGCAGTATTTTTGCATAACAAACGACTTTATCCAAACAAATGCGTTTATTTATTTATACAACTTAACTTATTGTGGAGGCTGGACTAAAATTTATCAATCGTCGGTTGGTAGATATATCTCTTTTCAACTGTTGACCGTGATCACAAATATTGATAACTGACCATAGATAACGTATTCGGTCAATATAGTATTGATATAGGGTTTGATTGATCATTCATGATAGACCTCCTAGAAAACTGGTGAATCTACATCACATAGAGAACCGAAAAAAGTATTTTTTTGGTCTGAGCGATTTTTTACGTTTTTCGAAAAAATCGATTCGATTTTTTGAAAACTTCACACTTTTTTTCAGTCAGTAAAGGTTCAAATAACACTTGGAGTCAGGTATATGCTTCTACGCATTTGAAGACATTAAACAACTGAGATTAACTCCATGGTAATCGTTTTTTTTTTCAAATTTGGCCTAAGAATTCTATCTCCGGACTCGATTTACTCCAAAAAAAGCTCTAAAAAAAAAAATTTATACCACAAAATCGACTCCAAATGTAATTAAGTACCAGTTTCACGCTAAAACTACGAGTTTTTCGAAAAATCGTTTGAAAAAAAATGATTTCTTGCAATTAAAAAAATATATTTCTTCGAATAAACAAGGCTTACAATTATGCGGAACTAAAGTTCTCGCAAACAAAAATAAAAATGAAAAATAATAACAGCAGAATTTTCAAAAAAATATAAATAGCCTCAGCGATGTCATAATCTCACTGCTCTTATGCGATATTCACGTAAAAATGTAAATTTGCCAGTGCATTTAGTAATTTCCGTAATGCACTAAAACAAAATAAACACGAGAAAAATGTATGTGAATCAAGCATATATATGCATTTAATGTTTAACTTCGTGCATATGGAAGCAAGATCTGATGCATTAGCATAAAATATCGCTGATCCATCGAGAATGATTAAATCCCAGTCAACAGTGTGAGCTATCTCCGTGGAACTAAAGGCACTTCAGAACCCTGGGTTATATAGCGTCTGGCTCGGGAGCTGGGAGCAGTGATCACTTTGAACAATCAACGTAGATTGCGTTAGAAACCGATGTAATTGAATGTAATTGAATCTACCGAATTTGAGCTTCAGGTCATATTATGCAGACGGCGTTACATTCAAATATCCCGCCATGTTTGGTACATACAACGTTGCTATTACGAGGTATTAACGAATTATATACAGGGTGCATTTTGAAAATGTTTTCTGTTAGAAATGTGCAAACCATTGGAGATATCAATATTAATATTATTTTGTGTTTGATTTTGAATCTATTTAAGGAAATGTAGAAGTGAACATGGGTCCTAAAGAGACCTGTCAATGCAACATGATTTATTTTCTTAAAAAGTTAAAACAGTTTTGTATTTTGATAATAACATAATAAGTGACATTAACGGTAACTAAGTTTTACATTTCAAAAGTGTAACCTACCGTTTTTGCTTTAAATTTTAAATTATGATGTTCTAAAGATGCTAATTGAAGAGTAAAGTCAAGTGTTTATTTATTTACAAAAATATTTCAAAGGTTTTATTTTTCGGTTTGAATCTTCCTCCAGGGACTGCTGTGAAGTGAACGTTTAAAATGTCTAAAAAAAAATTAAAAAAATAATTTCTTTGACTTAAGATTGGACCTTCCTCCCTAGGGACTGACTAAAATGAGTGAGCACCTCTAATACCTAAGCCAAATCCTGATTGGATGGTACATGGTCATGGTAATTTGTGGTTTTAAATATAATTTCATTCAATTTAGGATAATGCGTGTGTGTACGCGAGTGCCACTAAAATAACGCACTGACAGAATGCATTGTCATCCAAAACGAGATTCAAAAAAATCTACTGAGTTTCAGCTCGATCGGACGTCGGGAAGTAGGTTAATTTCCACTTCCAAAATTTGCATTCATTCATTCTCGAAAACAAAATCGAAATTCAAATTGATGTATTTAAAAAGTATTTGTATATGCTCTACGTACTGACTGAAATCAAATTTGTTTAATTTTCATAACTGTTTGGAAACAACTGTTGTTAGAGCATCTGTTTTTTGATTAACTTTATTTGCAATTCTTCCATTCGAAAGAATTGTAATAAACATTTCTTATTTGGCTTCAGGAAAACAAGTCCGAAAAAAAAGTCGGAATAAAAAATTATTAACCAAACAGACACGTTTTGCAACACGCCTCTTTTATGCAATGTGCATTTGTAGAATTGCGATTGCTCGCAATATGAACACGTGCAGGTGTTACGAGAAACGCCTGTATTATGTTGATCATATTGCTCGTGTACAAGTCTAATTGATAATGCCATAATGAGATTCTCACTTCAATAATATTGCATATGTGATAACAGCCAAACAGTCTGCTTCAAAGATTTCAACTTCGGTAACATCAGAATATTCTCCGGAAAGTGTTTAACGTTATTAATTACTCGGAAAATAGATTGCATTATGGGGATTTTAATCACAATGCAGCCAATCAAACTCATTCAGAATTTCAATTCTCGTTTTAAGCTGAAAGCAGAAACCGGTCTCACAATTTGAATCGTCAGCACATTGCCTCCTAAAGATTTAAGTGAATCTGCGAAATCCGAAAACCTTAGGTACTTCTTTACCATTGCAGGGCCATTAAAGGGTGTGATATTTAAATTTCGGTTAATATATATGACAACAAACATTTTAAAACTTTTCGTATAATTTAACGAAAAATTAGTTGTGTGGAAGCTTTCGTGAACAAAAAATCTCTAGTCAATTAACATGAATATAAAAATCTTAAGATTTAAACAGCAGCCAATAATATTATGTGCGTTAAGAAAATGAAGAAAATGTAGGTAGTTCTTAGTCGAAGAACTGCCAACATGATGAAGACCCTATACTCTAAAATATATTCAGAATCTTAACGATGTAAGTAAAGAAGCCGCTTATGCAAATTACGACTCGTCTATTGGACGGACCTACTGTCAAATTTGCCCTATCAAAGAAAAGAAGAAGAAGAAAAATAATGTGGGAACTTTAACGACGTAAGTGAAGAAAGCGTGTAAACAAATATGCGCGCGCGGCACGGCATATTGCGGCACCCTAGCAGGCCTGAAGATTCGACCTTTCCGCCGGGTTCATATTAATTAATTCTGAAGAACGTGTTACTAATATTTAAGATGTTTCTAAATGAATATCCCCCGAAGTTATTAATTCATCATCTAAAAAAATAAAATCTCGTGCTCACCGCTAACTTTAGTTGTGCAACGTATTACAAATTTTAGGAGTTGTACGTGAAAAAAATGATGACACGAACTGTTTTTATTAATCTAAAATATAAATAACTCGCATCCCTTGTGAGGCATGGAAATAGAAATAATAATTCAATTACGAATTCGCCGAAATAAATTACAATGTGAGCCTCGGGCAAACCCCCGATAAACGTGGTTATGTCTCGCCTTAAAAGTGACCGAATTGGATATACGCCTTAGCTCAATTGGCAGAGCTGTTACCATGAAAGCAGAAGGTCCTGGGTTCGAGTCCCAGAGGAGCCAATATCTTTTTCTGATTTTTCTATCTCCAGATTTTCGATTGAGTTTCGCTGATATTGTCTTCAGTTAATTAATCTTAAGAGCTCGTTCACATTGAGCACATAAATATAAAAGATCATAGCACGCCACATATCGCTCTCCATACAATCCCTTCAGACCGTTCACACCTGATCGCTTTATGCGCACATCAACCATAGACAATGCACATCTTACGCCGTAACCGCTCCCGAGGCGATATGCCAACAGTTAAGCGCCCCCCACTCCGATGAAAACAGGAGAGGGGGTCATTTTAATTACGGAGCTGCCAAAACCGGTGGGTGACAGATGTCAAGTTCATAGATTCAGTACAAAAAATGCGCACTCCGTGGCCGCTCGCTAATTCAACTGACCCCCTCTCCTACCATAGGAAGAAATATTTTATCTGCGCCGTGTGAACGGCACGAAACATAAGCGCTCACGGTTCAACCGCGGTTATATTAGATGTCTGAACGTAACTTAAGGTATAAACTAATCAAAGCCCAAAAATACTAATAAGTGTACATTATGAAACAACTCTTATTTTAAATATTTAAAAAATAAAATCTTAAGGTTTTATGTTACCTCTAATGGTTTTCAAAGAATTCCTAAACCCTGAAAAATTGTTTAATAAAATAGATATACCTATATTAATCGAACATATTTGCAGTTAATGGTGTAAAGCGAAGCTTGATAATAATACTTGTATAATTTGTAGTGTACCGTTTTTGTGAAAAATCATTTCAAGGGCGCTAAAATATAATGTTAAATCACTATTTTAAATTAATCTTTATTACGAATTGGTGTATTTATGAATACCAAAAACATTTTTTCGGTAAATTGAAACTCTTTCTATCATTTTGCTCAATTAGAATGAAAACAAAATTGTAAATTACTTTTTGAAAACTATTAAAAAATAACAGATAGTAACGTGAATAACAGATATTTTTACATAATTATGAAAACGATAATTATAAAAATTACAGCACGCATATTTATGCGTGCTGTAATTTTTTATGAATATTTTAATTTTTATGGATCATTTTCAATTCCTCATACCAGGAATTCTGCTTAGCCAGGAACTAACTATTAAATATCGTAATAGCACCAGTACACATATAAAAATAATATTTTCAGTCATTTTAAAAAATTTCAATAATTATTAGTTATTAAACAATGTTAAATACTTCATTTTAATGTAATTTGAAATATAAATGTATGTAGGTACGTAATGAAATACATAAATAATTAATAGCTATTTGAAAACGCTTTCCGCTTCGTGGTTCAAATTTGGGCGAAATGGTTTTCAAACCTCTGGGCTCCGGAAAGGTTAGACCATAAGCCCCATAAGCTTTCAGCGTTCATTGATTGAGCTTTTTGGTCGAAGTCAAACAGTTTCGTTTGATTTTCAATGCACCAAAATTAAGCGCCGGGAGAATTAGGAGAGCATCCTGACTGCAGCTTTGGAGTGTAAACAGCCGGGATTTAAGGCTTCTATCGGAGCTTTTACTTTATTATTTCCTTTTTGAGTGTATACAGATATTCTGGTTGGTTTTGAAAGGATATTTTACGTCCATTAGTGTTTCCGTACTATGGTAAAATACACGTAAAATTATTGCGCAACGTGGGCATGGTTCAGTCGAAGATTTAAGCCAAAATACAAAAATATCTGCAAGTTAAAAATGATAAAATAACACCTTCAAATTATTTTTCTGAATTGTATTCGCTAATTACCTTATAAAAAATTGTTAGACTGAATTGAATGAATATTAAGATGTTAATTTTAAAACTTAATTAGTAATCAACATTAAGTATTAATCACATTAACGCAATACAGTATTAAGGATATGTAATACAACTGTAATTTTTAGCAATTTGAAGCTTAAATTTTTAATTCCATCACATATTACGCAATACATTAAACGTATGTGTTTTGGCGTCCAGAATGGAGGCCGTTTACTATATTAATTGTGTATTAAACCAGTCAGGTATCTTTTGGAAATGGGCAAGTATGAGTAGGTATAAAGTTTTTACGTGATTTAAATATTTACACCTCCTAGTAAAGTATTTCTACAAAGGAAAAAACAATGTAACAAACTTCTGTAATCCCAATAAAGACAACGAGATAATTATTATTAAGCTCTGAAAACGTGACTGGCCTACAATGTTTCTTATTGCGTAAGATAGTACTTTCTTCGATATGGATTGAAAATACAAATAATAATAGTCGTTACTGTCTGGGACGGTATAATTACAAAACTAATTATTATTTATCTGCGAAATTTTAACCGACTACAGTATTTACAGAGGACCCAACCACATTAGACCAATATTTATGAATATGGTATTATAACATTAGCTTGAAGAAATAAAATGATCTGTGAACACAGATGTTACAAATGATTGCAAGATTCTATGAGCATCGCCCTGGTGAAAATGTTTAGTTTTCGTGATTTGATCTACATAGCCAGGTACATATTATCCAACGTTCCTCTTCCACATCTTATTCCCTTTCTTACATCAGCCTCATAACATTTGGGAAAGCCATTTGGGACTGCTCAAGGAGTTGGGACTTTTCTGCGGCATTCACAAAATTTAGAAAACGTATTTAAACACTTTTTTAGAAGAATTATTCTTTTATCATGTAGAACGATACCAGTACGATTAAGTATCGAAAAAACAAAGGCCATGTAACTGTGAATTTTAAATGGTCATCTTTTGCTGAAAAAAATACAAAAAGGTTATCCTTCACACGGTTGTAAGTAAAAATACGTCAGATCTAACTTTAGATTTAGTTTAGACTAGGGGACTATTGGTTAATTGCTAAAAAAGCTGGATTACATCGAACTTAAGGACATAAAATATCTATTTTTTACTTTTTTCTGAATGGTTAGTAGTAAAGGGTGCCATATCTTTCCAAATTTACAGAAAGCTTACTCAGAAAGGACAATATCAACTACCTATTATTGCACTGGATGTTTACTTGAAAAGTGAGTATTCGTTAAAGACATATAAAACACTAAATAACAAACTAAAATCAGTCATTCTAAATCATCACACAGCTTTCTGTTGGGTATCTACTTATTTACCTTATTTTTACATGGATTTGTCAGTAACTTAATTACTTAATAGTATGTAATTACAACAATATAATATAAAATCAAGAATTTAGTTTCAAACGTGATCAAATCCATCCCAGCAAAAATTGCAAATTGTGAATCTTGAATAGCGACAAAATGAATGGTAAGCAACTCTTGCAAAAAAAAGTTGCCGAAAAAAAACAAAAATGTTTTAAAAAAATCGGAAAGCTCAGAGCGAAAAAAAAAGTTTTTTGGTTTCTTTATGTGATGTAAATTCACCAGTTTCTTCTTTAGATTCTATAGGAATGGAAGACCCGTCTTTTAAAAGCATCTACAAGCATGTGAGGGGTTCTAGCTACCTGCTTCGAGCTCCTATGTGCTAGCAGCGTGTCGCCAAACATGCGGGTCTGAAGCTGGTGGGGGGGTTCGGGCTGTGCCCTGGGCACGGGGGCGGCGGGGACACTCGGGGGCGGTGCCGCTGCGGGGGGACCCTGGCTACCGGAGCGCCCCGAGGAAGCGGGCGAGCCGGGGGCGGAGCCCGGCGTACTAGGGACCACGGGTGGCTGGATTATGCCCCAGCGGTTCGGAGATCTGAAAAAAAAATAAAAAAAGTTATTCGTACACTTAAAATTATTCAAAATCTGCTCGTTCATAGATAGCGCTAATTGTTTTTCGTTTTTTTGTACTGTCATTTAGTTTATATGTTTATTGTTCTGAGGAAGGTTAAGGTCAATTGAAACCGGTCGACAAATATAAATCAAAATAAAGTGGTTTTAAACAAAGAACTTGTGTCATTCTGTATATTGTCAAGACACAAAGTGTTTGCTCCGATAATTTAATATTATCTTAATTAATTTCGGGAATTTTTTATAAATTATTTTTACATAGAGCGACAAAAAAGTGAGGTTATAATATGTGTTTGTTGTACATTTGTATAATAAAATATGTATGTGTTTTTATTTTTTTTTCTATTATAAGTAACTTTAGTTAGAAAAAACGTAAAGTGAGCAATTTTGAAAACTTTTTATGTTTGTATGCAAAATTTTTATAATAAAAAAATATTTATTTCAAATTCTATATTTTGAAAACGTATTTCATCTCCTTTCTAAAACAGTTTTTGGTTTTGGAATTTGCTCAGAAATATTCCAAATATTTGCATTTTATTGTAAAACGAAAATATTTTGACCATCTGAAAAAAATGCCAAATTTTTTAAGGTTTACAATAAAAGAGAAAGTATTATGAGAATTGTTGATTTTGCGTACTGGTTGCAACGGGCAAGTAAAGTTTTTTTTTTTAATTTAAACTCACTAAACGTAGTACTCTACACTCAGCCCATGAAAAAATTAAAATTTGAAAATTCAAAAATGATACAGAATTCCTACTTTGGCTTTTGTGTTACACAAAAATTATTTACCATTTTTACTAAATTCGGGATGGAGATAAAACGGTGGTCTATGTGTGAATATAGTACATTTGAAAACTGTTGGCCACATATTTTTGAAAAAGTGTACCAAATTTTGCGATCGATTGATTTTTTAGCTTTTTATCAACTTGGGAGGCGGGAATGGGTACCGCCGCCCCGGGAACCTTTATTGGATAACCAACAACTCTGCCATAGGTCACCCCAAGTGGTTCGCTACGTTTGGTGATTTAGCAGGGGTGCCCGGGTTCATGGGGTGAGGTTTGTCCAGGTCTTGGATGACCAGGATACACTGAACCCCAGATTCCTACCCACCCCTAAACCCTTTTCCTTCCCAGAACTCTCCTCTCCTTCCTTTCCCTAAAAAAACCCCTCCACACAGCATCTCCAAAGATGACATAGGCCCTGAGGGAAATTATTTTCCTCAGAGCCTCCTGTGTGGAGCTCATGTAAAAAAAAAAAAAAAAAACATAAAAAGTAATGATTATAAAAAACTTACTTTTCAGCTGTCAGTAAACATCGAAAAAGATAATGTATTCTAAGCGTTTTGTTTTATTACATCATAAAACGAATACGTCCACATTCAGCAGTCATGTGTACTACAGGCATGATATTATGAGAATCAACTGGCTACGACTGCTCGAGCTACGTGCCGTAGAGGCGTAGCGGCGTAGAGGCGCAGAGGCGCAGAGGTGAATTCTTGCGTAAGAGAGGAGATATCTCGCCAAAAGAGGAGTCGTTATGATCTTATCTGAATTATTGTGTCTGAGGCTTGGAAAAATATGGGAATACAGGGTTATTACTTACAGAAATTATTTGTTTATCAAACATTAATATTGAAATGATCGATTTATTTGTTTTCCAAACCCCAAAAATATAGAAGACATTAATATGTTATATTGCGAAAACTGCCAAATTGGTTTTAAATATTTCAAATAATATCATATTAGGTTGTAAGCTACGTAAACAGATATACAAAACTTAAAAAAATCAAATTTATTAGTAAACCTAAAATATTGGCCGTAATATAGAAAAGCTTTCATAAAAAAGTTAGTTTGCTAGACGCTTCTAAAAACAAAATCAGCGATGTGCTTAAGGCAGGCCGCACACCGGAGCCACCACTACAAGCACGCAACATTTACGTCGTCACAATATGCATGCTACATTTTTGCTTGGAGTATATGTGTCGCGTACACGCACACCGGACGTCGAGTTGTGGTTTATACCTACTCGAAAATGTCGACATCATCTGATAATACAGATTTCTTGAAGTGGCAATTACAGAGAAAAAAAGACGTTATTGGGTTCATCCATTTGATCAAGATTCTGCAATTATTTACGGTAATTAAAAAAAAAATTTTTTTTCGCCGATTTTGGTCCAGATGATTTCTGTAATCCGTCTATTGCAATAATCAGTGAGTCCGTGGTTATTAATATAGGTTTTTTTCCACCTCTGTAATACACTCCATATAAAATTCAATATTGTCTTCCATTTTTGCAAAACCATTGCGCCACGTGGCCATTGTGGCTCATTGTTAACGCATTCGATCTTGAAAACATGTAGCGCGGCTAACGTCTCGCCACAACTGCACCCGCTACAAACGTATCCTTGGTGTGCGTACTTGGGCGCAAATATAAGGGGGCGTTAAGTGTGTCGCATTTCAAATATAGTGCCACAGTTATCGTAACACGAATGTATGTCTGGTGTGCGGATTCGATAACAATTTCCAACCAAAAGACATAATCTACGTTTACTTCAATGTGCTTTGCTCCAAAACAAACAATTCTTTTGGTAAAAATACTTTTGCAGTTTTTTTAAATGTGTTATCTCACACAAAAAGTCATCAGCCAATAAGTATAAAATGTTAAAGTACGACTGGTAAAGGTCATAAATGGACTTTAAAGGATGTAGCCGTAGGTATTATCCTCACATGGTTTTGCAAACTTTTAAACCAGCGTTTGGACATTTACACGCCATTAGATTGGAGAAGGACTCTAATCACGCCGTTATGGTAATGGTTTACGTATGGAATGTGAGAATCATAGGGCTATTAGCCTGCTTAGTTCAATAGGTCAAGACCAATGTTCATTCCTTCCTCTCCTCAAAAAGACCCTCCACACAGCATCCCAGATGACATAGGCCCTGAGGGAAATTATTTTCCTCAACCGTACGGTAGAATATTGATTGAAAGGGTAAGAATGGAAACAAATGATAAAATATGGGAGTGTGTAAGGTGAGTGGAAGGGGTTGTAATATGCGAAGAGAGTGACTAAAACGCGAACTGGCCCTTGATGGAAAGTGTGATGCAAACTGAGGTTATCAGTTCGAATCATACATCCATCAGAGACTTACGTTCACTATTATTTCGAAGTCTCCGACTTAGGTTAATTACGTTAGGTATTTTTACTCATTATAAAAAAAATAATGATAATAATAACTTCATCCTGTATCTTGATGAATCCTACTTTCTACGTATCATTCTCAATGTAGCAGTTTATTTTATCGCGGGTTTTATTTACAGAATCCCCTTTCTTCCCCTAGAGAAGAAACAGGAGAGGAGAGAAAGAAGAGACGGGAGAAGAGAGAAAGACAAACGGCAGAAAGGAGGGAGATAGCAGCAAGTAGTCAAGTGGCAGACAATTTAAGAGTGGAGATGAGTTTTGAAATAAAATGCCTACTTTTATGTAAGAATGAGGGGGCACTTGACTCGAGGAAATAATATGTACATATGTATGGAGGGGAAGAGAAGGTTGTTATGCTCTTAAATGTATGGGTTAATTCCTATTTCCCTTCTTACGCGAACGTTTTCTACATAAAGAAGAAAGGAACGTTTTGTACCTGGTCCTTATTATTTAATGTTTGTGGCAGATAGGAGTACGTAGGGTGGTTTTAAAACGCGTATAGTCACATTAATAATAGAGTTTAAAATAGACCCAAAATATTATAAAGTGTAAAAATTGTTAATTTCGAGACACAATCAAAAAGCATACCGATAACGGAAATTTGAATACTTGTAAGGTCAAAATGTTAATTTTCAAGAGAGCGAAAAGAAAGTTTTTTTTTCAAAAAATCATATCTCCTGATTTTTAAGACCTATAATTATGATTTTTATTAGCAAAATAACATTGAATAGATCTTTCAGAATACTTAACATTTTATTTTAACCCTTTAATATCAGAATTTAATTCTTACAAAATCCTCTTAAAATAAGTGTCGTACAAGACGCACGTATTGTCCTAGAAATATTTCAACGACTTATATGAGAAATATAAATAATTTTTTAATTTCCTGTTCTTTTCAGCAATTCAAATTTCCGCTATCAACATAATTTAATTATTAATCCAGTTCAACGTTAACCACTGGAGCGACAGCGCAATTTAAAACTTTTTTCTCCGATTGCTCGAAATTTTTTGGTAATCATTTTGAAAATTTTCCGCCCACATTAAAAAAAATCATACTCCGAATTTTAGTATGAAGACATTCAAACTGATTAAAGTTCTATATAGTTCTATATATCACGTATTCATAGGGTTTATAAAATATATTATAAAACCGTAAACTTCTACTTAATTGTCAGATATGATTTTAGATTTTCACGGCCATAATATTTTTGTTATTTGTTTTTGGGGTGTTATGCCGTGTTGCGCTACCTCCTCCTTTAGCCAACGTTTCGGACAGCGTTACAGTGTCCATCATCACACATCTGCCCTGATGATGGACACTGTGACGCTGTCCGAAACGTTGGCTAAAGGAAGAGGTAGCGCAACACGGCATTACACCCCAAAAACAAATAACAAAAATTCCACTTAATTACTTAAAAATAAGGGAAAATTTGCCAAAATTGGCTGCAAAGCAATCCGAGGTATTTTAAATAGTGCCATATTATGGCAAAAAGCGCTCCATTGGTTAATCTATGGTTTTTTACCTCATTCAATTTAAAGTTTTTCAAGTTTTAATTTCTAATGAAAGAGGATACAAATACTCAGGAGCAATACATAATCGAAAACGAAAGATTAAAGCCAAGATTTAACATTTTTTTCCTATTGATTATTTAATAATGTTATGTATTTTATTCCCATTTAACTCATACAACAGGTAGCTCTGAGCTTTTCAATTTAAAGTTTTAAGATTTGAACTTCAAGCTTTTAACTTTAAGCGTTACGTTTTATAAATTGAGTTTTAAGCTTTGATCTTTGAGTTTCGAACTGTGAGCTCTAAGCTTAAAACTTTGAGTTATACGCTTTGAACTTTACCCCCAGCGTTTCATGAAAGCTTTGATTCGTTCTCCATGTGTATGTAATGTGTTTTTTATTCTTTTACTTATCTATGGGCACGTGTAATTTAAAGTAAAGTTGTGTTGTCCTTACCCGACTTCTGTCTCGATAGTTTCAGTGTAAGCCAGCGGGAACCACCCGGTGAGCTGAGTCCTGAGATTCTCTCCATACTGCCAGCCTTTGGTGCGCTCGCCCAGCAGAGCGAGGACATCTCCTTCGAGGAAGCTGAGCTGATTGTCGCCCGAGGACAGGTAGGCGTAGAGCGCCCTGGCCAGCGGGGGCGGGGCGGCCAGCTGGGGGGCGGCGTGGGGCGGCATGGGCGGCTGCTGCCAGGGCGGGCGCTGCGAGGGTGGCAGGGCCATGGAGCGGGGGCGCCTGGTTGGCGTGGCGTTCAGAGACTCTAAATAATTAAATTTAATGTTGTAATAAAACATAATATTATTCTTAATGTTCTCCTATCATAACTAAAGGATTGCAATCTTTAGAGCACAGACGTCAGATGGGAATGCCGTCTTCGTTCTACCGGTATATCAATGGAAGATTCTCCGGGGAACTACTGTGATTGATCCCTTTGATACACTCCAAACGCGCGCCCGTACATGTTTGAAATTCGTCACATGAGAACGGGTCGTTTTTCAGCTCATTCTTGCGTTCAACAGTTTGGTCTTGAAACTGTATATTTCGTCCTTCTTAAAACATAGTTCTCTTCAAGACTCATGTTCCCTCTTTCCTCACCTCAATAGTTTAGTTAATGAAAGGAGTTTTTATTATTTTACATGAGCTCCACACAGAAGGCCCTGAGGAAAATAATTTCCCTCAGGGCCTATGTCATCTTTGGGGATGCTGTGTGGAGGGTTTTTTTAAGGAAAGGAAGGAGAGGAGAGTTCTGGGAAGGAAAAGTGTTTAAGGTGTGGGTAGGAATCTGGGGTTCAGTGTGTCCTGGTCATCCGCCTCCAAGACCTAGACAAACCTCACCCCATGAACCCGGGCACCCCTGCTAAGTCACCAAACGTAGCGAACCACTTGGGGTGACCTATGGCAGAGGTGTTGGTTATCCAATAAAGGTTCCCGGGGCGGCGGTACCCATTCCCGCCTCCCAAATAGTTAACGGAGTTATGATAATAAGTGAATGAAGAATGGATAAATGACGATACCGTCAGCGTGAGCATTCACTCAGGTACAACACGTCTATGTAGAGGCACTCGAGGTAGACCGAACAAGGTTATGATAATACGTGAATGAAGAATGAATGAATGACGATACCTATGAACTCACCGTCCTCGAGCGAGTGCGTGCTCGAGTTGATGTTGAAGTCCGACTTGGCCCTGGAGAGGTGAGCGGGCGAGGGGCTTGCCGCGCGGTCCAGAGAGCGCACGTCCAGACACGAGGCGTCCATGCTGCGGGTCTTGCGCAGCTGCGAGCTCACGGACAGGCGCTCGAGCTCGTCAGCGGATACCGCACCGCGATCACCTCCGCCGCGACCTCCGGGGCTGGCATACACGTCCTCGTCAGCCCAGAATGAAACTTGCTGCAACGAAGAAAGAAAATCGTCAATTCATTTATATTTGAATCGATTTTTTTAATAATAGTTCCACACAGGAGTCCCTGAGGAAAAAAATACCTTAGAGCCTACGACATCTTTGGGGGATGCTGTGTTTAGGAAAGGAAGGAGAGGAAGTTCTGGGAGGGAAAAGGGTATAAGTAATATGGTAGAAATCTGTGTAATGTATCCAGGAGTGAGAGACGTGTGAATCCACCCCTCCCACTGCGGTACAAGGCGATGGGTCGACAGAGTCCAACTGGATAGATCTAAATTATGTCTGCCTCAACCAGTCTCTCCCAGGTAATGAAACGCATTCTCCACCAAGACCTAGACAAACCTCACAAAGCCCAAAGTGTGTGGAATTTTTTTTTTTTAAACATGACAGTGAAACATTTAAACCTTTGTGCTTGAGCTGCGCAAAATAAAATGAAACCCGTTTTACGGCGATGTTTTTTTCTCGAGTAAATCAAAACAGGCGGCTGGTTTTAAAAGGGAATTTAAACCTTATCGCCATTTACATAAGGAGTCTTATTGTTGGCGGTCTGGCCCCGAATTTCATATTACATGGTGCATAGCCTTAAATGTTATGAGTATATTTCGTTTCGACCAAAAATGTGGTGGTAACTATCTGAAGTAGGGTCGACCGTGAACATGAAAATTTGCTTTGGTACACATTTTCTTGAACATTACCTAAAACATTGGCAATAGAGGGTGGCCTTATTGCAGATGCAAACAAAAATGTTTATACTTATGTTTAAGCACATGTGTAAGAGAATATTCATGTTCACGGTCGAAGGAGACCCGCTTAAGAGGGTATAACCAGGGAAAGCATGAAATATGTCATTTTTAAATCAGATTTTAGGCGTATTGGCTCTTTTCCCCAAAAAATTTAAATTGATTTCGAAAGATTGTTCTTTTATCCAGTAAACGCATGTTTTAAATTTTGAGAAAAAATGTGTATTTTTAGTATAATAAGGTCATACCATAGGTCGTTGGCAGATTTTTTAAATTTTCAAAAGAGATTTTGTATTTCCTATACAACATCTATTTCAAATCACATAACTATGCAGTAAAATAAATCAATACATTATCTGGGAAACGCATGTTTCAGAATTTTAATTTTAGTTTAAGTAAAATCATTAAAAAATATATACGTACATGTATTTCTTGACGAAAATTGGTCTGTTTGTGTATTTATTTGCGCACTTACAAACTAATATATTTCAGATTTTTTTATGTTCTGATTTATCTTAGACATTATTGAACAATGATAAATACTTATGATCAAAAAAAATAATTACAAAAAGTAGGTACATAATTTTAATAGTTTTATCATCACGCCTTTTAGCATTTTTGGATGTAGGTATAAATTAAAGCAAATTTGGAATGAAATAAAATCGATATTGAGTTATAATTTTAAAAAGCTGGTACGGAGAATAATTAATCTTTCATATTGGAACCGCCCTGTTCGTAAGAACAACTTTCGGCGAAATGTGGATTTTCGGTCGTCGGCTGATTAAACACTCTTATGGATGCTTTTAATTCATATAATATTATATACTTAATTCCACATCTCTGCATTAAAGCGATAGTGCCTAACTAACGACCAGCGTATTTATATGGTTAATATAATATGCAATATATATTTCTGGCATGTAAACCCCGAGTAGATTTATACTGAAACCCAAACCATCCCCATTTTCGGCGTTTTGGTCAGAGTACCGTAAAATTTACGCTTTGTAAATGACGTTACGATTAAATATTCATTTCACCGGCAAATCAATATGTCAATAATTTGCAATGCACTGCACTCAACTCCAACAATTCCATTTTATCTGGCTGAACTGGATAAATCCAATGCCAATGAATGCTGCAGTTAAAATAATGATTATACACATTTGGAAACAAATCAATTCATGAATTAAAATTATAAAATGAACTTGGCCTGTAATTGTGTCACTGTAAATTAGTGCGCAACGTATTTTCTGAGAAGATTTCACAGAAATGATTTTCACTATAAATTTCAATTTGGGAGGCGGTACGGGTAACGCCGCCTCGGGAACCATTTATTGGATAGCCAAAACCTCTGCTACAGGTCTCCCCAAGTGGTTCGCTACTTTTGGGACTTAGCAGGCGAGCCCGGGTTCATGGGGTGAGGTTTGTTCAGGTCCTGGCGGCGGATGCGTCTGCCCACCTGCTGCGAGGTGGGCCGGATCGAGAGAAACTGGGCGAGGGAGGCCTTTTGACCTTTCCAGCTAGACTCTCTCGAACCATCGGCTTGCACCGTAGTTGGAGGAATGGATTCATACGTCCGTCACTCCTATACACACTAACCCCCAGATTCCTACCCAGCCCTCCTGACCTTTTCCTTCTCAGAACTTCCTATCCTTGCCTTCCTTAAAAATACCCTCCTCACAGCATCCCCTAAGATGACACAGGCACTGAAAGAAATTATTTTCCTCAGGGCCTTCTGTGTGGAGTTAATTTTTTAAAAAATCCGTTCTACCCAAGCAAAGACATCAAGCTATCAATTTTAGTTGTTTAATACGGAATTATGTGTTAATAGGTCTATAATTAGGTGAAATATCACCGTTACGATTTAAAACTCGATGAAACCAAAAGTAGCGATGCTAAAAAGGGACAGGCATTTATAGGATTTAGCCTGCGAGAGAATGAGAGAATATTTTTTTTTATTGAAATTTTTGATACAATACATGAAATAATGAAAAGTATATAAAAAAACTTAACATAATAAATGTATGAACAAAAAAATCCCACAAAGGCAATGCCTTTGCGTGGGTATAATATTGTTTTTTTTTACTTTTATTCTTATTTCTGTGGTTGTGAGTATTTTAAGTGTACATAAATTAGGGATTTAAAAAAGGTAACTGAATAAATGCATTTAAAAACTACAACAGCACTGTTATTATCGTATTTGTAAGTTTTGTAAGAATAGATGTTACAAGTGCAATTTAAAAAAAAAATAGCAAACAATATTATATATCTTCTCTAAAAGCTATCTAATAAAAAGAGCTTTATTGAAACTTATAAGAAAAAAATATCTGTATAATCAATCTCCTCGTTGTGCGATGCTTCGTAGTCTCCCCATTCTTGTCTAATTTAGTTTTCTGAAGGTTTAACTTCTGCCGCGTGAGAATTGCGTACTCTGTTTTTTTTATAGACTGGAGCGCTTTTCGCCACAATATGGTACTATTTAAAAAAATCTCGGATTGCTTTGCTGCCAATTTTGAAAAATTTTTCTTTATTTGTCACTAATTAAGTAGAAGTTTACGATTTTATAATTTTTTTTTAAATTCTAGGAATATGAGATAATCGACAAAAGATAGATGAATTCATTGGCTATAAAAAACTGTGACCAGTTTGAATGTCTCCATATTAAAATTCGGAGGTATGATTTTTTTAATGTGGGCGGAAAATATTCAAAATGAGCTCCTAAACATCGCAGGCAATCTGAGAAAAAGTTTTTATTTGGTCTGTCACTCGAATGGTTGTATAAATACAGCACCAAAATCCCAATTGCTCACGTCTGGAGAGAGTGAGACTGGTTACGCCCATACATATACCTACACATACACATACCTACACAGCACGCATACATACTATCACTGCTTGGACTTGGTATTAATTATTGTTGCAAGTCCTTTTGTCCTACCTATTCCCCAATCGCCTACCCGCCAATCTTATTCAGTCTGCAATAAACTCCCGCTGCATATAGCCATCACTGTGCTCTGCTCACAGATCAAAAATCTGCTATTAAAATAACTGCGCCGTGTACTATAAAATAACGAACATTTACGCCTATTATGATTGTACCTCTTGGATGGGAAAGGAATCATACAAGTGCATTGCCAGCCTACAAGTGCTTTACCCTTTTCCGGTGAGTCCTCTCCTTTTCTATGCAACATGTATTTTATCATTTTTAAGCAGTGATGGTAACACAAAATCAAGGACCTTCGTCAGTCATTCTTTGACACAAAACACATAATCCACTCTCACAACTTAAAAAACCATGCATCCCCAATTCGGATATGTCGTAATTAAAGAGGATTTGATGAGACAGTGAAATCGGACATGATACTAAAAAAATCTTCCATCGGATTTGAATAAATATTGGCTGAAAGGCCGATCTTTCCAATTTCGTGAAAAAAAACATGAAAAGGGTAAAGAAATTTTTCTTACATCTTCCCTCTCACTGTCAAATTCTTTTGGAATTGCAGAACCTTTTACGTTGTTGCTTTTCAGAGTAATCCAACGACATGTACCTCTCTAGTAGCGACTTACCCGCATCTTGCTGATGAACATTGCGTCCACTGCAGGCGGCAGACCCTCGCGGGACCGGGCGGCTTCCTGCCAGTCCTCGATAGCGTTGCGGTAGGCGGCGGCCCCGGCCACGTGGTAGGCCATCCAGTGGCGAGCCAGAGAGCACTGACGCTCTAGCACGAAGCCGTAGCGGCGCCGCTCTTGGGTCATTGCCTGAGGAAACAAAGCAGAGTTAAAAATTATTTGTTTATTTAATATACAAGTTCCTTTAAATACACACTATAAATCAATTTATGCCAGTTATTCAGAACAGTAGACCTCACGTCTAAAAATATTGTTGTTTATTGTTTCTGTACGTGATATTAATGTTTAAATTTCAATTTTTAAACTCACTAGGACAAGCCGTGTTGAGATTACCATTACCTTTCAGGCATTAGGCAGGAACTTGTAACAGAGCGTTAATAAACAGTATAAAAAATATTCTAACGACACCGAATTTTTGTGTTCTATCTATCACACAAATAAACTTGATGATCTAGCTAAATCTCAAACGAGTCATTATCGAAAGTTTTTTTTCTTCTTATTCATCTTTATTAACTCTATTATAATTTTGGTGCTGTGCCTGTCTCACTATATTAGTTTATAACAGGGTCAGTTTATGACGGTAATGCGTGTTTTCATCCCGCGACAAAATATCCTCCGACAAAATATCCTATGGAAAAACTTCCCTGAACAAAATACCTACTAAAACTTAACCTAACCTAAAAAAATGGGAAAAAATAATACAGACCATCCTGTAAGGACAATAAATTCATGTTAAAAAAATGGGACAAAAATAACACACACCACAATATTTTTTGTCTTTACAGGATGTCTGTATTATTTTTGTCCCATTTTTATTAGATTAGGTTAGGTTAGGTTAGATTAGCTTTTAGTAGATATTTGGTTGGGGGATGTTTTGTCCGTAGAATATTTTATCGGGGATATTTTGTGGCGGGATGAAAAGTCGCGGAACCAACAAAAAGAAATATTAGTATCGTACCATTGGAAATGCATACTTATAAATACAGGCGCAGCTTACAATAAAAATACAAAAAAACAACACAATTTTACGTTTAAAATAAAAGGCAATCATCTTCGTACCGTTGGAATTGCTTCCTTATTAATTGGTTTTGATAAAATCTTTGATATAAGGTTTGTCTTGACTGATGATCCAAGACTTGGTGTCAGATTTATATTTAAAATAAGTTGTGTTCTGCCTAATCCAAGTGTGGAAGTGCATTATATAGCTTTGTTAGTGTGTATAGTCTTTGTAGGTCTGTCTTGACTGATGATCCAATACTTGGTGTCTGATTTATATTTAAAATAAGTTGTGTTCTGTCTAATCCAAGTGTGGAAGTGCATTATATAACTTTGTTAGTGTGTAATAGTCTTTATAGGTCTGTCTTGACTGATGATCCAAGACTTGCTGTCAGATTTATAAAATAAGTTGTGTTCTGTCTAATCCAAGTGTGGAAGTGGGTCATCAATGATTCTGATCTTATGAATACTCCGATTTCAAAAAAATTAAATTTGATTCATTTATACTTCCTACACAAGAAATATCTATAAATAATTTTCGGCTAATTGAAGTTGATAATCGAGTTGTTGTTCCGATAAAAACAAAAATTCGTATTTTAATTTATAGCTTTGTTGCAAAGTATTTAAAATTGTGCAAACGATAAAGAGATTGTACCCTTTGGTTCTAGTATCTCGAGCAGTTGGGGCATTGCGATAAGCAATTCTGTGTTGGCACAAATTTAAAAAAAAACACATAAGGAATAAATACATTTAAAACACCAATGTTTTCCTCGTTGTGTAAAAATCAGTTAATTTCTTCTTCAAAAATTGCCCCGGAGGACGCAAGTAAACAAAATCAAAATGAAATCTAGTAAAGCGTAACAAAATACGAACTAAAGTGTGTTTACATAAAGAAAAAAATGGCGTTATTTTTGTTGCCTTGTATTTTTAGATGAAAACATTTTAAAGTTTTATTAAAAAATCTTCCATCGGATTTGAATAAATATTGGCTCGAAGGCGATCTTTCCAATTTCGTGAAAAAAAAAACAGGAACACATTATTATTATCAAGGCAGAAAGCGGCGAAGAACGTCGAAAGCTGATGAGACTTTCAACGAAAGAAATTGTAATCCACCGTACTAAAAACAAGGGCGGTTCTCTTAGTTTTTATAGCTCCAGGTAGGTTATTTGGTTTTTACTACCATCCCTTGAAGATCGGAGCTCGAGTTAACGGAATTATTTTTCCCGAGGCAAGGCTGTGGATTCACCAAGCATTATCGCTGAGCGGATACAGTGGTGCCGAGGCTAGACTAACTATTTACCCCGTGGTGAAGTTAACCCTGAAGTGTTGCAGCAAAAGCGTCGAATCTCATGAAAGCAAACATAAAGTGGAAACATCTTTAGTGTTTTGTGTTGAAGAAGCAAGCAAATTGTACAAACTTAATCATGTACATCGGACATGCATTTGATAATGGTGTTATTACGCGGCTTTTTATAAAATTTTGCTTTCACATTTAGCCGATATTTTAAAGCTGATGACGAGAATGTCAATAAGACATTGAATTGACACACTAACTCAGAAATTTCTACCCAAGCTTCATACTTTTTTCCTTCCCAGAACTTCCTCTCCTTTTTTTTCTTAAAAACACCCTGCAAAAGTGAATCCACAAATATGACATAGACGCCGAGGAAAACGGTTTTTTCTCAGGTGCCTCTTATGTGCAGATAGTGTAAAAATAAAATAAAAATAACAGACATAAAACTAATTGCGAATTTTGTGACTCGAAAACTAACTGTTTGAGCATTTTACTGTTCTAGAAAACCATCTTTTGCTTTATCGATAATTATTTTAACTTGAAATATTTTACGCACCAGATTTAAATGTCCGGGTTAAATTTTCCCCACAGTAAAAACTAAACCCTTTCACACACTTCCACAAATGATCAGCTAGTCAATCCACGCCATGCAATTGCACTGTATTATATTCGTAAATATATAACAATACAAGAACAACATGTCAACCCACCAGAGACCAAATGAGAAAATAATTCACCGACTCCAGATATTTTCATATCAGAGGGTTTGTGCATCTACATGTATTTAAAATGACTCATTTTTGCATTTTTATATATGAATTCTTTGACAAATCTAATATGCCTAAATTTTGAATGAGAGACCTAGGTATAATGCCAGTAACCGAAATAACAAATGGTAATATTTTTGTAGTCTGAGAATGCCAAATTCTTTTAATCTCATTTCCTAAATCTGTATATTTTCTCATTTTTTCAGAAACAGATTTTTTAATACTACTGGAATTTGGAATAGCTACATCAATGATATGATATGATATCAACAAAATATATCAATAATATCAATCAAGACCATTCTGTGCGATCGGTCTCTCTCTCTATGTCGCCATTCCATTTGAATTTCGGATCATGGTAAAACACGGTTTTGTATGGAATTATAGAATGAAATTGGGCCTTTAATATGATCACGAAACACGCCCACAAGGCACTTCTTGCATTATTCTTTATTCTATGTTTCTAACGATGATTGTTTTTAAACTCAACGTTAACAGATTTGGAAATTTGAAACACATCCTTACCATCTGTTACTTGATCTATCATTTTTAATTCGATTATACCTACACTCCACAGGGTTTCATCATAAATACATTATATTATAATCAGTTTTCTTTTTTAAATAACCTTTTTGAAATAGGGCACTCATCATAAGGTAATGGCGTATTAGTATAAGTTTCGGCTTAAAGTACCCCTTAACTGAAGTCAATTTAAGATTAAAAAAGAAACTGCTTAAGTATGGTAAAACCATTTCCAAGACATTCCCCTATAAATAATTGACCAACTCGGTGAAGTTCCGGTTCTCGGGCTCGGCGGAACCGAGAAATTAGCCAAATTTAAAACAGGGACAAAAAGTTAAATATCGCATTTTTTCGCCTTGTGGTTTGTTTAAAAAACGGCGGTATATTCTTGCGATGCGACACTCGGGAGATAAATCTTGGAAATTTAAAGCGTACAAAGACAAATTATTTTAAGTGGTGTGAACGGGAATTTTTTGTAATAATTCTTAAGAGTCTGCTCTTAGTCTTAAACCTTTTGGTGCTTATCTTCAAAGGGAATTTAAAGTCAAACTGAGGAAATAAAACATTCGTGCGATTTTAATTAGACTTGGGAAGGAATGAGGGCTGGTATTATTTATGCGAGACATAATTTTTATGTACAATTACGGCGGATCTAACAAGAAAACTTCCTGAAAACCGAATTTTCCGAATGACCACTATTTTTTATCGAAATCCTGAAAGACGATATCGGAAAAGATGATCTTTGAAAGAAAAAAAAACATTTGTAAGCTCACTACACAACCTGGAAGAAAGTGTTTAAAGTAGTAAGTACCTACCTGAGAATGCCGTTTAATGTTTATCAGTCATTAGCAGGAAAATTTTTAAGACTTTCAGGATTTCGGCTTTCGGGATTCCGGCTTTCACGATTTCGGTTTTCAAGATTTCGGCTTTCAAGATTTCGGTTTTCAAGATTTTGGCTGTCGGAAATTCAGGATACCTGGATATCTAGCATGGTCGATCGATATAGGTTTTGTCGATAATGTCGGTAACTTGCAATCGCTCCCGAGCATGACTACAGGCCGCTAAAAATAAACAACAGTTCATAGCGTCTAAGGGTTCCTAATTTATTTGACGTGAACTGTTATTTCTTCGTTAGCTGCCTGCAGTCGTGCTCGGGAGCGATGATAAGTTACCGACATTTTCGACAAAAACCTATGTCGATCGACCATGATAGATACCCTGGCCCCCTAGCACGGTCGACCGATAAGGATTGTATCGACAACTTTCGGAAACTTCTCGCTGTTCTCTAGGACAGCTGCAGATCGCAAATGAGATAGACGGCCGACGTAGTCCAGCGGTAAGGCTCTTGACTCGCATTCCGAAGGTTTTAGCCTTGTTTGGTGACCAGATCTGAATAGCCAGGTACTTCCCTTTTTCCTCTTCCCTATCTTCTTCCCCTCCCCACTACCTTCAGCCTCACAACATACCCCAATTGCGGATGCCATAGTCTCACTGGCTCCAGACGGGAGCAGTTGGGACTCTTGTGCGGTATTCGTATAAAAATAAAAGTAGATGTCGAACATATTAAGCACACATAGTCATTGGGAACTGTTATTTATTCGTTGGCAGTTGGCGTAATCTGCAGTCGTGCTAGGGAACGATGAGAATTTATCGACAGTTATCGATACAATCCTTATAGATCGATCGTGCTAGGAGGCCTGATATCGGGTTTTTGGACTTGGGAGGTACTTTAATCAGTAGTGAAACCACCACATTACTTCACATCACTGTGTGTGTGTGTCTGTGTGTATATATACCTGGTCAACTTATGTAGGTTATTTAAACCACATCGTCATTACTAGTGATCATCATATTTTCATATTTATCTAGTGTTTGAAAAATATTAATAAGCAAGCGAAGTTGTAACTGAGTTAAAATTTAAAAAAAGCTTTAAAGATCTGTAAACACAACAATACAGTATAACAACCAAAGTTGTTGTAAAACATAACGAAAATATTTGAACAATATTAAATGTTTCTAGAAATGTCTACAGCACGAACAATAAACAAACAAACAAACAACTTGAACTCAAGGTCTAAACATTGTAACTTTATTTTGAGAATCAACAACGAGCAATTTGTTCTTCTTTTTTTGTGTTTTTTCAACAAGAAAATATGACTTACATTCTTTAAGCTCTGTTCGCAGAAAGCATCCAATTTGGTTTTCTCCTCCTCAAGAATTTGCATGTTCTGTGGAAAAAAAGAAAATTCATGATTAAAATATTTAAAAGGATTTCCGTCTTGGGAAAACATTGAAAGGGAGGCATCTTTTAAAAAAAAACAGAATAAAATAAACAAACTAAAAATTCGCCGATAATTAATTATTTCGAAAATTTTTCAGAAC